>OZ043933.1:6205396-7603292 GCA_964056405.1 Acronicta alni | reverse complement strand
GTTTTCCAAAATTCGTAGTTTCGTAGGTACCTACTTATGATAAAATCGACCTATGAACTCTTGTCTAATATCTCTACATTGTAATGTCTAAAGGAAATCGAGTAATGAATTCTATCAGCCAGCTCGTACGAGGTTCCCGATATCTCGGCTGACGTCAGAGACGACTTGTATACCTGACGAGGCTAGTGAAAGCCAAACATCGGAGATGAAAGATATACCATTGATATAGAAGTTTTATTTACCAGACACACTCAACGATGTACACATTTGTACAGCGTTATGTTTTAAGTGTATGTAGGTGCCTAAATAATAAATCGCAATTTTATTCAAAATTAGAATGGAGGTCGATAAATGTCAATATAAATCAAAAGTGCACGTATTATTTTAACTCCGCAAATCTGTAATATTCGATTTTGCTTAGACGTGGCTACACAATATCCACTCTACTCCCTTGTCTGCCTCCATTGATATCTGAATAGGATCGAATATAATATACTACCTGCCCTAATATATACATCCACAGCTTTGAAATGGAAAGTAGGACGCCTGCTCAACATTATACATCTACTAGATAAAATACTTGAAACTCACCTGAAGGAGATCCGTGCATTATCCTCTCGCAGTTGTACGCCCATTCTGATATAATCTCTCTCTCATTCATACTAAAATCCTCACTGGTTTGGTCATAAAACGCGTCGAAACTAGTCGAACTCTTCAACTTGAGCAACTGGATCAAGGCTCCCGCTAAGCATACTGCGAAAGACGCTGAACTTCCAGTACCAGCTCCAATTGTTAACTCTGACCCTAGTGAGATCTCCATTGATCGAACAGGTAGACTCGTACTTCCAAATATACCAGAAAATACATATAGGAAACTGCGCAAGGAATTCTTCTGATTATTCTGTAATGCATCGAAGTTTGGCTTGATGAGGTGGAGGAACTCGTCAACTCTTCGCAAATGGTTGTCATGGTCAATTTTGTCAGGCAATCTCCAGGAGAATTTGCCTGTTATGCCCGGTGCCAGCTTTGGATGGAAAAGGCTTTTGACTGTAGGTTGTAGCGGTAGGGTTTCTTCTAGTCCGACGCATGGCAGGTGGATCCTTATCGTGGGCTCCACGTGATAGTTTACTTCCTGCAAAGGGCATATCATTACATTTTCATCTTAGAGTAGTTACCTTGTTAGTCTAATGGTCCTAAGCGCGACTGCTACGCTAGAGGTCCCGAGGAGGATTCCCAGGTCGAACAGTGTTATTGTGTGGATGTAGTGATTTTTCTATGAAATTCCCAATAGAAGCTTGAAGTTTGGAAATGTGCCCGGTTATTGGGGTGCCCTGTTACATGTAAAATACTGGCGAACTGTGGGTGTACAATTAGTGTCTACAACTTTGCCTACCCCTTCGGGGTATTGAGGCGTGACGGAATGTTTATGTTATCTTAGAGCTTAAATTGTGTTTTAAATTATCAGTCAGCAGCTTCATGACAGTAATTTATTTTATATTTTGTAAATTTCTGTAAAAGGTAATTGAATACTTTTAGAAATGAATGATTTGTCATGCACAACTATGACAGGTGTTTTTATTAAGTTTTCCCTACTTTGAATGCATTTTGAAGTAATTATTCATTTCCGCAATAAATGGAAATGAAGAATGACTTCAAAATAAAATAACAATGTGTCGACAATCAAAATTTAAAATGATTAAATTATGTACTTTTTCAATATTTGAATAGTCTTCTCATTAATTTTTATCATTTGCTACCGTGCAGAACATTACAATAAAATTAACATAATTATTATTCAGGTAAATTACTACCAATTTATTTGTCTGAATGCTTTAAATTTAAATGTAATATTTTATTCTAAAAATATTTTAAATAAATAGGTGTACCAATTAAATTAATATTTACCGATCAAGCTACAAAAAAAACTCAAAATAATCGTTATTTTTTTTAAGTTACTACAGTCTGGCAGACGATGTCCTGCAACCCGATCGCAGCGCCACCTATCGGGTACAATTGTGAATCTAAACCTAAAAAGGACCTACTCAAACACGAAAATAAAAGACATGAAAATCGGTTAAGCCTTTTTGAGTTTTAGCAAGACTAACGAACAGTACTTAATTTTTATACAGGGTGTAACAGAGGGGTGTATTATCGTAAGTCAAACGATGGGGGACTTCAATACCTATCGATATGACCCCCATTTATGTTCGGCGATATTCAATGGTAACAAAGATGAGATTTTTGTGAAATTTGAGTAAAAACCCGGAATTCAGTATAAAAGTCGTCACTGTAGCTTAACTACTAAACCTGCTTGCATGATTTTTTTCTAGAAGTAGGTAGTTCAATAGTGGTTCTTATAACAACAATCACGATACCGATTTGAGTCATAACCCCCAGAAGAATTATTTTGTTATTTCAATAACCATATTGAAATAACAAAATAATTCTTCTAATCTCAATAACATTGAATATCGCGAAACATACCTGGGGGTTATATCCATAGGTATTGAAGTCCCCCATCGTTTGACTTACTGTGACCCTGTATAATATGTTTACTAGCTGCTCCGGCAGAATACGTTGTCGCGTCCAAGTTATAATAAATTTCACCCGCCTTGACTTTCGTTTTTGCTAGGCTCCCAAGGGTCGTAGCGTGATGTTATATACCCTATAGTCTTCCACAAGAATTGGGATATCAAATACAACAAAAAATATTCATATCCGACTGGTACTATAAGAGATGAGCACGTTCAAACAAACGGACCAAACAAAAACTCTTCAGACTCATTATATTCGTGTGGTATACATATTTACCACTGTATTCTCCAATATTTTTATATTTGAAAGAATTTAAAAGAAATATTAAATTGATGCCAATTTTATTTTTATTTATGGCAAAACCTATCCTCCTTACAACATACGGCTTTGTGTATGTTTCCACGATTATGATGTCAGCATCATGATATTAGGTACTTACTTTTCATTAGTAAATTCATAAATAATCATTATAAAGAATTTAATAATGTTTTCAGTCAAATTTTTCATTAAGATTTAAAAAGGAATATCCTTTTTAAATCTTTTTCTTTTTAATGAGATCTTTATAATTTTTCATCATTCACTCGATGCTAAAATTTCTTAATGTTCAACTTGATATCGCATAAAACGAGGTCTTCTTATCTAAAATTACATTATTATGTTAATGTGAGAAAAAATTATATAAACAATATATAATTAATAATTTTATAATAATAATATTGCTGCTGGAACAGCCCGAATTTAAATTTGAATAGGTTTTTAAAAAAAATTAGGTGTCTTACACTTGTTTGTTCGTGACTTTATACAGGATAAACAGAACTGACAAATTTCTCCAAATGATTTTAAACCTTACAATTCTGATGGTAAAGTTAAAAATCTAAGAAGAAAGTTTTGTGGTAAGTAACTTGTGTTCTGTTAGCTGTGTAACCTTTGCGTGCATTTCAAAGACATTTCAATGTTACGGACGATAGACGGGACTACGAACAAATTCGTAATCTATTACTTGGATCATCCACCCCCTGGGCAAGCTGCAGGGTATTTCGGACTCATACCGATTAAAAACCGCACTAGCCTTCACTTGCCCTAGTCATTCAGTCAGTCCGTGAAATTCACTACAACCATGACAGGCTGTGGTCCAGCCATTTCAGCCTTTCAATCGTCGTGGCCTATTATTCTAATCGAAGGCAGCTTGTGGCAAACTCGCGTGCCGCCTACTGGGGGCATTAAGTCGTCGGGCAGCGGAATCCCTAATTCAGACGCCCACAGGGCTATGTCAGGCTGGCAAAGAGGGAAATCCAATCAAATTGAGATCATGGTTTCTATATGAAAACATTCTCAATAGATTTAAAATGCTTATAGATCTTTACATTTACGTTGCCAATTTCATCATCAAAGTAATTGATCATATCAGCTTATTGCTGTCCATTGCTGAACGTAGACCTCCCCATCCGCTGCCAGCCACCTTCTTCAAATCGTTGGCTCATCGCGTCGCAGGGCGTCCCACACTACGTCAAAGCCAGTGATATGTTTAAATTCGGTGTAACTGTCAATATAGTCAATTTTGGTTTTATGTATTATGTAGCATTGAAATTAAAAAGAGTTTTATATGTAGTGATATATTGTGTCCATTTTCATACAAAAACTGACTTCTGACGTGACACTAGTCTAAGCGATCGTTACCCATATCGTGTTACCAATAACACGATATGGAATAACGATTTTGTTCATGATGTCCCGTCTATTGCTCGTCATATTTTAATGTCTTAGATCTAGCATAAAATTATTGTTTAAGTATTATTATGTCCTTTATTAATCTAACTTTCTTATATATTACATTTTTAAATATTTTCTTAAGTATTATTATTATTAACACATAACTTGCGAAAAATATAACTAAAATAGTATTTGAGAACTACCCCAGTCTTAAATAAGTAAGTTTCGTAAAGTCGGGCACGTTTCCTTTAAATTAATTATTTAATGAGTAGATTTTATAATGCTAAATACTTAAGAAGAAAACTATACAGATATGATTATTTCTGCTTCTTCGTGTTAACTACGCAATGCAGGGAGGGTTATTTCGGACTGTTACCGACAATCCGCACAGGTTTCCGCGAAGCTCCAGGATCGATCGACATTCGCGACACATACACTTACCTATGGCCAAAGTCCGCTTTCTAAGTAACAATGTGGCTGTTCGTATGCACCAGCAACATATTTAAATACCATATATGGAGGCATTCAACACATACCCAAGCGGATGTTGGTCAATGTATGTTTCGGAAATATTCAAAACTTCCTTGAAATATTTACGTAGCCATTATTATCACAACCGAAATCTGAGACTGAGCCTCCGATATTTTTAAAAACATGACACACAGGTTTAGCATCATACCCTATATTAAAGAACCACAAAATAATAAAGAAAAAATATTTGTTAAACACCCACTGACCAACAATAAAAAATAACGATATTTTTACTATGTTCTAAAAGAGAATAAATAAAATAAAAATTATTACCTTAATAACAATAGAGCTCCTTAATCCAAGACTGACGGCGACCGCAGTCTTCCCATAAACAACCGAATGCTCCCCATGCAGGATCACTTTACCGGGAGCAGACACACTTACTGTGTACAAATTATCTATTCCGTTGAACATTTTTAATGACAGTCTTTACACGCAAGGAACCAATAAAACCAACATATATATTTTGTTCTACTTCATTATTATTTCCAAATTACATTTCAAGACTTCTGCGCGTTCCACTGTTCAACCGTGAGCGTCTTTTGCGTGAATGCGTGTATGCTCTTCAGTTCTTCTTGAAGCACTGTGTTCACCAATCTGTGGAGCGAATTATTATACTTTAATAAGTATAATAGATCGATTGTTATTCAAATGGGGACGTTTGAACGTGTTTGTTGGAGATACGAATCTTCGTGAATACAAAACGGTATTGTCATCTTATCTTCGGTCATTTCAATATTTTTTTGAATACTTTTCGCGCATTAGTTGACTTTTCAACCCTTTGTAATATTTTTAGGATTGCTTTGTATATGTAAAGAATCGTCAGCACTTCACCAGTCAGATCGATAATAATATTTTGTAAGAGAATTGAAGCGTTCAAAAGATTTGCTTTGAATTTTTATGTTCATCGTCTAAAAGTGCATTCACGATGACACGTAAGATAGGACGTTATTTGCGTGCCGTGTTTGAATTTTTATTTTTGGTTCCCGTTTTCCTCAAGACGTTAGAAATGGCAATTATATCATCGACAAAACTTAAGTTTAACGCCAAAGGGGACTGTAAGAAGTATTTTATTTCCAACCCAGACAATCTTTTGGTTAATATTAAAAAGAAGGAAAACTGAAACGCCACCATATATCATATAAATCTAATGATATTTTATATGGCGCATTTATAAATTGCACCCATCAGTAAAATTATATGATTTTATGTAAATTATATTTTATTTCTGTAAATAGATCTGTCGGATATTCTTGTGAATATTTTTTTATCTGTGTACTTCATGGCATGTCCTATTTGTTTTACATTAAACCAACTCAAGATAAAGTGCCTTTTGAAGTCCAGTGATCAAATATTATGTGTGTCACAATGTAGGGCCATATATGAAATGGGAGTTTTGATATATTGTATATCCTTAGTTTAATCTAAGTATATCATAATAAATGTAATATTTATAAATACATACAATATGTCGCTCAGTCAGCAATCTTAACAAATTCTTATGCACTATGTTTCCTTACATACTGGTTTCTATTAGACATTGAAATAAAATTACTTTTTAAGGATTTTGTCGCGTTATACGTAAAGGATCCGAATGGTTGGGGATGAAATAATATCAATATAACGCGATAAAATCGGTAAAAAGTAGTTTGATTTCAATGTTACGTTAGTTTACGTACTAGGTGTTATCACGCATGCGTACATTGTACCTATTTTGTCAACGCTTGGCATTTGGCCAGGGATTTTATTGCAATTTTTACACGCACGTAGTTTGCACAATGACCTTCTTATGGTCGTATTACGAGTCAATAGTATCGGTAACAATGCCACTATTATGCGATATTGTCTGATTGTATGACTGGAGACACGTAGACTTGGTTATAAAATAGTCTTCTTGGGAATACCAACGTGCCATTGTCAAATTTTTTGAACCAGGAAAATAATCGCTAGGTTTTTACTCATTCATCCCACGTATATCGCTTGTATCTTAAATCAGCGATAGGTACTCCTTAAACAAATTGCAGCATACGATTTCCTGTTTAACAATTATATTAAAATACTCCCCTTATTTTTTAATCTCTGTAAAAATCACCTTATAAACTTATGCTACCTACCATAAAATTTATGTTGTATTTGTATTGAAATTTGACAAATATGGGAGTGTAAAGGGAATTTTGTATTCCCCACCCTCCAAAAGTAATGGACTGTGTTTTAATGCGATTATTACTAATAAATAAAACTAAAAATAGGTTTTAACTACGAAATCGATGGAGATAATATATTTTTCTAGGCAGAAATGCATTTATTTAAATACAAGTGAATCTCGTTTTTATTTCTAAATCCGGAATAAACTTTTTCCAAATTGTTTCCAAATTAAAAAATATTCTTATTGAAACTAGCGGGGCAAAACTGATAAAATGGCTAGATTTGCGAAAAAAATATTTTTTTCTGTTTCCACGGTGTAAGAAGTTCTTATGTATAAGTGACTATGGTTGTTTTGCCAATTTACATTCCTTTTATTGCACATTAATAAAAGTAAATACATACCATGCAAAAAGTCAAAATATTATTTATAAATCCCAATTCCTGGTGAAACCCACAATCTTCGTCATGTTAATGAAAAAATATCTACTAATTAAGAAAGAGATATGTCTGAAATCTGTTGGAGGTTGGGGAAATTTCTTCGTATTGGAGTAAGTCCATAACTCCTGGCTAAAGTGTGAATATTTTCAAACACGATTCCAAGCGAAAACTAGCGGTCCAGGTGTCCGGAAGTTTACAGTTAGATTCGCATCTGAGGGTATCCCTATCTCCGTCAACGAAGTTACGAGCCGTTCGAAAGTTTGACACTTGTTTTATCGGACTCCGAAACTTCGGGAGTCCGATAAAACAAGTGTCAAATTCAATTTTTCGAACGGATAAAAATACATCGGGATTAGGGACACCTGTCAAATTGTGTTGTCATTCATTCTTAGTTCGGGCCCCGAACGAATCATCCATCCGTAGATGATACGGAGTAGGAAACGCCCGTAACGAAGGTCGAAACTACGGACTTCGTGCTTAAAGAGTAGATCCCCTGAATATCAGCTTTAGATTCGTGCCAGAATCTTAGATTTAGCCCTGTTAGTCAATAATTTAGTACCCCACATCCTGCATGTTTATTTGTACCGTTACCAATCTGTGCATTGCCATTGAATGATAATTTATGTTCATGGTCCCTGCAACGAGGTTATGACTCTATTAATATTTTTGCTTATCATTCATCAGGTCAATTATCGTCAACACGTGAGTTTCACTCATGACGCTATCAGCTTCTTTTGTTTTTAAACATTTGAAGCTTTGAAAATGTTTTAATGTCTTAATGCACCTAACAATTATTCAAAAGTATTTACGCAATAGTGGAAAAACTTATTGTTTATGAATATTATTATAATTAATCAAGTCGTTTCTTTATGAAGAATGTGACGGCATTAGGTTTTTAATATGAGGATACTTAATTTTTAACGAGGAGATTTTTACTTTGTTAGTAAGAACGGATCTTTCCCAGTTAGTGTTGTCTATGGAGCTATGGTGGAAACTTCTTAGACTGGAAACCGATCTTAATGATAAATGATATTTATTTATGTGAATATATCTTTTAAACACACATTCATAAGTAAATTTTTATTGAACACTAGATGGTGCCGGCATTTCCTAGCTGACGAGGAAATGAAATGAAACGGCCTAAGTATGATATGAAACGCCGAAACAAACTCAGATAATCATGGGCTCTTTTAAAGCCCAGACAGTAACAGTATTTATGCTTATCAGATGTGTTTTACAGAGTAGGAAAATCAGAACTGGTCTTTTGAAGAAAGGTCCATAGCAGCTTTGAGTTGACCAGTCCTAACTGACGGCACGCATATATCAGTCATCGTGTAGCTCAACCAAATATTTAGAAGAGCTCAACGACTCGTCGCAAGACTATGCCAGATTAGTAAGACATATTCAAAGGCGGTGTGAAATATTCAGCAAAGGTCGGCGTGAAATATTGAAAACTGTCAGAAAACGTTTAAAATTCTGTCTTAACATGGGATAGTGGTAAAATGAGCTTTTAATCAGTCTCCCTTAGTCTCGTTCTACGCTTGGCTGGTGAGCGTTATTCGAATGATCCGATCCCAGGTCTAACATAAGGTCTACGAGAAAATTTTGTAGTCCTATTGTCTGTATCCATACTTGAGCCACGAGATAAGCGATGATTAAATTATTTACTGGCGCTTTAAATAATTTAGTCGATTTTGAACCGATCGATTTTTAATTCGAATCAAACCATTTTAAATTTTTATGGGATTTTCCTATGAAATCTACAGTAGCAGTTCGGAGTAGATTTGTGCTGGTAGTCTGGGACTTAAGAATATACGTTTTCGTTACATTCACCTGCAGTTCATCTGTATAACCGCTTATTATGCCTATGCTCACTCCTGGTTACGTTACGGCATCATCCTATGGGGAAATAGTGTAGAATCGGATAGGATATTCAAACTCCAAAAAAAGTGCATACGCATCCTCGCAAAAATAGATGGCATGGAAAGCTGTAAACCACATTTTATTGAACATCGAATCCTGATACTAGCATCCGTCTACATCTTAGAATTAAGCCTCTTTGTTCGAAAAAACATGTCGATATTTTCCCTAAATAAAGTCATGTCAAGTCAAATACGTCATGGCCATTAAAATATATAATAAAATACCCGGAGAACTTAAAGATACCCTAAGTGACGACATATTTAAAAGGAGACTAAATAGATATATTTTACAAAAATGCTACTACACTATAAAAGAATTCTTTGAAGATAAAATAGTAAAAATATGAATATATAATTTAAAAAAAATACAATAATTATAAAAATAATAATATGATAATAAAAATTATAACTAATAAAAAAAACGAATTCCAAATACCCACCTAATAATAATTTTATGTTATATATCTATCTATTAATTATCATTGTCAGCCAATTTAATTCTAATTTTGTTTTAATTTAATTTCCATAGCATGTAATTTGTTATTTATAATGACTGTGATTTATTAATACTTATAGGCAAGTATGTGCCCTAACAGGGTTTCATGTTGCTACTCTCTAAATGTTAACACCTATGTATATTTACACATGAAGCAATAAAGAACTTTGACTTTTTAATTCTTTGGGGAATACAACTTTAAAAACTCGTGGCCTCACCTATGTCTGGCAAGCAAAGGTTTCCCCTGGAACTTGTCGGACACGATTAGCACAGAAAACTTCGCACCACAGCCGTCACTGTCATCCGTCACCTCCTGAGGACAAAGAGAGAAAGAACATCAACATCATAAACCATCACAACAACACATTGCGTCATTTCGGAACGCATGAGCAAATCCTAGAACACAAATGATAGATGAAAATAGATGAACAGAAGAGTAAATCTCTTTCTCCGAGCCATTTCCCGACTATATTGGAGTTGGGTTACAGTCTAACCAGATGGGGCTGAATATCAGTATTTTACACGAAGCGACTGCCACCCTGAGGACAGACTGGTTGTCAAGATTTTTTTTGGGCTTCTGACTACCACTAACCATTGTCATAGGTGTTCGTATGACAACAGGACTGATGGTTTTACGTGCTCTCCGAGGCACGGAGGGGTCTCGATGTGTTAAGAATGGTCACCCATCCACAGACTGACCGCGACTAGCGCAGCTCAATCTTGCAGATCGGTTGATCAGCTTAGTTTTTAATTAGCCACGATTTTAATGAGCACCTCAGTAGAACAGAGGAGTAGATAATGACTCCCGATATTACAGTCCGATATTACACGTTACTCGGGAAGATCGAATATCCATCAAAACTCTTAAAAAACGCTTCAACGGAGATATTAAAAATACTAGAAGGACAGTGCTCATTAACCCTAACAATAGGAGCAATATGTAATCTCTTGCTGGGGTTAACGGGGGCTCAACATAGCTATGGCTCACACAACGAGAGTATCTTCAAAGGTTCTCTGCCCATTAGGTCTGACGCAAAACAAAAAAGATTACGCTAAAGACCGGAATAAATGGACGACAACACTTGAAGGTGGCGGTTAAGGTTACTAAGGAGTGCGCTATCACCTTTCACCGGCTTTATTGATCAAGAATTAATTACCAATCCATTTACAGCAAGGGCAAGGTCAAGTAATCGAACAGTACCAACAAAATTGAGTCATTCCACGCCACCTATTGTGTATCATGAATGTTGCTGGCGCCAAGAATGTTTATAAAATAGAACATTACTCCGTCACGAACAGTCTCCTTTATATACGCAACAAAAGCGACAGACATGTCTTAGTCATAGTCATGTTACGTATCTATGTTGTTTTTAAATAATTATTTCTGTGAGGATCCTCTAGAAATCAGAGTTCACTTTAACTTTACGCAACTCCCTACGCAATACGAAACTGTCCGATGGCGAACGGGTTAGATTGCGCGGGAAACCGGGCTAGCACTGTCACTAGTCTAGTGTCTAGCACCTACTTGTGAAATATTAAGCCTAAACAAATTCCAGGTGAGTACGCGTAGTAATTTCAATGAGAAAATCGTTACGCATTTCATAAGCTTACGCCACATACTTTGACCACGCAGTTTGTCGCATAAACCAATGTTTCCATGCTATAAAAATGTACAGTTGCAGACTAAGATTTTCAATAGATGGCACGCCATTACTTTTTTGTGTTGGCAATCAAAACAGCGATAATACGCACATGTTTAGGTCGTCGAACTTTGCCAAAAAAATCTGTTCAACTTAATAACGCTAATGACATCATACTTTTGTGAGATAATAAATATGTAACGTATAGATATACCTACTCTTATACCACCGCTTATACTTGGTATCTACTTTAGAATTTAATATCTAATCCCCCCGCTTTATATGACGGAGAAGTACCCCAGGACTGCATTCACCCGTACTGTCGGTACAGGTGAGTCCTTTCGAGCGCTTGAACCACTTTCCATCAAGATACTGTATCCTCGCCTACACGGCGTTGTTGAAAGGTAGACCAAGGTTCATATCAAATCAGATAATGTGTTGTTTTTAATGTGCAATAAAGAATATTTTATCTATCTACAAGCAACTGACCTACGTTACGGTTGTTTCCCGTAACGGACTGCACAATGGCGGTTAAATATTTCTAGAGCAGAGTATACGTGAGGCTATGAGATTGATTGGTGTCCAGACGAGAGAAATTGATGCAAATTGACCACAATTGTCCTGCACTCTTCCCCAAGGATGCTAGTAATTGGGGCAACCGGCAAACGTATCGATCGAACTTCAAGTACCTACTTTAGAATCAATTAAATAAATTATGGGTGCATGTTCATTGATACAAGACAATGAAAATATTATTTTAAGTCACGTGTGAAAAACGTGCCCGTAGATCTAGCCTTACACAATATAATTATATAAGCTAAAGGTTTATATATGTACTGTGCATATTAGTAAGGTGTTATTAATCATTGACTCATGTTTGAACAGTTAAAAAAATTAGAATATTTAAAGTTTATGTAAAAGACATTACATCTATATGCATAACTGAATCTGGGTTTCTTTTTGTTTACATATTTAATAACCTTAAAATCACCTGCGTGTGTCCTTGTCCCGGTCGATCATTGCACCACCTATCTCTCTATTTTTGACGGCCATACCGGTTTACAAGTATCTAATAATTTAGTTTTACCTTTTCGAAGTATCAGGTAGACGAAATGCCGATAATGTTAATTTATTCAAGTCCCCGCGCTACAAAATAATAGAAATCGATTTTCGTGTCTGCAATGTGTTACTACTGATAGCGCGGTTTCAATAAAACAATATACCAATTTTAACCTTGTTTTTTTTAATATACCCAAATATCTTGGTAGTGCTTACAAAATTTCAGTTTCCAACACCACGTAAAATGGCTTAGTATTTACAAGCTCGGTAAAATTTTAGCACGTGTCCGAGAGCCTTGGAGGGCGAATTACGTTATTATATTACTCACTTTAAATTGTATTAATTTAGATAACTACCCTCATCTGCGAATAAAATATAATACATCCCATCGTCCTACACACGCTGTAATCAGCTTGCTGTATATTGCTATAAGTTAATGAATCATTAGTTTTATAAGGTGCATTATAGGTAGGTACCTACTACTATTCGGTAAATAAAACCTGGTTTATTAATATGGAGGGTCGAATGAAAGTTAAATTGTCACAGTTTCTTTTTTAATTTTTACACAAAATCCGTATAATAGACTACGAATTCATATTTTATCTTTTTAACCAACATTCATAATTAAAATTGTTTTGTTTTATTATAATTCAAACTTTTGAGCTTGGATAATTTTGTGCCGCTTCTCTATACGAAAATATTTTTTTTCCAAATCAAATTATAATCTATGATATTCATTATATGTAGATCATAATTCATATTTGACCACTACATTCTAAGGTTAACTAATAGTTCTTTCCACTATAAACCTTGAACAACATTTGTGTGAACAATGATTATAGTAGCATATGATTACGTTACATTTGAATTAAGTGGATACGGTCTTGACCGAAATCGACATAATCACACAATTTTGTATGCAAGGAGACGTATACACTATCATCTCTATTGCAGTCCGTAAAGAGGTTCTTTCTCAAATTCAAAACCTTTGTGGATAAATAGATATAAGAGGAATAAAATTTCCTAAAAACTAATCAATTACAAAACCTTACTTCTCGTTGTAATTGATCAGTTTCCAGTCCACTTTTATTCCTCCTAATTTTCCCAAACCGCTGAAATTGGTTAGGAAGTCGAAAGTCAGCTACTAGAGAGGTCACAGTCTGTTGGCGTGAATTCGTCACGATAAGATGAAATTGTATGGGATTGACATTTGACCACATGTGAGTATTCAATTATTCTTAAAAAATAACATCATAACCTTGGAAATTAATATGTACCTATCTACGTTCAGTCCTTTCCGCCTCTTACAAGAGAATGGCGTATAAAGCTTTATAACAAGTGTAGGTAGCCTAGTAGTAACACTTCATCAAAACAAGCACTTCCTTATGCCTAACATGGTTATTGAAGTTATACTATCTCATTACTAAAAAGAGCATAACTTAAAGATATAAAAAATTCGTCGCAAGCGTCTAATTCTTGATTCAACGTCCGATGTCACATCTAGCATCATCTCATGATAAGAATTAAGATTGCTTACAAAACAAATTTTAGTAACTGTAGGCAATTGGTTGGTGTATTGGTTTTTAAAATAAATCCTCTTTATTCTATCCTCAAACATAGATGTCTTCTAAATATTTCTACGTGGACCTTTTCACAGTATTTTTTAAAATAAATATTCATACAACTTCTACAATCGAATATAATATTGACATCACATAGATGTCCTAAAGGGCTCTTAGCCGATAACTCCATAAAATACACAAGCAGTTACTTTAAAGTATACTTCATTTTAGAATTTTGTGCAGGAATATTGTTAGCCAGTAACAAATTGCATAAGCTTGAATTACCTAATTGGTCGAAAGAATTATTGGGTAAGTACCACTTTTAGCAATTAAAACACTATATTGGGTATGTGGTGTATCTTCTGTTATAACAAACCCATTAGTATAATTAGGGAGGATTAATCAGAACGCATGCATCAGATGAAACATGATTAGCATGTTGAGTGGATATTATTAAAAAATACCAGAAGAGTTCGCTAAATATACGAAGGAGGTTTTAACCATCTACGTTTTATTGAGGATTTTGAAAATTTTCCGTTAGCCGGAGATTTTCAGGTTCAGAAGACAATGGCTACGTCTGACAGATGGCTTGCAGCCCCCGGAGATGATCAAAAGACAACGCTGTAATAAAAGCGTCGAAAAGAATAGCATCAATAAGTTTAATTTAGAAGAAAAAATGTACGTATAAAATTTCATTACGCACATCAGTAGTCCATATAATTACCTAATAAGTAAACTTTCATTAAATACTGATCTTATCACTGTTATATCTCGCAAATGTATTATAGTAAAGAATATCTATGTCGTAGTAAATTTCTTTACTAGATTCTATTTTAAGTTGGGGGAAGTGGAAATGGCAGTGTATGTATCTAAGTGCTTATCAAGTGAACAGGTTACGGTGGCCTGTTTTCTTGAGTTGACTTTTACAATTTACGGAGTACTTACACTGCAAGCAATGCATTAGGTAAAACCACATTAGTAGTAGCTTTCTATCATGGCTAATTGGGTTAAACACAAAAATGTTAGGGGGCCCCAAAATTCCTCTTAAAATGCTATCCACAGGAATGCTCACTCTTCCCCCAAGTGACGCCGGTACAGGCGCGACTAAACTACAGACACGATAAAGTAAATGAACTAAGAGGGGAACCTTTTTGTTCATTTGTAAAAAAAAACATGTTCATCATGTTCGCTTCAGATCCATATTCATCCAAGAGAATTATCGTTTTGTAAAAAATACAATCTTCCACAATTCGCCCCGTAATCTTAAATTGCAGTTCAGGTAAAATCCGTGTAATTTGCCTTTTAGGCCGTAAAGCTCACGCCCCGTTATTTTAGTCTCAGAGCATTGGTAAATAATTTTACAAACGCGTGCATATAAAGGTGCACAGAATAATAGTAGAGATTTTGTGTGTGGATAAAGACTGAAATATAGTGTCAAATATTTAATCCAAAGCTTCCACGAAATGCTTCTTATCATAGAGCGTGCTCAATCGCAGTGCTTGAAACTGGTACTGATAAGGATGGAATGAGACAATTCATCGGCTGCATTAACATTCGCAGTTCTCTAATGAGACACTACGGAAGAGGAACATGACTAACATGTAACCTATATGGCTTCGGATGTCGACCTACTAAACTTTCGAACCGAGCAAAGCAAGACGATACTAGCAAGAAATTATTTTATTTAACTGCGCCAAGAAGGATAGTTTTAAATTTACTTTCTCTTTGACCTACTGTTATGTTTTGTAGGATTGTTTATTTAAAAGTATACACCACAAAGCACTTTATGTACTGTGCATGTAAGAACAAAAAATGTTTACAATCAAGTGGTGTTTACATTGAGCCTACTCGTACAGTATACTCGCTTCAGTGCTTATTTAGTACAAAGACAATCCATGTTATTATTTAGAGTTACCATAAACCGCAGTGCTCCGCAACGATAATATGCAGATAACCAACGCCAAAAAATAGTGATAATGAATTCCTTGGTAGTTTCTTAAAATCATGTTATAAATTCAGTTCCTTTTAAAAAACAACCTATTGAAGTAAACATGGATGTTGAAATATAAGTTGTCTGTATAACAGACATCGAACGTGAACCTGTAGTGAAAGCCGGGTTATTAATATAATATGTAATTGAAGACAGGTTTTTGGAATGAATATTGTTTATTTGTACAATAATCTATTTTGGATCTAATATTAAAACTTTTACTTGAACAACTACAATATTTTTAGCATACTTTCTACGCACACGGTAAGAAATTAAACGATTAGTTGTTTTTAATGAGGGAAATAATAATTAAAAATAACAATCGTCTATACACTTCACCATAATGATTACAGTGTAAAATTAAATGAAATTGCTGATAACTGTTGTTAGAGAATTTTCAGGTCAATGAGTTTTTTGTCTCACGCGCGATTAAACAAGACGAGGATAATGATACCGAAGCTGGATTGTGAAACTGCTGACTAAATAAACCATTAATCATAATAATTTAAATCCTACTTAATGCAGGCTTTACTTGTGTTATTGCTTGAAAACCTTTAGCCTTGAATGCAGAACAACAAGCGATAAATTAGAAAGAAAACATTAAAATCCGTAGGATACTGCGGGGCAACGACACTTAGCTTAGCATAGCAACTTTAAAATACACGTACCTAATTATTATCACTGTTAAAAATAACTTTTCACTCATAAATCACGGATCACTTTGTCTATGTACAAGTTATTTTTTTTTGGAACGCGTTCGGATACGTGCAGCGGCGTGCACCGACCGCGGCCCGCCAAGTACGCCGACTGACTTCCCGCGCTCCACCACGCGGATGCGGCCGAATGACCGGCTACGTGATTGTGGGCGTATTGTTGGCTTGTAAATCATCAGCATGGACGAAGACGGCCCATCTAGTATTCGAGTCACTCACTCTGGTATATTACGTGCCACTGGCCCCCACAATAAAAGAACCTGTAAGTAATATTTTCTGCCTGAAGATATTTCAGAATCTTGCTTTTGAAGACTATTTGCCTCATTACCTTGACAATTCTGTCAATAAATAGAAAACGGTTCGTTACCGCCAGCCTGGATCAAATGATTTTATGAAGTTTGGTTCACATGGGCAAATAGTTTAGAAAAGAGTTAAGAACAAGTGGGTTTTAAGAAATATACAAAACCCATAAACTAAAATAAAAAACAACTGAAATCATTGAAGAATCAACATTTGAGGCACGCAATGCCAACGCATCATTGACAGGAAAGTCTGCTTCGCACGCACGGAAAACGATCTAACATCCTCGTTTGAGGCCGAAGGAAAAACTATTAGATTACTTTGTATTAGAACAGTTAATACACACTAATTGGTTGAGTTACGCAATCCAAAATTACAGACTATCGATATAATATAATAACTGCAATAATTTTGCTGTCTAATGTGACCGATCATCAAAGCTTGACCAAAGTTTTATCGTAATCGGATGAATAGTAAAGGAACGTATAGCGAAATTAGATATTAGCTCTACTGACATAATCGCATAAAACATCTTAAAAATCGGTTGATAATGTTTACGTCTATGTCAATCAATCCAACAATCTCCAGAGCGACGGATGTTTCTCAAAACAAATTGCTTAGGATACTGACTTAATACTTTGGAAAATACTGTTCTTAACAACATACAGGTGAGTTATTTCAGGATTACCGGGAACTTAACGATCCCATTACTCACGGACGAATATTGGGTGGCGCGGATGCGCATCCAATCGGATATAGCGTAACGCAATGTGGCATATTTCGTTCCATACGTAACTGGTGTAAACATAACCATTAACATGAAACAATACAGGTAATTATACTTAAATCTCCTAGTACCTACATAATTTACAACGTATTAGATTGCGAAGTATGGTCACGTACAGTGCAAGATATTCTGATGGTCGTTAAACCACATACCATAAAACCAATTCATTTGTAAAACAAACACATTAACTTTGAAGATGTCGCACAATTTCGAAATACTATATAATCTGCTGGGACCTTGCCGCAACACCGGTGTTTGATATTGCGCAACCCAAAGACGTATTTTAGCATACACTTGATGTTGACTCTACTACTTAGCAGTTTTGTTTGCCTTAAAACGCCAGATAAACGTGACATTGGCATTTGGTGAAGATCGATCATACCTTTGTGATATTACGGAGAAAGCAGTGGTGTCACGTATGTATATAATTATGTAGTGTATTCAAGAATACACTACACTGACTCATGCAGTCAAAGTGACATCGTTATTGTCAGTTACCCTAATTAGCATTTTACTCATTTACGACTACTGATACTTCGCTTGTATGTTGCGGCAATAACGATTAAGATTATCAGAAACAAGTGAAGCTGAAGTTACAAGGGCACTTTAACTTACGATCGACACGCCTAATAACTTGACCTAGATACTATTAATTATGTGGTCCGATATGAAAACAGTTTTTGTAGCAAACATTTGTTATGAGCTAAACTAACCAAACCTGTTTGGCTATTGCGTAAAAGCTATTACATTACAATTTGTCCAACTGGTTAACAACAACTTTTTTTCCTAAAAGTATAATTATTGTTATCGTGTTGTGCTCTATTAATAAATTTAGTGAAACAGGTGTCTTACAAGTCCCGTCTCTGATTTTTTATTTATTTATAATATTGTATCTTTATTGAAATTTAAAAACACTGACAACGTAACAAAATAATTTAACCCTTAAGTTTCAGGCTCGTAAGGGGTACGAGCCTGAAACTTAAGGGTTAAATCTAAAATCCAAATGAAAAGCACTTCTTCATAAAGCACTAGATTGCGAACCTAAAAAGGTCACGTAATATAAGGTGGTACGCGGTATAGAAAAAAATATACTGAATGACCATAATAAACCCTTTACACATTGTAAAGTCATATTTACAAAGGTGTTACATAAAACGAACATTTTTCTGCGCCCCCGCTTGTCGCCGTTCAAGGCCTCTTGACGTCGAATGATAAGGTGCGGTTACGTTATGCCAAGATCGCTGCGACGGGTGACCGATACCAGTTGCTACTTAAGAATTCTGCCAAATCGGTAACAGATGAATAGATGTAAAGAGGAAGGAACATCTTTCTTAAAAGTATATGGATAGGAAATCAGAGGCATGGAGTAGGTACCTTAAGGAACTATCTGGGGATCCACTAGTTTACTTTCACTGGACGACATCGCGCGGTACAGGTATTTTAATAGGCCTGAATTCATTATTAGTTTATGTCCATTCATTGTGAGCACTTATGGAGTATTATACAATTTTATTCGATACTTAAACTTTCGCTTTCTATTGATTTCTTAATTCTTTTGATTAAAAAATAATTCGATACCATTGCAACAATAAAATTGTGCGCACTAATCGAAAGGTCGAATTTCTATTAAATATTCGATAACCTTGACGAATTGATAAAATAATATCTTGAATGAACTGTCTTTTTTATAACAATAGCAACGGAACTGAAACCGTCAGTCGGTTTGTATGATTTTGGGGCTTCATGCGGATCGTACCTAGCTTTGTAGTTATATTGAGAATAATGAAAACATAACAGAGTGAAGAAGCATAGCATTCTCTTTCTTTTAAACAGAGAAAAGTTATTTGTGATAAATTCTCCGTGCGTTACATTACTTCCTTGAAATGCCCGTGGATGTCAATTTAGCAAAGAATTTGTACAAATCTGAGGAAGATTTTATAACAAGAAAGCAATTGAAATGATATCGAACGAAGGCATTTAATAGATCGAAAGACGGAGATCTGGTTCAAAGCGTTCCTTTTAATTATTTTCTAATACAGAGCAGCCATACAGAGAGAATACTGGCAGAGCGTATTATTATGCAACTTTACAGACAATTTTTTATGATTTACTAGAATTATAATTACTAAATATTTCGTGAAACTATGGCTGTAAAGGCTCGATAGTAAAGTTACTTTTGATATCCAAGGTAAACACAATACAAAAGAATTGTTAAAAATGAATGACATTAAAGTTACTTACTCAATCAGGCTGCATCGTAGGAAACGAAACATTTTCCAATTACAATTCAAGGCAGTTACAAAGGCTGACAAGACAATATTCTAACTGAATTAGACTGATAATATGGGTGTTGGCGCGCTGCTATGAATGAATTCTAATTTGATAGATGACTGCATACAGCAAACACATCATTGACTGCATCTAAAGTGACGTCTAAAGTTTGCATAGCAAGACTAACCGGATAGGCATGACTCTCATTAGCAAATCAGATAAATGGGCGCGGAGTACGAATCAAGAAAGCTGTACGGAAGACGTAAATCGCTAGTTTGTAAGACCTTGGAGATATCGCTGACGACCTAGATAATGTTTGGCCCAGAGATATCACAGTCAATGAACTTGGCGGTAACTTTGGCACAGATGAAAGAATTGGCGAACAATAAAAGGGAAAGTTTTTACTTTCTTACATTTTATAAACATAGATAGTAGGTCAACGAGCTGCTATGTTTTTGCGCAATCGGTTTCATCAACAACCACATTCTTTTAATTTTATTATGCGTCATTCAAGAATAATTTTCTTTTTAATTCCTGAAACTTGAGCCAAGTTTTCAGGCCCTAATTTTTATTGCAGTTGCTAAATGTTACTAAAAAGCAAATAAAGGAACTATAAAAAATATAGTCATAGTCATTTATTTGCTTTCCGTAATGTGTATACAGATGGTAAAATATAATATTTAGTTAGGTTAGGTTAAATATATAAAAATATATACTATAAATAATAACAAGTTAGGTTTCCTATTCGGAGATGTATATTAAAATTGCGCCTAAAATTCATAGTATATTCATTGGACTTATGCAAGACAATCTTCATTATCCTCAAAAATATCAACAGATCCTACATGTCCAAAAGCTTTGACTACCATATTTGCAGGTCGTTTTATGAAGAAAATTGATGGTTGAACTTTCTTTAAATAAGTACTTAATTTAATTACACGGTTACGAAAACCTGCGTTCACAGAATTTTGAGGTCAAACCCAAGTGTACCGCTCAAAGGCGCTCCCTTTCTTATATTAATCATTTTTATTGTATTTAAAGAAAATTAAGTTCGTAATGTTTGCAAAATAATCTTGTAACATGAATTTAGGTTTTTGCTGCGTCTACGATTCGCAACAAATCCAGGTGATGCAATTGCAAGTATGACATTAGGCGTCATAAAAAAACGTGTAGCACTTTTATGGCGTTAAGAAAATATTAAAACTACTTATCTAAATCGTCGGGTAGCCGCAGACTGTTTTGCAATAGCAAGACGTCCATTGTCTCTGGACAAATGTAATGGCCGACGATGTGTGCACATTAGGATAACTGTAATCGTGGTGAGCATTTGGCACATGTGCAATTTTGTTGAAGGTTGGCCCAAGCAGAGCAACATTTTATTTTATTTATCATTACACTCTTTTTTGGTATTAAAACAAAATATTCCGATTTTACATGATGATGCATACAACAATTAAGTACCTAAACGGTAATGATTGGTAGCTGGCAACCTCTTTTACTTACCACCTACAAATTTGCGAGATAATATGCTGATGAATAAGATAAGCTACATTTTGGAAAAATAATTAGACGTAAATCGTTTATCATTTAATATGAACTGAGTATAAAAGAAAACAGATATACTCGTAAACTACTGTTTGTTTGTTTATGTTTTTGTGAGCGAGCCAAATATTAGTAGTTATCAGTACCTAGTAGAAACTCAAATAACAAGTCTCCTACGAGCATCAAAAGCAAAACAACAGTACGTAAATAAATGTATTATAAAAACTTGAACAAAATAACAATAACTGTTTAATCAATTGCAGTATGAAAAAATACATAATTAGGTAGTAAACTTGCCGATGTGTATTTAAGTGAAACATAACTTTTTCCATGGTTATAATTAAATATTATGTAACTAAAGGGTTTGCGAAAAAGTCAAAACCGGTGTTTTTAGTCATCGTGTACCGATTTTATTTTTATTACTTTCGCAACAAAGGGAATGACCGATGAGCCAACTACCTTGCAAAAGGTCTGGTCCTTTAAGATGACGACCTTCGAAACTGGTCAATCAACTTAAGTATAATGACGAAAGAAAACCTTTACAGATTTTTGTATTGGCAATGTTTGGAGTGAATACGATATTTCATTGCCTTTACAACAAAGTAGCTGACACGTAGTGCGCTTCGTTTTTTTTTAAATAGACGGAACTCTATGGTATTCTTAACGCACAGTCCTGCGAAATACCGACAGTTGGTGGGGTAGTATCATCCAACGAGCGTAACATTTTTTACAGTATGCGCAAGATCTTGAACTAAAATTAAAAACATACTATTTATCTCTGATTTCAGTATAGACAGTACTGTCTGAGAGCAAATAAGGAAAAAGTCATGTAGGTGTGCAAATGAATAATTAGCACAGCAGAATCAATTTTCAGGAGCAGTCATATAAAGCAGACGAGATTTCTTAGAACTTTATCTTATTTCATCGCAGAAACGAGAACTGTTTAGTAATTTGAAAATTGCCTTATCTGTATCTGTTGACTGGATGGCTGTCTCGAGCCCTAATTGTTCAAAGAGAACTAATGAAGCCCCAGTACGCATATTAATTACCGCAGCAAAATAATACGGCTGTATGAGCGGTTGGGCAATCGGATTCTGCAATACAGGAGAAAATTCAGATTTGGGGAAAAAACCTTTGCTATTTCATGACATAATTTTCTAAACCCATATCCCAATGAAGTACACAGATAACAGTGTTTATGGAAGTAATCTTTTGCATCATTGCTACCGCTCATTTTAGATACATTATTTGCCATGAATTTATTGCTCTATGTAAGGATATTCCTCATCCAAACACTTACATAACTTCACGCATATGGCACTGATCTGAATAATTTAGAGCAGCCGATGACATCAGCTTCGGAAATCCCATTTGACAATTTGTCATAATCTCTAAGAATAGTTCTGCATACTTATTCGTACTTAAGAGAAAGACCTTAATGATTTCAATGCGATAAGTGGAACCATTTTTGACCATTAATTCCAGTGGCAGTGTCATGAAAAAATGAGAGGATTTCTTTTGGTTTTGTTTACTATATTAAATTCTTAGTTGTGATGTCCTGATTCAAAGAGGACTGGCTGGTTAACCACATGAGGAATTGGAGATCCATCTGTTTCTTCCGTATATACATTAAAATTTAACATCGTCAATTTTTTTACTCGATATTTTGCTGGGATTGAGAGCGCACTCGGAAACAGACGAAGACGCAATAATAGATACGGTACCGACATAAAGTCAGATCAAAATTTCAGCAAGCTCTCTAGATCCCTTTCCTTTTAGGTATCCCGTATTCTAGACAAAACGCTAGGTAGATATTGAACTGCACAATGCCCCACGTCCTGCCAAACTTTTACTCTAAAAAATGACAGCAGAAAGAAATTTACGTCACTCTGTGTAGCCATCGTCAAATGATCTGGTTTTTATTTAAAATAGACATTACATGATGCAGTCAACTAGGTCGACGAGGACTGAATCAAAATTAAATAATTGCGGTTTAGGTACTATGTCAGTTTTAAATGTAATGATTCATTAACCACCTCATTAGTACCGATTTATTATTAGCTTCAAACTATTGTTAAATTGTTTGTTGGGAAGCCCTTGGTTTGAAATTGAGTTTTCTACCTAAACCAAATTATAAGAGAATTTTGAATTATAAGTGTACTTATTTTGCATATTTCGGTTTGTGTCAATATTTATGGCTTTTTAGATAAATAACTAATTCAGTAGAGAAACCTATGTGGTTCTCTTCAAGATAAACAATTTCAACACAAACGTATTAATAAATTATATACATAGATTTGCGTCAAGATGAATTGCAATATTTCTTAATCTAATATTCATAACTCTTTCAAATTATTATCTAAGTAGCTTCCATTTATGCAAAGTCATGGTGCAGAAGTTTTAGAACCTTCAAGGTAGCATTTAATAGATGGAGAAGGAAATGTACTATTCTGAAGTAACTCTAGGGATAGTTGTTTAAAAAGGTTAATTGTTTAAGAGTCGAAAAAATATTATGAAACACGACTGGCGGAACGTGCTACAATTAATTAGTGCCCAGGCTGGTAACCTTATCGTCATTTTTCGGATAAAATTTCTTAGTAAAATGGCGACACATTCAATCAATATTCGTTGATCTCTTGAAATACTTGCAACAGAGATTGCTAAGTATATTGCAGTTGCAGAGAAAGTCAATTACTTTATTGATATTGATGATAAACTTAAGGACTAAATTGAATAAAAAACTTCTTATAACTCTTCTTAATACACACTACAATTTAAGTAATAGTAATGATAATATATAGATTAATAAAATAATAAAGACGTAACCTCATCACAAATAGGCCACTATTGATTCCAAAAAAATTCAAGTACCGTAACCAAAATCGATTAAAACATAAATGAACCACTTACATCAGCTCGATTTGAAGTATCGCCTATCTCTTTCTTACGAAGCACAAGCACAAGGAGACCGAAGAAGTTATTTTTGAATCAATGCACGTACACACAAATTAGGTCCATTGTTCTGGTTGCCGATTTGTCTATCATGAGTCAAACATTCCTGGGACTCCCAGAAATGATTCCCATTGTATCGCGATCATCATACGATACTGCTTCTTAGTAAAGACTCGGTGACGCAAGTTTGGCAGTGTCAACCAAGACGCTTCAACGAATTCTTTTGGGGAATTTTGGACGGCAGTGATAGTTTGCTTGTGATGTAACGGTAACAGGAATGCAATGACCAGCCCGTTTTTACGTGTTTATATCATAGTATGATTTTATAGGTTTAGTATGAGCAAGCAGTCGTAGGCTTTCCTTAGCAATGGATATTTTAACATTATACGATTTAAAAAAATAAACAAATGAAGTATTTCAGTCTGGGTAAATATATGTTTTGTTATAATTTATTTTCTTCCGGTCGATTGGAATGTTTCGTACTCAGTGTATTTACGAACCACCGGGTCATTGGGGTTTGAACACGCTATATATACATTAATAACACAAGATTCCTTTTCGTTTTCCTCCACGTTTGAGCGTAGCTATAAATTTTAATTATGTACCTACTAATGTTTATACTATGACGTTAACGTCCGATACTCATTACCATTGCCCTACATCACCGCTTCAAATAACCGAGCTTAGTTTATCTGCTTAGAATGCAGAAATAGTTCAATGTTACTAAGGTTAGCATTCAAGATAACAATTGTGTCAGTTCTGACACTGAATTTATAGTCTAATACTGATATTTTTTTGTATATTCCGTTCAATACCTTCATTAATTTCTTCGTTTTTTAGAACAGTCGAAGCAAGAAGCATTTCCCGTAATGGGTGCGTCCCTTAATCTTATCTGAAGGACCATTCAGATCCAAAACAATGATTTTTAAGATAAAACTGGCAGATTGATGCAGTAATATTGCAAATACTAGAGCACCATTGTGATATGTGCATCCAACCAAATAAATGTAAAACCAAGATAATACCAGACCAGTCGACCAATAGGTTATGTAAACTGTCTCGTTAATATAATCCTAAGCACGACTGCTACGCTAGAGGTTCTGGGTTAGATTCCCAGCTCGAGCAGTGTTATTCGTTTTTTTTTAATGAAATTCTCAGAAATAAGCTCAGGAGGAGTTTGGACTTGTACCCGGTTAATGGAATTAGGCTCACCATAAACATACCGGCGAACTGTGGGTGTACATCGATGCACCTCTGCCTAACCCTTCGGAGAATACAGGTATTATGGTATGTTATGTTTATGTGTAAAGTACGCACTGGCCGCCAGTTATTTTCTCTACATAATTATGAAGCAGTGAAGGTTAAAACTAACCACAGTGTTCCTAATATCTCTAAATTACTTATACTAGCTATCCCTCCCCATTAGCCTAGCTAACGCGGCGCGACGCAAGCGATTAGCGCGTAGACCCACACGCAGTCCAGGTGCAGATGCAATTTTGCTATGCTTAGTGGTTTTAAAGAAGTCTAGCTATTAGAAATCTTACATAAAATATAAAAAACGCAGTTAATAGTTTGATCGTTGGATTGGATGTCAGATTAGATTAGATTTAACTGTTGTGTTATATCTGCAACCGCACTCTACTTTCTATTTATTTTTTACAATATGAGCTCGATGATGCACGGTTTGCGATCCGAACCACATAACCAAACACAAACCTGTCTTTCAGATTACATACGACTTGTTGATTTTTTACTTATCTACCGATTGACAAATGGTCAAGCAAATTGATTCACATCACTGTTCGGGCACGTGCATGCCCAGTGAAATCATGCGTCAAATTATGCAATGCTCAGTGAAAACAGCACGCATGCCGCATACCGAGCGTTTGTGGGTTAGATTTGTGACAGTTCCCCGTGGCACACTGGCCAAAAGTCGCCAGGTAGGCAGGCCAAACTAGAATTTAATTAATATGTTTAAATAATTGAATAAGTTTGTACCGGCAAATAAACCGGTAATGAAGGAAGGAAGTCTCATATAATTTGAGATAGCTTGGTTTACTTTCTTCTGTCTTAATTTCTAGTTTTGGTTTTAGTAATGTTAAAATATCCTCCTCCCATTAAAACCTGATAAGATACCTGATGGATAAGGAAAACATGACAATTTAGCTTTATGGAAAAATAAACGAGAAAGACTAAGTTAACTTTGAGATATGACATATACGACAATAATTATGAGTAGGAAAATGTTTTAACGTCGCACTTGAGATCATGAGATCTCAACAAACAAATTCAAAACACTATAACAGAAGTAGAAAATGTTTATTTGAAAGTCTTTTGAATTTGTTTAATAAACTATCACTTGAATAATCATTTCACAATCCGTCTATTACACGGCACACTTTCATTTATTCTTTTATTTTATGTATGAACTTGGCCGATATTTTTTACTCTTGTCTTAAAAAAAATGGTATCTCGTACTTTTACTTTCTCTGCAAATTCTAATTGTACCGAAAGTAAAAATGCGTGTTTGGCTCCGAGAGTCGGTTAGGGCCTCACTTCCACTTCTCTAGCGGCTACAGAATCAATTGGATTTTTACAAAAACCCAGCCGAAGTTCTACTGTTTACTTCATTCGACAACTAATATTTGCAGACTGCGAATTTTGTGAGTATGTGGAGGGTAACCGCCGCAACTATTCAAAAAATTCTTTCACTATTTGAAAGGTACATTACATTAAGACATAATTATGAGTATATTATCTTGGAACATAAGCGAAAGTGCAGGTAAAAAAAGCGAGATACTCGTACTAATAAACATTGATTTATTACGAAAACCAAGAAACTACTTAAAGCCTACAAATTTGAAAGGAAAACTCCCATAGGACTGGGAAAATGAGATTAATGCAGGTAAAACTGCAACACCTCAGATTGTATAATGATGCATTCAATATTAATGTAATAATCATACAGTTTAAATGTTAACGGCATATTAATTTCACTTTTACCCTTTTTATAGGGAAGGCGGAAGCGAAACACGCCAGGCATTCCCAGCTGCATTAAAAAATAATTGCAGACATAAATTTTTCAGCAATCACTCATCAGTGCCATTTTTATTGATACCTACTGCAATAATCATAACCTTAACCTTTGTAGAGATAACTTTGCGCCATATGGTGACATTAGTTGTTCTAGCTATCAGTTAGGCAATATTCGGACAATCCAACGACTGGCTTTAAATCAAATAAAATATTGTCTTTGACTTATTATTTTTAGTCATTTATTTCAGGCATCCATGGTCCATAAATAAAGACCTTACAAACTAACATAATATACAGTAAATACAAAAATATATTAGCATATAAAACTTAAACCTATGTTAGTAACACTCCACTTTGCACTAATTGCCTTGCGCTGTCCTGTGGTACTTGTCCGCGGAAGCGACGGAACACCACGAGTTATTAAGAGTAGCCAGCCTATGTAAAGTTCAAAAATATATCTAAACTCGACTTACAAAAATCTAGTCACCTGCTGCGATGAATTCTGGAGGGACAATGTCCATTGAAGACATGAGCAAAGTGCATGTTACGAGAAGCTATGCCAAAAACGGAATTTGTGTTCCGTAAAAATACAGAATTATAAGATGCGAGTCGTGCAGCTTAATGACCTTATAAGTACAGACGCCAGCAGGTCAAGCTATCCAAAACTGTAAAATTTTCCCAATCGAATATGAACCTTATAGTTTTGCATTAAAGTTGAAAATCTATCAAAAAAATTTGACAGATTGGGGAAACTTGATGTGTTGACCTCGTGTACATACCATCACGCCTGTATTCCCCAAAGGGTTAGGCAGAGGTGTACCAAGTACACCTACACATCGCCGTGTGTTCCCATTAACCGGACACAAATCCTAATTCCGACCTGCTACAGAGGATTTCATAGAAAACCCCAATAACACTGCTCGACCTGGGAATCAATCCCAGGACCTCTAGCGTGGCAGTCGCTTCAGATACGTGAATTGGATACGGGAGTTGCTCAAAGGGCACAATTATTAAACATTTATTTTAATGAATCATCTTTTATGGGCGTCACACGCGGCGAAGATACTATAATATATTATGTTACTTCACTTCACCGTGGATTGAAGGCCCACGGTGAAGTGAAGTAGAACCTCAGGGAGGAGCTGCTCCTGCGGGCTTGCCACAGGAAGCCCGCACTGGAGCGGCCAATGTAGATTGCGGTGTCGTATGGGAGGCTCCGCAACTGAGGCGGGCCGCGGTGTTGTATGAGCGACACTGGGGATGAAGTTGTGCCGTTCTCCCTGCCTTCCGCGGCCTCGGTGGGGTCGCAGCCGCAACACTGGGGATACGGTGGGGCCGCAGGGGGAGAGGAATATCGGTATTACATTACGCCGCTTTTCCTACCCTCTGCGGCCGAGCTTTGGACGGCGGCGGGGCCACATATCTTTCCCGCCGCAAAGAGGGCCACGGGCGACAGAATTGGGGTCGTCAGTCGCCCACTGCACTTGGCCCTCCGGGAGGGTCCATCAATGGACGTCCGCGGTGGAATCACGGATCATGCGAGAGCGATTCCCGTGGTCCCACCACTACACCATTATTTATTTTATAATTTGGGACAAAAACAGTTACACCTTATAATATACAATACAAATAACACCATAAAATAAAATAAAATATGCCGAAGGACCACCTTCTGCATATTTTATTTTTGATTGTACCTACTTGTATATTATTTATTTTTTATTCTACCCAGTGGTGGTGGTTTTAGTCGGTATGCTGGCCACCTGGCCGGAGAGGTCGACATAACCGTCCCGCATCCCTGAGCGGGGCGGCATGCATAAAGAGCATTTCACGACCCGAAAAATAAATAAAAAAATGTGTGGTTACCTCAAAAATGTGTAAATGGTCCAGCACTGTGTAGAACTTTATGTACCAACGTTACAGTCTCTTTGATGTTTAAATGATTTGTATTTGTATATAAATAAGCGAAAACATTGTTGACCCTTGCTCTGATGTGGACATTCACCACATACAAGGACAAGCTAAAGCTCTTGTTTGTTTTTTATCATTTTAAAAACTTCCTTGTAGCGACTTTCCATGCATACCCAGTCCCATATCGTCCCGAGACATCATTTTGGTGTCGCATGTATATGGGACGACAAAATTAATTCATTACGCGCATGTTAACCTAACTGAGCATAGGTCCATTTTCGCAAACGGAAATGTGGAAAAAAACATCCGGGTAGAATATTCATATTATTAGATAACAACTGTGATCGTGGTGGATATGTTAACTGGAGATAATATCGATCTCATGACGCGTTTCGTATGAGCGACGACGTGTCTATCAGTTTATGGTGTGACATACCCTGTCGTCATTACGTTAATAGTTAGCTAATGCGTAATAACAAAGTACGGCCACAAAACAGCAACTTGTAGAAGTCCTACTTTTAAAGGGCTTGATGGTGATGAGATGAGCTCCGTGAACTCGCAATAGACATTAACATGGTTATTGGTAAGATAGAAATTGAATAGTCTTCTGTCAAGGTTGTTTTACAATGATAATTGGTCTGATTCAGCGTTTCCATGTGGAACTTCTATGTGTATTGTATGTGTAGTAAAACTATACAAGAATATTATGTAATATTACTGTAGTCTGTAGTACAATAATGTGATACTATATAGTAGGTCAACAGTGATAGTAACAGTGGCCAATAATATTGATAGCTGGATCTGTTTTGTAGATACTCAAATTGCAAACTAAAGGTAGGGTAAAGGAAAACCAATTTTGTGCAATCTACTAATTCATAAAACCTTTATTGGGAATGCAATTTATAAGCAAATAAATGCACTAATTAAGTAAGTACTTACAATACAGGGTAATAAACATTATATTTTACATATTACATCTCCTAAGTTTAAGCAATATGATTAAATTAATATTATGAAGGATGTAAAAGTCTAGAATACAAAAACCACAGGTTTAAAATTGTTGAAAATATTTAAAATTGAGACACTGTAATTATACTAATCTATTATTTTCTTTTAACCTTATGTATTGCAGGCAAACAGACCGGAAGAGAAAACTGTTGATAATAAAAATAGAATAAAAAGAACAGGAAATGCCCACATGAATATGCTGATATCAGCAATGGAAAAATATCAGGATACTGCGAAGGTGGCTCAACAAATACTGTGCCCACTATCAACAGAATCATACCAACGACAGATATGAAGAATATAAGACTCAAAAAGCTCAGCAAAGGAGAGCTGTCCTTCTTATTTGGCTGAAGAATCTTATAAACACGGTTGGCATTAAAAATTGAGAAATAACCTGAACTAGGCTGTGACAACCTTAAACAAATGCTGTGGAATGATGTGTAGATTAAAGTGGTAGCAATGAAAGGTATAAGAAGACCATCTTTTAGCAACAATGGAAGCATACTAAAGTTGGACACAAGCAGGAACCAGAAACACATGAAAGGGTCTTCAGGGAAATGCAAGGCAACTGGTATTGCCACTAACAAAATAGTTTTTTCATGGACTTGAAATGAGAACAAGAAGAATGCTAGTGACACATTAATCAGGCATAGAACAAACTTTTTCTTGTTTATTCTGAAGAATATATCCACACAAGCTGGCCCAGCAGCCATTGCAGTGATCAACAGACATGTTTTGGCCATTTCCTGGTTACTGTAAATAGTCTTGAGTTTAATGAACACATTTACCATACACCATACATTTGATACTTTATCTTCAAAAATTCCTCTATTCAATGGGAACAGTCTGTGTACGACCTGAAATAGATTATCCCAACCATCTATAAATGGATACCAAATGATGACAAAGGATGAAATTACTGCAATAGCAAGTTTATTGAAACTACGAACAAAATGTGATAGCTTGCCTCTTCCTAATGGCATACCTATAAAACATTTTCTTAATAAATAGAAAAAGAATGGCAATGCATGATAAAGTTCCATCTGTTTATAATTCAAAGCAAGAACAAAAAATATTGTGGCCAAGGTATCATTCTCTATGGCTATTATGAAGAAAGTAGACCATAAAAATAAACCAAGGGACACACAGTTGTATTGGAAATGACCATGATCAATCAATATTATTCCAGGATATAACAAAAATAATGTGGTAGAAATGTCAGTTCTTTTCAAAACACACTTTGGTTCTTTGGGCTCTTTACCCAAAACTCTTTCAGCATCCATACAAATGCACAGCACTGCAGTAACATAGAAGTAAACATCACATAAAAACACAGTCCACCTCATGAAGGTTTTATGAGTATCATTTTCATAACCTCTTGACGCAAAGAGTCGCACCGATTCGGGGTCGAGCCAATCCGCCACCAGCCCCATGAGGAAACTGTGGTATGCAGTGAGTGGCGGGTAGTCCAGACCCCAGTACTGCAGGTCATTTTGCGTAGTATTATGATACCATTTACGTATAGGCGTGTGCACTGTTATTTCTTGCCAATGTCTTTGTGCTTCATAATCCCCGTACATTGGTGGTTTCTTGTATCCAGAATACGGATAGGCCGCCACGCACCATCTCAGAAGTAAAGCGAATAATAGACCGGGAAGTAGCGCCTCTTTTGTCACGTTAAATTTATCTGGATCTGCTCTTTTCGTCATTTTACCAATTTAAAAGATTTAGGATTTGATTCCGACACTAATTTTTATTGATAAATTACATACTTATTTTACAACGCGGCACAGTTCGATAAAATTTGACAGATTACTTACGACGTGAACGGCGTCCAAATCCTTGGTCAGCTTCTCCTTCAAATATCCCTCTGTATACACCATATTTTTTGATAAAAATCCATTTAACGTAAAACAAATACCATGCACGGTACACGAAAATTATTTTGCACTTCTAATGGAATTTACTACAAAATGAAACGGGTTTGATTCACACAAGTAATGAATTTTTTCGAAAGTGACAATACGAGAAAGCGGCACACGAAAGTGAAATTGCGGTCGCCGAACTGACGAATTTCACACCGGACAAGTTCCCAATAGTTCCCATGCGTATTATAATAACCTTCAAATTTAGATCACCCTTTTCGGTACCTATACGAGATAACAAACAAATTATAAGGATTAGAATTTAGTTGCTTATACCTAAATGACCTTGACCACTATTCTCCATACAAATTTAGTTATCTATCGGTGGAAATATTTCATTAATTTGCGAGAGGCCAGTTAATCTATTTGTTTTACACCGTTCTATTAATAAGGCATCATTCTATTATTACTCTTTAAAAAAACCTTTTTAAAGAATTCATATTCTATGTATCAACAATATTGATCAATCAATTTAATTTTTATGGAACATTATACATAGTAGAGTACGGCAGTGGGGAAATCGGGTAAATCAAGCTTTTATTGTAGCAACACTGGATTACTGGACAACACTACTCGTAGACAGAGGAAACTATAGACTGCTGGATACATCTATCTCTCTTCAGCAAAAAAAAGGGATATATATATACACCAGATGCCCGAGAAGAAAAGAGCTAACGATATGCTTTTTTCAAGTTCAGCACTTCATTTGCTAAACAAACTTTGACGTTTTGATTGAGCATTCGTGACAGATTGTGATAAACATTGATTTTTTTAATGATTATTTCATCAATTTTGTGTTATTATGTGTTCGCTGTTGAGCAGAATCTTTATCTAATACTGCAAAATGGTAGGGTGCAATGTTCTTGGTTGCAAAAGTGATAGCGAGAAGATAATTCCCGGTTTATCTTTTCATTCGTAAGTATCACATTTTTTTATTTATTTGCTAAATTTTTTTCAATTTAACACTTGTTTGAACATAAAATTCAATAATTTCGTTCAATATTTTTTTATGAATAATTAAGTATTTGTCGTTTAACATTATCGCCTTCTGGTTTTGCAGATATCCCGAAAAACCAGAATCATGAAAATAATGGATTAAAGTAACAAGAAGAAACATCTGGCTGCCTAAGAAAAGCTCTAAAATATGCAGCAAACACTTTCATAATAGTTCTATAATGAAGATAGGAAATATAAAGATAGGAAAGGAAGAAAATAGGAACTAAAACATGTTTTGAGCCAAAGGAAAGAATAAGAAATGTTCTTAATAAATTGGTACTATTTCAAAGACAATAAAAAAATATAATTTGGCTTTGATGTTTTATTTCTAGTTATAAATAACTTATGGCTAAATAAGCCATGTAGGTAGATAGAGAACATAACTCTCTTCTGGCGCTGTCTGGTAAAAACTAAGATTTGGGGTAAAATAATTTAAATGGTAACCCTAAATCTACAAGAACCTTTATTTTTTGTCCCGCTCAGCGGCACGCTAACATATAGTCTATATCTTTCCTATGTCTACGACACTGCTTTATTATTATAAGTGGCAAGATTGCAACCGTTATATCTCTAATCTGTGGTTGTAGCAGTAGTATACTTAACTACGCGAGTTGCCACCTGTAGATATTATAATGGAGTATATTATTCACTAATCTGTGCCTCAAACGAAGACCCTCAGATGCGACGGCGACGTTCAAAGCGACGTTCAAAGTGACGTAGCACAGGCGTAGGTACAACTTTACTGTACCTACTCCCACAGTTTACCACTGTTTTTGGGTCCCATGCAATAGGCCACTAAACACCGAGCTTCTATTGATAACTTCATAGAAAAAATCAATAACCCTATGCTCCATCAGAGACTCAGGACCTCACACCTGCAGCAGAATAAGGCCACTAAACGTATAGTAAAACAATGAGCAAGATCAAAAATAATTTCGTTCCAATTAAGCATAGGCTTTGTAATATGCTTGTCGCACTATAGGTGCCGTTTATTTTGGAAAGAGCACAAATAAACTTTCATTTATTCTCAAATAGTGGATTTTCATGGACAATCCCATGACAACGCCTTGTTTTTTGGTAGATTATCTTTATTTTTACCATAGACTATTTGTATGGCGGTTAATTCAATTCTTTCAGATCGCTAATGTATTTTTCATGTTTTCTTTTATTATTTATATCTTAGCTTGAATAATATTTTGCAATGAAAATGGAGGGAGAAAGTTCTCCATTAAAGAGAAATTTGACCGAGTGGAGATTTAGCCAATACCCAAAATATATTTTGTTACCGATTGATGAAAATCATGACCAAATTAGATCCAATATAAAAAATGTTGTCTTTTCTGAGGTAAATAGTTATTAGTATATTTTTTCTTATTAACAATTATTCAGTTAATCTAATCTAATAAAAAACAGTATTAGCCTAGTGATAATATGACTATTGGCCTGCCAAGTCAAAGGTCTCGAGTTCGAATCCAATACGCGCACCTGTGACTTTTCAATTTCATGTGCGTACTAATAATTAATTATCACTCGCTTAAACGGTGAAGATTATTTTCGAAGGGGTGTGTGAAGTCTGTCAACCCGCATTAAACCACCACGCTGGCTTAATGCGGCTATAGCGTTATAATTCCTCCATTTCAATTTCAGAGGAGACCCGTGCCAAACAGTGGGACAGTATATGGGTTGATGTTGATTCAGTTATTCTCCTACTTTAGCTTGAGTACAAAACCAAAATGTACCTATGTATAAAACGAATATTTATTTAAAAAATAGTACTTAATATGTAGTCATGTCGTTTCCAGGTGACTCCTCGGCCATTGGAACGGAATATCAGACTGGTATGTGCGTCACAAGATGCCTTGACCAACATCTTAGATATGGATCCTGAAATTGCTAACCGCGAAGAGTTTGCGGAATTCATAGCGGGACGAAAGCTGCCATATGGAGCTTTGCCTGTGGCACATAGGTAGACATAGCTTTAATTTAGTTAAATCACGATTTATTTATTAGATACTAGCTTTTGCCCGCGACTTACGCCTAGACTTAGTAACACAATTGTTGTCGGATTGTATTCATGGGATAAGAAGTACTCAATGTTAGGGAAATTCCCGCTTTGTTCCGAGAAAAGAAGTATTCAATATGCCAGCGCCGATCACAAACTATTAGTACCAACATTTCATTTAAATCCCGTAAGTAGGTCTCCTACATAAGTTTTCTGGGAATTCCCACATAATTTTGGGCTAAAATGTATCCTATTTGTTATTCCCGGTCACATACTGTGTCTGTATGAAATTTCATTCAAATCCCGTAAGTAGTTCTCCTATATTCGTTTTTCGGGATTTCCAGGATATTCCCACATTTTTCTGGGGTAAAATATATCCTATTTGTTATTCCCGGTCACATACTATGTGTGTATGAAATTTCATTCGAATCCCTTATGATATTAGTTTTTCGGGATTTCCGGGATATTCCCACATTTTTCTGGAATAAAAAGTAGCCTATACTTTATTCCCAGTCACATACTATTAGGGTACCAAATTTCATGCAAATCGGTTCAGCCGTTTTTGCGTGATTTAGTAACAAATAAACAAACAAACAAACATCCAAACTTTCACATTTATAATATTAGTATATTAGTATGATTCTATGTGCTATGTTTAAATTGAGGTAATTAGAAGTCATACTCTGAATGAAGTTTGTAAAAACATTGGTATAATTTTTTGTGCGGGAAATTTAATGGATGAATTTTTCTAGCTACCGCCGGTCGGGGTATGTACTGACTTCGGATAATATCAGACGGCATTTACAGGAATGCCGTCTGTTAAAGGCATGGCCCTAATGAACTATCAACATTACTGCTCACGGCATTTGCGAAGCGGATTATTCTACTACTGTAGTAGACCCTGACATCGAATCTAAAATTGTCTAAAAATTTCAGAATATATTTTTGTAAAAAACAAAGCGTTTCAAGTTAAGGTCAGGGTGGCTAATTCCGGCATAGTTTTTGTCTACCTTAAGTTTGATTGACCACAATCTATGAGCTTTTTACATTATTGCAAATGTTAAGGTATCACGCCATTAGGAATTTATTAAACTTTTTATTGAAGTTATCAACCTTATTTTAGGTATCATCGGTATTGAGATATGCAGTTTTTTTTAAAACCAAGTCACTAGACGGATTTTCCCATAATATCGAGGGCAAATCCGTCATACTGCATGATTTTGAGAAATTTGTCGTTATTCTAAGGAAATCACACAATTTGCACATGTATTAGTTCATGATAGTCAATTATATGCTTTCCCACAGTAAAAATAAAGCTTAGTTTGGATTTTATCTTATGTAAAAGCCTTTGTGGGGCTATTCCGGCATACTGAAGGAGGCAGGGGTGGTAAACATACAGTATCGTATGCTTTTATTAGCTATAATATGAAAAAAAAAATGGGTTGACTTGATATTTGTAAGAATAAATAAGTCTCAAAAGGAAATCTGGTTTCGTCCAGGTTCCAGATAGCTTGCGGTTTATCTTTTAAACCCAGTTCGTCTATAGTTTTTTTTAATTAATCAAAATAAAGAACAACCACATACTTATGGATTTATTGCTGTTTTTCGAGCATAGTTCATAGCTTGGGGCTTTTGTATTGATAAGTTATTGTGTTTTGCAAAGGAAACAAACCAATCATTCCCTAGAAAACCAATTATTAAATGTGGTTTATAAATTATTGGTAGGTATGAAATGGTTGGAAAGTACCTCCAACCATTTCCAAAATTTCGGCCATCATATCATAGCGGCTTTATATAACAAAAGTTAAAACTGCAAAAATCATAACCACTATATTAATTAAAATATTACCAACAATCGGCTAAAACATTTCATGAATAAAAAAGGTTTATGATATCTGAAATCGGGTAACCACGGCATATGACGATCAAGCCCCATTCAATATGGACGGAATTTACCACTTAACTATTATGAGGTCAGAAATATTTCAAGCCATATAATTTAACTATTTACAGTGTTTTATTGCAAAGTAATACTAAAAACGTTTAAACGGACATTTAACTGTATGTATTGCAGTCTCTCAACATTGTAAGTTGCATCATTTTTTATTTATTTTCGATAAAGCGGCGGTACACGTTACTCACTTTTCAATCTCAGAACACAACTGAAATTTAAACACTGTTTTATCCTACCGTATGCCGACTAGCGCCATCTTCAAAATATAGTTTTAAGTAGAAAGTGATGCTGCTTTACTGACACGGAAATCAAATCCATAGCTTGATTGTGACGAAAGTTATTACAATTAGACGGATAAGCCCCGTAGACGGCTTTACCCACCTTGACCTTATAACACCTACCAGTTTGGTAAATCGTAATTAGATATTAACCAGTCATAATTTAAATGTAAACACTGTATTCCAGATATGGTGGACATCAGTATGGGCTGTGGGTAGGACAGCTTGGTGATGGCAGGGCTCATATTCTCGGAGAATACGTTAACAGGTAATAAGCACCTTGCATTGCAATATGTTATCTAGATAGTAGTGCTCCGCAGCGATGGAATTAACCATAATTTGGTTACCAACATATTGTAATAATATGTAACTTCTAGACCGTAATGTAATGATAGAAAATCATACAAGAAGACCTCCATAAACTCACTTTCAGTAGCATTCTCTAACGCGGCGGATTCTTAGCTAAGTACCTACATTTTGTTTACTATCTAGATATGGGACACCCACAGACATCGAATTATCAGCCTAATGAATGATGATAGTTGTAGAGGGAGTTACAGTTTGGTTGTTTTTAGACGTGGAGAAAGATGGCAGATCCAGCTGAAAGGTTCAGGCCAGACGCCGTACGCTCGTGTACACGATGGCCGCGCAGTCCTACGGTCTGCTATCCGGGAGATGATCGCCAGTGAAGCTTGCTATTTTCTGGGAATACCTACAACCAGAGCTGTTGGATTAGTAGGTGGGTGGGTTATTAAACCTATATGAGTCTACGGACGGAAACTTTTGGAATAGCATTTCTCTTCTCATAGTTAACAGTATGAGCTTGCTATGCTTTTAGAGTAAATGATTGATAGGATGATTGTAAGCTGAATTGGGCTAGTAACAGGATCTTAAATTTGGCCAAATGGATCTCAACAGTTTACAAAATAATCCTTATTAGAGTCAGGGTCAATGCAATCAGTTAAAACCCCCTTGAGAGAAACATAGCTTCTATTACAGTGAGCGACGAAGCGATAGTGCGAGACGTGTACTACAATGGATGCCCACGACGGGAGCGGGCAGCGGTTGTACTCCGTCTGTCTCCAAATTGGTTCCGCTTCGGATCCCTGGAGATTTTGTCTCGAACAGGAGAGATTGCTGTGTTGAGGCAGCTTTCCGATTTTATTATAAAGGTAAGCCAACATAACTTTTCCAGGGGTGACTTTTTAAGATGAAGCATACCTGTCCACTTTCCTAGTACGTAGGTACAAGGGAAGAAAGGCCACGTGAAAGCGGGTACAATAGAGTACAATCTGTTATACACTGAAACAATCAACCTCCGAAATTCCCAAAGAAATAATTCAGTTCCGCTCTTTTGCAACTAATGGTAAAAATACTGATCGTTAAAGGACATTGGCGCGGTAGGCTTAAATAGCTTTTTGCTTTTTATTGGAAGCATTGTAGCAAACTTCTACATATAGCATCCTACAGCTACTTTGGTTTGATTTGTAGGAATATTTCCCTGACATCCAGCTGACTGACGAGAACCGTTTCATTAGAATGTTCTCAGAAATCGCTCACAAGACATTGGATCTTGTTGCTAAGTGGCAAGGTTAGCTGCTCTCACTTATTTACATCACTATCTTAATATATTTAATTCTGTTTCACAATAAAAAAACTAAAAAAGTCCACTTTTTAATAAATATGTAAATCATATATTTTTATTAGTACTTGTTCCAGTTTCATAAGCAACCCTAACAATTCAGGTCTAGGTTTCACCCACGGGCTTCTCAACACGGACAATATGAGCCTCTTGGGCCTGACCGTGGACTTTGGGCCTTTCGGTTTCGTGGACTCTTACGACGGCGGTTTCGTCGCCAACTGTTCGGACGGTGAGGGTCGGTATGCGCTCGCCAAACAGCCTGATGTGAGACACCTACGTATTGTAACTTTCAGTATAAACTTTTTTATTCATTGCAAACATTACAAAAGTATTGTGCTTGTGAAATTTAGGTGGTGGTTTGGAATATTGGGCAGCTCGCAAATGCTCTGAAGCCTCTCCTGACTTCGTCTCAACAGGTGCATATGTCGCACATCCTGAAGACCTTGGACACATACTGCAAAAATAAAATATTGTTAGTGATCAATTTTCTATTTTTATCTTATTGATCCTATCACCTAACTATAACTGGCACCCCATACAATCCTGCATTCTCATAAAACTACAGTTCTAATAACGAACTAATTCCGACAAAAATCTCCAGGGAAACGTTCCTAATGAAGATAGGCCTAAAAGAGGAACGTTGGGGTGACGAGCAACTTGTGGAAAAGCTATTGGACATGATGCAACAGACTGGCGCAGACTTCACGGCTACCTTCAGACAACTTTCTGAAGTATGTGATTTTCATGGAAATATGGCTTCAATCAGGACACTACTGCTATTCACATAAACTACAGATATTAGGTTTTCTCGACACAAACACTATTAAAAAACTGATTTGGTTTGATGACTATCATGTACAGAATTTATTAATATAATAATTTCCTAGAATTTCTTTACTGGACATATTTTTTCTATTCTATAATAGTATAGTTTTGAAATAAGACACTTTCTTCTAGTTGGAACCGTGTGAGATGGTAAGTGAGATCAAACTAGGGGAGAAGTGGTCGTTGAAGCGACTGTCATCTCACGCCTCTTGGGGATGCTGGCTGGACCAGTACCGCGAGAGACTCGACAAAGAAGCCGGTGAGATAATATAATATACTTTTACAAATAATTGTGTATCTTAAATAGCCTAGTAAAACATTATGTAAGAAAATAAAGGGTCTGTAATTTTAAATAAAACCTGATCGAAGATCGAAAATGTGATAGAATAGAGCAAAATTCTATCATATTTTCGATACTTCCATTACTTTTTCTTCTTGTTATTTATATAGTAGGATTTTGCTTAGCTTCTAATTAAGTATGTTAAAATATTTGCATAATTATATTAATTATAACAATCTCCCATCTCTTTTGGCCAAATAGGAGTTCTACCCGTGAATAGTCGCGATTGCAGTGTAACTGCTGCGGAGACCGGTTCAGCGGGCTTGTTCGAAGACGAACGGCGCCGACGCATGTTGAGTGCCAATCCGGTCTACATCCCAAGGAACTGGCTGCTCCATGAGGCGATTGTTGATGCTGAACAGGATGATTATCAGAAGGTTTCAGTTCAAATACCAATTTAAATAGTACAGGAGTAGTTCATGCGCTAAGAAGTAGTTCTTAATCGATATTCGGTCGATGTCTTTTGTGTGATATTTGTGCATCATCATCATCATCATCAACCCATATATTGTCCCGCTGCTGGGCATGGGTCTCCTCTCATATTGAGAGGGATTAGGCTATAGTCCACCACGCTGGCCTAGTGCGGGTAGGCAGACTTCACAAACCGTCGAAAAAAATCTCTAAGGTATGCAAGTTTCCTCACGATGTTTTCCTTCACCGTTTAAGCGAGTGATAATTAGTTATTAATACGCACATTAATTCGAAAAGTCAGAGGTGCGTGCCTTGGGTTTGAACTCGAGACTTTCGACTTGGCAGTCCAATGGTCATACCACTAGGCTATCACAGCTTTTGTGCATAACACTACATATTTTAAATTACAGGTACGTTTTCTCCTGGAAGTCCTTAAGAATCCGTTTGAAGTGCAGGCTGAAGCAGAAAAGCGTGGATTTTCAGCACAACCACCACAGTGGGCGTACGCTCTGAAAATCAGTTGCTCCAGTTAAACGTTCTTGTCTTAAAAATATTTATTTATTCAGTACTATTATTGTTTTATTGATTACGTCAAAAATCGTCTCACCTTATTTCAAGCTACTTCGTCTTAAAGGTACCTACTGATACTCAATCAAAAAAGCGTCTGGAAGCGTGTTTGGCTTCATTGTAATGAATAGCTAATTAATGCGGTTAGGCTTGGGCATCATCACCCGGACTGTACGCAGCGACAATTTTGTTTGGCGTCTACTGTTGTAAAAACGAATTTTTCGCATTTTGTTTGACAGCAAGTCTTGCGGTGTGACTGAATGCACCACCACTTCAAAAGCAGTCTTTAAAATACAGCGCAGTTTCACAAGCATGCTCTTATAAAAATTTCCAGTAGAGACGCATGTTTCATTTGTTTAGTTAGATAAGCCCTTTCATCATGGAGAGAGACCCAAGTTCGACAAAAGCGTTAACTTGGGGCAGTACGCCTCCATTTTCCAAGCAGAGGTTTACGCCATCGTGGAATGTGCTGAAGCCAATCTGCAAAAGCACTACATCAATCAAACAATATATATAAACTCTGAAAGCCAAGCAGCTCTTTTAGCGCTTGATTCGAACGTTACTTCGTCGAAACTGGTGGAAGACTGCATGGCTAAACTAAACTCTCTAGGAATGATGAATAGAGTGATTTTAAGATGGGTTCCAGGTCACGCGGGCATCATTGGCAATGAACGTGCCGATGAACTCCCTAGAGCGGGGGCTAGTGGTACGCAGCAGGGACCCGAGCCCTTCTGTGGAATACCGAAAGCCCTTGCTCTAAGAGCTATAACGAACTCAAGCTATGAAACTGCTACGAAGCTCTGGAAGGAATCGCCAGGCATGGTGCACTCCAAAGCTCTAATTAAAGCCTACAATAAACGGCACACAAACCTTGTCCTAGCATTAAATAGGAACAACTTGCGCATTGTAACGAGAGCCTTAACAGGACACTGCTGCTTAAACAAGCACATGTTCAACCTAAGGCTGAGCGACACGCGAACCTGCCGGCGTTGTGAGGAGGCGGACGAACCGCCACTTCATCTCCTAGGAGAATGCGGGTCTCTAATACACAAGCGCAGTGTTCATCTAGGGAAACATATCGTAAGCCCAGATGAAATAAAAGAGCTCAACCCTAAGCAAATCCTGCAGTTTATAGTAGCCGCAGGGTTTAGCGGTGAGCTCTAATGCAACAAGTGGCGATCACAATAGACCGACTGCGGTCGCAGTGATACTTAAGCCGCTATATAATAATAAAAATAAAAAAAAGCCCTTTCATAGAGAAAACGTTCGTAAAGTTAAATTATTATTATGGTTAGAACAAGATCTAGGACTGAGGTATGAACATAATGTGCCCCTATGGTGCACATTATGTTCATACCTCAGTCCTCAGTCGTCAATTCAATGCTACATCTAGATTGAATTGACGTCCAGATAGATTGGTTGTGGAATAATTTAAGCGAGACTAAAAACCATTTTCTGCTTCATTAGTCTAGTGGTGCCTAAGCGCGACTGCTACGCTAGAGGTCCTGGGTTCGATCCCCAGGTCGAGCAAAGTGTTATTATTGGGTATGAAATTCTCAGTAGCAGCTCGGAGTCTGGATTGATGCCCGGTTAATGGCAATAGGCTCGCCCCCTATTACATGGGACCTAAACATACCAGCGAAATGTGGGTGTACATTAGTACACCTTAACCTAACCCTTCGAGGAATACAGGCGTGATGTTAAGAACCATTTTCGCTCGCATGCGTAAAATGGTACACACACTATTTAGAATTAAAAGTCATGATGACAGTTGACAGATTTTGTCAGCGATACGCTGAAAATTCAGAACAAAAACCACAATGATCCTAAAACCATAGGATTAAGGCTTATAATCTCGTGCACCTGCCTGCACGAAATTAAAAGTATACCCTACCAACGTGAACTTGAACGTGAAACACTAACACTTGGTAATAATACAAATTTATCAATATTCATTTAAACGATGATTTCGCAAATAATTTCTAAGATAATGTCATAATCGTGAACTTCGACTAAGATAAAAAAAATTGTCCAATGAAGCGAGCTTTTTGTGTGGTAGCGGCTCTTATGAACGAACAAAAACCAAGTCTATTGGGGAAAATGAAACCGCTTAATAATTTCAAAGAGTGGAAGTTTCGTGATCCTCCGAACTACGCCGAACTGCCCATTGATACCAACCCAGAGTATAATGTGCCGACTGCTGTTAAAGATGCTGTGTTTTCAAAGGTAAACACATTTTCGTATACTTCTTCTTTCTTTCTATAAGGCATGTATACTTATTTCATCTTGATTTACATAGGTTGCATCATAATAATATTTTATGATGCGTTTCATTCTGAGTTAATGGCAAAGGCAATATTGCAGGTGATAAGAGCCTATATTTCCTAATAATCCAACAGTGGCTTTAATACCTCTAATAGTTATTTTGATTGTCTATTAAAAATTAAATTAATTATTAATTTAATTAATTGTCTATTAAATTGTCTATTGTCTATTTCTTGCCACCGCCGGTGTGCCAGCCGTATTAGAGCCAAATGGTTTGGCACGTGACGATGGGAAGAGACCAGACGGTATGTCATTAGTGCCTTGGAAGTTGGGTAGGCCTTTGGTGTGGGATGCAACTTGCGTCGATACCCTTGCTCCATCTCATCTTCTAAGCTCAGCTGGCTGTGCCGGGGCTGCTGCTGCGGCCGCGGAGACCCTAAAGCGGCGCAAATATAGTAACCTTAACGGGAGCTATAATTTTGAGCCGTTTGGGGTCGAAACGCTTGGGTCGTGGGGCCCGAGTGCGCGACTCCTTTTTAAAGAAATCACCAAAAAACTTATCGACGCTTCGCGCGACCAGAGGGCTGGTTTATTCTTGGGTCAACGAATTAGCATTGCCATTCAACGTGGCAATGCGGCCAGTCTTCTGGGAACGTTACCAGATGACAGCGATGTGGAGGAATACTTTGACGCTTGGACGTGATAATTTCATTTCATTTTCCTTTTTTTTTTTTTGTACATTATGTAAATATATTGAGTATATTTATAGGTTAGATAGAATAACGTTGTGTAATAATTATCTTAATTTCATAATCTATTATGAAATTAAGATAATTATTACCTCTACAAGATGCGGGCGTATACAAGCTTGATTGTGATTGCGGTCTCTCATATATAGGCCAAACTAAAAGAAGCATAGGGACCCGCGTAAAAGAACACATCGCCGATGTCAAACACCGCCGTTCCAAGAAGTCAGCAGTTTGTGAACATACTCTTGACAAGGCCCAGCATTATATCAGATTTGATAAACCACAAATACTTGCGAAGGAAAGTCGATACCTACCCAGGATGATTCGTGAGGCTATTGAAATTAAAAAACATCCAAATTTCAATAGAGAAGATGGCTGGGTCTTACCACCTGTTTGGAATCCTGTTATAGATTCTATTAAACCAAAATCCAGGCCTACAACTGCAAGACCAAAGGATACTGTGAGCTCGTTCTGCGTGAATCGGATTGCCAATAATTAACAACTAAAACATGATCATTGAATATTTTTACTTTAAAAGAGACCATGATTCTCTGAGTTTGTTTCGGCGTTTCTTCTCAGAGGTCGTCAGCTAGGAAATGCCGGCTCCATCTAGTTTTAATTAATAATTAGTAATAAATGTCATTGATCATGTAACAATAAAAAATGTAGGGTAGCTGTCAGTAATTATATCATCAAGACGCCCACCACCTCAGTCTACCCGTGACCATGGACGCTGTAAAGGGTCCGAAACGTCGGGATTAATAATATCAATATACGCGATAAAATCCGTAAAAAGTAGTTTTATTTCAATGTATAATATTCGCGTAAATGTCAGAAATCAATCTATTAAAAATAGTTTTATTTTCAATTCCAGGTACCAACCGAGCCCCTGATTGGCAAGCTACATTTGGTTTGTGCGTCAGAAGATGCTCTCATAAATATACTAGATTTGGACCCTTGTGTTGCGGAGACTGAAGAATTTATCAAGTTCATTGCCGGTGGTTACTTACCTGAAGGAGGCTTGACTGTTTCTCATAGGTCATTTATTGACTTATTGTACTAAAATATTTACTTTTTCACTGTGCAGTTCTCAAGCTCTGAATTTTGCTATAAAATCAAGCTAAAGTAGTAAAATAAGATCAAAATGTTGGTTTATCATGGTTAGGGGTCATGTTTTCCTTCATAGATCTGTCTTTTAGGTATGGCGGTTATCAGTTTGGGCACTGGGCTGATCAACTGGGTGATGGAAGAGCTCACATCCTTGGAGAATTTGTTAACAGGTATTCTTTATGAGTTGAATGCATTCACAGATAAGGCAAACCTTGGCTAATCAGTGACATGAAGTTATTCAGTGATAGTTTCTTATTGTCTTATAGGTAGTAATTTGATACATTATAAATATTATATAGAAATTCAGAAATGGTAGAAAAATTCATAAAGTTTTACTTAGTACCAATTAAAAAAAACAATTTAATCTCTATGTAATATTATATTTGCAATAAAACTAACTATCACCGATTAACCAAGGTTTGCACTACCTTTTTCTAGTCTGTCAATAATTATTCAGATCATTATTACCATATTGAATCAAGATATGGACATCCTCAATTTAATTCAAAATTCGAATCTTTATTGTCGTGGCTTAGCTACAGTTGTGGATTAATTGTATTCCAAATTTTGGAAGCTTGCTCAACCCCATAAAAGTGCTTGAAATTCACCAATTTTCTAATCTATTCTAGCAAAGGACAATCCTGGCAGCCTCAGCTGAAGGGTTCCGGTGAGACTCCATATTCACGCTTTGGAGATGGCCGTGCAGTGTTGCGGTCTTCCATCAGAGAGTTTATTGCGTCGGAGGCGTGCCATTACCTTGGGATACCTACTACTAGGGCTGCAGCTTTGGTTGGTAAGATAGATTTGGAAATTTTCTTGCGGTCGAATTTTTCCTTTGCTAAATCCTTTGTTAAATAACATTAAAATCTTAGCATGGAAAATGTCAAAAACTACAAAAAGATATCTGCTTAAGTTTCGCCTACAAAGACGTTAATTAAAGTAATGATTGATGATTCGAATGAACATAATACAGTTCCTCTTGATTTACATAAATTACTTTACGTATATCTCAGTAAGCGACGACCATAAAGTATGGCGCGACAAGACATACAGCGGGCGAGCGCGGCAGGAACGCGCCGCTGTAGTGATGCGCCTCGCCAACGCCTGGTACCGCATTGGCTCCATAGAGATACTGCTCAAGCGACGAGAACCGCACACTATGAAGATGCTAGTTGACTTTATTATAAAGGTATGTGTACATAACATGTACAGACGCCAGCAGATCAAGCTATCCAAAACTGTCAAACTTTACCAATCGAATATGAACCTTATAGTTTTTTATTAAAGTTAAAAATCTATTAAAGAAATTTGACAGATTGGCGTAGCTTGATGTGCTGGCCTCTGTACTGTAGGGATGAAACTGTACCACTTAGTTAGCAATACTTTTACGTGATACAGTATTCGCCGTAAAGTATCGATTTTTGTAGTTTGACATAAATGTAGTATGTGTATACATAAGTATTTCAGCATCCATTGTAGTAGTGTCAATAAAAAATGCTTCCTGCTCTGCATGACGTAAAGTAATATTATCTTTTTCCAGCATCATTTTCCTGATATTGAAGAATCCAGTGATGATAAATATGTTCAATTGTATTCAGAAGTGGCGTTCCGAAATCTCGATATGGTGGCGACATGGCAAGGTATTATTACGGTTATCCGATTACGTCCATCGAGGTAGGACTGTACTAAAATACCAGCAACATTAAAAAAAAAATGAGTACTACAAAACATTCTACATAAAGAGCCACCTTTATTCAAATAATCAGTATTTGACTACAGTTTGAATTAGGTACTGATTAGAGTTTGGTGCAACACTCTTTTCGGAGTTTGGGAGAGAATTTTCGCGCATTTTTCTAATGATAATTATTTCCATTGATTATCCAAAGAAACCATCACAAATTATCCATTGAGCCATACTATGATTACGTCGTATTTTCAACTCTATTTGAATAACATAAAGATGATTCTTATACTCTGTCAGTGGGAACATATGCCAAAGTAGTTTCTGACTGATAATTCTGCGCGTAAGAAATTATAATTATTATCTAATGTTTTAGGTCTAGGCTTCACACACGGCGTGCTGAACACAGATAATGTGAGCCTGTTAGGCGTGACCATAGACTATGGTCCGTACGGGTTCATAGATCATTACTACCAACATTACGTGCCTAACACCTCCGATGATATGGGTCGGTACGCGTTCAATAGACAACCCGAAGTAAGTATTTCTTGTAAGTTAGTATTTTTAAAAACATATCCACATACAAGAAAAGAAACCTTATATATACTTACGAAATATAGCAATGTTGATGGGTAACAATTTTTAAACGTCAATCTTATCATGACAGAATAAGGTCGAAAATTGGTCAGCTGCTAAAATACTCTACTGTGAAAGAAAAACACATACAATTAACATTGCTTGCAGATACTTGTGTGGAATTTGAACAAGTTAGCGGAAGCCCTAGAGCCGATATTATCGGAGCAACAGAAGCAAGAGATCAAAGACATACAGGCCACGCTTGATGATTACGTCAAAACTAAAGTATTGTACGTATTTCATTGTTTAACCAAATTTTATGATATTTATACATAGGCAAACTGGCTACACCAAATTATAGATTTCCTAAAATTGTATTATTTATTCATTAATTTATCAATTATCAAATAAGACACAATAGAAAAACAATTATTTCTACCCTACGATTCTTACGATAACTTTATTTCTTAAAAGAGAAAGAGTTACAAATTAAAAACAACTACCCTACATTTTGCTAGTACAGTCAACAAAAGAGTTTGGTATACAGGTAGCGAACGAAATCTGCATCTTTACACAGATTGTTATTTAAATAATTATCCGTCAAAGGGTTTGATGTGTGGCAGCTTACAATACCTGCGTTTTGACACATATTGCGTGATGCATAATTACAGAATCTTTAAAAAAACACGATGTTTAATTAGCTGCCTGTATACTTAACTCTTTTGTCGACCGTACCATACCACTTTGTATCTTTTTTTAACAACAAGATTAATTAGTATTTGTTATATTTTAGGAAAACGTATCTATTGAAGCTTGGACTCGAAGAAATTAAAGATGGCGACGATAAACTAGTGAATGATCTGTTACAAGTGATGCAGATGAAAATGGCTGACTTTACAGCTACATTCAGACAGCTTGCCGAGGTAATTCAACAATTCCTTGCCTTCTTTCAGCTATATATGAATAAATAATATTAAAAAGAAGTGATAGCCTTGCGGTATGACCATTGGACTGCAAAGTCGAAGGTCTCGAGTTCGAACCCAAGGCACGCACCTCTAACTTTTCGAATTCATGTGCGTATTAATTATTAATTATCACTCGCTTAAACAGTGACGGAAAACATCGTGAGGAACCTGCATACCTTAGAGATATTTCTCGACGGTTTGTGAAGTCTGGCCAACCCGCACTAGGCTTGGTGGACTATAGCCTAATCCCTCTCAATATGAGAGGAGACCCGTGCCCAGCAGTGGGACAGTATATGGGTTGATGATGATGATATAAATAAGGAGGGCTCCTTATTTTAGGTTTGCGGCCAGTACTTAATAATAATATAGAATAATTAGCGGCTCGTCGTGGCTTCGCACGGGTGGATAATTTTTCCACAAAAATCATGGTCGATTTTAGGTTGTTGCAATGAAAATTAGAATAAGGTTGCTTATCCTAAAGCTTTTCAATATTAAACCTGACTAATTATAGAGAACAAATTTGTTGTGCTAATTTGAATCTTATCTATCTCGTAGGTAGACCCACAGCAGCTGTTAGATAAATCAATACTAGAAACAAAGTGGTCATTGAATAAACTTAGCGGCGAGGCGACTTGGGAGAAATGGGTGATAGCATATCAAGACAGACTGAAGAAAGGGAATGGTAGGTACATAAACACCATCACGCCCTGTATTCCGGAAAGGTTCCGCAGATATGTACACCAACACTGCGACACTTTGACGTTACGTAACATACGATGCCCACAAGGAACATAAATTTGTATGACCTACAGGTAGTTGTTCCAGGTCTAGGTGTTTGTATGTGAATGTTTGTGTTTGTACACGCAGCCACGACACAGGAGAAAATCCTAGTGTGGGGCAACGTTTATTATTAACGTTTTGTACTCATAGTAGTACATAAATGTAATCAGAAATTTATCCTGTTATGGACTAAAGAAAAACAAATGCTTTGACCGTCGGGAGGGTCCTAATTCTTTGATGAATGATCCAAAGATAATATATTAGAAGAAAATTCCGTCTTGTCCAACTTTATTTCAGGTTTCGACTAATCCCAGTCTTCAGCAATGTTTGTTGAGCATAGCTATTTAAGGGTGCTAAGTGGCTACTAAAGACGAAGTACACACTTCGTCTTTTACTTTCTCGATTAAGTCTAAGAAGACTCCTATATCTATCAAAGGATGTATCAATTATATTATGAGTTCAGTCATGTGACTCAATTTACAAATTACCCTCAGTTTTACTATTATTACAGTAAGTGAAGAAGACAGACGAGAGTGTATGATCAAAGTGAATCCCGTGTATGTACCAAGAAACTGGATCTTAGAAGAAGCCATCAAAGATGCTGAGAACAATGAGTTTGAAAAGGTAGTGTTCTTACTCCTCTACACATGTATAAAACAATATCGCAACGATATCGATTAATGCGGTTTTCATTACCATTTATATGATTTCTTCCGGAAGGTTTATATGTATAATACATGCATGTTATTAGTACATTGCAACCGTGCGAAACCGGGGCGGCTTCTGTTATATAAAAACTCCTTTTTATTCAAATATCGTGTTTATTCCAGGTGAGATTTTTGCTGAAACTGTTTCGAAACCCATTTGAAGAGAACGAGGAAGCCGAAAAGCGAGGGTATTCGGCCCAGCCACCAAGCTGGTCGTATGGACTTAAGCTTAGTTGTTCAAGCTAAATACCTGGTGCTTTATAATATCCACACTTATATGGAAAGTTTATGAACATCACACTGAATCCAGTAGCTGTGGGACAATATAAGTTTTTAGTGCTCATCACATCACATACCTACCGTAAAAATGCATTAGATAAGTGTAGAATAATGATGTTAATTATTTTTAGTATCCTAGAATCTATTTTTTTATGAAATCAATATTTTAATATATTTTGTTACATACATTATTTAATTTTATTCCAAATTTGAATCATACTGATGATTACTCATACTGGTACTTGAACATTTTCGAGAGAGTATAATATTGCTGTATATCATTTCATTACGATCATAGATTTAATGGATAAATAGATAATCAAAACCACGGTACCTTTTAATTACTTAATTAAGTAACGCGCGTCAGTAACAAGAACGATAATTGTTCTTGGGCCCTCAATCAATTATTAATTTGCATTGTCTGTAATTTGTGGCTTGATGGGTTAAAAACATTGCAATTAGACAAAATCAGTAGGATATTGAATATTAATTAACAGAGATCCACACAATGGTAGGTTAGCTATCACATATTATCTATAAAACTCAAACTCCAAAACATAATGTAGTTATATTATAATTTCCATAATGTAGACATTTGAACTAAAATAAAAAATATTTACAACATAATTCCTCTCTGATATAAAAATGACCAGCATTATTTCACTCATAATCTTCATCAGCACTATCATCAGGCTCAGAGTAATCTTCATCTATTTCAACTTTCCTTCTTTTAGGTTCTGGAACATTTTCTTTTTCGTCTTCTACAACCTTCTCTGCTTCAGTTTCAGCAGATCTATGGTGGAAAACAAAAGAAATAGTCTTTGCTAGGTCCCAGCACTGTTTTAGGACCAGATCTGCTAAATTCTTCTTATCTGCACAGTGGTACCAGTTAGACAAGTCAGATGTACAATCAGAATTTTCTGGAGGAAGGGTCACTTGGATGTTGTTGACACACCTTCGGCATTTGAACTTGCTATGAGTGTCTGATAATGTGTTTTCTTCTAGTCTAAACAGATCTTTTAAGTCCTCTGAAGTAAAATGTCTCAGGGACTCTTCATTTTGATCCACAACTGTATCACTCAGTGCTTTTTTGTGAGCTTGTCTTTGGAATATCTTTTCTTCAATAGTACCTGTTGCTAGTAGTCTGTAAATATAACAAGGTTTTTTCTGTCCGTCACGCCAAACTCTTGCCATAGCCTGTTCATCATTGGCAGGATTCCAGTCGGGGTCAAACATGATTAAACGATTTGCTCCAATAAGATTCAATCCACACCCACCAGCTTTAGAACTAAGCATAAATATCCATTCTTTGTTTTCCTTATTGTTGAAATTCTCTACCACTTTAGCTCGCTTCTTGATTGTCATGGAGCCATCAAGCCTCACATATTGATAGGATCTTTTTCTACATAATTTTTCGAATAGATCCAAAGTTTGTGTATAATTAGAGACCAGAACTATTTTATCATCTGTGTTAGTTTTCAGATTTGCTAGAATACAATCTAAGATCATTAGTTTTCCTGACAATTCTGGCTTGACATCTTTGGTGTCATAATTGGTTGGTAACAGGCTCATAGACTTTTCAAAACCTTCAGATCTCTCTAAAATTTTGTCATAAACTAAATCTGGGTGGTTACATAGTTTCTTAAGAGTAGTGATGCTTGAAAGGGCACTGAGTGTGTTCTTGTCACCATTACCAGCGAACTTGTTGCGAATAGCATCAGAATTGATGAAGTTTTTATACAACTGTGTCTGAAGGGGAGTCATCTTTACACATATGACTTGTTCAAACTTAACTGGCAAGTATTTAGTGAGCAAACTGCTTGTTCTGCGTATCATACATTTGTTGACTATAGATGTCAAAGTTTGCAGACATTCTTGGGCTTTCTCTCGTTCAGATGAAGTAGCTAAAGCATCTTGACCTCTCAGGATGGGATTTTCATATCTTTTCTTAAATTCATGTGCTGTGCCTAGGATACCTTCATTAACAAAATGTACTAAACTGAAATATTCTGTCAAATCATTCTGGATTGGAGTTCCTGATATTAATATTCTTCTTTTAGCTTTTAGACCCATTAAGGCTTGATATGTTTGATTTTCACTGTTTTTCAGTCTGTGTCCTTCATCACATAGGACCAATCCTACTTCAGATGAGTGTAGAATATTGGAGTAGATTCTAAATGTTTCATAAGAGATGATTAGAACTGGGGTAGCTACTCGAGTTGTGGTAAATGTGTTCATATATTGCTGCAGTTTCAAGGTTATATCAGCCTTAGAGCCTCCATCCATTGCCAGGGCATTTATTCTCTGTCCAAGCCACTTATGTATTTCATTATACCAATTCTTGACCAAACTGCTTGGACATACAATTATTGCTTTACAGATTGTTGGTTTACAATTAGGTCCTTGCCTTAGAAGAGTCCATAGCAAAGTTATGCACTGTAATGTCTTACCTAAACCCATTTCGTCAGCCATAATGCAACCATAGGCATTTTCTATCTGTCGTCCTGTGACGCAATCATACATGAACTTCACACCCTCTCTCTGATGAGGCCGGAGGACGTTTCCTAGCACTGGGTCGACGACCACGGCGACTATGATGTCATTAGGGTTCATCTTCATCTTCTCATGTTCAGGAATATAGGGCGGCCGATATAAAACCAATGCGTTTGGTTCATCTGGATCGTGTAGAGCGCGCCTAACCTGCGTCCTCTTCAGGCCCAAACTTTTACCACAAAATGATGACACATAGTTGGGAATGGGAACTTTAAACGGTTTATTGAGTATCTGCTTTATTAAATTCTCGTGTTCAGTAGCAGACAATGCTTGAGAAGCTGATTTCTGTGCCAATGGTATCTTTGTGCACTCCCGCCGTTTATTTCGTTTCGACTCTAACAGCGGGCTTTTGAAAACATTGTCGCCAGAGCCAACTTGGCTCGGCGCTAGGCTGCGCCGCATTTTATAATTTGGCTTTGTTATACCATTTAATTTAATAATAAAGAACCCGGAATTTATAAACAAAACACGTTTGATCTTGTTTTCAAAATATATATTTTTTTGTTTTTTGACAGACGTGAGACGTCGCCAGACATGACAATGTGACATTGACACACATACTTAGTGTGGCAACTCAAAAAAATAAGCGCTTACTTGCCATATTTTTACCATTAAAAACGATTAAAAAGGTTTTATTGAAGGCTTCATCATTTGTAATTTTGAATTAAATGAAGGTGATGATGAATGATGAAGGTAACAAAGCTTGGTCAAATTAGTACTTATTATCCTATCAGTAAACAATGTGTTCCGGAGCTACAACTGGAATTCCAAATATCTAATTTTCTTTCGATTATATCATATTAATTACCGACGTAGGTTCAACATGATACTTTCCCATTTTACTGGACGCAACTTACGATTCATACAAAAACATGGCAAGCACCTCGACAGATTTTGTTCACTCATTTTGATAATTAACATTCTGATTGTCTCAATAATGGTCGTAAACGCGACTGCTACAGCTTGAGGCCCTGGGTTCGAGTCCCAGGTCGAGCAGTGTTATTACTTGTTGGGGTTTTCTGTGAAATTATAAGACAAGTAGCAGCTCGGAGTTTGGAATTTTGCTCGGTTTTTGGCAATAGGTTCGCCGACTTGTATGTTGTACATGGGACCTAAGCATGCCGGCGAACTGTAGGTGTACAAGCAGCACACCTTCGCCGCTTCGGGGAACACAGTCGTGATTCGTGATGGTATCACGATCAATAAACTTACTCTTGGGTAAAATTTTTTTTTGAGGCAATTATCACCATATTTTAAGTTGTTTCGCCAATTCATATTAACTTTAACCATATAATCTAATTTCACATTAAAAACGCCCATTCATAATTATATTTTTACAACTATTGCGGTACAGAGAGACTAGTATGTTCCTCGGGGTAGGTGGAGACCGTAATTTTCACTTGCGGTGAGCCCGACACTACTTTCGCTTCCTCTATGACCATCTCTTCTTGTGAAAATGTATTTATATCTGTATTTTATGTCTGACTATGTCTGGAGCATTTTGGAATAATGAATAAAACAAGTCAAAGGTTACAAAAATACTTATATTAAAAAGAAAACATTTAACAAAATCTTTCTCTTACTTTTTAAGTTACAATCGGTATAGATGTGTCACATCATTACTTTATACTAGCATGATTCATCACAGACAAAATTTTAAATTAATTAAAGCATACTTCAACTGATTTTTGCGTCCGAAATATGGTATTGGACTTGGGATAATAGCTTCTTAAAACCTGTTATGATTTTGACAACTACAAAAGTATTTATTATAATTATAGTAAAATACACTAAGGTTTAGATAAGAATAAAACACATAAAACGACCCGTTTAAGCGATCAACCTAATGTTAGAAACATATTTTACGCACACAAAGTTAAAAACATTAAACAACTTTTGGGGAATTCAAATTTTATTTGAACGAGGGGTTCAAGAGGTACAGGATATTTAGTAAAAACATGAGACAATACGCATTTAGATTTGTCTGCGATTATACACTACAGACCATAAAATACATTTTGTAACAGATCATGAGCAAAAAAAAAAAAACTTGGTATACTTGGTTACACATTTATGGACTTTTTATGCTGACCTTGCATTCATTGGCTTTCCGTATAATGAGAGATTATACTCGAAATGTACAGTACAGCTTGATATTGTAAATTGAAGGTGTAAATGGAAATCATCACCACACAAAGGAACAAATAAGTTTTTTTTTGTATAAATCCTTTTATAATTTCAGTATGACGTCATCTTCGCAAAGGTAAAGTCGCCAACCTTGCAGCTGGATGGGCATTCTTGAGAAGTCTTCATATTCAATGATTACTTCTTATTATTACGCACAACTTTGATGTTAGTACCTTCGTAGACACAGTCAGTTCGCGATGGGTATACGTTTTTAAGATTCCCTTCAAGATCCACTACTTTAACCTGAAAAGAATTAAAAAAAAGTCGGGTTTAGGTGTGTAATACTTATGTAGTACATGTTTTATTTTATAGCTGAAGAGTTTGTTTGGTTGAACGCGCTAAGGTCAGGAGCTACAGTTTTTATATTGGATAGTCCATTTATTGAGGAAGATTATATGCTTTATAACATCATGCTACGGCTCACAGGAGTCGAGCAAAAAGGAAAAAAGGCGGGTTACACCGCCGTCCCACATCGAGGAATGTTATTGGGATTTTCGGAAATTCTCAGTACAAAGTCTTGATGGTATGTTATGTAAAAATATATTATTATTATTTATTTATTTAATATATATTGCATATATGATTGAGGCTACGTAATTTGATAAACTAGCAAAACAGTAAGTAATGTGAATGTCAAATTGGAAGTATTTCATTTTAAAATCTATATGACAAACTTCATCTAACCAAATAACTGTTAATGGTCGATTGTTAGCATCACCATGTAGTCCGTACCCACTCTATTCTTTCTTAAGATTCTATGTTTAACACTTTGTATTAAATAACCTTTTGAATATAGAACAACCTGAATAGCTAATTGATTACCTGTTGCACGGTCAACGTGTGAAAGGCCGCGCCTGGTTCCTTGGGCCCTATGCCCAGTAACAGGCACTCCTGCAGAAGCTTGTTCATCACAGTCTTGCAGGCGCCCAGCGAAGTGTGTGACGTCACCTCAACTAGCATCGCCTTGCTTTCTTGAGACATCTGAATAAAATAAATTAAAATAGAAGTTGCAAAAACAATATGAATACAATAACTTATGAGTATCGTATCCTATCATACAGACTATTGCTGTCCATTGCTGAACTTAGGCCTTGCCCAAAGAGCGCTAACCGTCCCATCCTAAAAAACAGAGTAATTACTGTACTTTCGTCAGTGTCGTTTTTGAGCTTTGTTTAATTATTGAAGTAACCTAATTTTTCCTATTTACAATGCCATACAGACTAATGAGAATCTGAATAACTTTTCTGAGTGTGTTACTCTGTTTAGTATAGTAGATAAGCAGTGTTAGCCTAGTGAGTGACTATTGGACTGGCAAGACTGGCAAAGGTCGGAGTCCGAATCTAAGGCGTCTATGATTGCGAAATTATGTGCGTAATAATAGTGACGGAAAACATCGTGAGGAAACCGCATGCCGATTTTCTCGATGGCTAGTGAAGTCTGCCAACCTGCACTAGGCCAGGGTGGTGAGCTATAGCCGAATTTCGCTCATTCTGAGAAGAAATCCGTGCACAGCAGTGGGACACTATATGGGTTGATGGTAGTATCTAACAAGAATTACTCAAGTATAATTCTGTGACCTGGTGCAAAAAGGGCCAAAATCCATTTTTGTAAGAATCACTTTTTGTTTAATGGAGTGATAACGAGAACAATCAAAGTTAACTTAAGCCCATTTTGTATTACAATGTTAGCCCTGACTGCACAGTTTATAATAAAGCAAAATTTCTGGACTGCCTGCAACCTTCTAGCAGTCCGTTGGTTCATTGCTATAATGTTGTTTACGGAAAATAGAATTTTTAGACTTTGGCCGTTTTAGCACCAGGCCACAAAATTATGTATGTCACTGTTAATTTATTTTGTATGCTGTATAAATTTACATACCTTGGTATCCTCTGAGTTTGTGATAGGTGGGAAGCTGATAATTTTTCCACTGGAATCTTCTAGACATGGATACAGCGGCTTGCCTTCCAATAAGTACAGGTATCTGCAAGGATGCAAGAACATTTTCATTCAAACAAGAACATAAGTCACAAAAATTACATATTTATAGGTTGTAAACAAATTTAAATCTATCGAAATTGATAGCACAGACAAGCACAGAAAATAATCTTGTAAAATTATGTAAACAGAGTGATTGGAGCCACTAGTTTGCACATAAGCCCTTACTTGTGTATTCCTGAGTAAACATTCCTCTTCTTCTCTTTGCGCAAAGCTTCAGCCTCTGCCGTCAACTGCTGGAACAGCTGCTCGCCCGTGCATGGCCGCAGCCTCGATAGCGGCGTCAACTTCAGTGCAGCTGGGGCTTTCGCAGTGTACACTAGGTCACCTGGTTATGATACAAACAAAAAAACATTTTAGAAGAAAGAAACTTTATTTTGACAGACAAAATATCAAACAGATCAGGTAATTTTAAAATATGAATTGTGAATGGTACCATGAATTCAAGTTTCAGGCACACATCTGACTATTGAAGTTATTTGCGGGACAGATACTGATTATTGTTACTCTAAAGTAATTAAGACCTTAAAATAAGTGTGAAAATTAAAAAGCAAACCTGGTGCAATCTTGTTCAAGTCATGTGTAGCAATAGTAGCAACATTCCTCTTGTCACACACAGTGTCATGCAGCTTAGTTTGCAGTTGAATGAACTTCCTGAACGAAGCTTCGTCAAAGCACAGGTCATTTACAATACAGCACAATATATACGGACGGACAGATGCAACTTGAGACTCAATAATCTTAACTCTTTGCACATCGTCTTCTACATGTAGTATCTTCATAGAATGGCAAAGATCACATTCTGTTTCTTCTGGTGGTGGGTCTTCCTTCTTGCCCTTCTTCCCCTTGCCAGTCTTGCCTGCAGGCTGGGCTTGGTCCATCTTTGGGCAATGGTCCCTTATGTAATCCAGTATTTGTTTAGTTCTACACTGGTCAACTAACTTCATAAATCTTTTGTCAGTGAATTTATTGCCTTTCAAGTTTATTTCTGAAAATAGATTAATGAAAAACTGTTGTATTAAGACTATTAACACACTTAACAGTTTCTTGTTATGTAATATGCTTTACTACTGCCTTTCAGTTTAAATACATTTTTTTTGTAAATAAATACTTATATTATATTTATCACATAAACATTTGTGTTGTGTGGGAATCAAATCCACAACCTAGTGCACAGCAGTCTGACACTTATACCTACCTAGATCACACACCAGAAGCAATTGGTGTCTATGTAGCAAAAGAAGTATGCAAGTAGCTACTTTAGTTTCTGCCTACTCATAAGGGATACAGGTATGTGTATGTATGTACCTATTTAGTTAGAAGTAATAAAATTGCAATGTGACAATACATTTTAAAAAGAATGAAACATTTTTTCTGTTTTAAAACAACAGAAGGCGTAAAATTAATGTCTTTTCTTTTTCTTTAGGATGAAACTTCCTTTATAAATTTTATTGTTAAATTATAGTTCCAATTGTGTATGAAAGTAAAATGAACTGACAAATGAAATACATGTTGCACTTCATCTTAAAATTAAATATTGTGTACTCTTTCATGGAGCTACTAATAAGTAAATAATTTATATATTGAATCATAATAGTTACTAGGAAAGATTTTAATTAATTGTGCAATATCCAGTTAGTATTGTTTTCTCTGTAATAAATATTTCATCATATTTAGTATAAGAAAAATACACTAATACATACATAAGATCTTATATGATCTTATAATTGTATTATTAATATAAATAATAATGTATTATGATATAAGGTAAAAATTAATCAATATCATTATAATATAAATAGAATTAAGATTTTTTGTTGTGCCCTTTAACAGGGTCTATAATTATTGTCACATATCTAAATATTATATTTTACCATCTGTACACACATTATGGAAAGCAAATAAATGACTGACTATAAGTATTGGACTATTTTATTTTTGTACTCACCCTTAATTTTAGCCATGTTAGCTACTTCTCCAGGAATAGTTTTCAGTTGATTATCTCCAATGTCGAAATTTTTCAGTGAAGGTAAGCTACGGACAATGTAGCTAGGCAGAATGTCGATAGCATTCCCTTTAATTTTCAGATCAGTCAAGTGAGGCAGAATAGCATTTTCTATGTCCAAGAAACTAGTCAATTTGTTATTAGACACATCAAAAGTAAGTAAGTTAGGAAAATCTGTAAATTTTGGCATTTCTTCTATTTCGTTTGAACTGAAATTGATACTTGTCAGTTCCTTCATGTCATTCAAACTCTCCGGAATACTCTTCAGCTGGTTTCTCGATAAATCAAGCACTTTTAACTTTTTTAGAGAGGTTATGTTTTTATTGAAATCTGTTATTTTATTGCCGAATAACAGTAAGGACTGTAGGTTTACTAGCCGACTAATATCATCAGGTATAGCTGATAGACACGTGTCACTAATATTTAAAAGGTTAATATTTGTTAATTGGAAAATGCCTTTGTCTAAACCACTTTCCGAAATACGTTTCGAAATAGCCGCACCCGCCAATTTGATTTCATGACGATTTTCCGACTTGGCAGTCGTTACCTCAGGCCACGCACTCATTTTAGTAACAAAATTAATTAGGCTATTCTAGTAATAGCTACGCGGAACTATATCAATTAAAATAATAATTTTATCAGGCAAAACGCGCGCCACGACGGTTGCAAACAGAAAACATGAAAAAATCAAAATGATGAAATCGACTGACACTTCACTCAATCTGTCAGGTCAGTAAGACAGTGTAATTTTTTTTAATTATTGTTGAGGAGGACGGATCCATGTCTTTTGGTTCGATGTTACTTTTCTGTTCTTAAAATTCTTAGTCGTGTAGAAATGGGGTTGGATTAATGAGTCGAGCACCAAGTTATTGGGTTTTTCTGTTAGGAAATCTCAATAGCAGCCCAGAGTTTGGATTTCTGCGCGGTAAATAGTAAAAGTCACTAACAAACTGTGGGTTATCTCTGCCTTCGTAACACTATTTAATGTTTACCTGAGTGATGATACCCAATCCGGGTCAAATAAAAATTATAAAATGATATAGTACAGACTTATAACAGCACCTTTAACGTAATGGCCGAGAGTGCCCGATCCTCTACACCAGGGGTTGTGAGCAGTACCGTCTCTACCATAAGGGCACGCGGGGCCCGTGCCCAGGGCCCCATCGTCACGGAGGCCCCCAAAAGACCATATTTATTTATTCGTTATGAACAATAAAGTGTACAAAGGTGGTCTAGGCATTTTCTACCTGACAAGCTTTGTGATGCAGATACGATCAAGCAAGCAAGTTATTTAATAACATAATTAAAAAAAAAAAATGTCCTTGTACAAGATAACCAGTCCAATAAAATTAGTGGTTAATAATAATAATCGTTGCAATGTCAAGGTGAAAGATTTAATGTCAAATTAAACTATTACGTAAAGAAATGAATTATTTCATACAATTTTCACTGCAAAATAATCTTTTAGGTCATAAAAACTCATTGAGATTAACCATTTCCTTAATTTTCTTTGAAAATAGATACCTAGAGTAGTGGGTTTTTTATGTCAGCTGGTATTTTATTAAATATTCTTACAGCTTCTAGACGTGTAGGAGTTTTTCGGGGTACCTTGTGATAAAATTTGATGTTTTGCTAAATTTTGTGAATAGTTCCGGGTTCAATTTTACCAATACACAGATTTCATATATATATACAGACTTGGCAGGGCCAATATTTTTAACATAACATACCATGACGCCTGTATTCCCCGAAGGGTTAGGCAGAGGTGTACTAATGTACACCCACATTTCGCCGGTATGTTTAGGTCCCATGTAATAGGGGGCGAGCCTATTGCCATTAACCGGGCACAAATGCAGACTATTTTTAAATCTTTAAATAATGGTCTGCAAGACGTCAACGGAGGTACTCCACAAATGGCGCGGGTACATTGTTTTTGTGCAATAAATAATTTCATAATGTGAACCGAATTACCCCAAACTGTTATCCCATACCTTAGGACCGATGCTACATAGCCATAGTTGGCTTTCAGTGCTAGTTTTTGGTTCACCGTCCGACTGAGTCGCCATAGAACATAAACGAATTTATTCACTCTTTTACATGCATAGTCAATATGTGATTCCCATGTTATTCTATTGTCAAGAGTTATTCCAAGAAATTTCATTTTCTCTTCTGAAGATATTATGTGATTTTCGTATGCTACTTCAAGAGCTAGTTGTGATTTGACTCTATTATAAAACACCATATATTTAGTCTTCTTTAAATTAACTAAAAGCTTATTCCTATCCAGCCATTGCGTAACGTCTTCAACTGCGTTATTGATATGCATGTTAAGATTCTGTTTTACGTGTGATGGTACTATCAGGGACAGATCATCTGCATATAAAACGCTTTCGTATCTTATCGAGTTAGGAAGGTCGTTGATGTATAACAGAAACAGTAAGGGCCCTAATATACTCCCTTGAGGTACTCCTACATTATTGAATTTGAATTGGGACTGGTTTTTAACAGCTCTTTTGTCTTTTGAGAGATGAGTGGTTTCCACGGCTTGTGATCCAGCGAAGAGCAGGGCCTCTAAGCCGTACCTTTCACATCTATTTAAAAGTATCTCATGTGAAACGAAATCAAAGGCTTTATTCAAAGTCTTATAACCTGGTGTTTTTTTTAATTTTCGGCAAATCTATGTATTTAATTTATATAATTACAGCTAAAAAATATTGTTGATCAAATTGTAATGAAGTAATGTGTGTAAGTAATGAAGATAATTAGTAACATAGCAAATTTTAATCGGAAACCAGAACAATTTCTCTTATCATTTTCTAAACAGTGAACATTTTAATAATAAAATCATTTAAAATACTTAAAAGGTAAATTTAATTAACTAGACCATCTAGCGTTCAAACCACTTGATTGCAAAAAAAAGCTTCTGATTTTAAAGTTATTTAGTAAAGGAAAAATTCGACCGCGGGCAGGATTCGAACCTGCGTCTTCTGGTTAGGTACACCAGACGCTATGACCACTAAGCCACCGCGATACCTACCCGTCATGTCGAATTTTTCCTTTTCTAAATAACTTTAAAATCTTAGCATGGAAAATGCCAAAAATATATAAAAAGATAAAAGATTCTGAATAAGATCCTACGTATGACATAAATGACCAACACACATATGCTGAAACCTTCACTTCTACTGTGAGTTAATAATTACAAGCTTGGAAAATCTCCTAATCCGGGTACGCTGATGAAGTTTTAACATAACATGAAATTTAAACAATTCTACTGCGCTCGAGAACTGTTTCGGAGATATGACAAGACCCTGTCTCAAGCTTCTGCGCAATTGGATAAGTTTAGACTTAGTTGGTCCTGTATCAGGACATTCGTAAAGAGATCTCAGCACTTCGATGTAACGATAGTCCACTTGACATCACTGTAAGGATTCCAGAACTCACAGTCCACAGGGCCGATTATACTCGTCGGACTTCTGTATAGTCTGCCTCACTGTGTAGATTTGGTCTATGGTGCCATGCCCTGAGCGAAATCCGATCTGTTCGGGAGGCTGAAACTCGTCAAGTCTCCTAGCGATACGATTCTTGGTGACTTTAGAGTACATAAGGAGTACATAAGGAGTACATAAGGAGTACATAAGGAGTACATAAGGAGTACATAAGGAGTACATAAGGAGTACATAAGGAGTACATAAGGAGTACATAAGGAGTACATAAGGAGTACATAAGGAGTACATAAGGAGTACATAAGGAGTACATAAGGAGTACATAAGGAGTACATAAGGAGTACATAAGGAGTACATAAGGAGTACATAAGGAGTACATAAGGAGAACATAAGGAGTACTTAAGGAGTACATAAGGAGTACATAAGGAGTACATAAGGAGTACATAAGGAGTACATAAGGAGTACATAAGGAGTACATAAGGAGTACATAATAAATAATATATAATATAATATAAATTCGGCTGGCAACCCTGGCTAATGTAAACATTGGCTCCGTAATCAAAAATTAATAAAAAAACTATAAACTCAGTTATTACTTGTGAAAATTCCATCTTTAAAGTCTTAATAACTCATTTATCAAGTGACATCGTTTTTATTGTGTTATTATCGGGTTCAAAGACAGTTACAGAAAAATATATAGTGAATACGAAAACCAACTAAAAAACTGTGGTAAAGTGACTTAATGGACTTTTATCAATAATAATTATTATCATACTCTTGGTGCATTATATGAAGAATCAGCCAACTATATATAGTGAATAAAAATACTTTCTATCTTCAAGTAAGACTACCATTTTATATGAACTCGTTAATATTATTTAAAATTATTACTACTTACTAGTGCTACCAATATCAGCGCAGTTAAAGGCAACAACTAGCGCCAAAACAACATTAAACAACTGCCCAAGTGGTGAATGGACGTACTAAAGTGACTTAGCAGTCTTGCCAACCTAACAGCAATTCAAGACGACCACTAGCGCCATAACATCGTACTAAACGGTTCAGGTGGTAGAAAAGTGAACTAAAATAATAGCGTTACTGCCCACCAGAGGGCGATTAGTAGGCATTGGGGATACCAGTACATAAAATAATTTTACCAATGGTAGAAAAATAAATTGTAAAGAGACAACCTGGACTTTATAATACCGGTAATTTATAATAACATCAATAAAATAATACTCTATAGAAATGGATTTTAATAGCTCCAATAATAATATTACTCAACGTAAACCGCTTAAAGTGAACTCATTAACTGATTTATCTTCGATAACGAACGAAGAAATTATATTTGACACGACTATGATGAGTATACCAGATAGTTTAAATGACGACATTGACTCTATAAATAACTTGATGGAACAGAATAAAAAACTTACTATGGAGTTGTCTAGCGCACATCAAGAAATTGAAAATTTAAATAATGAAAACTTTCGACTAAAAAGTGATCTTCAAGAGATGATAAAAAAATTAAACACGTATAAGAAAATATGCTCGACGCCTAGCAAAAAATGTATAACACCAACTCGCAAACAAAAAACATTGAATCTTAACCGTGAAATTAGTATAGACATCTTCGAAAGGGCTGATAGCAAGCACGATAAAGAAACTCAAACAACTAACACAAGTAATCAAGTGCAGAATATTTTAGCATCAGAATACCCACATACCTCTACATCAGTAAATAACCAAAACAGTAACACAAAAGAACAAACTAAAAATATTTCTTTGAAGTCCAATGAAAGACATAAACTGTGCATTCTTAGTAACGAAAAAATCAGTGGATCTTTATCTGTAATGGAAGATGTATTTTCCAATCATTTTGATTTCTGCCATTATATAATGCCTAATTGTAGTGTTAAGCAAATACTAAGTGATATAGAGCAAAAACTAAAGGGATTTACAATTAAGGACTACTGTCTTCTCTTTATAGGACAGAATGAGGTTAGAGATGAGAGCGAACACATTAACGCCATCAATGCGTTAAAAGAGTCACTTCAAAAAATTAAGCACACCAATGTAATTATCTGTGCCCCTACGTATATCAGGGGAGCTCCCATATTCAACTTTAAGGCAGAAATGTTTGGTAAACTACTTTATCTTGACTTACAAAACAATGACTACGCGTATCTGTTTGACACCAATGATGATCTGAGCCTTGAAATGTTCTCCAACACAACTGGAAAAATTAACAAAGATGGACTAAGGAATATATATAACCGAATAATGGGTAACATATTAATTGATTTGAGGTTCCTGGACAAAAACTACATTGGACAAACTAATGATAACATAAAACACAAAGCCACAAACTCCTACCAGCAAACGAACAACTGCAGTAAATCCTCGGACTTTTTTCGTCTGCAATAACATTTATATTCTCCACCAAAACGTCGCTGGTCTCTTAAATAAATCTGATACATTATCTATATGTTTGGAAGAACTTGCTGAAAAAAATATACAAATAGAAATATTATGCATCACTGAGCACTTTATTATGGACGGCTATGAAAATCACTTAGTAATTCCAAACTACACACTAGCAGCATTTTATGGTAGGAGCCACTGTAAACGTGGAGGTGCCTGCATACTTGTAAAAAACGGAACTCAGTGGAAGGAGTTACCAGAAATAAAAAGTCTATCGATTTCAGGTCTATGTGAATGCTGCGCAATAGAACTTACTAGTTATAGTATAGTTATTGTATGTGTTTACAGGGTGCCTAAACGAGAGAATTTGAATACATTTTTCAGTAAACTAGAAACTATATTACAACGTATGAATAAAAAAGCCTTTAAATATTGTATAATTGCGGGTGATTTTAATATTGATCTGTTAAAACAAAACAGTGTAACATGCGATTTTCAGAACTTATTATTAACGTACAATATGACTTTAGCTGTAAGTGAACCGACTAGATTGATAAGTAAAACTTGTATTGATAATTTTGCTCACAACTTCAAAAAACCATGTAAGACTGAAGTGTTGGAATTGGCTTTGTCAGATCATACGGCGCAGCTGATGATGTTCCCTATTAAGAAAATACCTGTAATTAAGATATGGAGAAAACGAACTCGCGACTTTTGTGATGATAACATTAAGAAATTTATTGAGTGTCTTAGTAATTACTCATTTTCTGAGATATATGAAGAAACTGACCCCAACAGGGCATACAACTTTTTTATCGAACATTTCGAACTTTTTTATAACCTTTGTTTTCCATTCAAAATTATCAATATACATGTGAATGGAAAACAAAAATGGATATCACGCGGATTAAAGAAATGTAGTGTCAGAAAGCGACAGCTTTTATGGAAATATAGATTAAAGCCATCGATTAAAACAAAAACCATGTTTATTACCTATTCAAAACTACTTAAAAAAATTATTAGACTTACAAAACGCTCACAAAACAATTATAAAATAAAATCATCTGATAATAAATGCAAAACTACGTGGCAAATAATAAATGATTTAAGATTAAATAGCCCACGTGACATCATAAATAAAATTAAAGTGAATAATAATACAGTTTCTGATCCGAACGTTATAGCCAATGCCTTCAATAATTACTTTATTGATAAAATAAAGCCCATACCAAGTCGTGGCAATAAAGTGACATCGAGGATTGTAGGCACGATGAATTCTATTTTCATGGCTCCATGTGTACCAAACGACATATATAAAATTATTTCTGAACTGAAGAATACTAACAGCGTAGGTGTTGATGACATTTCAACTAAAATTATTAAAGTTGGTAATAGACATATTTGTGGACATCTGAGTCATCTCTTAAACTTATGTATCAGTAACGGTATTTTTCCTGATAATTTGAAAGTAACTATTGTAAAACCGCTGTTCAAAAAGGGCGATAAAGAATTATTACAAGCTTATAGACCCATTGCATTGTTATCAATTTTTTCTAAAATTTTTGAAAAGTATATTTATAACCAACTATACGCCTATTTAGAATCTAATAAACTACTTTGTCATGAGCAAAAAGGATTCAGAAAAAACAAATGTATTAATTTAGCCATATATGATTTTTACAAAACAGTGCTTACAAACGTTGATAAAAGGACTCCCATATGTGCCATATACTGCGATATGACCCAGGCTTTTGATTATGTGGACCACCGAATACTATTAAATAAATTAGAGTCTTATGGTATACGAGGCAATATTCTAGATTTACTGAAATCATATCTCTCTGATAGATCTCAGATGACAACTATATCTAGGATCAATATTATGACTAAGCATCAAGAATCTTATTTATCTGAGTCACGTAAAATTACTTTTGGTGTACCACAGGGCAGCGTTCTGGGCCCGCTTTTATTTATCATTTATATAAATGATCTGCCTAAATTTACTACCCACCCAATGTCCCTCTTTGCAGACGATAGTACTGTATCTGTACAATGTAGGACAAAAGAACTCTATCAAGACGATATAAATAATTGCTTGGATTCAATTATTAACTGGCTAGATAATAACAATCTTAAAATAAACTTATCTAAAACTCAAGTCATGCACTTCAGCCAGAGAGCTCAGCCTCATAATCTTTATGTAAATTACGACAATAACCCTATACACGAGGTAGAATCAGCGCAATTCTTAGGACTAACCATCGATGGGCAACTGAATTGGAAGGCACATATATCAAAATTATGCAAGAAAGTCAGCAGTTCTGCATATGCTCTGTACAGATTGGCTCCAATAGTAAACATCGATGCTTCACTCACGGCTTACCACGGCCTTGTTGCCTCTATCTTACGGTATGGGATAATCTTTTGGGGAAACTCAACAGATAATGCGATGGTTTTTAAGACCCAAAAACGTTGTATACGAGCCATGTTTCGCTTAGACTCCACTGATTCTTGTAAACCGTTTTTTATATCACATAAAATTTTAACACTTCCTTCACTATACATATTAGAGGTAGCATTATTTGTCCATAAAAACCCTCATCTATTTGAACAATTATCTGATGTGGTAAAAAGGAACAGGCGCAAACTTAATAGTAATAGACTGTATCTACATAGGGCAAAAACAACTCTGGCAGGAAAAAGCGTATTATGTATGGCGCCAAAAATATATAATAAAATCCCTAATGATATTAAAAATTGTAATTTAAAAGTATTTAAAAATAAATTGAAAGTAATACTCGCCAATAAATGTTATTATAGTATTCATGAATTCTTCAATGAAAATAATTTTAATATTTAATTGTTTTTAATCTATAATTTTAATGTTTTAATGTTTGTTATTTTTTTTTTAAATTATAATATGGTATAATGTTTAATTCATATTAATTAATTCTCATTTAATATTATTTTGCGCGCCGTGTGCCACGGCAAAACATGCTGTACACATATTTTTATTGAACATCTTGTTACCTACCATGTTTTATGCAAATAAATGATTTGATTTGATTTGATTTGATTTGATAAGGAGTACATAAGGAGTACATAAGGAGTACATAAGGAGTACATAAGGAGTACATAAGGAGTACATAAGGAGTACCCCCATCGTCACGGGGGCCCTCAAAAGACCATATTTATTTATTCGTTATGAACAAAAAAGTGTACAAAGGTGGTCTAAGCATTTTCTACCGGACAAGCTTTGTGATGCAGATACGATCAAGCTATACTTATACCCTGGTGATTTTAATTTTCGGCAAATCTGTGTATTTAATTTATACAGTGTGTTTGGGAAACGGTTACCGATTTATATGCTCAATTTTGCTCGCACTTTTATAAATACTCCTAACCCAACACCATCGCGTTGAGGCTATGGAATAATTAATCATTTTTTCCTGAATAATAAACAAAAAGAATATGCAACATAAATGCCGCTCTAGTGTGGGCTTCCCGTGCCAAGCCCACAGGAGCAGCCCCTCCCTGAGGTTCTACTTCGCTTCACCGTGGGCCTTCAATCCACGGTTACTAAGCCCGCCGCGACAAGGCGAGAACCCCTTGGGGGGGAGCTAAAGGGCCCAGAATAAGAGGAGCCCTTGAAATTGGAAAATACCTACTTGAAATTGAAAATTGCTTGTAAGTTATCTTTTTCCGGTCGTTTGTGTATTAAAACGCAGTGATAGCCTAGTGACTATTGGAGTGCCAAGTCAAAGGTCTCGAGTTCAAATCCAAGGCACGCACCGCTGACTTTTCGAATTCATGTGCGTAATAATAATTAATGATCACTTGCTTAAACGGTGAAGGAAAACATCGTGAGGAAACCTGCATGCCTTAGAGATTTTCTCGACGGCGTGTGAAGTCTGCCAACCCGCACAAGGCCAGCGTGGTGGACTATAGCCTTCGGGTTATAGCCTGGGTCTCCTCTCACTCTGAGAGGAGACCCGTACCCAGCAGTGGGACAGTTTAAGTTTGATGATGATTAGTGTATCAAAGCCAGACACATTTAGAGGTAATTTTGCAGTATAACTAACAGCAGGTGGTTACAGGTGATTAGGTACAATAATAATTATTAATCTGATGATTAGCTACATTGCTATCAGAGTGACAGATAATTCTTAATCCCTTTTAATTAATTAGTAAAAAATATTTTATTAAGTACATGTAATTATGTGGGGTGCAGTCGTGTTTTTTTGTTCTATAGCAGTGGGAATATCGGTAACTATTAGATTTGATTTTATATCATAGGTACTAACTGTCCCCTGATGTTATTCCTCGGGATGAAAAAATATCATTAATTTTAAGGTACACACGGCTACACAATTGCTATACAGTTTTTCGTTCCGGACCGCGGGCGTATTCCGTCGCAATAGCGGTGATTTTTGTAGTTTATCTGTGTAGCTTGATGTGTGGACTACTTAGACAAAAACATATAGGAGGAACTCAAATAAATTGGCCCCTTTATATAATAAACTTGGTATATTATATCATATGATATTTACTGAATGCATTTGTTTTTCAGGTTTCAGCTGATATTCTTGAGGCGACTCCAGAACTATCCCAATATGGTAATTTTTAATTTAAAACTATTTAATTCAACGGGTAAGAGAAGACTAATTTCATTTGAGTGAAAAATAAGTAAAATACTTTACCTCCATATTTTCTGTGACGTCACAAGTAGGTCTGTTAGCAGACAACCGCATAGTATCAGGCTGGGAGGCCCAGGAGGGCCAGTTCCCTTATATGCTGTGGCTGCGCACAGTGCGGTGGACCGGCGACATCACGGCCTGCGGAGGCTCCATCATACACCGCAGCTGGGGCCTCACTTCAGCAAGATGCACTGCCCAGTAAGTTAAGTAACTCGATTGAAGATCAAATCAAGGTTAATGAGATGAAAAATGAGGCTTTCTGAATCTTATTGCCTACATAAAAGAAAAAGTTTTATCAAGATAATATATATGATAAATGGGATAATGAAAAGGGGCGGGAGTTTCAAATTTAAAGAAGACTGTTGAGCAGAGCAGTGAATTTTTGGTCTGGCTGAGCAAACTTAGGATGAGCCAATTTATTGACCTGTGTTTAGTAAACTATTTTGATCTGGTTGACTATGCTGCTATAGAAAACTTCAAATTTGCAAGAACCCTTCATTATTTACTTAGTATTGTGACCGTACCAGGGCAAACGGACACTTAGGGCCTATTTCACCACGTTTAAGTAGCCACTATACACCGAATAAATTATTAATGGAAATGAATTTGTATGAAAATGCCAAAGGGAACGGGAACTCACTCGGAGGTGGTGAAATAGACCCTGAACCTGAAACCCTGAATCAAGGAACGAGTTTTATGAATTTATAATCGTATATATGGCCTTTATACTTATTTGATTTGTGTAGGCGTATAGAGATCACGGTTCATGCCGGCAGCGTGAACAGGAACACTCCGCGCGCCGTTGTCCAGGTCAGCGATTCCTTCAGGCCTCCCGGCTACGAGGACAGCATGCAACCCCTCACGCAGCCCCACGACATCAGCCTCATGAGGTTCAGCCAGGACCTCACCTTTAATAGTAATTTAACATTTTATACTTCAATTTACATTAGGTGTATTTTTGTGATACCTACCAATAAGGGTACAAACAAGCATACAGCCCACTAGATGGTAAGCAGTTACCGTAGCCTAATGACGCTTATAACACCAGAGGTATCACTTACGCGTTGCCGACACAGTAAAAAGAAAGAGGAATAGTCGCGTTGGCAGTATAAGGGTCAAAGCGCCTCGCCTTGCTCACTGTAAGTAACACAACACAGCTCAAAGCAGTGTTATTACACTTCGATTTTCTACAAGGCGGAGGTATTTCCCCAGTCGGGCAGCTCCAATTTGACTGGAATTACCTACTCCCACTATGCCCTATCTCTCTTACTTATTTAATTAGTAATTTCTAATAAATATTAGATTAGTATAATCTAAAAGTAGATAGTAGATTCACTGTTGAATATAGGTATCGTGGATGAACGATCATCATACCATACAGTTTTAAATACATGTTTTATGATATTCCAGGTTACATCCAGCCAATCAGATTGCAGCGCTCGTCGGAATGGGACCGCGACTACAGTGGTGCACTGATGTCCACCAGCGGCTGGGGCACCACCTGGACCTGCACCGAACTCGGCTGTAAGGAAATGTGGATCTGTTCCTTAGTTGAATCTTTACATAGAGTCACAATTTAAGGATTGTTATGGATCGCCTACGTAATAGAACTTACGTAGGGTCATCTGCCACCTACAAACACAGTCCGTCGGTATGTTTAGGTCCCATATAATAGGGAGGGACTCTATTCTCTTCGAGCTGCTACACAACAACACTTCGCTCGATCTGGGAATCGAACTCTCCTGAGTCTCCTTTAGCGTGGCAATCGCGCTTATGTCCATTAGACTTTGAAGCAGTTTTCGGTTTCGAATTCTAAGTATGAATTTAGTGCAGTCATTTTGCCTCCCTGGCTTCTTTCTCCAAGCCTTTTCGCAAATAGGTATATTGGGGGTGGCTTCCAGTCTAACCAAATTCGGCTGACTATCAGTATCTTATACGAAGCGACTGCCATCAGACCTCCGCAACCCAATCTCTGGGTAATACCGATATCCTGAGAGTAGACAGCCTGTCAGGCTTTTTGGGCTTCTGACTACCACTAATTGTTATAAGAGTTTGTATGACAACCGAGACCGACGGCGTTACAGTCTCTCCGAGGCACGGAGGGGATTCGATGACTTAGGAATGGTCACCCATCCACAGACTGCCCGTGACCAAAGCAGTTTAACCTTGCAGATCAGTTGATCTTGCTTAGTTCTTACTTAGCCACGACCTTGGCTTCCCAGGTTGAACTGGTTTGCGGAAATAATGTAAAGTTTTCTCTAGGTCCTACACCCGATGTCCTGAACTGGACGCACTTGGTGGGAGTATCGAACTTTGTGTGCTTGCTACTCTTCAATTCCAACTATCTGGTGAGGGCGACGACTGTCTGCGCAGGTCCCTACAACGTCACCAGCCAGTCTATATGCTCGGTAAGAATATGAGACCATCGAATCTCTGGTAATGATCTGCTATGTAACTATCAAGATAGATAGGTAGGTATACATATATTGAGACACCTGTACTTAGAGATATACAGAGTGTTACAAAACTACCCATAAAGTCAAGAGGAGGTTAAATGGGGTCTATTAACGAGTCCATTCACAATATTTAAGAACCGTAGTAATGCGTAGACAATTATTAGGTAAAATAGGTACGTTTAATAGGCCTTTCTGTTAAATAATCTGGTTCCCTGACATGACAGCTGACAAAATTTTTGGCTTTGATACTTATATTTTTTACGGGGTATTTTGTAACACGTTGTAGATGACGAGTTTTTTTTCTATACCTTTACGGTTACCGTAGCTTATAGACGCTTGAGGGATATCACTTGCACGTTCCCCAATCGGGCAGCTCCAATTTGAGTGGAATTACTCCCACTGTGCCCTACTTCTTTTGAAAATTTTCTTTGACGATAACATAGTGGATCAGGAGCATAGTCTTTGCAGTCTGTCAGCTTCTTCACCCAGTGTAGGTTGTTGCCTTATCATATTATATTAGGTGGAACGACTTAATCATAACATGATTCTCATTAGAAAGAGATATCTGCTATGGATCATCAGCGATGTTCTAAATATGAATTAAGACAGAGGAATTGGTAAATTTGGCCACTTTATGATTATTTCTTATTTATTATTATACTATAAATATTATTTATTTTGCCGGGTATAGAGTAAATACTGTTACTTTTACGTACGTGCTCTTCCTACCTAAAACTTAGAAGGTTTTGGTTCCAGGGTGACAGCGGCGTTCCACTAACCACGGTAGATGAAGACGGTGTGGAGAGTCAAATTGGAATCGGTTCTTTCGTCAGTTCTTGGGGATGCCACGTTGGTTTCCCAGGAGGTAAGAGAAGGATATGCCATACAAAATGACCATGTTAGTCGCTTATTCCGAGAACAAAAAACTGGTCGCAAAGTTTCCGTTAAAATCAAAATTCTAATTAGGAACATAAACTTCGCGACAATGTTTGACCGCTGAAGGTCATGAACATACTGATAATATCTTTATTGTATTTTTTTACATTTTCCATGTTAAGATTTTAAAGCTATTAAGCAAAGGAAAAATTTAACCGCGGGAAGGATTCGAACCTGCGTCTTCTGGTTAGGTACACGACGCTAAAGACGTAAATTCAGAAAGCGAAGGCAAAATTCGGCGGGTAGTATCGCGGTGGCTTAGTGGTCATAGCGTCTGGTGTACCTACCGACGCAGGTTCGAATCCTGCCCTCGGTTGAATTTTTCCTTTGCTTAATAACTTTAAAATACTGATAATAAGTAAATACCTAGTACCTACATTAGGTACGATTAATCAAACTTTTTCTGATTACTCATATAATAGAGCAGCCATATTCAAGTCTTACACGACGTTATTCTATGAGTTTAATGAACTCCATGGTTTGTTTTTATGTTTGTCCAAGCTTGTTTATAAATATCTACTTTTAATTTTTTCGACTAAGTTTAATGTAAGTTTTATTAAACTTAATTGAAAAAATAAAAAGTAGTAAATACTTAAAGTCGGTTTTAAACAGAGAAAGTTTGGTAGTATTTAATACATGTTTGTATCCAGGTTTCACTCGCGTCGGCCATTACCACGACTGGATCTCCGAGGTGACCGGTATCAACTTTGATCGGAGTCCGTCAGCAGCAGGAGTTGAGGTTGCTTCGACTAACAGGGGCGCAGAACCATTGCAAACTGCTGGAAAAATAATTAACCAATAATAATACTTTATAACATGTTCTGTATTTTTAAATGTTTTGTGTTATTACTATTGTAAAGATATTTAAAAATATAATGTAAATAAGAAATAAATAAATACGAGAATAATTTGCTATCAGTGAAAGAATTTTCAGAATATGGTCATTATCTAGTTACCGATTACCCTTTGCTGACAAATACACAAAATAACACCACTTTCAATAAAATAATTTTATTTAACCTATATTATTCAAACTAAGTATATACGCAGGTTCGAATCCTGCCCGCGGTCGAATTTTTCCTTTTCTAAATAACTTTAAGTATATGTATTTAATAGGTACCTACTTACTTATACCTACGTAGATATACATGTTCTCTTAAGGGTATATGTCTTACGAGTAGTACTGCCTCTGTTTTCTAAAATCAGAGGCAGTACTTACTCGTAAGTATAACGTCGTGTTAGCGCAATTACTTTTAGGTTGTGGGACAGGGATAGCGCTATTTAACCTATAGAGCGACATCCCTCTTTTACAACCTAAAAATGATCGCTTTGTGGTACTACGTCAGATCCTAGCTTATTTGCTTGAATTTTTGTATCGTCGAATGTTATCGACTATATTTTATAACTAGCGACACGCCCCCGCTTCGCACGGTGGCAATGTAGCTACTAATGACATATGTATCATACATATAAACCTTCCTCTTGAATCACTCTATCTATAAAAAACCGCATCAAAATCCGTTGCGTAGTTTTAAAGATCTAAGTATACATAGGACAAACAGCGGGAAGCGGCCTTGTTATACTTTGTAGTGATATAGTGCACCAATTGTTGTCCGCGATTTTACCCGAATCCGGCATTTTATAAAACAAAAGGTAGCCTATGTCTTTCTCCAAGTTGTAATCTATCTGTACCAAATTTCATCAAAATCGATTTAGTGGTTTAGGCGTGAAAGCGTAACAGACAGACAGAGTTACTTTCGCATTATAATACTAGTAGGGAAGGACGGATTACTGAAATGGCTGTAATAAAATAACCTACTAATCAGAAAATAAAATTATCAAAGGAAATTAATTATCTTTTAATGCCTTGTAATCTATACATAATGCGACAGTAACACGTGTTATATAAAACTAAAAATATATAATCTGATTTTTTAGGAATCTTCGAAAACAAATTTAATAATTTTTTTTTTATCATCAACCCATATTCTGTCCCCATGCTGGGCACGGGTCTCCTCTCATATTAAGAGGGATTAGGCTATAGTCCACCACGCTGGCCTAGTGCGGGTTGGCAGACTAATAATTCTTAACGTTACCCAAATAATTTGTTAACAATTTCGTATTCCAGTTAAACCGAATACTGCAGATCTGTTGGAATCGGAAGGAATATATAAATAAACGAGACTTGTATGCATGCAATTTCAGTTTCAACTGCACAAAGAAGAAAGAAAGAAATATATTTTATAAACATCAGAACAGGATTATTTATTTTATTTATTTATTGCGGTATAAGAAACATACAGTACTATAATTACAATAGGAAGGAAATTATAATGTTAGCAATGTCACCAATTAAGTTTCTAAAAATTAAATTGAATTATAGTAGGGAATAGCTTTATCTTTTAAAACAACGTTGGCCCACGCTAGGATCCTCCGTTCACGATATAATTGCGATGTGAGGTTATATACTTACTTACAAATGTATCTACCATCACTCCTGTATTCCTCCGGTATTCCCCGAAGGGTTAGGCTGAGGTGTAGGTACTGCTTGTAAACCCACAGTTCGCCGGTAGGTATGTATAAGTCCTAGGTATAACGCAAAGCATGTCTTGAATTTTCAATGGATCCATAAAAGACTATATGAGTCGGGGATAAGAAGATATTGGTGAAAGACTTTTCAGAATCGGATCATTAGTTCCGGAGATATATATATATATACTCCCTACGTCATCATCATCATCATCATCAGCCTTATATTAGTTCACTCCTGGACGTAGGCCTCTCCTAATATTCGCCATTTCACCCTGTCCTCGGCTTTTCGCATCCAGTTTCTACCAACAGCCTTTCGCAAATCCTCACTCCATCTCGCCGGAGGGCGTCCTACACTACGTTTACCGAGTCGCGGTCTCCATTTGAGAACACACTCCCTACCTTTGATTATATACTTGTCTAGATGGAGCAATGCAAACAAACGACACGCGAAAACTGGGGCCAAATTGCGTGATATGTGTGAGTACCGCTTGTGTACTTATTGTAGTCAAACTGTCAAGGTGTGCGTGTTTAGGGATGCCTGCTCCAAATTATTAACTTACCTTTTCTCCATTATTTAATGGGATGACAGTTAAACGAAATAGGCTGAATAAAGTAATTATTTTGTAGATTAGTGTTTTATTTATTTTAATAAAAACAAAAAATACAATGAAAAAATATATACAGCAATTTATAGATCAAAATCCATCTCTTTGTATGTGTTTTCGAAATAGTTTTTTTTTTTATATTTCATTTCGTGTCCAGGCAAGTTATCATTTACTGATCAAATAAATTATGTAGGTAATTATTAAAATAATAAAATTTTCTCATCGAAAGATGATGACTGATACCTATTTGCATTTTATCTCCCATAGTTTCGCCAAAACTCCCTTGTAATAAATTGACAACACCGGCTAATCTGTCGAACCTACAAATTAACGAATTGAAAAATCATGTTTTCATAAAATAATAGAGGTTAAATAACAAAACTTACCGATGTAATGTGATCTTAGTGTAATTATACGGTTTTCCCACATAATTGCGACACAATTTGACAGCACATACCGACATAATTAATTATTTTTCGAGAACTCCACACCCTGAAGTGATCCAAAGGACACTGACGTAAGTGAGAAGAGAGTCTACCAATTTTAGTAGACTTTATTTGGGCCGTTCTGTACGTGTCAATGTGGCATCTAGACAAGTATATAATCAAAGCTCCCTACATACCAGCCCATTATCCAAAACCTCCATCCAGACTGGTACTTATTAAAATCGAAGCTCCAATTCAATAAGAAAGTCCCTGGAGACACTAATAAATGGCAGACCCTCGTCTAGAAGTGGAACACAATATCAGGATATCCTAAAAGTTGGTTCTAAGCTAAAGGAAACTTCCATCTACGAATTAAGATTATCGAAAGGAAAGACATTTTGACGTCACAATATTTATTTCAGTATAGTGTTATCGTTTTGTTATAATTAGATATGTAGATAACAATCAGAGGCCTTATTAGCCTAGTGGTCGTAAACGCGACTGCTACTCTTGAACTCCTAGGTTCAATTCCTAGGTTGAGCAGTGTTCTCAGTTGCAGCTCGGAGCTTGGATGTGTATTATGGCACAACCCACAATTATACAGGGCTGGTTTTCAGTGCGAACTCCAAATGGCCAAATGACAAAACCACCTGATCAAACATGTGAAATTGCTGAGCTCGGGTCGGGTCTATTCTAAGAATGAAAAAGCAGTCTTGGTGCCAGATGACAGAGTACCTACATAAACAGGCCGCCGAAAATGTCCAATATCTGTTAGGCATGCAGGCAGGTTTCCTCACCTTGCTTTTCTTCACTGTTTACAGTTGTCATTATTTACCAAAGATTTAAATCGTTAGATCTGCCCTCACCGTACTTATACCGCTCGAAAACGTGTCCTTATAGAGATGAGTGCATGCACACATTCCATGTAGAGACAGAACGACAGTGTGCAATATTCAGTATGAGTGAACGAGAAAATAACAGATTCGATACTTCCGATGTCAACCAGTTTACTTACGGAAACGTGAACATTATTTGACGCGGTAGGGCGCATTTAACGATTTATAACGTTATATATACATATATCTTTGTTGTTTTATAAATCTTTATTGTTTACTGCATACTTGCATGTGAGAGCTTGATGACGATGGAGATGAACTCCAAGTGGGGTAGTTTTGTTTTTCATTGGTGGTAACCCAAATCATTTTGTTATTCTTGAATACTACTTTAATCCTATTGGTTCTTATAAGTCTTTTATCACTATTCGATATACGGATTTCCACATCCGCTGAAGATTACGAAAAGTAATCTTCAGGTAAATGGTAGGATGGTTGAAAAGTCATTTTTTTTATTAATCAGAACATTCGAAACGACAGAACTTTTTTGCTTCCCGTAGATCCGTATTAGAACTTCAACAAAGAACTCGATTCGATTCCAGAACGGATGGTTTAATCCCAGCAGATAGGTAATGGTACGATGATTGAGAAGTTGAAAGAAACTTATTCTATGTCTTACCCTTGATTTGTGATGATTCGTAACTGAATCGGTTGCTGCTGATTAGGGGTTCGCGTTAACGCAGAAGAACTGAAGGGTCTATTCAGAATCCTATTAAAAATTGGGTCTTATGACGTGTACAAATTTTACAAATTATTTAAAAATAAATAAGATTAAAAAAAGTGCAAACACGTACTCCCCCCTATGGAAGTCGATCCCGTAATGTGTACAAGTGCAATATCTATACCTTTTAATTCACTATTGCACATTCATTGACATTGTGTTACTATTTAGGGAATCGCATTAATGTGCAATAATACGTAAATGAAATACAGGATGACTAAGAAATATTCATATTTTAAGGTTCTGTATATATGTTCCGGTTTGAAAGGCAATGTAGCCAGTGAAATTGCTGGGCATATGAGACTTAAGAACTGTGGTATCATGACAACAACGCGCAAGTGATACCTACGAATGGTGTTGCTGGCGTCTATGGACGTGGGGTTCTGGGGTGGTCTATTAAGACGACACAGTGCCCCCATCCATGTGCTGATGGTGGCCACCGACATGGTTTTAGTGGGTAAGAATCCCACACTCCCCGGTCTAACCCCCGTAGACCGGTAGCCTTTTGAAGGGTTCCCTCCGTAAACAAAAAAAAAGAGGCCACGGCTGCCCGCATGCTTGTTTGTCATAATAAAAAGGGATTTTCAGCCTAGTCATAAGACTATTCATAAACTTAAGGACGCGGCCAACCAGCAGAATATGTATAAGTACAGAGGCCAGCACATCAACTACCACAATCTGTCAAATTTATTTGATTGATTTTCAACTTTAATACAATATACTAAGGTTCATATTCAATTGGGAAAATTTTACAGTTTTGGATAGCTTGACCTGCTGGAGTCTGTACATCAATTGATTAATAAAATTCCGTTAGCCCGTTGATGATTATGATGCTCACCTTCTACGGTCCCATACTAAACATTTTGAGAGTGCTATGCTATAGTTATGAGCACATATCCTTATACAGGATGTAACAAAAACCCTGTCCGATCCGAAAGAGGCGTATTCCTTTTCTTATATACTTACTAATAAACATAAATAAAAATACGATATTAAAGAAACCAGAAAGTATCGATTTTTCTTCTTCTAATAAACTTACACAATTCTCCACTAAATATGGGAAAATTTCATAAGTTGACAATACTCCACCCAGCGGCGAAATCTTTTAATATTTACCAATTTATTTTTCATTTTTACCTCAAAGGATGCCGCCACGCGGTGCCGCTCCGTGCTCGCTTTGTCGTCGCCGACAGACTGTACCTAACTACCTACAGAGCGGCACGTGTAAGCCAATTGTTGTCCTTGACATGTCAGTCTCGCGTAGAGTTCGCTTCCGATCGGACGTCCGTGAATCTCTTATCACCTCGATTACCCATCGTATCGTGAGTAATGTCGTATTCCAATCTGTTGTCAATGTCGTGTTCCAATGTGCTTATGCTGCAATTATGCAGATGTTCGAAAAGACTACGAGTGAGTGAGAGTATGGGGTGCGTTTTGCTAGGCAAGGTATGCCAGTGCCGTCGGAGCGTGTATCCAACGTCTCCATGAACTTGAAGTTCACGTGTACACGTGTACGAACACGTGTCAAGCAGTGTCCATGAATGAGTACAAGACTCATTACCCTAATGCCGAAAGACCACGAAAACACGACGTGGAATATCAGTAAGTACCTATTGGAAGTTCACTTAAGGAACACGATCGCAGAATTTTGTAGATATCAAGTTCATGTTTTACAAAATAATTTAAATTGCTTTGTTACATTTAGTTCATTGTTTCTTGAAAAACAACGTCAATAATTATTTAGGTACCTATTAGGTAAGCAACACATTCCTGATACCCACGCGTAAGCGGAAGTATTGGGTATCACGATGCTTGTACGATACCAGATACCTACGCGTAGGCCCGGTAGGAGGTAATCATCCCTATGACTAATACGTAACAGCTGATACTTATGAAAAACACAAAAGAACGTCAATTATTAGGTAAACATAACTATGCCTAATCGATATCAGCTAATATCTACGTGTAGGCCCAGTAGGTAAGATTCATTCGCATTAAATTTGTTTGGCGGCACGCGACAGAGCGGGCTGGCGGCACATGACAAAGGATCAAAAAGCGGCAAATTGCTCGGGCGGTTTCTTTGACACTAGTGTAGATCGAATTGAATAAACTTTATTTCGTGGATTGAGTGTTGACATGTAAAAGGTTTAGTTTTTTTTTAAATTATATTTAAATTAACCGGGGAAAAAAAAATATCTCGTATCTAATTATCGTTTACGTGTTTGTGTACGTAATACGACACCTTATACGACCCTTAAGGATCGGACAGGGTTTTTGATACATCCTGTATACAGATCTAAACAACTACCTACCTAACTGCTCTATGCGGGAATCACAGTGATACCTTCTGTATCACTGTGATCTATCTATCTATCTGTGTGACTGTGACAATAACGGTGAACTAACGATAGTTACCTAATATTGTCTTATGTTGTGGAAATTATTGTATTTTAGACAATATAATTATAACGTTGAATATAACTTTACATTTATCGTGAAATATAATAGCACAATTCTACTAGTTATGCTGTGCGTAAGACAGGGGTTGCTAATTTTAAATATCTGAGTCATTGGGTCCCGAGACGATTTGAAAGATAACATTGATGTAGAGCGGGTGTGCAGGTTACTAGCTGTTCGATGTGGGATGTTGGTCCACAAGTTTACAGGTGGCGCTTTTCAAAGCCTTCTACCAATCCTTTTACACGTGAAGCCTGTGGGTGAACTTTACGTAAAGGGCATGTAGTGGCCTGCGGGTGTTGATGGGGTTGCCACGTTTTTGTAGCGCGTCCGGCATGTTTGCCGACGCGGACGTTGATAGTTTTTCAGCCATCATGCGCAAGAGATGCGCATCTCTACTACGCCGCCGCCGTGTTCGCGCCAGCCCCAACAACGGGTGACTGATAGGTGGGACTTGGCCATGGATACGACTGCACGCAGTCAAGTAAGTAGATTTCCTCCACGATCAGCGTACCGTACCTTACACAGCTTAAAATAAATATTACCAACACTAAGTAGTTTACAAGTTTACATTGTTAACAAATATGGAAGTGATTCTGAATTAAATGTTTTATTTATTTATTTATACTTATTATAGTAACCCTATCAATCTTCCCTACAGAATGCTTTTCAAGCTGAATTTTGTCGATAAGGCACTCATAAGAGTATCTCTTAAAACCTTTTTGTCTTCAAAGAGGTTTTACGGTCCTTTAATAGAAAATCACATTCAAGTGCCGCTGCCGTGCCGTTCGTGGTAAGGTTAAGATAATTAACATATTTTACTTTCTAAAGAAATTTAGAGGAATTTATTTCGATGGAACTTTTTTTATACTACGGAAAATTCTCATGGATCTTTCGCCTCCTCGTCCGTCGGATGTCGAACTCGTACCGACCAGAAACCACACTTGCCTTCACTTACCCTCCACTCTCGCGCGCACTGCTAATGTGTGGGACGATTGCTTAAAATCACTGTCAATCTTGGAAGAGGTACCCAGGAGTTAATATATTATGACACCAGTTTACTTTGTTTTTTTTTCAAGTTATTACAATAAAAAAGCTCAGGATTGGTGCCCTGAAACAGCGACACGGTGTCGCGGCAGACCACGAAGGAGATGGCGGGACGAAGTTGCGCACTATCGCGACCGTTGGAAGGAATGGAGGGAGGCCTTTGCCCAGCAGTGGGACAGCACGGGCTAATAATAATAATATAACAGCCACAAATTGTATTGCGACCGAGCAATCCTCACCGACAGAACAACACACTACAATAGCCCAGACATTACGTTGTTAGATAAAACTAACAGAACTGCACAAATCATAGACATAGCTGTACCTAACACGCACAATCTACAAAGTACCATAGCAGAAAAACTCCAAATATACAGATTTAAAAATAGAAATTAGCCGAATGTGGAGATTAAGTCTTGTTAGTATTGTCCCTATATGTTCTATAAACCACAGGGGTCATTCCCAAGCAATTTCACTAATCTTTAAAAACTCTGGATCCAGCACCGTATAAAAGCCTATAGAAAGCCGCAATCTTGAATACTTGCAGAATAGTTAGAAAATTCCTACAGAACGAAAATGAGACACAAGTAACCATACCACACACACAAATCAACACCACAGTCAACACACGCAGACAATCACATTATCACCCGTACACATCTATCTTTAACACCCCTGATGAAATTAAAAGAGTTGAGATATTAAAAACATACATAAAAATAATAATAATTACAATATTAATTTAGTAACTGCCTCATTACTTCATTAGTCTAGTCATTCGAAACTTGATTCCCAAGTCGAGCAGTGTTATTGGATATTTCTATGAAATTCTCAGAAGCAGTTCAGATTCTCGGAGTTCGTTATATGTATTTGTGGCCAATGATAGAAATAGGCTCTCCCCCTAATGTATGGGACCTAAAAATACTAGCGAGCTGTTATGTACAGAGGCCAGCACATCAAGCTACACTAATTTGTCAAATCTGCCAATTTCTTTGATAGAGAATGGTTCATGTTTTATTGGGAAAATTTTACAGTTTTGGATAGCTAGACCTGCTGGCGTCTGTACATTAGTCTACACCTCTGATATCATTCTGTCTGTCTCATGTCTCAAGTCTGTACATTCTGGGAATGGTTTAGTGATGATGGTGATGGAAATATTACATCATAAATACATAACTACCTTTTTATAAATGAAAATATTCTTCTTCTTAATTCTTCTGCTAAAAGTAGTCTAAACATAATATTTCCTAACTTATGGTACCTAACATTCCCCGAAGGGTTAGGCAGAGGTGTACTAATATACACGTAATAAGTACTTTTTTTTTTCATATTACGGAAAATCCTCATGGGTCCTCCGCCACCCGGGGAGGTGACAGGGTATGTCGGACTCATACCGACTAAAAACCGCACTTGCCTTCACCTGCCCTATTGTCATGGCCATGGGATCCGTGAAAGTCGCCACGACCATGACAGGACGTAATAAGTACCTAGTTAATTGTAACATTCATGACTTAATGGCTGCCTCTCTGTCCCGTTACCTAAATCATATTTTCCGAACTAAATCGACACTATCTTTTCTATGGTTTACATAGAACAGATACTGATTGAATTGATGATATTTCAAGCACAACCAATATGATAATAATATGATATTAATGATTGGTTGCACTTAGCTATAATCAGGGTTAAACCGTAAAAATACCAGTTACGAAAACACGACGTGGGATTACAAAGATAAAACCATCCATAATCTTACTAATTCTTCATTCAAATGTCGCTATCATTTAATCATACAATTTTATCAATTAATACCTGGCCCTGAATTAATATAAGCCTAAAATTAATTAATTACATTAGTTAGTTGAGGACAAAATGGCGTTGTGGGGTGCTGTATTTTTGTTGGCTGTTGCTGGGACAACGGTAAATATTGATTCATAAATATTTAAGGGTAGTGCGGGTTAGGGATGTGGATTGTGCTGATATACCCCGGCGGGGTTTTGCGCTCCCATATAATTTTATGATGGATTTAATCAAGAGAGACATTATCGTCGTCACATAATATCGGTACCTTTTATTAGGTATTTTTATAGGTACCAACTGATATTCTACTGAAAGACTTCTTTCTATTGAACCTGAAAATATTTTTTGTGAAAAGTCCAGTAGGTATGTAAACTGTCTCGTTAGTCTTGTGGTCCAAAGCGAGACTGCTACGCTAGAGATCTTAATGGGTTCGATTCTCCAGGTCGAGCAGTGGTTTAGGTTTAACCATTAGGTTTTCCTATAAAATTCTCAGTCGCAGCTCGGAGTTTGGATTTTCGCGCGGTTATTGGCAATATGCTCGCCCCCTATTACCTGGAACCTAAACCGGGTAACTGTGGGTAACATTGGTATACCTCTGCTTAACCCTTTGGGGAAAACAAGGGTGATGGTATGTTATATGTATGGCTGAAATTTATATGTGTTCAAGTTTGAAGTTATTTTGATAAAAGAATAGCTTGCTATAGAAATTGATACTGAGGTTACCGAAATATTTATGGATGATTGATGATGATTCAGAAAGATAGAAGGTAGGTAAAGGTAGCTGACCTGGGGCCATACCACAACGTGTTAATGCAATCACTTTTAGGTTGTGAGAAAGGGATGGCGCTAGGTAATTTATAGAGCAATATCCCTTTCTTTCAATCGGAAAACGATCGTAATAATAGGTGGTGGTGCGGCCTCAGACCCCGGTTTTGTAAAATAAAGTGGGATGAGTAGAAAACAAATAGGAAATCGATATTTGGAGTAAATTGTTAATTTTATAATTAGCTATATATATTTTTTATGCCTGACTTAATTATTTACGCTAATCACTATCTCAAAGATATCAGCAACCTACATAATTAATTTTCGATTAAATCGATAAATCGAATAATCTTATTGAACAAATGACGTCATTAGAGATCTATTATTACAGGTGTTAGCTGATCCCAGTCTGACTTTTCCAGAAAATTTGAGAGGTAAGAATACATACACATTATATCAAGTGTGTGGTCGCTTCGTCAAGCACCTTTGATTTTTATTAAATATTTTCAAAGTTTGTCGTGAAAATCACGTATGGCAACATAGAGCTTAAGGTAGCCAACCTTACAGCTAGAGGTGACATAACTGTGAACAGTCTGTATTTGATTTCTCTGTCAGGCTGTCGGGACGCTCTTGTAAAGGTAACAAGTTGTATTATAATTTATAACGATTTTGTTCGTCAAGTCCCGTCTATGGTTCATAATTATATAAATGTCTATTAAAATATAAATGCTCTAATTGCCTTGTAAGTTGTTTTAAGCGCGACTGCTACGCTAGAGGTCCAGGGTTCGATTCCCAGGTCGAGCAAAGTTTTATTGGGGTTTTCCCGTGCCCGGGAAACCCCAATAACTAATAAAATATAAATTTCCCCCTATTACATGGGGCTTGCACATACCGTCGAACTGTGGTGTACATTAGTACACCTCTGGAAATATGAGCTTGGTGGATAGGTATACCTACTCACAATGATGATGTTAATACAACAGGAGCCAGCCGCATCGTGTCAGGATGGGAAGCTGAAGAGGGCCAGTTCCCCTTCCAGCTGTCACTCCGTTTGGTGAGCCCTGCCGGTGCAGTCACTGCTTGTGGAGCCACCATCATTGATGAAAAATGGGCACTTACTGCCGCCCACTGCACTGCTGGGTAAGCTTCAGTCTCATCATCATCGTTAACCCAATTGCTGCAGCCAGCAGTCAGCCAGCCTTCAGCCACGTTACCTTAGTGCGAGTTGGCAGACTTCGCAGAGAGGTGATCTCTCACGAATGCCAATTTCCTGACGTTTTCCTTCATTATTTAAGCAAGCAATTTTTTTTTAATGTTGACGGGTTTGCGCTTACCATCAGTCTCACCTGATGGTAAGTGACGACAAGGTCGAAGATGGAACACGCTTACCCAGAAAATGCCTGTTCACTCTTACTTAAAAGACACCAAGGTTATATGAGTCCGGGAATACAGACGCAGGGAGAGCATTCCACTCCATTGCGGTACGTACAAGAAAAGATGCGGCATACCGCTTCGTGCGCTGTGGTGGAAATTCGACTACATGTGTGTGAAAGCCCTCCCGTCTGGTAGTCCGATGAAGGATCTTTCATAGTAATGAATTGGGCGCGTCAAGACAACTTTCATCGTCATCATCAACCCATACACTGTCCCATTGCTAGGCACGGGTCACCGGGGGAGGGATTAGGCTATAGTCCTACCACGTTGGCCTAATGGGGGTTGGTAGATTTAGACGCCGACAAGAAAATCTCTCAGGCATGCAGGTTTCCTCACAATATTTTCCTTCACCGTTTAAGCGAGTGATAAACGCACATGATTTCGAAAAGTCAGAGGTGCATGGCATGATTTGAACTCCAGACTTTTGACTTGGCAGTCCAATGGTGATATCACTAAGCTATCACTGCTCAAGACCAGTTTAATAAGCCCAAACCCAGCAAGTAACTGTTGAAACGTTGTTAACCATCTGCGAGTTAGATGGAGATAGGAGATTGATAATTCTTCAATGTAGTAATTGCTATGATTACCTGACGATAATCTATAGGGCTCAAAAAACCAGATCCCATAGAAATTAGAAAATTACTATGGATCTGCTACGAGTTATGACAATACTGTATACAGTATAGTTATTGATACTGTCACATTAGTCTGATGGTGGAAAGCACGAGGTCTTGGGTTCGATGTTTCTGTAGTTGGCTGTTGAGGTTGGCCTCAACATATTTTGGAAAATACCCGGAGTATGATGATGGCGTAGTTACAGCTACTTCCTAGTTTTACTTTTGTTAATAATATGAAGACTGGTTAGGTACACGCCAGCAGTTAAAGCTATCTAAAACTGTAAATTTTTCCCAGTAGGAAATGAACCTTATTATGTTGTATTAAAGCTAAAAATCTATCAAAGAAATTTGACAGATTGTGGTAGCTTGATCTGCTGGCCTCTGTACACATCTGAATTTACATCTTTATGGTGACGTCATGGTGACGGCCGCGGTCGAATTTTTCCTTTTCTAAATAACCTTAAAATCTTAGCATGGAAAATGCCAAAAAAATATATACAAAAAGATCATAATTATGAAGACTGTTTCATTAGTCTAGGCGGTTGTAAGTACGACTGCAACGCTGCTCCTGGTTCGATTCCCAGATCCATCAGTCTTTTTGAGTTTTCTATGAGTTTATCTGTAGCAGCTCGGAGTTCGGAATTGTGCCCGATTTGTGTGGTTAATGGCAATAGGCTCACCAGCACCACCTATTACATGATACCTCAACATACTGGCGAACTGTGTGTGTAGATTAGTTTAGCTCTGCTTAACCCTTTAACCTTTTGACCGCCACGGACGTGTATAGACGTCAAATGAAAACTTGCTCACGACGCCAACGACGGCAAAAATTGTATAAAATATACAAAAATTTGTTGTTTTTTTTTACCTATTATTAGATACTAGAATTTGTCGCTTGGCATAGAGAACATGGATTTTCGTTATTGACGTGGCAGTCAAAAGGTGAAGGAGTACACAGCAACATCTAAGGTTTATTGTTTTGTTTGACGCAGCCGTGTGACTGTGGTTATTCGAGCTGGTACCGTCAACTTGACTCAGCCAGCCGCACTGTTCGAGACCACCAAATACTACAACCACCCTTTGTACAACGAGGCCTTGCAGTCGATTGTTCAGCCCCATGACATTGGGGTCATTGAGTTCGGCTTGAAACTTGTATTCAACGGTAAGAAAACTTATTGTCTAATAAGTTTTTATATAATATACTTAATAAAAAGGCTGTTCGTTTGTGGAATGCGTTGCCAGTGTCTATAAGGCGAGCACAATCCCTACAAGTGTTCAAAAGGCTTGTGAAGGAACATTTCTTGTCTCTTTAACCATGTTACTAATTTATCGTAGTTCATTCGCTCCTCTTGCTGTTTATAATTTTATATGTATATATTATAGATGCTATGTATTATGTCTATTATTATTATAAGTATTATAATTTAATTCCTTTCTAAAATTCTGCACCGTAGTCAACCCCATTTCTAATTCTGTTCCGATATGTCCATCCAAAGGTTGCCTGGAAGAAATCGCTGTTCGCGATAAGGCCGCCCATTGTATATTTTAAATTAATTTGTGTCCTGATGTATTGTATTTTTATCGGTGAACAATAAAGTGTATATAAATATAAATAAATAATAAGATTCCTTCGAGATCACTCGTGCTGTCGATAAAATTTGTATCTTTGAAAATGTTTAGCAATCAGCTTTAATGACAAATATTTACATTAACAAACAATCTATTATCTTGTTCAAAAGATAAAACAAAAGGAATATTATGGATAAATGATTTTGTGTTTTTAAACACACACGATACTGGAGAAAATCCTAGTAGCGGCCACCTTTTTTTTTATTTATATGTTATACTTAAGTAGGTAGGTATAAGTACTTAATTTTGTTTTATTTTTATTTTGTTAATTAATCCATTTAATTTACAGTATACACTCCATATACCTATAATATATTTCCAAACATACTTAAATAGATATTTTTTTACAGAACTTATTCAGCCCATCCGAATCCAGCGTTCTTCTGCGAAAAACGAGAATTATGGGGGTGTGCAATTAATTGCCAGTGGTTGGGGACGCACCTGGACTGGAGGTATGACTCTTTTACTAAAATGGGAAGCGAAGGGATGAGGAAGTGGGGGAAGAAGGGGATACCATCGCAGAGTGATGGCATATATATTATTACCTACAGAAAAAGGGTGTACTTATGTACAGTTCCACGTAATCGGGGGCGAGCCTATTGCAATTAACTGGACACAAATTCAAACTCCGAGCTGCTACTGCGAATTTCATAGAAAAACTCAATAAACCTGGGAACGCAGGGAACGCAGGACCAGCGTAGCAACGTAACGTAAAGTACACCGGCCTACACTAATAAAACAGTTTTAATATTTTGAAATAAAATTACTTTTTTTACTTTTAACAGATTTTATCGCGTTATATTGATATTATTAATCCCGACGTTTCGGACCCTTTACAGCGTCCATGGTCACGGGTAGACTGAGACGAGTGGGGCGTCTTGATGATATAATTACTGACAGCTGCCATACATTTTTATTGTTACATGATCAATCACATTTATTACTGTAAATAGATCTTATAAAAACACTTTATACAAGTCAATATTTAATTAATACTAAGTAGATGTGAGCCGGCATTTCCTAGCTGACGACCTCCGATAAGAAACGCCGAAACAAACTCAGAGAATCATGGCCTCTTTTAAAGTAACAATATTCAATGCTCATGTTTTAGATTTGTTAATTAATAATAATATCAATACAACGCGATAAAATCCGTAAAAAAGTCGTTTTATTTCAATGTATAATATTCGCGGAAATGTCAGAAATCAGTTTTAATATTATTAAAAAAAGTATAATACCCACCCATAGTATTATATTTAGGAAGAAGATAAGGTGATGTGCCTACATCATCATCATCATCATCCTTCGGGATTTGCCCCACTATGTTCAGGTCATCTTCATATATGAGTCTGAATATCAGTTTTTTACACGAATCAACTGCTATCAGACCTCCGCAACTATTTTCTTTTTTTAAGGAATACCGATATCCTATGGTTTTGCCAGGCATTTGGGCTTCTGACTACTATTAAGACAACTGGGAACCACTGCTTTACGTACTCTCCAAAGCACAGACGTTTTATAAATAATGGTCACAAATAGACCGCGGCGTTATTTTGCAGATCGAGTCTCTTGATACGTTAATACAAAATACAATAATAAATATGTGGGAACAGAAGGGAAAATCGTGGGTATAATCATCACCGTCAGACATTATATGGGCGTAGATATATTCTATATTTCTTATGACAGAATTGGAAGACGTAGATAGGCCAACTTGCTTTTCACTTTAACACAACAAAACGTGAGACAGTTTCGTGCGTCTGTGTCGGACCAGAGTCAGGCAACGAATGTGCGCCGCACTATACCGACCGATAACGCCACGACTCTCTCAAGCACCCCCACCCGACATCACGCGACGTGTGACGGTAACAGCGAGTTGTAGCTAACGTCAGCTAGGTGGCGCTGGCGTTCCGTTATAGCTCCTGTACTCATGACCCGTGCTAATTACCAAGACAGTCCGTGCTAATTGACTATCCCGATAAATACTTAACTGTAGGTACCTAAATTACCTGTTGTTTCATCAGGTTCCTCACCGGAAAACCTCAACTGGGTATATTTGTCCGGCGTAACCAACTTATACTGCCAGCTAGCATACGGCTTCAGCTCCATCATCCAGGACAGCACCATCTGTGCCAGTGGCTACAATGAAACCAGCCAGTCTACTTGCCAGGTGAGAAGAATTACACGATTACCAAAATTTTCTGAAAAGCTTGAATATCAGCATATTTTTTAAATACCACTAGGTGGCAACTTACGCAGCCCACCTGATGGTAAGCGGTTACCGTAGCTTATAGACGCTTGCAACACCAGATGTAGATATCACTTGCGAGTTACCGACCCTGTAAAACGAAAGAGGAATAGTTGGATTAACAGTAAGGATAAGGATCAAAGTCACCCCACTGTCAACACAATATTTCCTCGCGGAGCACCGTTAAGAACACAACACAGCTCAGAGCTGTGCTATTTCACTCTTCCCCAGTCGGACAGCTCAAATTTGAGTGGAATTACTCCGACTCTTAAAATATTAAATTTTTATTATTTCAATTAGACCATTTTATTATAGGTAGGTATTTTTGAATGGTCAAAAACTAACTTTCTGTTTATAATTTATGCTCTAATAATAATGTGAAAATTATGCAGCTTGATGAGCAACATAAATTCAATGGATTAGGATCACTACTTGCCTTCCAAAAACAAAGAAAAAGCGATAGCCTTAGCAAATACTACCTTCTAACTTGACATACTTATTTAAAGGCGTAGGGTAAAGGCGGCCTTTATCCCTACTTAATATTATAAATGCGGAAGTAACTCTGTCAGTTTGTTTGTTACGCTGTCACGTCTAAACCGCTGAACCGATTTTGATGAGATTTGATACAGAGATAGATTATATCTTGGAGAAAGACGTGGGCAGTATTATTTATATGTTACACATAGTTGGGTTATGTACGTTTACGTAGTAGTCGTTACTAATATTCTCTTCGATTTAGGTTGATCATCATCCATATCTGCAGGCTGACTTGACCCACTGTATTCACTAAGCTACCAAGATCATTGCTGCGATGTCGAGATTCTCCAACACATTTTTCATTTTAAACTGACGTCAGGAACATCAATTGATGACACATTAGGTTCTCAACCGACTAAGTTTAGGCATAGTGAACAGTTCAATGTCGGTCTACAATGTAGACTTATCTTTCAAAATATTTTTGTCAAGATAGACTACTAAGTATATGGTATAGTACTTTTTGTTACGTTATAACGTATAACGTAACGTTATTTTTACATTTTATACAGCCCCCAAAACGTCCACCCTTCATAGTTTCTTTCTTAGTAGTCTTTCACTAAAAAAAGCTTTTAAATTTGTTTTAATTTTTCCACAGGGTGACAGTGGTGGTTCTCTGACCGCCATCGACGAAGACGGCAAAATTACCCAGGTCGGCGTCACCTCCTTTGTCTCAGGCACCGGATGCCATACCGATTTCCCGGCTGGTGAGTGATTAATACGTGAGATTTTATTAGTATTCGGCCATGCGCTGCTGTGGCTCAGAAATACGACACTCTTAATGTCATCTTTTTGAGCCACAACCCCCGCAACCGCAAACTACAGACTTCTTATCGGCCCATAGTTCAGTCGGGTTCTTAATCAGTATTCGGCTTTGGCCGATAAATAAGTTTGATGGGTTACACGATTGCTTTCAAACGAAAGTATCGGCGAATTGTCAGCCGACTGCTAAACCAGTAGATATGGAGCTGTTCCACACGCGCACACTTGCCGATTGTTTCGTCGCGACGGTCCTGCGTAGGTACTTTTCATAATGGCACTGCTGGTAGAAACGTCTAAAAGTTTTCTTGCCAAAATCTATCACTGTAGATGAGAGGGACCCAATGCTCTTAGTTTCTTTTCTTGAATCTTCAACAACAACATTCTACCTACTCGTAAATAATTAATTTTCACTGCGTGACCGCTGTCTTCTCTCAAGAGCAACAACTAGCGAATGATTCGAGTGCAATAGGTCGAGTTCTGGCTAGTCTGCGCATCCACCACCGATCACACTGTTTAGTTAGCCCAGTTTGCGCCCGCAGCCCATCCCGACTAAACTATCCTAAAGTCTGAAAGTAACTTGCTCTAAATGAAACCAGCCCTATACTAGTCTAAAGAAGCACTAAGATAGGAAATGTTAATGATAACCCAAGAAATCGACTTTCCATGCTAGACATTAGGTACATCAATTTGTATGGAAAGTGATTTTTAATTTTATGCCTGTGATTTCTTTGTTTCGTACAGTCTCAAAATATGGTCTCGTAGCATTGGGTCCTACAATCTATTCCGAGGTTGAACAATGTTTTATTGGGCTTTTAAATTAAATTCTCAGCAGCAGCAGCTCGGAGTTCAGATTTGTACCCAGTTTTGTTAATAAAACTATATTAAATATTCTAGGTTTTATCCGTCCCGGCCACTACCACGGTTGGTTCACCGAAATTACCGGCATCGACTTCGACTGGGATATCTCCCCCACTACCACCGAAACCACCGAAACCACCACAACCGCAGTCACCGAGGGACCTGAAGAATCTGAGGAGTCTAGTGAAAGTAGTGAATCTTCTGAATCTAGCGAATCATCATCTTCTTCAGAAGAAGACTAAGCGACTAATTTAAACTGACCTAGCTATAGTAACTTAATACTAGGTACCAGATATGTAAATGAACACCTATAATTATTATATATTATTTATAATAAAGCGATACTTATTTTATACATAAGGTACCACATAAGGTGAAGCCTACAGTCTAACCCTCTTAGTCAGTCTTAGAGTCTCTCATTCCGTGACTTGAAAATATGATAATGATGATGAAAACATCAAAGCCACTTCGTCAATTCATATTAAACTCCATGAAATCTTCTAAATAATAAATAATATCTTATGCATGTTAAGAGTATGAATTAACCGAGATTGACGAAACTTGGTAAGTAGCTAGATATGTAGCAGAGTTGCAAGGGCAGAAAGGGCAGACCCCGGTGAACGTACCCTAATGAAATTGTAGACTTTCTCAAAAAAAAGTCAAGTTAAGAAAATTCTAAAAATGCTGACGAAGTTAACGTAGAGGAAGGGAAAGTTGTTGGCCAGGATCGGTCCGCCGGAGGGCGCAGACAGATCGCCGGCCTCCATGAGCTATGGCCTGCAGACGGCTGAATTCCGCCGTCCGATCAGATTATGCCCCCAGTAGGCGGTACGCGTGCTCATCATACGCGTGCCTTCACATAGGACACAGGGCAAGGTCTCGTTAATTGATAGGGTCTGCCAGCCTGTAATGTTCGTGGCAAATTTCACGGAGGTCATGGCCGACTATAATGAAAGTCAAGGAAAGTGCGGTTTTTAGTCGGTATGAGTCCGACATACCCTGCCGCCTCCCCGGGTAGCGGACGATCCATGATGATTTTCCGTATTATAAAAAAAAGGATCGTAGCGTAGACAGGCATGAATATTGTATATGTATATTTCTACCCAATCATTCAATTTAAATCATCTTTAGCATACTTATTATTCGAAATCCCAAAGATTTGAGTGAAAAGGAGATAGATTACTTAACAACATGCATTGAGCCTTTGGCTTCGTTTAACAGTAGCCTGCTCTGAACAGCTGAGGGTCATCACGGGTCACCAGCCCACCGCTTATGACACAGCTGTGACCTATTTTGCTCATTCACCTTTTAGACTGTGTCCAGAACAAAGGGCAGCTAGTAAATGCATAGTTTCCGGCACATTTGAGAATTCTGACTTACCCTAAACAACGCCTAAATTAAAACATTAATTATCACAGAGTAGGTAAGTAAGACGTGTAATGTGTAAGTATACTATTTTAATCCATACAGTGGAAAAACGTTTGTGTACGTAAAGTTTCCATCATTTTCTTGTATAATTAAATTATCATAATAGGTATCTGAAGCTGCCAACGCAGGTGCGTAACACCGGTCGCATGTTGTAGCGACAAATCGCATGGAAATAAAAATAGGCGCATGGTGCTACAGCGTCGTATTGCAGTGGCGGTCGTTCGCGCATGCGTCGCGGTGTTGCTAGGGGTGAAACGAAAATACGCACTGTATGTAAAATTCGCCAATCAATGTTTTAGTAAAGTTATGATGTTTCGAAAAAAGCAGTAGCCCATTTCTTTTCCCGAGTTTTGTTTTGTTTTTGATATCCCTGTGTCTGTGACTATAGCAAAATAGAGAAATCAAACTATTTTCGAAAATCAACATCGCTGTACAGAACGCTAAATCAATGACGTGTAGATATGGATTAGGTACCACAAGTTACCACGTTTTGGTTTGATCGCTTCTATTCTGGAAATATTGATCTAAGCAACGTTCGTACCAGTTCGTATAAACATATTCATCTCAAACTACGTCAGCTTTAAAGGTTAAATAAAGTTGCAGTGATTTTTATGCCTTTGGTAAAGAACGTTTGGATTGGCTGGTTGGAAGTCCAGTGACAAAATCTGCTAGTTCGGCATTTGGACTTAAACTGCTGCGTATGATAGAGGTCTCCGTTGGTAAATGTTACCTATATCTGTATTACTTTACAAATTATGTTATACAAAAAATACCTGAAAAATGGGAACCAAGAAACTGGTGGCAACACTTGATTGCATTTGGCGCGCGCGCGAATCGCTCTACCAAGTCAACATGGCGAACGCTCTGGGAGCGCGCCTCGTCTCATAAAACAACCGGATAATCCCATTCTAACGTCACCGTACATAAATTTTATTGCTACCAATCGTCCAAGGATAAAATGTTGTAGTGTCCGGTCCACGGGTGTGAATAGTGAATTCTTTTGTGTACACAGTGAGTTATTGTTTATTGCATGAGTGGTACTCATGGGGTGGCTGACGTACGGGACGATGGACGCGACTCACCGGCCAGCACTGAACAGCTAACGTAAGAATAAATGAAAATAAAATTCTTCCGAACACCAACCAATCAATCTTTTGATGACATGACCTGCCTGGTTTAAAGTAGAGAAGCGGTATGCTTTTTATATGGTAACAAATTAGGTGACATGAACAATAGAATTTTACCGCACCCCTAATCGCAGCCTTTTATCAGAGCTAACGATTTCTATAGATAGAACACGTTTGTGTTTTTGAGAAATAGCTTATGGAAAATTCTGAGAATATTGTTCGATAGAAAGGACGCTCAGGTTTTTACGGTAAATTGGTCATGATTTAAATTACGCTGTGATCCGACAAAATTCTGAATCAGCAACGGATGTGAGTCAAGATAGGAATGTTTTTAATGAGAATTCATGACATCCAATTTCTGGACTAGTAGGTACCCAAATTATGTGGGTAGGCTGCCTTGGGTTTTGTAGATCCATTCTTAGATGGGTGTATAACTTCTGCTTGCATAACTTAACGCACAGAAATGGTTAATACTTCGCAATTTCCACACATAGCTTTTGATCCAAATTAGGTTTGAGGTATTTTAATTTACTATAGCTCCACCTGACTTTTCAGACTTAAATGTGTTATACAAGACCTTTATTAAAGTATGAAACATTCTAGGTATGTTGTTCTATTCATTTACTAGTCCTTTTCATGAAATCTTTCTAATTATGTGTTGAAAGCCATTTCGTGCGTTCGATGAGGTGCCACCGGCTGTCAACAGATCTGTCTATAGATATAACATGTCACGAGATACAACGCACTGAATGCACATTTCCATGACATATTCGTGCGTGATAATGCATATCACTATTTATTTATATTCCCTAGTGGATGATTTTTCTCGTTCTTTTTATTACGATTTTGATAATTCTCTTACTTTGTCGGTTTTATAGGTATATTTGGATAAATATTCGAGTTATTTTGCCGAAACAAAATAAGTACGATTTACCGGGGAATAAATAATAAATATATCTATCAAAAGTATAAAATATATTATATGTCAGAAAAGGTCATTTTTCAGCGAAATCAGTTGACCTTCTCTTTGATTTGTGACATCTATTTGTTACCATTTGAATGGTATGACGGCATTACTATGTTGTTAGACGAATTCAGCCAGTGTGTCAGTGAAGTTGGCATTCTGCCAGAAGACGACGCTTACGCCTCAGACGGCCCCTACGTCATCTTTGCGTAAAAATCCATACGTATTGTGTAACACGTCTGTTTGGAAGGTTTCTAGCGTCACTTGACGATTTAGAATAACTATGAGTTGCAGGTGTATATAAGAGAACGATACGTCTTTCCTATATCTATGAGACATAGGCTTACCTTAAAGAAAAAGGCGGCTTAGGTCCGGAGCGTCGTTATATTTATATGAAATGAGAAAAAAGAAGTTGACGTTGACATTGACAGATCGAAATGACATTAGCTTGACCTTACTCTTCCTCCGTTCTATTATGTTGCCTTAGTGTCATTGGCCAACCACTCCCTTACGAAAACGTTATTATGTACAGCATATTCACAGTATTCATTACAGAAGGGGTGAACATACTTATTAGGTTTTACTGAATACGAATAATCGTTTCGGCAGGGTTGCCCGAATACACATATTAGGCCGAATATTTGATAAATTTAAAAAAAATGGCAATTAATATTTGCTGGATCACAATTACGAATATTTGGTAAAACTGCCGAATATGGCTGAATGCCGATTATAAAAGAATATCCGGCCCATCCCTACTAAAATGAAGGATACTAAATATAAATCAGTTTATTTCAGTAACAAAGATTCGATTCGAGAATTGATCCAGAACAAAATCATAACCATTCGGTCACGTAATGTGAAAGAAGGATTTCATCCACGTCTCGAATTGAAATAAATAAAACTTGAATAGGTTACTGAGTCGGGAGACATGCCAAGACATGTGAACTTATTTCAAACACGCGTCTCATACGACGACGCCAACATGTCTGTGTAAGGGGAAGAATTTATGTTTGAAATTTATAGGATTAAAAACAGGATGATGTGACTCAGGCTAAGCTTTATTCTGAAAACTCTGAGTAGCAACCCTGCGTTTAGATTTGGTAAAAGACTCCTATTAGGTGAAACCTAAAAACATGAATCAGTGACGAACAGTTAAATAACATACAATACCTTAACCTTTGCCGTCAATAATAAAATCACAAAGTTTCCTTTGTAAGTGTCTTATACTTAATCTTCCCCGCAGTACCCTGGCTTTATCATGATTTTATTAACAAATTGATAGTAATAACTCAACTAGAAATAAAACAATATTTTCTTGTTGGCACCCACCGTGGGACCTCTGTAGACATTTGGCGCCCAACAAGGGACCATTTTGGTCGTTTTGGCGACCGTATTAATCTATAACATTGCTGTGCTACTTAACTCTGTGACTCCTATACAATAATGTATTGTTGCCGGATGTTCTTGACATATTCAGCATTCAATTTATTAACATCCTCATGTATTTTATCGCTTACTGCAAAAACTTCAACAGAATACCACAAGTTTAGTTACGCACATAAGTACATAAAATTTCGAAATCAAATTATTCAGCAACGATCAGCTGAATATCTTAACGATCACCATTACTTGGCTCGACACAGCCGCTCCGTGGGGACTTATTTGGGTTTAAACACCTACTACCCTAATTCATTGTTTACTTGTGACCTGGCCCGGTTATGTTCGGCTCTAGAATGATGTAACTCTTACTCATCCGAATGTCAATTAACTCGCAAGTTTGATTATCTCGTTACTTTTGTAATTCTAACACTAGTATCTATGAAAGTTTAGATCAGTTATTATATCATCAAGACGCCCACCACCTCAGTCTACCCGTGACCATGGACGCTGTAAAGGGTCCGAAACGTCGGGATTAATAATATCAATATACGCGATAAAATCCGTAAAAAGTAGTTTTATTTCAAAGTTTAGATAAACTTTAAAGATACCGACGAACTGACTTACCTACTGATTTTGTAATGTGGAATGTTGCTTTTTATTTATTTATTTTTAGGCGCTTCAATGAGTTAGGGCACGTCACAGTAGTGGCGGTAAGACTCGTCATTGAGGAAAGCCAGAGAGGCACCACGGCGCCCCTAGTTTTCGGCTGATGCAATCCCAGGTTTTGGTAATCTCAGGACATGGGTGATGATAGGTATTTAGGGAATAACTGTGTCGGATGGTGAATGTTATAAATATACCATGGCTATGATTATAGGGCAAAGGAAGGTAAGCACCGCTTTTAGTCGGTACGAGTCATACATAAAAAGGGCACTTTAATGACTTCACTAGTATACACAATGTTACTAGACGTTTTGTAGTGTCTATTTGATACTAGCAGACGTTCACAGCACTTGTGGATTTATCATCATAAAAGAGTTATTGTGGCATATTCAAAAACAACTAATGATTATTATTAATAGAATAGAAATTTATTTATTCAAGCGACCATGACTCATTATATTAGTAAAAACTTAAAACTACGTTACTAAGCTTTCAATAACAGTTTACTAAAAAAGCTTTAAAAATATACCAACCAAATATCAATCAGTACATAGTGAAAGACCTATTTAAATATTTTTTCTAATAAATGATTTTTCTTTCTTTCTTTCTTTCTTATTTATTATTAAAAAAGGGATAGACTAATCTGGCCAACTACAGACTTAAAAATGTCCCCTTGCGTATCAGAGCGGGTTCTACACAAAGGTAGACCTTGGCATTCACTTTAACACAGCTGCTAAGCATAAAAGAGTGTTACCCACTCCTGAATAAGTGACAAAGCTTAGTAACAGAGTAGGGTTGTCCGAAAGTTATTCCATTAAAAATTTGAATTTCGCTACGAAGTAATACCTACCTAATATGCGAATGTTAACTAAACGATTTAATCGTTGTAATAATAATATGACACTATAAAGAATATTCGAGGCATTTAAAATGTGATGGAGAAGGATGGGGAGGGTCAGTTGGACGGAAATGATAACCAATGAGAATTGGCGAGGAAAGATGGTTAGAAGCAAAATTGAATTTCCCTCCCTGTTTAATGGAGATACCCTAAGTACTAGAGTAAGTAACCTGTATTTAAGTTGCATTCTAAAATATACCTTTTTTATAGTACGGAAAATCCTCATCGATCATCCGCCACCCGGGAATGAGTCCCTGGGAGGCGACGACAACGCACTTTCATTCCTTGATGCACTTGCTTTATAGTCATGGCGGAGATCCGTGAAATACGCTATGACCAAAATGTAATTTATGTATGTACCTATCTTTCAACAAAACAGGTAAAAAAATAATGTAATTTCCATACACTTCTTTTCGATTCCAACTTGTCTACAGTTGCCTACTAAAAAAAAGTGCAGTGGTAGGAAAAAAAACAGTCGCTTCTCCATTTTTTGTCAGTTGAAAACAGCATAAAGGCAACACCGTTTTAGCTTGGCTCTCTTTGTTAAGATTTGACCTTGTGAAGTTACCCTACGGAGTGAATTTAATAGATAGCAGTATAAAACAATAATAAGCCGGTAGGGTGGTGTAGCGTTTACCCGATACAGCTGGGCCACGCCTGACTGGGTTTATTATTATCAGGAGTTACGCCTACCGCATGACAAACAGGCCCACAGTGAGGCTTCTTACAGAAAATCAAGTTTGATGGAAAAGAATGAGTTGCTGACGATTCGGACACAATATATTGGGACACAGTGTCCGAATTGACACATTTTAATATTTCTTTCACTGATGATTCGGACACCAATAAAAAAAAGCTGTATTGTACAGTCAGATAAAAAACTTCCAACGATACCTTAATTGTAGAAATCCGTCCTCCATCCGTAAAATACAGTTTTATTTTTAACGAAAGATGCCGTTTTTAATACATAATATTCTAAACCCACATACATAGATACGCGCCTTGGTAGTTAGGTAATAAGTATTTGAAGCGCTAATAGATGCATCTCTTTAGTAATTAGTTTTTGTGTAAGATTTTTGTATTTGTCTAAGTATAAAGTTGTAATAATAAGCTGTTTTCCGCGAATGTTCGTGTGGTTTCTAGAAAAACCAAGAAGTTGTCAAATAAATGTTTGATTATGTTTGGTCACTTTCGCATTTATAATATTAGTTATGATTACGGTTTTAGGACTGAAATGGTAGATCTGGTTGTATGAGATTTCTATTAAATTTTTCATCAGAGAGACTTTTTATCGTTCCAGTTTTTAGTGTTTAGAAATATTTACCTACATATTTATTTTAGGAGATGGGGAACCAGCATGTTCATCATGCATATATAAAAGTCTAAACCACTCTAAAATAGATTTGGTAACGCTTTTTTGTCTGACTGTACTAAATAGCTTCAATAATTTTATGGTATCCGAATTGTCACTAAAAATATAAAAATTAAAATGTGTCAATTCGGACAATGTGTCCCAATATATTGTGTCCGAATCGTCAGCAACTCAAAAGAATTAGTACGTTAAGTACAAACAGTTGTTAAGTCCGGCCAAATGGTTATTTTTATTTGAAATGATAAATTGCCTATATTGGGGAATATTAGAGTCACATATGCATTTATAGTTACACACGGAACGTGTGTGCACAAGGAAAATCAAATGAAATTTTGGAGAGATTGTTTTTGATTCGCGATGAAATAAAATCAAGTATGTATTTAGATACCTACAAAGAAAACGAAAAATAAAACCAGAAAATTAAAACAGATTTAGTGTTTTCTAAATTTTACTTACGTATACCTTAAATAATATAAAACTCATTAGTAAATTAATTGTGAATATAGTTTTACGTCATTTGAGGTTAATGGCCGTATTCGGAATACAAAGTATTTTTTAAGGGTGCGTTAAATTCTAACTACTTAATTCAGTTCCTGTGTTAAAGTAACTTTATGGAAATACCACCTAAAATTGATTAGCGTGACAGTATTCGGCTATAAAAAGTGTTATGAAGGAATGTTACAAGTAATTAAAAAAGAAATATTTGGCACACACCCAGAATATATTGCCTCATGATTATTACACGAATATTTACTTCCTTGGGTTCGTATTTAATTGTTTTTTTTTATATCAAATGAAATCGTAAATATAAATTCAGATAAAGATTATGATTATGATTTTATTTTGCTTGGTAGCTATGTCATTGTATTGCTGTTTATAATTATATTTAATTTTGATTTGAAGGAACCTTCTTTTGTGAACTTTTCTTGTGACATTATCTTCGCCAATCGCAATCAATTTGGTCGGTGTCTGACTATCAGTTTTGAATATACACCTCAAAAGATGCTTATAGATGATTTTACATTTGGACACCTAGGATGTATTCCGGGTGAGGAATATGCCTGGTGATATGTAACTCAGGGTTCCCTACTACGTACTCCAGTCTCTCCTAAAACAAAAAAAAAATAATGTGTACTTTAGAAATAAAAGCATTATGTATCAATATTTTGTGAAGAGAGAAATAAATTATAATTATATTAATTAAAAATATGCTATTCCATTATGTTTATTAACGTTCACTTTAGTTACTGTAAAATCATCACCAGTGGAAATCAAAAATTGTAACGCGCGACGTACACTGAGTCACAGCGACCTTTCAGCTATCGATTTTGTTTACCAAGTGAACGCCGCGGCTGGCGTCAGTACTGTTTTTAACTGATCACCGTCTTTATGGCACCCTGGTACCATGCCTTGACATTATCTTGATAATCGTGGACAAATAAATTTTGCTGGCGTGGAAGAAAGAAAGATGTCATTTGTTTTTAAGGTTGTGTCACGCGGTGGCTTAGGAGTTTATTTTCAGTTGAGCATTCCAATGTTGTCGAGTTTTATTTATTATACTGTATAGGTAACCACAAGGTAGGTATTAGATATATAAGTACATAGAATACGAGAAGGAAGTATATGCAGTACTTTGGTATTATGTTTTATGCGTTATAATTTAATATAATAACCATTACTGACTGTAATCAATATTGACCTAGTGGCAGCTAGGAAACACGAACCCAGTACCAACAAGAACCAGGACCACGCTCAGTAGGTTCATCATCATCAACCCATATACTGTCCCACTGCTGGGCACGGGTCTCCTCTCATATTGAGAGGGATTAGGCTATAGTCCACCACGCTGGCCTAGTGCGGGTTGGCAGACTTCACAAACCGTCGAGAAAAATCTCTAAGGTATGCAGGTTTCCTCACGATGTTTTCCTTCACCGTTTAAGCAAGTGATCATTAATTATTAATACGCACATGAATTCGAAAAGTCAGAGGTGCGTGCCTTGGGTTCGAACTCGAGACCTTCGACTTGGCAGTCCAATGGTCATACCACTAGGCTATCACTGCTTATTTGATAGTAGGTTAGTTAGTTAGTAAAATTGTATTGTGGATGATATGACGACAATTGAAAACTGTAAAATTCTTTATCGATCGATAAAAACGATTGAATACAATACTATATCGATTTCGACGGTTACACCCCAGGTATAAACATTTATAATTCGTGGACGCATATAGCTGCATACATCAGCAGGACCCAGTGTAGCATACCGCTAATAGACGACATTAATGTCGCAGTTGTAAGGGGACCGACCGCGACAACAACGCCTATGGATGCCCTTTATATTTTATGTATTGCGATAATCGTATTGTTTCTAAAGGTATACTTGTAGAAAATACCTCGCAGCATAGACCGCCTAATGAACCAGAATGTGAATAAAGTATAAATATATTAATTAACTGCAACTAATGACCACTTTACTTTTTTATTTGAAATAAATTGGTCTCTTGTTTTCTGGCGCAGTAAAAGGGCCAATGAGGTTATGCACGCATGGGTTGGTAATATTGAAGTAGTATGTATGAAGTATTCTATGAAACTACCTACCTCTCCTGTCATTCATTATTTATACAGGGTGGAGAAGACAATATGATATTAAATGAAATCATAGAATACATACGTGACCACTATGTCTTGTAGGACGACAGCATGTTCTCCAACCGGCCCGCTCACCCGCAGATTCGTTTAGCTTTTAGAGTGTTAAATTAGAATTTGTATAACTTGAGTATTTGATCACTCCACTTAGCAGGTGGTCTGCTTCGAGCTCTTGTGCCCTCCATTTTTCAGGCTGTCGGGACGACGGGCGATATGTCCAAAAAACGAAAGAACGCGTTGTTGGCATGTTATTGAGAGACGTGTGTGGATATTGAGAGAATACATGCAGAACCAAGTTGTGGTTACTTGGGCACAACCTATACCTACTAGTCCAAAGAATCACTTTAAAATATATAAATGGTATAAAAAGAAAAAATAAGAACTTATATATAAAGAACAACTCCCGTGTAAGTTTGTGAGCACATCATCCTCCTAGCCTTCTGATCTGCAAGGTTAAGCTGGGCTGCCACTGGCCAGTCTGTGGATGGGTGATCATCATTAACACTTCGACACCCTTCCGTGCCTCGGACAGCACGTGAAAATCTATTACAGTTGTTAGTGATAGTCTAACTCAATAAGTAGCAGCCAGTCAATCGTCAGGATATTGTATTGTATTACCTAGAAATTGGGTGGCGGAGGTTTCATCGCTTTGTGTAAAATACTGATATTCAGCCGCATCTGGTTTGACTGGAAGCCGAAATAGTTGGGAAAAAGCTTTGAGGATGAAGATGACGTGGTTTCTATCTTGTATGATATAAGTTCGTCATCTTAATTACTCATTCTTCAGTTAATAGAGTAAAACGATATAACCAACTCCTTTTTTTAAATAAAAGAGATTACAATGTACTACAAACATTAAACTTATTTAATTATGGTGATTGATAGTGTATCATAGACAGTAAAGTATTACAACAATGTCACTTTTAACTAACTTTAAAATGATTAGTGGCGCCCGCTCTGGGACTAAATTATCATTTATATTACATCGTATAAAACAGTAATTAAGGTCTAGAACTAACTTTTAGCAGCTCTGTGACCCTTTTAGTTTATAATTTTGAAATTGCCTTAAAGAATTAAATGAAATTTACTGTTTTAGTAAAATTGATTAGGTAACTTAACAAAAACATTTTTTTTATTTTTTTTTCTGTTTTTTTTTAAAGACAACGGTCGCACTAGGGAACAAGCCCTTTGTGTGTGTAGCGGAGGACTTTAAAAGCATACAGATATCATAACGGGCACAGTACATCCAGACTCGAAACATCTTTGTATACAGTTATACACAAAGATTTGTCTGCATGATAAATATTATTTATTTATGTAAATAGATAATTTAAAGAGACGTTATCCTAAAATGTCCAGGGTCGGCGTGGGATAATCGTTAGTAGTTTTCAAAAGCCTGAAAAATCAAAACAACAGTTTAACCTTATAATATTGGTATTATATAACCCAGTTTTGATGGCAGTCGTTTGCATTTGGTTTTTCAAGTCAAGTCAAATACCTATTGTATTTCAATTAGACCATTAAAATAGCACTTTTGAAAAGTCAAAACTAAGTAGTTGCACGGTTCCAAAAAGTGGGTCTTATGGAGAAGAACCGGTAAGAAACCCCATAGACACTCTTATTAAACAAAAAGATTATTGTTGGTTTACAATTATGTTCTGAATAGTTCATGAGAACAATGCAGTTTGATGTGTACAATAATAATTAATCCAACTGGAAACCAATATTAACATATTGGAAAAGGGCTAGAATAATAATGACGATGACACTAGTCACCAGTTTTTATTACAAATATCGATTTCTCATTTTGTTACTACAATTCCTAATTTGTATTTAATCGTGGCATTATGGCGTTATGGTGACCTTGACCGCAGGGTGCAGCAGGCGCGCCTCACTATACCATAGAAATGCTATATAACCATAAACTCCGTCCGTCATTACCACGTATTGCGCCAAATTAAAGATGAGTAGGTCACGACGATGGGATTCGATCAGAAAATTAAATTGTTCAGAGTTAGATATAACAACGACGTACCACGACCATCACGACGGTATTACGAAGGGATAGGCATAGCTTATACAGGGAAACTACCATTTGACTACGTTTCATATACAAGGTCATGAGAGGTAGGGCATAGTGAGAGTAATTCCGCTCAAATTGGAGCTGCCCGACTGGGGAAGTACCTTCGTCTTGGAGAAAATCGAAATAAAATAACACTGCTTAGAGCTGTGTTGTATTCCTTACGGTGAGCAAGGTTGCCAGTGCTCCGCTAGGAAACGTTTTATTGGCAGTGGGGGGACTTTGACCCTTATAGTTACTGCCAACCCAACTATTTCTCTTGCGTTTCGGGTCGGCAACGCGCAAGTGATACCCTGGTATTACAAGCGTCTATAACCGCTTACGATGAGGAGGGCCGTATGCTAGTTTGCCACCTTAGTGTTATAAAAAAAACATACAGAATCATAGTGATGAGCTGACAAATTTGTACGGCGAGTTAATTTTTTAAGGGTTTCATTACCTTAATTACATTTTCTATTTTATAGTGGTACTAGCTGATCCCACAGATGTTTTGCCGTCCAAATTACAATAAATTTCGACCGCGATGTCTTTTGCTTTTTTGCTCCATAGGGTCGTAGTTTGATGTTAAATACCCTATAACCTTCCTCAAGTTCAGTTTTTAGTCCCTACGAGTCCAAATACGATGATGAGGTTTTACGTACTTACTATAAAAAATAGGTTAGGCAGTTAGGTAAGTTTAAAAAAATTGCACATCTATCCTTTTCTCGCTCTGTGGACGTTCATGTCAATAACACTTTCGCCTTGTACCTATACATTAATTACGAACTACCATGTTTCTATGACGTCTGCCAATAACAGCTGTATCTTTAACCTTCTGTGAAGGTCAGGTATCATAATGAATACGAAGTGCCGTAAGTGCTTCCACCTCATTCAATTTTCATCGCTGCAATGCGATATGAACTTCTAAGAGCCACGTGGAACATACCTAAATGTTTGAGGTAATCAGTGGTGACGTCTGCTTTACGAATGGTATTTTTAACTGCCTCATTGCTCTAGTAGTCGCAAGCAGAATGTGAAGCGTAAGGACCTAGTTTCGATTCTTAGGCATAGTATTATTTAATTTTTCACTCAGGAAATTCTCAGAACACACCCAAATATTAACAGATTCTTAGCAATGTTATTAATGATTCATCGAAATTCGCCTCTTTTACTCAGTTGAAATGCAAAGATTTGTGAGTAAAATAGGTAGAAAGTAAGATTATTTGTATGCATAAATGAATCGTATTAATATTATGAGTTTATTAAAAGTCTAGCTGATCTAAACAATTATATCCAATGTCATTATTATGATATTTTATCAAAAGATTATTAGATCATTATTTTAGCTGATCTTACCAATTTTTTTAATAGATTTATCAATAGCGACCCATATCAGCCCGTTGGACTTTTTTTGTATTGTTTGACAACTGACGTGGTTACGCAGCCAGAAAGTCTACGTTCACGTGTTCACCAAGAAGTTCCACAAACAACAAAGTCTAGCTTTCCGTGTAGACGCCATTATTGTCTAGCTTAGTCTCAGCTTAGTGTGGAAGCTCCCAGTTCTAGACACGTTCCAGACTGAATGCTCGTTAACCTTTAGCGTAGGCACCTTGTACCGTTATTGCCTGGTAGAAGTTTTAAATTAAAATCTAACCTTTACTACCACGTTTATTTAAGGATAAGTACCAGTGACGAAGCCTCCGTACGAAAATAAACTATTTTGAGTGTCTAAAGTAATCAGTTCATAGTCTGCTGAAGACGGCTGCCGGTGTTTTAGTGGGTATGAATTCGATACTCTCCGGATAGACCCTATAGACCAGTCGCCTTTTGAAGGTTTCAAAAAAATACATGTACAAGTATTGAAAACCGCTAATGAATTCCGTTAATAAATTGAAATGTGACGTCATCAAACTGCTGACCTGTAATTTGTGAAGGAGTCACAGACATAAAAATAAGATGGACTGGAACTGACATGTCCGCCATTGTGCGCACCGGAAACCTGCCCACCATTCATACGCTATGTGTAGACTTGACATAGTTAAATATACATATATACTTCTGTATTATTAATATATTTCTAGCAAATAAATGATTGATCTGATTTGAATCGATTCGAATTAGAAATAAGTATATAACGTAATGTACAGAGGCCAGCACATCAAGCTACCACAATCTGTCACATGTATTTGATGGATTTTCAACTTTAAAACAAAATAATAAGGCTCATATTCAATTGGGAAAATTTGTCAGTTTTGGATAGGTTGACCTGCTGGCGTCTGTACAATCGAGAAACTTGGCCCATGACCAGTTTTCACTACTAATGGGATTATTAGATAGAGTCGTAAAAACCGTTAAGACCTCCGCACCCCAATTTCCGGATAACACCGATGTTCTGAAGATAGACTGGTTGTTTTGTTGGACTTTTGGCTACCTACCACTAACGGCTGTCATAGATGTTCGTATGATAACCGACGACAAATTTAACTGGTTCGCGATCATTTTAGTTAAAGTGAAATAAACAAATAAAATACTTAATTATAATTTCGGTGGCGGGACGACTTAGATGCGTACCGCGAGGGCTGGTTCGAGGCGGCGCAGGAAAAGAGTACCTGGATGAACTTGGGGGAGGCCTTTGCTCAGCAGTGGGACAGTAATAGCTAAAAAAAAAAAAATTCGATGTAAAAAAAATATCTGATTTCCAACATAAAACTATCGTCAGCATGGATACTCAAACGTCACAATTCTCTTTCTCGTCGCTCCATGCAAGACCCGCTTACCACAATTACTTTAAACAGTTTTATAAACTTCTAGAACATAAAACGCGTCACCCATATATTTATAGCTAAGTACGTATAAAGAGGGGACGTGGGGTTTACCAGGTCATGGCGTGTCATTTACTTTATATTCATTAGGGGATGAATGACAGCAGGGCGCGTTCGCATAAGTCATCGCAACGAAGGGAGCTTTTGATTTTGTTTTGCTAGAATATCGGTCAAGCAATTTGGGAACGTCATTAATGAGAAGGTAAATTAGACTGGTCTATTTTTGGGAGAGGCGTTCACGTAAGGCCAGAACCCTTAGCCATGCTGCCTTAGTTTGACCAGAGCAAGCAGCTATCAATTTAGACATAATTAATATCATTATTTTACACTATCAAGTAGGTATGTATAACACCTGTCAAGTACCTCCTCAATCAAAAACAATAAAATTATTCAAATCTTAGCTTTATGCATAATAATAGAAAGTACGATACGATACAATCGACGATTGCGATCGTCTTCAAAAAGTCTTGCAAACCAAAATCAGGAAAATATTAGTATAATAAAATATAATAATGATTATCTTAAGAATTTTAAATTGAAATACTAATACCAGTAACATTACTTAGAAATTGAATGAATTATGTGTTGTAGGTAACGGTAACGATTTGTTTATTAGATGCAACATAACGTGCGTGTAGGTAGATTTTCTATAAATATGAACGATGTTTTTAATGAAATTTGTCCGTCGTATGAACTTTGTGGAGTCCCCCTCACGTCACAGAGATCTTTTTTGATGTCAAAGGCGCCATTATACATCTTTCATAAGAGTTCACTTACAAAGACAAGAGGATTAGAATTTTAATGAAAGAATTATAATTTATACCCTTTACGTAGGTACTATGAAAAATGCCTTATATATTAATTTGTAACACTAACAACTGTTAAACACACACTCGTTATGAAATGGACTTTATTGTTCATAGAAAGTAGGTACAACAATTTGTTTTAAAGAAGAGCAGAGCGTAAATTCAGAATGAAAAGGCAAAATTCGACCTGGCGGGTGGGAGTCATGGTGGCTTACTAGTCATAGCGTCTATTGTAGGTACCTAACCAGAAAACGCAGGTTCGAATCTTACCCGCGGTATGAACAATAAAGTCTATTTCGACTTTATTGATCATAGAAAGTAGGTACAACAATTTGTTTTAAAGAAGAGCAGAGAGCAAAATATTAAAACTAATTATTTTTTTATAAATCTTTCATTGTACACCAGAAGGTATTCACAGAGACATTATAGCAATTTAGTGGTCTTATTTATTAAGACTTTCTTTCATGCAACCCTGATAGATTGATATTATGACTGTTCTGCTGTCAAAGTTCCTTACAACGTGGAAGTAGCAAGCTACGCGGATCATTACATCCTAATACCAAGCGTGCGAGGCTTTGTGAACCTTATTAACGTTTGTTTCTAGCGAACGGGTAGTTTTATATTTTTCTACACGAAGAGACCTTTTTCTTTCATCCGCCATCCAGGAAGGCGGCAGGGTATATCGGACTCGTATGGACTAAAAATCGTACTTTCATTAGCTTGCCCTATAATCATGGCCATGGGACCCGTGAAACTTACCACGACAAGGCAAGGAAAAACAAAGAATCCCCTTACTATTAATGGACAATCAACTAATCAATAAGCACCGGGAGTGTACATGGTAACAGTTACTCAGCCCCTACTATGGCCCCTTGCAATACAATATGCAGCGACTAGCGACATCCGGGCGCCAAACGCACCCCTGTTTAGCGGCCTTACCCTGCCATCGACCTGCCTTTTCCGTTAAAATCGACGAAAGCAAAGACAAATATGTTATTTTTTATTTTCATGTCGGCAGTACCTACAGATACGACAGTTAAGCGCTACGCTAGTAGAGGCCCCGAGTTCCATTCTAGCAAAGTGTCATTGGGTTTTTCTGTGAAATTCTCAGCACTAGTCTAGGGCTTGGATTTGTGCCCGGTTGATGCCAATAGGTTCGCCCAGTGTACATTAACACTCCTCTGCCTGACCGTTCGGGGAATAAAATCTTGGTGATGTTGTGAGTTCAAACCCATGGTTCCAACACTTCCAACCTCTGACTTTTCTTAGATTATCACGCGCTAGAATGGTGAAAGAAAACATCGTGAGGAAACCTAGATGCCTAAAAGATTATGTCGACAGTGTGTGAACTCGGTCAATCCATACTAGGTCCTCGTTATGGACAACCCAGGATCATTTTGGCAAGCAGACCGTGCCCAGTAATGGGACAGGAAAGTAAGTATGATTACGACGGTATGGCCGTGTTCTCACGTACCAAAAATCTTCACCGTTTCGCAATGACAGTTTGAAATGCAAAGACAGCTGTTGCTTAAATGACGCCAAACGCATCCTTTGACGCATTTCTTCTAAAAACACCGTTGGCATCGAATCTATTCTAAAAATGATTCCAATTCACAGTAGCTTTGGCTCTATCTTGGAATCTTTTTGGTCATTGCTCCCATATAATCTTGAAATCTGCTATTTTCTATCAGTAGTAGGTATCTATTCATTGCGTAGTAGATTTCGTTTATGCGCTCATTGGTTAGTTGTCGGTTGAGAATAATAATAGAATAAATAAGTGTTACTGACGTCACCATAAAGACGTAAATTCAGAATGAAAAGGTAAAATTCGACCTGGCGGGTGGGAGTCATGGTGGCTTAGTTGTAATAGCGTCTAGTGCAGGTACCTAACCAGAAAACGCATGTTCGAATCTTACCCGCGGTCGAATTTTTCCTTCGCTGAAATAGCTTATTGTTTAATTACAGAAAAATGTAAGGGTTTATTGACTTCGAAATCTCACTCTGAAATCCCGATAAAACAGCCGTTTCAGACATCCATTTTTTACATACGTTCCGATTTTTTTTAAACCTTACCACACTAGTATTTTCTCCTATATCGTGGGTGCGTTTACAAACACAAACTTTCATACACAAACACACAAACAAGGACCAACTAGGTACATGAGTCATACAAATGTTTGTTCCGTGTCGCTTGGAGTGGAGTGGAGTCGCTTAACATAGAAGTTGTAAAGTAAATCCAAAACGTCAAGATTATTATCCAATAATTAATATTGCAGTGTGGACTGCTTCGTTTAGACGCCACATAGAACAAACTAAGCAGCAGTAGATTGTCTTCATAGACCAATATTTACGTTTAATTTTAATGTTTACTAGATCTTGTGGACAATAAGATAACGACGCCAACACGCCGCAACATTTTATTAATTGGGTCGTATTTAATAGAGCATTAATTTATTTATGAAAATTAGTCTAATTGTGAGTATTTTTCCATCCGATTCATCGTAGGAACATTGATTTGGGTGTAAAAACACCCTGAACTCGATATGCACAAAGCAAAATAACTCTATTTTCGCTTAGAGAAATAAAAGTCATCCTTACTGTTTGATTTTTACCTTTTGTATAGTTAGTAGAAGGCAAGGCAAGTTGTGAGGACCTTGGACTGCACCATATTTGCGAGAGGGTGAATAACTATTTTTTTTATGGGTGTGGATAATCCTCATGGATCTTCCGCTGCCTGGAGAGGCTGCGGGCTATGTCAGACTCGTACCGACTAAGCCCGAACAGATGCCGTACCACAACGTGTTAACGCGATCATTTTTAGGTCGTGGGAAAGGGATGGCGCTATTTGGTGTGTAGAGGGGCATCCCTCTCTTTCAATGGCAAAACGATTGCAATTACACGTTGTGGTACGGCTTCAGGCCATCTCTTGCTACTCCAGAGCAGCGGGATCATGTGACTCGTAATTACAATCACCACGACCGATATGAGGAGAAAATAAATAACCTCCAACGTATATGATGGTTAAACAGTTCCTCTTCTTCAGGAAATGTGGGGAGAAGGAGCCGAGCGAGCTGGACTGCGTGGCGATAGGTAGCCGGCTGCGCGGCGCTATGGGGACTCGGCCGCCGGCCAAGTTCTGGCCGCAGCTATGGGCTACCGTCGTCAGGAACCTGCTGCTCAAGAAACGGGATACCAGGAAGACTCTTGCTGTTCGTAATCTATAAAATGTTATTCTCCTTTTAATTGCTGCTAAATTAAAAATGTAGTGTCGAGAATCAGCTTATTTTGGGGTATATAATTAAATGATGAGAAGAGATCTGCAAAGGTGCTACTCTCAGTTTTTACAAGGGCTGTGAGGGAGAAGAAGAATTGAATGATTAAAAGTGATGCATGAGCTGAGATGAGAGAGAACAATATAGGAGGAATCACTAACTCAATTGAATTTAAATTTTTCGTATAAGCAACAATTAACATATGTTTCAGCAGCTCTAAACGTTCAATCAGTCTTCAAAGAGTATACGTATATACTACCCGAAGAATAGATATCGCTGATTAATCTAGTGGTCCTAAACGCGACTGCAACGCTTTTTTTTCAAGTTTTGGGATCGATTCCCAGGTCTTGATAAGTGTTATTGGATTTTTCTATAAAATTCTTAATTAGAAGCTCATAGTTTGGATTGCCCCCACATGGGACCGAAATATACCGGCGATCTGTGGGTGTATAGGTACACCTCTGCCTGTCGCTTGTGTGTTTATGCAATGTTTTAAAATTCCTTTTTTTCTTAAATTTAGGAGGTGCTGGTTCCCCTGTACTCTCTGGGTGTGCTGATTTTCCTGAAGATGTTGGTGCCAAACCCTAACTTCCCAGAGGTACGGAAACCAGGCCGCTTGCTCCGGATCCATCATGACGCCTTCCCGGAAAACCATTCTGTTGCTGTTGTGGCTGATTGGCAAAATGCCAACGGGACAATGGTACGTATGAATAGATGTTCCTTATCAACCCATATACTGTCCCACTGCTGGGCACGGGTCTCTTCTCAGCTTGAGAGGGATTAGGTCACGTTGGCCTATTGCGGGTTGGCAGACTTCACATACCATCGAGAAAAATGTCTAAGGCATGCAGGTTTCCTCACGATGTTTCTCTTCACCGTTTAAGCGAGTGATAATTATTAACTATAATCATTACTAATTATTAATCCGGATAGTCAGACTTTTGACTTGTAAGTCCAATGGCCAGTATGAAAACATGATCGTTTTTTTTTAATTTAGAATTTAGCCTACCAGTCTAATGCTACTTGTAGTCTTATTAGATGCAGCTGGATATCAGTATTTTACATGGAGCAATTAATTGCCTTTTGATTTTCTCAATCCTATCATGAGGCATGTGTTAAGATGGGGTTTTACGTGTTTTCAGACTTTCAGCCTTTCCGTAATAGTAGGTATATGACAGTGGCTAAGTTATAACTACGCTGATCAACTGATCTGCAAGGTTAAGCTGCACTAGCTGCGGTCACCTTGTGGATGGGTGACCATTCTTAACACATAAGTCAACTCCAACATAGTTGGAATAATGCTCGGAGGATGATTCATGATAGCGATTACCCTTGCTCCCTTATTATATGTACGTAAACATACCGGCAATTGAAAGTGTAAATTGATACACCTCTACCTAACCCTTCGGGGAATACAGGCCTGATGGTATGTTAGTTCCTCTTTTGACTGCTAGAGGCGTTGTCCAAGTGCTCCCTCTGTCTACGGCTCCGTACATATTAATTGACATATTCGATATCGCTTACTAATAGTAATAGTATAAATCGTGTAGGCTAGGTAGGTACTACAGTCTTAAGAAACTTGAATCAGTGAAAGTATACACTACAATCTATTATAATGTATATCTACTCTACTATACACCATTCCAGGGTTTTCTGGAGGAGATAAATGCCATGCTAGCGGACTCCCAGCAGCACCCGATCCGCTGGATCAAATACAACAACAACTCGGAGCTGAACGACGCGTACCACAACGACGCCAGGAACTTCCCCATCGCCGTCATCTTCCACACCGACCCCACATCCAACACGGAACCTCTTAAGTATGCACTCACATCTTTTTCTTATAGAATTACGTAAAAATTACAGAATGCCAAAATTAGCTTTTCTTGTATCCTCCTACAAATCCCTTTTGATAGTCACCTTTCAATCATTCTCTTGTCTCCTATAAACTATACTATTAACAAACTTATAACAACATTGAACATTGTACAGAGGCCATCATATCGCATATCAAGCATATCAAGCTACCCCAATCTGTCAAATTTGTTGGATAGATTTTTATTAAGGTTCATGTTCAATTGGGAACATTTGACAGTTTTGGATAGCTTGACTTGCTGGCGTTTGTACATTAAATTCTTTTAACAAAGCAGTTCCAATTACGAAATTTACTTTGCATGAAAAATGTAGCTGCACCTAGTACAAACAGCGACGAAGCAATGTTTAAAGCATTTAGTATGAACGATTGATCATTGAAACCATAGAACACGTTGCAAAGGCAAATATTTAATATTTTTATTTTAATTAGACCCTAAAATATGTTTGGACTTTTGAGAAGTCAAGTCAACTAGTTACAACTAGTTTTTTACTTTAAGTTTTTATTCCACGTAGATCATTAAATATAGTTAAAAAAAATTGCACTCGACTGAAAAGGAACTTATCTTAGAAATCTATGTCCAGTATATGGTTGACAATGGGTTCACTTGTCATCAAGAAAACAAAACTTGTTGTTAAGATCCATACATGTTTTAATAATTTTAAAACTATTGATCTAGATTTTAAATCATAATTCAACAAAATAAGATATTTCTCCTTGCAACATTATGTCAGCTTCATTTCATCCTATTGCAGAACAGTCTTTTCATAAAGAATGAACAAGCATTTGATGATCTTATTCCATCGATTCATACATCATTAGTGTTGTAAGCTTTGGAAGGACTGAATAATCTTTTTCTGAAGGTACACCATACGGACCAACCCATCGCACATCGGAACACCTTCTACCCGGACTCTGACGACATCACCAGCCAAATGCCGCGAGAGAACTGCTGTCAAGGACTGGTCTTCAGATTGGTCGCGAGGAGGACAATTAATACCACTGTCTGAAATGCATCGGGAAGACACCTGTCCCGTGCTACAGTACTACTACTCTGGCTTCTTGGCTTTGCAGACGCTCATTGATTATATTAAGATTAAGGTAAACAAGTTTCATTGAGGAGTTGATGGTAATTTACGTAAACGAAACGGATGTAATTCTTAAACTTTTAGCGACACTGCAGTTGGTTTTCAAACAAATTTCAATCACTGTCCAGTATAGGCTGTGCTCTAAATGTAAGAAAAACCAATACAATGTGAGGTCAGCTTATGTTGAAAATAACCTCCTATCACAATATACCTATTCTGAGTTATGCTTTGAATAAGCAAAGTGGTTTAGGTTAGGTTAGTGGAGTCCATTGTCCAGTCAACAATAAATTACCTTTATGATGCATCACATTGATACAGTCCAACACCTTCCACATATAAAACACACACCACTAAATAAATAATATTATATTCACAGTTTGACACAGACGCACCAATACCGCCTCCTCGGATAGATCTCCGGCAGTTCCCCAAGCGCCAGCACACCGGCGATTGGCTGGTCATCTTCAGGGTCATTATGCCCATGTACATGGTGATGACGCTCTCCCAGTTCATCACCTACCTGCTCATGTTCGTCGTGGGAGAGAAGGAGAAGAAGATTAGAGAAGGCATGCGGATCATGGGCCTTAAGGACTCCGTATACTGGTATGTATACACTATACTTGTGAACAAAAAAAAACACTTCAATAAGTACTTATGTCATTACCAAAACTTACTTTTTTATAATTTATGGAAGTATTAAATATAAAATAACGACAAGTTTCTATGTGAATTTTTTCAGGGGTTCCTGGTTCCTAATATACGCGGTCTTCGTCACGATATTGTCCATCGTAAGCACAGTGTTGCTGTTCACGTTAAAGGTAATAAACCTTTTTAAATGTATTAAAAAATAGAATGAATATAAATTTATTTTTTCCAATATTCAAATCTTAACTGGCCGCCTCAATATTTTTAAAAGATATAAAAGAAAAAAATAAAGGTAACGGGGAGTATGCAATGGCGGGAAACTAAATTGTAGGTTATTTTTTTTATTCGTGGCAAAAATGTAATAAATATGATAGATATGTTTAGATACGATTTTAATTCCGATAAATTAATAAACGAATGTACTAATAAGTAAAATACTTTTTAATTATCATTTTATTTCAGGTGTTCCAGCATTCATCTTACATCTTGATATTCCTGTTGATGCTGTTGTTTGGATTTACGATAATAACCTTTGCGTTTATGCTGACACCGTTCTTTGATAGAGCCAGGGTATGTAATTATTTTACTTACTTTGTATAATACTTTAATTAGTTTTTTTTTATATTTATTACCCTGATTGTAAAGTTTCCACTTTGGTAGACCGTATAGTCATATTCCGGAAAGCGCAGATTTTTCTTTTTGGCCCTCTGGGTATAAAATAAATGAAATATGACAGAACGCGTAGATAATAATGTGTTGTATAATATAGTAATAAATGCTTACCTACGTTATTTCTCATTCCCTAGGCTAAAGAAAATCCACTAAACTTCTGAATTGTAGTGGCTTTGTAACCCATCTGGGGCGTGTGTCTTTGTAAGCATGGCTACATCAAGCTAAAAATTTCCAGTAAAAGACTGACCTTGCATTGGCTTTGTTCACCACAGTAAATTATTATGGGACGCTGGTAGACCTTTGTGGCTTTGGAAACATAGAAAAACTCGCGAAATAGTTTTACGTTACTTAATGATTTTAACTCTGTATGTAAATTAATTAAAATGGTGTATTTTTTTTAGATGTCAGAGACAATGTAAATTGTTATTGATTAAATGAATTGAATTGAATTGGTATTACAAAATTGCAAGTTACAGTTCACACGGTAGCACGAACAATTCGAACTCCTTAGCCATAGACACCGTTTAGGGTTGCCAACCCTTTTATACTTTTATGTAAATAATGAATTATAAGCAATACTGAATTACGTTTCTTTACAATATCATAATCTATGTTTGATTTTGGTCATAAACAGGCTTAACATACAGTGGAAGGTCAGCTTATACGGGAAATTTATATCTTGATGGGGCAAGCAATGCGTACCCTGTGTACAAGGTACCATTTAGTAGTATTAATATTTTTCAGACTGCCGGTATCTTGGGTAGTTTCGCAGTGAACTTGATGAGTGGCCTGTACTTCATCCAAGTGTTCGTCTCTAATGCGGACTCTTTGGCCTTCTGGTTCGTGTCGCTCATTAGCTCGAGCTGTTACGCACTGGCCATGGATAAGGTAAAATTGCCGTTAAATGCTATTTATTTCAGTGTTTTTCTCTATTCTATTTTATTTCAAAAACCTGTTTTTTTTCGAAGCATATCTGCGTTTTGCGTAGTTTTTTAATCCAATAATTCTTTTCGCAGGCGTTAGTCCTGGACATGGCGGGTGTGGGCGTGACGTGGGACAACTTGTGGAGCGGCCCAGGAGTACCGTTTGGCGGGAGTCTCATCATGATGGCCATAGACACGGTGCTGTACGGACTAGCCGCGTACTGGCTAGATGCTGTTATACCTAGTAAGTTGATGTTAGAAGATTAGAAAACTATGGTATATAAGTCATATTATAAATGCGGAAGTAACTCTACCACTACTTCTCTGCCAATGCGGAAGTAACTCTACTACTCTGTCTGATTGTCTTTATCGTTGTCACGCCTAAATCGCTGATCAAATTTTGATAAAATTCGTAAGGAGATACATTGCCATCCTGAGGACAGATATATACCAAGGTTACCTTTAATAACATACCATCACGCTTGTATTCAACGAAGAGTTAGGCACAGGTGTAGGTACTAATATACCCCCACCGTTCGCCGGTATCTGTAGGTCCCATATAATAGAGGACCAGCCTCTTGCCATTAACCGAGCCCAAATCCAAACTCCGAGCTGCTACTGAAAATCTCATCACTAACACTTTGCTCGACCTGAGAATCGAAACGAGAACGTTTAGCGTAGCAGTCGCGCTTACAACCATTAGACTAGTGAAGCAGCTTTTATGGAAAAAATATTATTAGGTACAGACGCCAATAGGTCAACCTATCCAAAACTATCAAATTTTCCCAATTGAAAATGAACCTTATTACTATATACTAAATGTTGAAAATTTATCAAAGAAATTTGACAGATTGGAGTAGGTTGATGTGCTGGCCTCTGTACATGCGACGCCATTCAGTTCGGTCTTATGGTAATATAACATAACATCTTTTCAGGTGAGTATGGAATCAAGCAGAAGCCATGGTTCTGTTTGCTTCCCTCCTTCTGGATCGGCAGCAGGCGGGGGAGGGTGTCCGCAGTCCATTTCCACTCCAACGGCGAGGCGGCAACTCATAACAAGGATATCGAACCGGTGCCCAGGTACACATACCAGAAACTTGTGGTTCTTCGTACAAACGGGGTGAACAGGGATGGAGGCGTGAATCTAGACAGAACTTTGAAAGGGATTTTCAGCTTTAATCTAAAAATGTTATTGTTTGATAATAATATTATAGTTTGTTTGCTCGAAAAAGGAACTGTAATGTTGTTCCTAAATTATAATAAACCATTAGAAGACCTTGTTGGGATCAAACTGAAATAATTAAACCTGCAAATTTCTTTCAAAGTTTTGTTCTGAGTCAGAAGAATCCTGCATCCCTATTCACTCCGATTGATTGTATTATATTGCTTCTTTTATTTATCTTAATGTTGAGGGGTCGGGCTTTAGATTCTTTTTTATTCCACTAACGTGGCAAACAAGCATACTGATGGCAAGCGGTTACCGTAGCATATAGCCTTGCAGAACCAGGGGTATCACTTGCGCGTTGCCGACTCTGTAAAACGAAAGAGTCCTTCCACTGCAACACAAAATTTCCTCACAAGCACAAAGTACGTCTTATTAAATTATTAAACTTCGATTTTCTGCAAGGTGAATTTAGATGCAAAAGTAGTACCTACGTAAATCGTAATCACAGTTCGATTATCATGCAGAGATGTCGTAAGAGTTAGTATGGGAAACTTCGTTTTTAAGGAGACCGCTGAAGGTCCTATAAAGGTTCACATGACGACAGAAAAGAGTTCAACACATAACCAAGTTATTAAACGGCCCAAGCTTAGAATTCTTGTATAGGAAAATGGTATCTCGGGCTACTTGCCAAATGTCGTAGCGCCATAGTGTTGAAGTGCCAAAGTGCCATCTTAATTATTTTGCCCTGCACCTACTAAATTTAGATCATAATGGCTGTGTCGTGATGTCGTCTCTTTAGTTGCTTACTTAATTCGTAAATGCAGATTTGAGTCAGGGTATTAGATTCACAGCAGAAGATCATACGATCCTTAAAAACACAATGGAACGCGCTCAGCCGAGGACTAACTAAAAGCTCAAGATGAATTTTTAAGAATAAAATGTCCTATCTACCTAATCGGTACCGGTTAGGGTATTTCTGAATGTTCACTGTCAAGAAAACTGGCAGTATAAGAGGTCTTCATAGATCCCTAGGTTCTGTACTATAATTTAGTCTTATGTGTTTGTAAGCACATAAGATATCTACGTATTATTAATTAGCCTGTACTGTCCCACTGTTGAGCAAAAGGCCTCCCTTCATTCTTTCGGTCGGCCGTCCTCGGTCGGCTACTTAAATATATTTTAAAATTGTAATAAGACGACAAACAAGAATATGGGCCGCTACCCGTGACTATGGACGCTGTAAAGGGTCCGAAACGTCAATATAACGCGGTAAAATCCGTAAAAAGTAGTTAACGGCAACCGCAGCGTAAGACGCAAGCAACTCCAGTTACATTGGTGTCTCTCGCGCGGTGTCATCTTGAGACGTCACCGCTAATTTTATTGGCAAAATTAACCCTTCAAACTGATGTTAGCATATTAGACAATCCAGTGGTATCAACCCAGACGAACTTATAGTTCGTAACCACCTCAAAAAATCTCTTTTGAAACTAAATGCCTGACTTGTTCTTCAGGGAGCTTCAAGACAAGGAGGCCATCAGAATTGTAGGCCTACAGAAAAGCTTTCGTCATTGTCGAAGACCCGAAGTGAAGGCTATCGATGGCATCGACCTGAGCATCTACGAAGGTCAAATCACAGCCGTACTGGGTCACAATGGCGCTGGCAAGTCTACGCTCTTCAACATCCTGACTGGACTAACGGCGCCTACCGCTGGCACTGCTTACGTATATGGACTTGATGTGAGGTAGGTATTGTATTGAAGACGGGTTCAGCGATATTCAACTTTATACTGGAAGCTAATCCCAACATAGTTGGAAAAAGGACAATAAAAATCTTAATTAAGCCTATAATTAAAATGAAGGGATGCGTTTTTATTCGTGAATGAACTGCTGTCTGCAACACTGCTCGATTTGGGAATCGATCTCAGTAATCACGCTTCAAGCATTGAAATAAAACTACTTTTTAAGGATTTTATCGGATATATTAATATCAATATAAAGCGATAAAATCCGTAAAAAGTAGTTTTATTTCAATGTTTAATATTCGCGTAAATGTCATAAATCGATACGCTTCAAGCAGTTAATAAAATAAAGGACGTATAAAATTGCCATTACCTAAGGAATGACATATCTCTCTCTTTCCCGCTATTTCTTACTAAGTAATTGAACCAATAATACCAAGTATATACTACATACATATATATTAATGATAATTTAAGTATATACTTTTTAAAAGCTATTTAAACTTATTTGCACTCCTAGGGATCCTAACGACATGCACGAGATCCGCCAAATGATCGGCGTATGTCCTCAACAAGACGTGCTCTTCGACCTGCTCTCAGTTAAGGAGCACCTGCAGTTCTTTGCTGCTGTCAAGGCAAGTTGCGGACACTTCCGATCCTTCTTTAATACTCATTTGACCCTAACTTAGCTTTTTGACCTAGTTTGCATCTTCTTTACATTTTGAGATAGTCTAATCTAAAATATAAAATTCTCGTGTCACAGTTTTCGTTGCCATACTCCTCCGAAACGGCTTGACCGATTTTGATGAAATTTTTTGTGCTTATCGGGGAGGTCTGAGAATAGGCCAACATCTATTTTTCATACCCCTAAATTTTTTTTTTTATGGCAAAACAACGTTTGCGGGGGCAGCTAGTTTAATATACAATTTATCCGCTAATGCACTAAAGTCACTGAAATCCGTAAAAGAATTGCCCAAGGAGACCCCGAAAAGGAAATTGAAATGTAGGCAGTCCAGCAGCCGGAAGACAGGGTCGATCTGAAACAGAATGAGGAACTCATTGCAAGAGTTATAATAAAGTGGATTCAATTAAAATCTGAAGAATAATAAATAGCGCGTACACAACTAGACCCTTTGGGAATTGTATACCTAATAGTGCATCATATACACACCTAAACTTCATGCAAAAGCTATGCGTTATCTGTCAGTCTGTTATTGATTGTATTAAGTAAATGAATTAAAATTCCAGGGTATTCCTCGCAAAAGGCTGTCGGAAGAAATACACAAAGCTCTTTCAGAAGTCGGCCTGTTAGATCAAGCCAATGTGTTTTCCAAACATCTCTCGGGCGGGCAGAAGAGGAAACTGAGTATAGCCATCGCATTCATCGGAGATCCTAAGGTATGGAGAATGCTCAACTTACCTTGCTGTGCAGTCCTTCTTCATGTCTAGAAAATAATTTACCTCTGTGTAAGGCTTTATTATACATAAATCAGTACAATGATTAGTATAGGTAGTGTACGTTTTTCGTGTTTCTCAATGCAAACGTAGCCATAATAGTTACTTACTTCTACAATTATATATTCTGTGCTTAGACTAAAATATATGAGACTCAAGAGCGTCGTCATTTTCTATTTAATGAAACATGCAGATATTTTATCATGGAGGTCGATATTCAAGTTACTTGTTCTGTTAAATACCAGACTACTTCTTCAAAAAATAGACTTTCAATTACTACCCGCTACTACCGAAGGGCTGAGTGCCGTGGGTTCCCATTCGAGACACAAGTGTTTACTTGTGTGTGATCCACGTATATTTTGTTTGGAGTCATGGTATATTTTGTCATGATAATTTGTCCGTTGTCCGGATTTTTTAATGCTGGCTTATGCAGAACTGTATTTGTGAATAGAACTATAAAGAACTTGAAAGAAAACAGATATAAAGAAATGTAGGCTTGAAAATAAGTATTTCTTTTCAGATAATAATCCTGGACGAACCAACGGCGGGAGTGGACCCGGTGTCGCGGCGTCAAACATGGCGTATTCTGCAGCGAGCTCGACATGGCAAGGTGCTGCTGCTGACCACGCACTTCATGGACGAGGCCGACATACTGGGAGATAGGAAGGCGGTCATCAGTAAAGGCAGAGTGAGTGTCCTGGACTGGAGTCATCGCATAGAGGGATGACTTCAGTGACTCCTCGTTGAGCCATTGGAGCCCATTAATCCTTCAAGTTCACTAAACGATCTATACTCAAGTGTTGAGGATTTTTTTGCATTTAAAACCCTTTTGCTACTAACTAAAAAAACTGCCAGAGTCGAGCTACAGTTTGATAAAATCCTTCTCCTGAAAAAAAATCTGCTCAAATAGATGTGATTCTGCTGAAATGATTCTGCTCATCCTTTGAGATTTCTAGGAATGAGATGATAATGTAGCATAAAATCTTTGAAATATTTAAACCTTTAACATAACAATGTTATTTACAGGTTCGATGTGCTGGCACGTCACTATTCTTGAAAAACAAATTCGGGATCGGATACCATCTGACTTTGGTACTGGATGGTGAGTGTTTCCTTAAGTCTTAACCAATTACTATAGCGAATTTAATGGTAATTGACATGGCGTCTGAGGATGTCTGTTACTTTGATGGAATTCGCTGGGATCCTGGGAACCTACTTATTATAATTATCCTGTCCGTTACAACGAGTAGATATGCATCTTCTTCGTATCTTTATGGGCAGCTGTTTACAGCTAGTCCATCTCTTACCGTATTGAACAACAAGCCTTCTCGTTTATAATGTATTCTCCTGTATTCCCCGAAGGATTAGGCAGGAATGTACTAATGTATAGTCGATCATAATATTGCTTTACGACTTATGACAAAACCTTCCATCTAAATTAAATTTCACTAAGACTCATTATTGTTGACAACGTCAACGTCAATTTTGTCTTGTAAGCAAAAATAGACGTTGTTGATTTGTGATATACAAACGTCATTCACTCTAAGGGTGGTAAAGCAATTTTACACGAGATTTTGTCGAGTACACACCCACAGTTTTCCCATGTAATACATGGGAAACATGGGAGCGAGTTAATTACCATTAACCAGCCACAAATCCAAACTCTGAGCTGCTACCGAGACATTCATAAAATAAACCATGACTTGAGAATCAAATCCAGTGGCGGACTAAGATCGTCGGAGGCCTGTGGCGGAAACACTAAATGAGGCCCCCAAAAACCCTGATCTGCTCAGATATTTTTTAAGTGAAAACATTTATGAAATATATAATATCAATTGTAGATCGAAGATACATGTTCAAATCTTAGACCTCTAGAGTAAGAGTTGTGCTTACGACCATTATACAGATGTGGCAGATACATTACTGGAACTATATAAAAACTAATGCGCAGGCGCATGTCGTGAGCACCAGATAACTCGTCTGGTGCGCGGGCACGTGCCGCGCGCGGAGAAGGCGCGGCGCCACGGCCGCGAGCTGTCCTACATCCTGCCGCACTACGCCGTGCATCTGTTCCCGCCGCTCTTCAACGCCATCGAGCACGAGATCAAGGAGAAGACCAACAGACTCGGTGAGAATGTAGTCTAGATATCGAAAGCCTTGAGAGAAAATCATGCATAAATTAATCGATATATAGGTTTAACTTGTGTTAAGTTATTTTAGCAAAGGAAAAATTCTACTACGGGCAGGATTCGAACCTGCGTCTTCCGGTTCAATACACACAACGCTATGACACAGATGGACATCGATCGGCAAGGGTAGCCAAGTACGGTTTGAGTTAGTAAGGGTCCGATAACCCTGCGTCCTCCCAAGATACATGAGAGTTTTCTGAACTACAAAAGACTTAATTTACAAAGGCACAAATTAATTGCTGCATTTGCTTTTAATTAAACATAAGTGATAACCACGAGGACCCCCTTATTTACCAACTTTTACTTTTTATCTGTCTTGGTCACTCAAAAAAGCGGACAACACCTCAGATCATAGGACGCAGATAGTAGGCATCTGAACAATACCATAGAAGCAAGGAAATTATATGTTGTATGTTTATCCCACAAAAATTGCTTTAAAAAATACAAAAAGATATATACGTATGTAATTTCCATTTATAATTCTCTAGGAATCACAAGCTATGGAGTATCAATGACAACCTTGGAGGAGGTATTCCTCAGTTTAGAGGGCGAGAACGCTGAAGAGACGGAGGCGGTGGAAGGTGTATCCTCGGTAAAGTTGGTGAGGGCACGGGCACTCTCCAGAAGTTTATCATTACAGAGCAAGACGCTCAGTTATCAGGTTAGTAAAGTATTACCTTGATGACTTTTCTTAAATTGTAAATTGACCGAATTATAAAACAAAACAATAGTTGCATTCTAACGTTCAAATCGATCAACAAATAGAAACAAAATGTATCGAAATGACTGTTCGGGTCGTTGATGAGTACTATCGATATCGACAGTTGAGATCGGCCAAATAGTAGGTACGTAATAGTTGTGGTAAAGGCTGCTGAGATTGTGATTGAGCCGGTTGCTGTCTAAATAAAATATGCACTGACATTGACGCGCATGTTCATATGACAATCGAGATCACCGGCTTTACATGCTCTCCAAAGCACGCCGGTGTCTCGATGTGTTAATAATGGTCACCCATCTATAGACTGGCCGCGGCTGGCACAGCCTAACCTTGCAAATCGGTTGATAAGCGTAGTGATTACTTAGCCACGAGCCCCTTCTTTGTTATATAATAAGAGCTATTGACAGACTGCCTCATTAGTCTAGTGGTCCTAAACGCGACTGCGTTTGAGGTCGACTGAGGTCTTGGGTTTGATCCCCAGGTCGAGCAAAGTGTTATTGGGTTTTTCTATGAAATTCTCAGTAGCAGCTCGGAGTCTGGATTCGTGCCCGGTTAATGGCAATAGGCTCGTCCCCTATTACATGGGACCTCAACAATACCGGCGAAATGTGGGTGTACATTAGTAAACCTCTGCCTAACCCTTCGGGGAATACAGGCGTGATGGTATGTAGGCTATTGACAGAATGAAATTCCTTAGATCTTTTTATGTATCAACAGATGAATTTCACGTTAGTAAATATAATTATGGTTTTTTTTTAGGAATTGAACGATAAAGAAGGTCAGAAAGCAACATCTCTGCCCACTCCGCCCGCATCACATGCGTTGCATTCTACGACCCACGGCGTTGAACACGTCAAGGTAAAACATTTATTGATATTTATCCTAGTCTTTCTCCAACGATACGACTGTCATATCGTATTGCACAGATTAACAGGACCATGGAAAATGTGAAAGTAATGATCTACACGAAAAGAAAGAAAAAAAGAAAGAAAGTAACAATAGAAAGACATTATAACATGATCCACGTTTCTAAGGAGCTATACGTATCTATAAAAACCCATGAATTTATTCCAAAGGAATTGCATTTAGCAAACTTTTCTGATTAAGATTTCTCCATAATATGTCCATAATGGCTGCATTTTTTTTACTGTATACCAGTTCCATAATAAAAAACTTAGGAGAATAATGCAGTACGTAACTGCATTATTCTCCAGTTGAATAAAATATCAAAGGATAAGAGCTTCTATTTTAGAAAGTGTGTACTGTCCGTACATACAATAAAATGATTTTCAGAAGTTATAAATTACGTAAAAGAAAAATTTAAGCTCAGGCAGGATTCAAATCAACGTCCTCTGGTTCTGATCAAAGTCAAACATTTTATTTTAATAGACCATTACGGCACTTTTGAAAAGTCAAAACTAGTTGCACGGTTCCAAAAAGTGGGTCTTATGGAGAACAACCGGCAAAAAACTCCATAGACACTCTTTATATAAAAAACATGATTACAGTGTACATCTTGGTTTACAATCTAAATCTGAATAGTTCACGAGATGAACTCTACATAAGCAAAGTCTGTATAAAACTGGTGTGTGTAGGTGGCTCCCGAGGTCCCAATATCGGTGGATGCGCTGGGCGAGACGGTGAAGACCAATCCTTCTTGCTGGAGGACGTTCTGTGCCCTGGTGTACATCAGGACTGTGCGCATGATCAGAGACCCCTACAAGCTGTATGTTATGATCTTCATGCCTATCAGTAAGTGTTAAGAAGTATTTGGAACTCTTTTTGCGTCTGTGGTCTAGTGGTTCGAGTGTCGGACTGCTCTACTATGTGATAAATAGTCTAATATATACATTTTTCGTGTCACGGTGTTAGTTGCCATACTCATCGGAAACGGCTTGACCGATTTTTATGAAATTTTATATATTATTATATTCTGTAGGTCTGAGAATAGGTCGTAAACCTTTTTTACATACCCCTAAGTGATAAGGTTCGTCCACCACAAACATTGATTTTTTGGACAAATTTTTTATTTAATTTCTTTATGATATGGCATTTATAAATACATACAACCCAAATTTTCACCCTTCTACCACCGACCTCAATTTTTTAATAGCGATCTTAGTATTTTTACTTTCATCCATCTTATTTCCAGTATCCTGCGCACTGGGTCTCTATATGAAATCCCGACAGATCGTCTTTTTTCGGATGCAGCCACTCACACTGGACCCCAATGCGTATTTTAACAAGACCCCAATAGCCGTATACAGTGAACAGGACAATATGAAAGAGCTATCAGACTTGCGAGACTCCTTGGAGACTTTGGGGGCATTCCCCATTATAGACTTTGATGGGAACTTCTCGAGTCTTTTGGACATGGAGAACTTTGGAGCGTTCAGTCTGAGGGATAGTCTGATACCGTATGGAAAGATCATGGCCTACTACAATAGTACTTATACACACAGTTTGCCTATCATTGTTAATTTGTTGGATAATAGTGTTTACAGGTGAGTACAAAGACATCATAAACAACAATATTTAAGTGTAATTAGTTTTCCATTATAAACTATAGAACCATTTTTAAATATTTTATTTATTTATTGGATTTCTTAATAGGTAGTTAACTAAACTGTAAAATTCCTTAGGAAACTAAATTTAACGCAGTGGGTAATAGATTAGTTTTAAGTTTCGAGAAGGTTCTGCAATCTAATTTCTTTTCGCTGGCAATGTTGACCAATGACTTATAATGGAATATGGACCTAGTTGCTAAAGGTAATGATCACAAATTTATACTTCTTTTAGCATTAGACTACTGTTATAATGTTATTAAGTTTATTTGTAAATGGTAAAAATACTTTTGTATTTAATATCATGAAATAAGGGAGCTTATGTCAGACTCTTTCATCGAAACAACGATGGTTTAGTAACATTATACGAGTACCTAATGAATGGAGTATAAATAGTCTTGCACAACTCCATTTTACTTAAGTTCCAGAATCAGTTATACTCTCGTTTATCATCATCTTTATTTCTAGGATCCTCATGTCCGCATCAGGCCTAATAGATAGTTTCAAGCCCATCGAGGTGCTAGCCCACCCGTTCCAGCAGACGGAGCAGCAGGAAGAGTTCAACGTAGGCAACGTGGTCTGCGCCATATTTATGGGCATGATCTTCGCGCTAGTACCTGTCACTCTGGCCGTAGATATTGTGTATGATCGGGAGGTGCGTACTTATATATTACATTGAATAATTTATTCATTAAATAAATCATGACCCTCCAGAGGGCCGGTATTTTTCTTTTGTGTCTGTTTATCTGATAATTGATCCTTGATAGGTTAAGAAGTACCGAATTAGATTTGACTGTAGAGGGATGTTGACCTGCATCAACGGTTAAGAACACTTTTTTGCTTATATGTTATGGTGACGTCACAAGTCTAGACATCCTCTTTACCTCTCTTTTTTTTCTTTTCTTTTTTTTCCTCTTTTCATATTCACGTGTTTTGTGAGCACCTTCGATCGAGATTATGCTCGTCACTATTCTTAAGCTGCTGTTTTTACATGCAGCTGTGGTAATAATCAGCAATGACTTGCTTTGAAATCAATCAGATGAGAAAAGAATTGGATCTGCTGAGTTTTGAGGAACATCTTTACCTTTTGTAACGAAATCATCACGTACTTGATGGAAGATTTTCTTTTATTTCAGATAAAAGCCAAAAACCAATTGCGAGTCAACGGTCTTTCGATGAGCATGTATTTCTTGACGTACTTCACTATCCTCATCTTCATAATGATCCTCACTAGTGCCGGAGTACTCGTGTTGGTAAGTATTGCAACAATTAACGGACTGCTAGCCGCGGTCAGTCTGTAGATGGGTGCCCATTCTTAGCACATCGCGACACTTTCAGCCGACAGTCACGGCCGTCATACGAATACCTATGACTATTGTTAGTGGTAGTAAGAACCAAAAAGGTTCGCAACCAGTTTATTCTTAGAATATCCTGAAATTGGGTTACTGAGGTTTAACGGCAGTCGTTTTGTAAAAATATAGATAATTAAAAATATAAAAATAGTCGTATCTGGTTAGACTAGAAATCTATTTGAGAAAAAGCTACCAGGATGGCTGATGGACTTGGTATGACACCTATGTCATACCAAGTCCATCAGCCATCCTGGTAACAAAGCAATTAAATGCAAATAAAGGATGTCACCAAAATCTGCCCAAATGATGTACTGAAGGCAAACTTATTGGAAAAAATACCCTGTATTACGCTGGTTAAAACTCTGGTCATACTTTTTTTTATGCTCACTAGGGGATGAGAAGAAATAACTTTAAATTTGAAAAACGCACGCCATTTTAACACACTAGGTTATCAGTTTCATAGTGATTTCATAGTAAAAACTGTCAACTTGACAGCTGTCATGTACCTCAGGTACACAAAATTGTACCTGAGGTACATGACAGCTGTCAAGTTGCAGTTGAGTTGTATGTTGAGTTGAGTTGTTGTCAGCTGAGTTGTATGGACTTTTGATGACCTCCTTTATATTTATTCTATTCTAAAAACTCAAATCTAAATTCTAACACATGTGTATTTTAATAATGAAATAATATGTCCACAGGTAATTCTCAACGACATCCCGAGCTTAACCAACGGCTCTGCCATCACCATGCTGTCCGGCCTGCTGTTGCTCTACAGTCCGTCCGCCATCTTGTTCAACACTTGTCTCTCGTACGTGTTCGACAAGATGGACTCCGCGCAGAGCATCATGCCGAACATCACCACCTGGGTTGGAGTTATACCCTTCATATTGGTTGCTGTCCTGGATACGTTTAAATGGGGTTAGTTGGTGATTTCAAATTATTTTCAGGAGAAAATTTTAATATATTTCCATCAAAGGAACTGGGAAATGTTCGGTGCGGTTTCTTCTTTTTAATCATTTTACAGAAGAAAATAAAGGCACCTAACCTAAACCTTGCTAACTTTGGGTCTAGATAAGTTGCTATCAAACGTTCGAACCTGATTTTTCGGAAGTTATTATGTATTTCCGTGTAGGTTTTTGTTCGTATATCGATGTGACGGTTTGTAACTTCTAGGGCCTGCAGCCTAACCAAGAGTTCAGTGAGCGATAGTCTAAAGCCTCTGACAAACTTTGGGACCTCAGGTGACCGCTAAAGTTATCTGGACATAAAAAGTAAGTCATTGCGTCTATTGTTCACTGAGCTCCTGTTTAGACTACAGGGGGACTAAAATGGTCACTTAATTTTTTATTATTCACAGACACCTTGCTACAAGTACGTACGATATTACAAATAATAAGTAACAAACCATTATGTATTGTTTTTGTGTATTTGTAGATCAATAAACGTTATTATTATTATTATATATAATAATATATGTATACGAATGCAATAAAAATATTAATTTCCAGCATAAGTTGATCTCTAAATGTATAAAAATCCTATACAATACGAGATCAGCTTATACTGGCTATAGGTTAATAGTAAATACTCGCGAAATATATGTAATTATACCGTGATCTCTTGTTTCAGGTAGCGACATTGCGTTCTACTTGCACCTGGTGTTCAGTTTCCTGGACGTGATGTACATACCTTACGCGATCATATACTATGTTGATAGGTAAGTTACTCCTATGGTTGTCACGGTTTCGATATTTTTAATCAGAGTTTAAGTATGTCGCTGACTCCTGTTTTAAATGTTAGGCATTTGAAATAGGTGTCAACGACAGTAATCCTATATCAGTTTGCTCGACCTGGGACCCTAGTGGTACCTGATTTACGGATCACTAGACCGTTTTGAGGCAGTTTGGCGTGTCCCGTCTATTGCTACAAATAAGTAGTGCGAGACATCCTCATAAATCGTCTACCATCTGGTGAGTCGACAGGGTATATCGGACCCATACCGACTAAAAAGCGCGCTTGCCTTTCCTTGCTCTATAGACACGGCCATTCGTTAGATTCGCCACCACGATGACGGTCTGGTTTATAAGGTGCCTCGTAATACTGCTATCATCTTCGACATTGTCTCCCAGGGTATACCTAACATGCAATCTGCGAGGTCTGTGCACGACGCCCGCGCTGAGCAGTTACTTCACGGCGGAGGTGTGGGTCTTGGTGGTGGCCATGTTTCTGCACGTGCCGCTCTGTGGCGCCGCGTTGCTCGCCGCCGACAGGCTCAAGTCCGGCGGCAGGATATGTCCGGTAAGAGGGGACTATAGGTACCTGTGAATGACCACTCTTGATGAATCTCTAATCCCTAATATAATATTAGAAATTCTGTCTGTCTCTCTCAATCTCTTGTATGTCTCTGATAACGCTTTCACGCCTAAACCACTAAATCGATTTTAATTAAATTTGGTACAGAAATAGATTAGAGCCTAGAGAAAGACCTTTGGATTGGAAAAATGCCTTTGGAGTGCGAGTGAAACCGAGGACAAAAGCTAGTCGCAATATAATTCACAGACACATGACTAGACAACGAACCATACATTTCCACTGTAAGCTGACCTCTATTAGTGTACTAAAAATCTACAATGCGAGGTCAGTCTTTACTGGAAATGTATTGTATAGCCGTTTTTCTGTGAACCAAATTATGATTCGTCAAAATTGGTAATTTTAGCCAGTTTTAAATAAAAATGGATCGCCATCTTTTTAAACTATGATTAATTAGCTAGACACACGATCGGATACTACTTGTCCTTACAAGATCTGGCGACGTTTGTTAGTTAACAACGGACGTCCCATCCAAATTTCAATAAATCATACAAAAAACCCATTGAAAAAAGCACTTTGCTTTTCCCAAAATTCCAATTTTCTGGCTTACTATGTATTCCAATTTCCCTAAAAACCTAAACTACTGGAACTTTTACAAAGATTTTAAGCCGCTTACCAAAATACAGCATTTCATTTTTATATAGACAGATTAGTTTGGTTAGTCCCCAATAACGTATGTGGTAGAACACAGAAACCCGATCCGTCATTCTGAAAAGAAGCCCATTATCAACTGTGATTAATTATGTTCGAACTAACCATACTTCGATCACTAAGCAATGTTCTAAATATGGTCCAGCGCAAGCGTAGTGCGTCAGAGACGGGTGGTGATGCGGAGCAGGAGGCGGGCGGCGAGGTGGGCGAGGACGAGGACGTGCGCCGCGAGCGCCGCCGCGTCGCCACCATACTGCACCAGCCCTCGCATAACGCTCCGCCGCTCGTCGTACATGTACGTTACCTTATACCCTTCATTTTCATTATCATATCAACCACAGAAAGTCGTGTTACTTTACAAAGAATCAACAATCTGTAGTTAATAAAACACAAAAGTTCCATTTTGGTCAAATGCCTTGAGCATAGTTTGTTTTTTGAGCATGGAAAATCTTATTGTTTTATGGCAGACACAAAGGAGGAGACAGTTGGGGACAACCGCACTTGCCTTCCTACATTGCCCAACTGAAACACAAAAATGTTGGCATATTATGGCTTAGCGGCAGAATATTTGGTTCGCACCTAGAAGTAGAAATTTTTATCAGAACATTGTTTTCAGAACCTGCGCAAAGAATACAAAGTGCGTGGTACAGGCAACAGTGGGACCTGCTGGTCACCACAAGAGGAGACTTCGTCCCGGGTGCGGTCACGTTTTGTAGGGCTGGCCCGGCTGAGCTTGGCCGTGGAGGGCGGCGAGGTGTTCGGCCTACTCGGACACAACGGCGCAGGGAAGACCACCACAATGAAGATCATTACTGCGGAGGAGAGACCTACTAATGGCTCGGTGGGTAAAATGGTATTAAATATCCTACGAAATCGTTTTCGGGGTGCTTAATACAATTTGTGCATTGTTCTTTGAGAGTGTATTCTTTATCTGTTGTGAAGTGGCAAAACAGACAAGATGGAAACAATATTCTTTAAAAGTAACTATGTGAGCTTTGTCACATTAACGCAAACATTGCAACCAATGCGAAAGTAATTTTGTCTGTCTGCCCGTTACGCTTTCAACCGCTGAAATTTTGCCCTTGGAGAAGGAAATAGGCCATTCCTTTTATCTCAAATAATCCTTTGGAGTGCGAGTGAAAGCGCGGGCAACAGCTATATCTTATAAATCCAGAAGAAGTAGATTGCCATGCCTAATTGTACAGACGCCAGCAGGTCAAGCTATCCAAAACTGTTAAATTTTCCCAATTTAATACGAACATAATGTATTATAGTTGAACATCTATCAAAGAAATTTACAGATTGTGGTAGCTTGATGTACTGGCCTCTGTACTAGCGAGATGGTTTCAGAAGGGGTCTCTGAAATATTCGTGGAAATTATTATTAATATGACCTATCTAATCTGATTTACATGTTTCAGGTGATGTTAGGTAGTCAGAATATTGACGAATCGCGCACATCGGCGTTCATGATGCTGGGCTACTGTCCGCAGCACGACGCGCTCTGGAAGAACGTTACCATCCGCGAGCACATCGAGTGCTACGCTGCCATCCGCGGCGTCAGCAAGGCGGACACACCTAGGTAACTAGACTTTACTGTAATCTTTTTTACTAACTTAGAAAAAGAAGGAGGTTCTCAATTGGACTGTTCTTTTTGGGTCTATTACGCGATTGCTGTCTGACCATTGTTTTCGCATGTATGCACACAGATACAGATCGTAAAGCCGTCATGTGCCTTAAACATTTTTAAATACTTGAATGTTCTGTTTAAATTTTCTGTAAGAATTTAGTCTAATTTTGTAAATGTGAAAGTAACTCTGTTTGTCTGTTACGCTTTCACGCCTAAACCGCTAAACCGACTTTGATGAAATTTGATAAAGAGATAGATTAGACTGCCTTTTGTCTCAAAAAGTGACATATAAAAAAATCATCCTGAGGAAAAGTCCTAAGACCCGAAGAATAATAATACCAAAGCTGTAGATTCTCAAAACAATGTAATGAAATATTGAAACTCCTTCCACAGGATAGTGGACGCATACCTAAACGGTCTGCAGATAATGGAGCACGCCAGCAAGAACGCGGAGGAGTGCTCGGGCGGCACGCGGCGCAAGCTGTCGTTCGCGCTGGCCATGGTGGGCAGCCCCCGCGTCGTGCTGCTGGACGAGCCCTCCACCGGCATGGACCCCCGCAGCAAACGATTCCTCTGGGATACAATCCTGGCCAGCTTCCAGGTAACACATCTATAGCTAGCTATTCTGACCAGCATGTGGAATAGCTTTGTTAGCATTTAGATAAAATTATATCATAGAATAAAACAAAGTCGGTTCCCACTGTATGCGTGTGTGTGTATTTTGATACAGTTTTCACTATCATTTAAATAATTATTTCCGGAAGGTTAAAAAATATATGTGTGTTATTAGTATATTGCACCCGTGCGGAGCTGCGGCGGGTCGCTAATTTTTTATAATGTACTTAAATATTTATCGCCCAAAAAAAAACTGTCAGAATCGTTTATATTTATAGATAAAAGATATAAAAATAAAAGTGTTTATTTATACTTCTATGTAACCAATAGCATTGTATTAATTATGTTCATTGTTTCAGGGCAAGAAAGGTGCTATACTTACGACACATTCCATGGAAGAGGCTGATGCCTTATGTTCCAGAGTCGGCATCATGGTCAAAGGTGGCCTAAGGTAATCAATAAACAACTTTTTCTAAATAATAAAATACTTATAGAATTTTTAACTCTTCGACAGGAAATTATATAAAATTCAATTTCTTTTTATTTTTATACAGATGTATCGGCTCAACACAACACTTGAAAAATTTGTACGGTGCAGGATACACGTTAGAAATGAAGATTGGGCACAGCAGTCAAAAATCAGCTGTGAGTAACTAACTAATGTCACTTCTGCCAACTAAGTAAAAAAAATCGTCGTGATTGTTTTAACAGAGTTTTTTACCGAATTGTTGCAAATGATTGTGACATATTGGCGCCCACACTGGGACCAAAACAAATGTGGATAAATTTAATTAAATATATTATTAAGTATGATCTGCTTTAACATTGATTTTCTTTTATTCATAATCTAATTGAAAGATTTTCTTGACGTTCTTATAAGTAAATATTTATTGTAAGTGTGTAAGTAACAGCAAGCCTACTTACTTTCAGTCCCAGTATGGGCGCCACAACGACGATGTAAAATTGTACTGAAAAAAAAAAACGCTAATGTCATCTTAATACGTAGAATGTGGAAGAGAAATTGGACATCACATAGTGGTCTCGGTAGCTTAGTTGGCTAAAGCGTCTGGTATATTTAACCTAAAAGACGCAGGTTCAAACACTGCGGTGATGTTTTTCTTTCGCTAAAAATGTATAACTTCTGAAAATCATATATCACAATAGTTAAAAGAATCAATGCGCTATACATAATTGATGATCGCTTCTTATTTCACAATGCAGATGTTGGAGTCAGAATCCTTATCACCATCGCCGCTAAGATCGAATGAAAACTCCCCATCATTAGGAGAAGCCGATGAGGGTAAGTCTTAAAGGAGCATCTGACTCTCGCGTAAACTAAACGTAAATCACGGTATTCTTGTAGCAAAAGGAACTGAAGATGTAACGTGCCTAATTTCCGAGGTATAATCAAACCATTCGTGGTTTCTGTGTAAATGATAATACTTGATAGGCGGAATTTGGCTTCCAGATTGACCGCGGATCATGCTATTCAACAATATATATTATTGTCAAAATTCGAATACGTTCCATGTGATTGCTAAAAAATTCCTTATAACTACGCCTATTTTAACATTCAACGTGTTTATTAAGCGCAATTTTATACCAATACTGCTTTCACAACTGACTGTAGTGATATCTTTATGGCGTGGCGATGTAGCGTATGTTTATACCATTAAAATGATCGATTGTAAGCTTAAGGCTGTCCCTTATTATAGTTTGAGAAACAAATGTGTATGTTGTCAGGTGGTTCGGGCGGGGGCTCAGTGTGCGCGGAAGCGGAGGGTGAGGCGGAGGCGGTGGATGCCAGCATACACACGCCGCTGGTCGCCGGCACGCCACCGCCGCCCAGGCTGCAACACCACCGGTAATATCACAGTGAGATTATGGTTACTGCAAGCTTATCCACATGTAGTGACATCTATCGTGCTACATTGGTACTACGACGAGCAAATCCTGCATCGCGCTATCAACATTCGCAACGCTAGCTGAATATAAAATATATAGACGCCCGACATCAACTGTTGGGCCGTGGCCCGCCAGGCAAAACATCCGCCTGGATGGAGGATCCCTTTGGTTGGATGGCCATCACAACTCGTCCCTACACAATATGTCTCGAAAGATTTCAAGAACGATTGTGAAAGTATAAGCTTTCACATTCAATTGAAGTACTAAATTCTATTCTATTCTATCCCTTCCACTTTCTTCTTACTTCAATTAATACTATAAATCAACTTATAGAGGGTATAATTATGTAAAATCTACCTGTCCTTTCTTCTCCTATGTACAGAGGCCAGCACATCAAGCTACCCCGATCTGTCAAATTTCTTTGATTAATTTTCAACTTTAATACCAAACGATAAGGGTCATATTCAATTGGGAAAATTTGACAGTTTTGGATAGCTTGACCTGCTGGCGTCTGTACTCTGTACATAGGAGAAGGACCTTCATTAACTAGAAGAATAAATGTTTGCGCACGAGACGATAGACATTCGTGCTACATCGCAAACGTATCTTACTAAGAACATCGGTTCTCAGGACGGAGTCCGGTGGAGGAGGTGCCAACGCGGAGGCGGCGATAGCTCTAGTTGGCCAGATATTCCCAGCAGCCGTTCTGGAGGAGAGCTTTGCAGAGCGACTGGTGTTCTCCGTTCCGCAGTCTGCTGTGTCCAGCCTCGCCAGGTGTTTCCAGCAGATTGAGGACGGTAAGTTTATCTGTGAGTCCCATGGTGGGTGCCAGTAACGTTGAAGAATCTAGATTTACCAAGTCATGGCAAAGTTATGATTTCAAGGAACGGTGAGGGTTTGTTTAATATCATAAATTATTACCACGCCTTTTTTAAGTGTGGAAAATATTCAGAGGTTGATTGTCACCTGTACAGGCAGCAGGGTACGCAGGACTCGTACTGAGGCTGTCTAAAACCATACTTGCCTTCCGTTGGCCTATAGTTGGCCGTGGAATTTGTTACAGTTATTCGCCTGGCCTGTTATGGCCAGGCGAATAACTGTAACAAATTCCATGGCCAACTATAGGCCAACAGCTGTGATTCAGCCTTCGCTAGATCCCTGTCTCCCAACTAGATCTCCCATTGCTACTTCAGTTTAGGGTACGTAAATTTAAATGATATCCGACAGAAACATTTATTTTTATTTCAGCGAAAGAAAAACTGAATATAGTGGAGTACAGTTTCAGTCAAACGACATTGGAGCAAGTGTTCCTGAAATTCGCACAATCTGAGAACGTTGATTCATCAGACCAAGAACAATAAACCGTTGATAGTATTGTAAGTATTGCGCCGCTGTTCTAACTTGGCCTAACTTTAGGTACTATTAATATTGTTTAGTTGTAAGAAAGAGATAGCGTTTAAATAACGATGTCATCTTTCTCTTTACTCTTATCTGTAGCGTCATTAAGGAGTGGCGCTATATCTTCCTTTTTTTTAAAGACAGCTCCAAAACTAGGGAACAATTCCTGTGTCGCAAACATTTAAATGGAGTAACAAAGTTAAGAAAAAATTGTAAGCTAGTAAAATATCTTTGTAATGCATGTCTATTCACTTATGTTCCTTAATTCCTAATTCAGACATCAACCTGAGTTGTCTGATCATTCTTTTCGATGGAAATAGGGTTGCGAAATGAAACATGCTCCTGTTAAATCCAACTTTTCGACGTGAATTCGTCAGGTTCAGTGCCCACCAATACAACATTAACCCACTAATACCATACAGCGTGTTTTTTTATGTAAAAGTTGTAATCAGAATTGCTATTCCCATCTAAAGTTAAATTAATTTTCAAAATATTGAGCAAAGTATGCCAAAGAGTTAATGTTATAAACTGTAGGTAGATTAAAATATGGCAGCTGAAAATCAAAGTAGAAAGTTGTAAGGTCAAATGTCTTAAGCGTTTTTGGTTGTGAAGTATGGCCAAGTCAAAACAGTGGCCTATTTTGTGCTTTTTTGAAAAGAAAATGTAAAATAAGAATCGCTTCTGATTTTACAATATTGTGTAGTTAATTTAGTTGACTTTTGTTTATAGCCTAATGACAAATAGAATACTTTTAATGCATGTTGATATTCTTGCAAAAGTTCTAAAGGAGACACTGTATTCGAATTTGCAATGCAGTATGCTAATAAGAATCGGAATATAATATCTTTTCCTAAAATCCGTGTTTGTTGTAATGAGAAGTAGATTCTATAACTCAGAGGATAAAACAGGAGTTTTAAGTAATAGTAGAGAACAAATAATTCTAAAAAAAAATACTCAACAGTTTTTCGCCTAATAAATATATGTATACTGAAAAAATATTGGAGCTGTCAGACACTGACATTCTGACAACTTTCTATTATGTAAAAAAAAAACATAAAGCTAATTTTTTAACGACTCAAAGTCGATTTAGGCAACGATAGTCTCGTTCCAATATTTTTGTCATTTAAAACATCATTTGGAAGAATGATTAGCAATAGGCTAGCATCAAGAGTATTCTAGTACGTCCAGGCTAGAAGCTTTGTAATATTTCCGGTCGATGAGAGAATATTACCTAGGTGTGTAGATGTAAGACATGTTGACTGTGTGACATTTTATAATGATTTGATACGTTTATTAGCCAGTTTTATATTATATTAGGTACAAAGTAACGTAAGCGTTGTGTTGTTCGTATAACCTCACTTTTGCTAATATCAGACGAGTGTAACAATGATATTTTTAGGACAAGACAAAAGTCTGGAAATATCTGACACTTCTGTCCATAAAATAACGGAATTTCCCAGTAATAAAGTTGCGGAGATTAAATCTCTGTAAGTACCTACATACAATAATTAAAATACGTAACACACTTGACTAATAATTAATAGTCTTTTCTGCATTTCAGAATCCTTGTTTATCTTCTTTAATTCATTTTATGAATAAAGAATTACCTATCTATAATAATGTAACTGCCTCGTTAGTCTAGTGGTCCTAAGCACGAATGCTACGCTAGAAGACTTATGTTCGATTCCCAGGTCGGGCAAAGTATTATTGAGTTTTTATTATTATATAAAATTCTCAGTAGCAGCTCGGCATTTGGATTTGTGCCCGGTTTATGGCTACAGACTCATCCCCTATTACTTGGGACCTAAACATACCAGCGAACTATGGGTGTACATTAGTACACCTCTGCCTAACCCTTCGGGGAAAACAGGCGGGATGGTATGCTATGTTATGTAATGTAGAACCTATTTTTTTCAGATATTATCTACTAATTATTGTGGATAACAAACGCAATGCTTACGTACTTAAAATAGTATAAAATCATTCACTGCATACGGTCTAACAGTGCCTAAGAACAGTATTGCTGTCTTACCATAAGTATGTGAAAGTTAAAATCTTAACGACAATGTGATTTTTTTTTAGTTATAATGAAACTTTTGTGATTAATTTTCTAGTCGAAAATACTGTGTACTTCATTTTGTATTTGGAAATAATGTAACTACACCTCATGAAAGAAATGACAAAAGTAGGTAGTAGCTATTCTAATATAATATAAAATCTTTATTTGTAAGTATGGAAAAACTTCATGGATCGTCTATAACCCGGGGAAGTGGCTGGATATGTCAGCTGATACCGACTAAAAACCGCACTTTCCTTCCCTTGCCCTTAATTATTCATGGCGATATAAAACGTAAAAAAAATCTATTAAATAAATGATCGTCATTTCCCTACCCTATCATGGACTCCACTATAAACCAAAGACAAAATGACGCACACATAAAAAAAATAGTTTAATTTACATATAGAATTTTACAATTTCATAATATTATGTTGCTATATTTCTTAATGTCGAAACTACGTATATTATACTGCGATTGTTGACAAATTGTCTAAAAACTAAGTCTTATAGTAATACAGACTATAAAGTATATAATGATCAGTTTCGATTACAGATGTGTCGGGTGTAAGATAGTATTGTGACGTTGGCTAGAGATTGAAATAACTGGGATCTGGATCAAGAAAAAATATCGTTCGATAGTTTAAAAAAAATACGTTAAAGTTTGTCTGTTAATGATCATTGTGTCTGTCATGTTTGTTCTTTCATCATCCAGGGTGACTATGTTATGGACAGTGAGCATGCATATATAAAATTAAAGTTTGTCCCTCAAGAAGTCCATTTAAATAGTGTTCAATTCAGACGGGAAGAACTTCTAGGCAAATTAAATAAATACCTAGGAACTATGTTATTCGGAATATGACGTCCATAAAAAAAATTTTGAATAGGAACTCACATTAAAAAAAACTAACTTATTGATTAAAATCAAACCTCTTTAAAAATGCGTCCAGCACTGCGGGTGTTTGGAAGTGCACCGCCAAGATTATGGTATATAATGGAAAATAATGGAATATGGAAAATAATAGAATATATGATAAATAATGGAATATACTCAAATGAGTATTTAATAATTATAGTTAAATATGTATTGCAGTAAACATCCTGCGATTTAATGATTAAATCACCTTGAACGAAATACTTACGACTAATGTTAATATTAATGGTCGGAACATAGTTCACTTCTGATTAATGCACTCAGCTATAACAACCTCTTAGCCAACGTCTACTACCTAGCTATTTTAATGTTTCTGTTAAAATCATATTGGATGGACTTCTAAATGTTCGAACAAACGTTACTCCAGGTATAAGTTTAATATACTGTTGATAGGTTAATCATTTTAGGGTTAATATCAGTATTAGGTTAAGATCGCTTTTATTACTTAGTTTTGATTAAAATCTACAATTTCATTGAAGAGTATATTTTTGCTGCTTAAATTGCTTTATTATATTTTTATGAAAAATACAAAGCATCGATACCTACGTTAACAAATTGAGGATTTACATTTTGTCACCGTGAAAATTCAAAAGGATGGAGGCGGAAATTCCACAGACAAACAAACAACCATTATCTTCTTGTTTGTAAACCTCTCTCTTTGTTTTTATATTGTTATCCATCGCAAAGTTTATTTTCTGCTTATAAAGCCAGAGGAATGAATATTGTTCATAATCATGGTTATTGTTTGTCCTTTCATTTAAGCATTCAGGAATCTTGTGTAACGATGGATCTTGCGCCAATCATAATCTAATCCTAGAAACAACACTCGTGTCCATTCGTTTATCTAAGAGAGGAAGCTACACGTCACATTTTATCATTAAATAGTATTATTTAATAATCTCTGTGTGTTGTTACTCTGATAGAGACAATTAAATAGGTATGCAGCAGATAAAAGATGTCTTATTGTTTCCTTTGAACGGAAACTTATGACAATTGCATATATTTTTACAATGTAATGGACAAAAGTCTTCAACAATATTCCCTTAAATTGTTCCTCTACTCTTGTATTAATGTAGACTAATTAAAAAGTATTTATCACAATAATCCTATGTATGTCTACCATACGGAGCCTACCTAGCATTAAGTTCCTCGAAGCTATGTTTAAATATAATCCTAAGTACCGACATAACGTTAGTTTTAATAAGATCATTTTAAGAATGTTGTCACTCATCAAGACATTTCCTCTTGGCTTTAAGCATTTCATATCATTTACATTTAGTTCTCCTAAAAAGGTACAAACTTAATATCAGATGTGTTATAGATTTGCTGTTAAGAGAAAATGTGAAAAGACTACAATTGATGTGTGCTTTTGAAGCTGGGACGAGCGGGGCGTTGTTTAAGCTTATTTTTATTGATTAAGGTTTACTGTGAATACTTAGCAATCAACATTGGGACTTGGTACAGAGGCCAGCACATCAAGCTACCACAATCTGTCAAATTTATTTGATAGATTCTCAACTTTAAGACAACGCAATAAGTTTCATTTTCAATTGGGAATATTTGACAGATTTGGATAGCATGACCAGCTGGCGTCTGTACCAATGGTTGACTAGACGTCGGTATGGTAATGTCTCATTATACTGTGTGTAGATAATAATTTTCAAACTTTGAACATTCAATGCTTCATCAACTCATTAAACGACATCAATACATAGCAACCTACTTAATTGTTCTAATACCTCAATGTTAATTGTTAAAACGTTTATAAAATGAAATTAGTATTTTTATTTTCGTGTAAAGTAATAGGTACTGAAAATACTAGTAATGTTCTATGGTACCGTATCTAGCACACTTAAAAAAATAAAATAAACTTAAAAACGATGTCGACACTAAAAACTCATTTCGCTAAATTGAACATTTTATTAACTAAGAAGTATTTATTTCAAAAGTGTCGGAATGTGTGTGCAGGACTTTCTGCGTTGAACTCTTTGAATAAATACTTAAAATAAAAAAAACTCAAAGCAGGCTCAAAGAAGAAAGGTAAATTCTAGAGTCAATCTATATGTTGTTGAATACCGTGTGTGATGAAAATGCTAAAAATTATTGTAAATATGCTTTAGCGTGTTTGAATATGGGCTGATAATGATGATCTAAATTACATATGAGATAATTATATTATTAATTTAATCAACAATGTTGCTTCGTGGAAAATATAAGTTTATTTTATTGTCAAATTATAATATTATTATCATAGGTACGTACTTTGTCGATTATATAAGTAATTTTAAATGTACCTATCCATTTACAAAAATAAAATCACAGTCCTAGTACGTATCTTATTATTTAATTTGATAACAAATTTTATAGTGTAATTGAAATTGATTTTATTTAAATATTGTTGATTCTATTGAACCTTTGAACCTTTTCAACGAATGCGAAAATAAAAATACCTAATGATTAATTTTATCATTAACTAAGTATTGAATAAAATAATAATATAAGAATGCCTCTGATTCAGGCAGTCTGTATGCGCTGTTACCTTTTTAGTTCGTTTGTTAGTGAATTTTAGTCAATTAATTTAGTACAGAATATAACATCCGACACAATAACATTGAGTTTATTTTGTTTATCCTTAAAATCATCATCTTTAGTGTCATAATAACACATGGAGAAAAGTCCCCCGGCGGGATTAAAGACGGCATCCGGCAAAACGGCGGGGTATATACTGCAAAGTTTATGTGCAGGGCTCCCAAGCATTTTTCAACATGAATAAATAGTGATAATGAAATAAATAATAAAAAGTCTTTATTCTGCCATTTCAATAACATAATAATTTAAGCAAAGCCTCTCAGAATTTCCTCCATTTTTCCCTATCCCTCGCTAGTCTCATCCAGTCAGGTCTGCCTTTCCTTCTTTTTGCCATCCCGGGGAATCCACTCCGTTGTTCTCTTTGTCCACTGATCGTTGTTCACTCTAGAAACATGCCCACTTCCACTTCAAGTTTCTTACGTCTGAAGTTGTCCTGTACAAATTTCAATAAACCATACAAAAATTCCATAGAATAAATCACTTTCAGTTATTCTTTCTTGTCTGAGTTTTCGTCTGGGGTGGTACCTACCCCCAAATATTTTGAATTTTAATGTGCGAACATTATTGTGTTCCCATTTGAAGAGCAAAGCCGCCAGTAAAATTACTGGGCATGTAAGACTTCAATAACCAAGATGACAACGCGGTATTACTGGCGTCTTTAAGCTGCGGCTGCCACCTACTGTCACGTCCATCAGGTAACCCACCCATCTTAAATAAAAAAACATTTCTTTCCCTAAAACCTTATTCCGACTATTACGAACTTATAAAAAAAATAGCCAAATCGGTCCAGCCGTTCGCAAGAGATGCGCCTGCCAACAAAAGACATTTCATTTTTCCTTGTGGCTACATTACATCAGTATTGCTATACCCATTGGATTCAGATCATTTCTTGTTTTTAAGTGACTACTATAAATTAATATGGGTTGTCACGCTCAGATATGCTTTATTAATTTATACATTATAAAAAATGAAACGACATGTAGATCACTCTATTCTTGAATAAGACAAATAGAACAAAATTCAAGACTCAATTATTTGCAATAAAAAATATTCGGTAAGGTTATTAGACACCTACTTATTAACAAAGGCTATAATAACACGCATTACGATGTCCATGACATCAATTCCTATATCTTTATGCTGTTTAACCCGGAAAATTAAATGTATAGGTAGGTAAGTAGGTAGGTACCTACATTGCTTCCGACCGTAAAGTCGTTTCCGATCACAATATTGAAACAAAGCCATTTTGCTCCGGGATACTACAGCTTCTATCTTTATAATGTGAAAGAAATTTACTTTATTTTACCAGAGAATACTGCTACAAATTTACTTACAGACACACAGTTTTTATTCTTTCATTTATTCTTTTTATTAATTATGTACTTAGGTTGTTAGGCCCTTTAAAAAAAATGGTGTAAAAGTATCAAAATTTCCGAAAAACAAGTGTGACGAAATACAACAAGTTTGGAAACGAATAAATCAATGCATGAGGTAGATAGGTGCCTATACTGCAAAGAAAAAATAATTAATTTCCTGAAACTAAACAAATCTGCATTCGAAATAACTAAACGTAGTACTTATGTATATACATAATGTTAGTAATTGAAACAATACATGTTATAAAACAGCACACTCTATCTAATAATATTTAAGATATTTTAGTACGCAAGTGCTGTTTATTATGTAGTAAAATAAATAAATACTACTTACTATTGCAGTGGTTACGTAAAAGTAATGTTTTTCATACATTTCTCACTATGGAGCGGTGAATCAAAAATATTTGCGTAACTAAGTACCTACGGCGCAGCTGCTATAGAGCTACGGTTACTATTGCAATTCTTTATTGTATGTTAACACAACGGTTGAGTAGACGAGACGATAACTCATCAAGGATAAATTAGTAGACACAATAGAAAAACAAGTTTGGAGGGGCTCGTGGCTAAGTAATAGCTAGCTGATCAACCAATCTGCTAGGTTAAGCTGCGCTAGCCGCTGCCAGTCTGTGGATGAGAGATGATGAGATGTGGATGAGATCTACCTTGCCACGGAGGGCACGTGAAGCCGTCGGTTCCGATTGTCATACGAACACCTGTAACAATTTTAAGAGAGGTAGGGCATAGTGGGAGTAATTCCACTCAAATTGGAGCTGCCCGACTGGGGAAGTACCTCCGCCTAGCAGAAAATCGAAGTAAAATAACACTGCTTTGAGCTGTGTTGTGTTTCTTACGGTGAGCAAGGATGCCAGTGCTCCACGAGGAAACGTTGTATTGGCAGTGGGGGGACATTGACCCTTATAAATAAAAAAAAAAAAAAAACAATCGTTTGTGGTAGTCAGAAACCCAAAAAGCCTGACAACCAGTTTACCCTCAGGATATCGGTACTAACTACCCAGAAATTGGGACGCGGAGGTCTGATGGCAGTCACTTCGTGTAAATACTGATATTCAGCTGCATCTGGCTAGACTAGAAGGCGACCCTAACATATGTGGTTGGGGAAAAGTTGTTTATGGATATGTGAAATAATTCACGGCAGCACGGCAGCACGGCAGCAGTAAGTATGTAATAATGAAGTTAAAATGATCTATCAGCCGTCATCTCATTATTTCATTTCATTCATTTCCTTCTCACAGCCATCATCAGCACATCCATGATAGATGGACTGTATATGAGAATAAAGAAGATAGATGCATCAGTAATCCATCTATCCATTCATATTCATGCACAAAACCTTCACGGTTGTGGCAAAAAATGGTGCACCTACACCCACCTCTTTAAGCACGAAGAATTCTTTGTTTTCTACAACACATGCTTCGTTTCATATAGACCTTTATAAACTGTTCTAAAATAATTTTATTGTCATTCAAGAAATAACAAAACCACATCCATATTAATTTATAAATCACTTGCGCATTGTCATCTTGAGACCTCACTGATATGCCCAGTAGTTTCATTGCCAGTTTTTTTCGTTTACAGGGGGAAATCTGCAAAAGTCTACCGGTCTACAGACTGGGGTAATACCGCAAAGTTTGGGATTCTTACCCACTAAAACTACCCTGGTTGCCCACCACACATGGACGGAGGCACTGTGTCCACTTAATAGACCCCCCGGACTCCCCTGTGCAACGCCTATTAAGTCACATTCCTGGGAATAATTTCATTACCTAGTTTTTACCCTTCAAACTGGAACATAATAATGTTACTACATTATTACTTCATCATCATCATCATATCAGCCACAGGAGGTCCACTGCTGAACAAAGGCCTCCCAATACACTTCCACAAGGACCGATTTACCGCCTGATTTAACGTATTCCAGCGACCTTTACCAGGTCTTCTGTCTATCTTGTTGGAGGCCGTCCTACTCTGCACTTTCCGGTGCGTGCATTATTACTTACAGCAATTTCTTTTATATTATACTAAGGAGGCAAACAAGTATACCTGATGCTAAACGGTTACCGTAGCCTATAGACGCTTGCAACACCAGGGGAATCACTTCCGCGTTGCCGACCCTGTAAAACAAAAGAGGAATAGTTGGGTTGGCAGTATAAGGATCAAAGCCGCCACAACCCAAAACAACGTTTCCTCGTCGAGCACTGGCAATACTTTATAATAAGTAATATACTTTGTGATACAATCTTAACTGATCTGTTACCTTAATTTTTAATTAACATTTACGTAGGTACAAACTAAATGAGCCACATGTCACTCACGTTGGGATGATATTTTATGACAATATAATTCTTTAAACAAATAAGTAGGTCTACCTACCTATGTTGGAAACGTTAATGTAAGTAATGATAGCGATACCAATATTTGCCTAACCCTAATTTGTAGAAAAATGAGATCGGAAATGTTTTCTTAAATAATATGCTTAAAGGTACATATCTACTGTTTAACTAACACTGTTATTAATCATAGTTTCTCTTCTCATAAAATATTCATATTTATATAGTGACATTTATTACTATCTGTATTAACGTTACATGTTTTTCCCGCGAAAAACCAATCAGTCATAAAATAGACTTTTAATAATAATTATGACTGATTGTTTGTTTGTTTAATTTCGTATTATACTGTAATTTATGCGAAAGGTCTTTAAGAAAAGAGATAAGATGGTAATCTTATCTATGCCAATACATATTGATCAGTTTGAGTCCATAGTCCAGTGAATTCTAGTGTACTTATGAATTCTAGCGCCTGATTTTGACAGCCAGGTGGCAAACCTGCCATTGCTAAGGTTTTCTTCTTCTTCTAGTGCTTCTCTAATATAATATTATTATTATAAATAAAGGTCTGTGTCCTTTCTCAGGATTCTATAGCATTGCCAAATTATATCGAAATATATATAATGGTTGAGACTTAAAAGAAATAAATAATTATTTATTTGACTCAATTTAGTTCTTGAGCTGAAGTACGTTGTACATTAAACGTGCACGAATGAATGGTAACAGACAAATAGAAAAACAGAAAAACAAAGTTAATATTATTATACAAAAAGCCGCCATTCTGATTTTGAACACCTGCAGAATTGTCGGAAAATTCATGCAACTTGTGACATTAACATTTACTTTGCTGATCCCTCTATTGTGGCTAAAAATAGCCAAATCGCTAACAAAAAAAAACGCATTCCTGAAAAATATAATACATGTTTATTATCTAGATTTTACATTTGCAATACACATTAGCAGTTAAGTAATTTTGCATTTAACTTTTTAATGGCAACTTAACTAGACACAATCTATGCTTGTTCAAGCATTATACATCTATGCCTCAATTATCATGTAATTTTTTGTGAGCAGTCGTCATTAGCAAATAGGATAATGACCGACCTAGAAAGTACAAAGGCCAGCACGTCAAGATACCGGCCACAGTCAAATTTCTTTGATTGATTTTCAACTTTAACTCAAAACGATAAAGTTCATTTTCTATTGCGACAATTTGACAGTTTTGGATAGCTTGACCTGCTAGCGTCTGTACCTACCATGCTCTTACAGAATTCCGGTGTAAAGTTGCAACCCGATGCGTTCCACGGGTAAGTGAAAGATCCGGAAACCCAATCCGACTAAACAGTGAACAACATCTACGACGCCTTTGGTGTTGGAGATGTTTACTGACCACCAATTAGAGCTGAAGAATGCTAAGCATCTGAAATAAAAAAATTACGATAACTTTGAACGCATACAGCATTATACATGACCTTAACCCACCTTCCACTTTCCTTCATCGGACTACCAGACATCGGGAGGCCTTTCACCGAGGTCGAATTTCCACCACGACGCACGAAGCGGTATGCTGCGTCTTTTCTTGTTCGCATCGCAAAGAAGTTGGCTGCTCTCCCTACGTCTATATTCCCGGACGCATATAACCTTGGGTGAGAGTGAACAGGCATTTTCTGGGTAAGCGTGTTCCACCTTCGACCTCGTCGTAGCTTATCATCAGGTGAGGCTGAGGTCAAACGCAAAACCATAAACTATTAAAAACACTACTATCGTTACTTTATACAGCTAACATAATAACTCAATCCGTCTTTACAAGATATTGCGTAATACCAAGTCGTTATCACAGTCAAAATATTGTTAAAATAAAGAAAAATTACATAAAACTAGCGCTCATAACGGAAATTCGTGTTGCACTATACTCTTGAAACGTCACTCTGATTTACAGGTTGATAATGCTTATCGAAATACATACAATACGTATATTTGCACATAGTAAACGATTATAAGCTGACAGTTTTATAGGCCTATGCCGCAGCCTTCCGTTTTTACAATGTCAGACTAAGACTGGAACAAGTTGGTTCATTTCAGGAGAAAGATATTTATCTTACTATGTGTTCTTTTTATAAGACGATAAAAACAAGCTTATTATGGACGGCAGCGATGTCAACCACGCCAGTGAGATCACTCGCACAATGACATTTTGAGACTTCAGTTGTGCCCAGTTATTTCACTGGCTTCAGCCCTTCAAACCGGAACACAATCTTGATGGCACATTATTACTTAGTGGCAGGTATTTAGAAAAGTGGTGGTACCAGTTACCAGCGGATCTCGGGGGCAAAGTCCTACCATCTAAGAAAACCAAAATCGCATCGTGCTTTCCCGGGGAGAGCTCCCCGGGAAAGCTTGAAAAAGATATTAGAGTCTTTACCGACCAACCCACACCTTATTTACCTATTACGACTACATATTTACATCAGTGTGTTGTGATTAGTACAGGACCAGAAAAAGTGGTAAGAGCAAGGGCAGGCCTATTCTCAATAGTTGGTAGATTCGGGATAATGTTGTTAATGATGATAATTATTTGCACCCAACCACAATAGCAAACAAAGACATTGTCCAATAACAATAACAACACGCATAAAAATAACATTCATGAATACATTGCTGAGAAGATCTACAAAGATAGGTGCACTAAGTGTCTTTTAAATGTCCAATGATTTTTCAGTTTTTCGTGACATTCTATTTTCGATAAATGATTGTCACCAACACAATTATGACCGATGTAAAGTAGCCGATAGGCGTTCCAATTTTGTGTCGAGTATAAGTACTAAACTTCGAATTGAAAGGTATAATCCATAAAGCTTATGGAGGTCACTGACAGTCGTTATACAATAAATTTAGAACCAGTTGTAATCATGCGAACCCTACCAATAAGACAGTCGTACTCAGTGTATATCTGTATATCTATACTATAAATACTATTGGAGCAGTAACCCAAACGAGTCGTAGATAATAAAGTACATTACATACCTAAATCTGATTTGGGCAATCAATCTCGCTACTGTCAAATATTTGTCTTTGCGTTCGTCTTGATGTAATAATCTGGCGCTTTAGGTAATTAAAACTGTCGTAAAGGACATTTATTTATAATTCGATTCATAAAACAAAATTGTAGGTAGTTAAAATAAATAAATTTGAGGTCATTATTGAGAAATGCCCGTTTATCTGTGGTTAAGGAACTTGCAGTGAACTTGCTACAAACCTTTGTACTGAGTCACTTTATATAACGGAACGTACCTAGTTAGAGTCCGGTGCAAAATAAATAGTACAGCGATACTAATAGAATAATGTCATTGTCGATAGCAAAAGAAAGAATGAGTCAAACAAAACACTTTCTGAAAATGAACAATAAAAACGAACAGAAAAATATGAACAATAAAAACAAATAGAAAAACTATTAGGGGGGGCTAATATGGACACTTGAACTAATGATTAAAGTTGCGAAATTTCTAAGGATTCGGGTTCTAAATATGAAATGAGAACAGTTGCTAAATCTGGTACTTATGTGCCTAAAATGGCTTCATTCAGCAGAAATTCCTCTAAATCATATCATGATTTTTTCAAAAGCCATTTTAACCACACGGCAAATTTCAAATTCCTCAGTGGCAAATAACTTTAAACACACGACGTCTATACATAAAATGTTTACATTATTTTCCAAGGACGGAGGATTTTTAGCTTTCTTCTCAAACATTTCAAGAAGTAAACGTGGTCACCTAAATACATAATTTAATTAACATTAAATGATAACGTGATTATAATGAGATAATTTAATTACCTAAATTAGTTCAATCGCTTAAACGGTGAAGGAAAATATCGTGAGGAAACCAGCATAGCTATCTTATAGATTTTCTCGACAGTTTGTGAACCCGCACTAGGCCAGCGTAGTGGACTATAGCCTAATCCCTCTCAATATGAGAGGAGACCCGTGCCCAGCAGTGGGACAGTATATGGGTTGATGATGATGATGATGATGAGTTCATAAATTAACATAGACATAGATTTGTACGCTAACTCATTTTTTGTGTCATTATTCATTCCTGTAGAATACTTATTATAATTATAGTACCGAGACTATTAGTATTTCGAGCCTTTTTCCAACTATGTCGGGGTCAGCCTCCGGTCTAAGAATATCAGTATTTCACACGAAGCGACATCCGCAACCAAAATTTGGGCAATACCGATATCCTGAAGATAGATTGCCTGTCAGGTTTATTGGGCTTGCTACCACTAACTAATGCAATAGGTGTTCGTATTAGAACCAGCTTTACGTGCTTTCCGAGGCACGGAAGGGTCTTCATGTGTTAAGAATGGTCACCTATACACAGACTGGCCATAGTATAGAGGCCAGCACATCAAGCTAGCCCAATCTCTCAAAATTATTTGATAGATTTTCAACTTTAATGCAAACCAATAAGGTTCATTTAAAATTGCGAAAATTTGACAGTTTTTGGATAGCTTGACCTGCTGGCGTCTGAACTTTTACTAGAAATACCATCATATCAGGGATATGATGGTTTTTCAAGGTGCAATTACACTGACACAAAAGAATAACAAAAAGTCCTTGACACGATAATTATGTTTTAAATATTAAACTGTAGTTCCCACTTTTGATCAATATGACGATTTATTTACTGCGATTCGCTTATAGCTCCGCTTATGACTTACGTCAAATGCTATCACCTATCACAGCAGCCGGTCGCCACACATCGTCGCAAGCGCAGTAACAAATCGCAACGGGGTAGTGCGCACGCTCTATAACTATCGATAGACTAACAAAAATACGCGAATTTTTGCCATTTAAAATGACTGTCCAGTTCTAGTGAAGTGATACTAATGTTAATTCATAATTATACAGGTTTGTTAATTTTAATTTGAAATTAATTCTCATTTTCTAGGCGATCCTAATACATTTTGCATATAATTTCATTGATTTTAGAATTTATATGTGTTAAAAACTTTGAAATATTATTATTATTTGTCATACTGTTATGGTTTAGTATTTTTATTGATTTCTATGTGGCGAAATGTTGATTATGGCAGTTATAACCGGTCTGGCTTTCCATAGCTAGTTTTCAGGACGACTTGAATATACTTTTTATACGTGTAGAAAACCTATAACATCTCGATCAGCAACTAAAAACGAACAACTTTGCGTACTCACAATCGCTATATAGGTTGTTCGATAATCGACTCCTTCGTTCTTGCGCATCATAGATTTTGAACAATACCTATAACAATATACTATGATGGATTCATCTAATTAAAATTATTGATTTCTGACATTTACGCGAATATTATAGGTACATTGAAATAAAACTACTTTTTACGGATTTTATCGCGTATATTGATATTATTAATCCCTAATAGGGATTAATAATATCAATATATTATATTAATCCCTATCAATATATTATATTAATAGGGATTAATAATATCAATATATTATATTAATCCCTATTAGGGATTAATAATATCAATATACGCGATAAAATCCGTAAAAAGTAGTTTTATTTCAATAACGAAAATTAATTAAAATTTATTAATATGTAGGTATTTTTATTTTTATCACGGAACTTCTTCAATTTAAGAAGTCAGCTCTAATCGGTGGAGCAATCGCCACTGTTGTCTATCTTCTGCCATCCGTCACGAAAGTACCCGTAATTTTTTTATTAAAGACTACTAGACTAGGAAAGAACCCAAGGATTTTAGTAAGATAACTGTAAATCACGTCATTTCGTACCGATGTTTTTTATCTAAGAAATCACCTACTAAAGAGCCACCTTTAGTAATTCCTCAAAGGATCAATTTCATATGCAGAAGATATACATAGTAGCTCCTTAGCATTTTTTTTTTGTGAATATTTATGATTTATCAAAAACGGCCATTTTAATGTGAGTGATCATCTACTGCCCATAACCACCTACATCACGCCATGAGAAGCACAAGCAATTGTCATTGGATGACCTTATAGACTACCTATTTACTGTGCCTGCTGCTGGAGCCATGGCCCAGCGCCTATCCCTCTAGCTATACCACTCAATGGACATTCAATTTGATTCAGTATCGTAATACCTACTTCAGTTATTTTTGCGATAAGTATGTAGAAGGAATGGCGAAATAGCTAATCCACTTCTACTACATTTCTACATTTTGTGGGTTCCAAAATTCCCGCAAGGAAATATATTTATTGTATAGGTAGCAGGTAGTTGTTCTTGGTCTGGGTGTGTGTGTATGTGATAACTTGAATTTGTAAACGCACCCACGATACTGGAAAAAATCTAGTGTAGAGAAAACGTGTTTTTAAAGTTAAATCGCGGGAAACGAATTCAATAAATATTGCCATGTGTTCGTGCGTACAGTATCGTAAGCATTTGTTAAAACTATACGGAGTTCCTCAAGAACCAGGGTGGCTAAAATGGCCACGTTTGAAGAACAACTACCACAAGATCAGCTTATACTGGAAATGTATGGCCTGTTGTAGTACCGTGTGTCCATTTGTTTTAACCCTCCAGTAATGGAGTCCCTGATGTTTTACATAATTATCATGAGTGGCCAAATATTAAATCCTCGGTATATGTACTGAAGACTGCCTCATTGGGTGCAAGCACGGCTGCCAGGCGTGAGTTTTCAAGCAGAGGGTTAAAAAACAGTAGCAGCTTAGAGTTGGGATTCTTGCTCGTGTAATGGAAATAGGCTCCCCTCTAATATATACGTCCTCCGACAATATTTTTTTGTCCGGATTTTATCGCAGTATTGGTATGAAATCTTGACGTTTCTAATAATAATTTATAGCAAACAAAACAGATATATAAATCAGCATGTTATTAAATTTAACATGAATAACCTTTAAATATATTCAGACACGACATTCAATTTGCGCTAATTGCTACAATCGTTGAAAATCTTTCTAATGAAATTAACCACTCGCACGCAGTTTTTAAATTGTACAAAACCCTTGACATTTATATCATGGCAAAAATCATTGCAGATAACAAATTACATATTGGACATGGTTAAGCGCCATCAACCAATCGTAAACTATTAACTACTAGGTTAAGGGCTCCTCCTCCAGGTTCTGACAGTGGCCACCAGGATGGTATCTACTATACCATCCCGGTGACCATTGTCACTGTGTAAGAATCCCAAATTCCCCGGTCTAATCCCCGCAGATGCTCCGCGTGTTGGCAGTTGACCCTAATACTACCATCCCAACTGTTCCTCTTTCGTTTTACAGAGTCGGCAACGCGCAAGTGATACCCCTGGGGTTGCAAGAGTCTATAGGCTACGGTAACCGCTTACGATCAGGTGGGCCGTATGCTTGTTTGCTTCCTTAGTGGTATAAAAAATAAGGTAAGCCCACCTGAGCCCCGGATCTACATTTTAAATCCGCCCATCTAGAAATCGGGTAGTATAGTACAAGACTGACTGGCCGCTTCCCTCAATGGTCGCCGACCGGGGTAAGTTCCCTAGATCCTGGTTCACCTGGCTAAGATTAGCCGACTCGAGAAGTTATGATTATATTTATAATCATTATCATTAATTTCCTTGGTGTCTTTATGGTGAGAGTGAACAGGCATTTTCTAGGTAAGCGTGTTCCACCTTCGCCCTCGTCCTCGCTTACCATCAGGTAAGACTGAAGTCAAACGCAAACCGATCAACGATAAAAAAAATGTTTAATGCATGTTGTATTTATTGATTTATTGGCAATATTACAGTCTATCATTAGCAATTGAGACGTAGGTACCGCGCTTATTTTTTCGGTCTGAAGAGAAGCAATTACTATCGTTACGCCACGCAAGCTTGCATGTACATCGACAACTCGCCGTATTTTTATTGTCAAAGCTGTACATTGTATTTCTATTAGTTTTTTATTACCTATACCGGGTTAATTGTAGCGTACTCGATTGAGTTAAACATACAATCATGATACTTACTACTACTTTCCCGATAGACTAATCGCAGGCACAAAGCCAAGCTAACGAGCGGCCAGTAACACTTTACTTTACCTGGGAATCGAACTTTGAGTTCACTCTCCGCAGCAGCACTTGTCACCACTACTGTTTCCAAATCTGGACCTTGCAGAGTGTAACGGTTCTTAAATATTGTGAATGGACTCGTTATAAGGCCCCATTTAACCTCCTCTCGGTTTTACGGGTAGTTTTGTAACACCCTATATATCTAACCTTCGATAACAATTGTAATAAATCAAATCACAAATAAATAATAATTTACCTACTTGCAACGTGACGCAGATGACTTTCCATAGTGACGTTACTTTTCATTTCTGTGCAGACAGACTTTCTTTAAGTAGGTACACAGAATTATCAATTATGTAATAATATATTTATCTCACAGTACATGTAAATGATATTTTCATTGAGATATTATAGTGAACTAAAATAATAAGTCTATTATAAATGTAACACGTATGTTTAAGTGCGCAATAATAATAGTAGGTACTTACCTAATAGTTAAAGTCAAAGTACTTTAAGTATATAGTAATCCCTTCAAAACATACACATAAATATAAACACACCAAGACGCCTGTATTCCCCGAAGGGTTAGGCTCAAGAATGAACACCGCCGACATTTATATAGGGGGCGACCCTATTGCCATTAACCGGGTAAGAAATCCAAACTCCGAACTGCTACTTAGAATTTGTATATTGAAATATTTAGAACCCCTTTAGCAATTATTTGCGGAGCTTGGATTTGTGCCCGGTTGAAGGCTCGCCCCCTATTACATGAGACTAGTGGTGTTCAAGGTTGCTATAAATCAGTAACATGCTTAATGCTATATGCTTAATTTTTTAAGCATGCGATTTTATGTGCTATAATGTAGCATGCTTAATTTATATGCCTACTTGTTATGTTACGGCAAAACGGGCGGGCCGCGCCAGACCGACAATTGTTTGATAGAGAGAGAGAGAGTGATAAGCGATATAAAGCAAAATAGCTTTATAGCATAAAGTGCGAACCGCGATATCATTTGCTTTATGCTATATTTATTAAGCATGCTACTTTATACATGAGACCTCAACATACCGACGATCGAACCATGTACAGACGCTAGCAGGACAAGCTATCCAAAACTGTCAAATTTTCCCAATTGAATATGAACCTTATAATTTTGTGTTAAAGTTGAAAATCTATCAATGAAATTTGACAGATTGGGGTAGCGTGATAATTTATGCTGGTACATTTTTTTTTATTCTACTGAGGTGCAAACAAGCATACGGCTCACCTGATGGTAAGCGGTTACCGTAGGAGTATCACTTGCGCGTTGCCGACCCTGTATTGAAAGAGGAATAGTTGGGTCGGCAGTACAAAGGTCAGTCAGTCCCCCCACTGCCAACACAACGTTTCCTCTCTTTGAGCACTGGCAACCTTGCTCACCGTAAGAAACACAACACACCTCAAAGCAGTGTTATTTTACTTCGATTTTCTGCAAGGCGGAGGTACAGTCAGCAACGAAAGTCGCTGAACATGTTGCAATCTTCAATATGATTTTTAACAAGTATGAAGTTACTGACCTACGAAGGTTATACGAAATAATTGCATAGATGACCATTAAATATTTCGGTTACCTTAGTAGAAAAGACCTGTTGCCAAGTTCTGGAACTGTGACAATAAAAAAATTTAGCTGTGTTCAGTGACTTTCGTTGCTGACTGTACTTCCCCAGTCGGGCAGCTGCAATTTGAGTGGAATTACTCCCACTACTGCCCTACCTCTCTTAAAATTACTTCACCTCTGCCTAACCCTTCAAGGAATACAGGCGTGATAATGTTACCACACTCCACTTACAGCACGTCGCCCTCTGTCTGAACTTGGCTGACACTGCAGTGTACCTAGATAAATAAACAGATGTCGTCGGTAATACATTGGACTTATTATTGTTGTTAACATTGATGACACATTACATGGTTGTTTATAAAGGTGAGGTCTGTTAAAATGCACAATATAACTTTTTAGGAAAAGAAAACCGACTTCAAGCGTTGTGTGTAAAATTTCTCATGGATGCCATGCTCAGAATTGGACCAATTGAAATGGGATCACATAGGAATCACCAGCTCTCAAATAAAAAAAGAATCATTAAAATCGGTTCACCCAATCGAAAGTTCTGAGGTAACAAATAAAAAATAATACAGTCGAATTGTGAACCTCCTCATTTTTTGAAGTCGTTTAAAACATCTAGGAATGGGGGGGAAGGCACGTTTTGTTGTTATATCGGTCTGCTTACTCGTGGCCGCTTATATCGGCGAGGTTCACTATTTATGGGGTGCGAAATATTCTGAAGTCTGAAGTCTGAAGCGGTAAAGTTTATACGTCAGTCGCCCATTGCACTTGGCCCTCCAGAAGGGTCCAGAGTCGGTATGCTGACCAGGTGGCCGGAGAGCCCGAGACAACCATCTCACATCCCTGACCGAAAAAAAATAAAATTATTAAAAGAAAACCGACTTTAAGCATTGTGGCAGAAAATCGGTCGAATTGAACTAATACATCGCTTAACGGATCCACTCGGATGACGTCTCCGTGACGTCCGTTTACCTTGTCCAAAATATAACAAATACCTACTTTTCTGAAAACTGCATCAAAATCAGTTCAGACAAACGCGAGATAATCGCGGACAAACATACACACATACATAAAGGTCAAACTGAGAACCTCCTTTTTTTGAAGTCGGTTAGAAAGGGTATGTCCGACTCGTACCGATTTACAACGACACTTGCCTATCCTTGCCATCCCTGTCACCGTCACGCTATGACATTGACAGGTTTTGGTCCAAGGTTGGCTACTCCCTACAAGAAGGGTGAAGTTCACCCAGATATCGAAAGAGTTTTGGTTATTTAAATGTATTCAAACAAAGTAACGGGTGCCAGCTAGTCTGTCCAGGATACTATTATACAAATATTTAACTCATTAATGACATATTGAATCGGTTTAATGATATTTAAATCAAATAATTATAGCGCCGGACAGTCGCCAACTGTATACATTAACAGAACAAACCGCTTAATTTAAGGTGTTATGTATAAACAGACATAAATTACGTAGTTACATAAAATGATATTGTAAACATAATATAATTTGTAACCCCTGATATATCAATGGCTCCTCAAAAGAGAATAATTTGTCTGTGTTCCTTAACTTTGTTTAAAAAATTGCTGTAACACAAATTATTTCACTTTTATCGTGAGAGATCTATAAATCTCACATACAAAAACATCAATACAAATCTAATAAACATACGCCTGTATTCCCCAAAGGGTTAGGCAAAGATGTACCATTATCCTACACCGGACACACAGTTCGCTGTGTAACCGAGCTGCAACTGAGAATTTCATAGATCTAATAAGTTTATTTCACAAATCTAATAATATAATATCTAATATATGCTCCGCGGGAGAATTTTAGATAGGGCATAGTGTGAGTAATTTCACTCAAATTGGAGCTGCCCGACTGGGGAAATAGGTACCTACCCCTTTCAGAAAATCGAAGTGAAATAACACTGCTTTGTGCTGTTGTGTTCCCTACGGTGACCAAGGTTGCCAGTGTTCCACGAGGAAACGTTATGTTGTGTTAGCTCATATCCGGTTGCTCATTTAATCGTTCGATCATTTGCTCACTCTTATTTGACAATCACTCAAAATATACATTCTATTATTCATTCACTTACACTTCATTTGATTGATAGTTCACGGCCGGCATTCTTGTTCGAGACGTGGAAGTGTGAAGATGTGTAAAGTTGGAAGTTTTAAGTTTATACTCTGTTGGATCTTAAGTAGAACTTTAAAAGTGTAAGTACGATACTTATTGTTATAAAGCTATTAGATGTTTTATTTCTGTTTAAAACTTGTGAAAAGGAGAATAAATATATTTTATTAATATTGTAATGTTTTGGTGTTTCTATTGCGAACCTCTATATTCTGAACTGTGGTATTACATGCGGTATTACAGTTCAGAAGTGGGATCGTAAGAGAATTCTCATAATTTTCTTTCTTCACGTCCACAAGGTTCGTAAAAAGTGTGAGTGCTTGCTCATTTATTTCCTTTCACAGTTTGTCTACTATGATGCTGTTTTTGGATGGCAACTTACTTTTATTTTGTCTTTTTTTTTCTCTCACCATCATTATAATTATAATGATTGGGTAAAGATCGGTCAATAATATGGTTTGTTGATGGAATTTGATAAATAGATCAAGGTAAACGACTATTTGATGATTGACAAGTTGCTACTAACTTTTTGGGTTTTCCACTTTTGGTTTAGGATATACACTAAAAGTAAAAGTGGTTTAAGAAGTATGGAAACTTCGTATTCTTGTAAATGAAAGACTTTCTAAAGATTTTAATTTTTTTTGTGTTCTACCTGCATCAAATGAGAAGGCCTGCTATATTTGTTTCTATGGTCTATTTCCAATGTTTATATACTACCTGCGAGCAATATATTTTCATCAACGTACTAAGCTTCTTATCGTTAAGTTTCAGATCTACGCACGGATTGAATACAACCGAGGGGAAGGGTTGTTATTCAATATGGATAATTACGGAATGCCCAGGTTAGAGGGCAGGGTTGAGCCCAGGTTAGAGGGTGGGGTTGAGCCCAGGTTAGAGGGCGGCGTTGAGCCCAGATTAGAGGGTATAGTATCACCTGAATCGGGGGGAAATGGAGTATCCAGGTTAGAGGACAAAGGAAGGAATAAGGAACAGAGGAATAGGGAAATGGATACTTTTAGATCAAGGAAAGAAGAGCGAATGTTGCGTTCATCTAGGAGCTGGAAGAGACAAAATCCAACAGCGGATTCGGAGAGTTCATCATGTGGCGACAGGATAAGGAAGTACAGGAGAAGATCGAGAGGGAGAAGAGGAAGGTCAAGGTGGACGGAAAGCTGCAGCGATAGTTCAAATGACCGTGAGTCAAACTTATTTCTAAATCTAGTAGGAAAAGAAAAGAATCTGATACTAATGCTATATTAGATAAGTTTTTAACGATTTTAAATAACGTCAAGAGTTCAGAGAAGCCCAAGTTATCATTTATTAATAATGTTATACCGGATTTTGATCCTTTAAGTAAAGAGCAGACTATTTTAGTATGGGTCACTAAATTTGAAGAGTGTGCCGAGATATACAGGATGTAACAAAAACCCTGTCCGATCCGAAAGAGGCGTATTCCTTTTCTTATATACTTACTAATAAACATAAATAAAAATACGATATTAAAGAAACCAGAAAGTATCGATTTTTCTTCTTCTAATAAACTTACACAATTCTCCACTAAATACGGGAAAATTTCATAAGTTGACAATACTCCACCCAGCGGCGAAATCTTTTAATATTTACCAATTTATTTTTCATTTTTACCTCAAAGGATGCCGCCAAGCGGCGCCGCTCCATGCGCGCTTTGTCGTCGCCGATAGACTGTACCTAACTACCTACAGAGCGGCACGTGTAAGCCAATTGTTGTCCTTGACATGTCAGTCTCGCGTAGAGTTCGCTTCCGATCGGTCGTCCGTGAATCTCTTATCACCTCGATTACCCATCGTATCGTGAGTAATGTCGTATTCCAATCTGTTGTCAATGTCGTGTTCCAATGTGCTTATGCTGCAATTATGCAGATGTTCGAAAAGACTACGAGTGAGTGAGAGTATGGGGTGCGTTTTGCTAGGCAAGGTATGCCAGTGCCGTCGGAGCGTGTATCCAACGTCTCCATGAACTTGAAGTTCACGTGTACACGTGTACGAACACGTGTCAAGCAGTGTCCATGAATGAGTACAAGACTCATTACCCTAATGCCGAAAGACCACGAAAACACGACGTGGAATATCAGTAAGTACCTATTGGAAGTTCACTTAAGGAACACGATCGCAGAATTTTGTAGATATCAAGTTCATGTTTTACAAAATAATTTTAACAAAGCAATACATTTAGTTCATTGTTTCTTGAAAAACAACGTCAATAATTATTTAGGTACCTATTAGGTAAGCAACACATTCCTGATACCCACGCGTAAGCGGAAGTATTGGGTATCACGATGCTTGTACGATACCAGCTGATACCTGCGCGTAGGCACGGTAGGAGGTAATCATCCCTATGACTAATACGTAACAGCTGATACTTATGAAAAACACAAAAGAACGTCAATTATTAGGTAAACATAACTATGCCTAATCGATATCAGCTAATATCTACGTGTAGGCCCAGTAGGTAAGATTCATTCGCATTAAATTTGTTTGGCGGCACGCGACAGAGCGGTCTGGTGGCACATGACAAAGGATCAAAAAGCGGCAAATTGCTCGGGCGGTTTCTTTGACACTAGTGTAGATCGAATTGAATAAACTTTATTTCGTGGATTGAGTGTTGACATGTAAAAGGTTTAATTTTTTTTTAAATTATATTTAAATTAATCGGGGAAAAAAAAATATCTCTTATCTAATTATCGTTTACGTGTTTGTGTACGTAATACGACACCTTATACGACCCTTAAGGATCGGACAGGGTTTTTGATACATCCTGTATGGCTGGTCCGAAAAGGAAATTATTCATTACGCCCTTCCAAAACTTACGGGGGTGGCGAAAACTTGGTAGGTACCAAGGTTTGCCATCTCTTCTACACACCTGGGGTGAATGGAAAAATAAACTAATAGAGTCATTTCCTTGCCGCGAGGACTACGTTGAACTCTTGACGGAGATGCTAGCTAAACGTGTCAAATACGGTGAATCTCTGGAACATTAATATTATGCAAAACTGAATTTGTTAAATAGGTGTACAATTTATGGTAAACAGGCGGTACATTGTGTCCTATATGGAATAGATGACCGTGCAATTAAGAGTGGGTGCCCAAGCGGCTCAATTTAGTGAACCCGAACAGATTCTTAAATATTTTAGAACCGTTAAGGTAGCTCAAAACAGGGAAGGATATGATGCTAATCCTAGGAATAGGAACGATTGTAGGCCCTCTAATAACGCGACACATAGGAGCCCGAATTTCAAATCCGGTACAATAAATTCTAACATACGTTGTTTCAACTGTAACGAATTCGGCCACCCCAGTTTCAAGTGTGAAAAACCTCTTGTTAAGTGTTCGTTTTGTGACAGACTAGGACATCTATCCTCTAGTTGTTATAGGAACAAACCTAACGCTGACTCTATTAAAAATGAAACCCAATCAAAGACCGACGAAAAACGAGTGTCAAAGTTATGCACGACTGATAAGTCTATCGATAAATATATTTTTGATATTAAAATTAATGGTAAAGTAGTACAGTGCCACATAGACTTAGGAAGCCAGTGTTCGTTAATTAAAATAAGCAAGGTTAGGGAACTCTGTATAGAGGTTAAGTGTCCACCTAATCTCCCTGTGCTTAGAGGTATCGGTGCGAATCTAACCATTCCGTTAGGAGTAATAACAGCAGATATTGAAGTTCAAGGTATTGCAAAGGTTATAGAGTTATATGTAGTCGATGATTACGTGCTTAGTAACCCTGTTCTTTTGGGGCATTCGTTTACTGAGATACCTGACATTATAATTACTAAGACTCCAGACAGATTGATATTTAAAAAAATAGATTCTACTAAAATACACTGACGTGCTATGACGATGTTCGCATTCAGAGATATTCATTGAGTATGGTCCCGGTAAAATCTGATTCACCCTGGAGTGGTAATATGTACGTAAGGGGTTCCCTTAGAGACATTGGAGGTAAACATTATTACCTATTAGCGGGTGAATATGACATCAAAGATGGACGCGGTACTCTACTTGTATATAATATGTCTGAAGGTGCTATAACCATATCTAAAAACTCCTTATTGACTCGTGCTATTAAAAGTGAATATGCGGACCTTCCAGAGACTTTGAATTGTTGTCAAATGTCTTTCGATTCCACCTGTCCTGATGAACTTATAAATGCAATGAAAATTTAAATAGCGATGAACGTCTACGGTTACAGGAACTATTGAACAAATATATAAACTGCTTTTCTAAGGGTCTGGGGGATCTCGGGTTTACTAAGGTTACAGAAATGGTTATAGAGCTAGAAGACGCTGAACCTATCGTGTACAAGCCGTATCGTCTATCTCATTCTGAAAGAACTCTAGTAAACGATATGGTTCAAGAAATGATAGATAGCGGTACAGTGAGGGAATCTTCTTCGCCTTATGCGAGTCCTATCGTTCTAGTGCAAAAAAAGACTGGAGAAAAACGTTTGTGCGTCGATTATCGTGCACTTAATAGAAAGACCAAAAAAGACCACTATCCCCTACCACGTGTTGAAGACCAATTAGACCAATTGGTGGGCAACAAGTTCTTCACGTCACTTGATTTAGCATCAGGGTACTACCAAATTCCCATTTGCGAAGAGTCCCGTCCAAAAACTACCTTTGTTACCCCTGATGGACAGTTCCGAGTATAATCGCATGCCATTTGGTATGGTAAATGCACCATCTGTCTTTCAGAGAACAATAAATAAAATACTTCATGACGCTAAAATCAAATATGCAATCGTCTATATGGATGTTATCCTTATTCCCAGTAAAAATGTTTCGGAGGGCTTAGAGCGATTAGAGGAAGTTTTATATCTTCTCAGGCAGGGAGGGTTAACTCTTAGGCTTATTAAATGTAACTTCTTTTTAGATACTATTGATTTCCTAGGTTTTGAAGTAAACTCCACGGGTATTCGTCCAGGTAGTAGTAGGAAAACAGAGGCCATTTCGAAATTCCCTACACCTAAAATATACATGAACTAAGACAATTCCTATGCCTATCCGGATTCTTTAGACGATTTATTAAAGATTATGCGATTATAACGTCCTCACTGACGAATCTATTAAAGAAGGATGTTGCGTGGACATGGGGTAGTGACCAAGCTAAGACCTTCGACCAGGTAAAGACTCTACTTATAAAACGACCGTTTTCCACTTAATATTTTCCTATTGGATGAGGAACGGTCGTGTGTATCGTATAGTAGGGGACGACATTAGGTGGTTAATTCCTAAGGGTGTATGTTGGCAGATATTAAAGAAAAACCATGACGATATAGGTCATTACGGGTTTGACAAAACACTGCAGCGTATTCAACAACATTATTGGTTCCCTAAAATGCGTCGTTTTATTAAGAAATACGTGCAGTCATGTCTAGAATGTGCCCATCACAAGACTCCTGGTGGCAAAAAGGAAGGTGAACTGCACCCAAAGTTAGTGTCCCTTTCCAAACAGTACACGCAGACCACTTGGGCCCATTTATTAAAAGTAAGAAGGGTAACTGCTATTTACTAAATTTGTTAATATTACTGCTGTCAAAAACACTAAGTCGCTCACTAGCATACGCGTGGTTAAAGAACATGTCAGTTATTTCGGAGTTCCAAGTCGGCTCATAACCGATAAAGGTACTAGCTTTACCAGTAAAACATTCAAAGAGTTCACTTCGCTACGGTATAAAGCACATTATTAACGCCGTTGCAACTCCCAGAGCTAACGGTCAAGTTGAACGATTTAATAGGACTATCTTAGATGCTCTTTCGACTTGTAGCCATAACAAGGATGATAAATCCTGCGATGGTTATATTTATGACATACAAGTAGGTATCAATACTACAATCCATATAACCACTCAAAAAAGTCCCTCGGAATTATTATTTGGATTTAACGTAACCAGTAGAACGGAAGGTATTTTGAGCTCCATTATAACTGATACCACCAACGTTATTAGCTCGGAAGATTTAAACGACATTAGAGATAGGGCAAGCGATAACATAAAGACACAGCAATTAAAAGATATAGAGGTTTAATAGTCACAGAAAATTGAGCCGAAAGTATAGTGTAGGAGACTTAGTACGTATTGAACGGCAAGTCCCTCATGACGGCAAATCCCAAAAACTAGTAGTTACATTTCAAGGACCATATCGCGTAGTTAAAGTCTTACCCAATGAAAGATATGTGATTGAGGACACCCCTATGACACGCAAACAAGGTCGTCGATACGAAGCTATTGTAGCCATTGATAAAATGCTACCTTGGTTAACGTTCTCTAGAGACTTGGAGAGTAGTGATGATGAAGTTAGCATCGATAATAGCGAAAATATTGAAAAGTAATTATTTCTGATAGTGATTATAATAATGTTGATTGCCTTGTGATGTATTGATAATTAATATGTAATTTACTATTATTTTTGTATATTATTGTAAAATGTTATTAAAATTTAAATGAATACCTACCACTCATATAGGAATATGTTACAGGAATATTATTACCATGTACTAGTAGATTTAAAAATTGATTGAATAACAATGAGTTCTCAGATTTATTTGCAATGAGTTATGATTTGTCTTTTCCCTAATGTAAGTGAACTATTATTATTATAGTGGATATACTATTATTTTATATTATATAATGTTGTTATATGCGTGAGGACACGCTCTGAACAGGATGGCCGACTTGTTAGCTCATATCCGGTTGCTCATTTAATCGTTCGATCATTTGCTCACTCTTATTTGACAATCACTCAAAATATTCATTCTGTTATTCATTCACTCACACTTCATTCGATTGATAGTTCACGGCCGGCATTCTTGTTCGAGACGTGGAAGTGTGAAGATGTGTAAAGTTGGCAGTTTTATACTCTGTTGGATCTTAAGTAGAACTTTAAAAGTGTAAGTACGATACTGTCTTATTGTTATAAGTAAAGCTATTAGATGTTTTATTTCTGTTTAAAACTTGTGAAAAGGAGAATAAATATATTTCATTAATATTGTAATGTTTTGGTGTTTCTATTGCGAACCTCTATATTCTGAACTGTGGTATTACATGCGGTATTACAGTTGGCAGTATGAAAAGTCAAAGTCCCCCCGACTTTGACTTTTCATACTGCCAACCCAAGTATTCCTCTTTCGTTTTACAGGGTCGGCAAAGCGCAAGTGATACCCTTGGTGTTACAAGCGTCTATAGGCTACGGTGACCGCTTCCCATCAGTTGGGCCGTATGCTTGATTGCCGTCTTAGTGGTATAAATAATCAAACCCTCGATCGTAACGTAAAAGCTGATTGCTGGGCCTCTATACAAATCATGATGTCGTGATACCGTGTATATTGTACCTATTGCACGCCATAGCAAGCAGCCCAGAGAAACAATGATTATACTCGAGTCGTAGCATTGATGTATTGTGCCCTCGCTAACGCATACCTACTTATCTATAGTAAGAGGCTAATATACGAGCATATTATTATTCAGTAAATACAGAATATCTGTAGTAACACCTGAAAACATAAAAGGCCTTTAGTAAAATAAAAAAATAAAGGTTTTCCCGAGTCAATTAAGGAATTTTAGAGGTATGTTTTATTAAAATCGATTAGTTTAATTATTATTTTACATAACATACTATGAAGGCTGTTTTCTCCGAAGGATTAGTTAGAAGGGTCACCCACAGTTCACTGGTATGTTTAGGTCCCATGCAATAGGAAGCGAGCTTGGGCACAAATCCGACTGAGAATTTTATAGAAAAACCCAATAATAGTACTGCTCGACCTCTAGCGTAGCAGTCGTGCTTAGAACTAGCGCTTAGAGTGTAACTCAGATTTGTGCCCAGTTAATAGTAATAGGCTCACCCTTACCTTACTGGGACCTAAACATACCAGTGCACTGTGGGTGTAAAGACGCCAACGCCTGCAGGTCAAGGTTATGCAAAACTAGAGAATGACTTCATATTTGTGCCCGGTTAATGGCGATAGACTTGCCGATATTAGGTACATGGGACCTAAACATGCCGGGCGCATTGTGGTTGTACCTACCTACGCCTCTATCTAACCCTTTGGGAAATACAGTGGTGATAATATGTTATGCGTGTTATCTATAAAAAAGCTTCATAATTAAGACGAAGAGAAAAAAAATGTTGAATGTTAAATATCGACTGCCGTGGTCGTTGTATGGCACCTACCTACAGATAACAGAATAGGTAGTTATGTATTACAATGTGATTTCTTTTTATTTAACTGTTCCCGCATGGTGAGGTCAACAGTAAGGACATAAGTTTATTTTTTGGCCGAAGGTAATTACCAAATTAATGCTAAAAATTGTCTACTTTCATTTAAAATATTGGAGGCTTTGTTTGGAGGTTGTAGCTACCTGCCGAATAATTGAATTGACGATACTATTAACCTTTTTTTTACAAAAACTAGGCAAGTATCCAAACTGGTTCAATAATAATATAAGAAATTCAGACAAACATTTGTATGATAATTTTAATTTTAATGGCATTCATTAATTATCTTAAAAAACCAACATAGAAAAGTCAATTTAGTTTCAAAATAATGAATACGTATAGACCTATGTTTCTGATCGCGATTCGAATATTTATAAAGCCGGTCTTTGGCGCCTATTGGCATTTTAAGGTAGAATATAAAATGGACAATTTGGAAATTATTAGAATTATTCTTTGATATTGATTTCTGAAACTTACGCGAATATTATACCTACATTGAAATAAAACTACTTTTACGGATTTTATCGCGTTATATTGATATTATTAATCCCGACGTTTGTAAAGGGTCCGAAACGTCAGGATTATTAATATCAATATAACGCGATAAAATCCGTAAAAAGTATCTTTTTGTATATTTTTGGCATTTTCCATGCTAAGATTTTAAAGTTATTTAGAAAAGGAAAATTTTCCTTTTCTAAATAATAATGAGTTAGAAGGTAAGGTGGCATCGTTCGACATTGAACTAACTGTAAAGTAAGTTGTGTCTGTTGAAAAGCAAAAACTTGCATTTTCAATAGGTGTTACTGACGTCACCATAAAGACGTAAATTCAGTATGTGAAGGAAAAATTCGACATGACGGGTAGGTATCGCGGTGGCTTAGTGGTCATAGCGTCTGGTGTACCTAACCAGAAGACGCAGGTTCGAATCCTGCCCGCGGTCGAATTTTTCCTTTTCTAAATAACTCTGTAAAAAGTAGTTTTATTTAAATGTATATTATTCGCGTAAATGTCAGAAATCAATATGATTATAGTGATGTCAATATGTTCCATAGAAACTTACAAACGAGGAGAGGAAGTAAAATACGTGCGTTCACGCTAGTATTATGTACTAAGCTATTCATTACTGCTATTGTTTTTTAGGAAACCATAACATGTTATGAATCCAATATGTTCTCACGACGCTTTCATAAACACCTGTTAAAGACTATTTACGCAAATACTGGTATTTTACAGAGGTACAATATGTATCTTCTAGTTTATACCCGCGCCTTCGTACGCATAGACTTGTAACAACATTTTTGCTGGATTAGTTTCACGGGATTAACATTTAAAACATTCGGACATTTGGATATTCAGTACTCTACAATCTTCATGATTTTAGAGAAATATAAATTTGATCTGAGGCAGGGATTGGACCTGCTATGATGTGGTCCCTCCATATCACACATATAAATCATCAAAAAATTTTCAGATACGTTAATGCCAAATATAATAAAAAATACTAGTACCTACTCTACAAGTTCTGGTCAGAAAACACAATTATTTTTCTAATGTATCTCTCTAAACTTTGTGTCGCCATTTGGGGGGAAAATGCCAATACTCACCAGGCCTGGAAGGCAGGTTGGTGAGCGCAGTATGGTTGTTCTTTCACACAAGGGGCGCTGCTGCCCACCCTTCTATGATTATGAGTATAAAACAAAATTTCTTCCCGCTGTCTGTCCCTCTGTACGCTGAAATCTTTTAAACTACGCAACCAGTCCGCTGTAGCATAAAATATCATTATTATTACAAGTGGGTAGGTATTTCTTAATATTATGATCACTGATGGTTGGAATGTATTAGGTAATAATATAGGTATCGACTTTCTTATAATAATAAACGGCCCGCACGTGATTTTTTGTAGTTACATGATCATGCTTATTTAGCTCCTTGAGGGGCTCGTGGGTAAGTAATATCTACGATGATCAACCGATCTGCAAGGTTAAGCTGCGCTAGCAGCGGTCAGTATGTAGTTGACATCGAGACCCCTCTGTGCCTCGGAGAGCTCGTAAACCCGTCCTCCCGGCTGTCATGTGGACATCTACTCAGAAGCCCAAAAAGCCTGATTATCAATCTATCCTCAGGATATCGGTATTGCCCAGAAATTGGGTTGCGGAGGTCTAATGGCAGTCGCTTCGTGTAAAATACTGATAAATAAAAGTTTATTTAGAACAAATTTGGTTTACACTTTACAAAAGAAACGAAGATATCTACAAAAGTGAAACACTGTGGCGCAGCTATCAACGCCCAAAATCTAGATAATAAAAGCCATTTGTTCTAGACAATATTACAAAGAGTTACAATTGTGTATAGTAGGAGTGAGTGTGTGTGAATGTGAGTGAGTTTGTGTGTGTGTGTGTGTGTGTGTGTGTGTTTTCGAGTTTAAGGGTACATTATGATATTCAGCCGCTTCTGGTTAGACTGGAAGCCGACCCCCGCATAGTTGGACGAAGGCTCTGAGAACGATGATGATCTTCCTATTTATAATAGAAAAAAGATTTGCTCCCTATACATCACGTGATAATTCATAGGGACAATCCCTATGAATTATCACGTGATGTCATATAAGTAAGAAAGAAAAAAAATGTGTTATTTGGACACACAACACACACTAAACTTATGTACCTAATCTGTTGAACTTGCATCACTTTGATTCTTGACTTCCTTGGAGTAAACTGCAATATTTAAGCACGCTTTCCTCACAGCCCGTTTTCTCCACCGTGTAAATATGATCTAATGAATGCATTTCTCTATGCGCCTGACAAAAATATTATAGCCATGTGGCAATAATTATATTGCTCATTCATTTTATAATCGTAGCTATGGACAATACAACAATGCTATTATTTAGTAGTAATAAGATTAAATCTGGTTACCATATAAAATATGATATACCAACCTTATTTTTATATTTAAAAAACATGTACTATATATATATATTCATATATTCACTGATTTTTTGCAATTTTAGGGTTGGACTCATTGTAAAAGTTCATGAGTTTATCCCTTGAAATATTATAATACGTAGTTATATAAAAAATAAAGTTGTAGGTATTATGTGATATCAGCAATAGATATTTGGAATCAAATGTCATCTCTTTCATCGAATTTAAAAGATCATACCGCCATTTTGTTAGTAATAGTACCTAGTAGTGAATGAAAACAGCGTAGTTAGCTGTCTGTGCACTTAATTATTTTATGAACTGTACATGATCTTTCTAGAAGCATATGACAAAGCGGAACGCTTCCAGCAGATGCAGGCCCTCGTCATCATCCACAATCCGACCACCCACTGTTGGTTATAGGCCTCTCTTTTGTAGTTCCAATTTCCACGCTCTTATGCCAATCTCATCTTTGTCTACCTTATGATGGTAAAATATCGACCGCCCATCTCGCTACAGGACGACCATATTCCTTCTCTATGTCCTCGGCCACCACTCTGACACAGCTTTACTCTATCTTACTTAGGACTTCTTCATCATCATCAACCCATATACTGTCCCACTGCTGGGCACGGGTCTCCTCTCATATTGAGAGGGACTTCTTACCTATAATTAATTTTGATATAGGTAAATGATATGGATCGCACCGCAACATTTTTTTACAATAAAAAAACAACTCGTAATAAATACTATTTTATTAAACGTCAACAAGAGCAAAAAATAAACAATAACAATTGATAACAAAACAAAAATCGCATACTTAAACGAACAATCTATTGGCAAAATGTTTGTAGGTAGTTACGTCAAATTAATTTACTATGTAGTACTTTCAATAAAATACTTTGGAATTGTATATCACAGTGTTACAGCAACGTATCTAATAAAGTGTCTTAGTATAATGTTTTCTATGTGCATAGTTAGATTTAGTCTTACGGAAGCAATCCTAAAAATAATAATAAATACCATATTTACATCAACAATTAAATTTAGCTAAGGACAGAACAAACCTGGGGCCATACCACGTGTTAACGCGATCATTTTTAGGTTGTGAGAAAGGGATGGCGCTATGTAATTTATAGAGCGACATCCCTCTCTCTCAATCGGAAAACTACTGCAATAATAGGTGGTGGTACGGCCTGGTCCAGAGAAGAGAAAATCTAAGAAAAGCAATTCCGATTTTAAATAATAAAATTTTACTTTATTTTAAGAATATTATAGTGATTTATATTGACGTTGATTTTATTAAAAATATTTAATTTTTTTTTTCTTCATAAATTATTATGACCGTAAGGCTGAACTACGTGTACTATAGATGCTAGATTTAAGTGCCAATGAATATGCTACTTCAATATGGGACCAAATCTAACCAGCCCTGTAAATACTTGGCGCACTTGTCATGTTTAACTAGTACACTATGTGTGACCTAATATTAAAAAATAAAATGATTATTTAGTACATATTATGATGTTTTAAAAATAACTGATGTGCTTTGCTTCTCTTTGTTGATACAGTATTCGAGGGAAAGAGAAGTAAAGGTAGTCTATGAAATCAAGGCTTAAATAGTACTGTGGTTCTGTACAGGTTAAACATGCAAGTTTACAATTTATATTGAAGTCGTCTCCAAATATACTTAATGTAATATATTTCGCTTATTTTAAGGACACTTCACAGATCATTTGACGTTCATTTATCAACAACTATTGCAAACATTCTTTGGTATAAATATAGGTATCCAAGATTATTTGTCTAGCTCTAATAATACTGTCGGAATGAAAAATACAGGGTGTCGGTTTGGCCGAATAACGGTCGTGAATTAGCAGAAAAGTTGCAAGCGATTTTGAATCTTAAAGTAATTGGTACTATTTTTGCATTTTTATGTTACTATTGCAGTCACAGCCCTTCCATTTTTTCATTAGGGCTGGGAATGGAATCCAGGTAAAAAAACACTTTTCGTAAGTATATCGCAGATGGCACACTCAACACCCTGTACATCATTGTCTTTCTGAAAACATTCTATATATGGCAATGCAGAGCTAATTCACACAACAATTTTATTCTAATTGTACGTAATATATTTGAATTTTACAAGAACATGATTTCATAAACAAGCATAGTACCGATATATTAAAAAAAGATAAATACAACCTAATTGATTGCTTTTGTTCTCAAGGTTTTCTGTAAAGATTTAACAAGTGTTTTAATTTAATATGTATACAATACAAATTCACGATACATAAAATAATTAAGTATAATATTTACTTTGTGTACAAAACATGAGTTGAGCTACATACTTGATTGCCAACGACTATTATGTATTCATTAATTAATATTTTTAATAAATATAGGGAATTATATCATACTAATGCTCTAAATATATAGATACTTAATATGAAAAATATTTTGGTAATATTATAATTGACATCAACCTATCGTATGCTAAGTTCAACTCAACTATTGCAGTTATCGATTTACAAACATTATTATTTATGAAATCACATTCGTCTTCTGTATAAATTCTAATTTGGTGTCGTTTTGATGGCTCCCGAAGCCTACATTCTAAATTAACCGACTGTCTATTTACGCATCTATATTTTATATATCTAAATTGAAATTTTAATATTATGTACTTCCAAATGACCTACTACAAATTATGGCATATGCAAAGTGTGGCTACATAACGAAATTTATATATTTTTAAAGTTTCTAGTGCAGTAACAATTTTTTATATATTTATTTTTATTTAAACATTTATATGAGCGATGTTTTTCAGTTACTTGGATAGACTTCACTAATTTGCATATGCTTAGGTCCAGCCTAAGAAGCGAATGCAACATGCCTCACTACACAAACCTATCTATTGATTCAGATCAGATTCAGATCTTGCAAACAGATACTAACGTTCATTTAATTTCCATTTAACCCAGAGGGCTACAATAACTGATATAATCTATACCTTTTCTTACCAAGCCTTCAGCTAAGTAAGAAAGCCTAATATTAACATTATCAACACACGGACTTTGTCTTAGTGTGATTTTCAAGCACATTCTGACTCTTAGAGCACATTCTGTGAAAAAAAAATATCTCTTAAAGCTTAAACTTTTCAACTAACACTAAAGGATTCGATTAATCATTCTATGACACAATATGTACAAAGGACACTGTCTGTTAAGGGGGCTAGGAATCGTGACGTCACAAATTATTATTTTTTAATTACCTCTGCTGAGGTAATATCATTTGTATATCTTTACAGCTAAAAACTTTTTTGATACTGGCACTGATTAACGGAAGTATTGGTTAGATTACTAACAGAATTAAGCTAAGGGAATGCTGTGTAATCTCATAATAATATAACTGTATTCTTATATATCGCGACAACGAGGCCCAAACTGTTGCTTGATGAAGAACTGGCTTTATTGCGTTATGGGGTGCTAGCTCTGAAATGGCACAAAAATATATTTATGCCACACCACTTGGCTTTATTACACCTATGATATATTTGAGCTTTACTTAAACCAGTAGCTATTATTAACTACATATACATATTGTAATATATAGATTTACAGTCAGCGGAGGTCGGTAGGGAATCACTAGGGCATTATGTTTTGTTAATAAAAAAACATTCTTATACAATTTAGATAGAGTTCAAATCATAATGCAACGCAACTGTTCCAGTAGACATACTGTTTTCACCAGTATTTGAAAGAGATTAGGACGATATTTACTTTTTCGCGAATACCACGTGTTAATGATTAGCTAATTTCTTTTCCAAATTGAGCCCAAAATATTTTACTGACATATTATAATATTTTATTTATCCGTGATCGAATTAATTTGACAACATTGCTAAGTATTTAGTAAAAAAATCACAGTAAGTATTTGTCAGTTTTTCTTAACTTTCAATTGCATTAACTAATATTGTAGAGAAAGTACGTATTTTATGAGTTTGTGAGAGTAATCTTCGAAACAAATGCACTTATTTTATAAATCCTTTAACGATTTGAAAGAGTACCTTTCTTCTAAATGGGCAGACTATACAATCTCTTGCAAGTGCAAGTTAAGTAGCGTGCCAGCTAGTAAGTCATAAAAAGAATTTAATCTTGACCATTTTCACGACAGTAGTGGGAATAATGCTCAAATAGTTCTCCGCCTAATCTACGCTGACCCCTGGGCTCGTTTTCCAAAATGGCACAAAGGCGGATCACTACAAAACATATTTTTTTTTGTAATAAGGTGACAAATAAGCATATTGGCCACCTGATAGTAGGCGGTAGCTGCAGCCTACAGACGCCAGGAACACAAATAGTATCCACTAGCACGTTGTCATCTTGACACCTCAGTTGTTAAGTCTCATATAGGTATGTATGTCACAGCGAACTAGCTTAATTAGCCGTTCAATCAACAGCCTAACCTTTTTACTAAACAGCGCCGTTCAACTAGCGGCCTAAATGATATTCAGCCATTTGATCAAACAGCTAAGCAAATGACTTGGATCGCTGACGTTTAAATACTTGCCTAGCCTGTTCATTTCAATTTCTATAAATAAACTCACCAAATTGGTGAGTTTCGGTGGAGTTTTCCAAAGTTTTGTGAAAAATAGTACAATGGAAGTAATGACAATAATAATGTAAATGTAAAACGGCGCTGTGTAGTAAAGAGGCTAGGCTGTTGATTAACCGGCTAATTAAGCTAGTTGGCTGCGACATATTTATAATTTAACAGGCTACATTACACTTCAATCCACAACAATAATGTTAGCACATTATTGCTTAGTGCCAAAATAATTGACACTGTTGTCGCATCTCTGCTTACGCTACAGAGCCTACTAGGTGGTAGGTTCTGAAATATAACAGTAGCAAATGTAGGTCCTAACGCACCATTTTGGAATACGGTTTCTCTAATACCAGATCTATTTAATTTACCTTGACCCATCGTCGGTATGTGAGGTCCATGAACCATGTGGTGCTCGTGTCTATGGGGCGGACGATGAAGGGGATAGACCCTAGGCCTACCCCCACCGCGACCCAGTTCCTGGCCACAACTGGTATCTTAGGGAACTTAGTCATGTACCGAGTTGAGTAGGCGCATAGCCTGAAATAAGGTTACAATATATTAGGTCGTCAAATTTATTTATTTGGATCATTTAATTGGATATACAAAAAAGGTTGTATAATCTTTACACATAGGAAAAAAAACTAAATTTTCCTTTGCTTAATAACTTTAAAATCTTAGCATGGAAAATGGCAAAAAAATACAAAAAGATAGTTAGAAGGTAAAGTGGCATCGTTCGACATTGAACTAATTGTAAAGGAAGTCGTTTCGGTTGAGGAGCAAAAACTTGCTTTTCAATAGGTGTTACTGACGTCACCATAAAGACGTAAATTCAGAAAGTGAAGGCAAAATTCGACATGGCAGGCAGGTATCGCGGTGGCTTAGTGGTCATAGCGTCTGGTGTACCTAACCAGAAGACGCAGGTTCGAATCCTGCCCTCGATCTAATTTTTCCTTTGCTTAATAACTTTAAAATCTTAGCACCAAAATGCCAAAAAAAGACAAAAAATTCACCTATACGGAGGACACATTATATGGAGGAAAGTAATTACTAAACAATTGTGTTTGAGATAGAAAAGGACAGAACTATTATTTTTTTGTCCCTATCGTGGTTGATTGTTTACGTTTAATCGAAGCGAAGCGTCGCGACATAGGTATTGTCGCAAAAACTAAAACCTTCGCTGGCCCTAAAGTCACAGCCATAAGATTTCATTCGTGACCCATCACAGTAATCCAGTATGGTATTTTTACGCTCATATTTGTGCATATACAAACGTCATCCGGCATAACTATTTGTAATACGCGAAACTAACAGAAAGTCCCTATATCCATTGTAACGATGAAGCATGATCATACCAATGTTACAAAATGTGAAAGGTTGAATTTTTGTTTCCTATTAAATCACGAAAAAGCGAGTGAAGCGATTCGCATGAATATTATCTGACCCGGAAAACATAAGACTACTTTTATCTCGAAAAATCCGGATTTATCCGGAAATCACGAAAAATTAATAAAGAAGAACTATTACGGGATTTGAATAAAATTTGGAAGGTACACATATAGTTTTTGACCAGCACTAACATATTGAGTACCCACTTGCAATCCTGAAAAAATGCGGAACAAAACTCTCCGGAAACTGAATAAGCTAAAAGTTTATTTATCCAAGGAGTTAGACGACTCAATTAGGAACTTTTTGTTTATGGGTAGGTAAATATCTGAGAATTTACTAACCCCGAAATTGCGATGCCAGTAAAATGGCATATCAAATTTACATGAAATTTGGTACACATATAGTTTGTCACTACTACTAACATACTGAATACTTTAAATCCGGAATGCGATCCGGAAATAATCCAATTGTTATCTAATCTTGGATTAAATTAGGTAATATTTATACAGGAAAAATAATTATAATTTGTGACCTATTAATATACAACATTATTATTAGTATATGCGAAACCTGAATATAGTTTGTTCAGAATCAGTAACTGAATCGATTCCAATAATTTTTACATCATGTTATATTTTGTCCCAAAAACATTTAAAAAATGTTACGAGTAGGACACCGAGCGACACTAAGTACCTATCCGCAATCATATGCGCGCAAAACAGGTCACGCGGCATGCCACGTGACACATGCCACGGTCGAAGCAGGACTGCGCGGGCGCGGGCGCACGCGGGGCAGGGGCTAATCCACATCCCTTCAGTCGCCCGGATGCTACAGGTCACTGTGCACGTATCGTGCTCCCGTTCAGTTAGGTACCTACATGTCGCGAGTGCCCGTCCGAGTAGTTGTGCTTCGGTTGATCGTGTGTAACTGTGTACAAAACATGAGTAAAAAGTGTCGTGTGTACAAAAAGTGAGTAAAAAGTGTCGTGTGTACAAAAAGTGAGTAAAAAGTGTCGTGTGTACAAAACGTGAGTAAAAAGTGTCGTGTAACAATGTATTTCTCATACACAAACATTGATAAGTACCTAAGATATTGTAAACATTGTTGAACACTATTTACAATCAAGTCAATTAGGATAGATTTTAAAGTTATTTCAACAACAACAAAATTTACGTCGTAATTTACTTAGTGGTCATAGCGTCTGGTGTACCTAAACAGAAGACGTCGGTTCGAATCCTGCCCGCGGTCGGATTTTTGCTTCGCTAAAATAACTTTAAAGTCAATCATTGTAAAAAGTGATGATTTAAATTATTAAACATGCCATGCCTAGCCAAAACGGTTAAATGTAGAAAGTTGTTATTTACACCTACAACCTGCTATGGTTAAGTAATGCGATGTTTAACACTTTTCATCCACTTTGAACTTTAAGTGGTTGGCATAAGGTGCACTAATCGCATTGACTAAATGTTATTACTTACGGCCGTATTTACGCATAAAGTACATAATAATATCTACCTACACAACCATTGCGGTAGTCCAAAGCCTGCAAGTATGATGAAAAATGTTATCACCAGTTAATTGCAATAAAATCGCCGTATGGTTAGGTACTACTGCCAAATTATTTCTTTCAATTTCGCACAAGACGACGCGGGGCGGGTGGGCGCGGGCGGCGGCGCGTGGGCGCCTCGTGCCGCGCGGTGCGCATGTTTTTGCATGGACAACGACGTAACATATCATGCTTATAACTTTGTGATTTTGTCATGATACCGTTTAGAAATACTGTACATAGATTCTTTACATAAAAATACTAGACACGTGTTTCAGGTTTCGCCTATACTAATAATGATGTTGTATAGAGTAGGTACTGACTATCCAAATCTCCGAATGACCTGTTAATGAAACCAATCCGGCAAAAAAACGTAATACTGATTATAACAGGGATAGAAGGGAAAAGCAGTGATAGCCTAGTGGTATGACCATTTGACTGCTAAGTCGAAGATCTCGAGTTCGAACCCAAGGCACGCACCTCTGACTTTTCAAATACATGTGCGTATTAATAATTAAACGGTGAAGGAAAACATCGTGAGGAAACATGCATACCTTAGAGATTTTTCTCGGCGGTTTGTGAAGTCTGCCATCACGCAATAAGCCAGTGTGGTGGACTATAGCCTAATCCCTCTCAATATGAGAGGAGACCCGTGCCCAGCACTGAGATAGTATATAGGTTGATGATGATATCAGGTATACGTGCCTATTAATGACATAGCCAGGTATGACCACAGATGCCAGGGTCTGCCACAGCAGCGCATCTCCTGTCTCGATTAAAACAGGCTTTGGTCGACCATCTTTCTGCAATTATTAAAACAAAATTGTTAAATAAGACATAATAGTAAGTTACACATTGGTTTATCTTGTTTCATTCAAATAAAGTATATACAACTGAAAGAATCGAAACGTAATGGCATGATTGGGTGAGTGACCAGTCTGTGTACCAAGGGTTATGTTTTGTTAAGTTTGATTCTCGCACAGGACAAATACTTGTATGTCCCACAAGTAATTGTTGCAAACGCATCCATAATACGGAAACATACTTTATTACTCAGCCATGAACCCAACAACGAATGAGCAACCATTGTCTCGTTATATAAATCAATTGCTGTTCTAGTCTCTATAAAACTAAAAAACGGCTAGACCGATTTTAATGTTTTTTTTTGTTTGGGGTTGATTATTAATAGAGGTCCGTGGTCCGTAAGTGATTCTATCTACTTACTTTTAACATTCTGTAACTCTTGTCCGCAGTATCGGCGAACGTGTATGCGAAGGCGACTGCATAGCTGTAGCGAACCACTTTGAGAGGCACTAACGCACGGAACGACTCGCCGACTTCATTGGCGTACCCTGTAACATGAACCTATTCAGCGACCGGTACATAACACAGGATGAGGGGTGAGTAATAAATTTTTGTAATGATAAATATATGTACCTAACCAGAAGACGCAGGTTCGAATCCTGCCCGCGGTCGATTTTTTCCTTTGCTTAATAATGATATGTATTAATTTATTAATGATTATCAGTGGTGGATTTGCCAATATGCTGAGAAGGTTTGAGCCTAGAGTGGTAGATTTTAGGGGAAGCAAATTTGGAACCCATTTTTTTTAACCTATCTTATATTTATCTTTTATTCCGTAAGTACCATACATTACCCCACCCTATTAATCATAGTTGATTGAGATTTGATTATCTCTATATTTCTTTGTTTATTCTAAAATAATTTAGGACCTGACAATTGCAGCAAAAACTTGACCACCTATACTTAGAAAATATGTAGATCTACTGAGGTAATAAAATATAAAATGACTTAAACTAACTTAACATATTGCACCTTCGGTAGATCAAGGGCACAATTGCGTTAATCGTTTGCAATTTTACAGGAGAGCTATTTTAAGATATTTTTTTGCATTCAGTATAATAAAAGGATTATAAAGGGCTACAGAAAGAGTTACAGAATAGATACCCCCACAACTATGATACTATCATGACATTTATCCCATTGAGTTGAAGTCTAATTTACTAAATAAATTTGACTTCAACATCAACAACATCATCAACTTCGTGCAGCCCCCGCTTCGCACGGGTGCAATGTACTAATAAAATACATATATTATACATATAAACCTTCCTCTTCAATCACTCTATCTATAAAAAAAAACCGCATCAAAATCTGTTGCGTAGTTTTAAAGATTTAAGCATACATAGGGATATAGGGACAGAGAAAGCGACTTTGTTTTATACTATGTAGTGATTTTAGACAATGCTGTACAGTCGTACAGCTGCATAGTTAATAACCATGTACCAAAAATGATAAAAGAGTAACCTATATGAAGATTAAAAAATATTATTACTCTGTATCAGATTTTTTAAATGACAAGTCTATTTAGTTTTCAATGGTCATATTCATCCACTATGGAAATATTTTTGAAAATTTCATCCCTTATGGGTTATACATATTATAAAAATTAATGTTTCCCTTGGTCATGCCATGACTTGAGAACAACTTAACTGATTTCATTCATTTTTTTAAAGTTTTCTAATACTATGTAGAAGAAAGAAAAATTAAGCAAATTCTGCAGGAAGTTCGAAAATTTCAGAACACTTAACCACTATAATATTTATCTGGATAAAATCCACGCAAATGAAGTCGCGGCTGGTTATAAATAATAAATAACAACAACTGGTATTTTATGGATATACATTCTGTGACTTCTATGGATACCAACAAATATTTGATTCCTACTAATCACTTGTTAAATACAATACCGTAACTGGCGAGCTTCGAAACAAAGCGAAATATAATTTTAAATTGGGTTTGACTCGATTCAGTGTTAGGGTTCTCTTTTAATGAACATTTTAATCAGTAATTGTGATATTTACCTAGATATCGCACCCAAGTGTCCCTCCAGAAATCCTTTTCAACTGGTTCACACATAGTCGGAAAGATTTGCCGACAAGTGGGACTATTACTCCAAACAATATTATTCCATCTCAACTAAGTAGTAATTACAATATTGCTATAAAGATGATCCACAGATGTATAATGTGATTATGTCAATGTCCTATTTCGGTACACGAAAATAATATTAAAATGTTATTACCATGTAAATAACGAAACTAAATTGTTAGGTAACAATATTACAGGTTATGGGCAGACCTTACGGGGCTCAACAATCATTCATAGAATATTTTAATTTTCCACAGTGAGTGAATTTAATATCCGAAAACCTTAATTGTTTGAATAGATTATTCCGTTTTTTTGTCCCATTGTAAAACCAAATGGGAGCAAATTAAAATAATTATAATTTTAATTTTGTGTCACTCAACCCGCGCTCACTGACTGAACTGAAACTGAAACAGTGTTGCCACCTTGCAGAAAAAAATATCTCTAGTTTTTGTCTGAAAACTCCCTAGATTTCAGTATATTTTTAACTATAAAAATCTCTAGAATTCACTAAATAATTCAAAAGAAAATCACAATGTTGGTACAACAAATAATGTAATTGAACAAGTAATTATAGAAAATAAGCATAACATAATAATTTCTAAAAGCTAAAAATCAACATCAAGTGCTTCTACTGGTATTTCTTCATCATCTTGATTTGGAGTCATATAACTTGCAGATGTAGAAGGCTGAGATGGATCATCAGTTTCGTTAAACTTTTTTGACTTAAAAGAGTATTTAGAATTGCTTCCGATAGCTGTAATTACATCAGCCGGGAGCTCGTAACTGTAACAGTTTTTCTTCATAATCTTCAACTGATTTCTTATAAAAAGAATGCTACTGAGAGTGCTTACTGCCATTTTGATTCTTAATTTATTTTTGACAATATTCTTAGCACTAAATGCCCTTTCCACTTCAGCGTTTGAGTGAGGAAGTGACAATGCGGATATAGCCAGCTCAGATAATTCCTAAAAGGTATTTATTCCAGCAGCATTCTTATATTTTCTAACTTCAGCCCAGAAATTAATAATGTTATGTGTCGCATACCATTTAACATAATTTATACCATGCCACTGCTGTAACAGTTTGTCTATTGCTTCGTCATCAAATCCGATTTCCTTAGCAAGATCTGCTATGTTGTTGTCTTTACCCTGGCGAAGAGTATTTTCTACACTCAATAGACACATTTTCTCCAAAATAATGTAGTTGCATGGAAGTCTTTGCTGTATCTCTTTTCCTAATTTAACAGTAAAATCAATACAGCGTTTTCCAGTATGTATTTTCTAAATTCTCCGAAATATCACTAAAAGTCACCAAATATTTTTTTGGTGATTTTTTTTTTAGAATATCACTATCTGACTCCAAAAAATCACTAAATCTAGTGATAAAATCACTAAGGTGGCAACACTGAACTGAAACTTCTATCGATTTTTTGACATTGACTGTCTTGACAGTGACATTAGCGGAAATAAGATTTTTTTTTGTAATATTTCTGTCATGGCTTCAGAGGCCTTGGTGCCATGTAGCATTGATTCATTGTCAGCTGAGCTGCCAACATTGCAGCATCCGCACTCCGCACCCCACAAGGCAATAATGTCAAAGTCAGACAACAGATCGTAGATCGGATCGCAGTGTCGATATACCAGGCGAACTAGCGGTCAAGCGTAGGCCTGTCATGAATTAAAAAAAAAAAAACAAACCCATCTGGTCAACGACAGCTAATATTATGTGATGTGGAGTAAGGATAGGCGTAAAGAAGTTACAATTACATTCCATTTCATCAACCTTTATTTTATTTTAATATAAATAATTTCTGGGTAAATATATTTTATAGTTATGGTAGCACTCAACTCAAGGTCAACAAGTATAGTTGCCATTGCCAATCAACAGAAGTGAGGTTCAGCTTCAGTGTCAAGTGATCGATCATACGTCAGATTTTCAATTCAATACCTACAAAATTACATTTATTCATTGAATTGTAATAATTACCTACATAATTAAACAAATTCACAAACTCATGATTCATAAATTAATAATAAACTTACGGTCTACTCTAATATTTTTTCATTGATACGGAATTGAATGCCAATTTTATGTTTTTAGTTACTTAGGTACCTATTTAGCTATCAGTTCATTCTGATAACGTCTAAATTAATAGTACCTAGGAAATTTGTAGCAAACATTAGGGTCCTATATTAATATACTTAAACATAATTTATTTTCTTTGAGGATTATGTTTCCTAATATCCGGATTGTATAATCGGTCAGATAGGTATCACTAGGTATTACATAATTATTTCCATTTCTCTGCAATTTCAAGGTACAACTTTCAATGTCAAGAACAAAATATTGCCAAATAGCCAGGTAGATACAATCGGGCACAAATGTACGCGGAGCGAGCATTATTGCTAACTTCACAATCAGCTGTTCATTCACACTTGGTGAAGTAGGACGTGTGTACGTAAGGTTATATTTAGTTTCATCGATGGCAAAAACTAATTCCGTGTGAGACGTAGTATTTTGTGGTGAAGTGCACTGAATTTAAGAAACTTAAAGTGAATAATTGGACAAATACGTTATCCGTGTGTCCTCCAGTGTTTTAACGTAATTATTCTAAATATTTTCAGGTTCATGTGATGTGTTTTGCTGTCATTATGTGACAAATAGGTTTAACTCTGTTGTTTTCACTTGTCTTTCAGTAAATAATACCAAACAATACCAACTAGTGATGTGATATTGGCGACTAAGAAATCGTTAAGACCTAGGTATAAGACGATTTATTAAATACTTGCATATTTTTAGCACTTACAAAATTAGTAAATTCAATATCAATTTATCTTCTAACTTAATTTTTTTATAATATAATTAGTTAAGTAATAAACGAACTTAGTTCTCTATCGATAACTAACGTGGAAAGCCCGTTGGCTAATTGCATTACCGGTCGGAGATAAATGTAATTGCCTGGACGAAAACAAAAGATTTCATAAATAATAGGTATGTAGCGAGTGTTTTCGTTAGACGTCCAATAAGCAACGTAACAGAGGTTTTATTTATAGACCACTTTATGGTATTGAGTACCCATACCCACGTCGTGGAAATTGTAGAAGTTAATAGATACTTAGTTGGAGTAGGCACAACAAAGTAGTCACCTAGGTACATTTAACATTGAGTTTATCAACATAGATATAAAATGATTAGGTATGTTCTCAACTCAAGAGATACTTTTAATTATGATAGATACCCCTACTCAATAGATTCAAGTGTCCTTAAAATCATCCACCCATCAACCCGTATAAATTCTTCCACTGATGGATGTAGGCCACTTTTAGTGCACGCTGAGCCTGATCTTCAACTCAAATTCTGGTGTAATGGCAGGTAAATACTTTTTATCGCAAGCGGTAGGTGTAGATATGTATAGGTAACTAGGAAAAACCCGCTCGACCTTGCCACTTTTCCTCGTCGATTTATTTGTTTATCGCCCAGCCTCTCCAATTTCCTAAAAAAATTACTTAAGGATCCCAAATGTGACAGAATAAATCTAATGTTCGCCAGGACATACATTTTGTACTAAATAAACCACGTAGACTAAAACATTTTGCCAGATCCAGTCTCCAGAATAAATATTAAATCATTAAATTCAATCATTCATCGAATGACTGCAACGCACAGCGTAACACTGAGCTAAATATAACTAAAAGAACTCGTAATTGCAGGACCTATTCGTCCGGCCCGTTAATTGTTGCTTTGTCCCTCACATACTTACAGAGACAATAGACAGTGTATGCATATTCTAAGAATGGAAAGTACAATGAACGATTGTAGGGCTTGATATCTACAGGCGGCGCCATAAAAACAATGCTATACAGAATACTTAGATAGAACTTCTCGCTGATTTATGAAGGCATCAACCGAATTATTCCATAACATTTGAAATCAAAGGTCTACAAGAAAACGTTCCCTCTAGATGAGGGACGATTACAAATACCTAATAATTCGAGCTTCATCAAGCTTTATTAGTAGGGCATCCCCTAACAACTCAGACCCGTGTAAGTTCTAAGCCGTTTTACTTGCTGGCTGGCTTGCTAACCAGTAGTGGTATAATTAATATTTAAAGCTCATGGACGTAAAAAGACTATTTCAAAATTATCGATTTCTTAAATATTCTGTACCCTAAAAATAAATACTTAAATCTTGAATGGGAAACTTTTTTATAGTTATCGTAGATACTGCTTAGATCTAAAATAACTATAAAAAATATTTGTTCAAAATATTCCCGGGCGCAAGTTAACATTTGATTAAGTTGACATCTCATTTTATCGATACGCGTCAAGAAAGATGTTAGCTGTATGTACATCACTAGCTCTAAATTAAATTCCACCATTGTTTTTGTGTTCCTCTTTCTTACTTTCTGACTTAAAGTCGGCAAAAAAAGGAAAACATGATGATGAAATCTGCACATAGGAATAGGATTCCATTAGATTAGGCTGGTTTGGTTGTCAATGATCCCGTCTGAAAGTGAAAGGAGGCCCGTGCCAGGCAGTGGGACATTAAATGAGTGGACAATTATGAATTCTTCGTGAAAGCAAAACAAAGTGGTTACTTATTATTTTAAATTGTTACCTAATCGTGCCACGTAGAGCACGTAAAGTCGTCGGTTCCGGTCAGAGTCAGAAGCCCAAAAGACTGACAACCAGTCTATCCTCAGGATAACGGTATTGCCCGAAAATTAAGTTGAGGAGGTCTGATGGCAGTCGCTTCGTGTAAAACGCTGATATTCAGCCGCATCTGGTTTGACTGGAAGCTAACCCCCACATAGTTGGGAAAAACCTCGGAGAATGATGACCTATTATATATATACCTACTTGGAAAACTACATATTACTACTAAGTAGGTATATTAAATAATACCTACTAGGTAAGTAGGTTCTATCTCGTTGCATACTCAACAGCATGTGTCGATGATTCATAAATTACTATGTATAAGGAAACCTATGTGAATAGGTTGGATAGGTACGTACCTACCTATAACCTGGATTTTTCATCCATTCTGCGTAATCAGATTGTTTACTGTCCTCATATTTGTGAGCGCATGTCATGTCCTACATGGTATGATCTTGGAAAGTAATCAAAATAAAAAAACAAAGGAGCAGCTATCTTTACTGTGTTGTTTGAGTCAGCCCTGTCAAATAGATTATGTGTAACGATTTTTTTTATACCACTTTAAGGTGGCATACAAGCATACGGCTCACCTGATGGTAAGCGGTTACCGTAGCCTATAGACGTTCGCAACATCAGGGGTATGACTTGAGCGTTGCCAACCCTGTAAAGATGAAAGAGGAATAGTTAAGTTATGCAGTATAAAGGTCAAAGTGACACAGAATCCTACGATCGTGGTCTCGTGGACCGAACAACAACAATAAAATGTCCTCATTGAGTGCCGGGTTTCATGGTGACCAGCGCACCTGCTGGTCGATTCCCAAATCAAGCAAAGTAAGATACCGACAACTCCGCTTAGTAAAAAAGATACCATGCCTCTTTTGCCGTATATGTACTACCCGATATGAATAAATAAATAAGAAAAATGACAAGCTACTTATACAAGTAACACTAAAATGCTATATTTTTTTACACCCACTACATGGAACTAACGAGAATGGTTCTAGACAGTTAGCATCATCCCTATAAGTTGTACACGTAGTACACGGATGCAAACATATTTAATTATAAATACATATACTCATACACTTACCTACTTATATAACTACGCTGATGCCGTGCTGGTAAGGTTTTTTGGATATGCAAAAAGTAGTCGATAAATTGATGGTTATTTATCCTCATCACTAAAAAGTTTAAAAAAAGGCATCCGAGAAAAAGATTTTGCAAAGAGTTTTTTATGGTCCCAGCAGGGTCGCGCTTAAATATCTTGGGGTCAAGCCTGGCGTTAAGTCCAAGAACGGAGTTGTCGTATAGTCGTATGTTAATCTTAGCTCTTGTTGAAGCAAAGATGAGACGTAAAGATAGGTATATACTTACTAAAGTATGTATTTTAGTTTAGGTACCAAAAAGTAGACACTTAGTAGCCATATCAATATCTATATATATCAATAGTAGAGAAAATGGAGACATTTATGGAAAACATGCGTTGTTTTCAATTCTTACGTTAGCCATAGCATTGATAAAAGTACTGACTGACATACCTTTTAAATATAATTAATGTACAACATTTAAAATGGTAAACCTGATAATATAATTCTGTGGAAAAACCTTAACATACAGGGAAAATGTTGAAAGCATTTTAATGACTTACCTGCGTTTCGTCACAAGTATTTTTCTGAAATATACTTGCTGTTGCCCGTGGTTTCACTCGCATCCCAAAGTTTCATCAAAATCTATTCAACGGTTTAGGCGTGAAAGCGTAACAGACATAATTACTTTCTCATTTTAAATAACATAAGGGATTACTTATTCGTTTTACTTAGAATATTATATATGTAGCTAAAAAGATTAATAAGTCGTTCATTATTGCACTTCCACCATTTCTCTTTGATTGACCATTGTGTTGGAGACGAAAATCCTTCTAAAGTTCGAACTTTTTTTAGGCTTTCTCGTGGCCACAAAGTGTGCCTATTTTTCGTCCCGTCTTACGTTTGGCAAATCATCCATTGTAAGCGTTCTTAGTCTCAAAAATATTTCTCATCACAGTCCCGTCTATGTTACATTTCTTGGAAAATAAGGAAGCATGGCTTGAATTGTCTATGTCACGCAACGATTGACCATGAAATGCTTTACCTTAAATTGTTGCCTTTTCAGGGTCTAAAAATAAAGAAATCGCAGTCGAACCTTGTGTTTAATGACGATTGTTTTCCATCTCAATATAGCCATAATTAAATACTTGATTAAGATGACGAAGAGGTTTCGTACTATAGAGGTTAATTATGTACGGCTACGATGAGTAGTAGTCTTGCAGTAAAATCGGCAGATTAAATATTATGTATGATTATTTTAACAAAAATATTCTGTTAAAAGACGCTGTGAAATATAGCGATTAATTCATGATAGACTACACTACTTCAAACATCTAAGCATTTCTACTTATTAATCAGATTAATCTTGAAATATAAACCTCACTGGCAACCAAAAAAGCGCCAGAGTTCGCTAATTAGGGCTAAGAAGGTCACATTCGAGGAATTTTAACAAGATCTATAATTTACCTTGATTTATTTTAGAGGAATTGCTCAAATTTGTGAGATCCATCCCCCAAGATCGTCTCTTGTCTTTGTTTTGGGCATGATGATATCGATTACAATGGATCAGTGACGTTGTCCCATTCTGTAAAGATTGGAATTCCTAATTTGATTTTGCACTAACAACACAGTAATGTCAACATTTTTACCGATATGGACACGTTGCTAACTTATTCAAACGTCTTATGTTTGTCTGCATACTTAACAATAAGCTATATAACGTAATTTGTCGCTAACAAGACGTAATTTCCCGTTTATTATTGTAGTCATTTTCCTAAAATAAAACTTCGAGGAAATTACATTTATAAGCTAACCAATTGAGCAAATATTAACTTTTTACTGAGAATATGAAGCGAACCTAATGTTGGCAAATTAAATCTTTTTTTTTAAATTCCAATTATGGTATAGGCGTTAAATAAGTATAGCTGTTCTGCCTCATGGTCTGGCTTCACGAATATTGTATAGTAGACATGCGTTATGCATCGTTTTTCTTTTGCTAAAAGGTTTTGCTTATAACTAAGATAGAACGCCTAGTGTTTGCAAAACATTATGAATTACACATCACTGTAAGAATCCTGTGTGAACCGACCCTACCATGTTTCTAGAAAATAAACATTGTCTATCTATGTATACTTAAATAAAAATGAATCCCTGTTTCCCTTAGTCAAAAATTTAAAAAATTATGCCATAACTTGAAAAAGACTGTCCATTTCATTCATCAATACTTTATAGAAGGTTCAACGAAAAGAAAAAATATGAAAATTGCTAATATAAGTTTTCTGAAAATTTCCAATATACAGGATATTGTAAATTTTCAGAAAACTTAACGACTAGACACTTTTTATCCAGGTAAAGTCCATTATAATAAATAAGATTAACGTAGTATGATTACGCAGATATTTGGTTGATAAAATATGAATTCGTAAGTAGGTATCTCAAATTCCATTGTTTAATTTTGTACTTACTAATTATTTTGTTAGTCTAATTAGCCTCATTCAGTACAATTTTATGGTTTGTCAATAAGTTCCACCGGTAAGTAGAACGAAACATAAAACTCGTTCTCACGAAAAATACAAATAAGTTTATCTTCATTACGTGCAGATAGTTTTTTATATAAGTAGATTATCAACTTAAAAGAAATTGGAACGAAGAAAATCCTGCAAGGAGATAGGGCAGCGAGGCTTTTTTGATTTTAGTCGGTTGGTCACCCCGTACTTATAGGTGAAGTCCGACACGCCCCGTCCGTCGCCTTCCCCGGGCGGCAGAAGTTCATGAGGATTTCCACACCTAATAAAACAAATACAATCGACAAGTGCGGTCGCAGCCAAAAACTTTGCGGGGGTAACTTCGGTGTGGTTGGACCGGGCTAGTCTCACCAAGACGAAACGTCTGTTGTTCTCGCTCCGTCTAAAGAGACGGAATTGCCAGTGGCAGTAGGTACAATTTATGTGACACTGTTCACATTTAGACGAATCCGAGAAAAAGAACGGATGCATCCCAAAAACACTTCACTTACTAAGTAGGTAATAAAAAGTAAGTCCTTTAGAATTCAATATCAACCCATATACAGTCGTCCCACTGCTGGGCACGGGTCTCCTCTCACAGATTGAGAGGGATAAGGCTATATCCACCACGCTGGCCTATTGCGAGTTGGCAGTCTTCACACGCGCCGTAGAGAAAAACTCTAGGGCATGCAGGTTTCCACACGATGTTTTCCTTCACCGTTTAAGCGGGTGATAATTACGAGTTAAACACCTTTCGAGTTAAAGGGAGCTTTATTGTTGAAGTCACGTGTGCTTAATGATGACTATCCATGATCAAGTTTGCCCACGTGATTGCGTGGCGACCCGCGACAGTCCGACCCCACGTATTTAATGAATATGACTCTCCCAAAGATTTTGACCTTTTTTTATATTACGGAAAATCCTTATGGATCCTCCGCCACCCGGGGAGGTGACAGGGTACTTCGGACTCGTACCGACTAAAACCGCACTTGCCTTCACTTTCCCTATAGTCAAGGCCATGGGATCCGCGAAATTCGCCACGACCATGACAGTAGCTGCGAACGCACTTGCCCTTAATTGAGTATAGGTTAAAAATTAAGGATCTCATAATTTTTTCTAAGATGTCTGTGGTTTTCATTTAGTCAATCACGGTAATGTTATTCCTAAAGACGTAGGAATTAAAAAATAAAAGTATCTAAGCATATTACATAGCAACATTGCCTCGTCTGCCAACATTGAACAAAAAACGCTATCATAGTATTTTTATCTAACTAATATTGCATATAATGTGATACTTAGATACGGTATCATTATTGAACTTTTTTCAAAGATAATCGATCTAGACGAATCATGGCCAGCACGTGACGTGAAGTGTGTATTACATACAAGACAAGACAACCTCGATATGCATATTTATCAATTTACCGGACAAGTAAATCAAACTAACTAGTTTTGACTGGTATTTACCTATAAACAGTCTGATAATCTCACCGATTGTATTAAAAACCAAAGATTTAAATCTTTCGAAAAAAATATGCGTAAGTAACAATTTTTTATAGATCTTTTTTACATTATATATTTAAATGGGGAAAAAATATCCAACTGACTTAAGTTTTACCTAGGTATTTCCTTTAGTTTCATGCACGTGACTTGTTCATAATGTGAACAAATGAGCTACATATCTGGTTTCCACGGTTGAAGTATGTCCAATGTCCAATGCTGTATGCATACATTTGCAACAATGGAACACCATTGTCACTACATAATGTATATTATTATTAATAATTGTAACAACAATGACGCAGTGCGGCGGCGGTATAATCAACAAACCATAACATTATACATAATGAATTTTAAAATAAGAATATTCGTAATTTGCTACAAAAAGTTTCAATTTGAAATGTCGCGGAATCTGCACATCACTGTGTTAAATTTTTTTAGGAAGTCTTTTTTTAGCCAAGATACACAGTTTACGTCACATCTTGACACTTCGAAGAAGAATTCAAATGAGTAGTTAAATCAACAGTGTTGACTTCTGTAGTCTCTGTTTATATTACGAGTTGATCTTTATTGCGACAAAGCTACAAAGTCATGCCACATTTGAAACTCGTGTTTTGCGTTATCGCTTCTCACGTTTAGGCTCCGCGTCATTAGAACTTGTGACGTCAACTTTCATGATTAGTTGATAAGGTATGGTGGATGGAGTAATAAAATAGTATCATTACTCCATCACTCAGATTGTCCGTATGAACTTTAGTATATCTAAGTACTTATCTGATACTTCGGTAAGTACTTACAAAACTTTTTACTCTCTTGCTACTGCTTACTGAACCTTGATCTCATGCAGATATGTATTAAAAAATAGTTATCCTCGATCGATACGGCATGCAAACTTACTAGATAAAATAGTATATTTTTGTTTGGATTGGATAAGATTGGCCCAGTCTATGCAATCCTACATAACGCATTGTTTTGGTTGTAGATATAATAAAAAAACAGTCCTACCTCCCGTGCCTGACCTTCGTGGTGCTGAATGGCAGCACTGGCCACTTGGCCAGTAATCGATTGACTATTAATTTATAACGACGTGTCGCGGAACGCCTTCAGTTCAGTCAATTGGAATTTTCCCGCGAATTTATAAACCGTACGTCCGTACCGTACGCCATTTATTAAAACTAAGGAGCCAAAATTGGTAATAAATTGAAAAATATAACAGTGATAATAATTTATCTAGTGTAATAACTCTTATTATATGATTGGTAAAAAGCGACTTTACCAGGTATTAATGCTAGATTCTTCATGGCTTTTGTTTTTTTTTCGCAAATTGGAGGTCAAGTTGTGGTTTATAACTTGAAAACTAACAACTATTATTCTACAGGTTCCATAAATACCTACAAAAAACATATTTAACTTACTTCGTCAACTAATCGATGTGTTTTTTGTGTATATTTCAGTAAGTATAGGAATTAATTATTCCCTAGAATGTTTCCAGCCTCCATCCAGTTATCCAATAAGTAATTAACATTAATAACAACATAATTAACTAATTGATTATTGAAGTAAGACAAAATGAATACGTTCAATCAAAACACGCGCCCCTCCATTTTAATTTCACACAAATCCTTTTTTTTAATTACTTTCACAGACCATTTAATCTTTTTGTGTGTCTAATGTTTTTTTTATGTAATCCATGCGAAGATAATCGCTGTCATGGTCATGGTAAATGTCACAAATCCCATGGCCATGGCTATAGGGCAAGGGAAGCAAGTGCGGTTAATATTCGGTATGAGTGACATACTCAATCGCCCTAGGTGGCAGATGATCCATAGAGGATTTTCCACATTCCAAAAAAAAGCTACGATAACCGCTACCGATTTACCTTTAAGTATTTATAAAGGTTTCATAAAATTACACCTGATAGTATTTGTGTGATGATTTTTTGCCCATACATAACTTAATAAATATTTTTATGTAGCCTCTGCAGGACAAAGACGTCCCTATCTTAGCCCAGATCTTTCTATTGTGGGCTTCTTCATACCACGTTGACAAAAAGCGATCGAGATCTCGCCAACGCCTCCTCGGCCGACCTCGGTCACGAATAGCGTTGCAAGGGAAAAATAAATAAATTATTATTAAATAATATTAATTATTCACATATCAAAATATTAAGGAAATATTCTAATTTAACTTTTTTTTTTCAAATCATTAGCACGACTCGTTTAGAGGTGCTATTCAATATAAAATCATAAAAAAAAACCGTTTAGCTGCGCCTTCATTATTGGCTACACATAATCATTACTGACCTCTACGCATGGTGCTGTAATCGACTCTAGGCGTGTTGTGATACTATATATGATAGATAGTCACCCTTATCAGGCATTATTGAACCTAAAAAAGACATCATAATATTATCATCATAAATAAATCTACATTTATTTAGATATTATTATTATGCATCAAATAGAGATAGGGTGAAAAAAATATTATTATGTTAAATGGTTTCGTACATAGAGAAAAAAATGTGTTTTTGAAGAGCTGATTTAAAAAAAAAGTTATTGAGGAAAGTTTCTTCAATCGTGTTACTGATCACCATTTATTTTCATCTAGAAACATCTAGAAACCAAATTTCAAGTCCGTGTCTTTTAAAGTTCCGAAGTAAAATGAAACTGAACCGTGCTAAAAAATGTGTAAATATCGCCTAAATCTCAATGCGACCCGGTGTTTTGCTATTATCTTGGTACATTGATCGGCCACAAAACTCATCTTTAAGTTGACAAGACATTGCCTCATGTTGATGAAGACAGATAGCTACAATAATCATAACAGTTAAATTCCCATCAGCGAACACTTCGTTTATTTACATGACAATAGCTAAATTATACACAGTTTCATCAACTACGTACCGACTTCAATTCAACAGATTTTTTGTGAATTAAGACGACCTTAGGTACCTACTTATAGCAGTCATGTCTTTATCATCATCACCAACGCATATTCTACTATCACTGCTGGGCACGGGACTCCACTTTTTTTTTATGTCGGACATAGTTTTTAGCTCGAGGGAGCCTTAAAAACTTAACCGGACTAGGTGGCGAGGCACCAAATGCCTCCAGCCAGGGGCAACTTATAAACTAAGCAACACAGCTAAGGGCGTCCCCTGCGGGACTCGGACCTCGGCTTAGGGGGTTGCTAGGGGGGCAGCTAGGGATGGCTGGATCTGAGTTTAAATTATTTAGGGGCGAATTTAAAGCTACTGGCTCGGCACGGGCCGGCTCGAGCAAGGGCCGGGGAGGAGGTAGGGAGGACGGGACTCCACTCAGAAGTAGAGGAGTTAGGCTATAGTCCACCACGCTTGGCTAATGTGCGTTGGCAGATTCCACACTTCGTCAACAAAATCTCTCAGGCATGGAGGTTTCCTTACGATGTTTTCCTTCACTGTTTAAGCGAGTGATAATTTATGCACATGATTTCGAAGTCAGGGTTGCGGGCCTCGGATTTGATTTCGAGATCTTTGACTTGGCATTCCAATGGTTATCACTGCTTTTTTGTCATTATATTGTACAGTGGCCAGCACATCAAGCTACAACTATCTGTAAAATTTCTTTGATCGATTTTCAACTTTAACACAAAACAATAAGGTTCGTATTGAATTGGAAAATTTTACAGTTTTGGATAGCTTGACCTACTGGCGTCTGTACAGTCGCCATCAGATATATCGTAGCAGACAAGGTGACCAAATACTTCTGAACGTTTTAAAATGTCAATAAGTTGTATACACTATAATAAGTGACCATTAATATCTGAACATTCATTACTTCATTAATATTTGAGCAAATGCTTGTCAATAATATTTATACAGGTAACTAACCAAAAATATCTGAACACTTATAACGTACCTATCCAACTTTTTTATTATTAAAGTTGGATAATTTGCAAGTCAGATAGTTTCCAATTGAGAAAACTCATGAAATATGCCAGGTTACCTACCAATTAAAACACTACACGAACTGGGAATCGAATTCATGAACCTAAACGTAAACATACACATTACCAGTAATCCCCGAAGGGTTAGGCAGAGATGTAGATACTTAGGTACATCCACAGATAGAGCCTATTTCCAGGGCCGAATTTAGGGCAAGGCAGCTGTAGCTCTGGCCCAAGGTCGTCCACAATAGGATTGTATTTTACGTCCCAAAAAATTTTTGGGGCTCCACTTCTTGGTTGCCCCAGGGCCTCCACACCTTTGAATCCGGCCCTGCCGGGTAGAAACCCAAACCTAGAGACGTCTAGCGGCTAATGAGCAGATCCATCAACCTCACACTCAATAACTTGAAAAAATTACGACCACATAGACAAAGAACAAAAACCATCATTCTTCCGAGCCTTTTCCCAACTATATTGAGAAAGGCTTCCAGTCTAACCGGACGTATTTTTCACGAAGCGACTGCCATCAAACCTCTGCAACCCAATTTCTGGACTACAGGGATATCCTGAGCATAGACTGGTTGTCAGGCTTGGGTGGCTTTGGGCTTCTGACTGCCACTAACGATTGTCATAGGTGTTCCTATGACAACCAGGACCGACGCGACGGCTTTCCGTGGTCTCCGAGGCACAGATGGGGTGATCAGCGCAGTTATTCCTTACTTAGCCATAAGACCCAAATAATGAATACGTATCCTACCACATAAATAACAAAGACCATATTTGAGTTCCCGAGCCTAAGGAAGATTTATCTAATTGTTAATAAATAAATGAAACGTGTGTTATATATTTACTTAACTTGTTTGCCTTCTTACTTTTCGAAACATACTCTTACAGGGTTTATCTTTTATCTATTTACTAACTCCATATCACAGCTCCACAAGTATTTATTCTGATGATAATGCTTCATACTTTTTATCTAGATGAGCTGGTACTGAACAAAGAAATTAGTAATGCTAAGAATTCACTGTTTATTAGTTTAATACTATTACTTTTTTTGTGGTTAACGTATCTAAATAAATGAAGATAGTAATTAGTTTGTCTAGACAGATTCTGTTTTCTATGCATTGTTGTACACCTTGAAATAAAACTAACTAATATTCGCAATAGTGTTAGAAATCAAGGTGTACACGTTGTATATTACCGGTCCTTTCATACTTGTGTATAAATCTATGTATTTATGTACCCTATACTAATAGGTATTAGAGAGAGAACGCAGATTTAGAGTAAGTTTATTTTATATGTGGACCCACTGCTCCTATATATATTATGTATTATAAGTAACACTATTTGAAAGGACATTATTCCACACTATACCTACCTAATAATTATATACTATATTAGGTATAGTGTAAATGCATAATATAATATACATGTGGAATAATGCTTTTATTTGTAACAAGCTGTTAGATACTCGTTACTCGTGTTTATCTTGCTTGTCCCAATCGAATGGGAATTTCCCCAAAACCGTTCCTGGCGGATGCAAACATCATTATACATATACCTAATATATTATCTTGTAACCTAAGTGAAGCTGCGTGAATAAGGTATCAGATGCATAAAAACGAAATGCAGTCAATCTCTCACTAACTAATCTCAAAATCTCAATAAGGCCAACACATTTGACAGGTTTTGGGGAAATTCTCATGCGACTGGGAAAAACGAAATAAACGCGGTTAACGAGAAACAGCTAGTTACAAATACAGTCTTAGAACGACAATAATTTAAGGTGACTGTATTAAAACAATGTCAGTAGGACATTTGGGTTTGCTAAAATTTGGCAACAACTGCAAAATAAACGTGTGATAGTGTGACGTCAATATAAATAAGGTTAACAAAATTAAGGCCATTGTGAAACATACAGAAAGCCAGATCACGCTTTCGAATCTTCATTACTTTAAAAACTTAAACTAAATACACGAAATAATTATCTCTGAATGATTAAAAGGTAGCCTAATGTCATTCAAGGATAGCGTAGCTTCATCAATCATCGAAATAATTTTCAGAATCGGATCAATCTGTAGTTCCAGAAATTACTTGCTTAATGACAACTACCTCTTTTTGTAATATCAGCGTAGACTGATATCTTATATCTGTGCTGAAGTACAGATAATAATATTATACCTACTTGTGCAGGATTGAACCTACCATTGCATACTTCTAAACATATCGCTCAAGCGTTACTGTAGCACCAGACGGTACGCGAGCTAGACGCTAATCGTTAAACAACTTGAGCTCATTTCAAAAGAAACCTGCTTAAGATTCGAGTATTTTACTTATTAAAACAACAGAGTTATTCTTGTAGATAAACAATACAGTACAGTGATGAATCTTCACGAAATGTTTACTTGAAAATAAACGTCTTTATGAACATGTGTGTAACAATATAGTGGTACTTTTGTGAAAAAATATAACAGTGCAATATGAGGAACGGTGACAAGGGGGCTGATTGGGAGAAGGAGAAATTGGACCCAAACGCATGGTAAGTTTTTATAGGAGATAATATTTACCGATACATTTCAACCGACGAAACACGGAGGAGTCATACTGTTTGTGTGTTGTGTGAGTTTGTAAGACAAAAAATCAACGAAGATCATACTTTTAAGTACGCCGACTCAAAATTAGTAAAAGGTTATTTTATTTTTCGCTTTTCAGTTTTCATTTTCGTGGATTCCCTTTTTTGTTAAAAACTTATTACTTACTTAGACTTAAAAAGTATGTGCGGTTGTAACTCGAAATGATATTGAGAACAGTGTGACAATAAGACAACGTTGTGGTTTGAAAGAAGAAGTAGTGACGGGGATTGAAAAGAATATCCTGGGATGATTTGATGTTCAGAGAATGATTGAAAGATGATTATCAAAAGGAATTAATAAGGCGCCGATCTTATTGGTGAGGTCCTTCATAAAGGTCAGGGTGCGTACTGCGTAGTCTTCGCAAACTGCGCGTATTATGACAAGATCTATGAACGCGGAAGAAGCAAATGAAGTAGGAATGCAAGAAACGTAGCGGTAGATAGTTTCTGCCTATCCCTGTAGGAAAAAGGCGTTAGTGTATGTACTTTTTATATTAACATTATACTAGCGACCTGCCACGGCTTCGCAAGGGTGCAATGTACTAATAACACGCATGTATTACCTATTACATATAAATCTTCCGGAAGGAATTATTTGAATAATAATAAAAACCGTATCAAAATCCGTTGCGTAGTTTTAAAGATCTCAACGTACAGAGGGACAGACAGCGGGAAGCGACGTTTACTTTTACTATGTACAGATTTCATAATTTAATCTCTTTCACAGATATATCGTGGGTGCGTTTACAAACATAAATTTGCAGATCTTACACAAACGTCAAAGTTCGAGGTACATTGTAGGCCATATTTATGCGATGATCCAATCCAAATTATTATCCTTATTATTATGCCAACAGACAAAACGTTGCACATTACATGCAATTCTATCCGTTTTAGTTGTAATATTAATTTTTTTTTGATGACGTCTGTGGTTCGAGTGTCGGACTGCTGATCACGAGGTCCTGGGTTCGATTCCCACAAGACACATATTTATGTGATGATCATAAGTGTTTGGGATTGTCGGAGTGTTTCTTATGTAATATAAGTATGTATTTACAAAAAAAAGTGTACTTATAAGTATTATACCCATTGTCTAGTACCCATAATACAAGCTCTGCTTAGTTTGTGACTAGATGGTGCTGCGTAAAAAATATTTATAAAAAAAAATGTATACTACTAAGGTGGCAAACAAGCACACGGCCTGATAGTAAGTTGTTAACTTAGCTTATAGAAGCGTTCAATACCAGGGTTATCAATTACCCAGCCCTGTAAAGCGAAAGAGGAATAGTTGGGTTAGCAGTTTAAGGGTGAAAATCCTCCCACTGCCAACACAGCGTTTTCTCACGGAGCACTGGTCACGTTGCTCACCGTTAGGAACACAACAGATCAAAGCAGTGTTATTTCACTTCGATTATCTGCAAGGCGGAGGTCCTTCCCAACCGGGCAGCTCCAATTTGAGTGGAATTACTGCCACTATGCCCTACCTCTCATTTATTATTCTTTGGCTATAGTAATAAGATAATAGTGATGTCTGTATGTTGAGAACAGCGCCATGATTGTCTAACAACTTTAAAAGATTATCGATACCACCCTCAGGCCAGATGCTATCTTGTCTTAGTCCTATATTATGTACCTACCTACGTATTTTTGTTTCCGTTGGTTCCCTTTTTTAACCGACTTCAAAAAAAGGAGGTTCTCAGTTTCACCTGTATGTATGTATGTATGATTGTCCGCATGTCCATACATGGGTGCTGGGGTCTTTATACGATTTGCTGAATTAATTGCGTGCTACACCACCACGCAATAAGCCTAATTACTGAAGTCATCTGTACCTAACTGTGCTACCGTACGCGAATGTAGTAAGTAAAACAAGTAGGTACTTATGTGAAGTTGTTTGCCACGAATAAGATAAAATAATCAATACGTTATCAACTAAAGTGTATATCTTTGATAAGTTATAATAAACTTATGATCTATCTAATTGAATCAATATCATGGTGGCAGGCAGCTGCTTTTATGACGATACACATGTCATACTCGTGAACGGGCGCCGTCTGTCGGGGCTGGTCAGCTCTTCTAGTACTGTCAATGACAATCTTTTAAATTATTTTTATTTTGTTTATTATACTGGATTAATTTATTAGTACACATCAAACTGCATTGTTTTCATTAACTATTCATTACGAAATTGTAAAATTAACATTGTAATCACGTTTTTTTTAAAAGTGTCTATCGAGTTTCTTGCCGGTTCTTCTCCATAAGACCCACTTCTTGGAACCGTGCAACTAGTTTTGACTTTTCAAAAGTAAACATACTCAGAGAATCATGGTCTCTTCTAAAGTCTAGAAATAGAACACATATGAATGAAGTAGCTACTTACTTACTTCCAGCACGGGGTCTTGGGTAAGTGCATACCGAAAACCATACACGACAAATTTATCGTCTTCGATCGTGAAGAACACATTTGTGTTTGCATATCCCATGGCCATAGAAGCCATAAAATCTAATTTAAAAAAAAATTCGTTAGTTCAGATTTCAGGAAAACTAACATGCATGCTGCGACGTAATTTTGTCATCTCATTATCTCGTTGTATTAAGCGACAACAAAAATAATTCATGCGCGGTGACGAGATTTACGTACTGTTGTTTTTCTGCGCCTGATCATTTTAACAGAGCAGCTGCAAGAGCACTTTGCTCTTATAATAAGCGTAGGCGCACATGTTGCTGTCATGGTTACTGTTTGATAAATCGACGATGATCGATCGATGACGAATGATCGACGACACGTTTGGTGCACCGGCTGAGCGATCGGCTTCTGCGCAACGGGTTGTGGGTTCGATCCCCACACGGAACAAATATTTGTATAATCTACAGATATGTGAAAATTTGTGTTTGTAAACGCACCCACGATACAGGAGGAAATCCTAGTGTGGGACAACGATTTTTTAAAAGAAACAAAAATATTCTAGACTACATAACTATAGATAAATAGATACAGTATTCTTTATTAAGGAAGTTTATCTCTAGTAGAAGTAAGTGTGTTTGTTATTCTAACTTAGACTAACAAACACACTAACGTTACAAGACTACAATTAGCGGTCTTATCGCTAAACGCAATTTCTTACAGACAACCATTGGATGGACAAGAATCGAGAAAAGAAACACAAAATAAAATGTTTTCTTCTTTTTAATCGAGTCTTACTAAGGGCAATTCTTTGCTTAAGATGTTATTACACGAATTTCATCGAATAGTTCGATGTCGATTCGATGTTTGATTGACCGCGATCGGGCGTTAGACACATCAATCTATAATCTAGTGCCGACTGCAGACTACCATCCGTAGTATCCGATACGTACCATACTTACATCAAAATTTTTTAAAAGAAAATTCATATTGTTTTAATACAATAACAAATTGAAGCAATTCATCTGTAGTATGCTCATGCTGGAGTTGTATTCTGGTTTGAAGGGCAATGTAGTCAATGAAATTACTGGGCATATGAGACTAATGCAGCCCGTACGCTTGTTTGTCATCTTACAATACCTTGAAAATAATTAGAAGTTTTGAAGGCGTGGCTTACCACGGCCACGCGTTCGATGCTATCGGGACATTGACCTCTATAATTATTATAGAGGTCAGTGTATCGGGATCTATCGCTCTTTCTCTGACACGTCATCACAGTTTTGAATTTGGCACAGAGGTATTATGGAGTCGAGTCAGTTTATTTTTATTTTTAATAACATACCTGAAATCTACAATTCATTATGCACAAAGTCAAAGAAATCTGCTCAATGGAAAATCGAGTAAATTTTCGAGGTATCCCCTTAACTAGCCTCACCCGCGGTGTCACCCGCCTTTTTTCCTTTTAGCTCGACTCCTATTGGTCATAGCATGATGTTATATAGACTACAACCTTCTTCGATAAATGGACTATCCATCACAAAAAAAAATCATATCGAACCTGACATTAGCGCGTTCAAACAAACAAATTCTTCAGTTGTATAATATTAGTACAGATTAAAAAAAACAGTATTTTATTGACTACTGGTTTCTGCCCGCGACTTCGTCTGCGTAAACTTTACCTGGATGTCATTAATTTTCTGAAATTTTCGTATTTCCTGCGCAATTTTAATCTAATTCAGTTTCCGTATTATTTTGTATTTACTTTTTCATGAAGACGACTTGAAGACGTTTTAATATTACTAGTAAGGGACAGCAAATTTTTAGATTGCAAGCTGCTGCTTGTTACGTGTAGGCAATAAAGTCGCTCTGCCTCTGTCTAGTGGCAAATGTTTTTTTTTCTTTGTAAGTCTGACAAAGAATAAATCAAACCAATCGAAAATGTTTCAAATAAGATCTCTTTCGTGTGAGAATAAAAAAATATCCGTCATTCAGTGCCCCAAGTTTTTCCCTGCATGCGCGGAAAAAAACGATTGTCATCAATTCATATTATACAGCCGTGCATGCAAAATAATCAGTCCACTTTATCGATTGATGTCAGTAGGTCGTAGTGTCGACCAATGCACTTCTTGTTGAAACAAGAGACTTGTTATGAGAGACAACTGGAGACATGGCAGTTTTATGAGCTCTATAAGGCTGGGATTCCAACTTAGAAGTGCTATTACAATCCACATATACTTCATTTGACAACAAAGGCTACGTCATATATTCAATGGCATCATTGTAACCAAGTGTAAATGGAAAAGATTATTAGGAAAAGTGTCGTGTCGTTTAATTTACTGCTTCACTCATAGAAACTTACGTAGACCTAGCATACATCATCGTCAGTAACCCATTTACAGTCCCACTGCTGGGCACGGGTCTCCACTTCGAATAAGAGGAGTGAGTCTACGGTCAAAGAGATTTAAATGTATATTACGTAAAGAGAAAACTTTGCTCCCCTTTTTAAGCATATTGCGCGGACGTAGGATTGTAAGATTTGGAATAGTTTAATTTATATGGAGAAGGATTGCAGAAAGCTAAAATTCATACATAATTTGTGTTAGAAATACACTGAATACGTATATTAAAACGTTCATTTAACGTTGATGCTGTCAATAGTGTCAATGTCAAAATATAATGTGGAATGTCAATTGGTTTTTTAAATAGACTGACAAAAGAGGCTCTTTATCTAATTTTAATTTTATAAGGTTGAATTTCGACCACCGTGGGACCACTAGTTATTATTATAACATAATATTGACATACTCATTACCGTACATATCAAGATCACGAATGTATTCCTAATTATCGCTTACGATATAACAACAAGGTGATCACGCTGGATTTAAAATACAACTGTCAGTGTCAATTGGGGTTTCAGGACTTTTCAACCTTATGCTCATAATAATAGCGGTGGAAAGTGTTCAACCATCAAAACTGTAGATTGTATTGGTATAAAGTTGGTAAAGGGAAACAATAATGGAACTTACATGCTTAGACGCGCCACGAAATTCTAGATGACGTGTGAATTCTGCATGAACTGGGCCAAGTTAGATAGATATACCTATTTGATACTCGATTTCTTACACCACTTATTATCGTAGAATAATAGTAGAAAAAAGGTACACGGTACTCGATAAACGAAGGCTATTGGGTCAATACACTATAAATAAACAAATGATCGATAATTTTGATATCAACTCGCATCACATGACAAGCTATCCAGAAGTGATAAGAGGTCAGAGAGTAGGAACATTGCACGTCTGCTTTACTATATGTACTTATGTAAGTAGTCATATTTTTTAATGAGCATCTACTTTGTTACGCAGTATGGGAAGATTCCAAAAATCCGTCTTCTCCTGAAAGTCAAAGTTGACAATTGTATTATGTAGCAAACTAGCAACTAGTTAAAAATAATAGAAAATCAATTGAAATCAATAGACTTCTGATTTTAATATAACATATCATACCATCACGCCTGTATTTCCCGAAGGGTTAGGCAGAGGTGTAATAATATACTATACCCACCCACAGTTCGCCAGTATGTTTAGGTCCCATGTAATTAGAGGCGAGCTTATTGCCATTGAGTATAAATCCAATCTGCGAGTTGCTACTGCTACTGAGAAGCTTTGTATTTAAGCTTATTTTAGCGAAGGAAAACATCGACTGCGACCGGTGGGACTCGTGGTGGTTTAGTAGTCATAGCGTCTGGTGTATTGAATTGAACCAGAAGACGCAGGTTCGAATCCTGCCCGCAGTCGAATTTGTCCTTCAATAAAATAACTTAATAATCTGAGCATGGAAAATGCAAAAAAATAGCTATTTTAAAGCTTTTACTTTTAAGTAAGTATCTCCCAAATCGGTTCTTTGTTATTTAAACTTCCTCACATGTACCCAAGTATACCTACTTATTTTTACCGTAAAAATAAACATAAATCTAAAAAGGTTTCAGAAACACATTCTTAGATACTGACTATTCACGAATCATCAGAAATCTAAATAGAAGTAACATATTCATACTTAACAATAAAACAATGTTTTATATAACTTTTAAAGCTTTTAAATAAAAGTATATATTATGTACAGTCGCCAGCAGGTCAAGATATCTAAAACTGACTTCTTTTGTATTAAAGTTGAAAATCTATCAATGAAATTTGACTGATTGGGATAGCTTATGCAGGCCTCTATACCATAATAATAACTATTGGTTTATTGGCTTCAGCAAAAGTATTCCCCAACAATTCTGAAAGGGACCTTTACCGCAGAATTTCATCAGTACGCAAGGTCATTTCCGATTACAATTTCTCTAATAAATAATGCCCAATCGTTGGGCGTCCAGCCATGACGGCTTGCGTTATCTCGAGACCAACGAGTTTCAGTTCAAAACTAACCGATCGACTTATTTAACGTCCACCGCGTTGTATATGTAGATAACATTACTCGAACTAAACCGTGACTAGTGGTTAAAAAGTGAGACTAAAATTATATGAGTTTTGGATTAAAAAAACATGTGAAAAATTGTGAACAGAAAAAGCAATATTGTTTTTTAATTTCATCTGAATTGAGTAGCCTGCACAAAGATATTGCAAGATCTTTTTAAATTAAAATAATTATTGGTGTATTAACAAAAGTAAACGTCCGAAAATAACAAAACAAATATAATTAAACAAATGATCGTTTGATATAAGAACTTAAAATGCGTATGAAAAAGACATTTTTAATATTCGATAAAGATTGGGGAAATAATAATGAACAGGAGCCCTTGCTTCAGGATACTGACGACGAAGTTGACGATTGGCAAGTTTTCTTTTACATCTACATAATATGGTATATAAAAATGAATCCCTGTTTTCCTTGGTCACGCTAAAACTTGACAACGACTTTACCGTTTTCATTCACCTTTTTTTAAGTTTTCTAATACTTTGTAGAAACTTCTTACGGACAAAATATTAAAAAAATTGTGCAGGAAATCGGAATCTTAAAAAGTCCACACAGTCGAGGTTGCGGGCAGAAGCTAGTTTTTCAATAAATCTACATTTCAATCTAGCATGAACTGGTAAGACCATCGTTATCATCCTACTTCGGTCGACTTGGCTAATCAGATACAAGACACTCCAAAACGAAATTTCTAGATAATACCGATATCTTAAGGATGACATGGGTGTCAGGTTTTTTGGTCTACTGACGGTGACTGCTTACCATAACGATCAGGATTGACGGCTTAACGTGTTCTCCGAGACACGAAGGAGTCTCCAATGTGCTCAGAGTGGTCAATAATCTGTAGACTGGGCCAAGGGGCAAGCACAGCTTTTTTTATACCAAACTAGCCGACGATAATAAATCCGACGGTAACCGGTAGAGCCCGACGCTTGCAACACCAGGGGTATCACTTGCACGTTGTAAAACGAAAGAGGAATAGTTGGGTTGGCAGTATAGTTATGGGTCAAAGTTCCCCTACCGCCGACACAATGTTTCCTCGTGGAGCACTGGCAACCTTGTTCACCGTACACAACACAGCTTAAGCAGTGTTATTTCACTTCGATTTTCTCCAACCGGAGATTCTTCTGCAGTAATTTTAGTGGAATTACTCGCACTATGCCCTACCTCTCTTAAAAGTTTAACATTGCAAATCGCTTCATCAGCATAGTTATTAATTTGCCACTAACCCTCTTCATGGGTTGAATCATAAAATCAATATCAGTTACTGCATGAAGTTGTTAAAGTATTTGATTTGTTTTTTTAATGATAATCTAGTATTTAATGCACTTGCCTGTAACCTGCCTCATTACCCTAATGGTGGTAAGCATGACTGCTACGCTTAAGTCTCTGGGTTCGATTCTCAGGCCGAACAAAATGTTATTGGGTTATTCTGTGAAATTCTCAAGCTTGGAGTTTGAATTTGTGCCCAGGTTTAGCAATAGGCTCACACCCTATTACATGGAACCTGAATATACCCGCGCACTGTGGGTGTACATTAGTACACGTCTGTCTAACCCTTCGTGGAATACAGGCGTGATGGTATGTTAAATGTATGTAGGTCAATTTATACAGGAAATTTTATTATAGACCCGTTACGTAGCCGTCTTTGAATCATATTGTGAATTATCAAACGTAACCATTTTAGAGGCGTTTATTTTATTTGTTGGCAATGTTGGGTCAGACTTTCAGTTCCTTACTCATTAAACTCATTTAGAATTTAGGAAATGATGTTTTAGTGGTTGTTTTGTTAGAAAGTTAATTATGTATATCTCTATTAAAAATATTAAAAAGCAAACTTTATTTCCGGAATCAGTTCGGATCGCGATTTTGATACAAATTCTAAATATGAATTGATGGAATACGGCCTCCTCCTCGGAAATAGACCACATGCTCGAACAGTGAAGTCAGTAAAGCCTGCACATAGAGATAACGCCTTAGCAATCTCCAGTGACAAGAGAATGGCGCCAATAGGCTCAAACCACCACCATAATTTGATACAAACAAGGGCCAATTCCCACAGGACGATACGATCGTGGCGAAAGTATCTGCAGACTCGTTCCAATTCTCTCGTCTGTGAAGATAGCGCCTTAAGCGAGGCCACAAAGTTCTTTAGGATGTGTAAAAACGATAGCTGCTTGGTTGACTGTCATGGAATCGCTTCCAATCCAGAAAAAGAGCCTGTCCCCAGCAATAGGACATTAAAAAATGCTTTGCTTATTAATCAAAGGTCTTTAGCTGAACAAAAAAGTATTAAAGATATCTAAATAAACAATCTATTCTTGGTTGACTGACTCCAATTGCCCTAATTAATAGTAGCATGTTGCAATCCATTTGCAATAAACAACAAAACTTATTCATTCAGATAAAATATCTCAGCGGATGAAATAGATATCATAATTGTTTGCACAGCTCAATTTGCCGGATAATAACTTGTACACACATTTATTTGATAGCTTTTGCCTTACAAGTACTATTAATTTGACATAATCTATAAAAATAAAACTGAAATAATGTCCGTTGGTACTTTACAACGGCTACGGCGATCCCGCAATTTTTTTGTTTTGAGATGTTTGTAATAATAGTCCGAATTAGGTTTTAAGGGAAAGAAAAATTGGAAAAGTTACGTAACAAATTGGAATTTCGATGGTATTTTCGTATGAATTATTGAAATTTGGACTGGACAGGGACACCATCTGCCGGGTCAGCTATTGATTATTATACATAAATAAAAATAGTTAATATTTTAGCCGGATTTTATCACTCGAATAAATGAGAAAACCTAGTCTAAACCTAAATTGATTTCGTTTTCTCGCTTTTTCTAGGCTGAAATAGAAGGTAAGAGTGACCTTCACATTTACCTTGCCACGTTTGGTCTTCGTAAATGTTCGCTACAGTGCGCCGATTGTTTTCTAAATGTTAGATATTGATAGCATGAGGTTATAATACAGTATTACATTGAATTATCCGATCCGTCAGTGTTTAACCGTCACGTGTCAAGTCAACGTCAAATATTCCAGTAGCAGTGATGATAATCCTGTAAACAGTAACAAATTGCATGTCTGTAACATTTCATAAAAGTAGTACCTTATTCTATCCATTATTATAAACGTACCTATGTTGCTCATGGAAAACATATCTCGTCACTTTGTAGGGTTTACCAAAACTCGCATCGTCGTGAAAGAGAATAAACAAATATCCATGAGTGGTATGGTATATTATGGTATTTTCTGGTTCAAATTCCACGGTTTCTTTCAGATAACATTATTAGCTCTACTGTATCACCTTGCTACCTACTATTCGACGATCCAAAATATTGTTTGTGTTATGTGGATGCAATCATTATCCTCCGAGCATTTTCCCAACTATGTTGGTCTTAGCTTCCAGTTTAACCAAATGTGGCTGAATATCAGTATTTCACACGAAGCGTCTGCTATCAGTTTCTAGGCAATAGCAAAAAATAGACTGGTTGTCTGGTTTTTTGGGCTTCTTACTACACACTAACGATTGCCATATATGTACGCATGACAACCGCGACCATCTGCTTTTCGTGCTCTCCGAGGCAGGGAGGGATCTCAATTTAATAAGAATGCTCACCCATCCATAGACTGACGCGGCTAATGCAGCTTAACCTTGCAGATAGTTTGATCAGCGTAGTTATAATTTAGCCACGAGCCCCTCTTTATGTTTTTAACTCCTTTAGATGCAATATTCGATAAAATTGTTCATCAACAATAACGTTAACGGCTGGTTGTAGGAAAGCCTATATGATATATTAATACCCAGACCCACCTCTCAGTTATGGTGCTTTTATCTCTTGCTGAGTCGCCTTATAAGTACTTAAACAAACGCACCCGCCCTTAGGCCTTATGGGTAATTAATTACTTAGGCCAAAACAACCCAGGAATGTTTCATCATGTCTAAAGTACATTAATTTCGCCGTTCGGCGCAAATTAATAACTTGGCGCGTTCTCGTTCTCTGCGCATAAATGGAGCTCAGTTTATTCGTTTTTCTATGCCATAAATACAGTTTTACTATTTTCTGTTCTGACGTGAACGCGAAAGGATATTTACTAGAATTGCGTCCTCCATCAGGCAACACAATACGCAACATTAGTCTACAGTAATAAAAAAATGTTGGTTAAGAATTTACTTGGAGAAATAAAGATTTGTAAATAAAACTAGAAAAAGACTGAAATAATTTATTGTTATGTACAGAGGCCAGGACATCAAGCTACCCCAATCTGTCAAATTTCTTTGATAGATTTTCAACTTTAATACAAAACAATATGTTCATGCTTAATTGGGAATATTTTACAGTTTTGGATAGTTTGATCTGCTGTTGTCTGTACATATTAATTCTGTAAAAAATATTTCGAAGTTATATGTATAAAAAAGGAATCCATCTTTGAAATCTAGTACACACCTAATTAAAAACATCGTTATGGTGCGAATGTGTAAATAGTCGGTAAATAGCGAAATTGGCTCATTTAATTTAAAAACAATTAACACTATAGCGTAAATATATCGATCTTGGAAAAGAATATAAGTTTTGTCTATATACTGCTAAAACAAATCACGATATTGATGCACACAAATTTGTAAAGAAAACAAATTGTAAGGATTTAACATAATATTCTACGCCTATATTATAAAGACTTGACCTTGAAGACCAATGATGACATTGTATTAATGCTGCAAGTATCGTCAATATGAATTGAAAAGATACATATAAAAACAGACATATACGCACACACACGCGCGTACACACACACACACACACTCAAACACACACACACTGTTTTAGAATATATCTTTAAGTTTCTTGTTTTGTTATAGTACCGGGGCCTCCTAGCACAGGTATAAGTATCTTTTATCTAACAGGAGGTCCCTATGTAAGATTTACTGCTGTTTTCCAAGATTCTGCAATAAACCCTTATTTCATTTGAAAAAAATATGAGGCAAGAGGACGAGAGTATTGCCTAAAAAAATATGATCCTCTTCATTATCGTAAAAGTGGAGGACTAAATCGCAATTCAGGAGAGGCCTCTCTAACTCCGATATCGATAAATCGGAAAAATTACTTATTAAACGAACTATAACAACGTAAATCGTACAGTCAACAGCAAATCAGGTTCTACAAAACTGTAAAAGTTCTACAAATGATTTGAAACCTTAAAATGTCGACGGTTAAGTTGAAAATCAAATGTGAAAATTTGACAGTTTCAGGTAACTGGATGTGCGGTGACTGTAGGTACAGACGCCAGCACGTCAAGACACCACAAACTGTCAAATTTCTTTGATTTATTTTCAACTTTAATACAAAACAATAAGGTTTATATTCAACTGGGAGCTTGATCTGCTGGCGTCTGTACATTATTCACCAAGAGGCAACAGATTTTATTGAAGTGTTGAGTAAGGCTGCAGTTATAATATTATGATCTCCTCATTACTTGACTTTGATCGAAAGCCTTCATCATCATCATCATCATATCAGCCACAGGAAGTCCACTGCTGAACAAAGGCCTCCCCCTTAGACTTCCACAATTACCGGTTACAAGCATCCAACGACTTCCAGCGACCTTAAAAGAAAGCGAAAAGCCTTCGAAAGCCTTCTAGATGATTAATTCTCCTAAATATCTTTGTCCACAGGGCCCAGCCTCGTCCCAGTCAGCAGTTCAACGTGGTCAGACGCGTGTACCAGCAGGAAGCACTCAACAAAGATGCAGACTATAGAATGCCTGAGAGGCCATGTGAGTTTCACATTTACTTAAACATCATAATACGTCACCAAAATACGTCCCTAATAGACGAATGCCAAATCAATAGCTTTGACCGGAACTTTATTGCTTTGACGGTTTTCTGAATGGTACCGATCGTCGATCCTGGGAGACAGGAGTTGCAGTGGGAGGGACTAAATAGTGTGGCTATAACTCGAACCACTAACAATAAAGCAATAGCTGGGGTAGTGACATAAATGACTATTGGGCATACTCCAATGAGCAGGTCATAGCTCAGTTAAATAATGTAACGATAACATCTGTATTATGTAATGTACCAACCTAGGACCTACAATAATGAATTGAATGGAATGGAAATTTCAAACCGAGGACTTATATTCCATAATCCACTGCCAATCTATAATTGTAATGTAGTAAGTCAACATGCCATCATTTTGTGTTTCAATTTTTTTTCCAGTGGGCGAAAAGTGTAAGAAAATAGTGAGAAATTGTGGGTTCGGAGATTGCTTGGTTAACTCCATCCCTTTGGCGCGATGGCTGCCCAACTACAGCTTTCAGAAATACATGATAGGAGACCTGGTAGCAGGTGCAACGACCGCTGTGATGCACATACCTCAAGGTAAGGACCCTTCAAGCTTTTGTAATAAAGTTATTCAACAAGTTGTGGATTATGGTTACCATTTTCTCAGATTGAAGAGAATATCAGAGTTTGGGTTTGTTTCCGGTTAATGGCAAAAGGCTCGCACATCACACCTAAAATAACCTACCTACTATAACCTCACCTACCAGCTAACTTTGGGTTAACATCTAGTCCAGCTCTACCTTACCCTTTGGTTAAACTAAGTTTATATGCGTTATGAAACGCGACACGACACTGTACAAGAATTTTGCAACGGGGAGGTTTGCAAAATTCTTGTACAGTGTCGTGTCGCGTTTACAGTTACCAACACGGAATTGGTTTAGGCCGGTGGAAATAATACCTTTATGGTTATTAAGGACGTCTTTTGACTCGGCTCAACACGGACGACGCGACGCGATGTCGGCCGAGGGCAATATGGCGCATTGCCTTGGCTTTCCGAGTAGCGTGACTCTTGAGCTACGCTAGTCGGTTGGTTTACTCTATTGCTTGGTTGCAAGCCAATCAGTCAGCTCAAACCGAATCCATGTCGATAGGTGTAGGGAAACCCTTAATTTTGAACTCAGTTACTAACATCTTATATTTATTTCCAGGAATGGCGTACGCGCTCCTGGCTGAAGTGCCCCCTATAGTGGGGTTGTACATGGCATTCTTTCCGGTACTTATCTATGTGATATTCGGGACCTCGCCCCATGTCTCCATGGGCACCTTCGCTGTAGCCTGTCTTATGGCTGGAAAGGTAAATATTCTTCTCCAATACCTATCTTCTTCAACAATGACTGATAACTAGTTTATCCTTATGATATAATATCGATATTACCCAGGGCTCTAAGGTTGCTGTATTACGCTATGTACGATTTTGATACAATCGTCATTCAATGTCCTCGGAGTTGTTGACTTTTATCCACCAAATCTCTCAGTCCTGATGTCATTCAATACCATTGGACGGGCATTCGGATCCAATTGAAATAGCAAACTTCGGCCCCTGTTATTGTGTTGCTGTCAGATGGCAGTCGCTTCGTGTAAAATACTGAGCAGTCCCATTGTGGACTACATTGTGGATTACAATAGGATTTTCCCACACTAGCATTTTCTCCTATATCGGGGGTGCGTTTACAAACACAAATTATCACATACACAAACACCCAGACCCGGTACCGACCTAGGTCATACAAATATTTGTGCGGTGCAACATTAAAGAACCTGAATCATTTAGAACACAGTTTAAGAATCTGCACAGTGATACTTATGTGCGAAAAGAGGGAACACCTTATTCGACAGTCTTCTATTTCGCCACATACCAACACTAGAAACTATCACCTCACGAAATATGTGTATATTTTATAGGTGGTGGTACAACACGCGACGCCTCCAGAAGCTGTGCATATTCATGTTAACGATACCATGAGTGGATTAGCAGGTATGTGGACTTTTAAGACCTTTATGGTCTAGCGGTTCGAGTACCGGACTGCTGATCATGGGGTCGTGGGTTCAATTCCCACAGGACACAGATATTTGTGTGTATAAAACATGAGTATTTGTGTTTGTCTGGGTGTTTCTTATGTATTATAAGTATGTATTTACAAAAAAAAAGTATATAAGTATTATATCCATTGTCTTGTACCCATAGTACAAGTTCTGTTTAGTTTGGGACTTGATGGTGTTGTGTAAAAATGTCCCAAAAATACTATATTATTATATTATATTAATGTTATTGTTCCATGAACTATTCAGATTTAGATTGTAAACCAAGATGAACACTGTAAACATGTTTTTTTTTAAAGTGTCACTCCAGACACTTTAAAAAAAACACAGAGCCCGTTCTTCTCCATAAGACCTTTTTGGAACCGTGCAACTAGTTTTGTCTTTTCAAAACTGCCGTAATGGTTTAATTTAATTAAAATGTTTGACTTTATTAAGCTTTGGAAAATTTCGGGGTCTGCCTACTCCTAGTCGATTCGCCGGTGTGTTACTTTTTAATCCGACGAAAGCATCTTACACTATAATACTTCTAAGGCGGCCGATTTCAATTACGGCTGGGGGAACGCGACATGCGTCCGAGTCGGTTGGTCGGAAGCAGAGAGAGCCCTCCGAAGCAAGCACGCTCCGTTCGATCCACGGATAACAACCTCCGTGGTAGTTTAATTAAGGGCGTCACACCCATATACATAATATAAAACATTATAGTATATACGCCGTGTGTGACGCCCTTTAGCCTGTTCAACCACGGACATCATCGTCCGAGTCTTTTTCCAACTATGTTGGGGTCAGCTTCCAATCTAACCAGATGCGGCTGAATATCAGTATTTTACACGAAGCGACTTCCATCAGACCTCCGCAACCTAATTTCCGGGGTAATACCGATATCCTGAGCACAGACTGGTTGTTAGGCTTTTTAGGGTTCTAACTACCACTAACAACTGTCATATAGATGTTTGTATGATAACCGGGACGGAAACAGGGGTCTTGATGTGTTAAGAATGGTCACCCATCCACATACTGACCGCGGGTAGCGCAGCTTAACCTTACAGATCGGTTGATCAGCGTAATTATTACTTGGCCACAAGCCCCTCCAACCACAAGCAAAAAGAGTTCTACTGCGATATTTAAAGGCGTGTCTATATACGCCACCTAGCTAATAGTTACATTATCCTTAAATTATTAAGCTAAGGAAAAATTCTACCGCGGGCAGATTTCGAACCTGCGTCCTCTGGTTAGGTAGGTACACCAGTAGGTAAGGTGGCATCGTTCGACATTGAACTAACTGTAAAGTAAGTCGTGCCGGTTGAGGAGCAAAAACTTGCTTTTCAATATATGTTACTGACGACACCATAAAGACGCAAATTCAGAATGTGAAGACATGGCGGGTAGGTATCGCGGTGGGTTAGTAGTCATAGCGTCGGGTGTACCTAACCAGAAGACGCATGTTCGAATACTGCCCGCGGTCGAATTATTCCTTTGCTTAATAACTTTAAAATCTTAGCATGGAAAATGACAAAAAAATCAAAAAGATAGTTATCCTTATTTATTTATTTGATCCTTCACCACACTTCACAACACAAGCAGAAACCCAGACGAACTCGGCAAGACAGATCTGTATTTTATCAGCTATCTGTAAATCTATGAATCTGCATTAATTGATTTCTTATTTCTTTACCACAGATGAAGCGGTTCAATACACACCTTTACAAGTTGTCAGTATAGTGTGCCTCTGCGTGGGAATATTTCAGGTGAGATGTCTACCTTCTATGGCGCCTTACAATAATAGTTTGTTGATTACTTACCTACATATTACATCATCAACCCTTATGCTGTCCCACTGCTGGGCACGTGTCTCCTCTCAGAAAGAGAGGGATTAGGCTATAGTCCACCACGCTGGCCTAGCGGGTTGACAGACTTCCCACGCCGTGGAGAAAATCTCTAATGCGGCATGCGTTCGAGAAACAATTTGCAGACACAATTTTTAAAAACAATGTTGCTACCCTCCAGATGGTCATGAATTAAAACAATAATATTAAGTAGTGTGATTCTATATCGATAAACAAAACTAAAATAACAATAAAAAAAAATGGTACATTTTACTTTTACGAGAGTTTCCTTCACCGTTTAGCGAGTGATAAATTGATAACTAATCATTAATACGCACATGATTCCAAAAGTCAGAGGTGCATGCCTTGGATTCAAACTCGAGTCCTTTAACTTGGCAGTCCAATATAAATAATATATAAAGTAGTATTAATATTGATAGTATTTTGGTCTAAATTTATATTCTCGCTGTTAAACACAATATTTTGTCTGTCCCAGTTGATAATGTGGATCCTACGGTTAGGAGCTGTGTCCACGCTACTATCAGAGCCCCTGGTCTCTGGGTTCACGACAGCGGCATCCATTCACGTGTTGTCATCCCAGTTGAAGGACCTGTTCGGAGTCAAGCTCGTCAAGCTGTCGGGCAATTATAAAGTACTATTTGTAAGTATCATTTTCAATACATTCACTGTCCTATGGGCACAGGTCCTCTCATAATGAGAGGAGTTAGGCTGTAACCTACCACGTTGGCTTAGTGCGGGTTGGCTGACTCCACACATCGTCGATGAAATCTCTTAGGCTCGCCCCGCTTAGTTTCCCTCACGACATTTTCTTCAACGCAGCGAGTGTTATTTCATTTTGTTTATTTTTAAGTAATCTGATATTGTATTTACAATAGAAACTTAACTAATTAAGGATCAATTTATTCATGTGAGCATCTCCCGCGCAGAATAAATTGATGTTTCTTATGCATGTATAGCGCATGGCCCATGTTTACGTGAGTTTAAAAAACGCTCAACGTTGAAAAACGGATTTTATCGCGATAAATTAATATTATTAATCCCGACGTTTCGGACCCTTTACAGCGTCTATGGTCACGGGTAGACTTTTAATGACTAAACTTTTAAAGACTTATCGGATAAAATCCACTTGCACCGTATTTTTACTGTTTATTGAATAAACAGTAAAAATCAGTTTCATGTCAATCAGTGAAAAAAGTCATGATATTTTTTTATCATTTCCAGACATTCGTAGAAGTGTGTAAGAATTTGCCGAATCTCAACTGGGCAGCGTTTGTGATATCGTTCATTACCTGTCTCATCATCGCGCTCAACAACGAAAGACTAAAGGTAATCAAGACTCAAATGCTTTGTTTGTGACTAAAATAGGTACGTATCATATTTTGATCAGACACCTTCGTGTCGCAACGACTCGAGTCGTTGTTTCATCGCAATCGGATAAATGTTATAGGAACGCTTAAGGGAGAAACTTTGTAAAAAAAATAATTGGTTATATGTATATACATATAACCAATTTATTTCTTTTACAAAGTTCGGCTTTCAGTCGGCTTTCGGTTAGACTGAAAGCCGAACCCAACATAGTCCCATATCTTCTTATGCTCCGAGCCTCCGAGCCGAGCCGAGGAAGAAGATATGGGAGAAAAAAAAAATAGATATTTATTTATATAATATAGTATAGACAGCGTTACTTGTAATTCGCATTTGCATTCCTGCAAGGTGATAGAGGGACCCAAATAGGTGTCCCATATTGGACACTGAGATATTCACTTGTCTGCGATTTTTTGGCAATTGTATACCTTCAATCACAAATGTATCTGCTGATGCTACAAATAAAGGATTTTAAATGTTTTCTTTTTTGAATTGTATAGCTGATAATTAGGGCTTTCAGATGATGTTAACTCGTTCTAATGAATTGTACAAAAAAAAACATAATTGTGCTCAAACGGCATCAAATAAATTTCTTTTTTCTTCTTGATTCGATAAAATTTTAAAACTAACGTATCGTCTTTCAGCCTTGGGTGAGCAAGCGGTCGCGCGTGCCTGTACCCATAGAGTTGTTGGCTATAGTGATCGGCACTGTCGTCTCCAAGTTCGCGCACCTGAAGGAGATGTTCGGGATCACCCTCGTCGGAAACATACCTACTGGGTAAGTGTCCACAATCTGTGTCAAAATACCGTATGAGAACTCTAGTGTACCCAGTATCTATATCGTAACAGTCGTGCTATCGACATAGCACGACTATAGATAGTATTACCGTGGCACGCCTGTTACGGTATAGATACAGGGTTGTCGAACAGTGTTATTGGGTTTTTCTAAACATTTTGCAATAACAGCTCGGAGATTGGATATACCCATTATAACCTAAACCTATTGTCTAGCGGTCTGACCTTGTCATGCTTATGGTGCTGCTGATGGTGACGTTGTGTATCGGGTCGTTTTATTTTGGTATTACGTTTGTAAGGGCATTTCTATCTTCGCCAACGAGCCCCTTAATTTAAATCAACCGCATTAGTTTAACATAAAGGTCAAATCTGATCTTCTCAACTACCACTTTTTTGTTTCCAGTTTGCCAGTACCGCAAGTTCCCCCCCTATCGCTGCTACCCGACGTTGCGGTAGACGCGTTCACCATCACCATGGTAACGTACACCATTTCCATGTCGATGGCACTTATCTTCGCCGCCAAGGACAAGTACGAGATCGATGCGAACCAGGAGCTTTTGGCATTGGTGAGTTGGATATATTGGTTCTGGTTATGCTATTTGGTATGAATATGGTGGAATAGAATCTCTTAGGCTTAGATAAAAGCTTTTCCTTCTAAGTCAGAGTTACCTATATATTTTGTCATTTTTTAGTATCTATAAGTTTACACTTAGATTCGTCTTTAAACCTTAGGCTTAAATACCTTTATATTTTATTGAGATCTAAGGCGCTATCTGAACAGTCAATACTCTAACAGTCAATACTATTGTGAGGAAACAACTATAAATACCAATTTCGAAGCTCCCTCGAGTTGTTCCTTGAGGTCTCCTCCAATTAGTTGAAGTGGAGGCGGTTTCGCCTCCTATTCAACTCTCTTCGCGTAACGAATAAGAATATGGGTGTAAGTTCTTGCGCTCGTGTTAAGCAATGCCCGTCTATTATAAAAATAAAGCCAATATCAAACATTTATTGTTCTTTTCGGAGTCCATATACAGATCCCGATCACCGCGAGAGTAAACTTTATGGATCTACAAAAGTATCGACAATGCTTTACAACTTACTTACTTACTACGACATACCTGAAAAAAACTTAAAACTTTAGAAATGACGCAAAAAATTTATTTGACGCAAAAAGACAATTTTCAAGTAGCTACCCCTATATGTATAAGGAGGCACCCCTGTAAAAGTAGGTACCCCTGTACAAGTAGGTACCCCTGTACAAGTAGGTACCCCTGTATAAGTAGGTACCCCTGTACAAGTAGGTCCCCTTGTACAAGTAGGTCCCCTTGTACAAGTACGTACCCCTGTACAAGTAGGTACCACTGTACAAGTAGATACCCCTGTACAAGTAGTTACCCGTCTACAAGTAGGTACTGATCGCGACGTTATATTTTATTCTGCAGGGCGCCAGTAACGTGTTTGCATCATTCTTCTGCTGCGCACCATTCTGTGCTAGTCTGTCACGATCCTACATACAATACCAGGTATACTCACACAGGCTCAAGTATACTCTATCAAGGAACAGTTATCATCATCAACCCATTTACTATTCCACTGCTGGACAAGGGTCTCCTCACAGAATGAGAGGGATTAGGCTATAGTCCACCACGCTGGTCTGATGCGGATTGGCAGACTTCACACGCCGTCGAGAAAATCTCTATGGCACGCAGGTTACCTCACGATATTTTCCCTCACCGTTTAAGCAGACGACACAATTTTAAAAACAATTGTTACCAGAGAGTCATGACTTAAAATGATATTAGTGTGATTCTGAATCGATAAACTGCACTAAAAAAAATACAAAGTAAGGCCTATAGCAAAGCGTTACTTACGCGGTATTGGAGCATCACCGCCGATATGTTATCCTTAAATGATCGCTTGCAGGCGGGCAGTAAAACTGGCCTCACGTCGGTAGTGAGTGCCTTACTGATTCTGTGCTTGCTGCTGTGGATCGGACCGTTCTTCGAGGTTCTGCCGCGCTGCGTGCTCGCCTCCATCATCGTCGTGTCGCTCAAGGGCATGTTCATGCAGGTCAAAGAACTGGCCAAGTAAGTACCTCACACATCTTAAATGTCTTTAAAATTAGGAATATTGCGTAACCAACGACCAGAATTCTATCGCGGAATTAGTCTAGAACCTACTAAATTTTAAGGATATACATTTTAGAGACAGAAAATTCGATCTTAAGCAAGGTTTCAACCTGCGCACGCTTTATCCAAGTAGGCTACTGTGTCGACTGCCTGTGTTGTCGAATTTCTCTTCCTCATTCTCAGCCTCCTCAGTCATCTTATTTGCGATTGCTATGGGGTACGACGAGTATTTGTCGATCAAGCAGTGTGGGTGTTTACTCACAGTGACCATGTAATTAGCGTGGATTCAGTTCTTCAACCGACATAACTTAGTTTTCACATCACAACTTTTTCAGATTTTGAAATTGAAATGAAACTACTTTTTAGGGATTTTATCGCGTTATTTTGATATTATTAATCCCAAAGTTTCGGACCCTTTACAGTCTACCCGTAACCATGGACGCTGTTTTAGGGTCCGAAACGTCGGAATTAATAATATCAATATAACGCGATAAAATCCGTAAAAAGTAGTTTTATTTCAATGTATAATATTCGCGTAAATGTCAGAAATCAACAGATTTTGAAATTTTAAAAAATATATAAATGTGTCAATTACATTTAAATCACTTAATATTATAAAACAAAGATACTTTTTCGCGTCTGTCGTGATCGAAGAATAAGAATCGAAGGATTAGCTTGGATTCGGGGAACACAGAAGTGATGGATGGTATGTTTATTTTTTCAGGTTCTGGAAGCTAAGTAAGCTGGATGCGATGGTTTGGCTCGTCACCTTCCTAGTTACAATATGCATCAACATTGACATTGGGTGAGATAATTATTTCAATGCTTCTTAATAATTCATCATCAGTACATAATATTAAAGACCCCGCCGCATTGAGTTTGTGTTTGTTTGCTAATCTCAGAAACTACTGTACAGATTTTCATACTGGTTTCACCAATAGAAAGAGGTATAATCTATTTATATGTAGAGGTATAATATATTATTTAAATATTTGAAAAATAACGTATAAAAGCCGTCGTTATTTCGATGTTACGTATATAAATACAAAATAATGTAATCTATTTAGTATTTATAAATAAAATTAATCCCTAAATTAGTCATTTCTACATATAACAGAATAACTATCATTATTTTACCGATCAATTGTGAACCATTCCCGTTTTCATATTTGTGAGAATTTTATGTAAATGCATCCACGATACAGGAGAAAATCTTAGTGAATGGCAGTGTTTTTTAAGATGGTTTAAAAATTATATGTACCTATTTCCCCACAGTCTGGGAGCTGGTCTACTTGCAAGCGTGGGCGCGCTCTTCATTCGTTCTCAGAACCCGTACACCTGCCTCCTGGGCAGAGTGATGGAGACCGACCTGTACCTCGACATCAATAGATACAGAGCAGTGAGTAGCCATTTGAGTAAAGTTAGTCACAACTAAGGTCAAATGCAATCAAATCAACAATAAACATAACAACAGAAAAATGCGTCCTATCTACCTTAGGTCGTCTTGCTTATAAATGTAAAAACTAAAACTGCAAATAAGCTTCAGCACACAAACATTTTATTTATAACTGAGCATCATAAATATATAAAATCATTTGTAAGACCGAGTTCAACGCAAACCCAGTAATAAAAATACATTTTGTTACATTTATTTTTAATCAATTTATACTCTCCAACATACCGCGGCTGGCCACCTCCATTTCATTGTGGTGGTACATTGTCAGAATAATGAACTGAACAAAGCACATTAGTATAATGTAGACTAATGTAAATATAATCCATTTTACAAAGTCGCACACACTTATTTCATAATTCAAGGAGTACGGGTACGATTTGTCGGAGAACAGTCTCATTTTCTAGGATCCTCTGCCGAAGAGGAGTGGAAGAATATATTGTATTGCATTTTATTTATTTATGATAGCTTCAGCTTGTTCATTGCTCTTTAACTTTTCTGGTCAGGTTACGTTTATGACATGTAATGATGTGACAGTTGTAGCATTGACTTAATTCATTTTGTTCTTTTTTCTTTTTTTTGACATTAATCTTGAGAGCGAGTTGTAGGTAATAGAACCTCATTGGGTTACTAAAAATAAATAAAGAGGTTAGTTTATACCAAAATGTAATATTGCGATCTGTCAGAACATAAGTGTTTGTGTTTGGCTGAGTGTTTCTTAAGCATAATAAATATGTATTATTTCCAAAAAAAATGTATAATAAAATATATGAGTATTATGTTCATTGTCTAGTGCCCATATAAATCTCTATGGATCTGTGCAAAAATGACCCAAATGTTTTTTTACCATTGCCACTCGAAAAAGGGCATTTTATTCATCGATCAGTGAATAAAACTTTTAGTAACTGAGTGAATAAAAACATTTTGAATTTGGAACAAGCACGAATATAAGAATTATGTACAAAAATAAATAAAACGTGGCGAAAGTACGTACTGGCTGGCTTTATGGAGCTATTCCATAGAGCTATAAAATTAAATTTAAAAAAATATATCCCGCCAATTTAGGTTATTTTCTATCTGTTTCGCCCAAACATCCAAGCCCATATATTATCTAAAATGACCGTTTCAAAACCAAACAAGAACATTACACTGAATTTCGAAAACTGTTCTAATTTTACTATTTAATATCCCTTTTACACAAACATTTTTTGTTGTGAGAAAGGGATCGCAATAATTTTATTGCGATAAAACGTTAGGGTTTCAGTATCTCTCACTCGACTTCACATCAACTATGTTCTCCCCTCTAGGCTGGAGAGCTGCCAGGCATCAAGATCTTCCACTACTGCGGTGGCCTAAACTTCGCCAGTAAGAACTTGTTCCGAGCTACGCTGTTCCGCAAGATCGGCTACCTAAAGCCCGCAGTTGTGGCTCACGACGAGGACAATAACCTCACTAAGAGCGAGTCCTTCGAATGGGACCCTAATATTAGTCGTAGAGTAAGTAAATAATTATTGTATCTACTTTCAAATTTGCCCCAAAATATTGATAACTTAATTAGTTAGAGATAATTTTGAGCGTCTCAGAAAATGAGAAATACATGTACATATACACCTATATAATATACAACACTAGCACAATATAAAGGTTTTTTTGAGAATAAGATAGGTACCCTATATTCTTCCTGCAATCAATCTCTTTGCTAATTTTTATCGAAATCTGTTCAGCGGTTCAGGCGTGAAAAGATAAACAGCTGGACATACTTTCGCATTTATAATTTTATTATTAAAAACCCTAAAAGGAGACGCGCTGATGAGACGCGCCGGGACGAGCTAGATCTATATTGGATGGATTGGCCCCAAAAGTCTTTAATATCTTGTTTATCGTTTCATATCTTGGTCAAAACAAGTTTAAAATATTTTTTTAGTCAGCTACAATGAACGGTAGCATAGATGCCAGTTTCTAGGCAATTTTTCGTAACCTAACCATAATCTACCGTGTTTCCTTCAGGTACAATGTGTAATAATAGACGCGACCGCGCTATCGTACGTAGATGCGCCAGGCATCAAGGGTCTGGTCGCCGTGCAAAAGGAGCTCGTCTCCAGTCACATCACCGTGCTGATGGCTGGGGCTAACGGTAAATATTAAATCCTTCTTTTCCCAGCTGTTAATCATCGAATTTTTGTTGTATAATCAACGTTGTATTTTAAATAAGTTTTATTGCATATTTTGAATTATATTACTGCATTATTTATTACATCAAAGGACTAGAAAAAAAAACATTGCAATCATTCCAAACTTAAAACAAGTTTGACTAGTAATTTAGCTACTTTCGCTATATTTTCTCTTTATAAAATACCGATCGAATTACTATTGGGGCTACAGGTAGATTTTCCGGGCCTGGGTGTATGAACATGTTTCTAAAAGCACTCACGATACAGAAAGAAATCCTGTGGTCACAATAGGATTTTTTCCTGTATCGTGGGGTCTATCGCCCTGTGGCACGGAAGTCATTTATTTACAAACCTCCAGTTTTAAATCCGATTGTACAACATGTAATTCTTTCCCTTCCACAGGTCCAGTACTAGAAATGATAGACAGGTACAACTCGTGTGAGCCGGACAGACTACAGTTAGACACGTTCCCAACCGTCCACGACGCCGTAGTGTACTACAAAGTCCAAGAGTCTAAAAAACACGTGGTCACTGTGACGTCATGAGCACGAATAATCCCATAGGGGATTTTTATGGTAGCCAAATTTATGGCGACGACGGCGACGGGCCTTAATATTACAAAGCCGTAATTCAGCTCAAATGTATATTAACACATTTAGGTACTCCTGGTTCTATTAGTACAGGGGCCCGTACAATGTATTGTTAACCCTAGCTCAATGTACTTACATTATATTATTAGATACCTAATGGTTTTACACGATAGTAGGTAATTCATGTAAATAGTAAATTTACGCCGGACCTCGTTATTTCTACTCGTTCGTTTATTATATGAACAAATTATGTAGTACTAAATATACAGGGTAACAAACTACTAACTATTTAAAAAAAATTAAATGATTCCACTCAGCCTAATAAATTAACTTTTTTTTCCTTTCCTAACTCCAGGGTTTTCTATCCCAGGTTTTTTCAGACCACGCATGTTGAATATTAATATTTTCATATTTGCGTAAACTAATTTGTGGATTTGTTACTTCACCCTGTTCATCAAACTTCACTAACTTCATATTCTGTACATTTATGCAGGGTCAAACGGGGTTTATTATAATTTAGGGACAATATTAGAGTCCCTTTTTCCAACAAACTATAATAATTAAAACTAAAAATCAATGTATAAGTTTTTCGATTCATCCCTCTGCATCTTTATTCACCCCGTTTGACTGTAGGACTGTCATTTAGCAAATTTTTAAGTAAGTACTTAAACGTACCTACTTAATGGTGATAATGAGTTTAGTTTATTAAAAGCTCACGAAGATCAATATTGTTATTTATTAATTATTTTATAAAAATCATAGTGTCATAATCTAATATTTTGTTTTAATTACTTGCAAAAAACTGTACACGATCACAAAAGTTTTGACAAGTCTATTTTCCATAAAAAAATAGACAATACTTTTCTTACCTTGTATCAAGTAAATGAAGAAAAGAGTAACAACGTATATTTTTTTATTACTTATCTTCTATAAATGAATAATATTTTAAATATAATTTAGTAAAATACAATCGATCGCGGTGTTAAACTTTAAGAAACTGTGAAAACATTTTCGTAAATTATTTACTTACCGTAAGTTTTATTTTTACCCTACTGCGCAACGAAAAGGAGGGTATTTAATGTGTTTATTCAAGAACTGACTGATAAATAGCGCACGGATAAAAAATGACGCAAGTTAAATGTTTTATCATTTAGAGTTGTGCCATTTTTTAATCTCATGTTACAACTACAAAACGTTAAACAAATTGCAATACGTAAATATTTTATACGACGCAGTGGTACTTATTTTGTAAAATCAAGCGATTATAAAATTTACTAGTTATAGAAAATTATTGCATAATAATTATGTGCAAAGTGCAAGTAATGTGTGTGCAGTTCTTTTGCTGGTAAATGTTTTTATTGCTAAGTCTGTTGTGATATTTAGTACCTAATGCGATTGTACAGAATGTACTTAGAATATAATATAATGTTGATATATTTAACTATTTGTTTTAATGTTTTCTTACTCTAATTTTTTTTCCATCTGGGGAAACGGCATGGTATGTCGGAGTACTACCAACTAAAAATCACTTCAAAAACTTGTCTTCCTTTGCCCTACATGTTACGGCCATGGGAAGCAATTCGCTACGTCCTTATCAGGGTATGATATACACTTCCATGACAGATTTTACCTGCTACTATCGTGGCGTACTACGCCGACATTAGCTGGAATATTGATAATATACATCACTGATTGAAGGACAAACACAATGCACGAAAGGAAATAAGTGATTACGTCAGCCAGTTTTAAATATATGGACATACCTACTTGTAGTATCTACGTAAAGGATTAGTTAATCGACTAAAACTAATTGAGCATAGCATTCACAGCTCACTGGTGACCGGATAACAGCTGTTGCGGGCTAAGTGTTGCCAGTGCGGTTCCATTTTACTGGTTTTACTACCGGAAAAAGGGTTACTGGATCTTTCTGTGGCAATTTAATTTGTAGTTCTCAGCACCACTTGATGACACAAAATAGTCCCAAAACCTGCTCACCGACGCTAGTATGTTGGGTGCAGACGAAAATACGATAATAAATGACACCATAGCATGTACATACTTACTAGTCTAAAGAACACAAGACGTGCTTTTTATATTTTAAAGGAATTATACAAAAGGTAGCCTGTCCTTCTGCAAGGTCCAATATATCACTGTACCAAATTTTATAAAAATCAGTTTTCGGTTCAGCTGTTTAGGCGTTACTACTGTTTTTGGATAAAAATGGTTAAACATTTATAACCGACTTCAAAAAAAAAGGAGGTTATCAGTCACCTGTATGTACGTATGTTTGTGTGCGATTATCTCGCGTTTGGCTGAACCGATTTTGAGGCGATTATCAGAAAAGTATTTGTTATATTCTGGAGAACGTTTTGGTATACAATAAATGCATGCTCCGTGATGTCATCCGACCGCTTTTTTACACACAATGCTTGAAGTTGGTTTTCTTTTCCTAAAAAGTTATCTATGTTAAAGTGCTTCAAAGGCGGTAGATGTCGGGCGTCTTTAAATATGTTACTAACGTTGCAAATATTGTTTGAGCATACGTAATATTAACATACTAGACAGGCATATAATAACAGACTAGCCAGGGTTCCATTTGTTCTCTAATTTTTTGTGACAACAAAATCTATACCGAAGCGCGGAGACCGGTGGGGTATCCCAATGTTAAGGGGCGAACAGAGACTGTTTTTTACGTCCCACGTATTTAATTATTGTGTGTCAAAATATAACACAGTGTATTGGAGTGGTACAGTCCAAATAATGAAATTTAGGCAGTAGGTAGATAAATATTTGCCACATTCTGCAGATAAACAGATTATCCTCAAAAACAACATCAAATTAAGCGTGGCCACAGAAATAATTATTGATAATTAACGATAATTATTAAATGATTATCTGATAAGCCGTTAACGAAGTGTGAAGGATTAATTCAAATATAAAGCAAATACTTGGCGACACATTACGCAAGTCGTGTGTTGCAAAATGGTGGGAGTGTATCTCGTCGGCTTGCTCGCTTTATGCGGAGTCGTTCAGGTAAACATAACAATCTTCTTATTACAAAACGCTAATTCAATAACCAGGCTAGAAACACCACTTTTGATAAATCGCGCATAAACGGTGAAGACGGCTTGAATATCCGCCACAATGTCCAGCACAAGTTGAACTCTTATTGCTGTTATCAGCTTTTCGGCCAATGAGAGGTAAGTGAATACTGGTGATGCATAGCACGATGTGCACGTGCGCGATTGATGTGATATTAATAATCTTCAAAAGTTGTGTTGCCATCTTAGCCCCCTATAAGGGATAGGTACCTCAAGCCATTCAGGGCCTTCAGTATTAACAGAGTTTACCAGAGTTTTTGAGTATTACATGAACAATAAAATCTGATGAACTACTTCACAGGCTTCCGACTACTGTAACGATTGTCATAAAAAGTGTCGAGTATGACAACCGGGTTCGACAGCCATGCTCTCTGGTACATAGAACCTCGACCCTCTCCCAGCTCCTCACTCCTACCTTTTCAACCCGTGTCTACACCATTATGTATATAATACTAATTTAATATTAAACTACTAAGTACGTCGCTTTAACGTAGATATTTCTCAAATTTCAGGGTGAACCCGCCGACTCCGAGATTGCATACATCAATGAGATTCCTAATGGTAAGAAAAACAATATTGCTTAATATTGTGTAAAAAAGGTTAAGTTAGTTAGACTAACTATCAGAAAAGACAAGTTAGACGGATGAATTTCATACAAATTGTGATAGGCATAGTTACTTGTTTTTATCAAATTCTGCAGTAGACATAGCATGTATTGCCAATTTCACGGATCCCATGGTCATGACTATAGGGCAAGTTTTAAGTCGATACGAGCCCGACATAACCTGCCACCTATTACTACTACTACCTATTACTACCTATTACTACACTAGTATGAGAGTCGTGCAGCCATTGGTGTTGCATATACCTAGTGCCTGTATTTATAAATGACATTAAATTCTATTGTGCCTTTCGATTGCCTTGCGGTCTGAGTTTGTCATGCTTACTAAAATGTCCTGCTGATGGTGGCGTTGTGTGTCGGGTCGTTTTATTCCCTGCAACATGGTTGAGTCGAACGACGCCGATACACACGTCATACTCGTGAACGGGTGCCGTCTGTCGGGGCTGGTCAGCTCTTACTGTCAATGGCAATCTTTTTCTTTTATTTATTTATATTGTTTTTTATTCTGGATTAATTTGTTAGTAGGTACACATCAAACTGCATTGTTCTCATTAACTATTCTTATCAAACTTGAAAATCAAGATTAACATTGTAATCATGTTGTTTTTAAAAAAGAGTGTCTATGGAGTTTCTTGCCGGTTCTTCTCCATAAGACCCACTTTTTGGAACCGTGCAACTAGTTTTGACTTTTCAAAAGTGCTACTATATTGGTCTAATTGAAATAAAACATTTGACTTTGACCTTCCGCGGTAGTATCTATGTAACGGTCAAAGATCGAAAACGCTCATTGAACGAAAAAACAGCTCACAACGCGTAGGTAGTAGAAGTAATCAGTTGCTACCTTTGTTTATGTATTTATTTAAAAAAACCTAACAACCTAACCTAGCCTGAATAGGATTATTTTCTCATCTAATATAATTTACAACAACGCGTTGTGAGCTAAAAAAACATCTTTCAATGAGCGCTCGAACGTTTTCGATCTTTGAGAGTAACGTACCTATACATTTTTAAAATTAGGGCTTATGTTAACGTTAAATATTTTCCTGAAAGTTGACTTTGAACCTGATATCGTAATCTTCAGTAGGTGCAAGCCAAAGGATCTCGGGCGGGTGGGAGGCAGCAGACGGACAGTTCCCATCGACAGTGAGTCTTCGCATGGTGGGGCCTACGGGAGGCGTGGGCGCATGCACCGGCTCTATACTTACCAACCAATGGATTCTTACTGCTGCCCACTGCGTCGCCAGGTTAGTCATAAATCATAATCAGTCTACGACTGTCCTCTCCGTTTAGTCCTTCACTTCCCTTCTCTACGTATTCCAAGTTCGTCAAGTATTAAATAGGTATTTGTTTATGGTAATTTCAATAAAATTAGTTTTGATTATTTCGTCAATTGGAACAATAGACTGCATCTTGTATGGATTCCACTTTGACAACTTCTCCTACGATAGGCAGATCATCATCTTCATCAACCCATATACTGTCCCACTGCTGGGCACGGGTCCCCTCTCTTATTGAGAGGGATTAGGCTAGTCCACCACGCTGGCCTAGTGCGGCATGGCAAACTTCACACACCCTCGTGAAAAATCTCTAAGGTATACAGGTTTCCTCACGATATTTTCCTTCACCGTATAAGCGAGTGATAATTAATTATTAATACATACGTGAATTCGAAAAGTCAGAGGTGCGTGCCTTGGATTGAAAATCGAGACCTTTGACTTGGCAGTCCAATGGTCATATGACTAGGTTATTGCTGCTATTGGCTGAAAAGGGCGCTTTTGATGAATACAATTATAATATGAATCAAACTAGAATATTGCTAAGGACCTACTATGGGATCCAATTATAAATTGATTTCGGAGATATTGTTTTAGTAAATAATAACCGTGGTACCTTTCAGACGGGTCACAATTGTGGTGTACATGGGCCAGACCAACATCACTCGGCCTGGCATCATGCTGGAGGCGACTGAGCGCTTCTGGTATCCCGGATACGATGCGGAGATAACTTATGTGCAGACTCACGACATTGGCCTGCTGATGTTGGACCGTCACGTTGAATACAACGGTTGGTGTATATAACACACACATGACATACCATCACCTGTATTCTCCAAAGGGTTAGGCAGAGGTGTATACACACAGTTCGCGGATAGGTTTAGGTCCCATGTAATAGAGGGAGAGCTTATAGCCAATAACCGAACACATATCCAAACTGCGAACTGTTGAGATTTAATGAGAATTTATGTTGATTGAGAATTTCATAGAAAAATCCAATAACACTTTGCCCGACCTGGGAATCGAATCAAGGACCTGTAGCATAGCAGTGGAGTCATAATGTAACACTTTGCTTTACTTTATGACTCGACCCAATCTAATCAAAATGTTCTAAGCGTCGATTTTTTTTTTGGTTTGGTAAGGTTCATTAGTAAAGACAACATTTTAATTTCTTTCATACAGAATGTGTGAATGGTAATCCAATTCAATCTAGAAAGAACAATCTTCTCATTATCATCATCGTCGTCATCATCAACCCATATACCATACCACTGCTGGGCACTGGTCTCCTCTCTGAACGAGAGGGATTAGGCTGTAATACACCCCACTGGCCATTGGACTAGAAAATATCTCAGGCATGTAGGCTTCCTCACGATGTTTTCCTTCACCGCCAAACGAGTAATAGTGAATTCACTATAAAAAGACTTCGAAAAGTCACAGGTGTGTGCCTTGGATTCGAGACCTTTGCCTTTGCATTCCAATGGTCATATCATTAGGCTGTCACTTTTTTTTTAAATAGATCTTTTAAAGACACTATTACAAGTCAATATTAAGTTCATAATACTAGATGGCGGCATTTCCTATCTGACGACCTCTATAAAATGCCGAAACAAACTCAGAGAATCATGGTCTCTTTTAAAGTCCAGACAGTAACAGTATTCAGTGCTTATCATATATGTGTTTTACAATGTAGGCAAATCTGAACTGGCCTTTTCAAGAAAGAGCCATAGCAGCTTTGAGTTGACCAGTCCATACTGACGGCACGCGTACATCAGCCATCGTGTAGCTCAACCATTATTTAGGGAGCTCAACTCGCCACTGCTTCAGTCAAATCAAATTCATTACTAATGATAGGTACATAATAGAATAAGTATTGAACTGTAGTTTTATAAGCAATCTATCATAAATATATGTTTATGTAGATAAAGATATTCATTTAAGATAATTTTTATATACTTAGTCTCATTGTCATTGCTCTTTCAGACTATATCCAGCCAATCAGGATTCAGAGCAGCCAGAGGAAGAAGATAGAATATGCCGATGAACGGCTGACGATAAGTGGTTATGGACGTACTGACGACTGGTGGTTAGGTAGGTACCTAACTATCTCTTTTTTAGGACAACTCCGTCACGATACAAGGCTTGTTCCCTAGTGTGGCTAGGGTACAAACTTTGTATCGTGTACCTGTACGGATATTACAAAGATTCGAAACAAATGTTTGGAGAATACTCAGATATTTGCTTCCGGAGGGTATCGTACCCACGACACGTGACGCAGCGGTAGTAGTGAGGTGTCCGAACCGTTACACCAAACGTGCAGCCAATACTTAAACTTATTATGTTGTTAACGTTTGTTGTAAAAGTCAATTTGACATCGTAAGCCAAGACCCTTCGGCTGAAAGAGCAAGTTTAAACACTGATAGTGTTTCGAAGCCGACGATCGATTCGATGTGCGAGGACGCTACTTTTAAAATAATGTAGTTTCCAATTAATTGGCAAAAAAAGTAAAAGGCCGCCACGTTTTTTTTTTACATTTTCAAATGGATTTTTTTGTCTATTACTCATGCGATTTTAAAGTTTACCAAACATAGAAAAAATAATAATTTTTGAACTGTTCACCAGTCAAATAAATATCAATTCACGCAATTCTTATTAGCCGGGTAATAGACATAATAAAGACAACTATTATTAAAACTCCGTTACTAACATTTTTTTTCAGGTGGAATCATCCCTGATATCCTGTACTGGGTGTACCAGCGCGGCATCACGCAGGAAGAGTGCTGGCGTTGGTATCCCTACAGCCAGGTCATCGACGAGCCGACCTTGTGCGCACAGTACTACAACCACACCAGCCAGAACCCGTGCACAGTAAGGCTGACTCACATACGATACGTATACAACGTGTTACAAAATACCCCGTAGAAAACATCATTAATTAGCCAAAAATTTTGTCAACTGTCATGTCCGGGAACCAGATTATTTAACAGAAAGGCCTAGGTACCTATTTTACCTAATAATTCTCTACTTTAATAGTTTTTCTATTTTTCATTCATTATTGTTGTTGTTTTCCTTTTTTTGGGGTATGTTTAATGTTATAATGAATGGAGTCGTTATAAGGCCCCATTTAACGTCCTTTCGGCTTTACGGGTAGTTTTGTAACATTCATATTATATATTCCTGTATATATTCATATTGTTAGGAATATGCCCGTGCTATCTGATATACCCAGCATTGCTACAGTAAATACAACAGTATAGAAGTATTATGTATACTGTGTAACGCTAGAGCGTGGTAATGCTGTGTAGGTTAGTAATTAGTAGCTAGCGATCGACAAATGGATGTGCGATTAACGTTTGTGTGAAAACTTTCTGCAACTCACCTTCAAATGCACGCTTGTGCGACACATCCCAGGTCGACATCCCGCTAGCTAGCGATGTCGAGAACCGATTGTGCCACAATAGTTCGACACTACCATGGTAGTGCGGACATTCGTTGTCAACTTGTTGAATTCAGAGCAAAGATTTAATAATGTTATAAACGTACATTGTTTGAACCCAATTTGATTTATTTTCTCTCTTTATCAAGCTCACATAATATGACAGAGACTGAATGATTTATGGTGCATCTACACCGCAGTTACTTTTTGTTGAGCAACGTTTCCAAGTGTTAGTGGGCAACATCCGATAACAAAAAGTTATTTGTTGTTAGATGTTGCCGTGAAAGTTGAAGAATGTTACCTAAAGTTATCGTGTTGCACTCTATTGTTCCACAAAAAGTAACTGCAGTGTGGATGCACCATTAGATAAGAGTGATTTGTTTCCAATTGGAAAAAAGTAAGAGATCATGATTTTTCGTGAGGTCCCGCCTATTGCTAGTAATATTCAAATGTATTTGATTCAGGGCGACAGCGGTGGTGCTTTGACAATGGTGGACTTGGACGGCAAGCCGACACAGGTCGGCATCATGAGCTTCGGCGCAGCCCGCGGCTGTAACAGCATCAACCCACAAGGTAGTTAATCATGCAAACTGTAAACACCGGCAACTATAAAATCATGTACCCTCTATATTGTACTTACATGCCACCGGCTTTGAGAAGTATCTAAGCACCGTTAGTTTTTAAGTCTAAAAGTCAAGATAATTTTTTTTTAATTAAGTATATTTTTTGGCATTAACACATGCTAAAAATTTTTAAAGATATAAATTTTAGCGAAATACAAATTCGATCGAAATTCGACAAACCAGGAGGACGCAGGCTCGAATCCTGTATTTGATAGTTTTTTTTTCTTTCACAAAAATGGCTTTAACGAAAAATTATTAAAAATTTGACGTAGTGATAGATTTCGACTTGCGCAACGTGTCGCGTGTTCGATCCCCGCACGGAAAACATTATTGTATGATCTACAGATAGTTATTGCAGGTCAGGGTGTTGGTGCATGGGAGATTTATGTGTGCAAACGCACCGACGAGGCCACAATTTAGGAGTAAATCATAGTTTGCAAAAAAAATCGCGAAAATCCTGTAGCTACTTTTGTTTATACGTAAAAACAAAATTCAGTTTAAATGCCTCATTGGTTTACGAGTAGGAGCTATCCTGTGCCCAGCAGTGGGACAGTATATAATAAAGATTAAGTAAGTAGTTTAAGTTTTTAAAGATTTTATTAACAAACAATTCATGATAATTTCCTCAGGTTTTGTCCGTCCGGAGTACTACCACGACTGGATCACCGCAATCACTGGCTTCCACTTAGACTGGGACGTTGATAGTTTGGAAGCTCAACAAGACAAGACAACTATATAAGTTAAAATAAATATTACATAATTTCTCGCACGGGTCGGTATGGCACCGTACGAGACGAGAAAGTAAATTGCCATCACTTTTACAAAAAGTTGTTTTTTTTTTCACCCGCATCCCAAAGCTCTATGTCCTAAAGGTAGCCTATGTCCTTTTCCAAGGTCTGTGCCGAATTTCGTCGAAATCGGTTCAGTGGTCAAATTGGAGCTGCCCGACTGGCTGGCCTTGCAGGAAATCGAAGTGAAATAACACTGCTTTGAGCTGTGTTGTGTTTCTTACGGTGAGCAAGGTTGCCAGTGCTCCACGAGGAAATGTTGTGTTGGCAATGGCGGGACTTTGACCCTCATACTGCCATCCCAATGCCATCTCAGTATATAAAAATGTACTCTGTGCTGACATCCCAACTATTCCTCTTTCGTTTTACAGGGTTGGCAACGCGCAAGTGATACCCCTGGTGTTACAAGCGTCTATAGGCTACGGTAACCGCTTACCATCAGGTGGACCGTATGCACGTTTGCCACATGTGGTATTAAAAAAAAAAGTGGTTAAGGCGTGAAAGCGTAACCGACAAACTTTACTTTGGCATTTATAATATTAGCAGGGAAGTAGAGATCGACGTCACTAAACGAGCAAGCAACATCGGAGGAGTTGCTAATGCGTTGCCAGTTAGGTTACCTACTACTCATACCTGCGCTGTTTTTGTTTTTCTCTTGTGAAACAGTAAGGTTACCTGCCAGTACCTTCCATGGTCATGAAACTCGTATTGCAATTCGCATTCTCAGGCTACTCATATTCAGCCTTTAGGCTGCATGGTCAAATGTTCACTGACTGAACACTGATTTGTAATTTGTCACTCAATTGCTTGGTGAAAAAATCTACCTACTTTAACTAAATGTGTCTAACTTCCGCTACCCCCATTAGGAAATAAGCGTGAAAAATTGCATAAGTAACAAATTGCAGAGACAATGCAGGATCTATTGTACTGGGGCGCCACCGGAGTCCTTACGCGTTATGCTGGATTTAAAGTAGATATTCTTCCTCATAATTAATGTTCAAAGACACAAAAATGTTCTGGCAAGAATTACAGCAAGAAGATTCATTCATGCCCTAGTCTACCGCTGATCCGCTACACTGATAAGACCTAGAACACTATTATTTAATCTGTGCTAATAAACATTATAAATTACGATAAATTATATTTATTTCTGTAAACCGCTGTAAACAGATCTTTTAATGACACTTTTTTAATTGATATTATTAATAATATGAATATACGCGATAAAATCCGTAAAAAGTAGTTTTATTTCAATGTATAATATTCGCGTAAATGTCAGAAATCAATATGACACTTTTTTAAGTCAATATTTAATAATAGATGACCTCTGAGAAGAAACGTCAAAACAAACTCAGATAATCATTGTCACAGAGTACTTTTATACATAGGGTAATCATTGTCTTTTTCAAAGTCCAGACAGGAAAAGTATTCGTGCTTATCATACATATAATGTATTTTACAATGTAGGGCAAGAATCTGAACTGGCTTTTAAGGTTACGTGGACTACCCTAAAAAGCGCGTAAGCCTCCCAGGACCTTTTTTTTTTTTTATTCTACTAAGTTGGCAAACAAGGATACGGCCCACCTGATGGTAAGCGGTTACCGTAGCCTATAGAAGCTTGTAACACCAGGAGTATAGCTTGCGCGTTGCCTACCCTGTATTGAAAGATATCCTCTTTCAATTGTGTCTGAACATTAATTCAGAATAGTTGGGTTGGCAGTATAAGGGTCAAAGTCCCCCCACTGCCAACACAACGTTTCCTCGTGGAGCACTAGCAAACTTGCTCACCGTAAGAAACACAACACAGCTCAAAGCAGTGTTATTTTACTTCGATTTTCTGCAAGGCGGAGGTACTTCCCCAGTCGGGCGGCAGACCTTGTCCTAGACCACTCACGTCACGATTGTCCAGTTGAGAGGCAGTTCTCAGACCACTTTAAGCTTCAGGGTTGTAGCAAATTAATTCAGGAGTCTATGAGCAAGGTAAGCTGTTTCATTCGGTACGAGCCGAATATACCTTAGATTCTCCTAGGGGTTTATGATCCAATTCAAATTTCGAAAATTTCGTGTCGTTAAACTATAGTTAAGTTGGAAATTGGAACCAGTTCTAAACTAGACTTCTATATTTAGAATTTCAAAGTCCATGCCATGATAGACCATTGACCCACCGCCGGAGATCTATGGGTACCTCTGACAGCCTAATGCGATCACGATGCTAAGCAAATCAAACTGCTATTTGTCAATTTTAAATAAACCAAAAATGGTTACCGCCCGGCCGCACTTCTGTGACCAGAGCTAATTGTGCAGATTTGACGACGTCTATGGTCTAGTGGTTTGAGTATTACACTGCTGATTACGAGGTCGTGGGTTCGATTAGATGCAGTGTTGTGTAGAATGTCCCAAATTAATTGATTATTTATTATCCTTTATGGCACTGAAAATGTAACGCTGCACAAAGGCTCTTGCCGTCACACAGGAAGATTCTTGTCGTATCGACAGCAAAAGGGACACAATTCGGCTTATAGCGTCCTTGGTCTTCAAAAAACCTAACAATTATTATTCTTCTCGCACCTAAATAATGTTCCTAGTCCGTCCTCTGATGATCATTTCCAATTTTTGGTTTGTTATTTTTTTTTATAGTAGTGCATGGGATCTTCTATTTTATTCCGGTGGTCATTATATTTGTTTCCATATTAAAAGTATAAGTATGATAATGCAATCGCTGATGGAAAACCTATTTAGTTGGGAAAAACACACATTTTTTGTTTTTGGATAACAGACTAATGGATAATGACCCCGAATAGTGTGAGTATTGCAGCCACGATTATAATAATTACAGACATCCGGCATAATTCCGTGTTATCAGTTCATTAACAAGTCAGTGACGTATCATTGATTATGTAGGTACTACAAAATTCACCGATTTTCACGGATTTTTCCTTGTGAGCGAACTTAGCAGATCATTATCCAGCAGATCAAAAATAAATGTGAGTTCTTTTCGCATGCTCCATAGTTCTACAGTTCCTGATACTTTTCAGGAATAGTTCTGGGGGCTTTCTATGAAAACAATAATTTACAAAATGATCTGCCAGACTCACAACAGAGTCCCAGCAGATCATGGTTATATGGGTGAAAATTCGAAAAAATATATTTTCTCCTTGTGTACTCCTTGAGTACTCCTTGAGTACTCCTTATGTACTACTTATGTACTCCTTGAGTACTCCTTATGTACTACTTATGTACTACTTATGTACTCTTTGTGTACTCCTTATGTACACCTTGTGTACTCCTTATGGACTCCTTATGTACTCCTTATGTACTCCTTATGTACTCCTTATGTACTCCTTATGTACTCCTTATGTACTCCTTATGTACTCCTTATGTACTCCTTATGTACTCCTTATGTACTCCTTATGTACTCCTTATGTACTCCTTATGTACTCCTTATGTACTCCTTATGTACTCCTTATGTACTCCTTATGTACTCCTTATGTACTCCTTATGTACTCCTTATGTACTCTTTATGTACTCTTTATGTACTCCTTATGTACTCCTTATGTACTCCTTATGTACCTACCAATTCATTATTATTATAACATGATAACAGTTAATAATCATTATTAATATAACCAATGGTTTGAGCACCTTTGAAGTGGAATAGCTTAGGTGCTCAAACCATAGGTGCTGACAAAATTGATGCCGAAAGAGGAATACTCCGATTATAAGTAAATGAGGCTCTCTTGTAACTCTCCCTGTATATTATTTCTTGTAGGTATGTGTGTCTTTTGTTGGAGATCCAAATAAATAAATAAATTGGTGAATGCAGGAAAAATCGTGTGAGTGAACTTAGCAGATCATTGTCCAGCAGATCAAAAATAAATGTGAGTTATTTTCGCATGCACCATAGTTCAGCAGTTCCTATACTTTTCTAGAATAGTTCTGGGGGTTTTCTATGAAAAAAATAATTGTCAAAATGATCTGCCAGCTTCTCGTAGCAGATCATTGTCCAGCAGATCATAACCAAATTAATGTGATTTTCTTGTAAATGCAGCTGAGTTTTACGTTTCTGATACTTTTCAAAAATAGCTCAGGGTTTTTTTTTTTAAACTCAAGTGGCATTTTCCAAAAATATCCATTTCAATAGTTTCAACCCACTCTTGAGGCTAGAACTTTTTGTTTCTCATAGATCCGTATCAGAACAACAACATAGAGCCTGATTTGATTCCGGAACTCACAGCAGAGTCCCAGCAGATCATGGTTTAAATATGGATGAGTAGGTATGCTAACAGTTAAAATTAATTAAATATGTGGCGATTAAATAGATGGAGCAGAGCTAGAATACATACCTACTGTGGGTTTACAAAATAAGTTCTAACTCTTTTTTGTACAACTCTTGGGGATGTTATGGCCAGGTTATTGCGTAATGACATAACATACGTAGGTACCATGACGCCTGTATTGTATTCCTAGAAGTGTTAGTCACAGCTGTACTAATATATCGATACCCACAATTCACTGGTATGTTTAGGTCCCATGTAATAGGGGCAAGCCTATTGCCATTAACCGGGCACAAATTCAAACTCCTAGCTGCTACTGAGATTTCATATAAAAACCTAACAAAAAGACACAGAACTTTCGAACTACTGTTAATTGCTTGAATAAGGCAAAGCACTCTTTTTATTCTCAGTTAAACGTTAAAAATACATTGAATAACATACTATCACGCCTCAGGTATTCTCTGAAGGGTTAGGCAGAGGTGTACTTCTGTACACGACTATGTTTATCCCATGAAATATTGCCATTTAGGTTCAAATCCAAACTCTCAACTTTTACTGAGAATTTCATTGAAAAATCCAATAACACATCAATGCGGTTTGAATCAAGCATGATTCAAACCGCAGGACCTTAAGATCAGCAGTCGCTCTTACGGCCAGGCAATCTTAAAATCATTATTTCGAAATATAATTGAAATATACATATAGATGAGTGCGTAAAGTCACGAACATCAATATGTATACACTTACTAAAAGTCAATAGCGAATTTTTCGCGACAAAATGACGATTGCAACTTTGGCATTAGACTAATATCATTAAAGTATAGGTAGTTTTCATACTATATTTGTAAACGTAACTTTATAATGTCGCTAAAATGCCTTCTACACGATCGGCACCAACCGCCGATCATCATGTCCTTGGTCGGGTCAACCATTTTTGTCGTCGGCCGACAGCGTTCCAGACGGTCGAGGCCGACCACGGACGCAGCCTGTCGCGAGGGATGCGCTCACGACTAAGGCCGTGGACATCAACCAAATATTGGTCGGTCAACCGATATCTACACTGTCCATTTTTACATCAACCCGACCAAGGACACGATGGTCAGCGTTGGTACCGACCGTGTAGAAGGCCTTTTAATCAACGTGGTCTTTAAGTGTATACTAAGCTATGGGTACATAGGTAGGTACTTTTGCAATATTGGGTACGATATGGTACCTCTACTGTATACTGGCGAAATTGGCACATTTATCTACAATATAAAATCCTAATTAATTATTAATATCTTAATCTGAGATAATTACAGAATAATAACACTTAATGTATCTAATCTTAATATTCGATAAAGATAAAAACAATCTTGTACTAGTTAATTAATTTTCCCAAGTACAATCACTCATTTGACGATCGCTCAACATGGCGGCCGTGTATGTGTTTGGACTTTTCTGCCTGCTGACCTTCGTGCAGGTGAGCATCTACATACATACAGTCACGCCTTTTCCCCATGGGGGTAGGCAGAAACTAAAGAGCGCCACTTGCTACGATTCTTGCATACTTCTTTTGCTTCGACCACATTCACACATCTTGTCATACATGTACACGCCGGTTGCGAGTACTTCGTACCAGACCTTAAGGTCGGCATAAGTTTTTCTAGGGCGTCCCCTCTCGGCGGTTCCACTGACATTCGCCATATAAATCCCTTTTGTTAGTCGCCTTTCACCCATTCTCTCGACATCCCCAAACCATCTCAGCATATTCTTCTCAATCCTCGTCACGTTCTAGCATCTAGTCAGATTTAATTGTTAACAATTTACATATAATAATTTATATACATAAGTAATAAGGTAAGGAATTCTACGGGTTCTTAATATGAATTGAATTAAACTAATTAAATAAGTCAATTCAATAATATTCTTAATAATTGCTAAATAGGTACGATTTACATTAGGAAATTGCTTAGGAGCTGTTGGTGTGGTAGATAATGACATCTTTAGTGTAATAATATGTACCTAATGTGAATTGATTGCAGAGGAAATACCCCATTTACCTACTAAAAGTACCAAAGCCTCAAATGCGGAAAGCTTTTTACACAACTATTATTATAAATTTTAACCGACTGCCAAAGAAGGGTTAAGTATTTTGCGCATATCTTGAATATTTGTAATTTTCTTTATTACCTTATATCATCCAAACGGCGGATTGATTTCGGTATCGTTACATTCGTTTTAAAAATCCAAATGTCATCATTAGATGATGTGTTTGAAAAAAAAATTGGCGGATTTTTGGCGCGAAATAGTAACACGTAATTTATTTGAGATGCGTAAACTACTCATTGATAGTCTACCACCTGAGGGACATAGCAGAGTATGTCGGAGTCTTACCGACAAACAAACCCGGCACTTGCCTTTACCTGCCCTATAGCCATGGCCATGACAGGTTGTGGTCCAGCAGTCGCTGAACCCCTTCAATTGGCTTGCCTCACATCCTAATCGAAGGTATTCGGGTAGTAAGCGTGCCTCCTATAGGCCCAATTGTCTTATCGGGCGGTGGAATCTCCATTTCAATTCTAACCTAGAAACCAAATCATCATCATCCCCGATAATTATTACAATATAATAATCAGTAATTTTCATAATTTCAGGGAGTGCCCTTCGATGTCCAGCCGGCCATCATCGAGGAATTGCGTAATACAATATTAATATTACTTACTTATTTATGTGGATACATTCTTTAAAAATGTGTTAGAGATCCTCATATGTATACGGTATACACGGTACAGTTATAGCACATCAAATTACCACAAAGTGTCAAATTTTCTCATTTGATTTTTAACTGAACCATCAACATTTTAAGGAATAATCATTTGGAGTTGATAGTTTTGTATAACGTTCTATTGACTGTACCTACTCGTATTTAGAGAACGATGTTTTTCTTTTTATTTTTTAAGAGTTCTTAAGTATTAAAACTTTTATTTCTATGTAACTACCTATATGGAAATAAAAAAGGATAATCTGCCAATTATGGAAAGTCATATGTAGCTGAGGATCTCTAACAAAACGGGAACGGTCATCAGGGGACCCGAAACGGCCGCTTTTGAAGAATTACACGAAAATAGCATGCGCGCGGCTGCATATCGTGCTGTACATTGACCAGTATGGACTGACCTCTGACTGTACGAAAATACTATACAATATGAGGTCAGCTTATGCTATATGTGGCGTTATTTGAGTCAACTATAACGCGTACGAAGTTGCTGGTAAAAGCTAGTGCTTTTACCCGCGACTTCGTACGCGTAGACTTAGTAACACAATTGTTGTCGGATTGACATGGGATTAAATTGATTAGTTAATCTTGTAGTCCATGTTAGTTCTGGGCACAAAATTGACCTTTTTCTGGGAAAAATATTACATTGACCTTTACTCCATATAAATTTATATTTGCATGTAATATAACATATTATATTTACATTACATACAGATAATTGTCACAGATTTCTCTCGGAATTAAACCCACGACGATCTTGTGACCTTAACCGCTACGGCAAACGTGCAGTCAAAACATTGTTTTATTTTCCAGCTAACTTCTCAGCAAACAGGATCGTGGCTGGATCCCCGGCGGAGGAGGGTCAGATCCCGTACCAGGGTAGCTTGCGCATGGTAAGCAACATCGGTGGCGTCTCCTCATGCGGCTGCTCCCTCATCCATAACCAGTGGGTCCTCACTGCTGCCCACTGTCTGGCTAAGTAAGTACCTTCATTTTAGTCTCTTCTTCGACTTAGTTTTATATTATTATAAGTACCTACAAACAAACTAAATTATCCGCAGAAACTTTTATCCCAATATTGTATCAGAACAGTAGGTAATGTAATGTAATACTTTCAAAGAGTGCTCATGGAGTTTCTTACCATTAAGAAACTCGAAACAGGAATAATTTTATCTATTCCTCTTTCGTTTTACAGGGTCGGAATAGCGCAAGTGATACCCTGGTGTTGCAAGCGTCTATAGGCTACGGTAACCGCTTACCATCAGGTGGGCGTGGGCCGTATGCTTGTTTGCCACCTGTGGTATAAAAAAAAATGCTTGTAAAACTTGTTATTTCAAATATAAACCTGAGAAGATGAAATAAAGGAGCTTAAACCTAAGCACATCCTACAGTTTATAGTAGCCGTGGGGTACTCTAACACAACGAATGGCGATCTCAATACCGACCACGGTCGCATTGATACTACAGCCGCAAATTAATACAAAAAGATAAACAAATAAATAAAATACACAAAAAACACCACTACCATGACCTACATCGCACGTATTTTGAATTATACTCGAGCCACGTTTACATTTCTCAAGGTAACCATGAATCTTTGTTTCTCGCAGCCGCATTACCTTCGTGGTCCGCTTCGGCCTGACCAACCTGACCCGCCCGGAGGTCATCGTGGAGTCAACACACAAGTACATCCACCCCGAATACGATGAGATCAGGGCTGGTGTGCAGACCGCAGACATTGCCCTGGTTGGGCTCGACCATTACATCACCTACTCCGGTAAGTTAAATCGAGATCAATTACCTCTGCAGCTGGTCAGTTTAATGAATTTCAATTCTATTAAATAGTTCTAAAGGGTGTCACAGACGGCGAAGATACTATAATTTTTATAAAATATGTGTGTGATACCTTAAAATATAGTATTTTAAGGTATCACACACGGTTAAGTTACTATAATATATCCGCTCGAATCATTCTCTCATTTTTAGTTAAGATATGAGTAGCATGTTAAGTTATAGGTATTTCGCATCTTAACATAAAATCATTGTATCGCTCGGTATGTTACCGTAAAATTTCCATATCGCTCGATAGCTTAAGATACTGTTACGAGCTGGGGTTCGGGATAAATTAAATGACACCAATTTAACCGATATACAATCAAAACTTTAATTATTTACACGAATACTAAACCCAAATCACCCGTATGTCGCTATACTAGTTCACTTCACAATTCACTATCGCACTGTAGTCGCTTCGAAATCCTTGGGGCTCCTTTCACACCAGCCAGCACCCGCCCCGCAGTCCTGGCTTTTACTCGTTTCCCTGTTGTTCCTCGGTAGTGGAACTAACCGCCTTTACTTTCACGCTTTGCCCCTTATCTCGCCATGAAGTTCCTTTGGGGCAATTTGCTCGCAGGTGGCCCTTCTCACCACAAATGTAGCATCTTGGTGATCCTACACCTTCCCTTCGACCCTCGCTACGCTTTGGACAACCCGCCTGGTAGTGACCCTTTTCCCCACAAAGGTGACAGGTTGGCAACACGACTTCTCGAACTCTATGTGCCCGATGGTCCTGTCTAACTGCCTCCACTTCTAAGGCATGGGCCAAGGCATCTTTAAGGGTTTTGTGGTGTCCAAGATTCACAGCAGCTCTGACTTCTAGGTCATGAATCCCATCGACGAACAGATTTCCGTCGATATATGCAGGTGTCGACTGGTTGGCTTTCCGGACCAGCTTTTCAATTTCCACAGCCCACTGCTGTAGTGACTCGGTGCTACGCTGTACGCGGTCCTTCAGCTGGGCACGGAACACGTATTCCAGGTGTGCGTCGCCGTATCTGGAGTCCAACGCCTCAAGCAGCTGATCGTAGGTCCTGTCGTTGCCGAGGGCCTCCAGTACTGTTAAAGCCTGGTCGCGGAGACATAACGTGAGTGCCGTCATGGCCTGACTTTTGTCCCATCCATTTGACTTCATGACGGCTTCAAACTGTATTTTGTAAGCCGACCAAGAGGAGGTCCCGTCAAATGGCGGCACTTTGAATCCACGAAGTGAAGGCATCGTGGAACCACCAACCACAGGAGCCACAATTCCGTTTCCTGCCTTGAGATCACCTAAAGTCTTCTTTATATCAGATATTTCCACTTTGGTTTCGGAAATCCAACAGTCGTGTTGCTTAACTTGCTCTTTCACATCCTTGAGCTCTTTGCCAAATGTCGCTTGAACATCCTTTAAAAAGTGCATTTGGTCGTCTTTACCACGCTGTAATTGCTCCTGCAATTGACGCGTCTGCTCCTCCTGCTTACGGGCCTGCTCCTCCTTGTCTTTTTGCAGCTGCTCCCGCAGTAGGCGGGCCTGCTCCTCCTGCTTACGGGCCTGCTCCTCCTGCTTAAGGGCCTGCTCCTCCTGTTTACGGGCCTGCTCCTCCTGCTTACGGGCCTGCTCCTCCTTGTCTTTTTGCAACTGCTCCCGCAGTAGGCGTGCCTGCTCCTCTTGCCGGCGGGCCTGCTCCTCTTGCCGGCGGGTTTGCTCCTGAATCAGCGCCATCAAAGCTGATAAGTCAACGGCAGGCGCTGGAAGGGCTCCAGATGGACCAGCGACTGGATCTAACGTCGGCTGCCGAGGGCCCGAGGGTTGTGACGGAGAATCTCCAAACCGTCTCTGGTCCATCTCTTGCTGCCGCTGACTCCTGGTACGAATACCGTCCGTGTCTTCCTTCGGTAGAACTGGCATAATTTATCCCACTTCTGACACCAATTGTTACGAGCTGGGGTTCGGGATAAATTAAATGACACCAATTTAACCGATATACAATCAAAACTTTAATTATTTACACGAATACTAAACACAAATCACCCGTATGTCGCTATACTAGTTCACTTCACAATTCACTATCGCACTGTAGTCGCTTCGTAATTCGCTTCGATCTTCACTTGTCCGTGTCCACAATTGAACTGCCTTGCCGGCCCCTTAGGACCGCTATTTATATGGCTCAGAAAGTTCCAGAATCGAATAATCCCGAAAATGCTACAAAAAAATACGAGTAGGTACTCGCGCGCCTATTGTTTCGCGGTCGTTGACCTCAGCCTATTGTGTCGCGAGCCGCGTGTCCTTGAGATATTGTTATAGGCACTTATAGATATAAGTACCTACCTATACCTACGCCAGTGTTGAGATTAAACTTCCACGTGTTTCTAGAACCTTCGTGAGCCATCTCAGTCGTTCTATTACGTATCCGGCGTAACAATACTGTAATATGAAATTAAATAGTATCTTAGCCATTTGTTAGTTGTTTTGTCAGTTCATACAAAATGTGTGAGCGATATATTATAGTATCTTCACCGTGTGTGACGCCCTTAATTGTAAAAAAAAATATATATTACTTAGGTATATCCCTGTTCGATGACTTTAGTCAATATAATATTATGAAATGTCAGCTTGTAAGTATTTTGCCTCAAAGATTAACGAAAAACAACAATAATGAATAAGGTCATCTCATAAACGTCATCTTCCAAGCCTATTCCCAACTATGTTGGGGTCGGCTTCCACTCTAACCAGATGAGATGGGGGTGTATTTTACACAAAGCTACTACCATCAGACCTCCGCAACACAATGACCGAGCAATACCGATATCCTGGTTGTCAGGCTTTTGGGCTTCTGACTACCACTAACGATTGTTATAGGCGTTTGCATGACAACCGGGACCGACGGCTTCACGTGCTCTCCGAGGCACGAGGAGGTCTCAATGTGTTAGAATGGTCACCGATCTATAAACTAACCGCGGCTAGCGCAGCTTATCCTTGTAGATCGGTTGATCAGCTTAGTTATAACTTAGCTACGAGTTACTTAATGGTGATTAATCTACTGCAAAAATTAATTAGGTTTTACTTTCTTTATTTTCTCAGACACGATTCAGCCAATACGTCTCATGAGCAGTGAGCAGAAAAGCATTGACTTTACTGGAGTTACCATGGTTGTCAGCGGTTTTGGACGCACTGATGATCTCTGGAACGGTAGTTATTATTAAAAATAATTTTCATTTTTAGCCGTTATGTTACATTTAAAGTTGAAACACGTCCAACAAAGTAGGTACTGCAAGTTAGCATGAAAAATCATATGAAATCATATCACACACCTTCAGTAGGTAAAATTGAATGATAATAAATACACAGCACAGAATTCTGCTCCATATTATAGATAAGCGCCATTGATACCTATATATATATTTTCATACTACTTACAATTTGTTTGTAAAGACAACCATCGTCTGAGCATTCTGGGGTCCGAAGTTATGTTGGGTTGTAGAACATTTCAGTCTCCTAATGCAGCTCACTTTTATCTTCAAGATCTTTGCGGAATTCTGACACGAAGTATCCCTTTTACCCTAAAAACAAATCTAAATCAATTAATTTTTATCTGTAATTTTGAGATGCCTTAACCTTTTATATGTTTCATCAGGTGGTGCGGCTTCTGAGATCCTCTTGTGGGTGCGTCAGTTAGGCATCAGTAACAACGAGTGCCTGTCGTGGTATGTGGGCAGCACAGTCATCCGGGATGAGACCCTCTGCGTCACATACTATGATAACGTATCCCAATCGTCTTGTCAGGTAAAAATTACTAATTGAGACCTTTCAACAAGAGCGTAGCTAGGATTTTTGTAAAGGGCCCCGGGCGCAGGCGTAGACAAACCAAGAATATATCTAAGGTAAATGATGCATGAGCAAAATGAAAAACGAATCTAAATTCAACCATTCATCATCATCAACCCATATACTGTCCCACTGCTGGGCACGGGTCTCCTCTCATATTGAGAGGGATTAGGCTATAGTCCACCACGCTGGCCTAGTGCGGGTTGGCAGACTTCACAAACCGTCGAGAAAAATCTCTAAGGTATGCAGGTTTCCTCACGATGTTTTCCGTCGCCAGCGTCGAGCAGGTGCTGCCCCCCCTGCCCGTACCTCGCTATGCCCTTGCCTTTCAATGACACCTCTCAAAGAAAGAAAAGGCATTTAAATTCTTATAATCATTAACTTATACATTTTCCCCAGGGTGACAGTGGTGGTCCACTGACCTTCTTGGATATTGACGGTAAACCCACGCAGATCGGAGTCGTGAGCTTCGGATCTACCGCCGGATGCAACAGCCCATGGCCCTCAGGTGAGAAGGAAACATGAAAGGGACAAATAAATAAATTGTTCGTGTTGATTCGTGCTTGGCGTAGGCTTTTTGAACCCCAAGATCGCTAATTCACATCGTTCTGATGTGAATGCGATAGCCCCTGATTAAGTACAGACACCATACAGGTCAAGCCATCCAAAACTGTGAATTTTTCCCATTTCTTTATGAACCTTATAATATTTTGTATTAAAGTTCAAAATCAAAGAAATTTGTCAGATTGTGGTAGAAATACGACTCCTAGGACGATTTAAAAGGTAAACAGTCCTAGCCTGCCTCTAATAAGTATTTTAAGTATCAACAATTTGGTCCCCAGGTTACGTCCGTCCCGGCTTCTACCATAACTGGTTCTTAAATGTAACTGGTATAAACTTAGACTCCAAAATGGGCAGCGAGGCAACACACGACAGAGTCATCGTTGTTGAGTAACGTGCTGTATGTAAAATAAAAGCTTTATCATTTTGAAAGTTACTTTTTTTATATTAATCTTACCTTTTTGCTATCCATTGACAGCCCAACAGAGTGGGTAAACTTATGAACATAAGTCTCAACTATAACTCTGGATATTGTTATTATATCAGCCACAGGATGATATATAGTGGGGTCCACTACTGATCAAAGGCCTCCTCCGTAGACTTCCACAAGGACACGTTATATGCCACCTGCATTCAACGACTCCCAGCTACCTTTACCATGTAGCTTTCATCCAATAGTAAATAAATAATAATAAAAAACAACTTTGCTTATTAATTAAACACTTTATTTTGTTATTCACATTACTTTGATGTTGTTACTGTTTCAATTAGGTTGTAGTCTTCGAAACAAGTTATTAATTTTGATTTTGTTTGTTGAACATTATGCGCTCCTTAACAGATAGACCAATGGGATTAAAGCTAGTTCGGACAAAAGACTATCACAGTGTAATATTCTGTTACATGAGTATTCTGTCATCCCACATTATAATTATCAGGTTTCGTTGAGAAGACTGTATAGAAAGATATAATTGTGCTCCCAATCTGAATGGGATATTATTTTAAGCTCTGTTTAGTGCAAATTAAAAAAAAACATTAGTTATCAGGTACTTAATAAATGCAGGAAAGAAAGCAGTTATTTTAGCTGAAACTTAAAATACAAACAGAACATTTTCATTAGTTTTACGTTTACAATGTTTTATCAAAAGCATTATGAGAATATTAGGTTCCCTATTTACAAAAAAATATTAATAATATTCAATCATGTAGGGACAAATACAATATTATACCTACTGTATACTCGTGTATATCTTTAGTTGGGTACCTACAAAACACAGGTGGTTAAAAAGAGTCTCAATGAGAGATGTTTAAACCTCCTTATTTGTTAATTTTCGTAAAGCATTTTTTTATACCACAGGTGGCAAACCCACCTGATGCGGTTACGGTAGCCTATAGGCTACAGCTCCAAAGTAGCTTACAGCGTCCATGTCAACCCTTGACTATGGACGCTGTAAGGGTAAGTAAAATGTATGGAACAGCTTTTGTTATACATATAATGGTGAATAGAAAGATCCCTTTATACTTTACGGTCATTAAAAAATAAAAGGGTGTAATAAATGTGAAAATATGATCGTCTGACGCAGCACCTATAAACCTGCATACACAAGTTTTTTCTATTTTGTCGATTATTCGAACTCACCACCCCCCACTGTGAGATATCGTGAGATTTGACCACCTCCTACACCCGCCACCCCTAATCTCACGTGATATATTTGAAAATGCATATTTTTAGTGTAAATACGTTAATCTACGCTTGACTGCGTGAGAGCACGTGAGCTTCTCCTCGACCAAAATGACTCGTATAAGTAATGGACTAACTACGACATGAAACATAATTATGAACCTTATACCGACACGACAGAAGATTCCTATTAGGGCCAATACACACAACAAGCGGCAGCGGCCGTGCCTTGTCTGGCAAGCAACGCCGACGCGGGACATCCAACGAACCCAATCGAGCCATTCTATGTATTATTGTAATGGACTTAAAGCATAAATTGCTGCTTCAATTTTGGCGCAGAACTTACTCTTTGCTGTCAGTTACCACGCTCCGTGTTACTTAAGCTTTACAATACCAAAAACCTAGTCATTAGTTCATACCCAATGATTGAACAATAAAAAACGCTTATTATACATATTATCTACACATGCAAAATAGTATTTACATACCCAGTATCTGCAAAAACTACCTTTTTATGGATTTTATATCGATATATTAATAAAACTGGTGCACAGCATTCGCCTCTGCCTAACCCTTCGGGGAAAACCGGCGTGATGGTATATAAATAAAATATTTAAACAGTACTTTTACCTTAATTTTTTATTATTAATATTACAAATATTCCCCTTCTACCATTGATTGTCATTAATTACATAAATGAGCGAATTATTAAATATTTCATAATTAAGATGAATGCACATTGCACGGTATAATTATCTGAGTATCTTTGATTAGCTGCCTTACTAGAAATTGAAATCTGAAGTTACAGTACAAATAACAATCTCTAGTAAGATAAACTATTGAGATGTATGTAGTTATTTTTCCTTCGCCGGACGCTATGACCAGTCATAGCATCTGGTGTGCCTAATTAGAAGACGCAGATTCGAATCCTGGCCGCGGTCGAATTATTCCTCCGCTAAAATAACTTTAAAATATTGGCATGGAAAATGCCAAAAAATACAAAAAGTGAGATGTACATAAAACATGTTAACATAAATATACATTACATAAACATATTAACATAATATATATAACATATAATGACGCCTGTATTCTCCGAAGGATTAGGCAGAGCTGTAATAATGTATACACACAGTTCGCTGGTATGTTTACGAAATTCTGTTACTAGTCAGGGATTGTAATAATATCTTAGAAACCGGAGGCTAACAGAAACATATCAACGTTTCTTCACTCCAACTCATATTCCTCAAACATTATACAACTTCAGTTTACAAATTTATCAAATACTTTTAACCAACTTTAAGACATTATGACGCTTTATAATGTACTAGCCGTTATGTACTCGCGGTTTGACCCGCAACCCATAGGGCTTTTAAACCTAAGGTAGCCTATGTCCTTCTCCAAAGTCTAATCTATCTCTGTACCAAATTTCATCAAAAGCGGTTTAGGCGTGAAAGCATATTGTACCAAAATATCGAAAATGTTAAATAAAACAATCACGAATCCCTACTAATATAACATTATAAATGTGAAACTAACTCAACTGTCTGTCTGTCTGTTAAGCTTTCACGCCTAAACTAGTGAACCGATTTTGATGAAATTTGGTACAAATATAGATTAAAATTATGGATTATGGACAAGGACGTATGCTACCTTTTGTCTCAAAAAGTCCTTTCGTATAGGCGTGAACCCGCGGGCAACAGCTAGTACGAAATATTTACGACCCCATTATAATATAATTTGACCACTGCGCAAGCGCATCCACTTGCGCCTTTGAAGGAATCATCATCAGCCAGTATAAAATACCTGAGGAATATTATTTTAATTGAAGAGGGAAAGATGTCTTAGCACTACCTATCAGCTCGCTCCTCCAACACATCGTTGCGCACGCGGTTCCCAAACAGCCTAACTAACAAGTCATTACAAAACTCCTTCTCTTCTCTGTACCTATCGTCTTGCAGGTCTGGCCTCTGCAGGTGGTCTACCAGACTCTTCTTTAGGTTGTATCTAGGGTCCCTACACAATCGCAGTATGGTGGCATCATTGGTGCTGACCAACACATGCAATATGCTGAGGAGGTGCTCTGTACTCTCATCTCGCCCTGCTTCGATTTGTGCAGCTATTATCTTCACAATGTTCTCTCTAACGAATAGTTCTGAAAAATAAAATTTAAAAATATAAATAATTTTTATTTAATTCATCATCAACCCATATACTGTCCCACTGCTGGGCATATTGAGAGGGATTACGCTATAGTCACGCTGGCCTAGTGCGGATTGGCAGACTTCACAAACCATAGAGAAAAATCTCTAAGGTATGCAGGTTTCCTCACGATGTTTTCCTTCACCGTTTGAGCAAGTGATAATTAATTAATAATATGCACATGAATATCAACGAATATGATATCATATTATTGTCTTACACATAGAATGCATTATTTTCATATTTATAATATTATCTTACTTCTAGCTTCATTATAATGTTGACAGAAGTATCTGACAAGGAAAGCGGCCTTCGTTCTGGCCGCAGGCTCCCGTACGGTCAATAGTTTCGTCAAAGTCTGACAACCACCCTGCGCGATCAACTCCTGACACGCCGGCGCGAACTCACGACTAACACCTGCAAATAATTATAATAATAATTGATAACAATTACATACAATTGCTGCCTCACTGCTTCTGGGAACAAAACCTCTTTTGAAAATGGGTGCCTTTTTTTTAACACACTTCACACATAGAAACCTTCCAATACCTACAACATAATGTCCTATGTACATTGTTGTGCATATTTATTTTTATTGTATTTTTCGTACCTAATTTTGATAATTTCCTTTTAACCCAAAGGTTGTCTGGTAGACTTCTTCGCGGCTCCTTATGAACCAAAATGTGCATTAAAGTATAAATAAATAAAAAAATAACATAAGTGAAATAAGATTTTGCACCAGTACAATGTACAATGTGTGTTGACAGTGTGAAATGAGGAATGTGATGCCTGTAGTAAGTAATGCCAGAGTGTATATAAGTAACATTATATTATAATAAGTAAGCTTTGCATGCTTCATCTTAGACTCTCTATATGCTTTCCATTACACACAAGACTGTTAAAAAACCTATTCACATTATTAAACAAGGTACTTACAGGATATAGCATACAGACACTTGGCAAGAGCAATCCCTCTCTCTGATTGCACCAAGTTCAGCAGCACATGCAGCAGACCACAGTCTAGAGCCCTTGACTGACAGAATGGGTTATTCTGACACAATGTGCCCAACACAGAGCTGGCACGGGACCGTAACTCCTCATTATTACTGCCGTAGCAGATTGGGAACATGGCAAATCCACCCATTTTGTAGAAGTCTGGAATACAATGACATTTAAAAGTTAGTGGCATGTCAATTATTACATCTAAAGATTATTCAGGGTCTTGATGTCTGCAGGCTTAGGTAATATTGGAGTAGTGGTCACTATTGAGCACACTAATTTTAAACTAGCTATTAAATTGTGTGACGCACCTGTATGTAAAAAAAATACAATACTTATGTACTATTATGACAATAATACTTTTAAGACAATGTATAAAAAATTTTTTAGTTTTTTCTATGTCCTACTAGCAATCAGTATCAGTATAACAGACTGGTGATGTACTTACCATTAGCCACATCCATGTCATCAACATGATCCAAAAGTATGGTGAATGAATTCTTAACATCATCGGGCAATGGATCATCCATCTTTATGTCATTCATCCTGCCCGCGTTTGTCAGTACCTTGATAGCATTGTCTAGAACTTCTGGCACATTTACGGTCAAGCTTCTAATAGCTTCTTCAAGAAATAGACGCCTCTGTAATAAAATTGAACAGTATATTTTAGTTTTTTTGCAAAATAGTTGTCTGCAGTTTCACACGCATCCCAATTGCCTTTTTAAGACAAAGGTAGTCTATGTCTTGTAATTTGATATATTAGTGTACAATAAAGAGTATATTATTATTAGCCTATATCCTTCTCGAAGGTCCAATTTATTCCTGTAACAAATTTCATCAAAATCGGTTCAGCAGTTTAAGAGTGAAATTGTAACAGACTTACAGAGTTACTTTTGCATTTATAATATTAGAATGTAGATTTTAATCAAATTAATGTATAAATTCATGCATATAGTGTGAAGCACAGCTCAGTTCTGGAGAGTAATTAATAATCATATCTCACTAAATTCTTTAAAAATCTGACATAATTTATGATGTTATGCTTTAGGTATTCAAGGGCAATCATCTATTAAATAACCCTTTGTGCTTTTTTGACTTACCAATTTACATTAAAAAAAAAACAGTTTTTTATTTTTATAATAATGAGGACAAGAAAAAGACAACAACACCATGAACACACCTGTTCATCCATAGGACCAACTTCCACATTCCCTGGCGCATCTTCAGCTTGTGTTGCTTCCATAGCAAACTTCAATAAACCCTGGAAATTTCACACAAACATCATGTTTTTAAACAATTTAATGTTTTTATTATGAAAAATCAACAACTATGATGTAATATTAAAGAGTATTAAGAATATGAGAAAAATTGTATGGGCCAAATTAATGTCATGAGTTGAATACCTGCAAATTTCGTGGTGGTCTTGGCTGTACTGCAAGTCGTGTTGAATTCTGTCGACTGCTGGCAGAGCTCTGTACTGGCTCAGTTTGTGCACTTTCTTCATTGTCCGTAGGAAACGACAATGATCCAGCAATAGTGCTCATGCTCTGCACTTGTAACATTTGCCCACTTTCTTGACCACTACCAGAATATTTAAATCCATCAGGATTCCTGTCAGGGTTATTTGAGCCCATTTTTATTAAACAAAACTTGGAAATACACAATTCACTTATCCCAACAGTAACTCGCGCGATTATAACACTACACTGTTTAGTACAGATGTACACTAAGATCACAGTTCTTTTATTCTATTCTATTCTATGCGATGAATCATCTAGAAAACGACGACAACTTCTAGAAAAATTAATTAAGTTAACCACAATTTTTATCATTCACCACAGCCAGCCACACGATGAAATTGAAATGTGACATTGCGTTATGTGACAATGACATATGTCAATTTTGACGGCCAAGACATTCGCTTTTTTTTTAATAATTGGCAATGATCTTTTTCTCGTATGAAACTTTGTCTTATAGCCTACTACTACGATATAAAAAATATATGTTTTTATTTATTTAATTATTATTATTTATTTATTTCTGGCAGCAAGGCCCATATAAAAAAATAATAATACAATTTAAAATAGAACTAAACATAAAATGCTGTAAAATATATACAACATTAACAAAACTATTACTATTTCACACGTAAATCCGTCGTGCGTCTTACTTCTATCTTTTTTTTTTATGGGATAGGGGGCAATCGAGCAGACGGATCGCCTGATGGTAAGCGATTTCCGCCGCCCCCGCAACACCAGAGGAGTCACAAGCGCGTTGCCGGCCTTTAAAAGGGAGTACGCTCTTTTGCTTAAGGTTTGACCAATATGACATCATATTGGTCCGGAAATACTGCAGGGGACAATTCATTCCACAGTTTAGTTGTGCGAGGCAGAAAGTTTCTAGAAAAACGCACAGTAGTGTACTGCCAACCATCTAGATGATGTGGATGGAACTGCTGTCGCGTGGAACGATGGCGGAAAGTAGCATCTATTAGCTTTTGTTACTATTTTGCATCCTCAAAAAACATTCTGTACATTTACAGTCTAAATCCGAATAGTACTGAGGTCTATAAAACCTGGCACATTTCTATTCCAGAAAAACAAATAAAATGGCCATAAAAATACTCGTTTCCATTACAATGCTACATATCAAGTCCATGCTTTTTCAAAATAAAGGTATTTTCAAAGTAAAAGAAAATTGGCAGGCACATGTTTTTCAATCTCCTTGGATTGAAAAACATGTGCTTGCCAATTTTCTTTGAAAAGTAGACAAGCACTTAAGGTCCAAGTATTTCAACACGAAACTCTTCGATTATAACTTAATATACATACGCCTGTATTCACCGAAGGGTTAGGCAGAGGTGTACCTACCCTAATTAGTTACCTACAACATTGTTACACTTACTAGGTACGTTACATGGTTTCATGTAATAGGGGGCGAGCCTAAATCCAAACTTCGAGCCTTCAAGCTGGTACTGAGAATTTCATGGAAAAACTCATTAACACTTTGTTCGACCTGAGAATCGCACCCAGAATCTCAAGCATAGCAGTCGAGCTTGCGACAACTATTGAGGCAGTTCGAGCATAATATAATATGTTGGTATTATAAACTATTATATATATTATATAATACGCCTATTGAAAGTCTCCGCAGCTTTAATACTAATACTACAATAAACTTTTTAATACTACGATACTTACCCACGAACCTATAGTCTAACCATACATCCAGTCCGGTCCAGTAGCATTCACGTAGGTACCATTTGGTTCTCATACGTATTGCTTAGTTCTGGTGACAAATATGACCTGGAACCCAGCAGCAATAAAAGCCAACTTGTCTACAACTCACCACAGTTATCTACGTGTCCGTTATTTTATACCACATTGACAGCAATGTGTGCCACAGCAAGGAACTCCCAAACATAGGCTGACAGCGGTCCGGAATTTTGTGACGACGAATTTTTTTTTATTTACGCATTAGATATTATGTATATAGTGTAGAGGTTATCCTATACATATCTATGTAACAGGACGGACATGCTTGTAGCCAGAGACCAGCGTCCCGTTTAGATCGTTTACTTTTGTCGTATATTGTCTGCTTAATTAGCGAAATGGCTAGTTTTTCTTTGCAGCTCATAGCTTGCTTGTTGTTATGTTTTGGGTTGTGCTTAACATTTGTCAGCAAAGTAAACACCTACATAAACAAACCAAACAATGGTTTGCATTGCAGGTATGTACATAAATATTTGTTCCCCATCTAGATGTTTGTGTGTGTCAGATATAATATGGCTGTAATTGCAGACTGTACAGCAAAAACTATGTGGGGTATTGAGGTATTAGATTTACTTGTAGATAAGGTCCAGTATAGAGCAACGCTCTTTTTTATCGACACATAAAAAATAAGACCAAGCCTATCCCTCCTGTAATCTACGGCGCTGAATCATGGCTGAACTGACAAAATTTTACACATTTTTAGATCGACTCTCGGGTTATTTTCAATACGTACTGAAAGTCGTTACTACATAATATGATAATAAAACACCGGGATTATTTGCTGCCTAGTTTGATAAATATCACTTCAGATAACTTATCATCGAGATAATGTTAAAGCGAAGTAACAAATGTTTTCACAATAACATCCCACGCAGCTGGAGATCCCACGAATCGTCTCATTACTTTAGAAATTAATACTCAATTTAGTTTTAAATAATACTCACAGTGAAAATTAACGACCTGTGCTGTGTTTGTACTGAATTACGCATAAATAGGTGCATTTTTTAGTTAAATTCGCTTTAAACAGGTGAGTATTTACGACACTGTTATAATCTGCAATCTTTTTACAAGAAAATATCAGATCAAATTGATCTGGATTAGTTATAAGTACGTATTTATTTCCCCGCATTTTTTTTAACTTTTTGTGACTACATAAATAGGTAAACTTGAAAATTATTATATACATTATTCTAAATATCTATGAAAATTTGGTCCATTTACATTGGTTCATAATAAATGGTTTTATGTGGTAAAATCCGACATAACCCTCCTTTTTATAGTACGGAAAATCCTCATTGATCGTCCGCAACCTGGGGAGGATTAACAGGGTATTTCGGACTCATACCGACTAAAAACCGCACCCTGCTTTCCCATGCCTTATAGTCATGGCCATGAGATCCGTGAAATTCGCGACGACCGGCCCTAACCAACCTGTACAGTAATCCCCATGAACATTACAAAATGTTACCGTATTTTAAAGTTATAAAATGAACCCTTGTGACTTCACTGTTTGTTTGTCTGTATTTTTGTATATCAAATCTATTTTTTTCATTAACTCCTTACAATGATCAGACAAGTCATGTAATAAAAGATTACAAAAGCTATTATTATTGTAGATCGTAAGGGGCGTACTTGTAGAATGAATTGGCAGACATACACGTATAGGTACTTTATTTTGTAAGCACTTACTTTTATACAGTTAAAAAAAATAGTGAGGGAACCCTTTCACTCCCACTTTATTGTATAGGTAATCAACCGGTTTTATTTTTTAACATTACATTAATTAAATTGATAATCTTAATACGAGTTTGGTATGAGAATCTTAAAAAACTTTATTAAAATCTTTTCTATAAAAATATAAGCGATTCGAGCGATTTCGCCACTGCATTTTTCATTTCATGGTTTCATGTGTGCCAATTGTTCACCAAAAAAAATAAAGATAACATTTCGTGAACTCTAAAAAAAGTTTAGGTAGGCGCCTACATATAACTGAGATATTGCTGTGATTGTTCATTTCTAAGTGAATGACAATGTATTTCGTTTCGTTTGCTCTCAAGAAGAGAGGAGAATAATCTAATGTTCTCCGCACAAGGACGATACATCTTATCGGATAAAATTATCATGTATCTTGCAAATCGATAAAGTACAAGTCAACAGTTTCAGTTGCGTTATTATATAAATATTGTTTAGGTACTAGTAGGACGTAGTAGATTTGCTTAGGTCTATCGATATAAAAACAAAAGAATATTTTTATATAAACTAGTTGAATAAAAAGTTTTTACCATTTAAAAAAAGAAACATGTTTCTTTTTCCGTACTTACCTATATTGTTTACATCATAGGAGTTTTCCCCTTTACTAAATTTAGTTCATCAATCGATTTTCAGCGATGGCGCCTCGTCAGGACTTCGTAGCCCAGCCACAGCCGATCAGAATAGAGCAGGGCAGACAGCCCCCACCCCCGCCGGCGCCGGGCCGCCTCCAACGACCCCCGCACGACAACCCCACCGTCTACATAAACAGGCCCGCGAATATACCTCGCAACAATGTCAACACCAGTGAAATCACTCGCACGTAGGAAAACATACTACACACTACATATCAAGTGGTCTACATAGTGAATGAATGAACACAAAATTGTATTTTCGGGCTTGTCTGTGACATAATTTTTTAATTATTTATCAAGCGCTATAAAGTGGAAATTCAAAATTGAGATACTCATAGCTACTCTAAATCGTAAGTAAATATTAGAGGCCACACTAACTATGAAATAAATATTAAGAAGGCGCAAAAATAAATTAACTCGTTGAATGTTGAATGGCTATAGTGACTACACTATTGCATTTTACTCTAATGTTGATTAATTAACACGTTATTAGACTATGATTTTCAGCATAAAGGAGCATTTTTTATATCCTTTTTATAGCATTAAATAAATTTAGGTACGTAAAAAAATAACTTCGAAATTCAAAATAGGATTATTGAGCCACGGTATGGTACGGAAACAATACGATATTATGTAGTTCACTGTACCTTTTCTAGGTAGTCGCGCTACATCCTATTGAATAGGAAGATACCTGTGAAGTACCAGAGAAGTTCTTCTCTGTCAGGCATCTATCTACAGCCCAGGGCGGATATAATTCATTGGCATAATGTGTCCAATAAATAACTAACTCCAGGCTGTTTTGTATACGATTACAAACAGTCAGTTTTTTTTATGATTACATAATAATCAATATCCACCTAGTCAGCGAAGTTACGCGAACGTATAAAAATCATCAAGTAATGTCTTACTATCTAAATGGTTTAAGATCAGTATTAATAATTTAATCAATTCGTTGCTATGTATACACTGCTTTTTACAGATCTATTAGAAGTAAGGTTATCCATCAATTTTCAAAATATTTTTGTTCAAATTTGTGTAGGTTGAGGTTCAACTTGAGGTTCTTGGTAATGCATATTTTTTTAGAAACATTACCACAGATTAGGCCAGAATCGCTTTTAACGGTGATAAAATTTAAATATTTTATCAATGTAAATTTTATAGGAGTCTTGGGTTTGTGTCGCAGAAGCAAGGAGCAAGAGGGAGGAATAAGAGGAGCGGCAATATTTTTCTAGACTTGTAACCCAAGTCCAAGGAATGTAAATCTTATGCTGCTTGAGATTCCATATTGAAATAACAAAGCTTAAATTATTTAGGTACCTAGGTAATGTTGACACTTAATGTGTCTTAATGTTACCTAGCTTTTCAATTATCTGAATATATTTTATGTTATTTAAATAAAATTACTACTACATATTTATGCAATATTTTATTAATTAAGTAAATATTTATAATGATTATGTTAGAAATTATAATTAAGCTCATTATTAAAATGTTTACGTCCCCTAGTTCTAACGATAACCCATATGTATAAGAAAAATAAATACATGTGAGATTACATCATGAATTTGTTTTAATTCGGGAAAAAGATATGTACTGAAGAATGGTTTCAGCTTCAGCAGGTTTTATACTAGTAAATTTGAACTTAAGTACTCGGAGTACCTACTCCGGGTGGTAGTGGCACCTTCTCGGGTACCTACCCGAGAAGGTGCCACTACCACCATAACAAGAATCATGAAAATTAATAACTCAGCTTATTTCTTTATTTTATATTATAAAAAAGAATCATAGTACCATCTAGTCTCAAACTAAGCTGAGCTTGTAATATGGGTACTAGACGATGGATAAAATATGACAGTTTAACTGCAAAGGTGAGCTGACATGACACCTGACACTGACGTAACTGCCGCCTCACGCAGACTAATGAGCAGTACCTACCTAGGTTTCTCTGTAACGCGGGAAAAACTCTCATGCGATGCGAGCGATATTGAATAATTTGGAGACTGCTAACCTAACTATCGTTGCCGCATTCCGTGGTTCAAAAGTTTTTATATCGTAAAAGTAACCGAAATTAGTACCTTTTCAGACGCTAAAATAGGTAGATATTCCGATGTAATTACAAGGATTGAGAAGAACATGTGTAGATAGTTGGGGCATGTCGAGGGAATGGATGAAAGGCGACTAACAAATGGAATTTATTTGGCGAATGGCAATGGAACCGCGACAGTAGAATCGACCTTATTGGTGAGGTTCTTCAAAAAGGTGGAGTACGTAGTACTGGCAACCGACGTGGGTGTATGACAAGATGTATGAATGTGGTCAAAACAAAAGAAGTACCTATGCTAGAATGGTTCTTTAGTTTCTGCCCATCCCTATAGGAAAAAGGATTGAGTGTAGGTATATATGTACTATGTACTATAATTAGATAACTCTAAAGGTAATCAACTAAAAGATTAAAATAATGAGTTCTACCAGAGCTAGACAAAATCGAGCTAAGTAGGTACATAATATGGTAAGCTGCATGTTAAATTTACTGGATTTAATTAATATAACACTGAAATATAACATATTTTTTTGAATAATTTCCGATTTTCCGTAACGTGACCCATACAGATGCTCTAAAGGATCAACAAGTCATGAAGTTAGCACATAGATAGCAACGCTGGTGCTAGCATTTTTATGTAACAGACAAAACTCGTAACCAGTCAATATTAATTGCAGAAATTAGTCAAAATTGACGCAACTAGTAATTATAATAAATAGGTCGGATTTAACAGGTGCTTTGTGAGTGTTTTTTTTATTCAGTGTAACTTGGTGCTTACGAAATTAAAATGTTCTTCCTGTGACAAGGGATTTAGCATTTTGGATGACATTAGTAAAAGCCGATTCGGAGTCAGCATGCATGAGAAATCATAATCATAAAAGAGTCATGGTCCTGAACTCCGCCGATTTTGAAAGTCAGAACGTAAAATTTATTGTAGTAGAAGCATGTAAACGAAAGCAATACTCCTTGTCATAATTTTGGTGAAACTAGTTGATTTGTAGCGTATTTGCTATTACTTTAATCTGTTGCAATGTAGGGAATAGGTCATATTTGACGTTTCAAGACGATACCTTTGAAAAAGGTAAAACCTCTATACAAGATATCGAAAAATCTACAACATAATGTTAAATAATTCTGTAACAGAAATGTTAGACAATACTTTATTATCTTATTGTCCTAAGTAGTGTAGGAATAACATGTTCAAAGTTATCGTGGATGAACGAATCCATTTTAGTAATAGCAAATACGCTACAAATCAACTAGTTCCACCAACATTACTACAAGGGGCATTGCTTCCGTTCCGCTGTATTGTGCTTAACATAAAGGTACTTACTTTTACTACTAGAAATATATTTTACATTCTGATTTTCAAATTTGGCGGAGCTCAGGACCACGGCTCTTTTATGCCATTTCTTATGATTGACGTCTTACGGGCCGACTTCAAATCGGCTCTTTCTAATGTCGTCGCTTATTACAAATCCCTTGTCACACGAACATCATTTGAATTTCTTTGGCAAGAAGATTTGGTGACTTAGAAAATACACGTGTAAAGGGCTTGTGTTTTTTATAGATAGGGACTGTAATAGTAACGGGAATGTTTTCTCGAAAGCGCGCTCCAAGCTCAAACCTTACCAAAAATCCTAAATTCTGATTTCAAATGGGTTGATTAAAAATGTTGGGGCCAAACTTTCAGTCTAGATACGTACCTATGAACGCAGAATAATAATAATATTTTAGGGACATTTTACACAACACCATCTAGTCCCAAACTAAGCAGAGCTTGTACTATGGGTACTAGACAATGGGTATAATACTTATATACTTTTTTTTTGTAAATACATACTTATAATACATAAGAAACACCCAGACAAACACAAATACCATGAATAACCAAAACCTGCGCCTGCCAGACGCCAATCATACCGCACCGTCTTCCAGAATAATCTAATGATCGTCATCAGCATCATGATGATCATCAAAGCAATACTATTTCATTTCAAAATTTATATCTTTTTCTAGACAATTCTTAAAGACTTCCTCTAAAATATTGGAAAAGTTTTTTTTTACTTAGTTAATTATTTTTTGTATATCTTGGTAGTTAACATCTATATCACTTATTCGTGTGCTCAACTACATACTAAGTACTAACTATTTACATCCTAGTTATAAATATCCCTTGTTGTATACTCGACCTCTAACTATATACTTGCACCATCGCCAAAAATGAACGCGAAATAAAATAAAACAATATTTTATTATATTTATTTTCAAGATGAATTTAGAATACAACTAACTTGAAACCTTCAAATTACAAAATCAAACTTCAATACATAATATCTATTCCTAATCATCAGTTTTGACTTTCAAAGATACAATATTGTTAATGATAATTAAAATATCATTATCCTAATGAATATTATTAATATTGATAATCGAATATAAACATGATTATATCTATTGTTTAGGTAAGTATGATTATTAAAGGTATACCACAGGGTAGCAGTTTGGGCCGCTTAGTTTTCTTGAATTCCCATCCTCAACATTAGTAATGAATGTCATAATAATTGTGATATTATTGGTACACCATCATTGGACTGCCCTCAATTTAACAAACAAGAATTATTTGAAGAAAAGTATTCAGAACATCATCACATTCAGATTCTTATCATCATTTATGAATTCACCAAATTGTTACAGAAAACCTTTATTTTCCCAGATCTATGTTTTCTTACATCTTCGTTATTATATTTCAATGTAATGTAAATTCTGATCCTAATGTAAAGTTTTTTAACGTAACTTATTGGGAAACATGGACATGGTTGATTGTAAGCTATTAGATTCATAGTATCAAAAATGGATTTGGCAACTTTAGAATATATTTGGCAGTTGTTGAAAAAAATCTGATAATGCTTTTCCATTTCTTCAACAAACGTTAGGAAATCGTCGGGCAAATATGGTTCTGGGTGGTCTTCTATATCGGAATCGTCAATATCCATTTTGACGATTTTGGTTTTATTATCGTTATTTAAATATGCTTTCAACAGCTCACAATCTCCGTGCACATTCAAACATTTTTTAAGTAAGTAGTTACTAATAAACCTCAACTTATTCTCTTCAGGCACTTCAAGCTTACAGAAGTCCGATGTTGAAATGGGAGGGGAATTTGCTTCTACATGTATTTCTTTATAGTCCTCTTCAGTATTATCTTCCAAAGGCTCAGTGCTCAACATTGATCCCAATTTTTCTGTGTTTACAAGTATTTCCGACAAATCAGAAGCACCTTTACCTTGTTTGCCTGATTTCATGATATCGGAAAAGAATTTTTTTTTAAATGCTATAATAAATTGTCTAGGAGTCGGTTTTCTCTCCTTGTTTCTCCCTTGACTAAATAAAATGTCAGCTACGTCTTGGTTTAAGCGCCTGGTTAATAGATTCTTATACCCTTCTAGACGGAGGTCATCAAACAAAAGTAAAATAGACGTTATTGTAAATTGAAACCCTTCAATGAATTTGGCAGTTGATGTCATATCACGTCCAGTGGTCGGATTACATAGCTTTAACGTTTTAAAAAAATTAAGCATATCGTTCATTAATGTAACTTGTGTGACACTACCATTAAACGCTTTCCGGTATTCGGATACTGAGCGCGTTGTAGAAGAATTACAAATATCTAACACATCATTTATTATTTTTATGAAATTTACAGTACCTTTTGCAGATTCATGTATGGCCTGAAAATCAATATAACATGAGATAGCTGTCGCTACAGTATGGCTCAATAGTTCAGTCGCATAGTGGACTTTATTTTTTTCGTAATTATTGGGTTTAACGTGGCTATCTGACAATTTAGGAGCAAGTTTTAAAGATTTGTGCTTCTCACTCTCGTAAAATTGTAATATATGTTCATATTTCGCAACAGATCCTTGAAAATGAATATCACTCGATATCAGGCTGTTTCTCAATGATTTTATCAAATGTAATGCATCAATTATATGATATATTTTTCTGTTTTTGATGAAAAAATAAGGCTTCTCAGTTGACATTTCCATCCTTTTTTCGTCACTCAAAAGATCAATATCAAGATTAGACACAAATGTTCGAATGTCTAATCCAACATCAAAAAGCTTTTCTAATAATTGTTCAATCCATTTTGATATATCCTCACTCTTTTTTGTTTCACCAAGAAGTGCAAAACTAATAGGTTGTTGCCAGTTTCCAAATAAACCTCTTACTAAAACTACTAATGCGTTCTTTGCCAGTATGGCACTTTGAACACCATCCACCTCCTGAAGTCCAAAAATTTTGTCCAAACGTATATTATAGTACAGACTTGCTTTTAAGCAAATAGTATCGGCTACGACAGAACATACTTTTTCTGAATTCGTCATGTTATTGACTTTCACTTTAAGAGTTGCAAGCAGATGCTCGTTCACTTCCGTACTGATTGGTAATGAATTTCTAGCTAAGATTACGGCGTTTGGGAGGCATAAAGCCTGCTTCAGCAATTCATACGCCTGTGGGCTTGTATAGTATAAATTAGTACAAAATTGTTTATATTTTGTCGTGTATCTATTTCCCGGACCGTGATATTTCAATTTAGTCTGTGCTTTTACTATCTCAGCGAAAGGATTTGTCAAAAATTTGTCACACAGTTTATGAAATGTCTCTTTAGTGAGATAACATGATTCTGCATACCTCATTCTTTTCCTGCATGACATGAGTTCATCCTTCAGTTTTCTTACACATGGATGTGCTGCTATCAAATGATTAGGCGTTTGTGTACCTGACGTCAGTCTTAATGTGTAAAAGTCTGTCTGTACGAATTTGTTAAATGTGTATTTTATTTCAGTTTGTGTTTCTTGAACTAACACCTTCTTAGCTGGCAAATTCAACGATGGTAATGCATATTTTATCAATCTTTTACGATCAGATGACCCTAGAACGCTTCGCGGGTCAAAGTGTTCTTCGCAAACCACGTAACTGAGAGGGGTTTTGTCATGTAAATCTTCTCTTGAAATTAGTTGCAGCCATTTTAAACGTCTGAAAATAAATGAATTAAATACAATATCGTATAAAAAATATCGTATAAATATAATATAATTTTTCTCGACGGTTTGTGAAGTCTGCCAACCCGCACTAGGCCAGCGTGGTGAACTATAGCCTAATCCCTCTCAATATGAGAGGAGACCCGTGCCCAGCAGTGGGACAATATATGAGTTGATGATGAAATACAATATCGATCACCTTTCTACAATAAAAAAAAAATATTTTACTTGTGTGTGACCTGTGTGCCTCGTCGGAGTCGAACACTTACTTCAGGAAAACTAGAGGCACACATCAGACACATGACACAACCGTTTCGACTTGACTATTAAGTTAGATTACAGGAACAAACAATGTGAGCGCGAAAAACGTTAGTGATACTTCAATACCGCTAAAGTAACACTGCTATAAGGCCTAACTTTGTATTAAATACCATTCAAAATTAGGCCTTACAGCAAAGTGTTACTTACCTACGCGGTATTGGAATATCACCGACGATAAGTGAGTGCGTTGTAATCATAAATAGTAGCAAAGTTATATATTATACAACATCAGAAATTCAGAATGTAGTCCCAATGAAATTCTTTCGCTACCGCGGGTTGACGTTGTTTTAATGAAAGGGGTTCTGTATAACTATAATCAGACGTATGATCGGTGTGTACGAAATAACTGACACGACATCAACGCTAATGAGCCTGCAGTGTGCATTTGATCAACCCGTGGTTATTTATTATAAATAACTAGCTTCCACCCGCGACTTCGTCCGCGTGGAAAAGTTACTTTTTATTATCGTTGTAATTTGGCTAATTAACTCAAAATCGTTATAAATTATAGCCTATATGTTATTCTAATAATAATACTGTAAAGTTTCATCAAAATCCGTTCAGTAGTTTTAGCGTGAAAGAGTAACAAACATACACCCTCACAAACTTTCACCTTTATAATATTAATTCCACGATTGAGTGCAAAGCAGCGCGAAAATATATCATCAACCCATTTATTGACCCACTGCTGGGCACGGGCACAGTATAGGAAAGGAATATTTATACTATGGCACGGGACTCCTCTCTGAATGAGAGATTAGGCTATAGTCCACCACACTGACCGACTTCACACGTCGTTGAGAAAGTCCCTCAGGCATGCAGGTTTCCCCACAATGTTTTCCTTCATTGTTTTGAAGCGTTTTATAATGTACTACTACTTTCTGCCCGCGACTTCGTCTGCGTAGAATTTACCTAAAAGTATAGTAGTTGTTAAGTTTTTAAAAAATTCTGATTTCCTGCACAATGTTTTTAATTTATTCTTACATAAATGAACCTTCTCCTGACAATAATTAACACAACAAAAAAACAATTAGCGAAATTGTTCCATCCGTTCACGCGTGATGCGATGAGGAGGATGAGGAAATAGAGATTCATTTTTATATATTGTATAGATGCATTAGCTTTTACCTGCGACTTCGTACGCCTAGACTTAGTAACACAATTGTTGTCGGATTGTATTCATGGGATAAGAAGTACTCAATGTTAGGGAAATTCCCGCTTTGTTCCGAGAAAAGAAGTATTCAATATGCCAGCGCCAATCACAAACTATTAGTGTACCAACATTTCATTCAAATCCCGTAAGTAGGTCTCCTACATAAGTTTTCTGGGAATTCCCACATAATTATTTTGGGGTAAAATGTATCCTATTTGTTATTCCCGGTCACATACTGTGTCTGGTGGCGATTGGAATGCCAAGCACTCATATTGGGGATCAAGACTAACAGTTTCTAGAGATCGAGAACTAAAAAAGAGTATTGAAGCCAACCACCTACTAGCTATGTCAACTGGAGAGCCTACGTATTGGCCCACGGACATCAACAAAATACCTGATCTCTTAGACTTTTTTATCACAAAAGGTATTAGCCAACATAACACTCTCATAAAGTCAAGTCTCGACGGTAGCTCAGACCACTCACCAGTCTTTCTAATGGTTAGTCCAGTGGCCATACCCAATGACACTCATACCGACCATATCCACAATCACAAAACGGATTGGCAATGTTTTCGAGAATTCCTGGAATCAAACATCAACCTTAATATCTCACTCAAAACCAAGGAGGAAGTGGACGACGCATGTCTCTATATCACAAATCTTATCCAAGTGGCGGCTTAGCCTAGTACTCCTGACCTGAAGTCTTCGCAGAATCTGGCAAACGACTCACAGGAGCGCGGATAAAACCAGACTGAATCGAGCTATCAAAGAACTCAAAGATCTTCTGTCTGATGTTGCAAATGAATCGCTCAAACAGAGATTAATGAAAATGTCTCCAAATGCAAATGGGACCCACAACCTCTGGAAGGCAACAAAGTACCTTCCACAACCGCAACAGTGTTCCCCACCTATTAGATCAGGAAACACATGGGCTCGAACTGACCAAGAAAAATCTCAGGCTTTTGCTACATACCTAGCCGATGTCTTTAAACCCAGTAATACGAATACACCTGAAGATCCAGAAATAGATAAAGTCTTAAAGCAAGATTTGCAACTATGTATGCCGTTGAGTCCTACCTCACCGAGAGAGATAGCTAGAGAAATAGCCAAAATGGACCCCAATAAAGCACCTGGATTTGACCTGATCACCCCCAGGCTACTGAAAGAGCTCCCTAAGAAGTGTGTTGTCTTTTTAACCATTCTTGTCAATGCCATACTAAGAACCTCACATGTTCCTGCACTCTGGAAAACATCTCAAATTGTTATGATCCATAAGCCTGGCAAGCCGCCTAACCAAGTCTCATCTTACCGCCCTATTAGCTTGACACCAGTTTTGTCAAAATTATGGGAAAGGATCATCCTTGCCAGATTATCCCCTTGCCTAGATATGCACCATGTAATACCTGACCACCAATTTGGCTTCCGGAAGCACCACTCAACTATAGAGCAGGTACACAGAGTCTACTGTACAATAAGACAATGCCTGGAAAAGAAAGAATACTGTTCAGCTGCTTTTCTCGATGTGCAACAAGCTTTTGATCGGGTCTGGCATAAAGGACTACTTTGCAAAATTAAGAAGTACCTTCCACACTCCTATTACCTGCTGATGGACTCTTATCTCAGTGACAGAAAGTTTCAAGTCAAACTCCGTGACGCAAGATCTCCTCTCTTTAGCTGCATAGCTGGAGTACCACAAGGCTCCGTACTTGGTCCGGTCCTCTACAATATATTTACTAGTGACCTACCCCAGTCAGCTGCAACAGCTGTAGCAACCTTTGCTGACGATGCAGCCTTCCTCTGTTGTAATCGTGATCCAAATGAAGCGAGCAGATTGTTGCAAACCCAGCTCAACGCCACCAATGCTTGGTTGACCAAGTGGCGCATAAAAGCAAGCGCCCAGAAGTCTCACCACATCACATTTACCCTAACACGTGAAACTTGTCCCCCGATCAACCTAGGCTCCGACGCATTGCCGCAATCAACCTGCGTTAAATATCTTGGATTTCACCTGGACCGTAGGATGACATGGAAAGACCATATAAAAACGAAGCGCAACGAAATTAACTTAAGATTTAAAAACCTACTCTGGCTCCTTGGTAGACAGTCTGCCTTGTCCCTATCCAATAAACTAAGGGTATATAGCTCCATCTTAAAACCTACCTGGACATATGGAATCCAACTATGGTCGACAGCCAGCAAATCGAACATTATGTGCCTCCAGAGAGCACAAAACAGTATTCTAAGGGTACTGTCATCGGCGCCCTGGTATGCACGCAATTCGGAAATCCATGAGTACCTGGAAATCCCAACAATCTTGGACGAAGCAAAACATTACACAGCCAACTACACGGACCGTTTGAAAACTCACCCAAACCCGTTATCCAGTATGCTCTTACAGCCAAATCAGATTAGAAGACTTAGAGAAAAAAAAAAAAACATACTGTGTCTGTATGAAATTTCATTCAAATCCCGTTAGTAGTTCCTCTATATTCGTTTTTCCGGGATTTCCGGGATATTCCCACATTTTTGTGGGGTAAAATATATCCTATTTGTTATTCCCGGTCACATACTATGTGTGTATGAAATTTCATTCAAATCCCGTAAGATTCGGGAGTCTTTCGGGAGTTCCGGGATATTCTCACATTTTTCTGGGGTTAAATATATCCTATGTGTTATTCCCGGTCACATACTATGTGTGTATGAAATTTCATTCAAATCCCGTAAGTAGTTCTCCTATATCCGTTTTTCGGGATTTCCGGGATATTCCCACATTTTTCTGGGTTAAAAAGTAGCCTATACTTTATTCCCGGTCACACTATTAGGGTACCAAATTTCATGCAAAACGGTTCAGCCGTTTTTGCGTGATTGAGTAATAAACAAGCAAACAAACATCCAAACTTTCACATTTATAATATTATTATTTATATTTATAATATTAGTATGGTATGATTTATTAATACGCACATAATTTCGAAAAATCAGAGAATTCAAACTCGAGACCTACGACTTGGAAGTCCAATGGTCATATCTCTAGGCATCAAGAGGCTGCTTCTGCTTGAGTCTTGACTGACCTTGAAACTACTCAGCCGCGAACTACCGAAATGGATGTAAACGCTACCTAGGGCGACTTAGGTACCAAACCGAATGACAGCCATTCTACCTGAGAACATTTTTTCTCTAAATGTATATATCTATAGCTTTGAACAATATTTAGCATGCGTAAATGTGAACAAATTTTAATTTAATAATTAAAATCTTACGGCGCGGCCGGCGGCGGCGCCGACGGCGTAAGTAAACGCAGCACTATAAAATAAAATCGTATCGATTATCGAATATCGAATATCGATAACGCAGCACTGGTTCCGACGACGATTTCACGAAGACGCGTGAATCAATTCAATTAATCTTTAAGTTAGTGAAATTAACTTACTACATTTATAACCAACAATTTACCGCTCTTCAGTGTCCTATCCACTGATTTTCTGTGCTGAAAGGTCATATCTGTACATTTAGCCACAGCTTAAATATCCTACCTACCTGATCCATATTGTGTAGTACCGACAATCGTTTTGATTACCTACCTGTCATTTTCTGAAGGTAGCGTAAAGAAGGACAAATGTGGCTTGTTAGTGCCTGTATTGAAGCAGCCCGTCACAGCACAGTATTTTTTTGTCATTTTCTTGTTACTCGAGATGTTTTCGACTTCCGCGACCGGCACTGGCTCGGCCAGCAGTAGCAACGGCGGCGGTACGCTCATATCGAAACGCCGGACGCGACGCGACTGATTCCCCGGTGCCCCCCGGTAAGTTATCTGTAAACCAAGCGCTATGTATGTGTGCGCGAGTGGCAGACGTCACAAGGGCAGCGGCCGATTGTATTGTAACTGGCAAAGTGGCGATAAGTAAAGAATTGCAGTAAATTCTTACAAAATTACAGTTGCTGTATTTTATCATCAAATCTTAAAGGTACTGTTCCACTGCTGGGCACGGGTCTCCTCTTACAGAATGACAGGGATTAGGTTATAGTCCACCACACTGGCCTAGTGCGGGTTGGCAGACTTCACACGTCGTCGGGAAAATCTAGCTACCTACCTACCTATGCAGGTTTCCTCACGATGTTTCATGTTCAAACCGGGTTCAAACATGAAACAGTTTACCCACCAAAAAATAGATTCTAACGACAACATCTTTTAGGTACTTGCCTACCTCTGAAAACTGGACTTGCCTTCCCTTGCCATGCGATTTGTGACAACAATGTCGGGAAGTAAAACGTAGGTAGGACCTTCTTACGATTTAAATCTTTGTAAGTACTTACCTAATGAATGATAATGTTTACATAGTAGGTACTTTGATTATATACTTGTCTAGATGCCACATTGACACGTACAGAACGGCCCAAATAAAGTCTACTAAAATTGGTAGACTCTCTTCTCACTTACGTCAGTGTCATTTAGATCACTTCAGGGTGTGGAGTTCTCGAAAAATAATTAATTATGTCGGTATGTGCTGTCAAATTGTGTCGCAATTATGTGGGAAAACCGTATAATTACACTAAGATCACATTACATCGGTAAGTTTTGTTATTTAACCTCTATTATTTTATGAAAACATGATTTTTCAATTCGTTAATTTGTAGGTTCGACAGATTAGCCGGTGTTGTCAATTTATTACAAGGGAGATTTGGCGAAACTATGGGAGATAAAATGCAAATATCAGTCATCATCTTTCGATGAGAAAATTTTATTATTTTAATAATTACCTACATAATTTATTTGATCAGTAAATGATAACTTGCCTGGACACGAAATGAAATATTAAAAAAAAAACTATTTCGAAAACAAATACAAAGAGATGGATTTTGATCTATAAATTGCTGTATATATTTTTTCATTGTATTTTTTGTTTTTATTAAAATAAATAAAACACTAATCTACAAAATAATTACTTCATTCAGCCTATTTCGTTTAACTGTCATCCCATTAAATAATGGAGAAAAGGTAAGTTAATAATTTGGAGCAGGCATCCCTAAACACGCACACCTTGACAGTTTGACTACAATAAGTACACAAGCGGTACTCACACATATCACGCAATTTGGCCCCAGTTTTCGCGTGTCGTTTGTTTGCATTGCTCCATCTAGACAAGTATATAATCAAAGAGTAGGTATGATAAAGGCATTCTGTTGATCTCAAAGCAAGAGTCGGTTACTATGTAAGTGGGCGACGGGCGAGTGTCATTATTCCTTCATAATAATTGATTGGCAACAATAAAAATAAACAGCATGTGTTGCGTTTGCGGAGCGGGTGGCGGTGCGGGCCCCGCACGGAGCGGCAACGTCGCACGATCGATCCACACCGCGTTAAGGCCAACAGGAGATTCCCGTACGAGCAATACATTTGACTTTCTTTACATTGAATCAGACTCCTTTCGTTGAGTATTTCGTGCACCTACCTACTTATTCATTGGGAAAACATGTCTAAGAACTTATCAAAATTGGATAAGTAAAAACAAAGCTCGTAAAAACATTTCACTGAATTTAATAGAATTAAGTAGGGTAGGTACCTATATAAACAGGTGCTTTTGTGATATATGTACCTATGTAGGTATAGGTACCTACTTACTTATTACCTAGGATCTAGGGTACTGTAAAATGTAGACCTTACTTATAGGTACCTAATTGTACTAACCTATGTAAGTCCTACAGAGAATGTTCCATAAACAAACGGTTGTTTTTTTTATTTACCTATCCGCCGACTAAGCGGTTTCCTTAGACAGTTCAATTTTTTTATTAACTCTTGTACTTTTTACGATCCACACATTTCAAATGGAATGAATTAAAGCCCAGTTTACAAAATAGCACATAGGTAGGTACATGTATATTTCACTGCAAGTTTTGTTCACTGCAATTTAGCTCTATTCTTTTTCGATAATACCTACTCGTTCCTCGTTTTACGGTAAATGTTTCAATCCGGTAAAATAGCCAACACAACAACTTTATAATGACGCGACGACGTTGAACGACGTGAAAGAAATCCGTCATTCATTATTCTGTCGTAGATAAATAACTCGCCCACGCTATAGACCGTTCATTCAATTACTTACAGTGATGTGAAAAATAAGTCGTTATTCCAGAAAAAGTCAGATATTTTAAGGCCTAAATTGTCAGGTTAACATTTTTTCTTTTACGCCAAATGTAAGTATCGTTTAGAACGTCATTCAATGTGAATATGTAATGCAGTCAAAGCATTTTGTATATTTTAGTATAATGTAAAAATTCACAGTCTTTATATTATCTAGACCGAGCCTGTCAGACTGGGGCAGCTGCAAGCAAACACCTCGTAAGCTATCATTTTCTATGCAAAGTGGTAGCTTAAGCACGAATGACCATAAAAAACTGGGTACCTATAAGTAATTCTAATATACTTTTCGTTCTTGGACCTTATGTCTTCTAAAAAACGCATCATAAATAGACCAGTGGTGCTAAAAATCCACATTTAGTAATTCCTCTGGTATCAATTCTTTACGACACATAGAACTAAGCATACTTAATAGGCGAGCATAAAGAGCATAGCAATAGCATAAAGAGGCGGCAGAGTATGTCAGGCTCATACCGACTAAAAACCATACTTGGCTTCACTTTCCCTATAGTCATGGCCATGGGATCCGTGAAATTCGCCACGACCATGACAGAATGTGAATATACCAATACCTAATCATCATCCTCCTAGCCTTATTTCCCAACTATGTTGCGGTCGGCTTCCAGTCTAACCAGATGCGGCTGAATCAGTATCGGTCATATTTCTGGGCAATACGGACGATATTCTGACGATAGGCTGGTTGGCAGTCTATTTGGGCTGGGCGATTGTCATAAGTGTTCGTATTATAACCGGGACCGACAGCTTTACGTCCTCTCCGAGACACGGAGGGGTCAAATTTTAAATGGTCCGATTTTAAATGGTCACCCATCCGCTACTCACCAAGGCTTGCGCATCTTGCGAATCGGTTGATCAACTTATTCTTTGTGAATATACCTAATGTGAATATGATTCCAATTCATCAAAGCGGCCTTTTTAACCCGGCAGGTTTTCCAAAGCTACGATGTTTTAAAATATTAAAGATGCCAGCGAGATATTCCTGCGATACAAGCATCGTCTGTGGACGCGAATTTTTTTTAAAGCGAGTCTACCAAAGATTTAAATATTTGAGTCTTACTATGAATACCTTCCACTATTCCTACCTTTAAAACCTAGTGTTACGAAAATCCCGTCATGGTCGTGGATAATATCACGAATCCCATAGCTGTAACTTACGGGCAAGGAAAGGCAAGTGCGGTATTGAGTTGGTACATACCCTGCCACCTCCCCAAGTAGCAGTCGATCCATAACGATTTTCGGTACTTGAAAAAAAGGGTTATGACAATGACGAGTTTTTTCCATTCCCTTACCGTAGACCATTTATTATGAGATCGTACCGAACAAAAGGAGGTATGCAAGCCACAAAGTTAGAGCGTTGTCCCCTTCTCTCTTTACCTGCAAAGTCTGCAAGGGACACATAAAGTGAAACACTAGTGTTAGTAACAACGGTAGCCTGTGTTGTAGATTGGCGATAGCAATTGTACCTTGTAACGCGCCCACATCGTGTTTTGCACAGACAACTGGTTCCCCCTTCAGTGGAAAGCAGTGAGGTGAAAGTTACGAATCTCGACAGTTACTAAGTACTTATACGAATGTAGCATACTTTAATTAAAGAACGGGAATATATTTAAAGGCCTGGTTTCTTTTCACGCCAGGGTCACCGTGATCGTCTAAATTATTTTCATATTACATAACTTCGTCAGTCTCAAGTAATGGTGTGCTTCTACATACTACCGGGTCTTCTACCAGGGTCTATTCCATACTAACTGGTGACGCAATATCGGTCCTATTTGAGACAGTACTATCGGCTATTTTTTCAAATCTCTTGTCAGAGGTGTTATGTAAAAATTTTTTTTATCCTCGTATTGGTTTCTAATAGTGCTTTCACGGTAGTTCTTCCTCCCTAGCGTAATATTTTCATTTGTAACTGTATGTTTTTTTTTATTACCCGGGATTTAGGATACAGCAAGGAAGGTAAAGCTAAAACTATCCTTGAGGGTCACATTGGATTCTTATTCCTTATGATTTGAGCACCTTTTGTTTGTATGTCTTCTATTGTGCTTAAATTGGGTTCCAAATTATAAGAATTTACCGTTAACAAAATCTGACAGAAACAAACAAACCGTTCTAGCGATTTGGCACTAGTCTAAGACAGTAACTACTAGTTATACTTATAAGAAATCATCACGATGCAAATGAATTGCTCAAATGAAGCTCTGTACCATGCATGGTGAATTCTAACATGTTCCCTTTCATTGTTGGAAGTGCCAGGTGAACTGACAACCTGTCATTATTTTTTTCTTTATGTAGGTGCCTGCCATCTGCAACGGATGCCTTAATCTCATATTTCCTTACCATCGTCATATTTCGCAGAATTATTGTATTAAGTACATTGACCATTCTACAGGATCAATAATGAGCCACGTGTGTATGAGCTATGAGTTCACTGCACTATTTATGATGAAGATGTTGTATACTTACCTACATAATTAAAAAGACAAGCTTTTACTACATAATTATCTATTCTTTAATCATTAATCCAAACAAGTAAGTACCTTATTATTGTATACTTACCTACCTACTTATATTGATTTGTTTCTGTATAAAAATAAGTACTATAACATAGGTTTTGGATGTATAATTCTCTACTTACGGTTTATTTTGATATTTTAGTACCTACGCAAAATCCAGATGGAGCATAAGCGAAAAGTCTAGTCTAACAGTCCAACACGGTAAAAAAATGCGTCTTGTCAGGCTGAAGATTATCTTGGCAGTTATGAACCACCCACCTATTTATACTGTGCTGTGTCAGTCGCTGCGACGTTGCCAGCTCGCACCCGCTGGCGAGCACTTCGAATTTCGAACGTGGACCGGTATTGATGCTAGCACACAAAATTTTCCCATAAAGTGAGAAAACCTGTAGTTACTTTATTGTTTGTAAAACCATTATTTAACCTGTAATAAAATAACCACATTTGAGCTAATTCTGATTTGTATAAGTACCTATTCAGTTGAAACAATAAACATCTCTATAATAAAATATACTGAAGCGTGAATGAAAATGAATGGAACAGTTTGATGGTAAAGAATGTTAATTCAGACGTAGAAATTAAGTAAGAGTATGGTATACTGTTCTTGCTTTTCTCCTCTGACGATCGTAAGTATTACCTACCCTATAACCTGATACTTACTACACTTACTTATGGGACCTGACCAGATGTGGCCTTTATTTATACATATTACGAAATCCTAATGGATCCTCCGTCACCCGGAGAGGTGGCAGGGTATGTTGGACTCGTACCGACTAAAAATCGCACTTGCCTTCACTGTCTTCTCTATAACCACGCTGACCAGATGTGGCCTGTCCTGTGGAGAACCTGTCTACGATTTGCTACTAATTTCGAACAATATAGAATCGAAACGTGAGCGTCCTAGAGAATTTTGAAGAAGAAAGCATTTCGCAGATATTCTCAGTAGTAGCTCGGAGTTTGGATTTATACCCGGTTAATAGCAATAGACTCGCCTTTAATCTTAAATACCGGTGAACAGTGGATGTATACGAATACACTCTGCCTAATCCTTCGGGAAAACAGGCGTGATGGTAGGCATGTTATTGTAGAAAGACATATGTGTTGGTGCCTCTAAAATTGTGTACCAAATAGATTAGACGCGAATGCCTGAAATGTTTTTAGGGAGAATTTTTCACTGCGTTGGCAGCCCTGACATTCTGCGACGAGCTCGCTCGGACGCGGCACTCGGCGTGCGGTGCTGGAGGTGGCTGCGCGCGCTCGTTTATTCCACGACACGGATTTAGTCGCGTATTTTTTTACGACAAATAAAACTTTGCTACATGCGTCTTGGATGAGGGTGTTAGTTTAGGAATATGGATTTTAACGTTCATTTCTTTGCAGTAACGTAGCTTGGTAGCTGCCCAAAGGAGTTGCTTTGCTGCATTCGTTTGCAATGTCATTTTGGAAGAGATTGACTTGACAACTTTAATTCAAATTTTAAATTCTTCATATCGACCTTTTTTACCTAACGGTACCTATTTACTTTCAATGATGTGAATTATAGTTAGATGATATTAATTAAATTAATAATAGTTTGTTTTTTTTCGCAATATCTTTATAAATAATAGACAAGAAGCAGTAGAATTTAAACTAATTTTGTTGCTAAGTAAATACATTTTTCATAATTTTATTGTACAGACGCCAGCAGGTCAAGCTATCCAAAACTGTCAAATTTTCCCAATGGAATATGAACCTTATTACTTTATGTTAAAGTTGAAAATCAATCAAAGAAATTTTACAGATTGTGGTAGCTTGATGAGCTGGCCTCTGTACCTAAACAATATATTTTGATATTATGAACTGCGATGATTATGAGGTACTGGGTTCGATTCCCAGAATTATTATTATCTATTTAACGGGTTTTTAAGATGACGTCTATGGTCTAGTGTTGTTGCGTGTTGGACTGCTGGTCAAGGGTTCGATTCCCACAAAACACAAATATTTATGTGATGAATATGTGTTTGTGTTTGTTTGGGTGTTTTAAGTAAGATGTATTTACAAAAAAAAAGTATATAAGCATTTTGTCCATTGTTTAGTACCCATAATACAAGCTCTGCTTAGTTTGGGACTAGCTGGTACTGTGTAACAAGTTTTAGGCTCGTCCCTTATTACATGGGACATAAACATACCAGTGAACTGTGAAATAAATAAACATTATCAACATTTGCTGAGATCGTTCCTTTTGTCACACTCATCATAACACTAGCTGGCAACATAATGCAAATTAATCAGCATAATACAAAATTGTAATAGTTTTACTCTGTGTTATTTTCGGTTTTGTGGCAATAAACTTTTTCTATTCTATTCGAAATAACCCTTCGGGGAGTACAGACATGATGGTTTAATGTTTATTTATGTTAAAAATAATACAATTTTTTTCAAATTCCAATTCCAATTTATATAACTAGGTTACTAAGCGAAAATACTTGATTATCTACTAAGTATGTAAGTACTTCTACTTAAGCATAGATAAAAGAAAATCTACCTACTAGCAGGCGTTTCACAGGGGGGTTTTAGGGTGGTCTATTAAGAGTACACAGTCGGGGGGGACTGTGTGTCCATGTGCTAATGGATGGCCACCGGGGTGATTTTAGTGGGTAAGAATCCCACACACCCCGGTGTAATCCCCGTAGACCAAACCTAACCTAACCTTCCAAAGGCTACTTTGAAGATTCCCGCGTAAACCAAAAAAGTACCTAGGTCTTAATAGATACTTTACTCATTTATGGTAACACTGATAACATTAATCACACACTTTATATCTAGGTAGGAATAACAATGATGTGATTTTCAATTCAATGGTATTACGGCAATTGTAGAACGTTCTAGATTAAGTAGGTAAGTAAGTACTTAATGTTTTATGTTTAGATAATTATTATTGTTAGAACAATGTGTGAATTAGTTCGGTGTTCGAATAGGTGAATCATAATTGATATCATCAAACCGTTGAAATGGGTCACAGTGTTCTAGGGCAGCTGGTAATCAATAAACTGGTAATGTTGCTACACTTTACCAAGTCAGGTACTAACATTGATTTATAACATTTACGCGAATATTAGACAAGTCATACATATTGACTTCGTATTGATATTGTATAGACGTCAGCAGGTAAAGCTATCCAAAACTGTCAAATTTTCCCAATTGAATATGAACCTTATTTCTTTATATTAAAGTTGAAAATCGGTCAAAGAAATTTGACAGATTGTGGTAGTTTTATGTGCTGGCCTGTGTACCTTTTGATATACAGTAGGTATGCAGAATGCTCATGGATCATCCGCCACCTGGGAAGCGGCAAGGCAAGTGCGGTTTTTAGTCGGTAAGAGTCCGCCATACCCTACCGACTCCGCCGGTGGACGATCCATAAGAATTTTTCGTACCTACTAAAAAAACAGCTATATCTACGGTTGCCAAACCTACTATATAATATAGTATCCTACTATTTTAAGGGATCAAATACTATATATATTTCTAAAAAATATATTATAGTAGGGGAAACTACTATACTTACCTATTTTGCGTAAAGCGGAACGTAGCCTTAACTAAAGCCCGCTCTGGGGGTCTACCGCGAAATATTACGCACGCAATCGCGACGATAGCAGCCAAGCTATATTCTTTTTCATTTTTTTGCCATCTACTATATTTTTTAAGTCAATAAATTCAAAAATACTATATTTGATAGAAAAAAAGTTGGTAACCCTAGCTATGTCCTATTTCGGGCTCGTACGGACTAAAAACCGTACTTGCCTTTTCTTGCCTTATAGTTACGGCCATGGGAACTGTGAAAATCGTGGTCCAGCCGACGACGCTGGACCCATTCAATTGGTGAGGCCTTCCCTCGCATATTGATAATGCCTACGATTTTAATGATTGTAGATCCCAGTATAGAGTCATCTAAATATTATTATACATATACTTATGTATAATAATATTTAGATAAAGTTTATGGTTATACATATAAGTAATTAATATATTTACCATTACCTTTAACTTACCATTATATTTACCATTAACTACCACACGTTTTAACAGTGACGGAAAACATCGTGAGGAAACCTGCATGCCGTGAGATTTACACCTAGAAATTTTCTCAACAACCCCAACGAAGTCTGATAACCCGCATTAGCTTGGTGGACTGACCCCTATCATCACCTATCTATTGAGTTTCGATTCGATCGGGTCTCCACCCGTTCTCAGCAGTGCGACAATAAGTGGGTTGATGATGATGATGATGGTTTACTAATGATACGAGAACAAGAAGTAAACTAGAAAGCTCATAACAAGGAAGAATTGGAAAGGGAGGGATTTGCCCTGCAGTAGAACATTCACGGCTGGAGAAAAAAAAAATATAAATAATAAATAAATATTTGGGACATTTTACATAGCACCATCTAGTCCAAACTAAGCAGAGCAAAGCTTGTACTATGGATACTAAACAATTGATATAATACTTTTTTTTTTGGAAATACATAAGTACTTAAGTATTAGAAACACCCAACCAAACACAATCACTTGTGTTCGGACAATCACTTAGGAATCGAACCCACGACCTTGTGATCAGCAGTACTCGAACCAATTCATTAGACCGACCACAGACGTCGTCGTCGTCCGTCGAATGTCGACCTAATATAATATCTAGGTACAGTCGCCACGTCAGCGCCGCGACGTTGCCAGCTCGCTACTGCTCTTGAAAATAATATTTTCTTACCGTTCCTAATATTAGTTATTAGTATTATTATTGTAAGTGCTGTAGAAAGTGACATTGACCTTTAAACATAAACATAACATACCATCACGCCTATAATTTCTGAAAGGTAAGGCAGAAACTGTACTAATGTACACCCACAGTTCGCCGGTATGTTTTAGTCCCAAGTGGCCTAATGAGAATTTCATAGAAAAACCCAATAACACTATGCTCGACCTGGGAATCGGACCCAGGACCTCTAGCTTATTCTATATCCTCGTTATGGTGTGTGTGATAAGCATTTTGTTACCTAGACGAGGTCGTCCCTACTCGTCGACCTAGCTCGTCTCGCTTGTAGTGCTAGGCTGTACACCAGGGATTAGGGATGTTATGGGAGCTCCGCAATCGTAACCGAAACTATCGGATGTAACATTTTTTTTATGTACGCAAGTGAGCAAGCAGGTAACCTGACCGCAAGTGACCTTTAAGAAAATAATAGGTCGTTCGGAAATACCTCCGCTGGTAATTGAATCCACAGAGTACCTAGTCGTTAAGTGTTTCTGAATCCGAATCCGAATAAGTATTCGAAATATAAAAATTTATCCGAAACCGTATGGGAATTTGACATTTGAAAAATTGCACTATCGAAAAATCTAAATTTAATTTTATATCCGTAACCGAGACCAAAATCCATATATCCGTAGACATCCATATACATAGATATGGAACTTCATATCCAAGACCTCCCTACTGTACAATAATACACTTCAGTATGTCTAGATGCGCTGTTCACAACTCAGGATATAAAGCCCCACTTATGTTGGTCACACCACACCTGCGCTCACGGTGTCTTAACTATATTTTATACAGGCTAATGGGACGGCAAAATTACACAATGTATCCTTTGAATTTTTTATCCAAGTCCCTTTATCGGTATAAACAGTAAAAGACCAAAATAAAGTCTGACTGTATAGGTTTGGTCTCATCATTTATTCGCTGACAGACCAAAGGGAGTATTTTTTCTTACTGATGAGAACCGCGTGAAGACGTAACATGGGTCGACATACGTTATGTTGTCTTTAGCGTGCAATTTGTCATTGCACGGTATACACGTCGAAAAAATTATTTCGTGCTAGCTTAGCAGACCGCGACCGTCCAGCCAACATAAACATAATTAATAATTTAGCAACTGCGTCCTTTCCCGATGTCGTATCTACTTGAGAACGTTCGCGATCTTGAAAGATTTGCTAAGTGGAACTGCCGTACCAGAATATCGATAATTCTAGTCTTTACCTAGCTGGTACTGACACAATGTGCGAGACGACGATGACGCCCCGACTCGAATTGGGGTGAACACACTGAATGGATGTTGATTAGATTTTTATTCGTTTTGTTGTAGATACCTTATTAGTTACTACTCTTTCACTCCAACTATTTTTACAATATATCAGTTGCAGAATATGAAAGACGAGTACGGTAAGATAAGGTTGACGTGAAAACGTAATGAAAGATGCTTAGGTACGATGGTTACGTAATGTACGGGCTTCACACTTACCACGTGATCGATTATAGCGTGCTATTTGTAGATAAATTAAAGTAAAATTCATTTATTTCAGGCTTATTACCTATAAATAGAAATATTTCGCAAAAAAAATATCATAAAATCAAATAAATAAAGCCAAGAATCATAAAATACAATAAAAACAACAATACAATATCAGGCACAAATAGTAGCATGCCTGATTGCCTGCTATAAGGCAACATAAGGGCAGTCGAGTAGCCCGGCAATCATCACCAGGACAGTATTGGAGCTGGCTAGCACCCTGCTAAACGATGAAAAAGTAAAATGATCGCATTAAAATCTAATGAGTAGGTAAATCCAGAGGTCGCGATGTTACTCTATAGAGTTTTTGTGTAGGATTTTTCTGTTTAGATATTGCCATTAAGGGTATCAAATAATAAACAATGGGGGAATAAAGGCTATATCTATTAGGTGTCAATGTTAATGTACTTAAGATAGGTTCAATGGTGTCTTCCCACGAGGTCACAAACTCGCAAGGGTGAATAAAGGACATCAGGGCGTCGACTTGCGATCTATTCAAGGGCTGCGGATGGGTAACTACAGCAATATAAGATTCTATCATCATATTTTTTTTAATTGTAACTCACCAAAAACATAAATGTGAAAATGGGAGTCTAGTTCACTATGTAGCTAAGATAATAAAAAAGTAAGTAATTTTATTTTTATTTTATATTGTTTTTTTCTTTTAATATCATATCAATCATGGACTATTATGTCCATGATTTTATCGGTTCAGTGGAGACAATAAATTTATTTAAACTAATATTATAAAGAGAAAACATTTGATTTTTTGAATGAATGTGTGTAATGGATAAAGTCAAAAATATTAACTGATACATTATCACTATTATCAGGGTAATATATTTTGATAAAGATACAGCATTTTCTGACAAAAATAAGATGTATAGACACAATGCATCTCAAGCTCAAGTTATCCAAAACTGTCAAAGTTTCCCAATTGAATATGAACCTTATCCACTGACCAGCCAGGGGGCCCGCGGTACCATTAGGAGAATCACAGAATAATTTTCTAGTCCAAGGAAATACGTAGGTGCCTACTTAATTAAGTACCTAGGTAAGATACAGAAATACTACACAAACAAAAAAAAACATCACACCTGTATCCTCGAAAGGGTAGGCAGAGGTGTACGTGTTATACACAAAATACTGCCGTAGCATTGTTGCACCTTCACCTCATCAACACGTATTACGCCGAGTAGAGGCATGTTTTACTATCATTTTACATAACATACCATTACGCCTGTATTTCCCTTGGGGTTAGACAGAAGTGTACATTCACAGTTCACCGGTACGTTTAGGTCCCATGTAATAGGGGAGGGGGATCCAAACTCCGAGCTGCTACTGAGAATTTCAAGGAAAACAGTGTACAGTTACTATCGTTTTACTACTGAAGAGCTGAAAGCAGTTACTTAACAGTCTCTTAAATATCATTGTATGGTTCCCCGCACTGTGACCCTTCAGCGCGTTCACGATGACAGGGCGGCGACGTAACCTGAATTAATTTCCAAAATGGCGCACCTATCAGTCGCTTGAAATTATGACAAGCCTCTTTCACAATTGAACGTGTGTCGGCCAGCACATCAAGCTGTCAAATTTCTTTGATAGATTTTCAACTTTAGTACAAAGTAATGAGGTTCATTTTCAATTGGGAAAATTTGACAGTTTTGGATAGCTTCACCTGCTGGCGTCTGTACAAAAAATAGAAGGTAAGTATATAATTACGTCATTAAAACGTAAGGAAAATACGCCCCTATTGACACCCTCCAAAATGTATTGTTTCTGTTTCGTACGTCACGAAACACACACAGTTACAGTTTCAGTAGAAAGCTATAACAAAAACTCCCTTTGAAAGCCTAATAAGAGTTAAAAAATTGCGGGTGTATTTTTATTTCGTTTGATAGTCAATGCCCCTCGGCCTCGTTAAGATTCGAGAATAATCTACCCCTTTTGAATTTTCATCCCAGTGATTTCCTCGCTGCTTCGCCAACGTGGATCGATACATTGCCTCAATATAGCTACATCGAGGTAGGTATTTTTTGTCGGTATGAGTTTGACTTATACTGCCATCTCCCCAAATGGCGGATGACCCATTGGGATTTTCCGTACTACAAAAAAAAAACGTCTCAAATCTTCTATACACCTACTTGATAACTAACTTGCTAATAATGTCTATAATTACTTACTTAATTTGTTGCCAAGGCATAAGTTCCTGAAAATTGGTTAAACCTGCTTGAGTGCTCCTTCGCACTTCAATGATCAGTTAACAGACATATTAAAAAAAAACAGTTGTTTCTTACCCTCTGGAGGATCAAGGTTTCTTCAATGAATTGAATGCTTCAAATTCTAAAAACTTTATATGTAAATATTGTATTGTATGAAACCTTTGTCTTTACAATTAGACTGTAGTCCACCACGCTAGCCTAGTGCGAGGTGGCAGATTTCACACACTTCTAAGAACTTTATTGAGTCGTGATATTTTCCTTCACCGTTACAAGTCACGCTTATAACGGTGAACTTAATAATAGCACAAGAATTGGGAAAGTTAGATGACGAACCCTGGATACAAACTCGGACTCAGTGCTCTAACTTTTATATTATCACTACTTTACCATGCTACCACTTTTTTCTACCCTTGCCTTAAAATAAAAAAGGTCCTAGATAAAAAATGCCCTTTAAACTGGCAATCAAAGAGGTTTCCCAAAACTGGGAACTCCCTAGTACCTAGAAACTGGAAACCAAAGAGCCTAACCGAGATACGTAAGGAAAAAAAATATAATGTATATTTTGTAAGTTCTCCATCACGAGCGGGTGGCGTAAATTCTATAGGACAGCTATTCGTTTGTTTATTTTAGAAATAAAAGCACCTTCCACTTCCCGGGCTCGGGTACTATAACCACGCTACTGAGCTTTACGAGGACACTGAGGATAAAACATGAAATCATAGTATGAAATATTGACAAGGTTTTGATTATACCTGCACTGAATTTAAAGGTATTTTATATTATTACGATAACTACACTTTGTATTACTGAAACTGATACGAAGCACAATTTCTTTTCAACAAATCCTCAGACAACCGTCAATATTTTGGACTTAATTACACTGTGCGTATCCACGTGTCATACAGTCTTATGACGAAATAAATGTTGGTAATTCTAGTGTGATGTAGGGGAGTAAGGGGAGCAATGAGGGCAGGCGCGGCGCAGGGGTGGGGTGGAGCGGCCCGGGGTGACGACCTTCGCGGAAGTCCTACTCGCAGCTGTAATTACTGAAACGGGCTCAGCAGCCCTCCAACTCAATTTTCTTTAGGCATCATTGATTTTTACCCGCCGACACGCGACACGTACAACTTTTACGCTCGTGCCCGGTTTATCTGTGTGCAAGATATATATGAGAATCAGCTGTTCGAATACTTGGAAATAATACGATAAATATAATTTTGCTTGACTGAATACAGGTACAACTAACTACAAACATTTAAATGATATGACAAATTAAGGTAAATGTTAATGAATGATTAGTAAATTAAAACCTGGAGTATTAAATGTGCATTTTGCATTTACGGTGCTACTGTGAACAATTAAAATTAATAAGTTTATTAGTTGACTTGTGGTAAGAATGTTTGAGGTTTTTGAACAATAGTAGGTACTTAAAATGTTAGAATTGTCCGTACTAAACCATTTTGAATTTGGAGCTCAGTTTAAACTAGCCTCTCAGTTAACTAAAACAAAGACGAATTCTACCACAAACAAAGTTACTTAAAAAAGAAACAGCCCTGCTAGTTCGTTGAGTAGGTATATACGATAAAATCTTGATTTTTAAGTAGGCAGCATACTCACATACATGTGCAGTGTATGTAGGTAAGTACTAGTAAGTAATTGAGTACACGATACCGCACCCAACTCAGCGTGAAGATGTGATAACGTTTCCATACACCTAATTGGTCTTGCAGTTACATACAATTAACCATGTACACGGTTTATTATGTTCAGTTTCTAGTTCCAACGGGTTATGAATCGAATCTCGTCCTAAATGTATGAGTTGAATTGTGTTAAATGTAAGCTGCTGGCCTGCTTTTCTTTGAAAGCACCATTAAAGTTTCACTATAAACGTAACGTAAATTCTACGATTGCCATTAATCGAGCACAGATTCAAACCCTGAGCTGGTATATAAAAAAAAGTGCTTGAATTTACCTCACGCTCAGCAGTCAAGTTTGCGACCAGTAGACCTATGAGTCAGTCAATTTCGTATCTATTCATCACAATATCAACATTATTCATAATATCATGCTACAGTGAGTGACACCGTAACTTAGATTTCTTTAAAGACTGCTTATAAAAAACAATAATATGTAAGGCGTCTCCCATCCTCACAAAGTCACACACACACCCCACTCATGCGACATATTTTATTATTAATAGTAATATAAGATACAAGCTATCGAGGTCTTTTTCTATTTGTGTTCCAGCTTCTGTTTTGATAAAACAATAAAACACGATTGTATGTATCTCTATAAACAGCATCTAGATGACTAAGATCATTCGCTTGGCCGAAAGTAAACAAAAGAGTAATATAATTACGACATGCTGAGTGTTCCTGTGACTTTGTCCGCGTTGTTATCTGCAAACGAGAACTTTAGAGAAGAAGAAAAAGTTAATGAGACGAGTTCCTCAAAGCAGAGTTCTAATTTCGAAATTTGTTAGGCAGGCTTTGAGTTTTGTGAGTGTCAAAGCAGGTTGTTAATTGAAAAGTTCGTTGAACTATCCATATTTGTCTATCTTGAGATATATGTATGTTGTATTCTTAGACGTAAAAATAGCGTACCTACAAAATATTAAAAAAAAACTTGAAACTACACATAGGTCTGAAAAAATATTTTCTAACAAAAACAAAAAGGCAATGCGAAGACACTGGCTTTTAAGCTGTTAATTTAAAATCCTATACTCTTCAATCCAAGTGAAATTGTATATGTAGGTACCTATCTTTATTTAAATTTAACAAGACTGGAAGATATTCTGAGATTACAGACACAAACAGATAACACAATTTTATTTATATGTGCACAGAGATGGGAACACAACACGCTGGATACACGCCAACTTGTTTGAATTGTATTAGATATGGTTTTATTACAACGTTATTGTTATAATTAATATCTGTCGCAGAAATGGTACACAATATTTCGCAACAAAGAATGAATCAATCTGATAGATGGCACTAGAGGCAAGTTTAGAGATATTGTTTTGAATTTGCTACAAAATAATGTTAACTTAGTTGTAACAATTATAATTGTATTGACTCCGACTACAATACATACTAATACGTAAATATTCATAAGATTAGAATGATCTATCAACAATAAAAAGAGGCATTTACTACGAAAAAAGAAAAAAATATGCGATAAAAAGAGTGCATAAACAGAACATACCTACTACAACATCTTAACACTATGATCTGTTAATAGAAAGGGATGCCGCATCATCATGTCTTCAGGTTTAACAGTACTGTCAGAGGAAATTATACGATACGAAAATGTCAGTTTGGCTGACAGACGGTATGGCAATATCTTGGTGGAACTCGAGACGTCAGTCAAATCTGGTGCTATCCTGTTTCGTGGTTACCCTACTCAAAGAGTCAAAAGTCAATTTTTTTTTTTAAATTACAAAACAGTTACATATTTTTTTATGTTTTGACCAGCAGCATTTGTATATTAGTTGAATTTATTAAATGAATTCTTGTCATTTCATTTATGAAATATTTTAGACAGACTCTTAATTTACTCCCAAGTTCAACAAGGCGACAGTGAAAGAGGCCATAAAGGCGTGCTCTACCAAGAGTTTAATGAACAATAGCCGCTAACGTCTCTAGATTTTTTTTTAATGGAAATCTGTCTAGCGGGCAGGATTCAGAAACTAAAAACTGCATAAGTATAAAAAAATAAGGCTCAAAAACACTTGACACGCAAGTGTCTCCGCTCCACTCTCCACTCAACTGGCTCCTTAGTCTTTGGGTATTTTTTTGCTACAGGTGACATTAAATACAGTAGATTTATATTAATGGAATAAGTAGGAATTTTATCTATAAATCCATAATTCTTAAAAATTAATATCTGTCTATCCGTTTAATAAAATTGTAACTTCATCTCGTGAGAGTGGCTGAAAAGATTCAAATGCTTTGCATTTAGTATCAGGGAAATTAATTCATAGTATATCCTAACTTAAAATTTTATGACGTCACCATAAAGACGTAAATATTCACAATGCGAAGGCAAAAATTCGACATGACGGGTAGGTATCGCGGTGGCTTAGTGGTCATAGCGTCTGGTATACCTAACCAGAAGACGCAGGTTCGAATCCTGCTCGCGGTCGAATTTTTCCTTTGCTTAATAACTTAAAAATTTTATTTCAACCGGATGATCAGAATCAAAATTACATCTTGGCCCGTACAACGAAAAGGTCATGATTATTGGTCTTTATAAAATAATGTTCCCAAAAAAACATTACCCAGAAGTAAATCTGTTTAATTGTTACGGCTACATTATCGAATCGAATTTATGAATTTTCGAAGGAGCTAGTTGTAAATCCAGATTGTTCATCATCTACTCGCCACGCACACGTAGTCGCGGGCGGAAATAGTAGAATAATAAAATACAGTTCAAATCAGATCTTAAACAAAGAGTCACTCAACCATTATTTTAGGAGATACGACGCAACAGACTTACACACACTGAAACCCTCAGTTCTGCGCCTGTGGTAAATATAACCATGTAGCATCCATATCTGGGAGGTACCTACATTTATCAAGCGAATAGTTTCTTGCTACAATAATCTACCCTGCCTTACTAAGCAGACTGCTGCATTGAAACTACCTAATTCCTCCCTAGGGTGTCCTATTTCGCAAAAATTGTGAAACCTGGAACGGCGCCATAGGGGGTAAGCCATCGTAATAACTCTCATTTTGCACCATTCGCATGAGAGTTACAATGTTACTCTACTTCGAAGTGGCTGCGTGTTGTGTAACGTCGACCATTTGGCTGGTCTATAATAATATTATTATGTAGGTTAGCGCATGGACTCGTTCGCGTGTCTAGGGCTAGGTTCGTTAGGCAGGTATCAAAGGGCCACGGGGATTTCGCCGACTTTCGTAATCTGTGGAAACGTGGGCTCGAATGCCGTAGCGAGTTGGCAACGTCGCGCGCTCGACCGACGACCTCGCGTTATCGCCCGCGGTGACGCGATACGCTGAAAAGGTCACCAGTCGCCGCTCCACTCGCCACCATCCGTTAATGTCTTCGCCATCTAAACAGTTGCAATTTCGACATAGAATCCCATAAGTACACCGTGAAAAAAATATTGTTGCGACGCGACCGACGTGGCGGCGTGGTGCGTAGCTGTGTCTCGCTCGCGCGCTGCCGCCGCGTCCCGCTCGGCTCCGCCTCCCTCCGACCGCAGCGCCGCGTAGCGGCCGCGCCGCGAAATATACACGTCGCCTATACAGCGTTGCCATTCCGTGCCTATAATTTCGCTGGACGTAAATTTTAACCGAAACAGTTCAATGGACTTTTCGAAAACTCTAAAAACGTGTCATTTTACGTAAAAAGTCCTGTGTTACATAGATTATTGTAGGGAGTGGTGTGTGACCGTTTGTTTTGTTGAAAATTGTGATATTTGAATGTGAATTGCGTGTCCGTGCTTGTAATCCGTGAACAAAGTCCCGTTGGGTGCTAACACGTCTGTTTTCGGCTCTAAGGTGAGTACCAGGGTGTTATTTTCACGATACAATGCTTAGGTTTCATATACATAGGCTGTTAGACGTGATAGTCTCTGGTGAAAAGTGTCTCGTACTTCCCCTACTTTTCCTATTCGTTGAAATCAAGTTTCTAGCTAACTGCGCAAATACCAACGGCGTCTGTTTAGTTTTCTCTCGAAAAGTATAGTTACATAAATTCGTGGGACATGGCGTGGTGTCATGGTGATGCACGTGCTGGTACCAGCTTATGTAAGCCTTGATAAGCTCACGATAAGTTCACGTCGCGACAACCGCCGGTGGTCGCGCACCGTTATTTTTATCTTAGGATGCCCTTTGGCCAAACATTAAAATAGCTGTGCATCCGACACCAGCATTAGTGTTACGTGTGTAATTGCAATTGGGTTGTGGTGTGAACGGCCAGCCTCGACCGCTGTCGTAGGCCTATATCCGTTCAGGGCTCTCGGAGTCGTGGCGCCAACCGACTGCTAGCGCTCCATTCCTGATCTAAAACTTAGGTTATATAGGTGAAATGACTGGCCAGACATAAGAGGTGGGTACCTAGCTTGCTTACTAGTAAAGAAAATAGCAATTACACTTCATAGGTAATAATGTTTTAATAATAGATCCGCAAGTCGACGAAAGACATAGGTTAGTTATAGACTTACCTACCTAATATCAGTGTTCGTTCAAAAATCATACTAGGTAGGTACCTAACTATTATCTTTTGTACGATTTACGAGAACCGTAACGTACTTATCTTACATATTCTTTTGCCCTTGGCTGGGTAGAAAAAGGCGACTTATTTTTAAGTCCAGATTGGCATAAGTAGGTAGGTTTATGTACCTAATAGTGGGTTGCAGTTACCTTATATTATAAAAAAAAATATCTTATCCAGCTGTCCAAGTAGTGTAGGTACTATCTGCTGAGAACCCCTCATGTTCAGGAAAGTCATCGTCACGTACCTAGGTAGGTCCTGTGCCCAAAAACCAACAGGACCCCAAAATCATATTCTTTGTGTACTTTGTTAAATGACGTAAATGAGTGTAGATACCTACCTGGTTAAGTGACGTGTCGAAAAGTGTTAAGTATCTCGTTATTATCACGCTTATCATCGTCTATATAAAAATAATCATATCTCGACCTCGCCTTTTTGTCGGTCACACGCAATGCCAATAAATTAACCAACCAATCGAACTGGATTGCCTGTCGCCAATATCGTCTACTGTATTACATTCCTTCACTCCTATAAGTAAGCCTTAGTAGGTACTTCATCATCATCAACTCATATACTGCTGGGCACGCGCCTACTCTCACAGAATGAAATTAGGTTATAGTCCACCACGCAGGCCTAGTGCGGGTTGGCAGACTTCACACGCCGTCGAGTCAAAAATCTTTAAAGCATGCAGGTTTCCTCAAGATGTTTTCCTTCACCGCTTCAGCGAGTGATAATTAATTAATTACGCACATCATTTCGAAAAGTCAGAGGTGCGTGTCTTCGACTTGGCAGTTCAATGGTCATAGAATTAGGCTATCACTGCTCTACAGTAGGTACCTATTATCTATCTAACCTAACACAACGACAATACTCTGTCAAAACCAAGTGTAAGCTGTGGTCAGATCCATCTTGTCACTGATGTACTCAGAGGACTGCTCGCTCGTAACGTCGAGCGGATCTCATTAGGCAGTCGTTAAATTCAGGCCCATTTTCCAGTCTGCCATACTATAGATTTAATAAAATTTGATCTATAACACTCCAAGACTGTTTTTTTTTCTAATCAGATGTCACTGCTGAGCAAAGGTCCTCCCAGATGAGGCCAATCTGCCAGAAATTGTCCTCCCAGCGTTTTCTGGGCCTTACTCGTTTTCGATGGCCACTTTTTCGGCTGTCTGCGGAACACATGCATCCAATTTAATCTAGCCTTAACTTCTAGGGTAAGGTTATAAATTCATGAAATTCATCTTCATAAAAGGTCAGACAGAGGTACCAAAGTACAGCCACAGTGCGCCGTTATGTTTGTTCTGTGTAATAAGGGGCGAGCCCATTGCCAATTGAATATTGCACAAATCCAAACTCCGAGTTGTACTGAGTATTTCATAAAAAACCCGATAACGCTGCTCGACCTGGGATTTGAACCCAGGACCACTAGACTAGGTACCTAACGAGGCAGCGAATGCCATGTAGCATAAGTCAGAACTATGTGCTACAGTTAGTGTTGTTCATAGAACTATAAATTAATGGCTCGTCCATTGTATAAAATAACGTAAAGTTCAGTAACTGTTACTAGTTTCTACGTTAACTGTAAAGTTTTATCTGAAAAAAAAAAAATACACAGCAATCTAGAAGATAACAAAGAACGTGGTATCTCTCAATTTTTATTTTACTTGATAGAATCAAAAAGTGAATTTACCCCTACTTTTTTCTAGTTTGTGACCACATAACTAGATGTTTTATCGAAACCATGAAAATTATAATGTTACACACAGCTTTGCAAAATAATATAAAAGAACGTTGACTTCTTACTTTTTTAAAATTCGTTTTATTTTATTTATAATAATTTAAATCAAGGTCCTATATGTCAAGATATATCTTTGAACAAACCATTATGAGGTACAGTACAAAAGAGTTTGGTACACAGAGATTTGTGGCTGTATAGGCAGCCTACGACATCTGTGTTTTGAGAAAGATTGTATAAAATAATGTATATGTTACGGTAAGAGTGAATAATTGAAGATTATTAATAATTATCTATTATTATTAATAATTACCGGTGGAGGTTAAAGTGATAAATGTACATATGTAACGCTGAAGGACAGCTCACAACGCGTTGTGGTCAATTATATTAGTTGAGCTCCAATATGCAAGGAATTATAAAAACTAAATAAAATTAAAAGCCGTACTTAGGCCAGGTTAGGTTGTTAGGTTTTTTTTTATATATTCAAAAACTAAAAGTAATAAATTTCGATCGTTTATTCACATTTACCAAAACATGTGGTTATTATTAATAATTTTGTAAAAATATTAATAATTTTCAATTAATCAGATTTACCGTAACATATATAATATCACTACTAATAAAGACTCAAATCTCATTCGTTACCTATACTTAACTCATTTGCCGACTATACCTAATTAGTTAAAATACCGCTGTTATTTTATCGGTGAGTAGGTACGCAGTTTTAGTTAGGTACTTAGCTTACTTAAAATAATAAATGCACAAAATCGTATAAGGTTATTGACACTCGTAAAACCCAGGGTCGATAGGTATTTTTATGTCTGAACGTTCGAAAATCGATACATACTGGACTGGTAGTCATAACATTTTACGACATTACAGATTTGATGTGCTACTCGATTTAGCTGCAAAGCTTTAACTTTCCAAATTATAGTAAAAAAATACTATAACACGTCAAGAAACAAATTTCAGACACGGAAATCTTTACACCTACGTTACCCAATTTCTGAACAATACCGATATCCTAAGTATGTATAATTAGTTTTCAAGCTTATTTATTCATTTATAATTATAATGACAACCGGGGAGCGGTCTCGAGTTGTAAAGAATGGTTACCTATTCGTAAATTGACCGCTGCATGCGGAGCTTAACCTTGAAGATTGATTTATAAGCGTGGTTAGTACTTAGCCATAAGCGCTTCGAACCCTTACAAGCGGTGCTAAATAAGCACGATAAAATTAAATGACAAGACGCCATGATAAAACCGCACCTGGCCAACACGCCACTTCCCTTCTCTGAAAACAGGTATAAGAACTAACTTCAGTACTACATTCTGTTTGTAGCTTTCCAGTTTCCCGCCAATCCAGCCGTACCCATTATTGGTCTACTCCGTTGTTTTAGCACCAAAGTTATTGTGAGATTGGATGCTATATACCTATCTGTGTTCCATATATACGGTATATATAATGACCCATTAGTGTTAGTGCTCTTTCTGTTTCTGCTGCGCAGCATTTTGTCTATCTCGTCCCCGTCTATAGTTTTATTTAAGTAGGTCTGCTATCGACTGAACGGCAGTTATAGCGAGGCACCTTGAACGTGTAGTTCATGATAAAATTAGGTCAATTCTCTTTGTTAGAGTGACAATTTTATAGCCAAACCCTTTACGCTTCGGTGTTATTTCGAAAGGCATAATTATTATTTCTGCAGATTCGAGATCCAATACAAAAAACTACGTGTACGTATTTGTGTCATGAATTAAGAAGTCAATCTCCCAAGTCAAACTTACTAGATACGTGTAGAACCTTACTACCTCATCCTTATAAATCAATAGTTAACCCTTCACAGCCATACTATATTTAATCTGTGACCGTACAAAAATAGATGAATATTGTTTCTGTGGGCGTACCTACAATTGGTACGAGCTTCAGCTGTCTTCTAGGAATCTTATAATTATGTTGAGTTATTGACCTTTTATTATTACTTAATTACGCCGTAACGATAACAATATCACAGATTCACTGGTGGGAGTTTGAATATCAACGTACACTTTGATAATTTTATGCCCGCCAGTAAGGCAGACTACCATTAGTATAAGACACGCTCACCTTTCTGTCTAATGGCTGGCATACGAACTCGACAGCAGCTAAATAACCTGCAAACACGTGGACATACGACACCACTGGTTTGAGTAATTGGACTGGCTGTGTGTCGTTTTGCGGAATGTCAGTGTCGAAGCGCTGCACAGCCCTATATTCGTGGCGTGACTCACAAGTTCGTAGAATGGCAGCTATAGATTTACAGAATACTGAGGCTCCATCCACAATGTAGGACTGAGCCATAAACATTTTCGAGTCAATCCGCATTCCTTCCAATTTCAAAATGCACACGTTTAATAAATACTTTTTAAAACATAATATATTTTTAGGGTTACGTTGCTGAGAATTATATTAAACATGACATGTTATTATAAAATCGTATCGTATTAGCAACAGAGGTGCGTTGATACCCCAGACGCGACGACCGTTATTCTACCGTTAGTTATACTGGTCCTACTTAATACTAAAAATACTCGCGGCAACTGCGTCCTATCTGTTCTCCCCCACCTGCACACGTAAACTGTTGATGTTTTTGCGTCCATCAACTCTGTTGGCACCTTGTATGGATTAAAAATCCAGTCAAGAGCGAGTAGGATATAATAATAGGGATCTGCATTATATTATAATTTAACTTAAAGTATTGATTATAATATAAAAAAAAACTTTTATTTCCAAAACAATACCTATTTGTACATATCTATCTGCCAAACTGCACAGCAGTTTTTTGGCAGAACGATCCCCTGTTTAACATATTGTAAGTATTGCAGTTAGCAAGTACATACTTAAGCACTTATATTGGCCAGCACATCAAGCTACCCCAATCTGTCAAATTTCTTTGATAGATTTCCAACTTTAACATAGAGCAATAAGGTTCATTTTAAATTGGGAAAATTTGACAGTTTTGGATAGCTTGACCTGCTGACGTTAACTAAACAATCTTTGACATAAATTTATTGAGATAGAACTTCTTACATCTACTCTAGTTGATTAACAACTAAGTTAGGTATTTTTTAATAGACAGTTTGTAATTGACATGCAGTTATTGATAAGTTGACCAGTAACCGTTTGTCGGGGTAAGTATAAAATGTGACGTAAGAGTAACGTAGCCACCTTTTTGTTTTTCAATTGATGTACAGACGCCAGCAGGTCAACCTATTCAAAACTGTCACATTTTCCCAATTGAATATGAACCTTATATTTTGTATTACAGTTAAAAATAAATTTGACAGATTGTGGTAGCTTGATGTACTGGCCTCTGTACATTGGTTATTAAAGGTAGTAAAAGTGTACATATTATTGTCTAAATAAAGGTACAAATTATTTTCTTTTTTTAATATTTTTATACCAAACAAGCATACAGCCCATAAGATGGTAAGCGGTTACGGTTGCGGTTTGAAAAATGATCGTCAGCCAATAAATACTTGCTGCCATTTTTGTGAAGTAGATAGTTCCGCAAAACCCTCAGAACTATAATACTGATCATATGTTTGTTGTACTTATAAAGAAATTTCTCCGTAGTTAAAAGATCATCTTAATTTATGCAGATTTCTATTTTCGATTGTTGTCAATTTTTTCAAAAAAACAACTAAACTTTTTTTAATCCCAGAGAAATCATGCTAAATAAAATATTTTCGCGTACTATAATGTTTTTAGCATGAAATTTAATGTTTACTGGAAAAAAAGTCTTTAGAAATAAGCTGTGCTTTAGTATTTCATGGTCTTAAGCTATTGTCAACTTATTAATCTGTTACTTGTAAATATAAAGGGATATAAGGAAAGCGGGAAATAAAAGAAAAAAATATACCAGGTACCTAGTTACGAAATAAATGTGACAAACGGTACACCAAGTAAATATAATTGCAGAAGGTTAATTTTTAATTAACTTATTAGATAGATACTATAATTATATCATTGTTACTTGAGTAAAGTATACAAGGAGAGGCAGAGGAGGATACTCAGTGGCGATTACTCCACCGAAAAGATCTGAGCTCTTAAATTAAAAAGAGAATGTATGCAAATTGTGGAAAACAAAACAACACGCAACATCATTTTTTAATAATATTTACAGTCGATTTGTACACGTTCTAAATTTATATGCACACAAAACTATTTCGTAGAAGGTACTCCCACGGTTCGGGTCCTTTCGGGTTTCCCAATCCAACAGACGTCAAAAAACCGGCTCCCTTTTAACACTTTTTTTTTAAGATCATAGGTACGGTACCTGATTCTTTGAAACGTCTTGACTTCGACATTCGGATGACTTTTTATAAAATATCAAGTTAGGTTGAATCATTATGGCGAATGATTACAAAATCTTCCAACTTACGGCTTCAGTTTACATTAGGGATTTGAGTCATCTCAATTATATACCACCTGCAATCAAACTTAAAATAATTTTACCTTCGTATTCCTTCGTCCAATTTCCGATCCGGCTTACACTGATTCATCTGGTCTATCATGATGTATAACTTATCCTTCAACAAATCGAGGAAAATAAGTTTAAACAGCATGTTAGAGTTGAAACTATTCCTCTTTCTTTTGCTGGATCGCAGTTATGGTCGTGCTGAATTTCATGAACCACATAATCCATGCCTATAGTTCTAGCCTATAATACTACCTATAGCGTAAAGATTTTAGTTTGAGTCCGACATACCCTGTAACCTCCCCAGGCGGCAGACGATCCATGATTTGCGCACCCAAAAAAGGGGTTGGAACTGTGCCCCGGATATAGTAAAAGGTGACCCAATTCTTTTCGTCCAATCTTTTATAGGATGGGTGCAACCGTGAACGGAATAGTCAATTTTGATTGTTCACGATGGTGATTAAGGACTTAACTTTAACATTGGTTTACAAAATATACCACAGTTTCAATCGCATCCCAAAGTATTTTTGAGACAAAAGGCCGATAGCTTATATCCTTCTCCAATGTCTAAACTATCGCTGTACCAAATTTCATCAAAATCGGTTTAGCAGTTTACGTGTGAAAGCGTAAAAAAGAGACAGACAGAGTTACTTTCGTATTTTTATAATATTGGTAGGGATTTTTCTCTGTGTTCTGACATGTTGTTATTGTCGGCAGGTTATCGGTGCAGTGTCGTCGGTCGTGTCGGTCGTGTGAAGTGGTGTGTCGTGTGCATCCGTGTGTGTGTGTGTTGTGCGACGAAGCGCCGATATGGCGCGCAGCTAGCGAGCCGCGCCCGCCGCGGCATGCGCGCCGCCTAGCCATGCCTGCTGCGCAACACGAGCCATGGCGCAGTACTCGCAACGGACACAGCCAATGCACAGGTACATACTTATACACCATAATAGTCAACCAGGGTAACTGTAAACAGTAAACGCAAGGGGTAATTGGGAACCCGTGACTGATATTACAGCTACTGTTTACCCCAATTATCCCTAATTACCCTTTTGTTTATAATTACCCTGGTTGACACTATATTATCATGTACAAACTAAAATGTAGTGACAAAAATAGTAATCACAGCTCCTACTCTGTATTACATTATTCAACATTTTCCTTATTGTAAATACAAGTCAACCTTCAGTTAAATTTATTTTTAGACTTATAAAATACAATTAAAGACTCTTTAAGGTAGGTATGGGACTCTACTTAGCTATAAGCTTACCTTACATGACGACGCCTCGGTGCACGGTTCAATCGAATCGAATGGAAAATTGGTTCCATTCAATTTTGCTCCGTTGAAAATTGGGACCATTTTCATATTATCTCCACGTGTAAGGACGGTTAATAGTATTCCTTTGAAAAAGTTTTTTTTGGATACAAAGAACAAAATTGTTCAATAGCCAGGCACGTTATTTCACAGAAAATGTATAAATCATTACTGTAATTCTAGATTAATAACGGTTTACGTGCAGAGTTAACCGACATGCCATATTGAATTTCAATTAAAACAGTAATGTTCTCGTCGAATGGTTCATCTTAGTTTTACTGCTAGCCGGTATTGGAAACAACAGTAATACCGGTGGGTCGAGGTGGACCCGGTATTTTTGCGACTATTTTTGCAACACAGGTTACCAAACCGAAGCCACCGCTAGATCTAGGTAACGTATGTTACTTACCTCTTTTGAGACACTTTTTCACTGGACCATGATACACAATCATACTTTTAACTTCCACATAAAAAGAAAATTAATCCATATCCAAATTCCTTTATCCTTTCAGATTATCGAATCCTGAAGATCCTATCCCAAACTATCCCAGATGAAAACCTAAAATTGAAGTCGCTAGCTAAAAGCTCTTGATTAAAGCATTTAGAAGAACATAATTACAAAAGCCTAACAACGTGACATTTTATGTACACAGGTCAAAGCTATCAAGCTACCCAAATCAGTCAAATTTCTTTGATAGATTTTCAACTTTAATACAAAATAATAAATAAGGTTCATGTTTAATTGGGAAATTTGACAGATTGTGGTAGCTTGATGTGCTGGCGTCTGTACATGTTGGCCCGAGTCCGCATTAAAATATACTTATATAAAATAGCAAAATTCTGTATACTTATACTATATATACTATAGGAGAATTCCAGTGACTGTTGCAATGGAATGATAATGTTAGAGCTCGCCCTAGGTGGACCTGACTGACCTACTGTGCATTTTAGTACAAATGGGTAGAAGAATCCATAAAACTTAAAAAGGCATAGGCTCATCTTCTGATTACTAACAATTTGTTTTTAGTATTTTTTACGACAACTAGACAGTATAAATTAAAACTTCACATTCTATAAAATTATTCTTTAATTTTATAATTATAAAAGGAGGTTTGTCACACAATATTTAACACGCTTTATGGAAATTTTACCGCAATATCATTTTTGTTTGTATACTGGTCGCACCTGAAGGTTAAGCCTCCTCTACACAATCGGCCATGATGGGCACTCGTTGATTGTCTGTGATCGGCAAAGTAATCGTCAAAATCATTGTGCAAGCATCCACACGATCGTCCGTGATCATTTCTTGAGCGGCAAGTCGTCAAGATGGACGTGGAGGTTATAGTTGCAGCTACCATTAATTTAATTTCCGTATACATCTTTTTATCAATGTAGTTGAACGAAAAGATGTGAAAAAAAAATGGTAGAATAAATAAATAAATAAATATTTTTGGGACATTTTTACACAGTACCATCTAGTCCCAAACTAAGCAGAGCTTGTACTATGGGTACTAGACAATGGATATAATACTTATAAAATATTTTTTTTGTAAATACATACTTATAATACATAAGAAACACCCAGACAAACACAAATACTCATGTTTTACCCATACAAATATATGTGTCCTGTGGGAATCGAACCCACGACCCCATGATCAGCAGTCTCGAACCACTAGACCACAGACGTCGTCAGAAGAATGTTTATTTTATTCTTTTGGCGCATTTAAATAAAAGTTCTTTTTAAATTTTTAGTTATTTAACTCGCATTCCATATTATCTTAGGAAAAGATAAAAACTTAGTCAGCTATATTGGATTTAGAGTGACGTGACTTTATTTTTCTAGTTATTCTTAGCAAGCCCTTTTATTTAATAACCATATTAATGTGAATGAATATAAACAAAAACAACGCGACGTCCGCACGGCTCGCTGTCCTCCGGCGAATGAATGATCGGCGATCGTGTGGGCACGCGCTACAACTACAAGCGATTCCCTTTGATGCGTGCCCGAAAAACCGACAAGTCGCCGATCGCCGCGATCATGGCGCCGATTAAGGACCATGATGGGCGACTACAAGCAAGTACCCCTTCTACACGATCGTGCTCGCGTGTAATCGCCCATCATGGCCAATTGTGTAGAGGAGCCATTACATTGTAACAATTAACTGTCATAAAAAAAAGGAAGAAAGAAAGGATTCATTAACACATTAAAAATCTACAACTACCAACTTGTCTATTTCATCAACTCAATAGTTATTAATTTGATGACGTCAGTCACAAACAGCGTTTTTTTTATTGATTTGCACATTTATTACCCACCTTACTAGTCCATAGCTGGGTGAATTTGAAGATAATCTTTTCCCCGTTATGAAACATCAACGTCTTAACGTGTTTTAAATATTTTATGGGCGCTGATTGAGATTTCAAATTTCGATCAGCGTAACATCACAGATTAAATACATAAGTCACTAGAAGAAAGGAAATAAAAAAAACTAGAAGAATAAAAATATCACACAAAATGACCACTGGACAAATTAAAAATTAACCCATAAAAATAAAACAAGGTAAGTTTTTTTTTTTTCATTATTATTTAGTTTTACGATATAGGTAATAATAATAATAATGGTGCCTACCATTGACTTGTCATGTGCAATTTAATAATAATTAGCGATTAAAGGATTAAATATCGTGCGGAAAAAAGGAACCCTGCGCATCTAAACAAGTTCCAAGTTTTGTATAATACCTATTCGTCTTATGCTCAAACTTGTGCATCGTTATCCCCAACCCTAAAAATACGAAAAACAGTCACTTAAATATTATGTGGGATAGGTCAATACTATCTACATAATATACGGTAAGTAGATACTGCATACATAATTACAGCTACTTTTAATACTATTGAAGGTACCATGTTTTGTTTAAATTATTAATTAGTTTATTTTACACGCCAGCCGTTCCATCTTATCGTCGTAGTGTGTATCCGACCATGCACATGTAGTGCCAATTCAATACTGTGTATTGTGCAGCATAAAAAGCAGATGTTTTCTGGCGTCATCACACGTCAGCTTGCATGTGTATAATTAGTAGGTATTTGTAATTACTACGACACATGTTGTTTTGGTGTAAAAAGAAGTTGAATTAAATATATCGAAAATTCTGTTTCTCGACATTCGGGATTACTGAGCCGGAACTGTTTAGCTCGAATGAAAAAAATTGACAGCTATAAACTTTTAAATATGACTTATACCTAGACTTACCTACTCTTTTTATACTCTTCTGATTGTGTCCTATTCAATAATAAATCGCAGCATACAGTTACCTATCATGATCAACGATTGTGTTAATGCTAAAAATATCTCACCATCATTCATTAGGTACGTTGTTTTTCGTCGCATACATTTTTTTTTAATAAAGTGTATTAGTTACTGTAAAAGCTCGAACTATGGTAAATCTTAAGATTTAAGTGTAAGTCTTAGGATTTACCGACATGAGTTGGTAAATGTAAGTATTTCTGAAAATACGATGATTTTTTCGAGCTTTTACCATTCGAATTCAGTATATGCTAGGTTTTACCACTGTCAGCTGGTAGATGTTGGTTTGAATATAAATTTGATGATGGTTTGAATATAAATTATTATATTAATAAACGGAATATAATAAACCGCTTATCAAAAATACTGATTGAGCGACAAAATTATTGGTTGAGCAGCAAAATACAGATATCGGTTAGGTTAGAACTGTGACCACACAACGCACGAGCCGAGCAAGCGAAGCGAGCGGTGCCGCGGCAGCGGCCGGCGAGTGGCAGAACCAAATCCGAATGTTTTGGGCGGCAAGTCAATGCGCTGAGCACGTTATGACATGTTTTGTTTTTCAACATTTACCGTGCATTAATGTAAATCCTAAGATTTACCAACGGAATGGTGGTAAAAGTTCGAATCGCAAACCTTTTGGGACATTTACCATTAGGAATTGGTAGATCTTAGGTTTTACTGGAATATCTTAGGATTTACTGCAGTTCGAGCTTTTACAGTAACATATTCATACAACAAGTCATAGTATGCAGTTACAATAACATTACGCATTGCCATACTGTGTACTGTGGAAACAGTTTGTTGGCGACAATGAGGCTTTTAAAAATACTTATAACTCTTAACCAGGGACCATTTTGGTTACCCGTTGAAAGGGTTTTCGATAGGGTTTTTACAAAGTGTTGTTAGAAAACCCAATTCATAGGGGTTACACTTTTTAACGGTAAGCCGCTGCAATTGGTTACCTCTTCGAAACCCTTTCATTTGGGTTACCTGTTTAAATTCTTACCGAGTTATACTATTAAACGGTAAGCCGTTCCGAACGGGTTACCCCTTCAACCACTGTAACAGGGTAACACTTTCAGAGTCCAAACACTAATTTGATCTCTAGTAACCTTGCATTAAGTTCAAAATAGCATGCATTGAGCTAGCACGTGTTAGTTGCCACTTGCTCTGAGCTAAATACGAATATATTATGATAACCATACGGTAACTCTGAAAAACCCTATCAAGAAGATAACCCCTTCAATTGGATACCTTAAAGGAAAGGGTAACCCCTTCCACTGGCTAACATATTGAAATAGTTACCCTTTCATTGGTGTTAGGAAAAGGTTACAGGAACGAAGAGGTAACATCATCCATACGGTAACCGAATCAACGGGTAACCCTTTCAATTGAATTAACTCATAAAGGGGGTTGTACGGTCCCTGCTCTTAACTCCCTTTACTAGAATGTTTTTGCGACAAAAATAGAAGATATCTATATAATACCGTGTAATGTAACTTACTACCATTACCTGGATATTTTTGACAAAAAATAATACCATCATAATTACGACATGGCGAATAGTACCTACGTTTGAAGTGAAACATGTCGCAATACATATTTTTATCTCTTAACTTTAGTAAACATTAGTAATGTCTGCCGACGTAAACATTGGGTCGTTAACCCTCTGCTAGACGACGTAGTGCGTCGCGTACTATATCTATGACAAGACGCCATCTTTGATAATTAATTATTAATAAGTAATAACAAATATTTGGAACATTTCACACAGCACCATCTAGTCCCAAACTAAGTAGAGCTTTTACAATGGGCACTAGACAAAGAATACCTAATTAAAATTTTACTTCACCCAAACAAACAAACTCTTATGTTCAACTCATCGAATCCGCCGTGGATTCGATTTTCGCAGTACAAAAATATTGATCAGCAGTCTGACTCTCGAACCCCTAGATCAGGCGTCGTAACATAACCTAAGTATGTAGGTATTTTGAAACTAACAGCGGCCAAAGCGGGAAGAAACAAAAAGGCGATTCGCAAAATGTTAGTGAAAATACTACATAAATATAATACCTTTTCTATAAAAATATAACATTTTGTCCCAATAACTATGTAAGCCAAGCAAATAATACTATTATTATTTTTATGACTTGAAAAACTAAGAACAATCTACAGATCTGCTGTAGCTATATTCATTCATTTGTATATTCACACAGTGCCAATAATGGATTGTCTCAAAAATTTTAACACTTATGCCTTGACTACTAACGCTTCATATACCTACTTATACTTTTTCACATTATTATTGAAACGGATTGATGTTAGAAATTAAAGTTATTCTTATTAAATAATAAATATTTTCTTCTGTCGACATTTATTATTTCTTAGTCCCCGCACTATGCTATGATATTCGTAGGTGTGCTTCGTGGAATAGAAAATTTATTATTTAAAATTTTTATTTGAAGGCCACCTACGGGTGTGCTAAGTGGAACACTTTAGGTGTGCTTCATGGAATACAGATCCGACAGTATGTCCCTGGCCCCATTTAAAGTCACACGCAAGTGGCTGCCAAATTTTCTTAAGTCTGATAAAAATTTTCGAAGACAGTTGGGGTCCTAGGTAAATGTTTCGCTTCGGGATTATTTTCCCTTTTCTGCAACACTATTATATCTAGTTATTTTTTATTATATTTGACATTAACGCATGCTTATTATGTACACGTTCAAAGATATTATTTTATAGAAAATCTACAGCAATAATAGCAATAGTTGGGATACAGAGAGCCAATTAGAGCCTTTCACAGATAGATAACGGTTGGTGTTATGTATAGACTTTACTAGACAAGTTAACTTATTTATGAACAATATGTCGGCAATCCGATAAAGGAGTTTAGGAGCGATCATTTGCAACCAAATGACCCCCTATAACCTCTGTGCAAATGTCAACTATTTTCGAGTAATTTGAAATTTTATATGTTTTTGAAGATAATTATCTGCGGTATACCTACAACTTTGAAAACTTATAAAACAAAAACCAATGCATGAGCTTTTTTTTATTGTTCTTATCTGCTTGCTTACACTTCAATACATAGTGATCAACCATATAATGACAATTATCTTCAATAGTTTTTAAATCAGAGCTACTAATTGTTATTATTTTCGTAATTTGGACCAGATTTTTGGTTCCTTAGTCGTTTCGCACCGCGAGCGGTTCGAACCGCGGTGTGAATTGCCCAAGAGCTCTTTTTGAATGGGTTCTTTCGCACCGCGGTTCGAATCGCCCAAGAACATTTTGTAATGGGGTCGAGTCGGACCGCAGTGTATCAGTATGAATAAATAATTGGAATCCTTAAATGTGTGATATGAGTCAAACTGGACTCAAGAAAGGAGCATTAGTTCGTTTCGCCCCGTGGTCCGAATCGACCCATTCCAAAAGATACTGGAGGCCATTCGCACCGCTGCAACCATTACGGTGCGAATGGACCCATTCAAAAATAGTTCTTGGGCGATTCACACCGCCTTTCGAATCGCTCGTAGTGCGAAACGCCTAAAGACATTATATTTTTTGACTAAACTGGTCGATTTCTTCAAAAAAACACAGAAGGAATTACAAGTATTTGAAAAGTATATTTTGTCAAAGCAAATATGACGTAAAAGTCTATGACACCAAATGTCAATCAATATCACTGATTGTGTAATGTTTGCCTACAACAGACTGTAGGAGTAGAAGTGTTAATTAATTAATTTATATTTATTTTATTGTACCTAATTATAGTACTTTTTGGTGTTGAATATTTTTTTACCATTATATTATACATTAGTGATAAACAATCGAATAATATTACATTTTATGATTGTAAGGTCAAGGTGGGTAAAGCCGTCTACGGGGCTTATCCGTCTAATTGTAATAACTTTCGTCACAATCAAGCTATGGATTTGATTTCCGTGTCAGTAAAGCAGCATCACTTTCTAGTTAAAACTATATTTTGAAGATGGCGCTAGTCGGCCATACGGTAGGATAAAACAGTGTTTAAATTTCAGTTGTGTTCTGAGATTGAAAAGTGAGTAACGTGTACCGCCGCTTTATCGAAAATAAATAAAAAATGATGCAACTTACAATGTTGAGAGACTGCAATACATACAGTTAAATGTCCGTTTAAACGTTTTTAGTATTACTTTGCAATAAAACACTGTAAATAGTTAAATTATATGGCTTGAAATATTTCTGACCTCATAATAGTTAAGTGGTAAATTCCGTCCATATTGAATGGGGCTTGATCGTCATATGCCGTGGTTACCCGATTTCAGATATCATAAACCTTTTTTATTCATGAAATGTTTTAGCCGATTGTTGGTAATATTTTAATTAATATAGTGGTTATGATTTTTGCAGTTTTAACTTTTGTTATGTAAAGCCGCTATGATATGATGGCCGAAATTTTGGAAATGGTTGGAGGTACTTTCTAACCATTTCATACCTACCAATAATTTATAAACCACATTTAATAATTGGTTTTCTGGGGAATGATTGGTTTGTTTCCTTTGCAAAACACAATAACTTATCAATACAAAAGCCTCAAGCTATGAACTATGCTCGAAAAACAGCAATAAATCCATAAGTATGTGGTTGTTCTTTATTTTGATTAATTAAAGAAAAACTATAGACGAACTGGGTTTAAAAGATAAACCGCATGCTATCTGGAACCTGGACGAAACCAGATTTCCTTTTGAGACTTATTTATTCTTACAAATATCAAGTCAACCCATTTTTGTTTTCATATTATAGCTAATAAAAGCATACGATACTGTATGTTTACCACCCCTGCCTCCTTCAGTATGCCGGAATAGCCCCACAAAGGCTTTTACATAAGATAAAATCCAAACTAAGCTTTATTTTTACTGTGGGAAAGCATATAATTGACTATCATGAACTAATACATGTGCAAATTGTGTGATTTCCTTAGAATAACGACAAATTTCTCAAAATCATGCAGTATGACGGATTTGCCCTCGATATTATGGGAAAATCCGTCTAGTGACTTCGTTTTAAAAAAAACTGCATATCTCAATACCGATGATACCTAAAATAAGGTTGATAACTTCAATAAAAAGTTTAATAAATTCCTAATGGCGTGATACCTTAACATTTGCAATAATGTAAAAAGCTCATAGATTGTGGTCAATCAAACTTAAGGTAGACAAAAACTATGCCGGAATTAGCCACCCTGACCTTATTACACGTAAGATCGGTCACCATCATAGTCATAAACTACATTTACAACTCCTTTCTACTGTCATTTTCTTCTTTTGATAAAAAGGAGAAGGTGTTTTAGGTTAAGTATGTATATATTATGAAGTATTACAGTTGGTTAAAATCTGCTGTGAGAAACGTATTAGGTAGGTATTACGTAAGTACTTATTCTGTACAATTCCGATATTAAAAAAGTTAGGTGAAAATGCCATAATTATTATAGCCCAATCTATTAAATGGGTGGATGATGATGAAGTGAAAGTGCACATAGTGCACTATACATTATAGTTTTAGTTTAGTTTTGCAACAAATAGGCCGGTAAACAGTCCCTTTCAGACGATCTGGCAACGTCGCTTTATACCGACCATGGACGAAGCCACCCGAAGCTTGAATGCAACGAGACGGCTGACGCGACGTGGCGGGGTCAGCGGGACGGGAGCGTGTCGACTATCGTACGGGCTACGGGACGGGCGGCGCGCAGACTTGATTCCAGAGAGCGGGATACGCGTGTAGTGTGGCACAGGACGACCCAACATCGTAATTATTACAATTTCCCGCCAAACATGGATGTAGGACGTTTAATCGATTGTGTGAAACAACATGTGTTCCTATACGATATAAGTCATATTGATTACAAGGATCCTCGTCTCAAAAAAGCAACATGGGAGTTAATAGCAAAACAGCTTAATGAATCTAGTAAGTATTTCGTGTTCAACAAACTAAGTTTTGTAAGAGTGTCTTCGTAGTAAGTAACGACTTACCAATGGCAAACATTTAATATAAGTGTTATTTATATTACCTACCTAATCTCATTAAAACATTTCTGTCGCTTGCCTTAACAGATATTTTGACCATTCTAGGTGACACCTGCAAACTTAAGTGGAAGACAGTAAGAGATGGTTATATCAAGCACAAGAAACAATTAAAGAAAGCCAAAATTACTGGTACCAAAGTAATCGAGTATATATGGAGATCTAAACTATTTTTTTTGGATAATTGCAATGGGTCCCGGAAGCCTTTTTATAAAATAACATATAAATCGGACTCCGTTCTATCACCGCCCCCGTTAGTGCCATTTGGAACGCCGACTCCTGTTCCAGAAGTTGCTTCCTCATCTTTTCAAAACAATGATAATCGTTTACATGAACATTCAAAAGATATTGACGGCACCGACCATCTATTCCTCAGTTACTCAGAAACATTCAAGACATTCCCACCGAGACAACAAGCCCTTTTAAAAATAAAAATTGCAAAATTATTTGCGAACGCTGAACTGGAACAGTTGGATAACACGCAAGATTCTGAAGCGAGAGCTGTAGAAAACTGTTCACCTGTAATCATAAAAACGGAATTTAATGACAATCGAACAAGCGAATCGCATCCGTCAATCGATTTCAGCGATTGTTTGGATGACGCCATAGAAATGAAGCCCGCTAAACGTTCACATCTTGGTACTATTATATTACGCCAGTGATACACTGGACACAGCACAGTGGACACATCACGTCGTATGTATTTAATCTAAGCAAAAACGTTCCGTTCACTGTACAGTCATTACTATTTTTAGTAATCAATAATTCAATACGCATTACTGTAAAACAGAATTTATTGGTTTAACTACAAATAAATAAAGCTTCAGGTCGTTTGTTCTTTCATCATCATCATTATATCAGCTACAGGCGGTCCACTGCTGAACAACGGCCTCTCCCATAGACTTCCACAAAGATCAGTTATAAGCCACCTGCATCCAACCACTCCCAGCGACTTTTACCAGGTCGTCCGTCCATCTCGTTAGAGGCCGTACCGTGCTGCGCGTTCCGGTGCGTGGTTTGTTGTTTAAAAAATTAATTAATCAGATAATTTCAAAATGTGTTCGTACTTATTATATAAAAATAAGTCTTTTTTATTTTATGAAAATGGTAAATGTTTAATTTTATTAATTAAGACCACAACAACGAAGCTCTATGAGAATAGTCGTTCTATAGTACTAATATGTACGTTCAATACTACAAATTTTTCCTCGGTAGGTATTTAATATCTTTGAATAATATGTTTAGCATGTGTAGCAAAATAATAATAAGTAATTGAAAATGAAAAATGTTTATTTATTGCAAAAATAATTTTACAAATGTTGATAAGATTTCTATGCGTTGTTTTTTACAATACATACTGGAACTGATTCCCAAACTAGGCTAGTGCCTGAATTTTTAATTTCAGGCGTTTTAAGATTTAACTGCCATAAATAAAATCTACATTAAGTCTAGATTTGTTCCACGAACAAAATAATGGAAAATAATACTTAGTAGGTACATAACAAATGTTTATTAAGACTTATAAAACCGACTTGTATTGAGCAGCGTGATTGGCCGTGACTCCGGACAACTGTCAAGGTTTCACTCATTGAAACTTGCTAAGATTCAAGTTTATTACACGTGATTTATGTAAATGTTCCGCAGTTTAATTTTCTAAGAAAATTTGTGTTAAATTAAATCATTCATTAATTGAATCGTTCATTACTGAAAACTTTGGTAGGTAAGTATTGTTATTATTGCAGTGTTAATAAAACAAAAAAATACCGTAACTACCTATTTGCTTCATAGCGTACGATGATCGTAAAAAAATTGGAATACCTATCTCGTTTGAATTTCCGTATTCTTGAAAAGTCATTACTCGATAAAAATCAATGAGAGCGTTAGTTATTAGTACTATGCGTTTCAAATAAGAATAGGACTGACCTCCAGCCATCTTGTAACGTCATAGCTGTCAATTCAAACCAGCTAGGTAGGGTGAGCAAAACAGATATTTTTGGAATAATAATTTTTATATATTTAAAATATTCCACCGATTGTTATTTAGAAGAAAATTAGATATTTTATTACCCGTGTTTATAATAAAACTAAAGTTATCGTTGTCTTGAAATATTTCCCTTTTTTTGGTTTTTATTTTCGATTTATTTGACGTGGCTAATTTCTTTTTGCCAATCGTCACTAGTAATTGAATTAATAGTTTCCAGTGTTAGATTCTCAATTTGGCTTTCTAATTGTTGAACATTATTGTCAGTTACCCTACGCTTATCAAGTGCCAGGTATATTAGATTGGATTTAAATAACAATTATAGGGTGGCAGCTTCAAAACTTCAAAGTCATGGGAGTTTAAAATATTGTCTATTTAATATAGATTTTTGGGAGATTGTGCCTTTTTATTAACTCGGAGAGTTTCTAATTTGGTATTACTGCTTATAAATATATTATAAAGTTTTAAAATTTCAAAAGATAAAATTAATTTTCTTTGCTTTTTTGACAGATCGGGGTCATTCGAGGTCATTGACGTTACTATTTTTATTTGAAACGCTACTGTATCGATTGGTTCACAGCAGATATTATCATAAAGGACGGAAAATACAAAGATTAGGTTGGCATAAGTACTTGATTCTAAGTTTAAAACATCTACGTTTCCTACTATTTCTCCGTTGTCGCCTTCTACTTCACTAATGAGTGATCAGAGGCCGAGACATCAAGATATTATTATTCTAAGTGAGGAAATATTAACGCTTATTGGTCGAAATGGTCCATAAAGCTTGCCTTTGTTCCTTAATATAGGTACCTATGTAATGGCAGCTTCTGTGTACGAAGCTGTAAAAGTACAGCAAGACAAACCATGTAACGACCAACGTAGGTACCTAGCCAGATTCCAGATTAAGTACCTATATTGCATCAATTAATGGTGTTCAAATATTTCTATTAATAATTAAGTTAGGTACAGAAATAAGGTTAGTATATTTGTATCAACACAAAATTATGCATAGAAATAAACCACTCTGGTCTAGACCGCCGTGTCAGGTCACCGGTATTTATGGAGGGCGGAGCACGCTGAATGGTTATCGATTTTGAATTAAAATAACCCGGAGACCATTCGGCGCAGTGTCGGCTAGAGCGTGAAACGGAAAATTCTAAAATAAAACCAACCTTCGAAAATGAGCACTGCAGGTTAAGATAAGTAAGTACATAATTTTTATGTTATGGTCTCTAAGATATTTTCAAAAAGTTCGAGTTATTTTGAGACTGAATTTGAAATAGATACTAATCATTATCTAGACAAGAAGGAATAACCAAGGAATAACCATAATTTGGGTATGAATTAAAAAATAATGTTTATTTAAAATTATAAAGGTCATCTTTGAGATGATCAAATTGATCTAAAAACACAATCCCAACAAAAACATTTTAATGTAAAATGTTGCCAAGACGAGACCATTTATGCCTCGCAATGTCAAAAAGTTATCAGATCTAATGTATAGCCAAGCTTCCAAATCTACACATCCTAACTCTACAAGAAATAACTTCTAAGAATTTTGATCATCTGTAACGAAATCAGGGTTTTTAGATATCAATAAAATCTAAAGTACAGGGGCCAGCACATCAAGCTACCACAATCTGTCAAACTTTGATTGATTTTCAACTTTAATAGAAACCATGAGGTTCATATTCAATTGGGAAAATTGACAGTGTTGGATAGCTTGATCTGCTGGCGTCTGTACAAGACCTATGCAATCGAGACTTTATGTATTCATAAGTCCACTGTTGATATAATTATTAGTAATTTAATCTCTTAATTTAGAAAATGTTAATATTATGTTGACTACATACATAATAATATGAACTATTAATCACATATTATAAAGGCGAAAGTTTGTGAGTGCGTATGTTTGTTATTCTTTCAAGCTAAAACTACTGAAAGGATTTTGATGAAACTTTACAGTATTATTATTTATACATCAGAATAACATATAGGCTAATTAAAAGTAAGTTTTCCACGCGGACGAAGTCGCGGGCAGAAGCTAGTAAATTACCTATATTTTCCATTTACTTAACTTTGAAAAGCAATGACTGTATTTCGAAGGTAGGGAGAGGGCGCTACTTTAATACCGTAGCGTAGTGCAGTGAGTGCGACCGTCGCCGTGACGACAAATGCGACGCCGCCGCTTACGTTCGGGTCGCTCCGCACGGCATTCGGCATTCGTTGCGTCGGGCGCCGGCAGTGTCAGTACTGATCGTAAGCTCGCCACAGTAAGTTGGTGTGCGCGTGTCATGTCTATATGCCAAATCAGAAAACCCAAGCATGAAGAAAAGATACTTTTTATTAAAGTGTTGAAGAAATACAAAAGGGCTACGTGTTTATGGGATGTCACAGACATTAATTATCACAGAAAAGAAGTCAAATCTGCTGCTTGGAGCGAATTAATAAAAATATGGAAAAAAATAAATCCAAAAGCAACAGAAAAAGAAATGAAAATTAGGATATGTCAAATGAAAACTAACTACGCTCGACATAGAAGGAGAGTAAGTAGCAATTTGTTTGATAATAAGAGCGATTTTACATTTTCGCGCGAATATTTAACTTTCTAGTCGCTCATTTTAACATTTTAGGAAATACTCTATTATAAATACATGTAAAAATAGACCAACCTTTCGTATTGTCACTTTTAGAAACACATTTTGAAAAACTACTTTCTTTATTTTGTGGTAATTAATCTCCCACAACCAGTTTACTGAAAAATCATCGCAGAGTATATTTTGGACTCCAATATCTATCATTAATACTAATATTTGACAGAAAAAAATACACAAAACATCAATCAAATAATCTTGTCGTCACATATAGTCCCAGAATATAGATTATTTATAACATTAATTAGAAAAAAAAATAAAGTGCTAAGCCAATTTTTACGTTTTATATTGTTATTTTATCCCGACTTTTTGGTTTGAATAAAACGTAATTACATTTTTAAAAAATTGACAATATAAACTATGTCCTAGATAACAAATCTAATTCTAAAGTTTCATTGAAATCCCTTTATTTATTTAGAAATAATAATGTTATTAATATCACTCTAATATTAAATAAATTACGATGCACAAGCCGGAACCGATTATTGGTACGTAGTGTTAGTACGGTGCGAGCGCCCGTCGAGGAAGGACCTGTGTCATTTTTTCCCGCGCCCCGGTATACGAGCTTACGTATCCTGAACTCGTCATTATACTGCGACTACAAAGTTTTGATACACTTCGTATTTTTTATATTTAAGGTAAGTTTTGTTTGTTATCAAATAGGAAAGTATTATTTTAGTAGTTTATACAATAATTACAATATATTAAGTATAATATGTTTATGTTTTACTCGTTTTAGCAATGGGGCGGAAGGGTTCTGTTTACCATTGTATCAAAAAAAGGAAAAATAAACATTCTGCAGCCTTAAAGAAAGCAACAGAAGCGAGGTACTAAATATTTATTTTTGTTTGATTCATAAACACAGATCTTTTGAATGAATGATTTTTTTAATCGCGAGTAATTTTAATTCGGTGACATCTTTAAACTATTCCTTTTTAAACGATATAGTGTAACAATTAGGACAACTTAACTATATTAAATGGTCGATAAGTAACACACTTATTTGGATAAGGATTAATCATCATCATTTTAGAATAAAATTTATATTTGCGAACTTTGACCATGGATAGTTTATTTGCAAATGACGGGTTGATAGGAACTTTTCACGTTTCATTTATAATGGTGTTCCGAACATTCGATTTCCTACAAATTTTTAGCTCTCTGTGAATTTTAGTAACCTTGCATATCTAACTTAACCAGATTATAAATAAACTTGACGGGTATTTTTATTTTATTTTAGAATGAGAAAACACATGTAACGATTAGAGCAGGGTAGTAGAAAAGACGCAGTGCCAGGCGCAAGTGCAAAGTCACATTCGGTAATAGAAATTCTATATTTTGTAACAATTTTATATTTAAAACAGAAGTTTATTTAGTAGTAGGTATTATAATAATTATTTATTTTATGTTATAGGAAAATGAACTTTTTTGCGTTTGACGCTGACCTTGACGAATCAATGGAACTCTCGGAGTCGATCGTAAATATTTTTAGTACTTATTATACTAATTGTTTAAATTTCCATTTGAATGGCAAAAAAATATGTTTTGTAACAAGAAGTTTATATACTAATTATATATAAGGTAGATATTATACTAATTATATCTTTAATTTTTAGGAAAAACAACCTGTAGCATTAGACCCCGAATTAATGGAACTTTCAGAATCGAACGTAAATATTTTGGTTTTACTACTTAAATATATTTTAATTTCAATTAGGCTCTTTTAATTTTAATTTGTTTTTTGGGCGATTCCATCGTTGATGGCAGGCGTATAATTGACTTTTAATACTTTTGGAGTCAATTAATAAATATAAGCAAACACAGCGAGAAGTGTAACTGTAAATTGAACTATTTGAAAATAGAAAAAGAGAAACGGGTGGGTCTCGTGTCTAAATTTGACTTTAAGTGTACGATGTGTGGCTCCAGCTTTGTTCTAAAAACTTCGGACACAACTGTACTATCAAACCTCGACCTCAATGCTGGAGCGATTTCAGGTGCAATCATGACGGGAATTGGTATATAAAATTTAAATGAGATCACTGCATCGATGAATTTGCCAACAATGCCGTTTCGGTTATATAGTCAAACACATGATGCTATTTCCGAGATGTGGAAGACTGCTGCCGAAGTTACAATGTTAAATTCTACCAAACAGGAAATTGAAGCGGCAAAATCACGTGGCGATGTGAGCAATTCGGGTGTAGCAATTCGATTCCGGTCGAAGCAGATGCTTGTTGGAGTAAACGCTCTTACAAAAATAATTATTCTGCACTCTCAGGTGTTGCGGCCATAATCGGTGAACATAGTGGTAAAGTGCTACACAAAAATAATTATTCTGCACTCTCAGGTGTTGCGGCCATAATCGGTGAACACAGTGGTAAAGTGCTACACATTGGCGTACGTAACAAATATTACGTTATGTGCGCCCGAGCTAACTAACAAGGCCCACCAGCATAAACCCACAAATGTACAAAAAATCATCCGGGAACATCTACCAGCATGGAGCAAACCATATTAGTTGAAGGTTTTAAAAATTCCATTAGGGAAAGAAATTTAATTTATAAAACACTCATCGCAGATAGCGATTCCAGTACTTATAAAGGTATATTAGAGTCGACCATACCCGGATGTACCCATACAAAAAATGGAATGCACAAACCATTTGTTGAGGAATTACAATGGAAAAAACATGTTACTTCAAAAAAATCCTTTAAATATGGAACGCCTGAAAAGGCTACGTACTGCTCATGCTGTTCGTGCTGCGATTAGATATAGACAAAAGGACGATGTTTCAGATTCAGATAAAATAGAAAACCTTCAAAAAGATATTATTAATAGCCCCAGACACATATTTGGAGACCATTTAGAATGTGACAATTATTACTGTACAGATGACAGTAAAAAGAACCCAATATAGTCCCACTGATACCAACTCTACTTTTAAAACTAAAAAAGAACTCATCTCAACTCGCCTACAATTCCCGGAGTCTTCTATACTATTGCTACACCAATAATCGGGCAGAGCAATTCAATAGCATCGTGGCTAAGATGGTAGGTGGATAACGTGTCAACTTTTCGATGAAAGATTCTTACACTACACGGCGCTATGCAGCAGTAGTATCGTTTAACACCGGAATGCCTCAATACCATTTTTATAAAAACATATGTCACGTTAGTCCCGGAAAATTTTTGAAATCGTAAGAAGCTAGGAAATATGCAAAAAATTCTCGTGAAGTACTAGCTCGAAGAAGTAGTGCTCGCAAGAAAATTACTTATAATCCTGTAGATGCCCATTACGGAAAGGAATGTGAGAAACCGGATATGGACACCACAAATTATGAAAGAGGAAAAAATCTTTTTTTGAAAAACTCAAAGAATAGGCATCAAATCGCCATGAAATTGAGAGGGTTACCATACTACAAGCCGAAAGCTCTTTGGGGCTTGAACTAAGAAGATGCTTACTTACCGCGTCCTCCTTTGGGAAGGTTTGCAAAAGGCGGGTGAACCAAAACTCTGCCCCCCTTGTGGAGTCCATTTTATATTCGTATAACTTGGACCATATCACGTCCATAAAACACGGTAGGGACAGCGAGCCAAAGGCTTTAGTAGGTACAGCTTAGTGTGCAAGAAAATATAATTATCGAGAAATGTGGTCTTTTTATAGACGAACAGCTCACTTTTCGGAACTGATTCAGACACCGCTGTACAAGAAAAAAAACTTGAATGTTTCAAATTGAACAATCAATCTATCATATAGAACCAAAATCACGACTGGTACTACCAGATACAGGGCCAATTACACATTAAATTTCTAAAAAGAACGTATGCTTATTTGCTGTTTGGACTGGTCCTGATTATCCATTAAAAGTAGTGAGGGTACTTAAAGATGATTTTTAAAGGAAAAAATGCTACCAAAATTGACTCGGTTTTACCACGATTGTGTATTACCAGAAATTATAGACCCCAGAACGGCAAGGTCATTGCCGTTAAGACAAATATACATTTAATTTAAATGATAATTATATTGTAATTTATACTTTACATACAAATTTGTATTTTTTTTGTTCATCTGTAAAACCTAGTTTATTGTTAGACTGAATAAATAAAATAATTTATTTCATAAACCATGGTAAGTAAAGGTAACCAAATAATCGTAATGATTATACGGCGACGGCTCAAGATTGTATAGTCCGTCTCGACACTCGCGCTACACTGCTTGCATTGGGTATGTGTAGGTAGCTACGTACACCAATGCTGCCGTTTTTTACCTAAACTCAAGCGTCAACATTTTGTGAAATGGCTCTTAAGTACTTACTTAATATAAGTTTAATTATTACAAAATTTATTTCCCAGTTCACTGCAATACTACTTGGTAGTTCTAGGAATTCAGCATATGGTGTGGCACTGCACAGAATGAATAGGTAGTAGTAGGTAGTAAAGGGAAGCCACGCTAGCGGCTTTACGGCGAGCTCGAGCCGGCGCGCGGCGTCGCGGCGGGTGGGACCTATTTATCCGGTATGAACTCGGAACGCTCGGACTCGCCAGTTCGAAGCGAGCGCTCACACCGTGCGCGTCGTCAGTAACCGCGCAGTGTACACCTACACGACCACCAGTATTCCATACTTTCTGTGCCACAATGCCAAGACCAGAATTGCGACGAGAAATAACAACGAAAATTATTAGACATTTTAAGAACTCACCATGCTTATGGGATCCTCAGAATATGTACTACTATAAAAAGCCTATAAGAAGAAATGCCCTCTTGCGTATTCTAAAAGTTTGGCAGAAATATGATCCGACTGCTACACTCGAACTTTTAAAGAAGAAAATAGACCACTTACGGTCCGCGTATCGAAAAGAAAGAAGGAAAGTAAGTGATATCGAGACAATCATTTACTTATACCTACATATAAGTGACTTCACTGAAGAAGGCTTTTGGCTGAATTTTTTGTGTACATAATTACGCAATATCTTCGGCAACTGTTAACCGATTTCGATGTGTTTTTTTTTTCTGATAGAAGAATAATTATAATTCCTAGTTGGCAGTAGTTGGTCCGTTATAAATTTAATTGGTTATGACCATCAGTTCTGTACAGACTTCAATCATTTTGTGGTGTATTACTAGTAATTACCACAGTAATCAATCGCCAAGAATAAAATATGAGAAGTGATCATGCTTTGTCTCACAATATATTTTACTTGATATACCTACCAAAAAAAAACACCTTCGTAACGTAAGAAAACCAAATTATTGAATGAGTAGGTACTCATTAGAATAATTTGGTTTTCTTACATAGGTACTTATTGAAAATTCATGTTAACTTATTTATTTTAAATTTTAAAAATAAATAATGAATAGTGCTAAGTTTATACCGTACTCCGCCCGTCCGTCCATAACGTCAGTGCGGAGCGAGTGGTGTTGTTGGACGGACCTAGATATTGCGCTGCAGGTGTTTCTCACCTTGACGACAAATTCTGTTTAACAAAATAGGTAGTGTGTCTTAAGGACGGACACAGATAGTTTTTTGTAAATTTAGTATTTGACATTTTCTACTAGACACTAACGTTAATGTTCGAGATGGAACAAAATAGAGTATTAAATAAACAAATGCGAAAAAAAAACACAATCTCAAAGTGTACCTATTACCGAAAAAAAAATACCTACACTATGTATACAATAAAAAACAATCCATCAGTTGATTTGCTTACAAAGAAAATCACTGAAATTTGTAAAAATTTGCCTTCACATTCTGAATTCTGTACCTTCAGTGAAAAGTGATACATCTCGACTTATAACACTTTTAATATTTTTGCACTAAGTACCACAGAAAAAAAAATGCTATTTTTTGATCTTATTCACACCCCTCTAAGGTTCAAATTGAGCAAGTTAATTTTGGTGTAAAGTGCTATAACTAGGTTTTTTTTACATTTATTAATGTGTAATTAAATACAACTGTATTAATATCAAAGTGAATTGAACAAATATTTCAATTTTCTTAGTGTATATTAATACGAATATAAATAACTCCTATTACGCGACCGAATTATTTAGATGTGAATTAGTACAAACTGATATAATTACACTTTTATTATTAAACATTGTATTGTTGGCTCTATTCATTTTTGTGAAAACCAGTATAATTATATTTAAATCACAATAAATGTAGATATTTGTAGGATCAAAAATGTGTATAATGATACAACTCTTAATATATCAATTTACATTTTATTTTCTAATCAAATTCATTGTGATATCTGACTTCGATTTAATTGTATCAATATTTACATAATTTTGGAATATGTGTATAATAATATAAATGTATTTAAAACAAAAAATATTAATTTTAATAGAACTTGTTTATACGATAGAATAAGTGTATTGTGATACAAGTTCTTAGTGCAGCGGGCGGGGGTAGCAGCCTGTGAATCGGGCTCGCCTCTCGCATCCCACTTACCCGCGTCGAGTGAGATTCATATATTGGAAATTAGAACAAGTGATTGTTGAGGAAGTTAGTCTTGCGATTGCATTTTAGCTAGTACGTCGTATTTTCGGTAGCAAAATAATGTGTAAGGTAACTGACTTATATCATTTTACACAAATAACATTTAATTCGTGGTGATATTATTGTGTCACTAAAATACCTCGTATTATTATTTATTTACACCTAATTTATTATATATTTTAGGAGTTATGTAACTTATCATAATAAATTAAACATTATTATGTGCATGAGGTAATTTTAGTACATAATTATCTGAAATAGATTTCTATCCGAATCCTAAACTATAATACATACATACATATCATCATGGCGACTGTCCCCGAAGGATTAGGCAGAGGTGTACCAATGTACACCCACAGTTCGCTGATATGAATTGCGTAGACTATAAATTGCGACGATACCAATCTTGTGTCAACTTTGACCTTAAGAGTGGCTACATTTCGTAAAAAGATTCATAAGATTATACAAGTGTATGCACCAACGTCCGCACACCCTGACGACGAAGTCGAGGCCATGTACGAAGACATAGTGAAAGCTATGTCTCGTACCAAAACATTATATACTGTTGTTATGGGTGACTTAAACGCTAAAGTGGGAGTACAAGAGAGCGGCGAGTCGAAAGTGGGTCCATTCGGCTATGGACACAGAAATCACAAGGGGCAAATGCTGGTAAACTTTCTCGAGGTACAGGGGCTTTTTCTGATGAACTCTTTCTTCCAGAAGAAGCCTCAAAGGAAGTGGACCTGGCGAAGCCCCGATAACATGACAAAGAACGAGATCGACTTTGTTATGTCTAACAAGCGCCAGGTATTCAGAGATGTCTCTGTGATCAATAGGGTCAATACCGGAAGTAATCACCGACTGCTAAGAAGCACTCTGGATATAAAGGTCAAAATAGAACGAGCGCGCTTAACAAGGTCGGCTCTTAGACTAACACTGCCACAGGTCGAAGCTGGCTGCGCCCATATCACTCCTGGGACATGTTTACTAGTTGTTGTCGAGGGTTGTCTCAAATCGTCTTGCCCAAAAGTTCGATGACTTCCGGCCACCGGAGCAAGCCGGTTTTCGGAAAGGCTACAGCACCGTGGACCACATACACACCTTGAGGTAAATCATCCAAAAGACCGAGGAATATAATCAGCCTCTCTGCCTAGCGTATGTGGACTACGAGAAAGCTTTCGATACCGTCGAGACCTGGGCTGTACTGGAGTCTATGTAGAGATGCCTTGTCGACTGCCGATACGTTGAGGTGCTGAAATATCTGTATAATGCCGCAACGATGACCGTCTAAGTACAAGACCAGAGTACAAAACCAATCCAACTGCGTCGAGGGGTAAGACAGAGAGACGTCATCTCTCCGAAACTGTTTACGAACACGTTTGAGGACGTTTTCAAGACGCTTAACTGGAAAGGACGAGGCATAAATATTAACGGTCAGTACATCTCGCACCTCTGATTTGCGGATGACATTGTCATCATGGTAGAATCTCTGCAGAAGCTGGAAGTGATGCTGAACAGCCTTGGCGATTCTTCAAGGCAGGTGGGTCTCGGGATGAACCTGGATAAAACCAAAGTACATGACTTTGGTTTGGCTTTTGGCAATGATTATGTCATCCTGATACCTGTATACGTAAATGGCTCTGCCCTCGAAGTAGTGCAAGAATACATATATCTTGGCCAAAATATTCAACTGGGGCGGCATAACTTCGAGAAGGTGGCGGCCAGAAGAATACACCTGGGCTGGGCGGCATTCGGGAAGCTGCGTGATATCTTTGATTAGTCGATCCCACAATCCCTAAAGACCAGGGTCTATAACCAGTGCGTCCTACCCGTGATGACTTATGGAGCCCAAACGTGGACACTCATCATGGGACTGGTCCAAAAATTCAAGGTTGCTTAGCGTGCAATGGAGAGAGCAATGCCTGGAGTTTCTTCGGTGGATAGAATTCGCAACAAAGTCATTCGCCAAAGAACAAGCACGCTGAAGTGGATGTGGGCCGGCCATGTCTGCAAACGCACAGACGATCGTTGGGGCAGACGAGTGTTAGAGTGGAGACAACGTTTGTCCAGCAGTGGACGGCAATAGGCTGATATGATGATGATGATTATGATATCTGTATTGCACTTATATCAATAAATACTTTAATATTTTCAAAACGTATCAAAATGAACAACAGTTTGTATCATTATGCACATTACATGATAAGTATTATACGGGTGTATAATGATTTCAATTCAATTTGTCTTACATTTTCTTAATTACAATATCGATTACAATTTTTAATACTCTAATTAACAATATTAATTTTACAACTTTTGTTTTAATATCTCCTTCAAGTACAAACCTACCAAAATACGAAGTATAGAATCATTCAACACCAAACCAAAAACGATGTGTAAAAGAGTTCAAGTAATTTTAAATTAAATGACACGCAAATTATTGATAATGATGTCTTGTGTTAAGTGATACATCTGGACTTTTTATTAAATTTAAAAAAAACTACACAAAATCATCCATTTCTTTTTTCACTATTTGTTTTTTTAAGATATTGTTTATCAATAACAGTAATCAGTTCTTATTTTAGTAAAGTAGAAAAAGAGTCAGAATTTTTTAAAACTTTAAAGCGTTTTTTCTCAAAACCATGATTTTCGGTTTATATCACTTTTCACTGAAGGTACAGAATTGTCGTTATTGTGACGTCAGTGACATACTGTAAAGCAAGTTTTTGGTTCTCAACCGACATGACTTGCTTCACAGTTAGTTCGATGTCGAACGATGCCATCTTACCTGTTGTACCTATATCATTTTGTTTTTTTAATTTTCCATGCTAAGATTTTAAAGTTATTTTAGCGAGGGAAAAAAACTTAAACATTTTTTTTATAAGAGATAGGTTAGCGTTTGACCACAATCTCACCTGATAGTAAAAGACGATGTGGTCTAAGATGTAGCACGCTTACCTAGAAGATACCTATTCACTCGTGACTTGAAGACCCCCAAATTGTACACGTCAGGACAAATATAAATACAGACTCAGACATCTTTATGACGTAACTTTTTTTCTTCGCAATTTTTGATATCAATATAGTATAAAGGGGTATTTGCAAAAAAAATGCTCCGACGAACTGTATCCGCAATTACCTAAAACTGGGTTAAATTAAATAAAACAGGTTTCTAAGACTTTTCCTGTACAACGGTACCCACAAGCTTTTCTCAAGCAGTAAGTAGTCTATATTTCAGACACTGAAGCAACGACAAACATCAGTGAAAGTAGAGCTGGGTATCTTTTATTACACCAGCTCCTGTTATCCTTAATCTAATTCTCAAAACGATGTAAATGTTAAATAAGCAAATAGGTTTTAGGAATTCAAGCAAAAACTACGAACAGGCTATATTGAATGTACTTGTTTCACCGGAACTCTGAACTACTGAACTCGTCAACACCCGTTCCGGGACGGAGAATTGTAGGCATATCTTTTCCGAGAACTACAAGACAACGCGCTTCACAGTAACCTATTACTAAAACCAGCAACTTTCACTTGATTTGTGTAAAACTGTCTATCTGATTAATTTCATAGACACTAAAAATACACAGTGAGTATTTTTTTTTATAAGAGACAGGTTAGCGTTTGACCATAATCTCACCTGATAGTAAGTGACGATGTGGTCTAAGATGTACCACGCTAACCTAGAAGATACCTTTTCACTCGTGACTTGAAGACCCCCAAATTGTTCACGTCAGGAAATACAGACTCATATTTAAACATAGCTGCAACTACTGGGATCGTATCTACGGGCATAGGGGTTTGCACAATTTGATGATATTTCCTCCCAAACTACTACAATAAATTACAAAATGAAGTTTTACGATAAATGGAAAAAAAATTAAGCGCATCCATGGAGGCCGCTGCTAATAAAGAAAGAGAGATAGCTCTTGCAGAAAGCCGAACAAAAAATGTCTACCCTGTAAATGTTGTACCATTAATGTTTTTGTAGATAGCTCATGGTGTGCGTGGTGAGTGGTTGTACGATATCAAAGTTTATCCCGGTACTGCGGCAATAATCGGAGGAGGAGAAGAAACTAAGAAGCTTCTTTATACTGGAGTAAAAATTATGTTTTGTTTGTTTTGTGCCAGAGCAGAAATGAATGCGTTTAAAAACTTTAAAGGCCAAGTTAAATGGGAACGGAAATTATATTAAAAGGGTTCAAATGTATAAAAATATTGTCTCGTTTACAACAGAATGATGAAGGATGGCATTGCATCGATATAAATACTAAAATGCTCAAAAATTGAATATCGCAATCACAATTGCGCAATTTCTGTAACAAATTACGCATGTAACCGGAAACCTAGTATTTGCTGCAATATCGAAAAACGCTTACCAATGTGGAAATAATGACAAGGAGAAAAGCTATAGCGAGGTGTATAAAACATCACGAAACTTCTAAGAACCCAAAAAGAGAAAGTAGTTTCTTTTGAACCGAAATCTGCTATTTCATCAATCCAAAAATTTTGATTGAAGTAGCGCCAAATGTCTACTGCACTCGAATATCCTGGCCGTAATTGTAATGTGTGTGAGTGAAGTCCGCGACACAGGGCATATCTATTATGGAAGCTGACTTTAATCAATAAATAAACGACGAATTTTTTGTGTATCTACGAGTAAGATACTTAGTATCTTATTACAATCTCACTTACCTGGGCACAAATTACTACTCTATTTTTCTTTTCCATTTTCTGTTTTCTTTTATTTATTAGGTACAATATACTGTGGTAAATTCTAAATTTAACCCTAAGTATCTAATTGCAAACACTCAAGGCATATTTATCAGATAGCAGTCTTGTAATAGCACGTTTTATTCCCAATATTACACATATTTATTTTAAGATCGTTTGAATAATAAAACTGGGTTAAGCTATCGCCACTGCCTGAACTGGTTTTGTCCACCGGCGGTTCTGTAATTGTACCAATACATCTGTGATCCTTGTGGTAATATACTTATCGTAACGCGGTTGTATGAAGCTATATCTCAGTTTGGATATTTACTCCTGTGATACAATCCACACGATTGCACCTGTTTCTGCGGAAATGATATTTGGTATACTTATTACTTGTCTTTTTTTAACTATATCTACTTTAGATACAGTAGGTCTTCAGTTCTTTTGCATATGAGGAGCTATTATTATCAATTTATTTTATAATTTCAAATACAGATTGAAAAAGAAGCACCTCAAAGATTTTGCCTTGAAGGACGAAGAGTTTTTAATATAATAAATAATAATGAGCGTGTAATCTAAAAAATAAACGGGACATCACGAATAAAATCGAACAATGTTTTTTTTGAAAAGCAAGTGGGATGCATTCTACTTTTAGGCTGCAATGCAAATAGTGTAATAAGAAATGTTACATCTCATCGAGTGTCGAAGGCGGTGAAATGTATATAAACAATTGGGCAAGAAAGGCTGCAATTGGTTGTCGACATTTACAGCTGAAAGAACTTTCTACTGCTTTAGATTTACCTCTGGGTGAGGTAAGGAACATTCAAAAATATCATGAAAAGATTTCTGATATTATTCAAACGCTGCGTACGTGCTGCTTTCATTCAAAGCGTTGCCATCAAAGAGGAAATACTTCATTGGAAAATTCAGTTGAAACCGGTATAACGTTCTCTGACATAATTATTAATAAGTTTCCTTGTGGTACTTATCAAAGAATATTAATAAAAGAATATTAATAAATGTATATCAATAAAGAAGTTAATGCTGCTAATTGTAGTATTATTTATATATCAAATGTGACTCAAACAATAAATGATTCCTATAACATCTTATCCCTAATAATAAGTAGTATATGATATCAAAATATAATAAACGTTCTAAATCGACTACGTCTGTGGTCTAGTCTCACATCACGAAGCCGTGAGTTCGATTATCTAAAGACAAATACTTAGGTATTTATTGTTGAATATTAGTGTTTGTTTGTCTAGGTGCTTACATAATTACAAGCTTCGCTTAGTTGATGGTGTTGTGTAAAAATGTACCAAGAGTATTTATTAATTTAAATCATTTTTGACCTCTGAGTATTCTTACTACCTACTTTATGGCACTATGTAACTGTGCCTCTCTGAACTAGACAAGACCATTATTATTATGTAGGTATTCACATAATATGAAAGATTGGGAGACGCGAGAGAGAGGTAGCTCGAGACGACCGCATTTCCCTGACCGCTCATACGCCTCATAGTTTTTATCGTGAAACCTACTGGCCCAGCGACTTAATTACAACTTAGAAGAGGCACACTTATAATGTCAGTATTGTAGTGCAGCAATTCTTCAAGTGCGTTCCCTTAGAAATTAAATCTTTTATTTTTAATTATGACTTATGACTATATACTACCATAAAATTTATATAATTTAAAGAGATACAGTCTTGAGTAGCTTAGGAACAGCTATAGGAAGCTTAGGAATAGTTATAGCGGCATAAATATTCTAATATGCATCGCAGTTATAATAATAACTAAAATGTTTTCACCTTAATTATCTTTATAGGTTGAATCTAAAATTGGGACTGAATCAGAAGTCTACAAACCTACTCTTTGGTACTATGAGCACTTAAACTTTCTTTCTGGCGAGAATGATGAGGAAGACGAATTGGAGTCTGAGATCGAAGATGATGATAATAACGTGAGTATGACACGTAAACTATACTTAAATTCCTATTAATCAGGTTTATTACTTATTTATCTACTTATCTCAATAGCACAGTAAATAATTTTAAGCTAAAGCAGTAAAAATTAAAAAAACTACGTGCAAACGTTCGAAACGGCGGTGGCGCACTCACACAGACGCGCGCATCGACGAGACCCACAAACGAACGTCGCAGTGCTGACTGCTGTCCCGTATCCTATCCGTCAGTCGCGGGTGCCGTGTCGAGACGAGTGGTTGTGTTATACGTTTTCCTGTTACGCAACGCCCGCGACCTTTAAAAATGCCACGAATGTATTGCGTAGTATACGGCTGTTTGAACTCTGCTAATTTAAAACCGGAGCTTTCGTTTTTTAAACTCCCTGCTGATCTTGAAAGGTAAGAAGAATGAATTATTGTTATCGAATTATGGTCCCTGTGAGTGATCAAAAGAAATTCGTGAATTTATTTATAGGATAGCATTTTGTTACGAACGTTGTTGTTATGCTAAGGTTGTAAAAAATGGCCGGCTGTGTTGAAAATTTTAGTTATTAAACCGATTGCTTTCAAAATCGTTATCTGGGGTTGGTCACAGTATAGGAAACGAACAGTACGGAAGCTACCTACAAACGCTCGAAACGGTATACTCACACAAACATGCGCATCGAAGAGGCCCCTAAAGGGTTGTCGCGGTGCTGGCAGTAGCGATTGCCGCGTCAAAACGAGTGGTGACGTCGTATAAGTTTATTTTTTTATTGTTTATTATCATTTTTTTAAATGCCAAGAGCGTATTGCGTAGTTTACGGTTACCGAAGCTATCATATAATTTTTTTTCAGAGGTCAAATAGAAGAAGTTTTTACAAGCCCTGGCACTCCCATGGAGTCTAATAATATTTATATGGAGGTAAGTACGATCATACCTGTCAATGTAAAAAAGGACATGGTACCAAGTTCCACGTAAATTAGTTTTTTCGTCTTTTTGGCTTATTTGAGTGAAACATCTCAAAATATTAAGGTCTTATTGTATTTTAGAACATGGATTTAAATCAAGAAACGCTTCCTCCAACGGGCTTGGATTCTCTCGACAATTCGTTAGTAGTGAAGTTGGACAAAGTACGTATTTACGCATACCAAATTAAAGTTAAAACTTTGAAACATTTATTTGTTTGTCTAATAGAGCTTAACGGAAAGGTGTGATCGAATATAGATACATGATCAACTCAGAATCTAAAAAAATATAGCAGTTTCATACACATCACTTGACCGGACATTAAACTTTTGTGGAAAGAGATTTTTAGCTATCTTGAAGATTTCCTCATAATATCTGACCACGCCTTTTTATTTCACCTGTGCACATAACTTAATTTGCACCTCAAATAAGACAATCAACTAACATTTTTTCAGGCTGCTCCAGCAACGCCATTTCGAATTGTAGGAAGTAGAATAATTGATTATCAGTTCTTTTTTGACTAACTCATAGAAAGATCACAACACGCTGTAAAATTTGGATGTCAAATAAACTGTCTCAAAACAATTGAAGAAAAGCGACATGGCTTTGCATCAAAATTTTTGTTGCGTTGTTCCATGTGCGGAAGTATATTTTACCTAAACGCTTGCAAAGAAAAGTAAATCGCACTAGTTGTTAATCATTCTGCTGCAATCATGACAGGATGTGGTCGGACAAATCGTAATGAATTAGCGTCCTCCGTGAATTTGCCAACAATGAACAATAACATTTATTCAAAATGTCATACAAATTTGAATGACTGGTGGAAATCAACCGCCGAATATACATTGAAAGAAGCAGCTGCTGAAGAAGGTCTTTTAGCTACTGAAAAAACTTTAACAGGAATACCAAAAATACCTGTAACAGCAGATGCAAGTTGGTGTAAACGATCTTACTGCACAAACTATTCATCGTTGGCAGGTGTAGGTGCCATAATTGGCGCTAATTCAGGAAAAGTACAACATATTTCTGTAAAAAACAAGTACTGTGTGATATGTGTGCGTGCAATAAAAAAAAACAAGATCCTCTTAAACAGCAATGCAATTCAAATCATACAGGTTCTTGCACAAGTATGGAACAAGCGGCAATAGTAGATGGCTTCAAACAGTCAGTGGATGTACATAAATTAGTGTATTCTAAATTGATTGCAGACGGCGATGTGAGTACATATAAGAATATTTTAGAAAGTCGACCGTATCCAAATATTACCGTAGAAAAGATTGAGTGTTCTAATCATTTATTACGTAATTATAATGGAAAGAACTTGAACTTGATGAAAGATACATCGATTCCAATAGGTGAACGAAAACTGCTCAACAATGACCGTCTTAAACGTTTACGGATAGCTGTTAAATCAGCAGTTCGATATACTAGAACAGCTCAAAATTTTCCTTTGTCAGTCAAAATAAAAAATCTGCAAAAAGACATTTTAAACAGTCCACAGCACATATTTGGAAAACATACAAATTACGAAGACTATTTCTGCACCACTGAAAAAATATTTAAGGTGAACGCATCCAGTTTTGCATGTCATGCTCGAAGTCTCCTGTACAACCTCAATAACAACAGAGCTGAAAACAATTTAATGCTATCGTCACAAAATATATAGGAGGAAAACGAATAAACTACGCGTTAAAAGATTCTTACGAGCTAAGATGTTACGCGGCAGTAGTTGCTTTTAATACCGGAAAACCTATCTATACATTATATAAAACTGTTTTCAATAAAAGTCCATCTGTTGCTGTAATAAAATTCGAACAGCAAAAACACTTACAACAAAAAAGCAACTTGTATTCAACGCTGACAGGACTGATTATGGGTAAGCATGTCAAAAGCCCGACATGCCTTTCGATGACTATCAAACCGCCAAAGAATTGTTTCAAGAAAACCTGAAACAGCAAATACAGAACGAACACGAAATTGAAAGAGATACAGCATTACAAGCAGAAAGCGCTCTATGGTTGGAACTAAGAAGGTGTCTGTTAACAGCATCAAATTTCTCCAAAGTTTGCAAGCGGCGTGAAAATATCAACTCGGCGCTTCTTGTAATAATAAATAACGTCCCAGCCATCCAGCATGGTGAAACAAATGGAACCATTGCCTTGGAATAATTAGCGAAGCAAGAAAATATCGCCATTAAAAAATGTGGGTTGCACATTGATGACAAATATTTTATTGGGCGCTACGACAGATGCATTATTTGATGAAGGTTTAATAGAAGTAAAGTGTCCTTTATCAGCTTTCGGCATGAATGCCAATGACGCTATAAAAGCGAAAAAAATCAAGTTTTGGAGAGTTAGGAATGGAAAGACTTACTGTAAACACCAAACATGCCAGTCATGTTTGGTGTTTACAGTAAGTCTTTCAAATACAGGGCCAGTTGCATATCACAAAAAAACAACTGTGTTTGTTTGCTGTATGGACTGGACCGGATCAGCCTCTGAAAGTAGAAAGATAGTAAAAGACCATGATTTCTGGGCAAATAAAATGGAACAAAAGCTGCAAAAATTTTACATGACATGTTTACTGCCTGAAATTGTGGACTCCAGAAAAGCACGTTCTATCGATATTCGAAGCATCTCGTACTAACATAATTATTATAAATATAGTTTGTTTATATGTTATAAATAAAGAAACTAATAAGTATCTTGCATTTTTCACTCGTGTTGCTACACCTGAAAATAAAAACATATTAGGAATTATACATCTTTTAATAGGATAATAGACAGCCAGTATCCTATTTATATGGATAAGAGGTCTCTCACACGCACAAGCATTCACACCACACACATGCCCCACACCGACACCCCCCCCCCCCCAAGCACACTCCACATACACCACGGGGTCACATATGTCTCATCTGAAACGTCCATTACACGCTCATTCAATCATAATTCATGTAAAAAAATTATACCTATTTCTAATCTAAACTTATATGTATACGCAGGTCAAACTATACTATACTTTTATTATAGCGAATGTCGTACTACGCAACGATATTTATATAGAGTAAACAAAACATTCATAATAGCAGTTACGGATCAAAATTGTATGGTCCCGCTGCAGTGAATCGCAACGCACACTACAATAGGACCACAGGACGGCACAAAGACAATTAGTGCACAGTGAAGTGCTACTAACATAGGTTTAAGTTTTATATACTAACACATTTGTATTTAATGTATATGTGTTAGTTTGTAAGGTATTTATCTATGGGCCATGGATGCCTGAAATAAACGAATAAATAAATAAAAAATAGTAGCGCGACGAAATTGATAGGGACTCTTAACCGTTATCGAATTATAAGTCGAATTCGTGACCTTATTTGTAAATCCCGAATGGTGGTTTTGAGGGTATTTAAAAAGCTGATACTTTTAGTTACCACAAAAAGTAAATCCAAAATGGCAGCTGCAATAAATTATAATTTTTTTGTCATGGATGTCGTTTTCATGGTTTTCGAGGGTGATGAAGCCAATAGTGCTGTCAAATGTAAATCCAATATGGCGGCTGCAATAAATTATCTTCTTTTTCGTCATGGGTGTCGTTTTCATGGTTTTCGAGGGTTTTGAAGCCAATAGTGCTGTCAAAATGTAAATCCAAGATAAACAAAAAAAAAATACTTATCAAAAACATTAAAAGTTACAACCCTTGCTTCAATGGAGCGTAGGTAATTATTTCTTCAATTAGGCTTAGTTTCTGTACTGTTCCATATTTTTATACTGTGGCTTGGTCTCCTATTATTCTTGGAATTAATAAGACCTTAATACGAGATATTTTTTATGAAATCTTTCAATGTTCCTACATTTTTATGATTAAAATAGTATAAGAAGGATATTTTGGTATCATTTTCAGACGTTCTCAATGGCTTCGCTTAATATTTAGAGAAGATTTAATGAACAAACCGCCACAAAACTATACCGTTTGTGAAGACCATTTTCATACTGTGGATATTCTACCGGGAAAGCATCGCAAGAAGCTTAAAAAAAATTCGTTACCATCTCTACACCTACCAGACTTACAAACAAAAAGAAATGTACAAACAGTAACCGAAGCTCCGAAGATGGTTGAAATCGGTACCCAAACACTAGCAAAATTTTTAGTGAGTGACACAAACTTCTACATATATGTATAGCCCAACAGACCATCAGGGTTGTCACTCTTATCTAAAAAACAATTAGGCCTAGTTTCGATACTGCTTTAGCTTATATATTTACTGTGTCGTAGTCTGAGAGAGATCTTGGATTTAGAGATCCTGGGTTCAATTTCCAAGTCGAGCAAATTTATTGGGTTTTTCTATAAAATTCTCAGTAGCAGCTCGAACTTTGGATTTGTGCCCAGTTAATGACAATATACTTGTTTCCTATTACATGGGAGTCATGGGACCTCAAAATACCGACAAATTGTGGGTGTACATTGGTACATCTCTGCCTAACCATTCACGGAATAAAGGCGTGTTGATATGTTTTATTTATGTATAGAATATTTATTTCCATCTCAGATCGATTGCGATGTTATGTCTATATTGTATTTATAGCTAAACGTAAACCCATACTTTAATTTCAGGGACCCATGTACGTACAAGTGCCACCAGAGCAAAGTCAAGCATCTGAAGTAAAGGATCCAGAACCACAACCAGATACATCTGTAGCCAGTGTAGTAGAAGCATCGGCAACCGCCTTTGGACAGTCGGTAGGCGCTCAGTTACAACATCTGTCGAAGGTACAGAGATGTATCGCTGAAAAGCTCATTTCTGATATCATTTACCACGGAAAAATGGAGCAATTAACAATGAATTCGTGTGTCAACCTGAATTTGGACATAAACACACCTCATGATCAACCTATGAACGAGAGTAATATAATAATTCCTAAATCTGAGCCTTCGTGGTACGACATGGGACACAGTGACAGCTCTCAGCAAGAGTCTTCGTCAAGTGGCACATTCTTAGCCAACGCAGACATGGGAAATCAGAGAGATCAGGAAACAGAAAGTGCTGTTAGTTGTATAAAATGTGAAGCAGAAGAGTCACATAATATGACGTTTCATATAACGCAAGACGATTTAAATGAACAGAGTAGTACCAGCATTATTAAAACCGAATGAACCGCTATTATAAATGTTAGTTCGCCAATAATTATTGTTATTTCATAAGTTCACGCCAAGATTGCATTTAATTAAAGACTTTTTTGTGATATATTCTCATATTTATTTATTCATACCATAATGAAAATATTTCAGATATTTGGGTATTAGATATATACCCAAATATCACATCCTCAGGACATTTCTGGAGGAAACACTGGCACTAAATTTTTGTCAAGTGCGTCAGAAATTTACATCCACGTTTCGTGGATCCCGTCGTCGTCATCGGAGAAACCAATCCTTTTTCTTTATGCTATGATGGCCAAGTTTAGAGAAGATACCACGTGTGGTATCTTCTAACTAACTAACAAGGGTTAGTTTTATAGTTTGTATCGTGATACAAAACTATAAAACTAACCCTTGTTGATTAAATTGTTTATGGTAATAAATTTAATAATGTAGTAATTCTGCTTCTAAAAACAATAAAAAAATATGATGAGGTACATTTAACTATTAATATAATTTATAATATGTAGTAAATAATTATTATTATGTTATCTATTTGCCTCAAAACTTTTATTTATTTGTTTATAAACAATTATTTGGTATACTGTATAATCTGCTCTTACATTAGTTTTGGACTGTCTTTTCTTTTTTTAATTAAATACAAGAAACGAACCCTTATGTTTCCAAACCACCATCATAGCAATTTTATAAAATACGCCGTAATACTTACTTTAGTAGGTCTCACAATATGACCAAACAATCTAAACACATTCTTTTCAATTCTAATTACATTCAGGTAATTACATTGTCTTTTAACCGCAACATTACCTTACCACAATACATGATTCTTATTATTCAAAGTTGACCACACATCCTACTTCGAAAGGAAATTATTTCTAATTTTCTACTGCATTTATTCTTCCTTAATGTCTCTTCTGTAGTATTGGGTACTTATTCAACATTCACTTCTATGCCTCCATAAGTATGAGCAGAGTGCAGACCGCCATCTTGCTCATGGATAGCCAGCGGTGTCATCCATACTAATATTATAAAATGTGAAAGTAGGTAACTGTCCGCCTGTCTGAACCAATTTCATGATTTTTTTATAGAGATTCGATTTTGGAGAAGGATATAATGCTAATAAGTACGTGGTTAAATGGATACGTTCAAGATAGGTAAATTATTATAGCGGCGTAGGTGTCGTAGGGTCACTCTTTCGCCAACGAAGCATATTAAAACTACGAAAACATTAATCTCTAACTTACATTAGTACCCTCCAACCTACCCCGAGTCGAGAGAATCCCACAAAACAGAAACCAGTCCTAACGCACACTTACACCCATACTTATTTCGTACACGCTCTATAGTAAACAAACTCACACAAACGCAATGTACAGCTGATCTCGCCCGATCACTTCGAGACGGGTAGCGAAATAGCGTTGTGCGGCGTTGCCACACCGTGCGCTCCGACGTTGCCGCTCCGCCCATCACACAACACAAGCAAATATTTGAAACTCGAACTTGGATGGCATTGCGAATTGGAATAACGTGGTAAACGGGTGTAAGTATGACATACACGTATACTAAGCGTATACTATAGTATATTAAATAGGTATTCAATAACGGGTCCTGCCAATTAAATGGATTGAAACTGGTTTTAATTTTGGCCGTTCTTAATTGGACGGCAAGGAGAAAAACATTGAACGTGAATGCATTTTAACGAGGTTTTTTATACTTAATCAGTTGCAGACTTGCAGTATCTCTTGTAACTTTTAACAAACTTTTACTTAACTTACGGTAGGGGTATGTACCTACTGGCCGTTAAATGCGCAGATCATTAAATTATTGTGAAAAACGGAGGAAAAAGTTTAAACATACTTAGTCAGCCAGCTTTGGAAAGTAGATACCTACTTACGTGCGATTTTAAAATTTTGGTTAAGTACCTATAGTTAATTAGGTACCTACATAATTCAGTGTTTTTATCTTTTCTGAATGTTACGTCCTTGGTTTGGATTAGGTTGATTGCCATTAGTCAGAAGGTATAGATAGACCCTTTATTGTGACTTGAGATTCTGAGTATCCGCAGTGGTCAACGTTAATAAATTTGGGGCGTCTCTTCTGAGAAACATGGAATAGTAATACCTATTTAATTATACTTACTATCCCAAATTTCTTAGAACAGACAAAATAAGATTGAGCCTCTTAGTATCCATTAGTAGAGAGATCGGAATTAGGTAGAGCGATGATTGTAAACTTACAACTAAATGTTGATGTTTTTTTAAAGATAAATAAAACAATATTCAACAACAGAAAACAGTAGGAATGCAGGTAACGTAATCATAACAGTAAACAATTTTACCCACAATATTACTACGATTTGAGGAATAGCCATATTTTTATTTATGCAATCGTTACATTCTCGGTAATTAGTAACTAACAAAGCAAGTACCTACTGACTTGTAATCGTAATCGTATCTATAGTCCCTGTAGATACTTATACATATCATATGGAAAGTCATTAATTCTACTAGCCTTTTTTTTCAACTATGCTGAGGTCTAGTTCCAGTCCAACCAGCTGAAAAAAAGGAAACTGTAGTTACAGTTCCCTTTCCAATTAGGTAAGTCTACTTTAAGAAGTTTCTTAAAGTAGACTTACCTAATTAGGCATCTGAAGAATTTAGGATTATTTTATAGGTACACTAAAGCAGTCGCATCAAATTATTTGATTTACCACACAACCTGCCCTGACCTTAGTTCGTTTTTCAAAATACCTGTACTTACTATTTTTAAATAATTAAACTTCTAAAACATGCTGTTAAATTATTGCTGTATGAAAAAAAGAAATAATCCAGCCAAGCACTTCTTTTCTCCAGCTATGTGTCGTCATCTCCGTTAGGTATGTATATTGTACATCCCTAATTAATGAATAGATTAGGTGCGTATTGATTTAATACTATGGTTATGACGTTTCATAATAAGCAGTAAATAAATTCATTGAAATTAATATTTTAATACTTAAGTTTGTAAAAGGTTTTCCACACGATCTCACCCGCGGTTGAACCATGGTAAATTGGTGACTACTGTCACCAAGTAGACAGTAACACTCACAGGCCAGTTAATAAAGTGCGCAGAACTTAGTCAAGGTTGTTGACAATTTATTATTAACAATAAATTGATCACGTGGTATTAAGCGACTGCCAATAATCGTGACTGAGCTTGCCGAATGTGAGCTTAATATAACTTTTTAACCATTTTTGGTAACTTGTATAGGGGGTAGGTAATTAAGTAGGGGACTTCCCTGTATTAAAAATGTTATTCTTATTACTAGCTGACCCAACAGACGTTGCTTTGTCCAAATTTCCATAAATAATTACAAAATCCCATAGAATAAAAAACACTAAGTACTTAAAATTTTCCCGAAATTCCAATTTTCTGGGCAACGCTTCCAATTTTTCTTACCTACCCTAAATTCCTATTAGTAGCTCACACTAAAAATTCCAAATTAGTCTTGTGCCGTTCTTAAAACGATGGATGAGGAATGATCAGCATATCTTTTTTATTTATAAAGAAAATTTATTGTGTACTTTTTAACTTATTATACTTACATACAAACATAAACTTTAATAATATGTAGGTAGATGCTTACTCAAATACTGATTAGGTACAAAATATCCTGTAGGTAATTAATTCACTATCAAATAGACATTTTCGCACATTCCTCCTTCCTCCTTTGGTCCTCTGGTCACTCTGCCTTGTATTGATTTTCAGTTTTATGTTCGTGGAGTACGGTTAGACCTCGTTCTAGATCAAATGGGTCAAACTGAGTTACTAAGAACGGGTTTTAATAAATACTTTAGTCACTACTTAAAAACTAGATACTGAGGTGCTAATACCTACCTCTAACTTTAGGTAACTAAACACCTTTAATTTTAGACCTACTCGTAACACAAACAAAAAATTTGCTTTCAGATTCATCAATTCCATTTTCTATGTTTTAGGACTAATTCTCCAGATTTGAACCACAGTCAGAACGAATTTTTTTTTCAATTTACTAGGTACCTTTTTTAAGAATGATAAGTCCTTTTCGGCCCTTTTCGGTAATAGTCATTTTGAGGTTTAGGTTAACAGGAATAAAACCATTCAAAACTCAGTGGCTACCTATTTCCGCAATAAGGGAAAAAGTATTTAAGAATTTAAAATTAAAACAATTGCAAAACAACTAGGTAGGTACCTAGTGCGGCTAGTGCCAGACTCAAATAAACGCAATCAGCTCCAAAAATAAAAATCGTTGTTTACAATCTCTATTTTATTGCAAGCGACTTGGAGTGTTCATAAATAACCTAAAGTTTTCTCGTCACTTTTTGAAGTTTCATTTATGTATGTATATACCTACTCTATTTTTTATCAACCGAAAAGATGTTTTCTGCCAAAACTAAGCTGGAATCTGAGGTAAGTATGGTAGCCAAGCCGGGCAAGCCGGCTAACCGACAAAACAAAGTTTGAGCCAGCCGATAAACGTGGCGCGGCCGCGGCATCGATCGGCGTTGTTGCCGCTCCGCCAAACGTTGCCGCTCCGCGCGCCTATTATTATTTATTATGTTACGCGCCGACGCTGCACGTCTTGCGTTGCGTCACTCGTGCAATGCCCGGAGCCTGGACTGGGAGAATTTTATACCAGAATTTAGAGTAGTATGAAAGTAATCTTGCATGTGGCACATGAAGGGATCATAATTACTTAAAAGTTATCCATGATAATGTAATGTAAGTATGTAAATATTGGTGATCGAGCACTTTGAGAGATTTTATTTTTTTGCTAGGTATTTATTTCTAGACTTAGTTGTTTCAATTATTGTAAGAACATACAATTATTGTAATACATTAGGGCGGCTCGATGCCGTCCGTCCAACAGCTCAGTGTTAGTCTCCTATTATCAGTAAATTTAAATAATGCTGGCATGAAAATGATCGGATGCGATTTGGAATCATTTCATAAGAAAACTATCGTTCTAGCACTTCTAGTATGTAACCCAAACGTTTCAAAAAGCTAATGAAAATTCCCTAATGAATATTCAAAGTTAGGGCTAGGTAGGTACTAACAAAAATACGCAACACAATAATGCCTCGTTTTTATGCATTACTTTGATTCATGTGTGTTACATTGTATTTAGTTAGAACTTCAGAAGAAAAACTTAATGTATTGTCAATTCCACTTTCATCCAGGATTCCTTCAGCCTAGTGGACTCAATCGATAACCGGATTTGAACCCACATCAAATGGTTTTATTGCAGCTAAGGATTTCTAGAAATTGAGAGAGATAGAAATTGATTGATATTCGTTCTAAGAATAAGTAGGTAGTATCTATTCTTAGAACGAATATTTACAATCCTCAATTTCTAGAATTCTAGTTCGTAGGTAGTTATAGTAAGTACTAAATACACCCATCCACTTGACCCCTTCAAGATACTTCTTGGCTTAGGTTAGGTCCTCTTATGAATTCCGTACTTGAGAATCCTTAAGAAAAGTGATACCTGAGAATAAAGCTGCCATTCATAATTACATATAAGGAATGTTTCCGAAATTCTATCCCTTTGAAGTTTCTAAGCGAACAATTCGCAAAGAATGTCGTCGAGTTAAAAGGCAAATTTTACGTAGGTACGATTTGAATATACAACAAATTCTATAACTAATATTATAAAAGAACCAGTTGGACAAAAACCCAGTTTTAAAATATAACTAACATAAAAAAATAACTTATTTTTTGTGGAATAACACCCCACTGTTTGTAATCGTAATGGAATTAAAATTATCTAGATACGATACTATTCGATGAGCAGGATTTATCGCACGCATATTCGAAACCTTGATTTTAACTTTTTAAATCTTACATCATCACGTATTTCTCGGAATTTGACAGTCTATCTGATCTTTGTGTAGAGAAAAATATGGCAATTTAGTGTGACCTTGCATACCTCCTCCGCTTAGTCTTTGTTCATTAATCTATTGTATTCAGTAGCACAGAGCGTAGGTATAAACTGGTTTCATCTTGTTATTTTAGGTCTCCGTTTTTTTAGCATAGAAGTAATATTTATAATCCTGAAACACAGGTTTATAAAAACCTAGATCAGGTAGGTCGCTACATACCTCTAGTTTAGAATATGTCTTTTTGCACCTATTATAAATAACTATGTACTTTAGTTTTACTTATTATTAAGACCCTAATCTTATACCCCACTGTTGTAAAATTGTAATGTATTGACGAAATGTACACCTTTTTGTAAAAGATTTTTAAATAAAGATTTTTATTATTATTATTATTATTTATTTGACTTTTCGTAGCTAAACTGGTCCGACGTAGGTCTTTTTCTACCTTTATTACATTTTGGAACAAATTAAAATAATTAACGTTGACTATGATTTTTATTAGGTATTATTATTATTTTTAAATTGTCAAATTATTCATAAATTGGTGTTCTTGGGTTTCTGCTTAGGCTTATCTTTGGGCAAAACGCGTGAGTGTATTTATTGTATGTTTAAATCGAAGTATTTACAAAACAGTGTATTTAATTTGAAAGTAATTAAATGAAATCTGAACTTTGATAAAAGAATGTGCTTGTTACCGGTTCGCCGTGAAGGTTATTTATATTACAAATGATCTCAACGTTTGATTGGTGCCTAATTAATAATACATCATAGTTACATCACTGCATTAGCGGCAAGTCTATCAATAAGAACAACACATTAGGCTTCTTATCAACTGTTGACACTATGTGACCATTCTGGCTTCCCTGTTGATTCAAGTAAATAAATAGAAAACGTATCTACATAATGGAAAATGACCGAAACTGGACAAGTTTATAATTTTCATGGTCGTTTTCGCCTAATTCGATTCTTAAGCAGATCCATTAACATATAATAACAATAAGTAGATAGCCACCAAAAATGGCTAAATATGAATTGACTTAGAGGGATTGCTGAATGTGTCTAATGTAGCATTTGTAATTCAGCCACATTTAGTAATTCCTCTTTATTTCATATTTAGAACTCGAACAATTTCTTAGCATTTTTGTAATATTCATATTTTATTAAAAATGGCCGGCCGCTGGTTTAAAATTGTGGAACGACTTGCAAATGCTGAGCACACCACTAACAGCTAGTAAGTATAGCCGATACGGCTCGGTCCAAATTATACTTGCACAAAATCTATTGTTATTTCAGTCTAACTTTTCATATAGCAATTCTTAGCCATCATTAAACTTTACACATCTTTGTTAGTATCAAGTAAACACTGCCAAAAAAATATGTTGTAAGTATCTACACGAAACGTTTGTTGAATAATCAACAGACAGTTCGTAATTATTCAGAAATTATACAGAAAATTTAAAACCACATGTTTTGAATTTTCTGACTCCCGACGTAGAACGAATCAGTTACTTCGTACACTTTAGTGGAAAAGACTAGCGAGACAGCGATCAAAATAAAAAATATGTAAATCAGCTTCTGTTTGCAAGTGTCTGCCGGTATAGTTATTAATAGTGTTAGATAAGTTCTTAATATTTGAATAATAATGCATCTTCGAAAAATAATTATCATTTCAAACTATGATTATTAGCAAAGTTCTGGAAGAATTAAAAAGGTTAATTTTCAATTACCTGCATGTCTAAAGGAACAATGAGAATAGTATAAAGGAGTATACAGTAAAAATATTTATTTTTAGATTAGGTTGTATAAGCAGTGTGGCCTTAACTTTTACTATGTCATTTTTTAATACCTAACGATCATTACAGACTACTCAAAATCGTCACGAGTTCGTTTAGTAACGTTTTAGCTCAAGGCAGACCGGATGCTACTCTGTTAGTAAAAACTGTACATAAAACAAAAAATTGCAACACCATTACCCCGCTGCGGTGAATGTGAAACGAACAAAGCGCTAAGTGGCAAGTGCTCACGTTCTCTGACGGATGGCTTTGTTTATATACTTCTTGATTCTGCTTTCTGCCACGCCCGAGATCTTGTCCTGCTACACGGTACACCCAGCTCTTTATGCTTTAACTCGTACGTAACTACAGTGTCTCTTGATGCGTAGACATGTAGGATGAAGCTACTACAGCACCACGTGTACGAAACTCAGCTCGACATACATATCAAGCCGTACATTTCCAATATACGCTGACAGTCATAAATTATACATATAATAACCCTCCTTTTTGCTTCGCCTTCGTTGGGTATTAAAATAGTATTTTGGTAAAAATTAGCTCTTTCATTTCATTACGTCGTAATTATTACATTACTTCCCATAATTTGATCCTTATTAGGGACACTATCGGATACTGTAGTACAATACAGCCTGTGATTTTTATTTAAATTAACGGATTCATTTTCTGGATAGAAAAAATGATTTTTTTAAAACACAATGATGCAGTTATAATGTTCATCAAAATCAGGCCCGAGACCTTTGAGTATTTCTTCGTTATTTCTTAAAAAAACAGATTTGAATCCACACCCACTTGAAAGATTCACCTGTACTTTTTGTAGCTGGATAAGTTGACATATTATATGTACTGTCTTGTCTAGGTTCGAAACAAATACATGTCTATGTAGATATTTTTACGGACCCGTTGAAATGAAAACACGTAAGAATTATTTATAAACATTTTAAACACCTGCATCATAAAAATTTAACTACTAGTGAAACCACGGACGATGTAATCAGCAGTGCGGTGCTATGTTTCACGGGAAAAGGTTTTATAATGATTTGAGAACGACTTTATTGATTGAGCAGCGTCACGCGATACTGATATCAAGTTTTATGCGACACCGTTCTTGGCCACTGCGAAAGTGGAGAAGCCACCCGTGTATCCCGTAAATGTTTTTTCGTCATTTGGGCCACAATGATTTTATAGTCATCGATTCCTTTTTGTAACGATGATCATTGGAACAACTTTTAATTTGCAACTTGGACAAGACAGACAATTTTAAATTTCGAATTAATAAATTCGATTTTGAATAAGTATGGCTCACATACCTACTTTTCAGAACCTAAGTATTATGATTTAGATTTAGAACGCAACTCTTTCTGAGATTCTTTGACTTCAATTAAAATCAAAATACGTGCAGAAATACTTTAATGAATAACGTGCAGAAATTTAATATAGCCTATCCTCAGGTTATCGGTCTTGCCCAGAAATTGGGTTGCGAACGTCTGATGGCAGCTGTTTCGTGTAAAATACTGATATACAGACGCATCTGGTTAAACTGAAAGTCGACCCCAACATACCTACCTACTTGGGAAAAGTTCACTGTAATTCGTCAATAAATTAAAGCAAACGTGACACTTATGTGATTAAACTTACATACTTACTTTAGATGTACATGTAAATGTACCTACTTATTTGTTACGAAATCTCATTAAGAAAGTTTATTGTTCTGTTATTTAATTTATGAATCGACAACCCCTTCGTCAATAAAATGCTTAAATCATTTTATTAATCAAAATTGCAAATGCAGACACGATATTATCGAATTCGGTTTTAAGTGGCGTATAAAATAATTAAAGTTGTTTACAGAATTATCTTATCTAATCTAATATGACTAACTGATAAAATAATATTATTATGATGGGCAATATTTTCAATTAAGTAGGTACTTGGATAATTTCCTCCGTTTCTATATAAAAAACGGAATTTAGCTAGCCACTTTCGATAAAATATTTATTCACGTAGATATAAAGAGCATATAAACGCCTGTATTCCCCAAAGGACTTCTAGCGTTCCCCAGGAATCAGCCCTAACACGCATTACACAGGGCGGGTCTACGGTAGTCTAGACTAATGAAGCAGTTTCTCCAAAAGCCCTAAGTACTACAAATTTTGGGAATTAATTGTTCCAGAGAGATTACCCATAGTATACCTAGGTTTATTTTATGTGGGATAAATTAAGAAGCAGCGTAAGACTGTAATGTCTCATTCCGCCTCCTTTGATGATAACCCGTTGCCTGCACGTTCGATGACAAGCAAACACGTGCTCTAGTACGTTCAAATTGTATACGCATGCAGTAGGTATAATATTGTATGTGGTGTGAACTAGTGTGATGTATGTGGTTGTCGGAAGGGTCAGCCGCCCCTCTGCGCCGCTCCCCCGCGTTCTATCGATCGCGCCACGTTGCCGCCTCGCTACTTTCCCCGCGACGTTGCCAGCTCGCGGTTACTATTTAGTCAGATTATTGTAACAAGACCGACTGGTGTATCATTACTTGTTGCCGGCGCTCCTCGCTGTAATCCTAACTTAGAACTGGGACTGGTCTTACTGGTATCCCCCTCCTGTGTTAAATATGTTACATTTTAAGCTAACCTCGCCTCTTGATCTTTTATGCACGTGCTAAGAAGTAGGTAGGTACTTACTTATAATTCTTAGTCCTAGCCATTTCGTTTAGATATTTTACTCATTATCACGCCTGTATTCCCCGAAGTGTTAGGCAGAGGTGTACCAATATGTATACCCACGGATCGCTTTTGCTATAAAACCTCGAACGAATTTCAAGTAACGTTATTTTACTTGCTTCAAATCTTTAATATACTTACCTACCTACCATCCATTTGCTCTACCTATTTATTTAATACATTCTGATAGGTATTTATAAACAAGTTTCATTCATCATTGTACTTTCATAAGTACCTACTGGAATAAAGATTAAGTAGGTAGTATAGTGTAGATTGGTGTCTAACTATGTACATAAATATGAACTACCTAGCTATCTTGTATTAATTGCATTCATAATGGACATTTTCAAATACACCATTTAACAATAGGAAAAAGCCTATCAACTACCTACTTAACTTAAATCTAATACAGGATCATCTCATCAGCTGATAAGTGTGTACTTACTTTATTATAAATTAATTTACTTTATTATAATTTAATTTAAAATACTTTCTTATAAATTAAAATGGGTCAGTAGGTGGGATCGTAATTTTGAAACACCTAAATATATATTGGTTTCTGACATTTACGCGAATATTATACATTGAAATAAAACTACTTTTAACGGATTTTATAGCGTATATTGATATTATTAACTTCACAGCGTCTATGGTCAAGGGTAGACTGAGTCTACCCGTGACCATGGACGCTGTAAAGGGTCCGAAACGTCGGGAATAATATAAATATACTTACGTGATAAAATTCGTAAAAAGTAGTTTTATTTCAACACCTAAATATATATTTTAAATAAGTATCATAGTATAAAGAAACTGAAAAACGACAATTTTATGCTTGTGTCCTTGAGGTCACATTGAGATACACCTTTGTCGTGTTAGCTTTTGAAAAAAACTTTGTCAATACAGGTTTTCTTATTGAGGATCCACAGAACATAGGTACCTATGTGATTTATCCCTCTAATCTATCGTTTTAAAACAGAAAACGAATAGCATTACTGGTTGAGGCGTTTCTATAGAGGATACAATCATATCAATGACTTACTATCTAATAATAGCAATCAAGAGTAATAATTATAATGCCCACATATTTTATTTGCATACTTATTTTAAAAATTATATTCTCAGTGCTGACAATCTTCATTATCATCATATCAGCTGAAGGACGTCAACTGCTGAACAAAGGTCTCCCCATAAATTTCCTCAAGGACCGGCATTACGTGCCACCTGCATCCAACGTGATGACCATACAAATTACAACGCAGTTTATATATAAATCAATGTTTATTTGAAAAATGGAATGATAGAACCACAGAAATAACTATTTACGAAAAATCACCTGTAGCTGGGTCTAACTTAATATAGTTTCGTTTGCCGTTAGAAGATCTTAAACCTTTAATTAAGCACAACACTTCACTCCGGAATTCTAGTTTTTGGTCCATATTAAACTCCCTAACAGCAGGTAATAACGATTCGAAAAAAGATCTATCTTCGTCTTCACCTGGGGAATTAAAACTAACCGTGGCGTCAGGGAAAGGCGTATCTACATATTCTATGTCACTTTCCTGCTTGGCAGACCTTTTTCTTTTTAAATTATCGATAGTGGACGGTGAATCTTCCGGGTCACTACTACCCCACATACTGGAGTCGTTCAATAAATCGATTTTTTTGGTTTTAAAGCCTAGCCTTTTCTGTTTCGGGTCTTCATCCTCTTCACTCTGGTCTTCATTATCACAGTCCACGTCGCTTCCTGACTGACTGTTCTTATTATTGTATAAATCATTTAAAAAAGTCAAATGTTTCGCGTACACATAGCCTTTTTTGCCGTATTTCCGCTTACGATGACGTACGAAGGAATCTCTTATATTCCTCCATTTTCCATGCAGTTTGCGATCTGGAAATACGCAATCATTATTTTATACGATCGATAAATTTTTTGGAATAAGATTATTCCATTTTTAGTATATATATAAGTATTTATTCGCTTTAGCAACTGTTTCTGGGAACTAATTATAAAATTCAGATATATCGCTCTCATAAATAAACGGCGCCAATGCTTGAGCGAAGTACACTGCCCGAATACTTTTTAAATTAAAAGTACCAACGTCGATGAATAAAAATAATAATGACTTGACACTCCATGCTATGAGAAATAAATAAAATTTGTAGAATGTAATGAAAAATCACACACGCCTATTTAATATATAATAGTATACGTAGCCACGAACATGTCAACACCTCACTTGTCATCCACATCAGATGCAGGCAGCGTATAAAATAATGATGTAATGACCATACTGCAATTACTAATTGATCAGATAACACTAACTAGCACACAGATCGCAGAAGCCGCTGGACTGGTCGGACAGCAAGGAGTTAAAAATAAGACAGAATTAGTAGTAGACAAAATTTTAAATGTATCATTTTGAGCAATGTAAACGACGAGAGGCAATTTGACTCTTACATAGCTATTATTGATGTGGGATCTTAATAAATTTTGCTTTATTGCTGTGATTAGCTGTAACATTTAAAAGTACATAGTCCTCTAAATTTTTATTCTTTTTTTTTCTCCGTTTTTATTTATTTATTGTACCTATTAGGTCTTAGTATGTATTATTATTATTAGGTAAACATCAAACTGCATTGTTCTCATTAACTATTTATTATAAACTTTGTAAACCAAGATTAACATTGTAATCATTGAAATAAAACTACTTTTTACGGATTTTATCGCGTATATTGATATTATTAATCCCGACGTTTCGGACCCTTTACAGCGTCCATGGTCACGGGTAGACTGAGGTGGAGGGCGTCTTGATGATATAATTACTGACAGCTACCCTACATTTTTAATTGTTACATGATCAATGACAATTGTAATCATGTTTTTTTGTTGTAAAAAGAGTATCTATGGAGTTTCTTGCCGGTTCTTCTCCATAAGACCCACATTTTGGATCCGTGCAACTACATAGTTTTGACTTTTCAAAAGTGCTATTATATTGGTCTAATTGAAATCGCATCATTCGATAATTTCTAGATAAGTCAGAGCGGTGCAAATGATATATTTAAAACATTGATTTATGTTGTGTCATATGTGAGCATTATAATAGTTCCCTAATTAGCGAACACAAGGCATATAATGAAAATCAATTTCCTCATTAATTTGCTATTGCTAATTTAAATTTGGTCCAAATATGAAGTCAGATTGATTGTGCTTATATCCATACATACTAGTAGTAATATTGTAAATGCAAAAGTAACTTCTTCTTTATTTTTTTGGATGTGGCTGCTTTGTTCTCGTTAGGCGTAACAAAATATTAAGTAGATAATCATAGGCAGTCAGGAGTTAAAGCATTGCATCAAGTAGAGGCTTATTTATTGATAGCATTGCATTATTCAATGTTCCAATTAACTTCTTATATTTTTAATCCTCTATTATAAGCTAATATAACAGTACTGCATCAGCTAAGCTTGTTGGATCCTTGATTTCCGTATGTTAAGAGTAAAGAAGAATCCGAATTGCGCATTTAACCCCGAAAAGACAGGCAAGGCAAAACCTTTTCAAGTGCATGTTGTTGTTCACTTAAAAAACCTTACCGATGACCTTGAGGGACACGACGGGATTAATTGGCCTCCGGCACCGCTTTTTTATAGCCACCGTTTTGGTCACCTTACTACCTAGTCATGACCTCGTCTCAGGATGAAAAAAAAGTCCTTAATACTTTTATTTCCCTACATTATATAATACAGAATTAAATTTTATTGCACTTTTTCTCTACCTACTCTTCAACAAAGAAAGCTGTAAGTTTTCAAATTAGGCATTACCTACCAATATTTTCGCTCGTACAACAAGCGAATAATACTTAACCTGAAAAAAGTGAATGGATGCGTTCAAGTTGCGTGGGGAAAGGCAATCGCTTTGAACCGTGATCGATCTGCCGACTGGGTGCCCAACCGCGAACTCTGCTTGCAAGGTGACGCATAATCGCAGGTATACATACGATGGCCGCGCACGATCGAGGTAATTCCCATGCATTACACTAAGTAGCTAGGTACCTACATATAATTTTTGCATCGTAATCATACCTAAATATCGTAATGCTAAAACTGTGTAGTACATGTTTTCGTTATCTCCTATCTTCCTACAGTATAACTTACAATATAATGTCGTTATTTCCAACCATTATCACGTGTGGCAACAGCTGTGAATTAATTTCTGACATTAAAAGAGTACCTACCTATCTTTTTACTGATAAATTGATAACGCTAGTAAACCTTACATTCGGAAACTCAGTGACAGTGCCTAAGAAACTAATATGATAGGTATAATATTTTTTTACACTGCTTGCAGAGCTGATAAATATAAATACCTAGTTTCGAAAATGCCGGTCATACTTACAAACATCGAATTTTTCCTTATCTGGAATTTCGTCAAAGTCTGATATAAATACCCTAGCTATGTCCAACCACGCGTGTTGTTTTTTGCTTTTAAACCGGTAGTCTTCACTGTTTATGTCCCATATTTCTGGGTACTTTTTCACTTCACTTATAAACATTTCGACGTCTAGGCAGTATGAGCTCATGTTTGGCACTTGAAAAACGCCGCGGTTTTACTGCGACAAACAACACAGCAGCCAGTACGGACGATCGACGCGGAGTGACGCAGCGGGGTCGCAGCGGCCCCGCCGTACCCCGGTTGCGTTTCGTGCACGATCTGGCAACGTCGCACACCGAACGTCCTCATTTTTTGTTTTAATCATTTATTGTAATTTATTATTATTTGTTTACCTTATTGTCTAGTAATAATGTAAATGATGTAGGTAGTTTGTGTATTATTTTAATTAAGTCATTAAAATTATCGTTCTGTACGTACCTACATAATATAATCACAGGTACCTATCAATGAGCTCACAAAGGTTTATTTTTATCTACCTGGTGATAGTGGCTTCACGTGTCTGTCTTGTTTCCTCAGGTTTCATAGTAGCGATTATTGCACAGCTGTACAGTGACCGGTGAACGGATCTTGCTTAAGCGCTGACCTTCATCTGCGCAGAAATGAATTATCGGATCTGTTTTGCGGTATGACGTGAGGTGAGAGGGTGGCGCGACATATTTCGAATTATGTGATTTGATCATCACGACACACGTTATTTATTACCGCCAATTGTGATTGGTTCTCAGGTCTTCGTGCGCAAATCCAATCCTTATTTTTTCGCCAAGCGCTCAAGATCCGTGCCGGTAACTGTATCTACATTTTTTGCTTGCTACACTAGGAATTAAATATTTCGCCTTTCGGCGAATGTCGAGCGTCCAAAGTTTCTGACAGACCTTTCCGGATAATGTGCGGCGAAACTTAATCGATGGTGCCTACCTGTTCTACCCACGATAGTAACATACTTACACGAGTATACGCCTACGTTCTTTTAGGTCGGACATAGTTTTTAGCTCGAGGGAGCTTTAAAAACTTAACCGGACTAGGTGGCGAGGCACCAAATGCCTCCAGCCAGGGGCAACTTATAAACTAAGCAACACGGCTAAGGGCGTCCCCTGCGGGACTCGGACCTCGGCTTAGGGCGTTGCAGGGGGGGCAGCTAGGGACGGCTGGGTCTGGGTTCAAATTATTTTGGGGCTAATTTAAAGCTACTGGCTCGGCACGGGCCGGCTCGAGCAAGGGACGGGGAGGATTACCGTTATGGGGTCTTCGCGACGGGCCTCGCAGGCGAGGACGGTATATCGGGCGGCGTTTTTGTGCGTGTGTTTTGAGAGTGCTAGTTTGACTCCTGCGCTAGGGTGATTTGGTCGTCAGGGTAAGTGAGTGCGTGCCTTGGGCGGCGCACTCTACTTATCTGAGAGGGTTTGTAGTCTACGCTACTGACCACAAGGGGATTAGGGTGAAGGGGGGCCGAATTGAAATAGCGCTTAGAGGCGCGTTTCATAAACTGCTTGATGGTAAGCAGTTTTAGGTCTAAGTGAAGGTCTCTATTGCGCACGTACCAAGGGGCGTCCGTGGCTTTGCGCATGAATCGGTTTTGGAGGGAAGCCCAATGGGTAGGTTATTTCATTTTTATAACCCTGGTAGCTAAATGGTTGTAAAATATAATTCGATTATTTTTCCCCTAGGTACTGGGAACGCCATAAGACCTACACTTGGAATGCTAATTTTATTAAAATTCTCGTTTTTTCCTCAAATTGGTGACTTACACAAAGGATTTGAACAGTTGTGCGCAGTATTAATTACTCACGTAAAAGATTTATAAATAAATGTATCATGTGTGTAGAGCGTGTAGGAAGTTCCAGATGAGTCAGGTCATAATTATGTAGGTCTGTATTTCGGTTACATAATCTTCGCCTAATTTAAATCGGACTTGAATATTCTAAGTCCAGAAGATTTTGATCTTTTATCGTACTGAGGTTAATAAAACACAAATATGAACCTGATTTTCTAAACAGGATTTGGCTGTGGTATCTTCTAAGATCCGATACGGATAAATCTGCAATTAATAAGATTTTCTTTAGAAAAGGAATAAATTGACTGCCTCATCATCATAAAGATCTCCGCATATGAAGCGGAAAGTGCGAGGGAAATGAGAATATTATCCTACTAATGTATAAAACAACGTACAACTATGAGAATTATTGCGAAACTTTAGAATAATCACACAACTTCAAAATTTAGGGCGCGCACTTCCCACGAACTGTGTTCCAACGTGAAGTTTTGCATTTCGCTGAAAGATATGGCGGAAGCCAGAAAACTTGGCCGCGTTTTATAACTTCTTTCACTTGTAGCCTTTTAGTGCCAACTTCGTTTTATTGGAGGCTTTCATAGGTAAAAAATAATTGAATTTGATTATGGGAGACTAAATTTGATTTGGTTTTGACAGAAAATAAATAAGCCAGTGTGGACTAAACGGCTAAATAACTGATGTGTAACGTTTTTGTTTCAGGTATTAAGCCATAAGGTGGTCGTGACTCAGTAATATCCGAGGTAAAATAATACAAGACATAAAAATCTAATAACATTTATTATATTAAGTAAACAGGAAACAAGACATCACAAAGTATATAGTTATAGGCAAATCCTATTTTAACATAAGGAAAATGGGCCGGCGAACATTAATCTATGTGTAGATATTTTAAAACAAAATTATGGTTAGGTTCTATAGAAACAGGTAAAAAAGTAATCCAGGTGTATTAATATTAGTAAAAAGGTCTTTATTTAATAAAATTAATAAAATATATATTTTTTTTTTTTAATAATCTGTGCCATCTTTATAAATTCTTTCTATCATCCCATATGGTATGGCTTAGACTAGAAAAAATATAGATTTGCTTAACATTTAATAATCCTCGAAAGACTTCTCATTAACTAAAAAGAAACTATAAACTTAATTAAATTGACTGCGACTTTGGTAACTGAACTTCGTCACGAAATTAATTAACTAATTATACTTACTAAAAAAACATTAACTTCTTACAAACTAAAATGGACATTTAATACTTTTAAAACACGGGTCCTGCAGTTTCTGCTGACCTATATTGATCTCTAATACTGTTAACCTCTGTAGTAATATCATAGCAAAACAGTTTTTTACTTGACCCATTGCCAAAAATGACTCGCATTATATTATCGTAACTAATAAGAGAACAAAAGTAACACTCGTAAACTCTCTGTTTTTGCCAACAGACTTGGATATTGTCCATATTTCAGATTAGTTTTTGTTTTTCTGTATACATAATCTTGAACTTGGCAAACTAAATGTTACCGAAACTACTGTAGCATCTTACATAACATTTGTGTTATATTTATATTGTATAAAATACATAACAACTACTTACATAAAATGCAATACAGTGTTGAAATCCTAGCCCGGTCACGAAAATATTATTACTCGTCTTTTTATATCCTCAAAGAAATATTTGCACCTGCACAGCAAAACTTCATCCAACTGTCAAAGACCTGGACCCATATTTACTAACAAAAATAGACTTTGAAACTTAAACACCTGACCTTTAATTTAAGAGCACCATTAATTTGGAAGAATCCGATAACTATTCGGTACTGTCGTGCCTTTGCCTTTTGATGTCGATGCAATTTTTATCTCCTGAAGTTCCTGGCCTGGTGTTATTATAATGGCAGGAGACTGCCTCCTGCATAACGTTGGCTATCTGGGCTCTCACCCACATCTTTATATTGACAGGGAGCTGTCTCATTTCGGGGAGAAAGGACAATAAAAACAGTCTGTCGCTGTCCGATTCGCTCTCAGCTATTTCTACGGGGAACATGGGCATTTCTAATTCTTCTGGAGGGTGTTGACTGCTTTCAGTGGACTCTCGTTTTCTTTTTTTTCGTTTCGGTTTCTTCACTTTCACGGTTTCGATCTGCATTTCTTCTTCTGGATTAGGCCCCTCTAAGATTATATTATCCTCTTCAAGCTCCCTGAAATAAAATAAATTCATTTTATGAGTCATCATGATTATGATACGACCTTGAAAATAGAATCATCAGAATATTTTGTTTTCGAATCCAAAGGAAATAGGTCTGTTGAAAAATTACTAGTTACTCATTTTAAAAGTTTTAATTTTAATAGTATTTTTACTTTATCAGAAATCAAATAAAACGTACTCGTCTTCGCTGAGACTGCCTTCAAATCCTCCAAGGAAGCTCATTCTTTTGAAGTAGCGATAAACTCGCCTATTGATTCTGATGCCTGAGCGACGCGCGCGCAGCTCTCTGTTGTAAGCGTCCCGTAACGATCGCCATTTCCTTTGTAACTGTAGAACTTCAGGTAAGAAAATATTAAAAATGTATCATCTCTTACATAAAAACAAATAGAGCGAATGCTTCCAACGTTAGCCATAAGGCGTACTACGCAAGAAATCTGTCCCTCGCGTTCATGCTCAGCGACTATATTGTCTTGTCGCTAAGTGTGCGCATTCACTAAGTTATGTATGCCGCACAGTGTCATGACAGAGTCTTGTGTATTGTTCCCTCGGTTCATTATTGTAAAACAGTTCAATTAAGATTTCTCTATCGTGTCCTGCTCATGTATGATTAATTGATTTTACTATTAACTCTTAAAACTTTATACAACAATCGCAACATAAGTGAACTGTTGTCTGTACACTTTAGATTGGATACCGGTTGCCAAACAATTTCTGATATTTTACAGAATTATTTTAATCGGTCATACTTCCTGGCGGCCTTATACCGATTACGATGACCTTAAATTACAGACTTTCCTGTAACTACATAGTCCCGCCATCATCCGGCCGTAATGCAGACAGACTGATTCATACTTCGTAGCATATTGCATTCATATTTAAGAAACTTCGCTCGTTTCGGACACGCGTCACAAATTAATGGCATGCAAATTATACTTACGTGTTTTTTGTAAGTACTTATGTATTATAATTAGCATAATAATATACGCCAGACAATTTTAATGCGGCCAACTACCTGAACATAAAAATCTAAAACAATTTCTTTATGACAGCAATTAACTCGCTTAATTTGATAGATGAATTTAAAAAAATACCACGGGCTATGTAAAAGTTAAGTGGGGCTGGATGCTCTGCTCGGTCGGTCGTCGTCAGACGTAAGACTGGCCGAGTATAAATAACTACGAATAACACGATTGACGTTCATATTTCTATCTACTGATAAAACGGTAATTGCGCATCTTTCTCGCCACACAGATACTGGATGATAAGAATTATGAACTGTTATTGTTGCTTGCTTACGTATTTTGTTTCCATATTGACTCATTATTTAATCATAAAAATATTGTACACTGGAATGAAGTGTAAAAGGGCGGGAAGCGGATAGCGGAATGCGTTTATCATTATCGCCGCCAGTGACATAGAAGGGTGAAGTACCTATTGAACGAATGACTGTCCCAAAATGTCGGTGCGCGCGTGTTCAGAAAATCACCGCGTGTTTTACTAACATCGGTATTTAAAATAAAAACTGATGTGATTTAGTAGGTTTGCCTACCTATGTAGGTAAAAAACGTTTTCAAAAGAATAACTCGCGGTAGATATACATCTAATATTATGTACCTACCTAAAACCTAAATGACTGATTGTAACTCTGTGACATTGACACAACAGAGGTTAGGTTTGCGTATTTTCCAATACTAACCTCTGTCATAAGCTGTAGCCTTGTTGAAATTTTCCCAACCGTGGTAAATAACCGATCCTATTTCCTTCCATAACGCCAATTTCTCCTCGCGATCGGCAGGGTGATCAGGTTTGTACAACCCGGGCCTTTTTTTTATTTCATCTATCAATTGAACTGGATTAAAGATTGACATTTTGACAAATCACTTCAATCGTCGATGTAAAGGCGTAGTTATGATTGCGACGAAAAAAACGCGCCACCTCCGCAGCGGGGCGCGATGCGACTGACGCATTATCGCGCGTTTGTGCGCACACTCGACTCTCGTGATTGGCCGCGTTGCGACTCGCGCCGCCGACAGAATGCCCGCCCACTGCGACTGGCGTGTCGCTGTGTCGTAAACTTTGTCGAATCGATTCATTTTAACACGATAAGAACTTATGTAATTTTCGTTTATAGTTAGTTAGGTACTGATAAACCACATTATTGTTTGTTACATCATGTCAGGGTCACAAGACAGATTTAATTAAGTAATATTAATTAAGTATATTAAAAAAAAAGTTGCCTGTACAAGAAAACAATAAAACCTCATTATATTAAAATATGTAATATTTATACTTTTTTATATAGGTAGTAATTATCGAAGATTAACGCTAGGCATTGAAATTTTGATTTTGATACAGGACCTACTTCTAAGAAGAAAGTAAGTTGGTACCTACAAATTTGGGACAACTCCATTTGCTTTAATTAAATCTGGTAGGTAAGTATGTGAACAACACATGAACCCAAGTTTCACGTAATTTATAACTAAAAGCATTCAAACTAGTAACCCTTTGTGGCACGAGCACGACTGCACGACGGACGAGGAAACCGCAAACGTCTTGCGTTTGTAGCGTACGCGGTGTGGCTTGGACTGGCTTGCCACGGCCGTGCGACGTTGCCAAATCGTGCACGTTCGGAATGCTTTTCTGTTGTTTTTTTTATTTGATGCAGTTTTCGTGTTTTCACGCTTAACCTTCAATGCGTTTATTATTAACGCAAAGGATGTAACTTTACCTAGGTAGGTAGGTAACTTGGGTAGTTTCAGCTAAGTGCTTAACTTACCTACCACTTTTACAGTTTCTAAATACAAGTTAGTACTAACCGACGCCTGGAGTGGCTTAGGTACCTACGTAGGTATAAACTAATTATATTTACAGGTAAAGCTAAATTCACTAAGGAAGTAGGTTTGTACCTACTTATCTAGGGTCCTACTGCGAAATACAAATTAGGTTTAGGTCTACAAATTTTCGCATGGCGGATCACTAACTTGTGACAATAATATAAATTATTTCGGTAGGTAGGTACCTACTCGCTTCGTCATTTGACAGTAAGTATAGGCAGGCGCGTATGGGCTGTTGTTTTCTATAAATTTACATGTGAATTACCTAGTACAGTAATAAACAAAGTGTTAGTACCTATATGGGTTTTAAATAATTAAACACTACATAGGTAAGTACCTACTATTTGTTGTAACTTATTTAAAGAATGAAAATCAGTCATACTTATAACATACTAAGTAGGTACTTAAGTAGGTACTGTAAGTAAGTAAATTATGTACAGAGGCCAGCACATCAAGCTACCACAATCTGTTAAATTTCTTTGATTGATTTTCAACTTTAATGCAAAATGTTAAGGTTCATATTCAATTGGGAAAATTTGACAGTTTTGGATAGCTTGACGTGCTGGCGTCCGTACATACATAGGCACAACAAACATCTTATGTTAGACAATCACGGTCTATTTTTTTAAATAGGTATCTTTATTATTTAGCCAATAATCATTCAACGCATAGGTAGGTTTGCATATGAAATCATTGATTATATTGTCGTCGTATGTTATTAAAGCGATTTAGATTTTTTACCAAATTGAAAGCGTTCATAATTATATCGGCTTTGGAATTCATGGCATTTATGAAAAAAAAAACAGTCGTAAACGCAGGTTGATCGCATACAGGCGGCGCGGCGCCTTAATCTAAGGGGCCTCACACGCGTTGCGTTAGTTGCGACGCGATAGTGCACCAAGAAGGACACTGCACAACTATGGGCGTACCTATTTACCTACATGGAGTTTATAACTGGGGAGTGCAACTAAAATCATTTGGTTTATGGATGTAGGTGAACCAATTACTTCTGTAATTCTGTTGCCCGAATACACTACGTCGAAAAAATATCCACAGTTTTTTTTTATTTTTTAGATATTTTTTTGGAAATTGGAATTTTGTGGGGCTCTACTTTCACTAACTGGGTCACTCCAAATACTGCCAGTATAGGCAAAAGGGGGGCGGGCAACAGTCTGATTGGTGCGACCTGCATAGAGCGCGGCGGATTTTTTTTTTAGAATAAACATTCGTCGAATTAAGTTCGACTACTTACATAGTTACCTATCTGCTTTATAACACCACTTTTTAAGTTGAATGTGTTATAAAATACTAATAAAATCAATCAATCAAAACCAATTAAGTAATTAATTAATACCTACATATTATCAATCTATAAAATCAATCAATAGTAGGTAAGGCAATATAATATTAAATTCTGTAAAAAACATTTATTGGTAACCTTATTTGCTTATAGCTGGTTTCGGGAGTAACACTATCTCAAAAAAATAACTAATGCCTGTGGTTTCACCACATCGCAAAGGGTATGTCCTTCTCCACGGTTTAATCTATCTAGTATAATAATCTATCTAATTTATGTATCAAATCTCATCAAACTCAGCGGTTTAGGCGTGTGAGCATAACAGACAAACAAAGTTAGGTACTTTCACATTTATGATATAAGTAGGGACATTAGTAGGTATATCAGGGTTTTAGCCCGTTTGGAACATGTGGGTCCCTCGGGCGAAACAATGAACGACCCCTCTATTTGCAGGTAGGGATATATACCTACATTAAAGGGCGTCACACACGGCGAAGATACTATAATATTTTATGTTAAGATAAAATACCTATCGCTTATTATACAATTTGTATGAACTATCACAAGCTAAGGCTAAGATACCTATATATTTTCATATTACAGTATCTTAAGCTATCGAGCGATATGGAAATTTTATGTTAAGACACCGAAATATATATTAACATGCTATCTTAACATAGAAAATATATTGCAAGGGTGTACACAAAGTCTTTGAATGATTCGAGCAGATATTTTTAGTAACTTAACCTGTGTGATACCTTAAGATACTATAATATTTTATATCCAGGCATCTTAACATAAAATATTATAGTATCTTCGCCGTCTGTGACGCCTTTAATAGACCTCATCGTTTCTTTCGATGACCGTACCCTTTCGGCGATTGCAGTGTTGTTACTAGGGCAGTTTACAGTTACACAGGCAGGCCTTAGTTTAAATACCTTTTGTCAAGATACCTGCCAACTATGTATATTTGTAATTAATTTGTGGAGATAAAAATAAACTCATTATTATTATTATCACCTACCTACCTACTTACTAGAGTATCTATACTTAGGTGACTTTTAATTAATTAGCAAATGGGTGATCGATCAGTGATTACCCAGGTGTTTACACTGTGTCGGTAAGTATAAAATATTAGGCCTTAGTTTAAATACCTTTTGTCAAGATACCTGCCAACTATGTATATTTGTAATTAATTTGTGGAGATAAAAATAAACTCATTATTATTATTATCACCTACCTACCTACTTACTAGAGTATCTATACTTAGGTGACTTTTAATTAATTAGCAAATGGGTGATCGATCAGTGATTACCCAGGTGTTTACACTGTGTCGGTAAGTATAAAATATTGTAGAAATGCGTTTCCAATGAAGTGAAATGAGGTGTCTCTAAAGCGATCCATTACCACCACCACACTGTCAAGTGTCTGATTTAGAATAAAATGAACAGGTACCTACCTACTATAAAATTGATTCCGGGGTCAATCCACCCTGTTGCGCAGTCTGCGACGGAAGACCAACAAACGCATTTCTTCAATTGTTTGATAATGAGTTACCTAGTTAAAAATAGTCATTAAGTATTTTTATTAACTAAGCACATCCGTAAACAAGCAAGTTACTTAGGTACCTACTTACTTAAAATTAGAAAGAATGATTGTTTAAAATCTGCAAAATTGATAATGAATGGGTTTCTATTTCCGGCACATTGTATACTGACTGACACTTGTTTATACTGTATTGTATACTATAGGTATACCTACTATTGGACTCGAATTTATCGTCGATTCGAACATGTATGAGACAGCAGCTCAGCCAGCGCTGCACCACGCGACGTTGCCGTTCCGCAGTCGGTACCGCTATGCGACGTTGCCGCCTCGACCCACTTCCAAGGCGGCAACAGGCGCACTTTTTTGACTCACCAAAGTCGGAGTCTATATTCTTACTTTAATTGCACGCGATTTTTAGATATCAAAGTTCTTTTAGTAGCAAAGCAACAGCATCAATAGGTATCGTGACCTTTACTTTTCCTTTTGTTGTTTACGTTGCGAGCGCAAGTAGTTTTTAGATTGAAACACTTTTAGACTTTCTAGACTTGTTTTGTAGATGTAGTTTATTGCCCTTCTCTAATTTTAACCATTAGTATTACTATTTAAAGCTTATATTCACTGTAAATACTACATAATATAAACATTCGTACCGTATCTGTTACTTCAGTACCCTCTACCTTTATAATACCGACATACGGTAGGTACTTGCTGTTATAATTCCTTTGCAGGTGCGCCAGAATCTGGGTGGATGTAAGCTGTACCTGTATCTAATATAGTATAGGTAGCCAACTGATTACCGAGGTTACCACATAGAAGTATGAAGGTCGGACAAAAAGCCGGATATGAATAAAATGGTGCAATTAAAAGAACCTCGATGATTGACGAATGATTCTATACGGGATGATTTTTGCAAACGACCGTAGATGGCCAAATTCGAAACTACATAGGTATTAACCCCCGTAGATGGGTAGCCTTTTGAAAGTTTCCCGCCGTAAACAAGAAACAGGTACATATAAGGAATCGCTAATAAGGATAAAATTTGGAAAGTAATGACATAATGGCAACTAAAGGAAAGAGCTCATTTTTAACCAAATAATAATACTTAGTGTTTTTTTTTTTCAAAATTAAGGTGTTCTAATCCGAAAAAAAATATTATGATTACCAGGTAACTTAACATACAAGCGGTACCTCCCCGGTAGTATCTACTAAATCAGTCAGAGAAAAACTAAAATGGGAACTCCATAAGTTTCTATTAACTCTCGGCGAAAATGACTCAAGTTTTGAAGCATTGCAAGATTTGCAATCATATCCAGCCAAGTATTTTTTCCGTTTTTCATGCAAAACTTGTCTCGAAATCCCGGGAAATATGCTTTAACGAAGACGTGTTTGTGTGATGTACATAGTAAAGCCCATACAATGGAACAACCGGATACATGAGTTCTTAGAATCCATATGCAGATGTTAGAGTTAACAGCTGAAGGATTTCTTCGTCTTTGATTCGTATTTAAAGTTTTCAAAACTGATTTATAGTAACTCTGATATGTTAAGACAGCAATGCGTCAGATTGTCTATAAATAATTTGGTTTCACTTTTATTTTTTAAACCCAAGTCAAGATCTTGTTATTTAATTTATTCAACCCTTCATTCTGATCCTCGGTATATACATGCATAATGCCTATCGCTTCGTAGTAATGAATTATTTGATACCTATTTCTCTTATTTTTTTTAATAAAATAGTATCCGAGTTCAGACGTCGCAGAATGAAACACTAGTTCAGCAAAATTCATGAATGCATGTGCATTTGTGCATGTGTGTGATGTTTTTGTGTTAGCATAAGTTGCGGCCACAATGCGCATCCGGTGTATTGTCGGTGCCTCACAGATCTGCATCTTTATGCTCCCTCGCATATGCAAGCGTAGGGTTTGCTATGAAACATGCGCATTGCGCAACACTATTTTTAGAACTTATATTTTTATTGACGTTTAAATTTGAAAGGAATTCATATATGTATAGTATATAATACCTAGCAGTATATGTTACCATACGTAACAGTGTAGTTATAGTATACTTACCTAGTAGTATTACAGTACATAGGTCAGTGCGGTCGAGTGCCAGTGTACTCTCATCACAGGCCGGTAATTGGATTCGTGAACGTACAGTAATTGGATTACGTAAGTCACAGGGTTTTAAAACATCCAAGGACTTGTGAAGCTTCAAATGCTATCTAAATATAAAGTTGCACAAGATTTATAAATCTTTCTATTTTAATAGGAATGTTTTTAACGATTTCCAAACCTTCAATGATGTAATTGACACCTGTAGAATAATAAGTAAGTACATATTAATATGATACTACTTATTTAAATTAGGCCTGATGGATTCTTCCTATTTTTCGCGGCGCCTTATTGATATATACCCTATGTCGCTCCCAAAACAGACGAATCTAATGACACCTTTTATGTTGAAATCCGTGAAACGTTTTATGCCGTAGAGCATGCCAAAGAATTAGTTAACGGTACATTGCAATTTTAAAACATAACCTTCCTTCGGCAGTTTAGTAAAAATGTAGGTACCATGATCTGTTAAAGTCTTAAAACCTTCTTTTGTATTTTTGGCATTTTCCATGCTAAGATTTTAAAGGTATTAAATTATGTGTTTCTGAATTATTATAATGTGTATTCTAAATTTACGTCTTTAGTGCGTTTATGACGTTAGTAACGTCACCATAAAGACGTAAATTCAGAATGTGAAGGCAACATTCGACATAACGGGTAGGAATCGCGGTGGCTTAGTGGTCGTAGCGTCTGGTGTACCTAACCAGAAGGCGCAGGTTCGAATCCTGCCCGCGGTCGAATTTTTCCTTTGGTAAATAATCTTTAAACCTTTTTTTTTCAACTAAATAGGTAGGTAGGTACTTTATGTAAGACGTACACCGTACCTACTTCTTTTACGATAAAATTTTTACTATCTGGCTTAATCTATCAAATGTAAAGTTGCCATTTATCAGTTTTATGACTTTCTACGCCCAAAATGATAATATCTAAGGCAGCCTGAACCGAACTTGTTTACTCGACAAACGACACTGACCTTGACGGGTTAGAATGTCTGGGTATAGACGTTCTACATAGACACACGATATAGTTATATTTTTAAATCTTTAGATATAATCTCTATCGTATATTATTGCGAGTAGCTTGAAAATCGAAAGGCCATCCACAGTTCTGCTTCATCTCTATTTATCACTTTTCACAATGCCAATAATGAAAACTGGCCTTAAATTATTTATACGTCTAAATAATCTAAGGGAATTAAGGGCTTAATAAATTGTCTCAATTTATTGGACGTTAGGCAAGCGGCATCAGGGTCAACGACCTGCGTCAGCTGGTGAAATCATAAAAAACGCTATATTTTTTTTTTACCCAACTGCGCGACGCAAAGGATGGTAATATGCTTATCTATGTAAGTATGTTTGTTCCTTTGTGGCACACTAGAGACCAAATGCGTGGGCTGATTTTGATGATTCTTACATTAATGGATTTGTTTTAATCTTGCGACTGTCACTAAAGCCATGAAAGTAAACAAAATCAATATGGCGACAATCAGACGCACATTGTGAAAAAGAAAAAAAATAAAGTTGACGAACTAGGTACTGTTAGGTACAGTCAACAAAAGAGTTTGGTATACAGGTAGCGAACGAAATCTGCATCTTTATAATATTGTGATTTAAATAACTACCCGTCAAAGGGTTTGATGTGTAGCAGCGTACAATACCTGAGTTTTGACACATATTGCGTGATACATATTTAGACAATCTTTAAAAAAACACGATGTTTAATTAGCTGCCTGTATACTTAACTCTTTTTTCGACCGTACCTATGGGGGTATGATTGAATAGGTAGGTAAGTATTTGAAAATCATCTTTAGGTTTGTCTTATCATTTTTCATTCCGAATGACCAATGTAAATAGGTAAGTACAGTCTTCATAACGTTGCAAGTAAGAATTGTGACTCACACCGACTACAATAGGTTTTAAAAAGAATGACGATGACTAATAAGTCGATAAACAGGTTATTGATAATGGTCTTAGTAGAAATCTCTGTATATCTACAGACTAGAGACCCAAATCAGATCAAGACCAAACCCAGAAGGAGGCTTGCTTCCAGGCATTATCATAGTAGACAGGAGCCTACTATGATCAACTATGATAATGCCCCTTCTCAACCTTCAAATGCATTGTTATATCACAATATTATACCTGCCGGTAAGTAGCTGCAAACATATTGAAGCAGCTACTTACTTACCTACCTAGTACTTATGTAACAAAAGATAAGTTTGTACTTCAAGTAGGTAGGTACCTTCCTACCTAGGTAGTTAGGTGTCTACTGTTTAAATCTATCGGAAAACAGTCTCTGATGATTGTCTGTAACTTAAAGTCCAATAAGTATCAATGAATTTATATTAACTCTCACTAACGAGAGCACCGATTACTCAACTACCTATCAATGACGACTACCTATAACCTTCAATTCCCTTGAAATTAAATCAACAACAACTATTATTATTATAAATCGATGCTATCTCCGACCTCCGTAGAATGTTAACCGCTGAATCAGTGCGAGACGTTGCCGTTCTGTGCCCAGCGTTGCCGCTCTGACGGATACGAGGCGCCATGTTGCCAGCTCGCGCGGTGCGGGCGGGCGCCACGCGCCGTTGCCGTTCTGCGTCGTATAAACCGTAAAATACCATTCATTCAATTAGTGTGTGTAGCAACATCAAACTTTTAATGAATTCACAAAACTTACGTGCAATGTCAGAACGCATTATGTTAATGTTCGTATAATTCAAGTGCGCTTTAGCTATGTATAAAAAAAATATCTCATTAATAACATTTAATTTTGAGACTGCATGACCCCATGCAGTCTTTGCTCATCATTTTTCTGCTGTAACTGTGATTGACCTAGAAATGAAAGACCTATAAATAGGTAGTCTACTTATTATTGTTAGGCACCGCAGGTACCTACCTAGCTTTATAGATAAGTTAGGAAATTCTTGATTTTAGGCTTAGGTTCTTGCGACTTACCTACTTTTTACTTAGCTAGGTACTACTTAGGTACTTTCGGTTTGTATATTTTCATTTCAGAAGTACTTAGGTTACTTACCTAGGGAGAGCAGTCTATCTTCGTCTCTTGTGTAGCTGGGTGGCTAGGGCATCTGGTTGGTGAATCTGGCGGGAGCGATCTCAGTGCTAATGGCCCGGAATTTCGTTGACTGCACGATTTCCGTACCCCTTCATCCCGTTTTATCTCCGCTCGAAATCCTTTCGTCCTTGCATGGACGCTCGCCGCTTCAAAACCCGTTTTTAGCTGGATTATTCCTATTTATGTCAGCGGAAGGGTTTATGTCCATTCACTAACCCTCTCTGCTCTCCCTATAGTCGCAAAATCATTTCATCCTATACTCTACAAATCTACAGAAAAACTCAACCTTTATTTTTTGCTTCAATGGATTTAATCAACCTAAAATCGCAAAAACATTTTTTTTCGTAATTCTGAGATGGACAACTTACCTACAGTTTTTTATGTCGTCACACTTCACAGGAATACAATATATTTCATAACTTGGCTTCTATACGAATACGATACAACTATGCGAGAGCGAGCATAAAATCTTATTAAAGCTCTGGTGGTAATTTATGACGTAAATCTAAATATCCCTAGCCACGCCCGCGGTTGCGCTCGGGATAAAATTTATTCACATATTTCAATATTCGCTATTGCTCGCGATTTTACTCACATTCCTAACAACTTTTTGAGGCATAAAGTTGCCTACATTTGAGATGAGTACACCTACTTGTATTGAAACTTGGAAAAGGACTGCAAGGTTCAATGTATCTCGATACAAAAATTCATCAAAATTGTTTCTGTGGTTTAGGCGTCAAAACCGTTACTTTTGCATTTATAATATTAGAAGAAGGATTACGGTATTTTTGCGTTGATGTCGGACCTATTTAACTATACGCATATACAACATAAACACAACATGCTTGGTAGAGCTGCTATGGACGGTATTTTTTGTGTTTCCGATACGAATACCAAGCGGAACTACTTATTTCCTAAAATCTAAATATGTATAAAATCCTGTTGAACTTTTGTAAGGAACTCTGCTAAGGAACGATTCGGCCATCTTATAATTCGTTATTAAAATTAATGCGCTATTTGTGAATATCAAATTCACGTCGAATAAGAATTGTATTTGTTATCTAATAATAATACCTATGTTTACATCAATAAAGTAGTTTCGTAGAGTTCCAGAATCAGCGGAAGGCCGCTAAAATCTTCGGATTTATACATATACATTTATGTATGCATGTGCAGTGACAGTACAAAATTACAAATAACGTTTATTTCAGTTACTGCGGCTATGCCAGAATATGTAAGAGCAGCTCGGGTCTTGGCAGAGACGCCGTGTTTATAAGAAATAACTAAAGCACTTATTCCTGGCACACATCCACCATGCGGTTTACTATTCTATGTATATTTCCGTTTCATTCATTTGTACCAAGTCTTCCTTTTAAAATTTAATAAGTACCTAGTTTACCAAAAAACAAAATTAAAGTAGGTATACGGAAACAACATCAAGCAATTCTATTTGCCCCTTCATAACATATTAAAAATAAATATTATATGAAAGATATTAATTTGTATTCATTGTTTTTAAAATGTTTCTAATAGTTTTTTTTTAGGATTTGTTTTCGCTTTTTGTCCCTATACCTAAGACCTAGTTAGTATTCTATTTCTGTGCTGTAAATTAAATTACATACTTAAGTAGGTATATGACCTAAATTAAATTAATCATTATAAATTTGCCTCGCTGACGTGTTACACTCGTAGCCTAACTGTCGATAATTTTAATACTTCTATAATTAATTATAATATGTATAATGCCCCTACACCGCAGTTAATTATTGTAAAAATTAAAAATAAAATTGTCGTAAAGTGTAAGTATTAAGTACTTCCTGTTAATGTAATTTTATACTTTGGTAAGTAGGTAAGGTACCTAATAAAAATGGGTACTTAATAATAATACTTACAGGTAGTTTAGATCTAACCTCAGCTCCTCAAATAAGAAAGAGACTGTGAACAAGTTATAATATGAAACCTAAAATAGCGCCTGTCATCCCTTCCCATTGGGGCTGGTCTCTTCTAAAATGCCGTGCCCTGCAGGGTCATTGTACCTTTTGTGATATTGTAACATCTAACAATATCAATCAAAAGTTTAAAGTTAAAAATTAAACTAATATTGTGGTAAGTACTTACTTTGGTTTTTTTTTTAGTTATTTACCTGGATTGTCCTTCAGAGCGGCATGCGGCTGAATGACACACTAACATGGATTAATGAATACCTATCTAATATAAATTTAAGTTAGGTAGATACGTCAAGAATTGCACATAAAACATTGATTCATTAAACATCGCATGACTTCGTCATCGAATGTCTACTACGTCTAGTCCATTTATTATTATTGTAATTGTGCCTCTCTGAAATACGCAACAGATGGCTACGCACTTGATTTTACAACCAATCGGTAGAGCGCATGCCCGGCAATGAAAGAGAAGGGCGGGGACTGCACCGTTTTGCTGTCTCAGTCGTTCGCTATCGTTCGATGCTTACCTACGTCCCGCTCCCGCTGTACTGTCGGAACCAAAAGTGTTTCGCGTTATTGTTATTAGTCGACTTATTTATTGTGGTGATTTTCTATTGATGCTAAAAAAATGCACAAAAAGAACACTGTATTACGCAGCCAGGCGAGAAGCATTATTCATAATGTTGTGAATTATATGCAAAAAGAGAAGGATGAAGGCGTGCATAATGTCGCGCAAGTACAACGACGAGCAGCTGAGGCCACCGGCACGTCGGTACGGACCGTGCGCAATATTATAACCGAAGCTAAGAAATCTGCAACGGTTTCGGCTTTCCGGACTCCTGGTAAGAAGCGATTAAAGCCAAAGCCGGTTACAGGAATTGATAACTTAGATAAAGGTGTAATCAAACGCTGTATCCACAACTTCCATATCACAGAGAATGAGTTGCCAACTATAAAAAAATTACTGACTAAGTTGCAAACGGATATTAATTTTAAAGGTTGTCCGTCAAGCCTTTATAAAATCATTAAAGAATTGGGATTCAAATGGCAAAAAACCGAACATAATAAAAAAATATTAATAGAAAAAAATGATATTCGCCTGAAAAGGATTCAGTTTTTAAAACAAATAAAAAAATACAGAGAAGAGGGGAGATCAATAGTATACACCGCCGAAACCTACGTCCATACCAAAGCGAAGGCCTCGTCGGATGAGAGTAATAAAGGATGGAAGGCCCCCGTTTCTAAAGGGCACAGAATTTTTATAGCCCATGCGGGGTCTGAAGATGGTTTTATTCAAAATGCATTATTAATGTTTAAATCAGGGACAAAATCAGGAGACCATCTCGAGGAAATGAATTTCAATAACTACGAAAAATGGCTGAGAATACAACTAATTCCCAATTTGAGCCCAAACTCTGTCGTAGTGATAGATAATGCTTCATATAAAAACAAGGTAAAGGATCCGGAACCAACTTCTTATGCTCCTAAAATGGACATGGAGTTTTGGTTGGAAGAAAGAGGCATACCATACAAGACACAGATGCTAAAACCCGAATTATATAATTTAATATGTCAGAACAAGAATGTTCACAAACATTTCGTAATAGATGAAATATTTGCAGAGCATAATCACGTTGTTTTACGTTTGCCTCCCTACCATCCTGATTTGAACCCAATGGAGATTGCGTGGGCGGCTGTTAAGGAATACGTAGCTGAAAATAACGTCGAATTCAATGTTGCCAGCACGATGCAGCTCGTTAAAGAAAAAGTTAATCTGATGGGGCAAGAATGGGTAGCCTTATGTAAGAGAGCAAAAAATATAGAAGACCAATATAGAGTCAGTGACCACATCGTAGATGAAGCGACAAACAAATTTATCATAAATACTAACGACAGTTCTGAATCTGAGAGCGAGTCGGAGATGAATGAGGATTCGTCGGATATGGCTGATTCTGACGATTTAGACACGGAAATCCCCACTACATTTATCAAAGTGGAAGAAGTCGCGCCGATGATCAGTGACAGTGAGTGAGTAATAGTGGAAACTGGAAACATAATCGTCTACTTTGACTTGTTTATGTGACTATTAACAGTTTAGTGACAATTTGCAAAACACACTATATATTTACCAGAGTTATCAAATTTTAAATACTTTTTCATAGGATAACACTTTATTACGCGACTGTACAGACTAGGTACCTGCGCCGCTATTTGAAAACTTCACAGAGGCACAGTTATAAAATTATTTATGTATTAATGCAGGTACGGTACGTTCGCCAGAAACCTGACCGCCCCGCTACTAACTGACACCAGAACAATTAAACAAAGCAATTACCTATGTAGACAATACACACTTATATGATGCACGTTTTTAAGTAGAAAAAGGCCATTTTAAAGATTTTTTAAACTTAGGTATTGGATATCCTAGGTTTCCGAAATCCTAGGTGCTTCGAATGTATAATTGAATACTTGAATAGGAATTCTATTCAAGTATTCCAAATAGGAAGACTGGGTACCTGTAACCCCACGATGACTCTGTTAGTTTATTCGGAAAATAAATGTTTTGTCTATCATAAAGTTTTATAATTATTGAGAATTATTAAAAGGATAATAAAATTATTAATACTATTTTTGTGTTTAGGCCTAAATGTTCTAGACCATAATACCTATTTTGTCGTTGATTAGTTCGTTTTGATGGCAGGTGTGTTAAGTATGAATAAAAACTGCAATGTATATTGACTTTGAAATTAAAATATATAAAAAATATTGTTATTACTTATAATTCGACCAGTTAACGCATATACCTACAGATAATCTCAAATAATTTGCCACAGTAAAATAATAATACATATTTTGAATTTTACTTACTACAGCAGACGGGCCTTGAGTCAATCGGGTTCAGCGCCCTGCATCAGTTGGTGAACTCATTGTCAATACCTACTAAGGTTTTTTGTTATACTTTTGTTGGTAGGTACTTATTATTATTTAGGTAAGTAGGTACCTACTTGTCAAGTTTGTTGTAGGTATTCAATAATAAATAAATCACTTGTCGTAAATGTACTACGTAGTGTTATGTGCTAGGTACATAGTTCTAATTATAATCATTATGATTACGTACCTACATAGTGTGTATAGTACTTTATACCATATCAAATACCTAGCTAGGTAGGTACTTACCTAAATGCTTTATTAGCAGAACATAAAGTGTCGTGTTTGTTATGATTACGACGTAATTAATTATTTCATAAGTACAACATAAATACAATGACGCGAGACTGATTATATTAGCAACACACATTAGATTCGCCATAATTTATTACAAAAACATTGTTTTTATTTTGAGAGTGTGTGGCTCACTGTGGCGTAACAAGCTAACATTGCCTAGCTCTCATCTGAATTGCAAATGGCCGCTGAGTGGAGATGCGGCAACGTCGCACGCACGGCATGTAGCGGACGCGGAGTGGCAACGTCTCGTGCGTATTTTTATCAAAGCAACAATCGCGATTGTTATCACTATCAGTTATCAAAAGGTATTGTAGACTTGCGCTGTACGTCTTGCTCTGCTCGGTAAAGTGGTCGTCGCCACTACCGTACCTACAGACGGGTATGGACTATGGACACATCAACACAACTTACATTTTCTAAATATTTGACCAAACAATTAAGAATTAAGTATCGAAAGAGAAGACTTAAAAAATTTATTTGGTTGAAATATTTTATTTGCTGATAACCCGAACAAATTGATAACCCTATGGATGGCAGCCCTGTTTCTGTGCCTCAGTGCACCACACTTAGTTTTTATAAAGAAGTATGTAGGAACTTATTGCAATGTATTCGTAAAATGATAATCTAGAACTTTTTTTTTATAAGAGATAGGTTAGCGTTTGACCACAATCTCACCTGATGGTAAGTGACGATGTGGTCTAAGATGTAGCACGCTTACCTAGAAGATACCTATTCACTCGTGACTTGAAGACCCCCAAATTGTACACGACAGAAAATACAGACTCAGGCAGCTGATTCCATTCCCTTGCTGTACGGATAAAAACTGCTGGTGAAATCTTCAGAGAAAACTACCTACCTATTCGGAATTTCTATCATTAAATTACTTAATTAATTTCTAAAAATATCAGAAAGCAATCTCTCAAGATAATTTTATTTGCTGGAGAAGTCACGGCACAATTTATTGAAAGAATGAATCTAATTAATTATTAACCTACTCTTTAGTGGAAAAAAAATCGAAGAAGGAACAGCTACGTAGGTACTACGTAGGGTACTAGGTATAAAACGAATGTCACTTCAAGGTATTTGTGGAAATATGGATTGAGGCGTATGTAAGTGGTAACTATTTGTGTATAAATAGAAATATGTAGAAATGAAATAAGATCAAGATATTATAAACCAGTAAAATACCTACTTATGCATAGCAATTGAAGCAAATAACCAGTTTGCTTGCAGTCTGTTATCGGTTAAACGTCAATAAAACGGTGGTTTTAATTTCTAATATAATTTAAATTGGAAAATATGGTTCTCATCCTAAAAGGCTAAGTAGGTATATTGGTTAATTCAACTACCTACCTACTGCCTGTGAACCGATTCTACTATAACCGATACATAATACTATAAATGGAGACCTAGCGTTAATCTGATGATGTAGACAGCAGACAATCGAGGGAACTCCTCAACGGCTTACAGCAGCTACCTTGTGTTTGGTTTGGTTACACTTACATATTTCATTTATCTTGATAATTTTAACCTTAGCTATACTTAGTTGAAGAAAGGTATGCAAGTAAATAGATTTTAATTACATAATAATAATAACTTTATAACAACAAACCAAATTAAACCGACGAAATAAAATACGAAAGCGAAAATTAAAAAACAGTACTTAACCTACACATTTTTAGTGTTGGCGCCAAACAAACTCGATTTCAAAATATGATCTTCGTTGATTGACTGGCGCCGAATTAATAATGTCTTTATTAGGCTTAAAATGGTAATTTATTTTTAAATTTTTAGTTAAGTATTATTAAAACGTTATTTGATATGGTGTAGAAGAGAGGTTCCTACTGCGATACAAATCTCTACTATAAAATGCCAACGTCTCCGCGTTGGTAGCTTTCCATCAACTAATAGTGCTTGTAAAGTTATAAACATCGATTTCCATGAATGGTAAGTTTGTCGGTGAGCGCGCCCGGTTCTGGGCGAGACAGCGGAGGGGCCGCGGCCCGGGGCGAGGGGCGAAGTGAAGGGGCGCCAAATTAGATTTCTCCCGGGGGGTGCGCCTACCCGGGACCTTGAGGCGCTTTCGTGCCACAGAATCAGCTGTTCTTCTACCCCGCTAAATTTCAACCTATTGATAGAAATATCAAAGTCACTAGTGTGAAGGATTCTCAATAAAAAAATATAATACCTACATTAGTATGTTTACATAAATCATTAGTTAGACAAGGAGAACTAGAAGACAATTCAACTAAATTATACCTTTAAATGCAATTACTTTCCTATTTTGGAATCTGGTGTAGCAGAGGAGCGTAGGTATATTACATAGAGTCTATGGTTATAAGTACCACGGTAATATTTTAAATACCGTAAAGGCGTAAACGAATCAATAAATTCGTGCAGATTTTGCTTGAAATTCTATCGTGATTCTTATTCTTACTCAAGATTTTTATATTTCTTAACATTTAATTAGAATAAGATACTAAAAACTGGTTCAAATGGCTTAAAACTATTTTAATATTAGAATTCGAAGCAACCCAAATTCATTTTATATGTAGGTACTTACCATAAATTCTTGGGAGATGGAACTGCAAATTAAAAAAAACCGGTAAGTATTTTTAAAGCCAGGCTCTCGTCGGGTCAGCAAAGTACTTAGAATTTCTACACTTAAATCTTTGGTTGGTAACTCCGGTTGCTAAGCAACGGCCGCCCTTTGAGGACGCGCCCGCCCAGCGCAATTAATTCGGAACCCTCCAGGAATAAGGTCGACCTTGCTTGCCCTGCTAATTTCATTTCGGCAGTTATTTGTGCTGCCAAATGGCTATTGGTTGGTGTATTTCTTCTTCCTCAACTTGATTATAGATTGTGTAGCGCGTTAGTTCCGATGAAAGTATTTCGAACTCGTAAACATCTTTGTTGTTTGTTTGCCGTTTTTAATGACCGGTGTGCTATGCGCAATGTGCAATGTACTATAGCCAGATTAATCCAAGGGATATAGAACTACCTATCTCTTGGAAATTTGTATTATTTTTGGGCAGTTCAATGCCATACTTGTAGCAAAAATCAATACAAAAATCGTTACTATTAAGCTAGACATACACAAGCGCATCAATCCAAGACTTCAGGAACAAATACAAACGAAGTCGTATGTACCTTATTTATTTGCTGCAAATGTTGTAGATTTGAAATCTTTCATAGATTGCGTGAAGTGACGCATTTGGTTAACCAATATACCAAAATCTCCATCAGTCTTATAAGTAATTGCTTTTACCGACATTTCAGATCATATCCGTATCATAATAGAATAATAGTTGTAGTTGGAGATAAATTACCTTGACAACGATAATTATTGTTATCGATTTTATATTCTCTATATTATTACATGTTTTTTACGAATGCTGTGGTACTTAGAAGAGTTGCTGACGATTCGGACACAATATATTGGGACACAGTGTCCGAATTGACACATTTTAATTTTAATATTTCTTTCACTGATGATTCGGACACCAATAAAAAAAAGCTGTTTTGTACAGTCAGATAAAAAACTTCCAACGATACCTTAATTGTAGAAATCCGTCCTCCATCCGTAAAATACAGTTTTATTTTTAACGAAAGATGCCGTTTTTAATAAATAATATTCTAAACCCACATACATAGATACGCGCCTTGGCAGTTGGGTAATAAGTATTTGAAGCGCTAATAGATGCATAGAAAAGACACTCTTTCTATCTCTTTAGTAATTAGTTTTTGTGTAAGATTTTTGTATTTGTCTAAGTATAAAGTTGTAATAATAAGCTGTTTTCCGCGAATGTTCGTGTGGTTTCTAGAAAAACCAAGAAGTTGTCAAATAAATGTTTGATTATGTTTGGTCACTTTCGCATTTATAATATTAGTTAGGATTACGGTTTTAGGTAATTACTGAAATGGTAGATCTGGTTGTATGAGATTTCTATTCAATTTTTCATCAGAGAGACTTTTAATCGTTCCAGTGTTTAGTGTTTAGAAATATTTACCTACATATTTATTTTAGGAGATGGGGAACCAGCATGTTCATCATGCATACATAAAAGTCTAAACCACTCTAAAATAGATTTGGTAACGCTTTTTTGTCTGACTGTACTAAATAGCTTCAATAATTTAATGGTATCCGAATTGTCACTAAAAATATATTAAAATTAAAATGTGTCAATTCGGACAATGTGTCCCAATATATTGTGTCCGAATCGTCAGCAACTCACTTAGAATGTTACAATCTCACAGAACCATGTATGAATCATGATATAATCGATTCACTGTATTCTTTATCTACAACGTGAAAGGCAAGACCGGTATCTGTGCTGTGTTTTTGATGTTTAAAACACGTAGAATTCAAAGAACGTAGACACGTTCCTTACGTGTCTACGTTCTTTAAATTCTACGTGGTTTTAGAAATTCATTCTTCACTAAGACTACAATTAGGTACGAGAATAAGCATTTAGAAGGTATAGCATTCTAAATGTCGAAACATTAACAGAGGTACTTTGATTTGATTTGAGATTTTTTGTAAAATCCACAACTGTACCAATGAAGTTATGAATAAAGCAGTCAATTTTATGTTCCATTTCTAAAACCTTATTTTGTTAGACAAAGGAAGGCAATGTAGTACTCATTATTTTGAACCTATTGCCGAATCCAAGTGAATATTTGCTGTTGTTAAATAAAACATAACTCACTTCTAGACTACATAATTACGGCAGATAGGTACAGTTGGCAATTGCATATTGGCCATACTCAATATCCCTGTTATTGAATACTTTGTGTAAATGTCCAGCATAATTATTGTGAACGTCATTTATGAGAGCGATGCCATAAACAGGAAAAGTTTGTTTTGAATCGCATACAGACACATTCACGTGTGTGTGTAATGCGCACTTTCATTTTGCGCGTGTTTGCGTTAGTGCGCAACGCCCTCATGCGCCCGCGATCGCCAGACGCTCACGTTATCTCACATTCCACTGATACTATACACCTACATTGTAGCCACCCACACATACACATGTACATAATTGCAACCCAAATAGATATACATACAGAGTTCATTATTATATTTATTCTTATGCGTCGTGAACTGGTTTCTTTCTCAAGGGCTTCAAAGTATCTGAGTCTAGGTGCATGACAATCATCAGAATTTTTATGTAGGTAATACTTGTTTTATCCTGTTCGCCTCAACATTGATTAGTCGACTAGTTGTTGGTCATAGTTTCACCTGCATACCAAAGTTTTTCAGATAAAAGGCCTATGACATTCTCCAAGGTCTAATCAATCTTTGTACCAAATTTCATCAAAATCGGACAGCGTAACAGACAGAGACTTTCGGACTTATATTATTAGTAGGGATTGCTAGGTGAAAGGAACGGTGCTAATTAGTTAGCAAATGGCCAGGTATTCTGATATATGTATATAACACTAATAACACTGAATTACATACTTATAATGTTTGAATGAAGCGACCATTCCTTCGAAAAAAATTTGTGCCTCTAACTATAATTTAAAATAATTATGTTATCTGTCTTTGTAATGTTGATGTTAATAAAGAAAGCTCTCTTAGCTAATGAGCATTTTGGAATTATTACCTAGGATTTTTGCAAGGATACTGAGGAACAGTGATTATATTCTTATCAGCATTATTTCTTCTGATCTGAATCCATAAATCTAATCCATGCTTTATAGTACAGAGGCCAGCAACATCAAGCTACCCCAATCTGTCAAATTTCTTTGATAGATTTCCAAAACAAAATAGGTTCATGATCAATCGAGATATTTTGTCAGTTTTGTATAGCTTGACCTGCTGGAGTCGGAAATTAATATAAAAATTATGGCAAGAGTAGGTATTATTTCCATGTTTATAATTACGCCAAATAAAAAACTAGTGTCTTTAGCAGGATATATTATACCATAGGATTCGTATTCATTGTCTTTTACACATAAATTTTGTAAAATGTTATTTTCATTTTCCTAAAAAATGGAATCTTTAGGTCCATTTGCATATTTTGTTCAACCCTTGCTTACACCGAGCTTTTATCTCTTTAATAATAAAAACAGGTTATTATAGCCATCTGTTCCAGACTCTTTGTCCCACTATCACACATCCCTAACATCTGTTGCGGCAACGAATCCGCCCAAATAAGCTGTCAAACTCACCATAAGCTGGGTTTGGAGACACGTTTTCCTATAAAGAACGAATCTGTTCGCTTGTTTGTTCTATACCTAGGTAGAGTTGCAAGATTTTGACTGTGTACCAAACACGGTGAGTCGAGTGGTTGAATCACATAAAAGCATATATTTTATTATATTAAATATTTATTAAATCTTATTTAGTTACCAAACGTTTGTACGAATTGCAAAAGTGAAATTTATATACTTACTTATTTTTCTTATCCTCAGCATCTCTCATACTTACAAATTTCTGTTCGAAGTTCTGGCCTGCTGTTTACATAAAAAACCTAGAAACACGTTAGAAGACTCGATAACAGTACATATACACAGTATGCATATATTTATAACTGGTCAATGCGACTATACAATTAATTCACTGGTAGGTAGGTATAGGTAAGTATATTAAAAATCCGTAGTTGCTGAGTCCTGAAAAGTGACAATGTCACTAATATGCATAAAAAGACAAGGAACAATCTGACGACATATTTTCTATTATAGGATTACAAAAGACTATGGTATACGGTGCATATTGTTTAATTAGTACACGAAGCTCACCGCGACAAAGTTCCTAAGTTGCTGAAAAACAACCCCAATTAATAAAATTGCTCTTGTTAAATATACACGTATGTAGGTCTATTCTTCAATTCATGAGATCGTTGGTCGTTTTCGTCCAATAAGTTATCTAGGTTGTGTTTATTTTGTCGCTAAAAATAGTAAGGATTGTTTAATGTTGGGTAATTGTATGTAAATAAACTCACTCCGACAACGTTAATGGTACGTATGCGTCGAAAATTCCTTAGCTATTTATACAATATTTTTTTTAATATCGAAAGATCACTGTTCTTCACGATTGTGCCCATTCTCATAATTTTATTTTTATTGTTGCAGGTACCAGGTTATCGCTAATTCCTTGGTGGAAAGGTAAACTTTTTGAGGTTCATGTGAATATTTGGGGCCAGTCAACCAGACATATTTTAAGTTTTAATTGATTCTTTAAAATGCAGTCACGTTGCCAACACATGTTACTTACATTTTTTAGTATTCACCTTTTTAGTTTTATCAACAAGATGTAAAACTACAGTTTTGTAGCGATTCAATTTTATTATATCCTCAAGAGGTCACTGGACACTCCGAACACATCCTCGATAGCTTGAAGCATCTTTCTTTCTATGTCATTCCGAACACTTTCAACACGCTCAACATCCGCAGCACGACTGCCGCGAAATCCATTCAACAGGCCAACAGGATGTGGGCGGGGCGTGCGGGACGCGGTGTCATTGGGCGAACACGCGGTTCGCAGTGATGGCCGCCGTCGCATTCAACCAATGAGCGGCGCGCGAGCCGAACGCGCGTCCGACCGGCGAGCGTGCGACGTTGCCAGCTTTTACCAGAAAAAAAAAATACCAGATTCGACCTTCTTAGGACCCCCGGTTTTTTTTGTTTGGCCGCGTTATCATTCGGGAACGTGTATTGAGGTCCTTATCCGTTTGTGAGATGGTTCTGCGCAGGTGGATGTGTTGTGTTGTGTTATAGTTTATTATGGTGTGGTCTACGCAGACTGGCGAAGTTTTGATTGACATCGTATCGAGGTACTGTTCATACTTATTTCGTTAAAAATTGTACATAAAACACGACTGAGTCATGTGACATTACAATTACTGCATTCACTAAACTACGAGCATTATCGCGGCTAGTGACTGTTTATCGCTTAATTCTATGTTTTGAATACTTATAACGTTTCTGATATCGTTTATTTGGCGTTCGTATCAAAGGTTATTGACGTTTGTCAATCTCATCTCTAATACCGGGATTATATTGGAGATGTATTCTTGATGTTGCATTCTTGCAACGAAGAGGTCGTTGACACCAGCTGTGCTTCTAACAAAGTATTGTTACATGCACTTTGAAGTCAACGACGACAGTTTAATGAGGACAAACTGAGCTAGAAAGTTATTAGCAAGTTAGGAATGTTATCTCTTTATCTGAAATTAACCTAGTTGTGGATTTATGCTTATTAGACAGTGTGCTAGGTACGTCCCTAATAACACCCATGAATTATAACTTTTTTATATGATAACCAAGATACTTTGTATCAAAGTACCTATACCTAACCTACATAATTATACAATCTCATTAGTCATTCATTGTATTATGAGCAATTGAACATAGAACTGTTTAGTGTAGTCATAGAAGTAGAATATTTTTAAGAGAACAAGGTGATTCGACTTGCCTTGCAATGGTATTTGTATCTCAAAGATTGCACTTGGCTAGATGTATCTATGCGTTCCATCGTTCGTTATCCAAGGCATGAGGCGAACGAGATCAATGTTTGGTTTGCCCGTATAGGTATACCAAATGAATACCTACCTACATAGTTTGATTTGACAAGATCAATTGCAGGATGCGCACAACGAGTACAGTTCTACTAGTACGATAGGTAGGTACAGATGCCAGCTGGTCAAGTTATCCAAAACTGTCAAATTTTCCCAATTGAACATGAATGAACCTTACTATTTTTGTCTTAAAGTTGAAAATCTATCTATATGCTGGCGTGATTACCAACTACAATATGATTTCGGGATTTGTCTTAAATATCCATAAAAGTTCTTCTTAGTCAGTTGAGGGCAATTCTACTTTGCTACCATGAATTTGATATAGGTAATGGAATGACCAAAGTAACTGGGATACCGCCAAGGAGGATGATCAAGAAATTTATGAATTGTCAATGCCTCTGTTTAGCTTTCCAGGGTCAGGGTTCGCCGATTGAAGAGTCGTTAATGGAATGGATTGACATTGCATGGAAGAGCGCATTTAGACTATTATGGCCTTGCGAGTTTGTGACCATCAAACTACAAACTAGTTCTAAAAGTTAATTATTTCGATAAGGTTTTCTCCTGTTGTCATTACTAACAAAATAGTATATATTTAAATGACTCAAGATCATTCCAAAGGTTTCTGTTTCTCCATATTGTCATACATTTAGCGACAAACATTTAAGCCTTTATACTTAAGAGACGAAGACATTCTATCTGATGATTGTAAATGCACCCTCACTTTTCCTACCGGTATGCACCATGCACCACAGAATTTACAAGACAATGCTTTTATTCTTAGCTAACCTACTTATGGGAGCCACGTTCTAAGTAGGCATTTGTTTATTCTGTGGCCATGTGTTAAACTTCAAACACTTCACGAGGCTGCAGAGTTATTTTGCATTGCGTCATGTCGTGAACATAATAAGCCCTGATCTATTTAATTCAATCCTACAAATATATTGTAAGCCAATACCAACGTAAGTACTAACCAGTGGGATCAACTGACTAACCAGTTCAATGACCTGAACGGCTCCAAGTTGATCTTAATGTAAAATGCCAAGAACCTAGTTTTATGGCGTAAGTCTTAAAATGGAAGTAAGTATGCTTATGAGATTCAGATGTCCAACCAGGGCCATCTAAATAGATTAAACAACTAGGACAGATATCGCAACGAAAATGAAGAAAATCAAAACAAGGTACGAATATTGATGTTGAGAGGCCAGCACATCAAGCTACAACAATCTGTCAAATTTCTTTGATAGATTTTCAACTTTAACTCATTACGATAAGGTTCATATTTATTTGGGAAAATTTGTCAGTTTTGGATAGTTTGACCTGCTGGCGTCTGTACCTATACATATTCTGTTCCATGGTTTCAAATTATCAAGTCTGAAGACTGAATTTTATAATTAAAAAGTTTTCTTTCTCTTTCTTTCTTAATAAAATAAACCTCTTTAAATGATGGACGGTAAATTGGTTATTAATTTGGGACTCTATAGGAGCTACCGATTTCCATGTTTCACATTGTGCACGCCAAAAGACAACGTTTCATTTGGGAATCGATTACGAAAATCGAAAAACCGACGATGACGGGTGTATATTAGTGCACCTCTACCCAACCCTTCAGGGAATACAGGCGTGATGGTGTTTCACATTTGGAAATAGCGTCAACGTAAGACAAGAAGTTAATTCGTAAACACTGATTGTCGAGTCCAAAACACTTTCGTGGCAGAAAATCATGCGACAATGCAAATCAAATTTCCCTTTATCATACACGTACCTAATTACGTATTTTATACTAAGTGTGTTGTAATAATTACCAATCTTTATCAAATTACGACTCGAACGTGCAAAACAGAATTGATAAGAAAACGCAACTCCGAGACGCGTAATCAACATAACATTTGTTTTTTTAATTATAATATTGTTTTGCGATAAAGTTAGAAGGTGACCCTAACTCATTTCTACCTGTTTACCAAGTCTAGGCGCTGGCTGAAGGTTATTTCGGGCTGGCCAAGTCGACCGTCACGATATTCTGACACTATGCCCTTGATCAATCGTGATAAACTAACCGAATAATGTTGTGTATGCGTGTCTACGCCTGGATTTAGCTTTAAATAATCTACAAACAGGTCTCTCAAAGATGTTTTGAATGCTAACGATCAACCTTTAGTAGGAAAAACATCGTATCTTCGTGCATATAGGAAAACCATTACTTACGTAATCTGTCATTTTAGTCCATGAGGCAAGATATTTATTTATGTCATATTTTTTTTTTTCATCTTATTTAGTTTTCCTTTTAGGCGGTTAAACCGGTTTTCATAAACTACCCGCGTAGGTATTATGAATTATTAATATTACTAAATTGTTCATTTCAGTTTGCACACTGTAACTGGGAAATGGTAGCAAAATGAATCATGCTGCGTTTATTACCCGACTGCCGAAGGAGGAGGGTTATGTGTTTTTACGAATAAACCCATGCTAGGTGAAAATATAGATTAAAATATTGGCTATCTATAGTAATTAATGTTGAATTGAACTTCATTGAAGTAATGAAGTTATTGCGATTTGCGTTTTATACCATTATGTATGCTCATTAATTAAGATACAGAATACTTAGTTATTGTCGTATCGTATCGTATTATGAGTATTTATTATCTTTAGTGCCGTTTCATTTTATTGACATCAAAATGACAAAGACAGATACATATACATATATTTAAAAGTGGCGGTGTGACTAAAATCACCGCGAAAAAAAATATTTGATACAAGCATACAAATCTTGTCAGTCAATAGTTATAGTGGTAGCATTTTTTTCTGCTACCAGCTCAGCAGAACAATCCCTGGGGAAATTCCCGGGACATGGAATTGAATTGTCGCACATAACTTTTTGCTCCTAGTTTGGAGCATGGAGGCTTAAATGCATTGAGTATCTAGGTGACGTTAATATTTCAAATTCACTAGGAAGAGTGGGGGCCTGCCTGTCCCCAGGACCTAGGAATCGAACCAAGCATGATTTAAAGCTTCACAGTAACTCCATCAAACTGACAGAAAAACTGTAGTTAGTAATTTCTTTAATTACTACTTACAGTTAAATACATCAATATAAATAAATAAATATCCTGGGACATTTTTACACAGCACCATCTAGTCCCAAACTAAGCAGAGCTTGTGCTATGGGTACTAGACAATGGATATAATACGTATATACTTTCTTTTTTGTAAATATATATGTATAATACATAAGTAAAAAAAGGTAAAGTTATTCTGTGTCTTTACTATAATATTTACAAAAATAGTACCAATCTGATGCAAAAGTCAAACGCACTTTATCATTCGAACTTATTTGCATGCATTTAGATAACCTATTTCTTGTAAACGGTTTTCCTTATTAGTTAAGCCAACATTACAGTAAACAGATTTTATGTGCTCACGCTCACACGTTGGAAGACATTGAAATGTAGCCACCCTTCTAAGGCAAACACTCTTTTCGGGTCGATGACTGAGGAATCTTTGTCTCCACCAGTTCGACCAGTCGTTTAAGAAAAGGTTGTGCGAAGAGAAAAAAGTATTGTTACTCTGTGGAAACCTGCATGGTCTTGATTTGATTGCTTCTTCACGCAACTCTCATCTATTCCTTCTATCGTTCCTGTCACCATTAGTTCTACCAAATTATCTGTACCTTTTTTGGCGATATGATAAAGAATTACTTATATATATTTTATATTGTATTATAGTTTTAATAATTAATTATCACTCGCTTAAACGGTGAAGGAAAACATCGTGAGGAAACCTGCATACCTTAGAGATTTTTCTCGACGGTTTGTGAAGTCTGCCAACCCGCACTAGGCCAGCGTTGGTGAACTATAGCCTAATCCCTCTCAATATGAGAGGAGACCCGTGTCCAGCAGTGGGACAGTATATGGGTTGATGATGATGATGATGATTATAGTTTGACATACTATACCTACATATAAAGGAGGTGCTCGAGGCTAAGTAATAACTACGCTGATCTACAAGATTAAGATAGCGTTAGCAGTGGTCAGCGTGTGGATGGGTGACCATTCTGAACACATCGAGACTCCTCCGTGCCTCGGAAAGTACGTATAGCCGACGGTCCCGATTGTCATACGAACACCTATGACAATCGTTAGTGGTAGTCAAAAGCCTGACAACCTGTCTTTTCTCAGGATATCGGTATTGCCCCGATATTGGCTTGCGGTGGTCCGATGGCAGTCGCTTCGTGTAAAATATTAATATTCAGCCCCATCTGGTTAGACTGGAAGCCATCCTTAACATAGTTGGGAAAGGCAAGGAGGGTGATGAATTGTATCATATGTAATACAACTTACTTAATCTTCAATAACATCATAATGAACTTACCTATTTTTATACTTAAATGTAATAAATAAATATTCATTAGGCCCGGTGTCATTAAAACACAGTTACTGCGTACTTAATAAAATATAATCGTGGTATACAAAGTCCACACGTTGTGTGGTGTCGATGACACATCGATCGTTGTGACGACGTTCTAATCGTCTGTGACCTCATAATTTATTCCACCTTGTGCGTGACAGAAATCTACATCCTGGAGGAAAGAACTATGAGTATCTTCTTCTTCTTTTCATGTCAATGGTAAATACATCCTACTATCCTATCCTACTAATATTATAAATGTGAATATGATGTTAGATAATATACAACCTATTTCTATGTGGAATAATGTACCTTTAAAATGGTGAAAGCAATTTTGAAAGAAGTGCACTGGTTCCGGAGTTTACCCTTCATATATTAACAAACTTACAAAATCTACTCTCTCTCTCTCCCTTTATAACAGTAGAGATTGAAATTGGCTTAAAAAAAAGTAAAGGGTCCTCTAATTTTGACTGGAAAAATGCCAAGAACAAAATGAATAATTATAAAACGTAAAGAGAATTAAAACTGCCACTGAATATGATTTTGAAGACTAAATCTATTCTTTGAGAGATGAAAGAACTTTTATTTTTAGAACTGAGAATCCGGTACTTATAAATAAAAATGTAGTTTCTTAGAATAGTACAAATAGCTCATAGAATAACGACTGAACTTCATACTGACCTATCATTCGTTTGTCACATTATTAAGCAAATAAACAAAAACATACTACCACGCTTGTGTTCCCTGAAGGATTAGGCAGAGGTGTAACAATGTGCACCCACAGTTTCTCCGTATACATAATATAAACAACATACATACATACACTCACGCCTTTTTCCCATAGGGGTAGGCAGAAACTAAAGAACGCCACTTGCTACTATTCTTGCATACTTATTTCGCTTCGACCACATTCATACATCTTGTCATACAAACACGCCGGTTGCGAGTACTACGCACCTGACCTTTTTGAAGAACATCACCAATAAGTTCGGTATAAGTTTTCCATAAAAAAAAATTATAAACAATAAATGTTCAAATATAATAATACATTATATACAATACGTGCAATTTAATGCCATACTGATATACAAATTGTGTATTAGTATGGCATAAAAGGGCACCTGTACCTTTATTTACTATTTATTATTCTTCCATAATGCGAAAGTAACTGGTATATTTCTCTGTTACCCTTCAACGCCTAACCCGCTGCACAGATTAAGAACAGGGGCCTTACCACAACGTGTTAATGCGATCATTTTTTGAGAGAAAGTGATGGCGCTATTTAGGTTATAGAACGACGTCCCTCTCTCTCAATCGGAAAATGATCGCAATAATAGGTGATGGTACGGCCCCAGGCAAGGAGAGAAATTTCGTCTTGAAGAAAGACACATGCTACCTTTTTCTCAAAAAGTCCCGAATGGAATGCGAGTGAAATGGCAGGAAAGGGCTAGTAAGACAATTCAAATTATACTTTATTAAAACTAATGTTGCCATGATTGTGTCCCGGAATGGGCGGGACTTCCCGATTTTCATTGGTCTGGTGACATGTCCCGATTCACCCTTGATCGGGACGCGATTAGCTATTTCACGAACCTCTTTACTCTGTACTTTCGATTCAATATTATCGACAGGAAAAACTGACTATCCGATTAAAATAAATGATGATTCACAAAAATCTGTTCTTATTTAACCATTGTTGCTGTCCCGATTAAAAAACCAAAGTCCCGTTTAACCTCCCGAAAAATGACCCACTGGTCATGACAACACTAATAAAAACCAATGGGGCTTTTCGGTATGTCGGCAATCACAATATCAAAATGTTCAAGTAGGTATGTAGAGTATAATTTGTGACGTTTTAAGCGTTCTTTTTGCACATAGCTGTAGTCAGTACTGCAAATAAAATCGATAACACAAATTGTCCTACAGGTATAGAAACATGAAATACATAGGATATTACGTCATCAATGAAAGTAAAACCGTCAGGATGCGGCGGCATTTCTCAGAATGGCTCGATTATTGACCGGCCGCCGAGCTTCCTGTAAACAACACTACGTCTATGCGTTGCTATGCAACCACTACTATTAGTCGCCTAGGTCTCGTCAATCACCGTACACGTGCTTATTCCGCGTATCCACGTATGCATTGACGGCATGAGTGCATCGTCTCGTCGCGTCCGGGAATCAAAATATTTATAAAAGTTATTGTTATGAAGATACGTAAATGCTGGAAGACTGCAGTAATGATATAAACACTGAGTGGTGTTTCGACGTGCATTCAGTTTTATACCGATGACAATTGTATTTATTTATTCATTACACACACTTAGAAAACACGTAATAGAAATCCAGCAACTTTTCGATTTCTTCCAGGACGCAAGTCTCCTGACAAGAGAGTTGAATGAGAGATATAGGTCCTGGATACTTACCCATGTTGTGAATTAAAGAAAATCGTATTCCTTATAAAATCCATAAAAAATAGATTTTGTGGGACAGCTTCCAATTAATAACAAATTATTATAGCAAACTAGTTTTCCGCCCGCGGCTTCGCCCGCGTCGAGTTCGGTTATATCACGTTTCCAAGAGAACTCTTCAAATGTCCGAGATAAAAACTATCCTATGTTCTTTCTCAAGGTCAACTCTATCTCTGTACCAAATTTCATTAAAATCAGTTCAGTGATTTAGACGTGAAAGCGTAACAGACAGACAGACAGAGTTACTTTCGCATTTATAATATTAGTAGGGATAACATTCGTTACCCTACGAACAGAGCTATACAATAAACTACATTTATTTATTAAATATGAACACAACATGTAATACAATTAACATTTTATAATTATTAATCTGATAGTAAAGATCCCGAACAAACATGCTTCAAAACATCCCTAAATAAATAGATTTTCTTACGTCTTTAATTTTGTGCTATTTCCTAGGCAAGTTTATCACAGGATCGTAGGAGCATCGGTTCTGCTGATACTGTTTATATGACTGATGCTGTACGGGCGTAGGTAAATGATAGGATAAGGGCAGGAGAGTTACTGAGGAGTCCCTCTTTTTGATAATTTGTATTATCTTCTTGCAAAATCCTATAACCTTCTATTATGTATAATTTAAGAGCTCAAGTCTTGTCGGTGGAACAATCACCACTGTTTTCTATCCTTTACTTGGGACTGGATTCCCATTTATTTCTTTACTTCTTCTACAAACCTCTTCCTCTCCCATAAACCCTTAGAGTTATACATACTAAAAATAAATCTAACTTTCAGAACAAAGGCTTATGTTATTGAGAAAGCTGAAACAGCTAACCAAAGCCACGTTTACACGACCTCAATACTCAACTGTAAGCATTTTCGCATGCATTTGCATGAAACCGTTAACTACATGAAAACGGCACAAAAGCTGAGCTATTGACTTTTAAAACGTTCTGCTAGGGTTGCCAGATTATATTGAGTCTCTTTTTCCCCTATCCCATTTTTCAATCATTCATCAATCATCCAATCTAAGTAAACCTAAACCGTATAATCTGCTTTCCAAACAGAAGTTTCTACATCGATGTTGTATGTTAGTCAGACATAAGTTTCTTCTTTTAAATAATGTAGAAACATGATTTATAGAATGCTACGGCGTATTTAACTGCGCAAAATTTATTAAGTCTTGCGCTCTTTAACTTTGTTAAATATTTTATTACCGGTTCTTTGAATCAAACTGAATCAGAGTCGTTAAATCGTTAACGTAGACGGATACAATAATTTCAAAGAGTTTTAAAAGTATCTGTAATCATGATCTTACGAAAATACGATTAAACAGCCTTAGATATTATTTATAGCCATTATTCCTCATGAAGTATTTTATTCCAATTAAAATGTTGCCAACCCTATACGATTTCCTGTTTTTTAGGTAACAAACAAACTGAAATGTAAAACCTCGGCTAACTGTCCATGATGACTGTACCGATCGCCATTTTCGGCAAGAAATGCCAATTATATCGAAGTTCACAATAAAAGTAAACTGGTTTAATGAAAAAGGAATAAACTGTAAAACCTTATTCTTGTTACCAACGAGGTCGAAATATAAGGATAAGGACTTTAGAGGTTACTGTTATTTTTGTTGAATTTGACTTTGTATGCATAGGAATGCACACTTCAATTCAACAATGCTATAACTGACAACAAATTTAATCTGGTACCGGAGCGATTAGCGTTAATCCTTGGCTGCATTGGGAATAGATTTATGAAATGCCTGCCTAGTATATACTCTTAGCTAGTAGTAACACACATACGATTGAACCACAAATAGCTGTAATTCCCTTAACAATTCATATATTCTGTGTTCTGATTCTTATATTTTTCCTCGTTATTATACTTCAGAGTCCGGTTTTCAACGTTCGAATGATATTTTTTTATGAGAGAGCTATATAGTTACCTACAGAGATTACTGCCAGCAGAATAAGGGACCTCTCTCCAAGTTTCATTCCATGGTCTTTATTTCTCACCAGTAGCACACTCCGACTTCGCGAGGGTATATAGATTGAGAATACAGCCCATAATACTTGCTGATAATGTAGCTTTCTATAAACGTGAAAATAAACATATAAATATATCATTTTTTTATTTTGTGTTTATCTTCACACGAAAAAATAACATAATTAAGTAATACAAATCAATGATTTATTGTTGTTTAATTCTAGATTCGGAATCCAACTTTCATAATTAACACAAGAAACATTAAAATATCACACGTCTTCAAGGACAACATACATTTTCGAAAAATAAATACGGAGAACTAATTTATTCTATTACATATATGCTAATTGGAACGAAGTTCCTTATCGCGCGTTGTGAAAGGGGGCTAGACGGAAAAAATTCTTACACTTTTTTCGAAATTCAAATATTGTTGACAAGCATTCAAATATTATTGAGTGAATGACAATATTTGAATTTCGCGCATTGTGAATTGTTGAGTGTATACAGGTTTTTTATTTTTAATTATTAAATTTTAATGAAAGGAATTTCGTTCCATCCGGGTGTCCCTTGACACCTCTCAAGTTTTTTATTAGTATTTCGTAATACTTCATATTTTTAACGAACATAACGTTATTTAAATAAGTGAGTTGGTGGGTGCTTGATCTAAATTACGCGACAATACATAGTGGGCCATACAAATATTTTTTGAGTTCTTATTTAAAATACATAATTATGAACACGAAATAATTATGTGGCATTTCTTTATACTAAGGATGAGATTAAGGTAGTAGTCTCTGATCTCTGCTCACGCTGTTGATTTTGTCTGGGGTTCGTCTGCAGTAAAGCTAACATTACTGTGTTCTGGTTTGAAGGGCTATGTAGCTAGTGAAATTACTGGGTACTTTCTGTCGTCTCAAGATGACAATTCGCTAGTGATACTGGTTTTGCTGGCGTCTATTATTTACGACCTGCAGCCGCTTACTATCAGACGGCCCGTATGCTTTTTGCGATAAAAAAAGAAAACGTCGTTTGTGTCGAAAACACAACTTAGTGGAATGCTTTATTTTTGCGAATCGATATAGTTGATGTGTAAAAATAAAGCATAATAAATAATACAATTAAATTAGACAGCGATATCAGCCGCTAGCCGAGGCGAATAGAGTTTACTGTGCCATGCAGTGAGCAGAATTTATTTATAAAAAATAGGTTGAGTAGAGACAGTTTTAAAGATAGTGTCATGAGAAGGAATTGCAAATATGCGACGCAGAGACGGTTTTCTAATAGGCTTATTATTGAATATGAACCGATTTTGATGATCCTTTTTGCACTCCCGAGACACTAGACTAGACTATCGACTCCCGAAGTTAAACCTTAAACCACAAATCGTTTATGTAAGTAAATAAGTTTTCTTTTTCGGATAAATATATTATTTAGTACCTATTGCAATCCTACTGAATGATATACATACTTACTGGCTACAATAAATTGAAGGGAGCCTAAAGGTAGCCGGTAGTGTTGGTTTAAACATCATACATTTTTATTTGGTGTCTGTGACTGTCTCAAATACTCGACACGACATTGATTAATTACTATACTATATAAATAGCTCGTTTATGTCTAAAGGATAAAATGAAAATTACAGACTGCAGCTGGACAGCTGCACTTCGCATCAAAGTTCTAAACGCAAACTGGACAGTATCTGTTTTCATTTACTCGGTGCACTGCACTTGTGTTGCGCTGGCTTGTGTATAAAAATAATAAAAAAAAACACTGAACGCTTTCCCGCCGCTTTGCACTTCAATTGCAACTTAACCTACAAACGCAGTGTATTAGAATTTAAATCTTACGCCTCAGTGTTAGCATTGGATGTTGTTTATTACGTGCGAGCGATTGTGACCTTTCGTTCGGTGTGAGTGCATGCGTCACACGTAATGGCGTCCGCGCGGGCGGGCGGGTGGCGCGCAGGTCATCGCGCTTATACATGTGTATAAATATAGTGTATATAGCGTTGTTTGATCCGATCTCTATACAAAATGTATATGTATGTGTGTACGAACGTCGGTTTTTCGTTACGCTGCGTTGCCAGCCGGCTGTTTGTGAGCGAGCGAAGGTCACTCGCGGTAGAGGTGATTTCGCTGTCTTGACGTATGCTATACTATGTATACATGTCGGACCGAGGACCTTTTAGTCGCTTTTGGATGATAGTTCTACGTGCAAGAATGGTGTTTTGTTTCGCTGTCAACACGCATTTGTCATTTTTTAAACAAAAAAGTAAAGTACAGTAAGCAGCAACAATATTGTGAAGGAAAAATACGTTTCTAGTTCTTTATACTTAGCTAGGGACTTCGTAGGTTTCTATGCTCATAGGGATTTCCAGATCGGCTTTTTACGTATGTAGATATTTGACATAACAATTTACTCTAGAAATACAATACTTATTACATATAGTAGGTATTACGAAATTCTGCGACATGTCATCATTTATTTAAGTAGGTACATTTTGAGCGTGGATAGCAACTTCAAATTGTTAAGTAAATACAAATTGGTTTGTACATTATTATTGACTAAGTCATCAAGCGAGACAAGTAATAATAACAGTGACAAGTGAGTCAACTTTAGTTATTTTCTGACTAATTCCAAGTAGGTAGGTATACCTGCACGCCACGAATATAAGGAAATAAACAGAATATACTCTTCTACTCTTGAGCGTTTGCAAGTCATTATGTAAATAGGTTACAGAGTGTCATATTCGACACTTGACACTAGACTCCTTCGTACCATGAATAGGTTAGTTTTCTCAGTGTTTCTACAAACTGTATCTTGCAACATTATCTACTAAACTACTCTTAAAATTTCAAATAAACATTCAACGCACGAGAGTGGCGTCATGTAATACTTTGTTTTAAATTATGCTGTTTTGTCTGAAGAAGAAAGGCACTAAAAACGGCTTCCTCTGCATTCTGCTTGCTAGACAATAGGCTACGGAGACCTGTCCTCAGATCTAGCCTACGCAAGTATGCAGTGAAAGTTAATGTTTTGGATAGACAATCTCTTACGAGCTTTAGAAACTGACTTAGCAACAGTCTAATTCATGAATTATGTAAGTATATAAATATTACTCCGGTGTTTTTAAAGATCATTTCCCACGAAAACAAAGCAGAATACATACTTGTTTCAATTATATTATAATAATTTTGATAAAATGCCTGTTCTGTTAATTTTGCCACGTGGTGTCTTGATGATGGATATGCGACATTAATTTAATCAACCTATTTTACATGCATTGTTCATTCATTACTAATAGGGTTAAAGGTTTACTGAATTATTTTGAGCACTTGAAGTCATGTAGAGATAGGAGACAACGCTTCTATTTTTACGATTACTTTATTAAAAATGAGTTAATAATATTTTTTTAAATGTATGTATAAATTGGTCTGGATTTGTTGTTATGGTGTATTTTTGGTGGCGTGTGGAAACGTTTAAATAACAGTTGCAGTATCAAGGTTAGGGCGACACGTGGGTGGCGCACGCGCAGCGTTCGTCGTACATATGTGTGCGGACCAGGATGTCGGTAGTTAGCTCACCAAGTTAATTGAGTTTTTGTACTTGAACTAAAATTGTTATTCTATAATACATGCAATTAGTTACCCTTGACTTCTTTGCAATTACACATCACATACCACACCTGTATTCCCCGAAGGGTTAGGCAGATGTCGTAAATTCACAATTCACTGGTATGTTTAGATCCTATGTAATAGGGTGCCCGCTACCGGGCACAAACTCATACCTCGAGCTGCAACTGAGAATCTCATAAAAAACTTGAAATGAAAACAAATATTTAAATTTCTTAAATTTCTTTGCAAATATTTAGTCCTTTTAAGCGCTGATAAAAGGCTGCTAAATTTATACTAACGAAAGCGGGTGACGTTGCAGAAATGGGAATTTTATTTTCCCGTTTATACTATACCCACATCTGTAATTGGTTACATCATATTCCCAACTAGCATAGTTTAAAAAATTAACAGGGTTGTCTCAAATTTAATGAAATAGTAATTTTAATGAATAGGTAGGTAAATAAAATACGCTTATGGCGCCAAAATACAATTCAATACTCACTGAAAGTTCCGATTGCAAGCTATCAAGGTGTCATGCAAGTTTACACAGTAATATTTTTACAATAAGTACAGCTGTTTGCGCGTAGAGCAAATTAACAACGATAAGAATAATTTATTTTAGTCATCCAGTAATGAGTAATGTGAACTGGTTGGTGATCGTGGAAGCATTTCGTAATCATTGGCACGTTGTTTCGTTAGTCTAGTAATAATAAGTGCCATTGTTATGCTAGTGGTCCTGGATTGGATTTTTATGAAATTCTTAGTAGCACCTCAGTATTTGGATTTGGCAATAAACACGTTATTATGTGACACCCCTAAGCCTTCGGCAAGTACAGGTGTGTTGGTGTGTTATGGCAAGTTCCTCCACATTTTGTCACAGAATAACAAATAAGAGCCGAACGTCGTAGTAGCGTTTGTTATCTGCTAAACTAGTTCATACAGTTTGCACACACCTGCTAGAGTGCTAGTATATAATATAAACGTCATCTCACTTATGTAGGCATCGGAATTGGAGCGATTTTAAAAATATTTTGTGTAAAAGTGAGTATCTCGATATATGCACGTGGTCACGACCGATTTCCTGCTGACCGAGTCACACACGCTACCAACTACACAAATGCATTTCTCTTTCACAACATTGGTCGGCAGTGGCGCCGATGATAGAATACTAGGTCAACAAAAAATCCGGTCCTGTAACTTTGACTAGCTTGTCCAGAATTGTTGAAACATAACACCCACCGTCTTATTTGTAGACTTTTTTTTTTTACAATCGATTAGATTACATATTTATTTTAATATTTCTCCTTTCTTACACACGTGCAATTGTATAATAAACATAGAACAACTAGGTCATAGTTCACGAGGCTTGCTCCCAATAACCCAATACGTCTCCCATCTTTTACGACTTGGGGTCGAGAACATAAATAACATAGACAAACATATTTTTTTCTTTATTACCTCTAAATTCGCGGGCAAAAGGGACAGTTTCTTAATAATTGGCCATAGATTTCGCTTTTCTACGAAGAGAAAACGATAAATATTGTTTATTGGCATGTTTGTTGCTTAAAACTCATCCTTGTTTTTAGAAAGCTGTAGCTTAGCTCAAGAAAATCTCTTTTTTATACGGTAATAAAGGTAGGTACTATTTGAATTCCTTTTTTCTTTTTTAATTATGCTGTAAGTAAAAAGCTATATAACTGCTGACTGTTAGAGAAATAAATGTTTGTTTGAGGCTGTGTTCTTTTGTTAACAAGCATAAGTCCCGAAAACATACTCGTGTTATGTAATATCCACCTTGAACTTGCTGAGAGGACCTACAAGGTCGTATATGTTAAATTTATTTCCACGGAAAAAGAGAACAATTCGGGATATTTCGTGGTAAGTATTTCTTTCTCAAATAGTCTCTCACTTCATAGGCTTGGATATTTCTTTTGGTTATTTTTTTTAAACATATTTAGAAAACAAGCAAAGGTAAGAAAGCTATTTAATACGGGCTCTTAAGAAAAAAAATAACATCTAGACTAACATGCTCACTACGAAATAATTTTGCCATCGAAAATCTCGTGCCGAAATAATGAGACCAATTTAGATAATGCCATCGTCTGTCTAGCTCCTTTCAACTTTAGTGGGGTCGGGTTCCACTTCTAGTCTATCCAGATGCGGCTGAATATCAGTATTTTACAACGGGTCAGCCATCAGACTTTTGCCACCCAATTTCTGAGCAATATCCGAAGCATAAGCTGTTTGTCAGGATTTTTTGGGCTTCTGTCAAGTATGAACGATTGTCATAGGTTCGTATGGCATCCCGGATCAATAGCTGATCATGCACTCCGAAGTACGGATCTGTATGTGTTTTAAATGGTCATTCATCCATTGATCAGTGTAGTATACTTAGCCACGAGAAAGATAATGCGATGATATTTATATCGCGGCACGTAAACGTTAACCCCCCATATCAAGAGTGGAAGAAAATGCGTATAAAAATTTCAATTCGTTTTGCATCTGTGCCGTGTAAGGTGTGTGAGTCAGTCACCTGGCTATCCGTTGTTCGTTGCGCACACACAATGGCTGGCTGCGTGTGACTCATTGCGGACATCTGTCGGGGACTGTGGAGATGCGCAGTGGCGTTGCGTAGAGTTGTGTTCATCTGCAATCTGTTACTTGCACACTGAGATTTATTTAGGTTTGTAATGATGTAAACATAGCTTTAGGGCCTAACACAGTATTAAGATTGTTTACTAAAAACGTTCATTCTGATATGTGTCGCAGCGAAAGTAACTCTGTATGTCTGTTACCTTTTCACGCTTAAACCGTTGATCAAATTTCTATAAAATTTAGGTAAGGAGATAGATTGCATCACAAGGACAGAGTACCTTATGTCTCAAAAATATAAATAATAGTATAGTAAATAGGTCGCGGCCAACAGTTCCTTTAAATAATTTTAAGATTAAATTAAAAAATTTTTTTAGGTAGGTAGGTTATTCCTTAGCTATAGTCTAGAAACATTACTGTGGCCTTACAAAATATTGCGGGGAAATATAAATAACGTACATTAGTGTGAATATTTTAGGTTTGGTTTCAACGGCATGCTCGAAAGCCTCGGCACTAAATGTCAGCATCTACTTACTACCTACTTAATTTTTAACCAACAAAGAAGACAGACCTTTCCTAAAACTAACTACTTAGGATTTTTCGGTACTTTTAGTTTCTAAGCATTGCTGAATTATTTAGTATGATCAAGAACACGAGAACTACATTAGCCTTTTTTATAGTGCAGAGAATCATCGTGGATCATCCGCCACCTGGGGAGGCGGCAGGCTACCAACTAAAAGGCGCACTTGCCTTATTTGCCTTATAGTCACGGCCATGGGATCCGTGAAATTCGCAACGACTGTGACACCACAAGCTTCGTTATTTTGTTTGGATCTAGCAACTATCGAAAACCCTCGTTTTTCTATACCCCGTTACTAACCGAACACTTACCATAAATAACGATATTATGGGTTATCTAACCACAGTGCTACATCCCTAGCACTGAACTCGGTTTTGCAAAACACGTAACAGAATCGTTAATACGGAACGCGAATAGTGACTTACGAACGCCCAACGCGAATAAGTAGAGGAAAAAAAAAGTATAATAATACAATAAATTCTTGATACAATGTGATGTGTGTAGGCATAATGTTGTTGTTATGTAAAACATCGATTAAACTGATAAATTGAGGCAGACATAGTCCTCCACGTCCTTTTTTATTTATTAGTGGGATGCATGCTATTAATGGCGTGAGAACTGTTATTTAACCTAGTTTTTTTTAATGTTTTAATCAAATTGAAATGGATTTTATGTTAATTACCTTGTGAAACAAATAGGGTAATTTACGTTTTGTACACCGACAAGCAACCAGTTTTGGACTTGCCCATGTTTTATTTGAATATTTAGTGTTTAGCTGTTGTATATTTTATCTAATTGTAATTAATGAGAATTACTGCCTAAGCAAAACGTTTGAATTAATTGCCACAAAGTAGGGGTGCATGGAAGTCATCGTCAGATGGTGGCTGCCTGTTACATGTGGTCATGACAAGATAAAATTGAAACGATATTTTTGGGATATTTTTTTGGTATTGTCTCTCATGGTCGTAGCGAATGTCACGAATCTGATGGCCGTGACATATAGAGCAAGAGAAGGTAAGTGCAGTTTTTAGTCGATACGGGTCCGACATACCCTACCACCTACCTACCCGGGTGGCGGACGATCCATTAGGACTTTCTGTACTTAAAAAGGTACAGAAGCCAGCACATCAAGCTACCCCAATCTGTCAAATTTCTTTGATAGATTTTCAACTTTCATACGATGTAATAAGGTTCATATTCAATTGGGAAATTTTGACAGTTTTGGATAGCTTGACCTGCTGGCGTCTGTACATACACAAGATAAGTAATACATTAGTAGGTACTTTCTAGTTTTGGCTAGGTTCGTGTCTACGACTTTTGTGCGTGAAGTTTTGTTTCATGTTTCAGGGCCGGCTTCTAATTATAAAAGGTATATTCTTAACTTCCACGCTAAGGACGAGAATAGACGTTAAGTTTACCGAAGTAAATCACAACTATAGCCTAATCCCTCTCATTCTGAGAAGATAGCTGTACCCAATCGTTGGACAATACTTATATGGGTTGATGATGATGAAATCAACACTGTTTAAAGTGTTTAATAATAGTAATACAATTTTCACAATATTGTACAATAAATAGTATACGTACACACAGACAGTGAATATTGACTTTATATTAGATTATGTTGTTGTTTCAAAGAATACAAAGAAAGAAAGGAAAATATTTATTACTACACACATTGACGCACCGCCCTTAAGTTACTAAAACTAAATTGAAACTATAATGTCATTAAACTTAATCTAAAAAGCCACTATACTACAAATAATGAAAAAGAAAAAAACAAAACAGACGTACAAAGGCACACAGTGTAAAAAAAAGGCAATATCTATAATTGTCTCTACAAGTATTGTATTCAAGAAAACCATTATTTTTCCCTAATAATGTTAATTAATCATAATCGACAGCTTTTATTAACCACTGAATGACATAAGCCTCACTTTTACGCCATTCATCTCTGTTCTTCGCCGATCTCAACTAAGCTAAAATGCATGCCGCGACATAATTTTATCGTTGCATTCTCTCGTCTCTCGTTTCGGCACGAGGTAAGCCACGACAGAATTATTTCGTGGCGCATATATTATTAAGCCTAGCTGGTCTTTCCAACTCACTTCAGGCTACAGAGTTTTATTCAATCAAAAGATCATTTTAAAGAGAGTCCCCGCACTATGGAACACTTGTTGAATAAAAATATCATTGTTGATAGTATTTTTTTTTTAATTATATTTGGCATTAATTAACGTACGAAACATTTTTTTTTTCTAAAATTCATTAATATAATTATTATTGTTGATACATTAAGAAGATAAAAATCACCATATTACCACGTTATCGACTATTACAGTCACTTTGAATTCTTGGAAGTTCTAGACTTCCTTTCACTCAGCCGGTACATGGCATAAATTTTGTTGTTGCATGAAACATAATATTTGGTCTACCGATTGTATAAATATTTATTCGAGTCGGTACCTAGGTACCATAGATGTAGAATCTAACTGTCATTCAGACCAGTTAAATTTTACATATATTGTGCCTACTTTATAGTATACATATTTCTCCAACTCGGAAAAGGTTCCTGTTAAATTACTCGGGAGGTAATTTTATAAAATTTCTATTCCGTTTTTGAATTTATTCGGGAAATACCGGCTTCTCAAACTTACTTGGTACACAGTCAAATAACCATTGTCTATACCTAAATCTTCAGCCTATACTGGCCTATTGTGCTAGACCTTTTCAGCACGATCTTTCCATTATATGCCTTTATTATTTTCCGTGCTTGTATTGTGTGATCTACAAGCTGCACATCTCGTCTTGACGTTATTTTTTAAATCTGTGACACACAGGAAAAGAGAGTTTGTCAGAAACATACGCTAGATAATCGTATGCATAACGTAATCTAAACTTACTCTAAAAGTAGACAAGTATTTATTAATTAATCCGTTTTAATGGTATCCGGTGTTACCGTGTCCCGCCGCCATCGCGCCATCCCGTACGCGGGGTGACTGACCCGTGCGTCATAGTTATTCGCGAGCGGATATCGGCCACATATATAATTTATTATTATTACATACGTAACGGCAAAATGTTTTTGGGTATTACATCAAAAATTTGCATAGATTTTAAATCATTATTTTGTACGAATGTACTGATCACTTCATGTTTACATTGTGAGATAAGAGTGAAATGTATAGTGATAAAAAGTGAAAGGCAATGTGTTCTTGACAACTATTAGAATATGTTTTCTAACATACATACTGTTGTATAATTATGATAGAACATGTTTCGAGTTGTGCGAATGATATTTGAATAAAAAAGAACGGAAATGGGAAAGCTATATTTTGTAGCTTTGGCTAGGCTCATGGCTAAGTAAAAACTATGCTGAATTGCTGATCAACCGATCTGCAAGGTTAAGCTGTGCTAGCCGCGGCCAATCTGTGGATGGGTGACCATTCTTAACATTTCAAGACCCCTCCGTGCATCGGACAGCACGTAAAGTCTTCGGTCCCGGTTGTCATACGAACATCTAAGGCAGTCGTTTGTGATAGTCAGACAACCAGACTATCCGCAGGATATCGGTATTACAATGAAATTGTGTTGCGGAGGTCTGATGGCAGTCGCTTCGTGTAAAATACTGATTTCAGCCGCATCTGGTTACACTGGAAGCGACGTCAACATAGTCGGGAAAAGATTAGAATGATGATACTTAAAGATCTTTTGAAAACACAATAACACTGGAATGATTTAGATTTTTTGTACTAAATGACGTTTCCTAACTGAAGACTTCTGAGAAGAATCTCCAAAAGAAACTCACAGATTTTATAAAGAAATTGTATCACAATTTTGAGGAAAATACTATTGCAGTTTGTTGACCTACCCTGGCAGATTCCAAGCATGAATCGGTCACCGTGCAGCTGAAGCGAGGGAAGCTCAACGACCCGCCGCGGCGCCGCACAACACTACCAGTCGGCAGGATATTTGAATACCTAGATAGAGAGACATTGGTTAGGGATAAAAAAAAAGCACAGTTATAGAACGCGACCGAATAAATATTTATTCATACTTATACGGAATTATCTGTTATTTATCCGGTTCGAGTTTCCTGCCTAAGCCCGCTCGTAGCTAAGTAATAAATAAGCTGATCAACCGATCTGCAAGGTTAAGCTGCGCTAGTAGCGGTCAGTCTGTGGATGGGTGACCATTCTTAACACATCGAGACCCCCCGTGCCTCGGAGAGCACGTAACAACGCGCACGCACGCTGTTGGTCCCGGTTGTCATACGAACTCCTATGACAATCGTTAGTGGTAGTCAGAAGCCCAAAAAGCCTGACAACTAGTTTATCCTCAGGATATCGGTAGTGCCCAAAAACTTAGGTTTCGGAGGTCTGATGGCAGTCACTTCGTGTAAAATACTGATATTCAACCGCATCTGGTTAGACTGGAAGCCGACCCTAATATAGTTGGGAAAAGGCTCGGAGAAAGAATGATTTTCTGCCTAAGAAATTCCTAGTAACCTAAGAATTAAAATTTGTGCTACTTACTGGTAGCACAAATTTTAAGCAAGTAACTTATGATGATAGTAGAAAGGGCTAGTATTCGGCTAGACTTCGGGAATCATGGGTTGGCAACCTTTTTTGGGGTTGGAAATGCTTTATGCACTACCCACCGCTCCGGGGAGAGTGGCGGGGTGTGTCGGACTCCGCTCTGAAAAGAGCGATCTACCGACTAAAACCAACCTCGGCGCTTCGCGTCACCACTTTAATGCCGCTGAAGCATTCGTCCCCAGACCCGGCAGTGGCGGGACGCCTCAGCGGCCCCCTACGCGTAAGGGGAGAGAGACGTAAACGTTCTCTCTCCCCTTGGGTTGGCCACCTGACTGAACATATTTGGGAATGGGCCACTTAAAGGTAGCACGAATTTGGAGTTACGTCCCGAAGCTGAAACTTGATTGTAGCTAATATACGTGGACCCTTGTTACGTTTTACTTTAACTAATTCTCTTTGTTCTCGTAACCTATATACTAAACTTATATTGGCAATGGGTTACTTGAAGTTTCTGCCTTACAAGCACGATTTCTACGCTTGAGATCTTCAGTTCGATTCTCAAGCCGAGCAATGTTATTCGCTGACATTTTAGACATTTGGATTTGTGCCCGGTTATTGGTAATGGCTCGCCACGTATTATATGGGATCTAATCATACCAGCGAACTGTGAAGAGGTGTATATTAGTGTACCTCTTCCTTACCCATCGGGGAATACAGGCGTGATCGTATGTGTGCCATGTTGTTTTGATGTGTTTAATGAAGATGAGGCAACTTGATTATACATAAATTATGTTGATTGTTAAATGCTGAACCTGCCTTTATTCTTCTGTAGTCTAACCAGGGGGTTTAGAGAGCGGTATAATAATATAATCATTACCGTGTCATTCAAATATTTTGGATGGAAAACCTAATTCTTTAGGCAGCTATAGGCCATACCAGAACGTGTTCACGCGATCATTTTTAGGTTGTCAGAAAGAGATGGCGCTATTTATTTTATAGAGCGACATCCCTCTCTCTCAATCGAAAAGGATCGCAATAACAGGTTGTGGTACGGCCACAGCTCTGGATGTACGTCAATCTTCTGTACTTTTATGCTGATATCGTTATTTACCTTGGTCTTCTGTTGTTCCAGGCCCGGGCAGACGGATCACGGGCACGGCGGCGGCGCGCTGGCGTACGGCGGCAAGCCGGCGGCGGGGGCTGTGGTGGCGCCGCCGCAGCCACGCCCGCCGCCCGCCGCGCCCTACGCGCCACAACCCTACCCGCCTGCACAGTTGCGCCTGCACCAGCCAGGATATGGATCAGCGGCTTTATCATACAGGTTGGTATTGCTTCCATCAATCTCTGCCAGGAGTTTAAGCGCACGATAGTCACTGGCGCCCAGCAGTGAATGTATTGGGTCGAATGTAAACGGCTAGGCTACGTCACGGTAATATTATCTATAGCTACGTGCCACAGGCACTTTTATTGGTTCAGTTTACTCTTTGTTGGGGACTAAACGATCCATTTCGAGTCAGTAACATAAAGACGCGATAACCTTAATTTCCAGACCCTTCGTTTCGTCCCAGCAATAGCTAAACTAAGTCACAGTCGGGTCGTTTAAAGCTGCTGTTGCTTAGTATATTTTAAGTCCGACGAAGAGCAATCTGGCCTAGTTATTCATTGAGCTAAAGGCCATCTGTCTGGCCAAATATATATCAGACAGGGTCAGAAGTTCTACTTTAGTTAAGCCATACATAACTATGAAACTTCAGCGACATGATCGATTCTAAGTTACTGAATAGTTTGTTCAGTCCCGGTTCGTGACTGTCCACTGTTAAACGTTGACCTCCCCCTCCCTAAAAACAGACATCGAAATGGTGGGGATATATGGCTGTAATCTACGCTGGCCAGACTGATTGATGAGCGTAATAGTAGTTAGGATTTAGGACGCATTTGTGAATTACGCTAACATTTCGAACTAGCTACAGCTACTCTAACTATAAAAACTTATTTTGGTGGATAACACAAACACAAAGTTCCATGAGAAAAGTAACTTTTTTAAAATAAACAACAAATCTTCACGAATCCTATAGCGTAAGGTTTTAATGAGCTACGTTACGCAATCGGTTCAAAAACCAGTCAAATTATAAACGACTTGGCCGCTTCGGCAGTAGACGACGATGACTCTTCAATTTACTTACTTTGTAAATTAACAGCTTCTACACCAAATTGGTAGTGCGTTCAACTTATTAGCACTGTTGAAATTAATAGAATCGTCTTCTGTAAAACCTTCGGACCTATTATTACTTTTAGGCGTGCCGACCTTCTTAGAACGACCTACTTTGTTTTTTTGCTATCAGGCATTTTACTGGGTAGGTACGCACTGTCGTGCACACGATTTCGCTTTTTTAAATTAGCAGAATAGCTTTTGTGTGGTATTTTTTTGCGTGTTCTACAGTTGAAAGTTGAATATATTCTATTCATTATTCAATTCGCATCCTTTCAAAGGTGAATAAAGGGCGTTGATATTCTTAGTAAACTACGTTGCATACTCCTTAAATTCTGAGCAGCATCATAGTTAGAAAAGTGATTTATTTTATGAGGGGTTTGTCTGTCATTTAACGTATTCAGACATAACCCTTGTCAATTTGATTCATTAACATTAATCTTAGTACTCTATTTTTAAGGTCGTGTTTGCGTCCTGACTAAAGTATTGAACTGATTCTTTAGTTATAAATAAACCCCTCTCTTTTCTCTATTACATTGTATGATCAAAATCTCAAATACATATTTGTTCACTAAAACGTAATGTGTAGTGAACGTGACGAACGACATGCAACGTTATAGTGATGTATTCAGCAATCGGTCCAAGCCGTACATTAAACGTTCATTGTTCCAACTACCAACATATACTTTGTGGTACATTATTTTTACTTTTAAATGTATTTTACCCTGTGTACTACTAATTCACGAGGTCGTGGTTTCGATTCCCATAAGACACAAATATTTATGTGATGAACATAAGTGTTTGGGTGTTTCTTATGTATTTACAAAAATATTTATGTATACATACCTACAACAAAGTATTATCCATTGTCTAGTGCCTACAAGCTTTCCTTACAAATAATAAAATGTATTGTGTAAAATGTCCTAAATATTTATTATGATTTATAGTTTCACCACTGTCTTTTAAGACTTGATCACACATACACCTTTTTTATTAATTCTTCTCTAAGCTGATTAAAATATTACCAAAGTATAGCAAAAGTCAGCAAAAGTATATCTCCTGCTGCACGTCTCTACCAGTAAATCGTAGAATTCTCGCGAAGATTTCGTATGCACGTAGACATTAAAGGTCTGGTCACGTCTTGCTAGTGAGGTGGGAGGGGGGAGGTCATCACGTGCACTCTCCTTTGCGAATACCAAGCGTACTTGTTGTCATTCATAACCATTATCTGCAAGCATGGAAAACATTTCTTCAGAGTTATAAGATCGAGGTTCAGGTCTTATTTGAATAGGTAATAGCCCTTACCTATTCAAATAAGACCTGAACCTCTAGCTATCTTCTGACCTAGGGTCGAGTTGTAATCAAAACTATGTATTTTACATGAAAAGAATTAGGTAATTGAAGAATTATTTCCGCATTCGTTTTCTGTCCCCTCCGGTCTACATCGACTGAGGTAAGGGTATCCTTGGGTATCATTTATATGTTTTTAATTAGCTTTTACCATGTCCTATGCTGTCCGTTGTATGTACCCCAAATCCAGAAATCAAAGCGACATTGACAACGCTGTAGAAAGGACCAAGTTTTGGAAATGTACCATCGAAGGTTTAAGAGAAAAATAAGCTTTTACGAGTATATTCGCCTTCATCTAGCAAGGATTTTATAACGAAAGTGGTCTATATCGCAAGTTTTATGATTTAACAAGGAATATTTTTTACATGTTGAAATAAATGTTTAATTAATATTATATTATTGTTTCTTGTTACCGTAATTATTGTTAGGATTTCTTCAATCTTCAAGTTTTTTTTACCTAACTTGTCGTGTATTTTCATTAACTACGCGAAGCACTAAAGTTAACTAGATAGTCTTTGCATAAAGACGTGTTAGGGGCAGTAAAATCTAAATTACAAGACAGACATTCAAGTAATTGCTTCGTGTTGGCAACGGAAAGAAATGCTATTGTAATAGAGTTACCGGCTATATGAATAAGGAAACACCCGTTTAATTTCTTTAGACGTTTTAATTGCAGTTTTTCTGAAGTTTGCTATGGCTTTGTTGTTGAAAGAAAATGAGAAAGCTACAACGCAAAAAGCAAGCTACAAAGCAACTAAAATTACGGTAATTAGAATAGAAGCGAAACATGATATGAATCCTTCTATTAACTTGCTTCGGTTAATTATATTATTAGGAATGGTTTTCTTGGGTTTTCAGTTCATGATCTGTCATGCGACTTTTACGCAGATTATACTTACATACAGACAAAACAATGTGAACCGCCCGTTGCGCCGAGATAAGGAAACAACACTATTGTACTGTCTAGGGTTGTACAAAGATCTTGGTAAATATTTTTATAAAATTATGAACATCCCTCGGCTCCGTGCCCCAGGCGTAGTACGCGACTACGCGGTAGGTAATTTACAAAAACAGCAGCCATGTTTTTCGTGAAATATTTTTTTTCTTCCGTTTAAAACAAGCAGGTATGACGTCACTGGTGGTTTATGTTTTGCGTTTCACGAAATTACATTTTCGTGTAATAATTACACGAAAATATATACGAATCATTAAAATTCAACCGAGTTTTTACATCAAAAATAATGTTAAAATTATGTTTAACATCTTTGGTTGTAATGGACCTTGAACTAAACATGTTGATATTACTGATACAATGAGTTCTGTATATTTAAATAATGATCTATATTTAACATTTACATGAAGCATCAATATAGTTCTGCAGATGGTAATGACGAATGGAAATCAATGTCTGTTTAGTATACAAAGCTTCCTTTCACTTCTTGTTTAGCATTGAAACTCATTGAAGTGTTGCCAACATTTTACCTAAATATGAATGCTTAAAGATTTGAGCAACAGCCCTGCAAGGCATTGCAGTCTTGAGAGATGTAATGCCGTCTAGTAACGACAATACCCGCCATGGGAAACGATTACAATGTTTTTGCACAATACCTACATACTTATATTCTTAATAATTGAGATTTCTTTGTAACAACACAAGCAAAATCAGTTCTTAAGGCTACTCAATGAGACTTATTATACTTTATTACAAGACATCGGATTCAGATTTCACCGTGCGAACAAGAATAAATTGTTTTATTTGTTATAAAACTTGAGTTTAATAATAATCTGATTAAATATTTACTAAAATACTTGGCTGCTTTACCCTCCACATTTGCATATTTGCTTTTTTAAAGTGGAAATCCACATTTTTAGTGAGACTATTTAAAAATATAAATATGTAACACGTATGTTAATTAGATAAACCCAAGATAATATTATTTACGTTAAGTCTTAATTACTTTAGACTTACATTTACGACACCTAGGGAGCTAATGGAATTTTTCCTTCAACTTACAAAGATGGATAGTGACAGTATGCTTTTTTGATAAAATACATAAATGTAAGTAACCTTTACTATGGTTACATTTATGTATTTTATCAAAAAACTAAAGTAGATTTGTATAGCTATTCAATTTTCCCCTCCCTAGTGTAAAAATGTACACAAAAACCTTTTTGGGTTTTTAGAGCAGTCAAAATTATATTGTTAGCATCCAAAACTGAGCTCCGCTTGCATTTTTATTGAAGAGAAACATCTGGAGCTGGTCCAACCGGACTGATTATGAAAGGAGTCTGAAATAGCCCGACAAATATCATTCACTGTATGCATTTTACTTGTCTGTATTTTTAGCAATGCCACCTGCCTTACTCACATGTTGAAATAAATGTCTGTTTGCTTATATTTCGGTAGCATCTTGGAATATTTTTTGATTAATATTTTTTTTTTACTTTTGCACTTTTCTATCCTTATCGCGAGCCGTTTGTCACTGTTTATATACTTATACTTGTACCCTATGGCAAGCGAGGCCTTTCATAAGCGAGAAGGTAATAGACTACGCAGATTCGTTTTTTTTTTTGTTAAAACAACACATTCCCCGTAGAGAAGAGGTAGCGGTGTACTAAAGTAAATTATTTCACCGGTATAATGTTTAGGGCCCATGTAATAGGGAGCGCGTCTGTCTATTGCCATTTGCCGTGCACAAATCCAAACTCGCGAGATGCTATTGAGAATTCCATATAAAAACCCAATAACACTTCTCGACCGAATCCAGAACCTCTAGCGTAGCAATTGCGCTTAGGACCACTAGACTAACGAGGTAGTCAGAGTTTCTTTTTTATATCACACTACTATATTAAAATACCTACTTATTTTAATATTTGCGAAAAACATAATTAAATAAAAAGACGAGCTTCGTTATTCTCGAACTTTATCCGTAAACTGTTATTGTAATAGTTTCCACAAATTAATAGGATCGTAAACACAATCCGACGGTTAATTATTTTTCCCTAACAATTCATCAATGCTACCAATATAAACAATAAAAACGTGGGAACTTTCATATTAGTTCCACCTCCTGCGATTTTTTTTTTTTTATACGCAAAACTATAAAAATAACATCACGCGATGCTTGAGCTCAATCACCTCAAATCGCAGTCATCGTTGTAAACACGTGTGTTTTATTAAAATATTGTTTCTGCTTAATTTTATTGCCATTTTACGGTAGGGTACACAGCCACGGCCATTATTGTGTGTTGCCAAGTAATTTTCTATGACTGGATATTTTTTACCTGTTATTATATTTCAGACGAGTTGCGATAAATTACAATGCGATGATTTGGCAACGTAATGTGTTATTTCCTGTGAACTGTTTACGACAAACAATAAGCTAGTAAATACGCCACAAAATTCTATGGAACGTAGATTGCTTATTAATCTAAAAGTACCTGATTGGCATTGATGGTATAGAGATATCTGAAGTTTTATATACCTAACATATCTAGACGTATGTTATCTAGCCTGAACTAAACAGTAGGAAGGTAATTAAAATTGAAAAGGGCTACCATTCCTCCTTCAATTCTGTAAATGAACCTGGGGCCCAAGTCTTCTCAATCGTATCAGAATGGTCGTTCAATAGCACTTAATGACGTAAGGACTGACAGATTTCGTAGACAAAGCCGTCAAAGATTTTGACACAAGACTTAGCAGACTTTGGTTCCTGGATAATTGAGACTTACGTACTATTCAGGGAAAGTTTTTTAAAGTCAATAGGTACGATGGGTCGATGACGTGTTAATCACAGGTAATTAAAACGAGACCCGGAGACAAGAATATAACAAATAAAAATGAGGTCATCAAGAATTCAAGATCACATTTTCCTTATGGTGCCCACATTGACAAGTGAGTTATTTGACTAGGTACTGCTCTGGTTACAAACTACGCTGTTTACACAAATTGCAAATTTGCAAGTCTTGCATTGCAACACAAGCTGGAAACTTCCTTTGCCCACGAACAATTATTATGAAACCTGTTTTTGCTATTACCTGCTTCTACTACTACTAACTTACTTCAACAAGTGCTAAAGTATTAGCCACGAAAGCCAGATGGAATTCGATCTCATCCTGTGCCATAAAAAAAATCAGCTAATGCATATGACAGTGTATGACGTAATCGTGATGGCGATACGCGACGCGACAATACGGCCGCGTCTGTATTTAGCGCGCCACGTTGGCCACACCACGTGGTGGCCTGGCCGCGACGCGTACTGAATAATAATAAAAAATAAACATTGAACCGAACGCGCCAGCCAACAGGGCTGCCAGCATCACGAGAATGTCACGTATTTGTGGAGTACTACTGATCCAAATGAAATAGAATTTGGCATGAAACATGCTGGGTTGGTTTGTTTAGTTTATCGTTTCAGAGTTCCTGCGTATTCCAATAAAACTGTAGTTAACTAAAAATTATATTGGTTAAATAATTTTAAACGGAAATAATTAGCGACAAAAACATTTATGACTGCAATGAGGTTATTCACTCAATTTATATTTAGCAGTTTGTACAAACGGTATGACCAATTTATTGTATACTATCAGAACAACATTACTAGTTTACTTATACTCTAAACTCAGTGTGATTAGAAGGTTATAGGTACACTATATGAAATCTCAATCACTCAAGTGAAATTATTTCTGTTTCGTACGCCGCGCCGCACAGTGGGCTGAAACGGGCCGGTAAAGGACTTAGCATTTAAAAAAAAAAAGTTTCTTTTTCTGAAATTTTAAATATTGTGTTGGATTTTTCTATCGATTATAAGTAATTATTTCTATGAGGGTCGTTCAGATAACTTAGTATTTCCAGAGTTATAAATATCCAAAGTAATTTTTGTATGAAGCAAAAGAAAAAAATGTGAAAATCTCGAAATTCTCAAATTTTCTCAAAGAATTGACTCTACGTATGCATAGTACGTATATTTGTCCTATTTTAGCGCCTATTCTCGGGTTGCGATTTTCTGCGATTTGGTCGCAATTTCAAATTTTGTTCTCTATTCCACACCACCATAGAGGTTAAGAACTAGGCGCGTTTTTTTTATGTAGTGGTCTCCCCTTTAGGCCTAATCCACTAAGGACTAATAAAATAAATAAATAAGTAAAAATCACAATCACTACTGGCCACTGCACTGTTTTAATCTAATCACTGTCAAGGGTATCCACATTAACGAATGCAAAATTTTCGTATTGGTCATCATCAAATGTTTCCGCTTGTTCAATTATTAATAAACTTTGTGCTTCTACTGACAAAGTTTTATGTTCACTGCGAAGTTTGTGACGTTTCGCTGAGATGAGTGGATCAGAGCTGGTCAATAAATTATTTAAAATGTCTTCATTTGTAGTTTTTCTACTGCATTTCCTGGAATGGTGTTGGCGGTATCTACGAAAGTCTTTATTTCTAGCTTCAGCAGCTTCTTCAGATAGCTTTCCAATTGGTATTAGACCAAAACTTTCAATAATAGCTGCACCATGCATAAGAACTTTATGAACACTTGAAGGCATATAATACCAGCTATATAATTCCAAATACAGTTGCATGGTCACTTGAGCATATTCGTGAAATTTCGCTGTGTCAATGTAGTAACCTGATGAAATTGCCTCTAAAATGATTGCAAATCGCCTTATTAATTCTTCACTAACACCAGTTATCTCAGCAGTCATGTTTGGATATGCAAAAAATCTTCTAGCAGTATTTCCGTCATTCGTGGAGCCGTGCCCTTGTTTAACAACATCAATCAGAAGTCCCATTCTATTTTTAAAAGCGTCTTGTATGTCTTTCTTTCTTCTTTCCATGATGCACTTGTTGTCTCCCTTTACTGTCCATGTCTGTATCGTTAATCTGTAGGCTATATGCAGAATGCATTCCATCATTCGTATCCAGGTATGCAATGATGACAATCCGTATTTACAGAGATCTGGATCAGTCGGTTTTGATGCAATTAAGGGCAAATTATTCACCTCTGTTGGAGTGGCTTTACAAATGTCGCATCTCTGAGATGAAGTATCACATAAAATTGATGTTGCTTTTCCGTCTCGTCTATCATAGTCATTAATAAAGAGTGTGAAATTTTTATTTCTCCAACTTCTGTTTTCACTAAATTTACAATCTCTTCCTCAATAGCACTTTTTTCCCGCAATATCGTTATTTTATTTTCTTTCACAAATTCGAAAAAGATTGGACGACACCAGTAAGATGAATTTGGTGAATCGTTTTGTCAGATAACTTGTTCGCCGCACACTAATTTTATTGGCACTAAACTACCCATAAATATGCTTGAATCGTCAAGTTGACTTTCTTGTTCATCGTCTGTTTGCATTTTTTGTTTGTAATTGGCTTGATTAGAAGCACCGTCAAATCCCCACTTACTGATTAGTGTAAATTCTTTACAACCACTATCTATGACGAGTGACGTCATTATTCTTGTTGTCGTTATATCCAATAGAGCTTGTAACTTTATTTTAGCTGAGGTTTCTGTCACTGTAATAGCATCTTTTGGTGGATAGCATTTCTGTTTCGCATGTTGCACTTGATAATAAGATGGAAATATATTACTGTCTTTTTCGTTAACACTTTTTCTTAAAGTATTGTATTGCCACTTGGTCAGCTTAAGTGATAAAAATAACCCTAAAGCCTCATCCGGAGAAAACACAGGTTTTGTTTCTTTAACAGATATGCACTTTTTAACTTTTTTTACATCTAGGGGATTCTTTAGTAAATGTTCTAGTATTTTAGCAACCTCCTCATTCCCATCCGCTTTCAACTGCTCAAAATATGCATATTTTATTTCGTCCGAAGATAAATGAAAGTTTTCTGCACGTCTTTTTTTCTGTTTAGGCGCTAATTCACAAAAAGGTTTTCTTGGGGTTTGTTCGGTGGAGACACCGACAGAAACTTTTGATGGTGATACATACTGAGTTGATGTACTCGGTACTGGTTGATCTTGATTACTGCCTATTAAACACTTAATAATGTCTGGCCATATTATGTTTTCTTGTAACCATTCACTATTTTTAGTTCTGAATATATTTTCTTTACGATAAGCGTTTTCCCATCTTCTATTTAAATTATAACAAAATTTTGCACAAAACAACTTTAAGGTCTTTTCGTGATCATCACTTAATTCGACTAAAAATTTAGATCTTATCTCACTACACAAACTGTCATTATTTTTAATACTGCCACTGTTTTTTAAAATAACGAAAAGATCAAGGTTTGTCACTAAATTTTCAAACATTTTCACAAATACAAAATAACAAATAAGTAAGTAATGAATGTGTGGGGGTAGTGCGTCTATTATGGTGGGTAATAGAACACTGAAGTACTTTTGAATGCAACCGAACATTCCGTAGGTACCCTATCATTGTACCAATCACGTTACGACACGTCATAACTTGTTGTTGCGCTCGCGCACTCTTATCCCTTGATTCCCGGAAATAAGTCTCAAAACAAATTACGTCATACCTGCCTATGGTGGTGGAAAATGTCGAACATTGTTTTTTTTTTAAGAACTAAGTAGGTATTGAGGTTTTCAGGCCGTTTAGTATACATTATTTTAAATTTCAATTTAATTGGAATAAATTGCTTAACTAAAATAACATGACTCTTCATACAAATTTGATATGGCTATATCTCCGAAAGTACTCGTTAAATTAAAAAAAGTCAAAGAATAAAAACGTTTTAAATTTATGCCTAGATACCAAAAAAATACATCTGATCTCTTAAGACCCAACCTTGTAATCCCAGCCCACTGTGCGCCGCCGCGACCCTGCCACGGCAGCACGGCTACAGTTAGCCGCCCCCCGCGCGCAACCTTGGCCTTCTCGTCTCGGCATGCGATCGGCCACAGATTACTAACAATACGCATTATTTTCACAACTCGCCATATTTATGACGTCATCCTTTATAAAGTTTGGTGAAAGTTTATCAGCATTGATCTTTAGTATCTTTTTTAAGGCGAAGTTATTCTAAAACATTTTAACAACTTGATTTATTAGTATTGGATTATTAGAAAATGTTATAAGTAGAATGATTACATAGTCTTAATATTTTTATTTTAATAAGGCAATTTCCTAACCGATCATTGGCCTTTGCCACTCTGCTCAATACTGATATTAAAATGTAACTACTGTCAAATTGACTGATGTCAAACGCCACGTGGGTTTTTTAAAAAGAATATAATAATTTTACAAATATGTATTCAGGTATTGATAATAGTGAATGTAATAGTTTTAACAATTTGAATGGAAGTGTCTTGGTAGGTACCAATTATTGAAATGGTGAAACTGATATATTTTTTTAAAACCTGTAATGTAGCAGGAATCGTAGCCACGCCACAAAATAATACACGTGGATAAACGCTTACATTATGTGAGTATTGATGACAATACGGAAACCTTGAACATAATATATTATTGATCTCAAACAATTCCCAATGTTCACGACTGGTTTTGAAAGGCGGCCCGTCTAAAAATGGAGTTACGCCTGCCATCTGTTGAGCTAAGCTTGGAACAGCTACCTACCAAATTGAGGTCGTTGACGGTTGACATTTAAAGGCATCCCAACAAGGAGGTATTATTACCACACCAAAGCCAGGCACGCGAAAAACGGGACCATAAACATTCTAAATGCAGCGGTCATAATAACTAAATTTGTATGTATTATTTCAGTCTAAGACTCTTAAGTTTTCGAATGTTTGGCCTTTACTTAAAGTTTTACCATAGACAGGTTAACCAGACTACAAAATTGCTTATCTATTTGTCAAACTTAAACGAAGAGTATTTATACCAATAATAAAAATACTAAGAACCTACAACAAAATTGCAATATTAGTATCTATCCCATGAATACAAGTTATTTGTGTGCAAGACATCTGTACCGTGCGCTTGTTATCCTGAATAATTTTCCGCTAGCTCAGCATAGACTTCAAATATGAGTGATATTCCGAAATATAGGCGAAACCAAGTGGGTATGCCATAAGACTACCAGGTAGGTAGGCAGTTAGTTCATGGAAATTCAGGCAGTAGGTATGCTTATCGCCTATATCTGAATAGGCCTTCAACCATGGCTGACAGTTACAGACCACCTGACAGACTAGACAGTTCAACCCCCTTTACACGGACATGTGCATAGCCAACCACAGCTGTTACTTCAACCGCCGTTATTGTAATTATATAAACCTAAATGATAGCGTCGTTGCTGTTTGTAAAGATTATACTAGTTCCTATTATGTATAGAGGCCAGCACATTAAGCTACCCCAATCTGTAAAATTTCTTTGATACTTTCAACTTTAATACAAATAGGTATATAAGGTTCATTTTCAATCGGGAAAATTAAACAGTTTTGGATAGCTTAACCTGCTGGCGTCTGTACATGAAATCGTGTAAACTCTGGCCTCGTTTGGCTCAATTCGTATTACCGTTTTATAACTTCGATACAGCTGCGATATTAACGCAGTAGCCTATAAGATTACACCTGTTGTTCCCAGTAGGAACTAATAACGTACTATAAAAACTGTTTCGTTCCGAACCATCGACTTCGACGTTTGATTTTCGAAGTATGCTCCTTGAGCCCAGAGTCGACCAGGAGTACCTTGGGAAAAGTATGAAAGAAGGAGGAAGGAAAGAAGTCAAGTTACGAATCTGCCAGACTAATCAATGATAATTATTTTATTAGGATTATCATATGACTGAACCACCGACATTTGGCGTCTTGGTTCCAGCAATTGTCGCTTGCATCTTGACTCCATGAAATAGGGTTAGGGTCAGCATTCGTTTCATAATCATTTCGTAATGTCAGTATTCAATTGCCTTTATATTCTTAATCTAAGCTACATCTAATATTTATATTTTGTATTGGTGACCCTGTAGTCCTGTACGTGTACACTCACATTTTCTATGCTGTAGATTCTGAGTTGTCAAATAATCCCTGCATTCTAGGTCAGGGTCGTCTTGCAAATATACTAAAGAGTAATTGTATGGTTTCAGGGACAGTAGCTATGTCCGCGGCGGCGGTGCGGTGGGCTCCGTGGGCGGAGTGGGCGCCGTGGGCGCGGGAGCTGTGGGCGCTGGCGAGTACCGTGGCGGGCGCGTGTCCCTGCTCGGCGCGGCCTACCTCCCGCCGGCCGCGCCCGCCGCACACCACCCGCCCCCGGCAGACCCTCCCCCTTTCAAGAAGATCAGGCTCACAGCTGATCGGACGCCGCTGCCACATCATCAGCCGCTTAGGGTTGATACTAGGGTCAGTATATAAGTCAATGCACCATATACATATGTAGAAAAAAATGATGGTATAGAGGTTTACAGACCTGCAACGGTCCAGATCCAAACCTGGCATTATGTCAAAGTGACTTTCTATGTCCTGTAATATTTTTTTGAAACACCACTGGCTTACCCTGGAGATCAATGTTCCTGCTTGTAGCATGGGAGAGGCCTTTGAGAACAGCATAAGGATATCCACAGGCTTACACTTACTCAACTAAGTCCCTCAGCTAACCCACAGTTTTGTACATAATTACTAAAAAAAAAAAGAAAAAAAAAGAGCTATACCTCCCAAATGAATTCCTGACTATGCCCATTCACTGTTCAACCTATTACTGTTCAAGGCTACGTAGCCGTGCCCGACAGGGTCCATGATTGATACCATAAACTGTATAGTATGTAATAAACGAATTGAGTATTTAGGCTTAACTAGACTAGCTCTGGTGTGTTCCTATCCCCTAGGCATTTCCCAAACTCCGACTAAGTTCTCAACTACGGTATATATTTACAAGGAACTCCTATACATATCCATATTTCATGCTTCTAGTGCCCAGCAGTGGGACAGTATATAAGACATGACACAAAGAACTACTCTTCTGATTGTTTAGATTGGCATTAATTAAACAATATGCTGTGGTTAATTTCCAGGAGCCGGTGAACCAGTACAGCACAGTAGAAGTACTTTCTCCAAATCCGCCTTCGGAACCCACGATGGAGGACCAGAGCTTCAGAACCACTAAGGATGACTTATTACAACAAATATCCAAGGTGAGCACATGTATTACAAGATTGGATGATTGATAATACAATAGAAGATTGGTGATATAATGAGTACCTACGAAAGATCAGGCACCTTAACCTGATGCTGATAGTCTATCCATAACAAGAGGTCAAAAATTGACCTAATGATAAATAACAGTGTATTGCAAACCACCACATAGACCTATTCCAAGTGGTATCACTAATCACTACACTACTTATCTAATATTTAGAATATGTTCAGAAAAGAAGTGTAACCTGTTTGTAGCATAAAAGCTGCAAGGAGTTTTATTCGGTAATGAAGCTATAGAGAAAATAACATGGGGCTTACCATACCTGATTAGACTGGATGCCATTTCGAAAATATTAATCCTATAAAACGATCTAGATCTTTTTCTAAGATATGGAAGTGAATTTCTGTTACATTTCTATTTTACAAATTTAAAAGCTTTCTTTTTATATCCCCAGGTGGATCGCGAGATGGCGTTATCAGAATCAACGTTACAAAAGTTAAAAAAGAAGCAAGAGGAGTTGGAACAAACTGCATCGAAGCCAGCCAGGGCAGAGGAACCGGAAGAGACGGTGCCACGTCACAGAAGCCTCGCGCAGTGCGTCTACGCGGAGAATAGGAAAAAGGTTCATATCATATAAACTTACAACCTCATTTCACAATAACATGACGAACGAATTTCGCATGTCATCAGAATTTACCCCCATAACAACTAACAACACGTCTTGTAGGAGAAATTGTCAATGTCTTGCTGATTATTTTGCGGTTTATTTGATTTCTAAATTCTTTGTAGAATTGGCAGTTGCTGATTGAAGTTAGATTCATAAAATAACGTTTTTTTTTTCATTTTGATGTCCCAAAAGGCTAGAAAGATGTTCTTTATCTATTATAAAAAAAAAACACTAGAAGACTGGCAAAGATGAGGTTTCCTTCTCTATTTTTGCAAAAACATATGCCTTAATTATACAGACATGAAGTTACCTTAAAGATTGAATCGTTCGCCAAAAAATATTAGGTAAGGGAAAGTCTTAGAAAATTCAACAAAACTGCGAAATAATTTGTAAAACTAACTTAAATTAATCACTAATAAACTTTTTGTAAATAGATATCGTCATGCTCATACCGGGATGTAAAAACTACATATTGTATCAGTTGCTTTTACCTGTGCACGGTGGAAACCCGATATGTTAGGCAGTAGGCAGGATACTGAGCACAAAAAAGTTAAGCTCAGTCTGATCTGGCAGGAAGTACACTGTCGAGAGAAAATGTTGACAGACCACACTATAGATTCTTGTGGTATTTATTTAGTCTTCTTCGCGAACTACTACTACTTCCTTCTATTGCACGTTTGACTTGCAGTAAAAAAATACGAAAGGCATTTCATGAAACCGCCTGAATAGTGTTAAAATATAAAAAGCAGCAGCTATTAAATTGGAAATTTTCTGAATTTAGAGTTTTTATGGAAGCATTACCAAAATAGTAGTACTTAATAGTAATATTTTGTAGGATTCGATTGGACTTTGCACATACTACAGACAAACAACTTATGAAACCGTTTAGTCTGACTTCGAATGTATGAGAGAGACATTTCTTATCTGGAACTCTGAATAGTATTAGTGAAAATAATCACATTGGACCTAAATATCCATTTGATGTAATAATTATATTATTTTTTCTGTTTTTCTATGACTTGCGCGGGATTAATCGTCTGATACATTGTATGTTTTTTTTCCTTCTCAGATCAGCATGGATAATAAGCGGCTAATGGTATTTATAATTTGTTTTTATAAACTATTATAAGTACTAAGACTTATAAGTAGACATTTCATTTGGTAGACAATATGTATATTTTATATATTGGATTGTTTCAATGTTAGATATTATGTACTGTATTATAAAGCATGCTGCTATGTAGTGTTATGTCGGTATGTATATATAATATGTGTATCTATTTATGTTGTATTGATTACGTAATATTATGTTTTGACGGTTGAATATATAAGCCTTTTTATTTATGAAAACATTGATGTTACTTATAACCGGTGGAAATATTTGTGTGACTAATCTATTAAAGTAAGCCTGAACTTCATTTCCACAACTTTAAGATGGTAATTTTTCTTAAATTTATTTCATGACCATGGATACAAGTCCTTCAGTCGATCTTTAAGATGGTGTACACCAGTGTTATCATTGTCGAAATAGAATTTGCCGTATCAGAGTATATAAATTGCAATTCATACAATTGTTGATAAATATATATCAATGTTTGCGTCGTCTTATATCTTGAAAATAGTACCCGTAATGCTGTATATTACGGCAATGATTGCCGTATCGATGGCAACACTGGTTTGCATACATGGCTATCATTTTAATCACGTTTCTTAAAAATCTTTCGAAAATAGACAGACAATTTTGAGAACTGTGGCCAATAGGTCGAACACATTTTCATAGGGAATATTGTCACCTATGGTGGAAGCTATTAATTTATCGGTGAAAACCATTATGTGGACTCCTCCTCCTTCTGAAATCAATATTCCCATGGAATTATCTCATGTTTGACAATATTACGCCATCTGTGTGTTTGTATAGGACCAAAACCTTTGAATTCTTTTTCAATTTTTTGATAGAATGACGCATACTACCTCGCTCAGGGACGTCAATTAATGTTAATTAATTATTAACGAATAGTTTTTTTTTTGGTAATCTGACAATAAACTTAAATAATAATATCTGCATAAATGGTCGAAGTGTATACAGTAAAATAGGCCAAGATAACCTAACAATTGTTAGGTAATGATTCAATAGCGTTAATTGACGTCTCTTGAGTGAGGCAGATTAGTTTGCATACGTCATTAGCGATTTAAATTATAGAACTATTATATCCGTTAATTGTTTGAAGATGAAACAAACGTAGAGAGTATATTATTGCGAGCCAGCGCCGTATCTTGGGGGCAAATTCGAACTTCTTGACCCGCCTCGAGAAAATTCTAGAGCCGGCGCTGTTGCAAGCCGCCCCTTTGTGTAGGGTATGCTTGTTCAGTAAATGTTTAGAAAATGGATTTTATACTTTACATACTTTAAATTTTAGTAATGTTTATTTCTGACTGACTGAGTCTACCCGTGACGATAAAATTCGTAAAAAGCCTAGTTATATTTCAATTTTAGTAATGTTTGTAAATTATTTCTTATTGTACTTAGATCTCTTTAAAGTGCACAAGTCCACAAATAATTCCGCCGACTATACCTTATACAGGGAAGAAAAAGAATATAATAATTATATAAACAAGAAATGAGCCACTTTAATTTTTCATGGAATTTACATGAAATAAATCATAAATCGTTTATTAATTTAAAAAAAATATAAATTCGTTAATAAATTTTAAGAGCAAGAAATCTATAATTTTGATCGCCGATCCTTCTAATTTAACCAGATCTGGGTATGGTGGTATTATATCTATTAAAATACTTCCTTAATATTCTTTCACTTCTCTGAATAACTTATAAGAATATCATAGTATCGTAGTACGTGTATGATGTATATGTAGTATGGAGAACATGTGTGTGATATATGACGTGTTTGTATCAGCAGGCGTCGTCAGGGCACGCAGTATTGTCTCACCTGGGTCCGGCCGTCTCGTACCCACTCTACAACCAGCCGCAGGACACAGAGGTCTACCACGAGAATATAAGGCGACATCGAACGTTTAGGAAGCGGTTAGCCGAACACATACGGAAGCTAAAACTTGTAGCTGAAAAGGTATGTTAACCAGTTTTTTTTATACCACTAAGGTGGCAAAGAAGCGTACAGCCCAATTGATGGTAGACGGTTACCGTAACCTATAGACGCTTGAAACTTATCGAACTTGAGAGTTGCCGACCTTGTAAAACGAAAGAGGAATAGTTGGGTTGGCAGTATAAGGGTTAAATTCCCCCCACTGCCAACACAACGTTTCCTAGCAAAACACTGGCAACCTTGCTCACCGTTAGGAACACAACACAGTTCCAGGCAGTGTTATTTCACTTCTTGTTTCTGCAAGACGGAGTTACTTCCCCATGATAGAATATTTGTAAATACGTGTCGAAGTGTGAATACATGAAACATGTAACGTACCCAAAAATCTAGCTCAGTGCTAGATTTTTACACATTTAATTCTAAGATATAAATTATAGCTAAAGAAAAATTTGATCTCAATCAGGATTTGAACCGTCCGGGTAAGTACACCGATACCATCAACTAAGCTATCGTGGCCATTGTCTGTGATTTCGAATTTCTTTTCCACATTCTGCGTCTTTTAGGTGACGTCAGAATTAACGAGATTAAACATTCTTCTACAAAACAGTTAATTTTATAACAGTAACATGATTTGTGTAAAAACATAGTATTTTTTGCTCTACATTGTAAAACACATAGGTATTTGATAAGCATAATTATACTCGTGCTGTTCCTGTCAGGACTTTAAAAGAGACCCTCTGAGTTTGTTGCGGTGTTTCTTCTCAAAAGTCGTACGCTAGGAAATGACGAACATCTTGTAAATCAATAATTTTACTGTACGTTATACAATTTAATAATCTTTGTTTGTAAAAACATGAATTGTAAAGTATGAGAGTCGTGCAGCCATTGATGTTGCATATGTTGATATGCATTATAGTGACTTAACATTACATTGTGCCCTTCAGTTGCCTAGCGGTCTGAGCTTGTCATGCTCACTAAAATGTCCTGCTGATGGTGGCGTTGTGTGTCGGGTCGTTTTATTCCCTACAACATGGTTGAGTCGAACGACGCCGATACGCACGTCATACTCGTGAACGAGTGCCGTCTGTCGGGGCTGGTCAGCTCTTACTGTCAATGGCAACCTCTTTCTTTTTTCTGTTTTATTATGCTAGATTAATTTAATTGTACACATCAAACTGCATTGTTCTCATGAACTATTCAGATTTAGACTGTAATACTGAACACTGTAATCATGTTTTTTTTGTTGAAAAGAGTGTCTATGGAGTTTCTTGCCGGTTCTTCTCCATAAGACCCACTTTTTGGAACCGTGCAACTAGTTTGACTTTTCAAAAGTGCTATTTTAATGGTCTAATTGAAATAAAATATTTGACTTTGACTTTGACTTTGACGGTCCTGTTTAGTATTAAATATTGTCTTGTAAAAGTGGCTTTAAAAGATCAATTTACAGAAATAATTATAATTTATCATTTAAAACTGGAGCTACTCAATTCGACTGTATTTTTGTGTGTTAGACAATATCTTCGTAAAATGTGAACCAATTAGACTTTTTTGTAAGCATACACTTCCGAGATGATGGCATATAAATTAGGTTGGTGTTTGACCATCGGTTCTGAAGATACACCACAAAATGCTTGGAAGCCAATCAACCTTCCTTTCTGTCTGTCCCTATGTATTCTTAGATCTTTAAAACTACGCGAGGGATTTTGATGCGGTTTTTTTAATAGATAGAGTGATTCAAGAGGAAGGATTAGTATAATCCATGTATGTTATTAGTACAGTCAACAAAAGAAATCGGTATACAGGTAGCGAACGAAATCTGCATCTTTACACAGATTGTGATTTAAATAATTAACCGTCAAAGTGTTCGACGTATGTGTAGCAGCTTACAATACCTGCGTTTTGACACATATTGCGTGATACATCATCTTTAACAAAACACAGATGTTAATTAGCTGCCTGTATACTTAACTCTTTTGTCGACCGTACATTGCAACCGTGCGAAGCGGGGGCCGTTCGCTAGTTTTTCTATAAAGCTAATTATTCTTTTTGTTTGTTACAGCGTGAAGATGCGTTAGCGGAAGCGTATAGCAGAAGAGCAGCCGAGTGGTTGAAACGAGTGGAGAGAATAGAACAGGGACAGAAGAGGAAAGCGAAGGATGCGCGGAATAGAGAGTTCTTTGAAAAGGTACATACGTTATTATACAAATATACTTTCACGCCTTTTTTCTCATAGCGGCAGGAAGAAATTAAAAAATGCCACTTGCTACGATTCTTGCATATTACTTTTGTTATCCATATTCATAGGTACATCTAGTCATACACACACACACACACACACACATCTAATAATCATTGAATATTTTTACTGTCTGGACTATAAAAGAGACCATGATTCTCTGAGTTTGTTTCGGCGTTTCTTCTCAGAGGTCGTCAGCTAGGAAATGTCGGCGCCATCTAGTATAATTTAATATTGACTTGTAAAAGTGTATTTAAAAGATCTATTTGCAGAAATAAATATATTTTTTGTTATTAGTCGTTACATAAACATTCCTGTATTCCCCGAAGGGTTAGGCAAAGGTGTAAGGTGTACCAGTGTACACTGTTCACAGTTCGCCGGTATGTTCAAGTCACATGTAATAGGGGGCGAGCTATTCAACACAAATCCAAACCAAGAGCTGCTACTGTGAATTTATTAGAAAAACCCAATAACACTGCTCGACCTGGGAGTCGAATCGAAATCTACTGCCTCGCTAGACTAGTGGTAATCCCGACTACGCTAGAGGTCTTGGGTTAAATTCCCAGATCGAACAATATTATTGGGTTGTTCTATGAAATTCTCAGTAGCAGCTCGTAGTCTGGATCTGTGCCCGGTTAGTGGCAATAGGCTCGCCCCCTATTACATGGGACTTAAAACATACCAACGAAATGTGGTTGTATTAGTACACCTCTGCCTAACCCTTCTGGGAATACAGGCGTGATGGTATGTAATACGCACATGATTTCGAAAAGTCGAGACCTTCGAATTGGCAGTCCAATGGTCATACCACTAGGCTATCACTGCTTAAACAGGTTCTTGTTTAAATTTAAATATTTTCTCCATCCTCAGGTCTTCCCGGAATTAAGAAAGCAGCGAGAAGAACGGGAAAGATTCAACCGGTTAGGTGCTCGTGTGAAGTCTGAGGCGGAACTCGAGGAGATCGCGGATGGGCTGCACGAGCAGGAGCACGAGGACAAGAAGATGAGGTCGTTGACCGTGGTACCACCACTGCTGCGGGATCCTAACGACACCACGCCCATCTATATCGATACCAATCGTAAGTACATGTAACAAATACTAGTCTATTACCTTTCCACGGTTATTAATTTAAAAATTTAGACAAGTATTTAACTGCAAATAAAAAAAAATCGTTTTGTATAAAAAATAATTTCCACTCCTACGCAAAAATACTTATAATATCACAGCAAAATAGTCATCTCAAAATACCACTATAAAGTTGTTTTCTTAAAACACTAAAACGTCTTAAAACACTCAGATTTGGTTCTGGCGATGTGTGGTCACAGTTCTAACCTAACCGATATCTGTATTTTGCTGCTCAATCAGTAATTTTGTCGCTCAATCAGTATTTTTGATGCGTGGTTTATTATATTCCAAATTTTTGTTCAATTCAAAGCAAAGTTAAGTACTGGGTTTTCTATGAAATTCTCAATAGCAGCTCGGATTTTGAATTTGTGTCCAGTTAATTGCACTAGCGAAACATACCGACGAACTGTGGTTGTATATTACTACACCTCTGCCTATTCCTTCGGGAAATACAGCCATCATAGTATGTTGCTATATTCTCTTCTACACAAATAACCAAAAACCGTCTCCCTACAGGAAGATGTATGGACATGGAATCGGAACACAAAGAGCTGCAGCTACGGAACGTGTGGTCTCAGGCAGAACGGGAACTGTTCCGCGAGAAGTACCTCCAGCACCCCAAGAACTTCGGCCAGATCGCCTCCTTCCTGCCGCGGAAGAGCGTGAGGGACTGCGTCAGGTATGCGTGCGTTATCTGTCACTATTGTTATGTCAACGTTGCGCCTGCCAGCAGCGAAGGTTTTGACAAGAGTGTTTTTTTTATTTTTTTATAAACTACGCTAATCATAAACCTATAAGGTTCGACCAGCTAGGTACTATCACAGTGTAGATACCTACTACCTATATATACCTATAACTACCTATATATACCTATAACTACCTATATGGAGTTCTTATTGACAACACTCTCAACTGGTCTCCTCACATAACGTCCCTTACAACTCGAGTCAGAAAACTAATGTACATCTTCAAAAAATTAAGAAAATGCGCGGACGTCGATGTTTTAAAGGCAGTCTACTACTCTCTATGCCAATCCTTATTGACCTATTGCATCTGCGTCTGGGGAGGCTGCCACAAAACACATATGATCAAAGTTGAGAGAGCACAGAGGGCAGTGTTGAAGGTAATGACATCCAAGCCAAGACGCTACCCTACTGACAAGTTATATTCAGAATGTGATCTTCTAACAGTAAGAAAACTTTTTATCCTCCTAACAGTACTACGCAAACATACGTCTTTACATTTAGAACCTTTCTTAAACCGTCGTAAAGGGACCAATATACTGCGACCAACCAAACACTCCACATCACTAGCCCAAAGACACTACAAGGTTATTAGCACTTATTTGTACAACCATATTAATAAACAAAAGCAAATATATAATCAGTGCCGTTTTAAAATTAAAATTATTTTAAAGGCTTGGCTAAAAAAATTAAATTACGAACAATGTGAAAAGACACTAAAGCCTCCATAACCCGGATCATAACATAACTTTATGACACGTACACACTCTCTCACACAAACACACACACACACACACACACACATACGCAGATACCCACACACACTCACTAATACACGCACACACATACACACTTGTCATTTACTTCTCCCTTTTTTTGATTTCCACATGTTCACGTTGCTAATCGTTGTTACTGTTTATTGTTAATCTTTTGAGAGTTCCTTGGCTTCCATAATACAAGTTTTTACTTAGTGTGCAAGCCAAGTGCATCACTAATTGTACTTCTGTTGTAAATGTGCAATAAACGAATTTTTATTTTATTTATTTATTTATTTATATATACCTATAACTACCTATATATACCTATAACTACCTATATATACCTATAACTATGTGCGTCTAGAGCGGTAAAACAAACATGCAATATTATGCATATTGCATGTTTGTTTTACAGTAAATTTAAGATGGTATATCTGAATAACTTCACTATACATATATTAATAAACGATATACTGGTCTACTGCTGGGCACGGGTCAAAATAAGAGGGATTAGGCTATAGTTCACCACGCTGGCCTAATGCGGGTTAGCAGACTTCACACGCCATCGAGAAAATCTATCAGGCATACAGGATTTCTCATGATGTTTTCCTTCACCGTTTAAGTGAGTGCTAGTTTTTAATTACAAATACGCGCATGACTTCGAAAAGTCAGAGGTGCGTGCTTTGGATGCGAACTTGAGTTGTTAATTGTTAACTGTAATAAATAAACAATAATAATAAATAAATGTTTGGGACATTTTGCGACACGATCTAGTTTCAAACTAAGCAGAGCTTGTACTATGGGTACTAGACAATGGATAAAATACTTAACTTTTATTGTAAATACATAAAACATCCAGTCAAAAATAAACACTTATGTTGATCACATAAATATTTGTGTCCTGTGGGCATCGAACCGTAGTGATCAGCAATCCGACACTCGAACCACTAGACCAATCCTATAATCATTTTCAATATTTTTTTGTAGTGTTCACGCCAACGATTCCTTCGCTGATGGCAGACGTAACACAAACACAATCACTGTAATCAAGTAAACTGTATCGTTCACTTGCTTCAACAGATTCTACTACCTATCAAAGAAGGCAGAGAACTATAAGCAGTTGTTGCGCAAGCCGCGGCAGAGGCGGTCGGCGCGGAACCCGCCGCGAGCACAGCCCGAGCCTGAGCTGCCCGCCGGCGTCACCACCAGGCTACAGCGAAGCCAAGGTAACTCATACACACACTACCATACGAAATTCTTACACGGTCGTCGCCACCCTCCGTCGACGAAGTTACGAGCCGTTCGAAAGTTCTCCGAAACTTCGGAGTCCGATAAAACAAGTGTCAAATTCAATTTTTCTAACGGGTAAAAACACATTGAGAGTAGGGACAACTGTCAAATTGTGTTGGGCCGCGAACGAATCATCCGTTCGTAGGTGATACGGAGTAGGTAACGAAGGTCGAAACTACGGACTTCGTGCTTAGGGAGTAGACTCCCAAGAGTCGTAACGACTATAAGGCGAACTTGCCTTCCCTATTATGGGATTAGGGACAACAGCCACCACCATGTCTAGCTGTGACTACCATACCCAACTAACAATCTATTTTAGTAAAAAATATTTTTTTTTATAATATATTTGGACAATTTTACACAGCACCATCTCAAACTAAGCAGAGCTTGTACTATGGGTACTAGACAATGGATATAATACTTATATACTTTTTTTTTTGTAAATACATTCTTATAATACATAAGAAACACCCAGACAAACACAAACACTTATGTTTATCACATAAATATTTGACACACGAACCATAAGACCACAAACGTCGTCAAAAAATTATGCCTAATCGAAGGTTTGCCATAGTATAAATAGGGTCTACCGTCTATATGAGGTTATGATTTTTAACTGCTTCGTTAGCCTAGTGGTCCTAAAGCGAAATTGCTACGCTTGATGTCTTGGGTTCGATTCCCAGGTTGAGCAGTGTTAATGGGTTTTTTCATTGAAATTCTCGTAAGCAGTAGTTTGGATTTGTGCCCGGTTAACTAAACATACCGGCGAACTGTGGGTGTACATTGGTACACCGCTGCCAAACCCTTGGGGGAATACAGGTGTGGTGATATGATTTTTAAAGAAAGAATTAAACTGACAGTCACGATACGAAAAAGTATCTTCTTCGACGTTCCCTCATTGCTGAGGATCGCGACCACATACGACACGTCTCCAAGCTAAGCGGTCTTCTGATGTATGGACCGCTCGGTACATACTGCCACCGACAACCCTCTTAATAGCGTCAGACCATCTTGCCGGCGCTCTACCTTGAGCGCGACCGAACCGAAGCGAATGCGACCCAACATTAACAACTTTTCTAAACAATGCCTAGGTGAACGCATAATAGCTCCTGACATATTGTTGATAGTGTCTTGGTGATGTGAAGTTCCTTCAGCACAGAGACTCATTGGTGGTCATGGCGGTCCAAGGTATGCGAAGTAATCTCCGCCAGCACCACATTTCGAAGGCAACAGTATCACAGAACAAAACAATAGATTTAAGTAAAACGGGTAGTCTACCCGTGACTATGGACGCTGTAAAGGGTCCGAAACGTCGGGATTAATAATATCTATACATATAACACGATAAAATTCGTAAAAAGTAATTTTATTTCAATGTATAATATTCGCGTACCTAAGTGTCAGAAATCAATACAATTGATTTAAGTCTCAACCTAAGTAAGTACGTTATATTGTGCGATGTCAGAATAGCTCCCTATCTCAGCACTATGCTGCAGCAAGTAAATCCAGCTGCAGAAAAAAAGAAGGAATGAATACTATTATATTTGTCGTTATTGTTTGTACGTTAGTACATGGGTGTCGTGTCCCACAGGTACGACGGCGCGTGGTACGGAGAACAAAGAGCAGAGTATGGAGGAGAGCATGCCGCAGGCGACCGACCCCTCCTGCATACCTATACCTACCGCCGCGCCCCTGCACCCTCCGAGGTAAGTACTGTAACTTGAAACATTAGTGGCATATTGTGGCTGGTTATACAGGATGTAACAGGGAGGTATCGTGATCATTAAGACCCACTATTGAACTACTTCTAGAAAAAACACTGCAAGCAGGTCTAGTAGTTAAGCTACAGTGACGACTTTTATATTGAATTCCTGTTTTTTACTTAAATCTCAATAACTTTTGTACAGTACACCAGGTCAAGCTATCCAAAACTGTCAAATTTTCCCAATTGAATGTGAACCTTATTACTTTGTTTTAAATTTGAAAATCTATCAAAGAAATTTGACAGATTGGAGAAGCTTGATATGCTAGCCTCTGTACCCTTGAATACATCGGAAAAATGCAGCGTTCGTCAAGAGTTGTTTTTTTATACTACTAAGATAGCTAACAAGCATACAGCCCACCTGATGGTAAGCGGTTACCGTAGCCTATAGACGCTTGCAAAACCAGGGGTATCACTTGCCCTTTGCCGACCCTGTAAAACGAAAGAGGAATAGTTAGGTTGGCAGTATAAGGGTCAGTCCCGTCCCCCCCACTACCGAACTAACGTTTTCTCGCGGAGCACTGGCAACTTGCACACCGTAAGGAACACAACACAGCTCAAAGCAGTGTTATTTCACTTCGATTTTCTGCAAGGCGAAGGTACTTCCCCAGTCGGGCAGCTCCAATTTGAGTGGAATTACCTCTTTTGAAAATGGTATCACCGCATTTCCAAATATTTTGCTACATAATAATGTGCTAATGTTATTGTGGCCCGGTTTGAAGGTCAATGCAGCCAGTGAAATTACTGTGCATATGACTTAACGACTGAAGTCTTAAGATGATAATGAGCGACCGACACCAGTGGTGGTGTTACTGGCATCTATAGGCAGGCTGTATTCCCGCTTACCATCAGGTGGCCCGTATACTTGTTTGTTATTTAATAAAAAAATACTTTTATTCTTCTTCTTTCTTCTTTAATGAACAGCGACAGAATTCAAAAATCAGGTGTAGTGTGTTTTTTTCTATTGATAATTATATTGTATTGGATTCCAAGAAAATGAGATACCTGCTGAAATGGATGAATGGGCGTCATACTTGTAATGACCGCAGGGTTAATAAAATACGCTTTGCTGAATATTATAGGCAAAGTAGTTTATGAGTACCGCGCACGCCCGCAGCTAGCGCACGACTGACTGATCACTAACGTCTCGGCTCAACCGCATACACTACAATACTAATAATCTATTACAAAAAAAACTATTATTGTACTGGCTTTTTGTAACTTTTTGTAAGGGATAGGGACTGTTATTCCTTAATACAGGTTATTCCATAACCTAGCTAGGAAAGCAGAACTTCACCCACCAGATTGTGTTTGACATAGTACAAATGTATATGTATAACTTTGTGTATGCCCCATGTACTACAATCTCCTTTTTTATGAAATAAATTATAATTATTATTATTACATAAATAATTAAAAATAAGAATATCCATTTTAGAGTTCTAACCGTTTATAGTTTTCACCAATTTAATTTCACATAAAAGCAGATGTAACCTGCAAATTAAAACATTTTTGATAGAACGTATCGTTATAGTTTCATCTTTTCATCAAAGAATCTCATTAGCATTCCCGTTAAAACTGTTTACATATCAGCTGTGTACCTATAAGTACTATCCTTTTCTAACCTAATAAATATCTGTTAATTATTTTTGTTAATTAGTGTAATGTGAATTCACGTTATATTGTACCATATTTAAGCAGGTGTTTTAGGTGTTAAGCGAATAGGAAACCACATTTTACTTAATAAATAATAATTTATTTCAGATTAAATCAATCCATACGTTAATTTTATCAGAGTTATACTAATTATAACATACTATACTTACTAATATAATTTGTTAGTACTGTTAGTATTAGTTATCTTAACCTATACCTATAGCTGCTCTTATCCAGTGTATTTGGAAAGGGCAGTCCAAACGTACTGCATTAGCGTTAAGGATATAACTACATGCATTTCGTTATGATGTAACCCACAAACGCTTCCTAGAACGCATTAGCAATAAATCTATTTCAAAGCCTTTAGTAAACTATCACGGACGATCAGAGTTTATTACATCTATTTCTCTTTGATTCTTGAAATTTACGCAAACATATATCTAAACATTATTTTGTAATTAGAACACATTACGCTGCGTGTATAAAAATTCGAGAAAGTTAATGAACTCTATATTCATTACTTTATTTATTTAATAAAAGTTTTGCAATACAAGATGTACATTCGTGGGCTTAGTCCCTTTATAGGCATTCCCTACGTGTGGTGATGCGCAGATGATTCGACCCCGGTGCAAAAATATTTAACAAATTTATGGACAGTAAAATAATATAATAATTTGGAATGAATTAAGTACAGTCAGCAACGAAAGTCGCTGAACATAACAACATTTTGAAAACATCACAGCTCCAAAACTTGTCCAGAGGTTTTTTCTATTAAGGTAACCTGAATATTGAATGGTCATCTATGCAATTATTTCGCATAACCTTCACAGGTCAGTAACTTCACACTTATTAAAAATCATATTGAAAATTGCAACATGTTCAGCGACTTTCGTTGCTGACTGTACATAAAAGCTGGTAAAATTTCTATGCTCTATTCATCGATCTAATACATGCATACACTCACGCCTTTTTCCCATGGCACCGCTTGCTACGATTCTTGCATTCATCTTTGGCTTCGTCCACATTCATCCATAGTAAGTACCTCCTACCAATGATGTTGTGTTTGTCTTTCGATCTAGCCGGCGACTGAGAAGCATCTTGCTGCAACCGATATCCTACGTCCTATTCGATACCCATAGAATTACCCATTTTATGTTTTAGGCTACCCCTACTAAGGATAAACTTTCGATTATTATATTATAAGGGATTGACGGTCTAACGAATACTCCGGAGCATGGAGACTCTTAATGACACGTGTAGCTCAGAAATGGTCATACATTCGCTATATCAAAATTGAAGTTAAGTATCCTCTTAGCCTTTTCCCAAAAAGTTCCAGTCTAACCAGATGCGGTTGGCTGCTATCAGACCACTCGTCAGGCATTTTGAACTTCTGACTACCACTAACGATTACTCATAACTCTCAGGTTCACAGTCTATCCGCAGCTCGCACATTTCACCTTGCAGATCGGTTGAACAGCGTAGTTTTAACTTAGCCATGAGCACATTGAAGTCACATATAAATCGCAAAATACAACTAACCGACAACGAACCACATAATTTTTCTTTCAATATCTATACAAAGAACCGGTACGATTCCGTAGAGTCGGGTCGGGCTTTTTAATTACACCGTGTCAACATTGAGCGGCTCCCGGCCAATGAATTATTCACCGATAGCTCAGGAGAGACGGCGGCCGCGTTTTTTTGCCGCGCTCCTTGACTGGTATTTTCCTTGTTTGTACTTCGCGGATGTAATGTTCTATTGAGTGGATGAGGAATTGAGGAGTTAAGAGCGCTGCGCTCCATTGTCCTAAGGAGTGGTTGAGAGATAGCTTCGTTTGTATAGCTTTTGGATTTTTAATGCGAGATTTCTTGATGCAACTGAAGCAAAGTTTTCCATGTATAAACTAACAGCTTGGTCTCGTTAATCAAATGGTTAATTAATCGGTACATTTAACTTGCAGTTGCTGTTAACAAAAGAAAGTATCTATTATTTGAAACGCGCAGAACGTAATTAGTAATAATAATTTATGGTATAGGCAAGCAATTCATTCAGATAATTCTCTAGGTTGGTTACGGTATTATTTTACTACGTCATCATTTAATCATCCTTTTCAAATCAAGTTTTTCTAAACTATAATTACCTTCATATACCATTCGGTTAATACTTTTTCCATAGAGTTTCAAAATAGAGATTTGTAAACAATCTCCACATCATTTTAGAGTCGACTATCTTAATTAATTATATTGTTCAATATAACATAACATAAGACATATAGTTACAATAAAATGGTTATTTTATTATTATTACTAAGCAGCTAATTGAATTTTTGATGGCAATATCAAGAATTCAATTTTATTAAGTAACTTTATTCCCAAATCTAATTTTCATAAAACAATTCAAAAAATCGTTCCAAAAAGGCGGATTGTTTAAGCAAAGGTTCGCTTACTACCCTCCGCTCAGGAGTACTGGGCCGGATTAAGAATAGTTGTTATGTTATATTTTAACAGATATAAATAAATATATTATTGATACAAATAAAATCTAGAGGTAAATTTACAAAATAACAATATAATATTTACAAATATTTTTTGTATAAAATGCACAAGAAAAACAAGCGTCAAAGGCTACATTCCTGTAATATTTTACGAACTTCGTCCAAGTTTAGAAGAGCGAAGTTCGTGTTCTTAATTCGTTTAGCAAGGATTTGGTCTTTAAAACCCTTCACCAAGGCCTGGTCCCTTTCTCAGAAAACAGAATCGCCAAGTACGTCCCTGCGGACGTATGTTTGCGCGACCACTCACTTTTATAAGCTTCAGACAATGAGAATAAGTCAATTTTTCATCGACAAGATTAATCGTTTAAAATTCATGTATTTTATTTCAATCGCTTCGACTTTGTTCCGGGGGACTTAAGAGATTTTATTGAATGGGTTCAGCTCACTTTTGACTGGGAATTAGTTGTTTGAACTTGAAAGGACTTTACCGTTTTCATTCATCTTATTTTTTACTAGCGACCCGCCCCCGCTTCGCACGGGTGCAATGTACCAATAACATACCTGTATTATACATATAAACCTTCCTCTTGAATCACTCTATCTATAAATACAAACCGCATCAAAATCCGTTGCGTAGTTTTAAAGATTTAAGCATACATAGGGATATAGGGACAGAGAAAGCGACTTTGTTTTATACTATGTAGTGATAGTGAAGTTTTCTAATACTTTGTAGAAGGTTCTTACGGAAATAAGAAAATTAAATTCATATTCTGTACCTGTGTCGATACCTACCTGTATTTAATAATTTATAAAGAGTATTCTTGTGTAATTTAATATTAAATTCAAGTAATTGAGATTCTATCCTAAAAAATAACTTTAATATTTCTCTCTCAATCTCAATGATTGCCGCTAACGTAGAGGGGTTTTTCGCAGAAGTAATAAAAGAGAAATATGTAATAATAATGGGTGTGTTTTGTGCGTGTGTTGACAATCACTCCGGTGATTATTTGCACAAGACTCCCACGGGATCAGGCGGGGATCCAATCAGCATACGTGAGGCACACTCGATTATCGATAAAGTATTTTAAGCAGCTGTTTGACTCTGTTACTAGTGTTGTATTTTTATCGTTATTTGTTGAAAAAGTTGAAAACAATCTTAGATGTACACCTCGCTATTTTATTAAGGAGGATCTTGGTTAAACGGCCATGTACGTACGGCTTTTTCATTGTCGATAAACTTATAAAATTTTATTAAGTTAGAAAGAAGAAAGAAACAAAGAAAATTTAGTTACACGCTGTTTTGTTTTTTACGTTCCAATGTCATGTCTTATTTGGACGGAAAAGAGCTTATTATAAGTATAAACTTTAAATAAGCTGTTTTCCGTAAGTAGTAAGTTATCAATCAAACCAGTCAAAGTACTGATTAAATGTTATTGGTTGATTGATACATTACTAATGTGAGTAGTTCCAATTAAAAGGTTATCGATAAATATGGTAATAATTTACAGCTTTTTATAATCACCATTGTCGATGGTCCACAGTACATCACTACCTACAGCCACCGTTTCTCCCGACACGGCTTGTTTAGATTTTTACGCAAACACAGGGCCGACCCATCTTTCTAATTGCCTTAATTAAAAGCATCTACCAATCGGGAAAGCTAAATATGAGGGATGGGAAAAAATAAGTCTCTTTTGGCAATCGTTTGATTTTTGTCATATTTGTTTATTGATATGCATGCTGCTTTATTTGTTTGAATATTTCGTTCATATTTTTGGGTTGTATTTTATTGACGATGCTTTGGAGTCTATAGACAACATATACTACAATTATTTAGTACAAAAATCGTATCGACAGAAATCAACGTGTCGCAATGTGTTTGTATAGTTTTAAAGCACTGTTATCAAAAATATTGTTCAGTTATAATGTCGAATTCCGCGTGTACTATCCAAAAAGGGATGAGATTAATTTGATTGTTAGGTTTACCCGCGTCGGCCCGTTGTTTGTCCAACGGGGTGCGCCGCTCGCCTGCGGTAATTACCAGCCTGCCAGTATTAATTGGCCAAATTTTAATGATGTTCAAATACCAACGAACCGTGTTAGTTAGTGTTGAACGCGTTGGTTTTGACGGCACTGGATTTTTGCAATCGTAAAAATTTACGTTATAGGCTAGAATATTTTTGATAGAGATTTTAATTGAATATACCACTTAGGTACATTTCTAGCTATAGTTATTTCACTCAGTAAGTACGTTTGTCGAAATCTGTAGAGTGGTCATTAGAATTTCACGCTCGAAGTTCAGAGATGTCTCGAAATTGAAGAGGATCCTTCAAAGCCATGTAATAATTGACCAAAATATATTTTGAATGTCCTAAATTGTGGCCTTATATAGTTGATGCATAATGATAGAAAACCTTCATGTAATGGGTTTTATGCTATTACTAGCGACCCACACCCGCTTCGCACGGGTGCAATGTTATCATATTAAACATATAAGCATTCCGCTTGAATCCACTCTATATATTAGAAAAGCCGCATCAAAATCCGTTGCATAGTTTTAAAGATCTAATCATACATAGGGACAGACAGCGGGAAGCGACTTTGTTTTATACTAAGTAGTGATATCCGCAATGAAAACAGCTTTTCATCACGTTCCTTCTTCATCAGCTCGTTCAATAATCGTAATAATAATCAGGAATCACTCTAGAGTGATCCCTCCGATACATTTCACGACTGGTCCTCGCAAATACGTCCCACCGCCCTGCGCCGCGGGGTAACCGCTGGTAATTAAAAGAGAGGCAAATTGAGCTAATTATGTTTGCCATAACTCCCCGTTGCGCTCGCTCGGCCTACGCGACTACGCTGATTGTGTTTTGGTTTTATAATTAGCTGTTAATTTATTGCGATTTATTATTATCCATGTTTAATTTACCGCAGTAATATCGGATTTACTAGATGCTCTCGTTTTTACGAAGTCACCATCATTGGAATCAAGGGAAGGTGTTTTTTAGGCGAAGAATAGATAAATCTCGAGAGTTGCATAAGCTTTTTGGCAACTTTATACGAAAATTGTATCACTAATTCCCCCTTCAGCGCAATTAAAATATTATTTACCTTCTTGAAGAGCTCTTGAAACTTTAGAGGGAGGTGTACCTACTGACTAAAGTGTTAAATTACCTGGCCGGTTGGCTATTTTTCGACTTTATACTTTTAATAATAAGAATCAAAATTGGTAGAATTAACAATGTTAGCAGTAGCTAACATTGTTAATTCTACGCCTAGAGTTTGCTGGTGACGACTCACTATCTTCGACTTTTCGGCATAACACCATCTACGTTTGTCCTCAGGCCGGAGCTAACGCGAACGCCTCCCCTACCTCCGTCGCCGCCACCAGCGTCGTCGGCGCCGCCCGCGCCGGTCACGTCGACGCCGATGCTCATGTCCATGGCGGACAGTCCACCGGCTGCGCCCACGCCGCCCGCGTTAGACGTGCCGCTGCCCCCGCCGACAACATCCGATGTTACGCTTACTATTACACCGGTATCGGTTTCGGTAAGTCAGCAATGTGGTACGGTCAACAAAAGAGTTAGGTATACGTATATATATAGTCTGTGTTTTGATAAAGATAGTGTATTAATGTATCACGCAATATGTGTCAAAACGTAGGTATTGTAAGCAGCTACATACCTAACCCTTTGGCGCGTAATTATTTATGTCGAAATCTGTATAAAAATACATATTTCGTTTGCTATCTGTATACTTAACTCTTTTGTTGACTGTACATAACAACCAGATACCAAAACTAATTTCAGTCAAATAACAAAATTCTGTGAAGTTTAGCGAAGACATGGCCGGTGGTACCTATCACTGAAGTTAATTTTTCTTTGGACTTTGGGTCAGTGAGTCAATACAAAGTAGGCTTAGTTAAATTTTGGTGGGAGTACAATGTGAAGTAAAAGATGACTTTTATGATTTCGATAGTTTCTCCTACATAGATGTGCTGCAGGATTTTAAAAAAATTTAGTTAGATAAAGACCTACTTTTACTGGCCTCTTATAATCTGTTAGGTACTACGTCTTCTGGATTCAAAATATCTACGAACTGTTACTATGGTAGAAGGCAAATTTGGCCCCGCTTTGTAATTTCCTTTAAGCATTGTAGTGTAATACTCTTTCAATACCACAGACGCCAACAATAACAAGTCTAGCTCCGACGTCGGCGCAAGTCACGTGCATAACGTCAACGGCGGCGGTAGCGGCAGCTACGCTCACTGCACCTGCTATTTCCACGGGCAGCGGCAGTGGGAGCGCCAGCGGGAGCGCTAGCGGGAGCGGCAGTGGCAGCGCACCGCCCACGCCACAGCCTGCACAACCGCCCACACCTACGCAACCGCCGCCCACGCCAGAAACCGGTAAGTTCTGAGAAATGGCTGCTTGAATTTGATTTAAAAATATTTCTTGTATTTTTTTAGCATTTCCATGCTAAGATTTTGAAATTATCTTAGAAAAGATAGTAGGTAAGGTGGCGTCGTTCGACATTGAACTCACTGTAAAGTAAGTCATGTCGGTTGACAAGCAAAAACTTGCTTTTCAATAGGTGTTACTGACGTAACCGTAAATTCTAAATGTGCAAAATTCGTTATGGCGGTTGAGACTGGCGGTGGCTTAGTGGTCATAGCGTCTGGTGTACCCAGAAGACGCAGGTTCAAATCCTGCCCGCGGTCGAATTTTTACTTCGCTAAATAACAATATTTCTTGTATTTACATGAGTACAACTCATGTAAATACATGTCATGTCAAAAGCCGCTTATTACATAGGACCTAAACATACTAGTAAACTGGGTGTACATTATGTACACCTCTGTCTAACCCTTCGGGAGTACAGGCATGTTGATTCAAGAGGCTACCTACCAGAGATGGATTGTCAGGTACAAGTATATTGATTTCTGACATTTACGCGAATATTATACATTGAAATAAAACTACTTTTTTTTCGGATTTTATCGCGTTATATTGATATTATTAATCCCGACGTTTCGGACGCTGTTATTTCAGGTACAAGTATATTTTTCTTTAAGAGTCACATGGTGCGATAATTACCATATCACCGGTTATGTGCGGATGATTTTTCGCCAGTTAACATATTTAAGGGAAAACAAGAATTTTCGTATCAACTTGTCTTTAACCACTAAGCAATATCACTTGAATACTTCATTCTTCGGACTACGTAAGCTGGGTAATAATGCACGTTGATATCGTTTTTCTCAACACTAGGAATTTCCTTTCTTCAGTTTCATAAACCGCACCTAAACGGAAACTTTCTACGAAATTTTAAGTTTAAAAACTTTATAGCTTTTGTGACTGCCTCGTTATCTCGTGGTCTTAAGCGAGATTGCTGCTCTAGAGGTCTTGGGCTCGATTCCCAGGGCGACTAGTGTTATTGTTTTTTTTATGAAATTCTCAGTAACCGCTCGGAGTTTGGATTTGTGCCCGGTTAATGGCAATAGGCACGCCCATGCCACTATTACACCAACTACATTGCATACCTAAATATAACGGGGACCTTTGGATATACATTGCTACACCTCTACCAACCTCTTAAGGGAATACAGGCGTGATGGTATGTTATGTTATGTAGTTTTTGAGATTTTTGATTAGTTAGTGGGTGGTATAAATGGGTTATAATTATAGATTATACACCGTGTTTTTTTATCGTCTTACAGCCGGAAGGATATACTCCTACTCATCATGATCAACAATTTCTTGTATGGGATCAATCATGAAGTGCAAAAAAAAATACAGTTACATCCTACATTTTGTCGAGAGACCTTAACTTTTTTCTAAGAAACAGCTCTCCTTTTTTTTTTCAAGTTTCAGATTTAGTCCCATATCTAGTAGAAAAAATATTGAACACGGTGTATTTTAGATTTTAAAAGAGACCGTGGTTAATAATATAATGTCATTAAACTTTAAATCTGAATCAAATATTTCCAGTATTTTTTTGGATGCAACTGTTTACCTCAAACTCTTTGGAGTTGCTCCGAACTGTATATAGATGTAGCTTAAGTATTAAGTTCATCAAGCTCTTAATAGCTTCAGCTTCGTCAGCTAAAATAAAGAACTCGAACCTTGCTTAGAAGTTGCAGTTAGTTTATGTTAAGTTGTTCTGTAGTTAGTATTTCAAAAAGTGTTTTATTTTTTGTTAATTATCACTAATAACTGTCTTAAAAGCTGTGTGAAGTTACACATAGTTGTGCCTTATTTAATGACGATTGTCAACACTTAGGATCACTGCATTTCTCAAACGTGTGGAAATTTAAATTAAACACCACATACCTTTCAAGTATTTATTATAACAATAGTTCATTTAAACCGAAACATTATACTCTACATGCACGAAAGCTCGTTTGAGATCACTGGATAATACTGATATGTACGAATTCACTACGACACGGCTCCTCACTTGGCGGTGGAGGTAGATGGCTCAGGTTCTGGCTCTCCTGTGGCGCTTTCCTCGGCGTGGCAGCGCTTACGGTGCTTGTGCACGAAGTAGTACGAAGGAAACTTGGAGCCACACGTCTTACACGGGTAGTAGTGTAAAGTGGTCCGGGTCTGAGCCTTGCGGTGTCGACACGGCCAGTTGCGCTCCGGGGACTGCTCCCGCCACGCATCGTTGAGGACCCGGCTGAACTGCACCGGACCGTCGCAACACGCTATGTCGAGGACAGTGCTGCTTTGACGTTTTGGCGGTTCAGGTGCTTCGATGCGCTCAACGTCAAGCTCGCTCGATGTTGTTGAAGACGGTGAGGGTGGTGGCGGCGATGCCGGCGGGGATGGCACCCGGGCCCGCCGCGGCACGGGTCTGTGGGCCCCCGGGGGCGGCGCCGGCCTCGCCACGCAGGGGCTGGGCCCGAGCCACGCGCGGTACAGAGACAACATGCTCGCTCGCCGCCGCTCGACGACTGCCAGCCGGCTGACACGCGTTCCTCTTTATATAGACGCGATAGGGTTCAATTTCTAGTTTTCAAGTTTGATTTCAGCAGGGAAAATCGGAAAACTTCTTTTGAAAATGTGATATTGTGATTTCATATTATAAATATGCGGTTCGTAAGGTTAAAAAAGTAAAGCTACCGTTTTTTACCGTCGATCTATAAGTAGTAAAAACACATCATGATCTGGTAATCGAAAATATTAATCGATTAGGTAATTACTACGGTTTAAAATCACGCAAAAATGATTCACAAGAAATGTAACTAAACATATAATATCCATTTCGTAGTCGGTCTTCAATCGAAGTGCTGCTTAACGTTGATGACGTTAAGCGATAGCGTAGATGCGGTCAGTCTGTGGATGGGTGATTATTCTTAACACATCGAGCCCCTCTGTGGCTCGGAGATCACGTAAAGTCATTGGTTCCGGTTGTCAGGCGGACATCTATGACAATCGTTATCATCAATCAGAAGCTATAGCATATAATCAGTCAGAATCCCAAAAAGTCTGTCAACCAGCCTATCCTCAGGATATCGATATTGCATCGCTGCAGCGCTACGACATGCCCAGGACCGTGGAGAGGAAGGGAATGGTGAAAAACCTAAAATGACCTGGTTGCACTAACGGACACGTTCAGTAATGAACACATGACTAAGAAGAAGATATTAGTTAAACATGATTTTATGTTCTAATGGCAATTATAAATCCAACAGTCAATATTTTCTTACTTTTCCTAGTTTTCTACTCTCCTACCTTTTGGTAGTAGTTATTCACACAAAGTGAAATGTGAAGCGTATTCTAAGGCATTCCCTGGGCAATAACGACTATTCAGTCGAGTGTCTGTGACTTTACAAACAGTTAATCCACTTACAGGTCCCCTGACGGCACAATTGACTTTGTAAAACGTCATCTTTTCAAAAATATTATCTGACAAATAATGTTTTTTTTCTTTGTCCGGGCTTTACAAATTAATTATAATTATAATAATGTAATCTATTTAAACGAATTTAAAATTTCTTCTTTTATATTAATTTGTTTCTTAATTTTGACCAATGATTTATTTAGCAGTGATAGCCTAGCGGTATGACCATTGGACTGCCAAGTCGAAGGTCTCGAGTTCGAACCCAAGGCACGCACCTCTGACTTTTCGAATTCATGTGCGTATTAATAATTAATTATCACTGGCTTAAACGGTGAAGGAAAACAGCGTGAGGAAACCTGCATACCTTAGAGATTTTTCTCGACGGTTTGTGAAGTCTGCCAACACGCACTAGGCCAGCGTGGTGAACTATAGCCTAATCCCTCTCAATATGAGAGGAGACCCGTGCCCAGCAGTGGGACAGTATATGGGTTGATGATGATGATTTATTTAAGGTATTTCAATCCAAGGATTTTAAAATTATATATTTTGTACTCATCATCACGCCTTTTTATCCTAAAGGATTAGGTAGAGCTGGTGTACTACCCAATTTACACGTATAATTTATAGTATTATTTACATCCCATGTAACAACAAACAACAAATCTAAACTCGGAGCTGCTACTGAGAATTTCATAGAAAAACTCATTAACACTTTGCTCGACCTCGGATTCGAACATAGGATCTCTACGATAGTAGATGAGTCTACGACGCATATTTTGAGTCAAAAGGTAAAATTTTACGTATGTTATCTTTGTGATTTTTTTTTCAAATCTTGAACACGGAATCACGGAATAACGATCTCCATATATCCGTCTCTTGTGAGTTAGTGGAGAGGCGGTAGACGCCGTTTAAAAGTAAAAACGCGCCGGTCCCTTGTGACTGCGGATGGCTTTAATTTCAATGATGCTTTATCGTATTGTGATCTGTGAAAAAACCGCTTTAAGCATTCAAAACCTTTGTATTTTTTTACAACCCCTCTTAGAGTGATAAATTTATGTAATAATAAGTAAGTATAGTTTTTCTTTGATACGGGTTTATTTATTTAAATTGAGTGCTTTATTTAATAAGTAAATAATAATATTATTAATCCTGCCGTTTCGGACCGTTTACAGAGTCCATGGTCACGGGTAGACTGAGGTGGTGGGCGTCATGATGTTATAATTACTGACAACTTCCCTACAATTTACGATAAAATCCGTAAAAAGTAGTTTTATTTCAATGTATAATATTCGCGTAAATGTCAGAAATCAATAAGTAAGTAATAAATTGAGTAGTTGTGTTGATAGGCAATCCCAAAAATTGGATTATTTTTTAACATTATTTTAATGACATAATTTCCTTGTTAGTCTAGGAGTCCTAAGAGCGACTGCTATGCTATACACCTCGGGTTTGATTTCCCAGTTTGAGCAGTGTTATATTTAGTAGCTCGGAGTTTGAATTTGTGCCCGGTTAATGGCAGTATCCTCGCCCCCTATTATAAGGGACTTTCAATATACCGGCGAAATGTGGGTGGTATATTGGTACCTACATATCTGCCTAACCCTACGGAGAGTACAGGCGTGATTGTATGTATTATTTTGTAACGTTAGTTACATTACTTTAATGACGTAATAATTCCCAATCAAAATATAAGTTGATCCACACTACATAGCGTCATGACGGCGGTAATCCCCGGCCGGGTTGACAGCGTAAACCCCAGCACTCACCACACAGAGAATTGTAAATCAAGCATCGGGCATGCGACCGACGCCTTTTGTAACATTAACAGATTAAACGTTCTGTACCCCTCTTTGTCTTCACACCAATAATTATCATAATTACATGGATTATCTGCCGAGATATTAAGTTTTAATCGACTTTCTCTCTTTGCCTAGAAGTGGTTGGACCTCTTTTTTATTTCACTGCTGGGCAAAAGTATCCCCTATCTGCTATCTTTGCTCAGGATTATCTATTCTGCATATCTTCACCACGTTGGAAAAAATCACTCGAAATTATCTCCACGTACCAACACCTTGTACCTATCTGGTGGTGAGCCTCTAACACCTTAACCTATTAAGAATGAATTAGAAGAATTGATAAAAAAATAATTCTTTAGACCCTCTGGAGGGTCATGTTTCTAATTAACATAGGTAAGTAATTAAAGTTTCCGCAATAAACATGAAATGATCAAATATTTATTGTTATGGTAATAAATTTTAAGTATAGTCTCTGTAATACTAAATGGGAATACAAATTGTATAATAAAATCAACACACGTTCAGCGTACAGGCATTTAATCTACAAAATGTCTGCGGCTGTTTGCGCGGCAAATAAACACAGATAGCCGGTCTCGTTAAATTCTCGCGCTTCGCGGAACATCGGTGCGCAAATAGAGGTGACATCCCGCTCCACGGATTGCCCACCCGTGGGATCTAGGCATACCGTTATACTGTGTACACTAAACGGTTGGTTCCGTAGGTATAAACTGAAGAATTCTAGGATTTTCTATTCAGTAAAAATGTTTAGTAAGTAGTAATATTTTAACTATATTTTTTCCGAGAATTTAAGTTTACTGTAGCATTTAATCACATTACAGATTTCTGAGGAAGTACTTAAGTCATATGTATTGATTTTCATAACTAGACTCACAAAAATTGTTTAATAGGTTTTTCTGTGCCAGGTAAACACGTACTATGTTTATTTGTTAAATTCGTATGTATTTCATATTCACGGTTCAAACTATGGCAATGACAGAATATTTACAAACGATCTCCATCAATTTAATTAAATTGTTTATACATGTTAGATTTGTACCATTTAATCCGTTAGTACCATGTTGGGCGCCATTTCATCAAAACGCTGTGTAAGCAATTGAATTAAATAAAACGTTGGATCGGGATCCAATTAGCTCTTCTGCAAATACCAGTAATTGGTGAGATTAATCGACAGTGCTTCACACAGATACACAAACGTAAGAAAGTCTGCGAAACTGGATATTTGAAAGAATTATTGATAAGATTGAATGTGAAACATTTCTATTCTACATAAGTATAAAACTGCGAGATTGCAATTAAGAATCTTCTTATTAATTGCAATCTCGCAAACAAATCTTGTTAATACAAGCAAAATACAAATGTTGCTGTTATTAATGCGTTAGCAACCTAATAGTTCAGAGTAAAGAGTACTTAATTCATTAACGACAATTTATTTTTATGGATTCTTTGAGCTATACAACTGTATCGTGTCGTTTCCAGCATTATGTTACAGTGAATCTTTGTCGTATTCTCTCGGTAATAGTCTGGTATACGTAAGGCAAACGTCGTTGGTTTGCCCAGGGATTGCAGACGTTAATTAGCACTCAGAGGCTCTGAGCTGCAGACGGACAAAACGATGAGTAAGCATGTAGTTTGCTACAAATTTTGATTCTTGACTTTGGTTTTGTAAAGGTTGATTAAATGAGAATAGGATGAGAAGACCGAATAAGTTTTTAGGAAAATAAAAATTGAAAATTGGTGACTGGAAAAATCAGTAAAAACTGTTTTTTTTTCTATAGGCTTCTTGGATGATATTATGATATTCGCCAAAAAAGAATTTTGATAATTGCCACGGTAGGTATTGAAAATAACTAGATCCGGTTTACAGGTCTGCAGAAAACGGCTAGATCTGTATAAATGGTGTTGGACATTACTGGAAGAGAAGTTCCTTTTGGTTTGAGCGAACATTGCATAAAAACTGAATATCAGGTTTTAGTTAAATAACAACGCATACATAGTTATTCAATTTGTATAACAAACAGCGATAAATAATTAAACAAACATCGCATCGCTATCGGAACTAAATTGGCGCTAATCTGGTTTGGCTACAAATTGGCGCCCAACGCGGGCCCGCTGAATATTGCACGATTCGCCCGTTGTTCAGCCGCGCTGTGATTTACGGATCATCTCGCGTTGTTCTGAATAAACTTGTTAATATGCAAGTACCGCTTGAATAATAAACTATATGGAAACTAGATTCTCGTTTGTTGTTCTCTAAATGGTTCAATTTGGCTGTTTTGATTTTGAAGTTATTCATATGCAATGCAGTAGGTACAGTGACTGATATTATCATTTGAATACCAGTAACTAATAGCTAATGAATCAACTGTCGTTTATGTGTAACTATGGTATTCGTATGAACTTTCACAGTGAACTATAGTGATTCTTTCGTCATAGCAGTATGTTATTGAATCATAGGAGATCTTTCCCCTCTTTTTTTGGAATGTAATATTAAGCAAAAACTCGTTTACTGACAAGATGATTGAAATGTCTGAAAGAAAAACCTTGCAACTTGGGACAAGAGCAGGTTGTAGCAATATGACGTAGAATTTTATGCTCTAACCCCAAAGTATAGGGGCACTTCAGTAGTTGCAGAGGAGGATTTCAGTAACTTCCCAATACCTAATTAGTTTATTTTTGTTTCTCCAATAGCTGTCACAGAGCGCATCGGCACTCCATCCACAACAGTAACAGTAACGACAGCAACGATAACAACGACGTCATCAAACTGCGCCGTTTGCAACATGTCCGGAGCGACCCGCACTGTCTCCCGGTCGCGAGCTATCCACTACGGGTTAAAAGAAGATGCCGTCGGCGCGAGAGTCTGCGAACCCTGCCACTGTCGCTGCGTCCGGTCGCGGTATACCCGGTGTCCGGTGCCCACGTGTCCGGGGCCCAGGGTTAGAGCGAAACGGCTGAGGCATCTACCGCCCAGGTGGCATGACCTTTCGCTGGAGCTGAAAAGGCCGCTTATGGATGAGTTTGGTTAGTTGTTTGTGATATTTGGTTGGTTTTGAGGTAGTTAATATTAACTGTAGACGTTTTAGGGAATTGATTCTTTACTTAAGAGGATTTTTGATATTGATATGATGAAATTAAGAATTGCAATAATAATAATATAAGCAATATTAAAATTCTATATTAGTCAAAGTCTTTCAGTATGAAGTTATGATTTGTACATGCATAGTTTTATATTAAAGGTATATCAAACTGCAGCTGAAGTACAATTACAAATTTAGTTTAGTTTTGTTACTTAATAGTTTTTAACAACCTGAATTGTATTCTAGAAATCCCAAGCGAGTTAAGCAAGTGTTGCTTAGCGTGCTTTAAGCGGATAACGCGGAGATTGGAGACGGTGGTAGAGGGTGGGTTGGCTCCGGAGCCCACGGAGGACGAGGCGGCGAGGTTCCGCGCGCTGCTGCGGGACCACGGCACCGCCTGGGACAGGATCGCCGCCGTCAGCGGACAGACTCCCGCCAGTCTGAAGGCCTTCTACTTCACCTATAGGTAACTATCATCATCAGCCTATTTACCGCCTCACTGTTGAGTACGGGTCTCCTCTCGAGAGTGAGAGAGGTTAGGTTATTATCCTTCTATAAATTAACTACACTAATCTATATTATTAAAATAAAGATCTATTATTACGGGTAGCAAAGTATTAGCTGCATTCTGTGTGTAAAATCAGCTTTAGTTTATTTATATTTTTATTAATAATATTCTTAAAATTTTGACTTTATTAGGTTAGCTTATTTATATCGGCTAGGTGCTAGAACTGGGTTTTTATATATGTCACCGTAAAATTGTAAATAAGCTAATCTAATAAAGTTTGATCATTAGATGTAATCTATCTCGTGAGATTGTGAACCAATCGACACCATCGAAACCATCGACAGATTGTGAATCGTGACTGCTTACAATTGAACGCATAATTTTTCGTAGATTATAATCTATCTAAGTGAAACCGTCAAATTGTTGGTTGAACGTTATTACTTTATAAACAAACATCAAAATATCCCGTATTTAGATATTCTGAAACTGTCACCACTAACAGTGAATATTGTGCAATAGAAAAAAACTGCAACTGGAGACGTCGGTGGGGTCGCGAAACATGTCGGGCGCGCGCTGCAGCTCGTCCGAGGACAGCGCGCTGTCGTCGGCCGACACCGACACGGCCAGCGGCGGCTCGCCCGCGCCCGCCGCGCCTGCGCCTGCGCATGCTCCCCGCGCGCACCACGCCGCGCACCACGCCGCGCATCACGCCGCGCACCACGCCGTACCGCGCCGTCAGCGCAACGACGAGTACGACTCCTCCGCCACCGAGACTGCCGACGAGGAGAACGATGCACCTAGCGCTAAGGTAACAAACACACAATATGCAACATGCGACACGCAACACGTAGTAACAACATAACACGCAACACGTTGTAACAACTCAACACGTAACACACAACACGCGACACTGCTCACTATGCCTTTAACGCACCGTCTATATGTTCGTTTCTTACAAATTCCTTCTTACTTACAAATATTTTTACTGTTATATGTATAATAAAAAATAAGCATACATCTCGCCGCCGGCTGGTAAGTGAAAACAACGTATGTAAACGCCAGCAACACTGAGTGGTATCACTTATCATGTCATCTTGAGAAATCTGTTTCCCTTTGAAAAATGTAAAGTTCTCAGAATGCAATAATGTTAGCATCGGATGTAAAAATGTATGATATAAAAGTTGTTGTATATATTGATGTTATCCAACAATACGTCCAGCAGATCGTCCCGCCAACGTCGGTGTCGACGGTGGTGTCGTCAGCGGCGGTGTCGATAGCGGCGTCGTGCAGCCCGGCGGGGTCGGCGGCGTCGGCGGCGTCGGTGGCGTCGGTGGCGCCGGCGTCGTCTGCGGCGACGGTGGCGGTGAGCGCCGTGACGTCAGCGTGCCGCACGCCCGCCGCGCCGCAGACGGTGCGTGACGTGGTGCTCAACCTCATCGAGATCAGCCTCACCAGGGACTCGCAGCCGCAGCATCCCACCATCAAGCCGCATCAGATCAAGGTACACTGACATGTTCGAAAAACATCTCTTGTTATTTAGAAATAAATGATAATGTAAAAAAACAACTTCAATAATAATTAATTCCAATAATATTATGATTCATTTAGCAGTGCAAAATCTGTTTGTGTTTAAGTCAGACGTAACATATTAGTTCACGGACAGAAGCATAATTATATACCTGCTTATTAATTTTGGCAGCATTACAATATGTATACTTCATCAGGTGACGTCGTCGTGCGCGAGCGGTCGCGAAGCTCTAGCAACCCTGAGCGTTGTGAACAGCTCGCACGTTGGCAACTCAGGACCCGGCGGGGGCGGGGGCGCGGGCGGGGCCGGGGGCGCGGCCAGCCCGCAGCGCGGCGCCACCATTACGCCACTGGGGCACTCGACAGCGTCCGACAAGGACGTCATGCTACTGCACATAGAGCCGCGCGCCGAGCGCCCCGAGCGCCCCGAGCGGCTCGAGCGCCCCGACCGACACGAGCCCCTGCTGGTCAGGCAGGACAGGCACGAGCCGCTGCTGGACTTGAGTGTCAAGAGGCCCAGACATGATCAGCCGTTCCCGCATCCTAATAAATCGGTTAGTATTTATTTTTAACTAGCTGACTCCTCGGACCATTTCCTATCAAAATTTCAGAAATTCTCAAGAAAAAGCACTCAGTTTTAATTTCCTAATTTTGCAATGTTTTGTTTGTAATGTTTTTTTTTTATTTATACATCGATAAAATGTTGCTAGGATTAACTAGGACTAACTTCTGTATCATAGGTGCATTTACAAACAATTCATTAAAAAATTAACCATATATCCAAAAATTGATATTTCAATGTCTGTTGACGTGTCTGAAGCATTGAGACAAATGAAGCAAAATATTTGAGATTGCCCGTTATAAAATAATAAACAAACCTACTTTATAAAAATGCCATTTACTAGCAAAAATTTTTTAAAGGCTGTAGCTATTTATTACTAAGGTAGGTACATCATTAAAAAAAATACATAAATCCTTGATTTTATGTATTCTCTCAAACCAGGTATACCGAAATTCAACGGAATACAGACAACAGGAACGGGAATCACCAAACCAGTACAACTCCAAACCTAAAGCGGTTGGAGCTCCTCCTAGACCGACCCTCAAACCAGCACCTAACCCTAAGGGCTCCATAACCCTCGGAACTCCTGTGGAGTCGAGGTTCGAGCCCCATAGAAACCCTCCGGAGCCTAAGACGGGGTCCATAACGGCAGGGACGCCAGTACACGGGTCCCACCACCTTCCTGACAAGAGAACGTTAGACTTCTACAAGAGAAGAAGTCCGGGTGGACCTGCAGCGTATTACGCGGCAGCGAGCAGTCAACCCAGGCCGCAGTCACCGTCGTTTTCACCTGTAAGTAGTGTAATCATATTTCTAGAATATATTTTTTAATTGACTTGATAAATGGAGGTGGTTTTCAATTTATTCGTATGTTTTTGTGTGTAGCTTACTCGTGAATCGATGTATTTTTTTTTTATTTGATCTAGTTGGTTCCGTATGAATTTGGTTAATGTTGCATTATCGGTTTTTAAGATACACCATAACTAGAAATCAGTTGTATTATAAATAAAAGTTAATTGAGTTTTAAGTTGTGTCGAGTGTATTTCAGTTATTTAGGATGATTCGTGTCTCACATCGACATGGCTATCCTACTGTCATGACAGTTTCTCGCTGGTGATGGTGTATAACAGGTGTATGTACTTGTTTGCAGACGGGCAGTTCGGGGTACACGCGCAACCCGTACGGTCTGGAGCAGCGTCAAATCATAATGGCGGACTTCATCACGTCGCAGCAGATGCACGGCGGGGCGCGGCGCGAGCGCGAGCGGGCGGCCTCGCCACAGTTCCGGCGCGATGCTGTGTCCGTCATCCAGCGCCACACACCGCAGCCGCAGCCACAGCCACAGGCGCCGGCGCAGGCGCAGGCGCAGGCTCAGCACTCGTACCAGCACGCGCACGCGCATGCGCACGCCCACCAGCACCAGCACCAGCACCCACACCCGCACCCGCACCAGGGCCACCAGGGCCACCAGCCGCACCCGCACCAAGGGCACCCGCAGCACGCGCCACATCCCCCGCCAGGTACGCAGGCGGAACGTTAAACACTAAGGCAAACACACTCACGCACTCTGGAGTGTCTTCTCTAGGTCACAATACCTCAATGGTCACAACAAACGAACATTTACAATGGGAAGCTGAACTGACTGTAAAGATAAGTGTGCATAATTATGTATAGAAACAACAGATTTTTTTTTGTTGACGGGGTTGGAATTGAATAATGCACTGTCCACCGCTCCGACGAAAGCGGTGGGGTGTGTCAGCTCCACTCTGAAAAGAGCGAGCTACCAACTAAAACCCACCTCGGTGTTTCGCTCGTATCTCTGTAGCATTCGTCCGCAGACCCAGCAGTGGCGGCCCCCTATGCGGATAAAAGGACTTCCCTTAACTTAATCTTTAATAATGTGTTGTTATACTATTTTTTATTGTTGTTAGGTCACGAAGCGTTTACGTCGCTTGTTGATGTGGCGTCGGCGGCAACCGCGCTACCTGTACCGCGAGGCTCGCAGCCGGACGGCAAGCCGGAACCCAAGCAACAACAGACACAACAACAGCAACAACAACACCACGACCTCAGGTAAGTGTTTAAAAAATTTTTTTTTTTATTTATTATTAAGAAGGATTACAGTTCTGTTGCTAATAACAAGCCTCCACAGTTAGGTAAATAAATTGTCGAACAATCTAATAAAAAAAATACAGATTCACAATGCATTCCGTCAACGGCTTATTTACAACATCATTTAGGTGATATACACTGACATAACAGATTTCACCATGTACTGTCCCACTGCTGGGCACGGGTCTCTTCTCAGAATGATAGGGTAAAGGCTAGCTAGGATTCCACCACGCTGGAATAATGCGGGTTGGTAGACTTCACACACAATCATGAAAATCTGCAGGTTTCACTGATCACTTCACCGCTTATGCGACTGATAATTCATTATTAATACGCACATTATATCGAAAAGTCTAACCATTCAGTTTTATTAAATCAAGATACTTCTTTAATATGTAGTTTATGAATATTATTTTTTACCTTAATAATGTCGAACCATTTTATAATGTACCTAATTCACTGTTCGGTTAATTTCAATGTCATTATTTTGTTGATTATTACATTTATTAATAATTGTGGTGTCATCAGCGAATATGGACATACTTATGGCACGTCGTTTGTATACAGAGGAACAATAATGGTCCCAAAATGCTACCTTGAGGTACACCATTATGATATCAAAATTGAATTTTGTTACCCTTACTATACATTTCTTGTCCTCATATATTCCAACAATTGAGGTAATAGGTCGTCATATGATAGCAGCATATCCCTCCCCCCTTGTGGTTTGTATTTTACCAATAATTTGGTATTTGCATCACGTTAAAAATCTGACTTCATATTAAACAAAACGTTTTTTTTTACTTCCCAGATTAATGGCGCAGAAATTCCAACTTGGATCTCAATTCCCGGTAAGTAGTCATTATAAAAACGGTACAGTCAACCAGGGTAACAGTTAACATTAACCTGAGTCCCCACTAACTAAATAATTAGCGTTTCCAATTACCCCCATACATTTTCTACCCCAGTTGACTTTTATTTGTATCAATTTTATTTAAATTGACAGTTTTTTTTTAAACTGACGGACTTTTTTATTATTTCCAGCAAATGATGGACAGAAGAGTTCAGTCTCAATCGCAATACATGGAAAGAGACAGACAGATACAAATACAGAGAAGAGACGCGTAAGTACTAATAATACAATTTAGTAATACTAAGTACGTATAAGAGAACCCCATTGTTCATCTTTACTCATGATGTCCAAGTCTCCGATTGGAAGAAGACATTGGAAGAATTATATCCGGTACAATCAGAATCAGACATAATATCTAAAAATAAAAAATGAACTGAACAACTAAGAAATCTTAATGATACAACACACCGTACATGGTAACTACAATTCTGATATGAATTTTATTTCATTGAGATAAAAGTTTTAATTTCTTTAGTATTTGAGGCTGACTGTGCAAGACACGTCATAAACACCTGATGGTGTTTTTAACATTTTTAACAGACTTTTGAATTGTTGGCAATTATCATACAAATTCCATTAATATTTAGACTTTAAATTAATAAGAACCTGGTGTTTAAGCTCACAAGCCATCCTAATATTGTTATATGATTTCAGTGAGCGCGCAATCCACGCTATCCACGAACGACACGCGATGGAGCAACAACAACACCATAATCAGCAACAACACCATAATCAACAACAACAACAGCAACAACAGACGCAGATCATTCACGAACGACATCATATGCAACACCCCATGGTATGTAGTGTTACTGTTTGATTCCAATATAGGTATTTATTCTATACAACTTAGAACATTATATTTTTGAAAGCGTGTGGAATATTTCAAAGTCAATATCATTTATTCAAAGATACTTGGTAGTAATTTTTACTTAGTAGACTTAACCCGCCCTACACCGCCCTCTAGTGTTTTTGGGGGGAAGAAGAAACGGCGCAACAAAGTCACCAACACTTTGCCGTCTGTTAATTTATAGAGATTAATTGAGCTTTATATATTTGTTGTATGGAATAGATATTTATATTGTGATTTTGCTGGCGTGTCTTCACATGTTGAAGAATTCTTGTAGTTTGTATAAATTGCTCAGGCAAATGTTGGTGACGTTTTCCGGGAGATTAATGCATGAGTCGTACATATAGCACGCGATGCAAGAGAGACACGCGGAACAGCAGCACCACCAACAACAACAGCAACAACAACAGCAACAACAACAACAACATCAACAACAACAGCAGCAGCAACAGCATCAGCATCAGCAACACCAACAAATCATACAGGAGAGACATCATCAACATCTTATGGTCAGTTCATACATTGCTGACTGAAGTTGTAACCATCTCATCCTCCTGTGGCTGCTGTTTGATGGGATTCCAGAGATGTAGCGAGGTTGAGAGTTCGAACCCCAACCGTGGCACTTCTAAGCATAAACTTAAATTTTAGGTTTTAGCATGAATAAACTATAAAACCGTCCTAGTCTTAAAAAATACGATTTCGTTTAGAATAGATAAAATATTAACTATATAACTGACTCAATGGTTTAGTGAAGCTGCTGAACGCGAGTTCCTAAGTTAGATTTCTAGTACTAACTCGATGTTTGGGTTTATGCGATTAATGGGAATAGGCTCGCTTCCTATTACATGGCACCTAAATACAGCTGCGAACTGTGGGTGCATACTAGTACACCTCTGCCGAACCCTAAGGGTATACAGCCGTGATGATATATTAAAATATCACTAGTTATTATAGATTTTGTTATTATTACTGATATTATTTTAAAATTATCTTTTTGTAATTCCCATTCTTTTTCTACCGGCTTATAATAAAAATAAAGATCTAGTTTTAGGAGCAACACACCAAGTAAATACTTGCTCACGTTCACTCTCTTCCCAACTATGTTGGGGTCGGCTTCCAGTCTAACCAGATGCGACTGAATATCAGTATTTTACACGTAACGACTGCCACCAGACCTCAACCCAATCTGGGCAAAACCGATATCTTGAAGATAAACTGGTTGGCAGGCTTTTTAGGCTCCTGACTACCACTAACGATTGTCATACTTGTGTGATAACCGGGATCGAAGGCTTTACATGCTCTCTTCTCGATGTTTGAAGAATGGTCACCCATCCACAGACTGACCGCAGATAGCACAGCTTGGGCAGATCGGTTAATCAGCGTAGTTAAAACTTAGCTACGATTAATTGAAATAATAGTTTTATAGATTTATCGCGTTATATTGAGATATTAGGAAATCCCGACGTTTCTGATCTTCTGCGGAATTTTAGACAGGTAGACGATAATATTATATAGTATGTAGGCAGAGAATGAGTATGGTATCGTGTTTTATGATATAGTGTTTGTGTGACAGAGCGTGTCGTCCCAGGACGGCGAGCGGCGCATGATACAGTCGGTGACGTACAGCACGCCATCCAAGCCGAGAGCACAGACGCCGCACCATCTCGACAGGAAAGACACGTATGTATACACATCATATTACGGTCATTCTACTTTTGTTTAAAACTATTTACTAGGGAAAATCACCAGTACAAGTAGCGCTACTAAGTGAAAAATAATAAATATATTCATCCATGGGAAACTATGGTTGAAGGTCAACTTGGCCTCAGAATTATATAAGCTTTATGCTTTATATCATAGTTTATACACGATAACTTTGAAATAATTTTAAAGACTTGATTAGCATCAAATTTTACAAAATTACGTATTCAAATAGTCCCCTTTACTTTTTAAAGCCTTTGAAACATTCTCTCTTCATCGACTACACAGAATGTAATATAATAAATATAATATAATGCTTGAAAGGAGTTTTAGTAGCCAACAGACACAATGAACAAGTTCCGTACTACAACTTCTAGAACCACTGATTCTACCGAATGTTTCTATAAAGTTTTTACGTTGTGTGTACAGGCGGCCTGTAGTATCATCAATGTCGGTGGGCCCGGGCGGGGTGGGGGCGGCGGCGGGGGTGGGGCCCGGGCCGGGGGTGGCGGGGGCGGGGGCGGGTGCGGGAGCGGCGGCGGGGGCGGGGGCCGAGGCTCGCGCGCGCCCGGCTGAAGGCACGCTGACTGCCGCCTCGCTCATCGACGCCATCATCACGCACCAGATCAGCCAGAGCTCCGACCAGAGATTCCCGGTTAGTAGGAAATGTGAATTATATTTTTAAAGATAATAGAAAAAAACGATCTCAGGCCGGATTTAAATCTGTATTCTTCCGAATAATTACACTGGACGCTTTGGTCACTAAGCTCCCGAGAACATTACCTGTGATGTTGAATTTATTTTTCACATTCTTTTGTCTTATAGGTGACGTCAGCGACATCTATCGAAGACATAATTACTATGCTTTCTTCAACTAACATGACTTAATTTACAGCTAGTTCAATGCTAATGAACTAGCTGTACTGCCTTGCCATTGCGGTATTGCCTTACCATTTCATTAGTTATTTTTTATAATATTTGGCATTAAAGTATGCTAAACATTTCGATTTCATTTTAGAAAATTCGATCTCAGACAGGATTCAAATCTGCGTCGTTCTGCATTGAATCATTCCCGTTAATATTCTAGTCGGGGTAGTGTTGGTAAGCTATATCTGTAATTGATATTGAATGTTATGTTGTGTAGGAGCGACCTGACCGCGGGCCAACGCCAGCCGAGCGCGAGCGCGAGGAGCAGGCGGCGGCGGCAGCGGCCGCGGCACACACCACCAGCATCAAGCTGGGCGACCTGGCCTCCAACATCATCACCCGCGACTTCTGCAGCCCCACCACCTCCATCGTGCACCACAAGTACGTCAACCATCAAATATCACTACTTTTTTTTATTATTTTATGTGTCGTCCAGCAGCAGACAGTAGAATAATAATTAATTACGAAACTTTGAAGGGTCTTCGTTTTCCAGTGAATAGAGCGATTCTAGCCCTAAACTGTCCCTTTATTGGACTAGGGTATTTAAACCAAAAATTAGTCATTACCATTTGAGTATCTCAAATTATATAGTCTGTCTGATTTCTGTTAGTTGTAGTCCAGTTGGAGTAGGTAATTATCAGCCCAGTTAGGCAGTAAAATCATATATATTTAGACATAAATATTCGAGAAAAAGGCCGCTCGAATCCGGCTTCGCAGAAGTATGTACATTTAACCCCCTAAGAAGTTATATCATAGGTTAAATAGCGCGTATCTCTACTAAATTACCAAGTAATTTTTGTTCTATAATAACTGCATCATGTTACGTAAAATTATACTTTTGTTGTGCATCACAACAGTTAGATCTCGTCCCAAGGAAAAAAGTGTAATTCCAATATTAGATACTCTTTTCCAAGTAGGTTTAGTATACTAATGCGGGTATTAATTCCTTAGCAATCGGTTTAGCGTGGCGAACTCGGAGGGGTACGCGACTGGTGGCGGCGGCGTGGGCGTGGGCGTAGGCGTGGGCGTGGGCGGCGGCGACGAGTGGAAACGCCGCGACCCGCCCAAGCACGCGCCCTACCTCGAGCCTGTGTCGCCGCCGGACAACCATCCCGCCAACAGGTACACTACGCTCATTGTTTTATACTTTAGTAACTAATTCAAATTATTTTAAATTTACATTAAAATATTTGTTTTCTTTCTTTTTCTTTCTTATTTTGAGAAACTTCTGAACTGAAATCTCTAATAAGAAAATCCTAAAAAAGAAATGTTATTCAAATGAACAAAAGTAGCTTGATCAATAATTAATTAATTAAAATGTTGGTAGTCTATACTGCCATACAAAAATGTATATAATGATATTAACATTTTCAGGAACAACAGCAACCGTCGCTACAGCTGTGTGGGTGGATCGGGCGTTGGTGTGGGCGTGGGCGTGGGCAGCGGCGTGGTGGGCGGCGGCGTGGGCGGCTCGGGCGGCGGCGTGCTGACGGCGTTCGACTACGTCACCAACCGCATCGTGGAGGTCATGCGCAGCGACGCCGACGAGAGAGCCAAGCCACTCGCCTTCCCCACCACTGCCTACGCTTACCCCTACTCAGCGCTAAACGTCGCCGCTGCCGCCGGAGATGGTCAGTAACATTCATATAATTATATCGATCATCATTAATTTCTTATCTGTTATAAGTATGTATTTACAAAAAAAATGAGTATATAAGTATTATATCCATTATCTAGTACCCATAGTACAAGCTCTGCTTAGTTTGGGACTAGATGGTGTTGTGTAAAAATGTTCCAAAAATATTATTATTATTGTTACTACTGCCTTAAGCTATTATTAACTTCGATAGAATTGAATTTGAAAGGTTAAAACAGACGACGCGTTTTCAACAAATTACTTGATCAAAAAAGTTAACGAGTGGCATTTATATTATAATCTTCAGAAATTCTGTTCTGAGAATTCGAGTTGCTAGTGATTTAGCAGTTTATAGATAATCCAGTAAATCACGCCCGAGAACAATGGTTTTCGTCTTAACATGATAGGTTAATTAAACTGTGAACCTGGCATTTTATTTACGTAGTAATTCCATCTACCTTGTAATTAACAGCTATAGGTTATATTGTGATAAGGATTTGCAATAATTCATTATGTCACCAGTATATATTTGTATTGCAGCATCGAACAGCACGTCGGGCAGCGCGGGTAGTGTTGGTGGTGTGGGCGGGGTGGGCGGGGTGGGCGGGGTGGGCGGGGTGGGCGGTGGCGGAGTGTCGGGCCCGGCGCCGCCTCCCCCGCCGGAGCCGGCACCTCTGATGTCGGCGCAGTACGAGCCGCTGTCGGACGAGGACTGACGGCCGCCGCGGCCAGCCGCCGCCCGCCCGCGCCCCTCGGGCTAGCCGCGCCGCTCCGTTATCTGCTGTACTCATACCGCCACCACGCCCTCCACTCCCCCCCACTAAGGCACGGGAATACTGGTGCCACTACCGTAAGGCTGTAATGGTGTTCTGCAACGCTGCACTACCAGCCGCAATACCACAACACGCTACTATCACGTTGCAAGGCGCTCAGAATGGCTGACAGCTGCAGAACGCAGAGCTGACTAGTAGTTTCCATCTGCAACTTAGCCCCACAAAGCTCCAAATTCAGATCGGACCCAACCGCAACCTTCAAATACTAAACTGTCAGATTCTCACAGTCGTCGATCCGGCATTAAGTGCCTTGGAATGGAAAACTCCAAAACTGGACGGTAAATGGATTACAACTGGCAAAACTTCGGTCGCCTCATAAATAGCTACTTGCAAATCTAGTTCAAGGATATACCAAAACCAGGTTCCAATATCGAAACGACACAAGAGTCGAGTGGATTGTATGTGAAAAAATCAGTTTGATTGAGCTTACAAGTAGCTATAGTAGATTGAACTAGAAGAAAAACTTACGTCCAGAAAAGAGTTGGTGTTGAGCTGGGCTAATGTTGTTCTACCATTATTGTTCGCCTCACATAGTGCCCTAAACCAAGATGGAGTGTCAGAGGAGCTTGCTTGGCGTTTATATACCACCTCTTGGATACGCGCCGCCGAGTGCAAAGCACTTCAGCTCGTTAGATGTATTGCTTTGTTATACACATTCAACTCGCCGGCCCCATGTAAATATGTACGAAGTTTCGTTTAAACTGATATTCAACGTAGATGCGACGTGTATCCAATACCAACCAGATAACGGAAATAGCGGTGTACAAACTAAAGACATTCATGAACATTATTTAATAGTAAGAAACTATCAAGACAATCGTTCGGACATGTTATGGGTGCATTTTGTGTGATCTCGGTTATGTGTCTGCTGTGATTACGCTGAGCTATTGGATCTATTATTAAGTAATCGTATAGACGATGGTACTAAAATTGTATATTTATATCTTCTTACGTTGTAATGCAGGGATTAAATACCGTTCATATTATGTGGGAAGCTTTAAGTGTTCGGTGGTAAGAGGATTTGATTGTAGCACGCACGTGACGTCATACAAGCACGTGACGTCACCGTTGCCGGAGGAATCTGCTCGCACATGGCCGAACACTGTCTGTATGGACACACGCTACGTGGAACTCGATACGCTTATGAAAATATGTGCTGTCGAATAGTGAGAATATTATAACGAACTGTTATTTATTTAGTTATTCAATTTTCATTTAATTTGTCGTCAAAATGGCGGGGCGGGCCGTCCCGCACTGACGATAGATGTGAATACATCTTGTGATTTGCAGCACTGCCACTAAGTGACGCCAACATACCTCACTAATTATGTTAAGTGGCAGAATAACTAACTATTCGGTGATTTAAATGATGTAAACATTTAAGAATTGTATTTTTAATCCAGTCTTCCATCGCAACTCCGACAGCGGACTACCCGCACTAGGCTAGGGATCCGAGCGACTTCGTCCATTACATAGCTACACTTAGGAACTTGTATATTATTGTGAATAAACGCGTAACTATTGATCGACACTTGCCCCGGCATGCATTTCGCAGATTCCTCGTAACATTAAGCCGTCGACAGTCGACATTCGACAGTCGACAGTCGACAGTCGACAGTCGACACTGGCGAGCGGCCTGCCTGTCGCGGGCGCTCGCATCTAGTTAAGAACATTTTTTTATCGCTTCGCTTCGGATTTCGCTGTCGCCTCATCCATTAGGTTTAGATTACGCGTAGTTCAATTTATCATTTGTTAATTTCGTATTGTAAATATCATTCTCTCGTTCGTTTTATGTAAAGTTTGTGTATATCGGTCCGCCGCAGCGAAGTCCGGAACGGTCTCCGAGCTAATTGAAATCGAAACTATACTCGACTCGGGAACTGTCTGAACCCTTATTATACATATAGCGTTAACGTTAACGGACTAGCGTAAGTAATATAAATTATATACATATGTAAAAGTGTATGGTTATTATGTATATGCATTTGTAATTATACAGGTTAGCTAAGAGTTGAATTAGAGATTTGATTTGGTTTTTTAGTTAGGTGGGTCTTGAGTGACCGCTATAAATATTGTGGGAGTGGGAGCGAGCGATTGCGGCCAGCCCGCCGCCGCCGCGCCACGAGGTGCTGCGCGCTTTTTGTTATGTGCTACACTGGGTGCGCCCGCGCCGCTCTACTCTACTCTACTCTACCCTACACTACCCTACCCTACCCTACTCACACCTACCTCACGCCATTAATTCACCCACACCTCTCAAATACGTCATTCCGTTATAAATATTGCTTCCATTTTGACATCAGTTTATATCCCATTTGATATTTATACGTAAACTTTGCCCTTATAATAAATAATGTCAGTTTTATGACTTATGTCCCTCTCCATTTGTAAATGTTAAAGTATTATGTTTAATCAAGTAAAGTCATCATTAATATTCAGGTGATATTAGAGCAGCGCGCGGTGTTTTTGTAAATGTTTTCGAGTTATGTGTAAAAAACGACTGATTAAATTTACTTTGAGCGAGTGTATGGGTGGCGCGGCGGCGGCGGCGGTCGCATACACATTGTGATTTCTTTATAAAACGTTGTAATGTACTGTAAGTAGCCCAAGAAAAAAATTATCCTTGTAAGTCCGAACTTAAGCAAAAAAACAACTTCTGGGAGGACAAATCAATAAAATAAGATGCAAATCTAACGCCTGTGTTTTATTTTCATAGTCCATTTTGATTGAGGCGGGTGTTTCAGCTTCATAGACAGTATTTTCTATATTAGTCTATTATTAATAGACAACAGCCTTCCATTATTTAACTTATTGGTCATATTTTATACTTTGGCTGCCGATCCATATACGAAAGTTGACACTGTTGTAAGTAGTTTTTTAGGAAGTTCCCTTGAGGAACCCACAGGGAGAAAAATGAGAGAAATAAAGTCGATTACTTCGACATAGTTTGCTCTACTATGTACCTGATATACATTTCATGAATATTTTAATATGTGTAAAAAATAAAAGATATTTAATATTTGCCACTATTTTTATTACGACTGTGCACTATTTTTATGACAAAATCCTATTTGATAACAGCTTATCATATAAACTAAAAGTAAGCTATTTAAGATCGAGTATCACTGTTAATAATTAATAAATATTAGCAAAAAATAGTTACTTGAAATCGCTGCCAATGAAAATGTGAAATCATAGAAATAGAATAAGCATTTAGGAAGCAAATTATCATTATTACCTAAAGGCTCTACGAATTGTCTGATTTGTCTTTGAAAAAGTTTAAAAGTAGCGTGAAGTAAGACCATGCAGTCTTGATGATCTGAAAAAAAAAAACAAACTAAATTATTACATAGTTAATAAAATTTAGCAGTAGCATAAGCCTCGCTGACCTCTTACAAGTACGCATACGCCTGAATTCCCCGAAAGGTTAGGTCAGTTTTAAATTTGGGGACAGAATTTCCTGGGTTCCAACATTAAAAACAAAAAAAAGACGAAGACAAAAAAATAACTACATATTATTCATTGCCATCTGCGTTATGTAGGTCCATTATAAGTTTATAAAAAATATACGACTTGTATAATTACCGTACTGTAACTCGCTAAGGAAATGACTGAATAACCATATGTCGTCACGTAAATTCCCTTTTGGGCCCTGTACATAAAAAATACAATAATGTAAGTAGATATATTAAGAGATGTAAAAACCTTAGTACCTAATATAAAAATCCGGAGAGCGTTTGTTGATAAATTAATGTGTAATTTGATAAAATTAAATACTGTAGTAAATTCGTCTCAGAGAAATGGGTTTACCCAGTCCAATTCCTACCTGTGAAGCATGATGAGCACGGCGCTCTTGGCTCTCTTGCTACCATTGTACCAGCCGCATTCGTACAGAGCATCCGCCAATCTCTTACTCTGAAAAATAATGTGAAAGTACAAAGGTACCTATTTGTTTCTATAATTGCAGTGATCCTTCAAGCCCGCCTATTGGTCGGGGTCGTGGCATTATGATCACAAGTACCATATGGTCCTGATCATATGAACGGAAAGCAAAGTAACTACAATTTTAAGTCGGAGTAAGCCTGACGTACAGACGCCAGCAGCTCTAGCTATCCAAAACTGACAAATTTTCCCAATTGAATATGTACCTTTTGTAATAAAAGTTGAAAATCTATCATAGTAGGTACCTAATTTGACAGATTGGGGTAGCTTGATGTGCTGACTTCTGTACCTCGACATCTACCCTGGCGGCATTTGATCCATGATGATTTCCGAATTTAAAAAAAGGGAGTCATTAAAATAATCTTACAGAATCAATCAGCTTCTGTCCATACCAGCACAGCAGCCAGGTCTGCGACAGCGCCGTGAGTAGGAACGACTTATACGCCACCTCGTTCCATTGCTCGATTAACTGAATCATAAAAAGTTAAGTAGGTAGCTGTTTTTATTATATTATTTTTGTAAAATTAAATAGAAATGTATTTAAGTAAGAATAGTCTAACTAAATATACTCAGTTTAAGTAGGTACCTACTCGTTTATTAAATTCACTTTTTCACAGTTGCCTTAGAACGTAACTGTTCCAGATTACGTAAAAAATAACTAAAGTGCGTAATAACAGAGTAATATGCTAATCTTATTTAAGTATTTATGACATCTAACAGACTATATGTTAAGTGTATTAAATATAGTTATATTCTATCGTACGTAGGGATAGGATCGAACATATATTCGCTGCAAAATAATAAATTGAAAATAATCGTTTTATACATCGGTAAATCACTACTGATTTACCGATGTATAAAACGATTATTTTCAATTTAAGTATCTACATACTTATAGGAAAACCCTTGCGTCCACTCAAATGCCATTTTTTTTGTAAAGAAGCCAAGACGAGAAGAAAAGGAGACTGTCAAAAAGTGAATAGTGGACAGAGTTTATGCGTGTTTAGATTGTAATTGTTCTATCGGACATTGCGGCGCGTTATGAAAATTAATTAATAAAATGTTCAGTTGATATATATTTATCCGACATTTCGACAATATTATACGTACAACGCAGCAAAATCCACAGAAGCATATGACGATGGAGCTGTTCACGAAGTTGATAAGTAACGCGAGGCTGAACATTTTCTCCACATCGCCCGACAACCTGTAAATTTTCAATATTACAAGAGGTTTAATGCAAAGCTTCCTAGCATTCTTTAATTTATGGTATAAGTAGTATCTTGCACTACCTACACTTTACTAATATATCTACGCAATCTACCCGCATTATTTTGTCGGCAGTGCGAGTTTCATAATTATTAGTCACTATCCTAATCACTGGTCACTATTTTTACAAAAATCTACCGAAGTGTACGAAGTCAATCGTTTGCCTTCATCCTAGCCAACATAATACCTACCTGTCGTGTATTTTAGTTTTCCATTTCGTTGTTGACCCAGCGCTTTGCAGAAAATTAAATGTAATTTTTGATCGTGATTAGTCGTACTACCTGATTCGTCTTCGTAAAATGTTCGTTGTTGTGTAAGTAGATAGTGCGGAGTCAGTCAGTGAAGTGGTTAGGTCAGTCGTTTGCGATATGCGCTGCGTGGTCTTGCATAGGATAAGATTAAATTCTAATTTAATAAGTAAATTAGTATCTTGTTGGACTTTTTTGTTATAATCCGAGTGAATATGGTCTGGCTGCTGTAGCTGTGAACCACCCTCATCCGTATCCCCTTGGTAAGTATTTTTCGTTTATACATTTTTGTTTTTATCATCACAAATGGTTCAATAGGTGCAATAAATAGATCTTACTACTTAATTAGTAACTTACTACTTAGTTAGTCATCTACTTAATTGGCATACACGTAAGTAGTTTTTCTTTTGTGTGAGACAGATATTAACTTCGGCAGATATTGGTGAGATAAATGATAAATGATATTTATTTCTGTAAATAGATCTTATAGAGACACTTTTACAAATCAATATTTTACATATTTTTTAAGCTAGATGGCTTCGGCATTTCCTAACGCCGAAACAAACCCAGAGAATCATAGTCTCTTTTATAGTCCAGACATAGAATAGTAACAAATATGTGTCTTACAATAGTTACAATGTCTAAAACGGCCTTTTGAACAAAGAGTCATAGCGGCTTTGAGTAGACCACTCCCAACCGACGGCACGCATGCATTAGTCATTGTGTAGCTCAACCATAATTTAGGGAGCTCAACAACTATAGTAGAATAATATCAACCTACCTACTTCAGGAAAGTAAATTATTTTATCGACGATGTCTGTAGGCTCGGGTTTCGAGGGTCGGACTGCTGAGGACACAATGATGATGATGATGCTCAGGACACAAGTATTGGTGTGACGAACAGTGTTTGCTTGACGTGGCTTTACCTATTGTGCAGGGTGTGCAACATTGGGACACCCTTGCTCACCTTATCAAAGCGTGATGTCTCAATACGATGTTAGTGATCTCCTCTTGGTGCCACGCGTCCCTGGACTGGTCACCGAAGGAGTTCAGACGTTCCCCCTCAGTGTGCAGAAGTTCCTCGCTAATTTGAGCTACACACAAAATAATGTTATCCAAATTCACGTAATTAGGTGGGTAAGCAATAAAACATATTAATTTTACAAGGTTATATGTAACGGATAAGTTTTTAGACATTTTTCTTTTTACCCGACTGTCGAAAGCGGGTAGGTACTGTTTTTTGACCGTCCGTGAGTAGGTAAATGTAATTCTTTGACACGATCAACAGCCTAAACCGTTTGATTCGCCTCAGTTGAGGGAGTGACATAGGGAGATACAATACATTTTCCAACATACAAGCTTTACAGTTTAAATAGTGCTCTGTAAAGCCAGTTTAATTTTTAACGTTGTCGGGTTTTTGTTTCATTTAGTTATATATACCTACATTTAGAAATTTTTATAAGACATACATTCTGCCTCCTTTACACAATCGGCCATAGACAGACATTTTTAGTTTAGATTTACCTACCATTTTTTTGTGCGATTAACCTCAAGAATCGTACATCGCCAGGAGAGGTGGTTAGAAATCTCCATAACCCAGCAGACTGGTCTACCTTCTCATTCATATGTTTTTCGCTTTTACTATGCTGATGAGGGCCTCACTAATATACAGTAGGAGTACTCACCCATAGGATAGGACTTAATGAGCTGTTTGTCGACTCCGACATAAAAGAGGCGGCGGACGCGTCTCGCCAACAGGTCGAAGTGCATCGTGATGTGGCAGATGAACGTGCAGAACAGTATGTCCCACGCCACGTTGAACCAGATCACAACCAGCGCTGGACGAAACATAGACAGGGGGAAGTGGGAAGGTCTTGTACCTATTAGGTATTGTACCTAACTACCAGTTTTATGGTATAGGTACAGTGCTCTGTTGGATCCTGCTGTTTAAAATTGGTATCATTTTAAGTATTTTATCTTTAAATTTGAACTTCTTCTTAAAGTCATGCCAACAAAGCAAAACATGTTGCCCCCAAATTAAAAATTCTTCATTACCATGATCATCTTCCTGCCCTTGTCCCAATTTATTTGGGGTCGTCATTGTGTGATTGGGGTAGTGATTTTACCTACACCCACGGTTCACCGGTATGTTTAGATCCCATGCAATATTAGGGGCGAGCACAAATTCTAAATTCCGATCTACTACTGACATTGCATAGAAAAGCCCAGTAACACTTAGCTCGACCTAGGAATCGAACCCAGGACCACTAGCGTAGCAGTCGCGCTAGGACCACTAGGCTAATGAGGACCAACTATATGAATAATGTATTTCAAGATTAGTAGAAATGGAAACCGAGACCCGCAGAGTAGGAGCCAAACGCTACATATCGAATCATAAATCGATCGAATATCGATCCATAAATTATCACAGCAGTATATCCTTAACGGATTTAACGTAGTGCTGGGTTAATTGATGATACAGATGTTAAATAGAGCCGAAGATCGGGCTCTGTAACGTTCACTGAAAGAAGCCAAAATGATATGACGATGATATCAAATTCTATTGTTATTTTTTTGTTTTAGGTGGGTTAAAAAGCAACGATATAAGTACTGTGAAATGGAGCTTATGAAGACGAAGGCCTATTGATGGAAAGTAGTTACAATTATCTATGGGATTATTAAGCCTTGGTGAAACAGGTGGGCCTTGGCCTTTAACCAGGACCATAACCATCATGATGCTAGATGACATAATAGACTTAGGTGAGTGTTCCAGTAAGTGAGCTTTTCTACTTAATGCACTAACCATGCCAGGTCTGCAAAACAAGCGTGAACTCGTAGACGATGGGCTGGTACGCGTTGTAGGGCAGCCAGTACAGGAAGTGCAGAATCATCGGCGACCCATAACCCAGGTAGCGAGCCAACGTGATGAAGTACGGCGGAGACAGAAAGCTGATCAGCAACGCATTGTTGCACCAATAGTAACCTTGGACAGATGTTTTGGATGTTAATGAGGTGAGTATTGAAGCTAAATTAGTTATCCGCGCATACCACCTGTACTGTAAATACTACCTATGTATCAGCCAGCAATTTTTGAGGTAATTTGAAAAGGTCAACAAGGACCCTCATGGGAGATAATATATTACATACATTACCCATATTACATAATGTATCATAGGTAATTTCTCTTCCTAAGTAAATAATCCTTTATTCCGAAAAAATACATAAATAGGTAATTATTGGAAATAATTCCTAGTAAGTAGGTAACATTGTTAATTGTATACCTTTGACAATAAAGTTGAGGTGCTTGGTCGCGCGGTTGATGATTCGATGCTCTTCCTCGGAGACCTCTCCCCGCGGCCACATTTCTCGCAACTCATTCATCAGATTCTCGTACACAGGCCGGTGGACCACCATCTTGAACGACTTGAATATTGCTGTTACCAATTATACATTTTATTGATGGCCAGTCTGTTTTAAAATGTAGGTAATGTTTAGCAGATTAAGTTATTTTATGCGCTAGGCAGATATTGTGTTCTGTCGATATTTTAGAATTTCTAGATTAACAAAAGACAAGCCCGTTCGCCTTTTTGTTTACTATTGAATCTCCTAGATGTCAGGATAACGTACCTCAGTGTTATTTATTATTTATTTATAACCATGACTTACAACTATTATTACAGCTACGACCCAATGCAATAGTAAAGCAAACAACTTATTTTCTTTAATTTATTTATATATAATAATATCCTAGTGAATTTACTCAAAATAATAATAATAACTAGGTACCAAAATTCAACAAAACTCTTGCGATTTCACTCAGATTGCACGAAAATATGTCAATATATTTGCTAATGTCAGCACACTGTACTGAGATGAATCCTCATCTCATTTTGCCGTGCAACAATGTGCATATAATTATTATGTTCCGATTGAAGAGCAATGCAGTCTGTGAAATTACTGAAATTATATGAGACTTCAACACTGAAGTCAAAGATGACAACGCAATAAACACTCCTGGTATTAAGTACTGAGGCCGTAACACCGCTTAGTATTGCGATCATTTTCCAATTGAGAGGGACTGAGTCGCTCTATAAATTAAATAGCGCCATCTCTTTCTCCCAACCTAAAAATCATCGCATTAACACGCTGTGGTATGGCCCCTGGTGTTTATAAGCTCCGGCTGCCACCTACCATCAGGTAGCCCGTATGCTTGTTTGCCATGTTACTATAAAAAATATCCTTGAATTGTGATATTTCAAAATTAACGTAAGAAATAGTTTCATTTCAGTAAATAGGACCTACACATCACGACACATCCGAAGCAGGGCATCATGCGGAACACTTTGATGGAGTCGCGGAAGGTCTGCGCCTGGTACGCCGTGGCTATCATGCTGATCAGCTCCGAGGGCGCCCCCATCGACAGGTTAAGCAGCTCGAACCAATAGAACATGTCCCACCATTTGCTGGCGATGGAAATTCAATAAATATTACCCAGTAAGTAAAAACTAACTAGTTAGACAATCTTTCGAAGACGGCAGAATTAAGAAAAGAACTTCCCGTATGTCAATAGGTGAAGTCTGACAGCCTACAGGAGAGGCCAAGCAGATAGTATGTGAATAAAATTCATGTTAAAAAACAACCTTGCTGCTATTGGGAGATTTATCTTCAGAGAGAGTTTCATAATGCTTTACTTTCTCTTAGAATCGAAAATTCCAACTCAACTTGAAACTGGGTTTGCAACTTCGCGATAGGATCTAAAAAAGTACTATAAAGACCAAACCATGATGTTTTTCTTATAATATTATTATTAAGTTACTATATTCCAAATACATACGTGGTGGTCTCGGAGATTGTATGCGTCATACGAATAGCCACCCATCCTAACACCTTCTTCACCGTCACATACGACTCGTCGTAATCTTTCACGTCGCACACCTACATGAGATAAAATTAAGTATGATGCAGTTGTGGCTTTTTTAATTATACACATTTTTCACGGTTCTGACGATTGATTTGTTTGTATAGGATTGGCACAACTATTAGCACCACAGTAATAAAGAAAAAAATCAAAAAGTATATGACATTTTGATTTTTTTTTAAGTCAATTGTCACTTTTGTTTAAGTCAATTGATTTGTTTGAATGCACCGAGTTCAATATGATTTTGGCAGTGAAGTGCATATAGCTATTGCGAATAGATATTTGCTAACAATTTTTTCTGTGACGAAATAGGAAACTCAACTAAGAGTTGGATGAGCTGTTTGTTCACACTAGGCAAGCCACTGTTTAATAACCTTCTCTTAAAAACATTGGGATAGCAATCATAGTACCTACCTACCTACTTTTTACTGTAAAAAACAAATAAGTATCTTACTCTTTCATTAACCACTTCCTTTTTTTTGTTAAACAATTTTCTTATGATGGACGTCATTTTGCCTCGGACTATAAATCCCGTTTTGTTTGCCATCGCAGAACCGTACCGTTCATTTTCTTAATTATACAGCCGTGTGTGAAAAAACACAACCCTTACAAAAATTACATACTTGTTACTTTGCATTAGAGCCGGCGCACAGTTAGGTAAGACTGTCGCTACTTATTTTTCAGTCGCAAAGTGATGATCATGTAGTAAGGTGTACAATTTCGCAGACTTTACTTACGCTGTTTTTTCGAATTTTCACCAAGATTCACGATCGCACCGTGTCTTGAAGTGGGAACATTCTTGGGATAGAAAAATATTTCTATACAGTACCTATATACTTCTTTATAGTTCTCACTTACTTATTATGCAAGGCCGGATTAAGCCAAGTATCTTTAGCCAATTGCCTTTAGGCAATGCGACGAAGATCCTAAGATTGAAAGAATTCGTGCATTTCAGTCTAAGGTGTGAGCGACATCTTAAGTTTCCTCTGGTGTGTTATTATTATGTCACAGTAAAATTTAATGTGTTTTTATTTCTTCGCCGTGTTACTGTAATTAAAAGAGTTTAATATAATTACACAACCTACCCGCTTCGTCGCGTCCATTTAATATTCATAGCAAACAATTATTTAGTACTGTTTGTGGAACAGGTAGAAAATAAAACAAAATTATAGCTTTACCTAAAACAACAATTATTTATTTTATAAAATCAAATAGAATTAAGTTTATGTAGATAAGGGACATGACATTAAACTCATGAATTGAGCTCAAGACCGAGAGCCTACAACTGAGGCCGTAGGGGTTTTGTTGGTTGGCGTCTCAATCTCACAGATATCAATCTAACGATCGATTTGACAAACGAAAAAAAAAAAAGAAATTCAGATTATAAGCTTATCGTAAACCGCTTTCATAAAAGGACACTTTCATAGGTGTATTTTGTGATTCGAAGGTGAAATGCAATTTCTCTATGTACCTACCAGAGCCATCAATTTTTTCTAGTTAAAAAAAAAATACGGCATTTGTATGGTGATCTGTCGGTGTATGTGAGTTTGTGTTTGTGTATAATGAAAAGTTTAGTAGGTATCGGGAATTTAAAAAAAAGCACCGATCTCATGATCGACTACCATATTCTTTCGTTTGAAATATCCTTTAGTAGGTACAAATGCCAGCAGGTCTAGCTATCCAAAACTGTTAATGAATATTATGAATGTCGTTCGTTTAATACTAATCGCACTGAAGCACTAACAGTTTATAACCTGAAGTATATGCTACTTGGACATTTTTATTTTTTATGGATCGAATTTTGTACCCCTGACAGATATCGTGAAGGACATGCCTTTGGATGGCCTGCCCCGGATGTCATACCTTGGATGTCATACCCAGGTAGACAGTGTAGTACATTTTGGTAACGTAAAGCTAAGCTCAGGGGGCTGAAGTGGCCTCTTTTGATAGATCACAATATGATTCACGAATCATATTGTGTTCCATCAAAAGTGGCGACATTAGCCCCCCTGTTGTTGATGATTTGCATTTCCCTCCCTGACGACATGCATACCTTTGGATGCATCCCCGGGCCGCTTCGCCTCGAATGTAATGATCGGATATCGTGTCTTGTATGTCATGCCTCTGATGCCATTCTCTGCAATGGCATACCGTGGGTGACATGCTTTGGGTATAGTTATCACTTTCCTGAACCGGGAGAACTTATCGTTTTTTCGGGATATCAAGAAATACTTCAAGTTACAATCTGTAAGTGTACCAAAATGTTGACAACCAAATTCTCATACTTTATATCCTGTTTTACCAATGATAATCGTCCTGGGCTCCCCCATACGGTTCTCATAAGTTAGGTTAGGGTACCCCATAATTAATAGACACTCGCTTATATTTTCAAAAATTCTGAAACAATCGTTTCTTTATTCCTTGCTTCTATTTGTAGGTTTCCGTAGACAAACTATAATACCTAACTCTTTAGTTTCGCAATCTCCATCTGTCCCCGTCTCTCTCTCTATTTATCTGAATCTGAAATTAATCACAATTTACTCGCGGAAAATTAAAATAACTACTTAACATTTTTATACACGGTAGTTAATTATTTATAAGGTAGATATTCTGTCAAGACAATTTTCAGTGACCAAAAAATCAAGCTCGTGATCTAAGAATGTAGCACCGACAATTAAAAAAAAAATGCACAGAAATGACCGCCTACCAGTTTTTTAAGTGTGAAATATCCCCATTAACACAAATAGTAAGTACCTATAATAATTATCAGTCAACCATCCTAATGGTTGACTGATAACATTAGGACCTAATGTTAAGTATCAAACTTAACATTAGGTCCTAACCTAATGTTAAGTTTGATACTCGTCGCACAAACACTAATGATTTGGATAAAATTATGATCACAAAGCTAAAAGCACCCACAGTTTATAACCTGAAGTATGTGCTACTTGAACATTTTTATTGTTTACGGATCGAATTTCGTACCCCTGACAGATATCGTGAAGGACATGCCTTTGGATGGCCTGCCCCGGATGTCATACCTTGGATGTCATACCCAGGTAGACAGTGTAGTACAGTTTGGTAACGTAAAGCTAAGCTCAGGGGGCTGAAGTGGCCTCTTTTGATAGATCACAATATGATTCACGAATCATATTGTGTTCCATCAAAAGTGGCGACATTAGCCCCCCTGTTGTTGATGATTTGCATTTCCTTCCCTGACGTCATGCATACCTTTGGATGCATCCCCGGGCCGCTTCGCCTCGAATGTAATGATCGGATATCGTGTCTTGTATGTCATGCCTCTGATGCCATTCTCTGCAATGGCATACCGTGGGTGACATGCTTTGGGTATAGTTATCACTTTCCTGAACCGGGAGAAATAATCGTTTTTCGGGATATCAAGAAATACTTCAAGTTACAATCTGTAAGTGTACCAAAATATTGATAACCGAATTATTAATATTCTAAAAATCTAAAATAACTAAAGTAACTTCTATAAATCACACGGCGTTATGATAAATAATTTATTGTAAAAAAAAAACTGACGCGAATGAGGAAATCTTAGCCTAAACCTATCAGTTATGCTGTTTAACTGAATGATGAAAAGTTTCTTATTGAAGATGTACAGGCTACAATATTTATACATTTAGATGCCTACTTACGCTAAAAATAACTTCCCTGCGTTGATTCAGTGCCAAAATCTAGTAGGTGTCTTACAGCAATAATGGAAAGAAGTCCTAGGTTTTCTTATAGTAATCCCAAGAGTAGGACCTGGACCGGAGTGACTGTGTTCTCGGCGTACCTAGTGCTTCTTATGATGGAGATATACATAGAAATATTTGAGAACGGCACCCATTTGAGGATTTACAACAATGTGTTACATTATTGGACGTGAATGTTTGATGAACTATAATTATATTGCGTGAAATGGAAAGGTAATAATTATGATGATCGGCATTTCCCAGTATAGGTATGTAACGAGATATTGCGGAGTAGACATTTCTCTCGGCGAAGAATAGAAGACTTATTGGAAATAAAGAATAGCTGTGTTGGTATTTGTTATTATTGACCCCGAGCTTGACGGTTCGAACCACGGATATAGTAGGTAGTTAAACCATGTTTGATTGCACAGTTTAGACGTCAGTTAAAAGCTACAACATCTATGATTTAAATCTATTTTTTTGAGGTACATCCATGGTTCGTACCCAAACGCTTTGACGTGGGCACCCAAATTCTTATTTATGCCTGCAAAATATAGATAGATAGGTACATGTACACAATGTACCTCATATTAACAATCTGCTAAGGTATTATAAACCTTGTTCTATTGAACTTACAGACGCGCTTTTCCACAGCGTTTTCTCTAGTTTATCCCTATATCCTGAAGGCCCCTAGAATAATGCAAGGGGAAGGTAAGGTAATCCAATGCAGTCTCTGGTGGTGCTTGACTACTTTGGGTGCCTTGGGGAGAGAAGGTAGGTAGTTGATGTATCGCACATTTGGGGGAAATCCGTCCTCCAATCAACGATGGCGTAGTAGGTGTTGCCGCGCTCCCCTTATGTGGATTAGCAGGAGGGGGGTTAGAACTTCCCCCAAAATAGTGCTGGCGATTGCAGTGGCGGTGTATCAGTGCTGGAGTCGCAGAGAAATAAAATCTGTCTCCTGTAACCCCAGCATCATGTAGCGAGGCGAAACACCCGTGCGATATTAGTTGTTAGGTCACCCAGTATCGTAGATTCCGACACGCCTCATGGCCTCCCCCGACAGTCCCCCAGTAGGCCATGCGCACTTTTTTGTAGGTAGCGAGAAGAGGCCTGGACCACAGCCTGTCACTGTCGTGGCGAATGTCTGGAATCCCGTGGTCTTGTCATATAGAGCAAGGAAAGGCAACTGCCGTTCTCTAGCTCCCTAGGAGATGATCACTGAAAATTTTCCGTACTATAATATAAATAAACGCATTGCAAGGCAAAATGGAGTGTATTGGAGTAGTCGATAAAGGTGTATTGGAGTAGGATTGCAAAAATAAACAAGTATTATTTGGTAATAGTAATTTAATTACCAACATCACACATCACATCACATTATTTACACAGTACTTCCATCATAAATACAATATGCACTAAGAAGTCATTTTGGATTATATGTATACTTCGTTTTCCCTTATACAATCACTACTGTCGGCCGGGCCAGGCTTGCATCTTACATACTGATATTGTTGTGGCAAAGTTTACTATTCTAATTAATAGCGTAACTTTTTCAGGCCCGGATATAGGGGGTGCACTAGCCCCGGGCGACCAGGCTCTAGATAGGCGGCACATTGGTGCTCTGCCCCAAAATGTAGATGAACTCTTTAGTGTTATACGATTAGTAACACTATGATATGATATAACTTAAGAATCCACTTAATAATTTTAAAGGTTATACATAATATACTAGAAAGTGAAAATGTTATGTAATAGCGACGTAGTAAACAAATAGTAGCTATTCAAAATAGTTGTGAACTTTAAATTCACTTGATATAAATAAAATAACCTTAACCTATAAATAAAATATTGTGAACAGCTACTATTGCATTGCTGGCCTCACTATTAAACACATTTAATCCCGTACAGGCAGTCGCTAATCATATAACATCCTCATCGGTTAACGTATAGGAAGGCCCGGCCCTCTAATATGATGAGTTTTTTTACTTTCCGACGAATTTCTCACCGGTCGCAATGTTCTTCTTGAGTTCAGGGATAGCTTCCTTGAGAAGTTTCTCCTCGTAGCCGTTGAGTTTGCCGTAGCCGAGGTTCTTCTCCACGCCGTTCTTGCCGAAGAGCAGGGGGTTGGCGAAGTAGGTCGCCTCCGTCAGGTCCGACTTGACGTACGCGCATTCAATTACGTCTGACTCGCCCTGTAACCAACAATGTAGTTTTAGTTTTCTTTTATTCTATGTGACTGATTATTTATTTATTTATACTTTATGTACAAAAAAGGCGTACAAAGGCGGTCTTAATGCCATTAGGCATTTTCTACCAGACAACCTTTGGGTGATGAGACGAACACGGTAGATGCACAAATAAAATATGAGCGAGAGATAAGAGGCACTGACTGATTGCCCAAAAGCTATAAAATTATACAAAAGCTATAAGATTATTTTTTATCGCCTTATGAAAAGGTTATCTAAAGGAGTCCATCAACAAAAACAAACTGAGATACAAATAGTATAATGCCAATCGATAGAATTGATCAACAGCATACAAAAAATGCCTGTATTCCCCAAAGGGTTAGGCAGAGGTGTACCAATGTACACCAACAGTTCGCCGGTTTGTTATAGGAGGCGAGCTTATTGCCATAAACCGCGCACAAATCGAAACTGCTACTGTTAATATAGTAGAAAAACCCAATACACTAGTAGACCTGGGAATCAAAGCCACAACTGACCTAGTGTAGCAGTCGTGCTTATAACTAGACTAACGACGCCGTCACCTATTGACAGTTAATTCGATTTAGTATCAGTAGTTTTGCAACACCACTCCAGCCTTACTGGACATGGGACATTGGAGAGTGGCAAAAGTCAAGTACAGTACTATTAAGCACTTTTGAAAAGTCGATACTAGTCGCACTGTTCTAAAAAGTGGGTCTTATGGAGAAGAACCGGAAAGAAACTGTATAGACACTATTTTATTCTGAATAGTTCATGAGAACAATGCAGTGGCAAAGTAAACTTTAAAATTTGTAGATGTATGATGGGAGGTAGCTGTACATACCTTGAGTCCTCTGAGGACAGCGTTGGTGAGCCTGGCACCAGCCCACGCCATGGAGAGGGTGGCTGAACCACCGCCAGCCTTGGCCTGCACTACCTGCACACATAGTAATAAATAAATATACTATTAAGTAATTAGAAACTGGTGCTGTTTCTATTGCACATCGCCTTTAACACCTTCGGCACCACACGTTGGTCTCAATGATCGTCCTAACGTTGGCATTCACCAGTCTGATCTTTGGCCAACTACTAACGCGCGCCCCAACGTTGAGGCCAATGCTATTTTTTGGATCCACACGTGCGACGAGTGGCATTGGGTGCCAACGTGTGGAGCCGGCCTTACAAATTTTAAACACGCGATATCTTGAAATAAAGCATTTTGCTAATCCATTTTGCATTTTATTAATCCCGACGTTTCAGACTCTTTACAGCATCCACATGGTACTGGACAGACTGATGTTAAATTATAAATGATATTTATTTCTATAAATAGATCATATAAAGACACTTTACAAGTCAATATTTTACATATTTTTTAAGCTAGATGGCTCCGGCATTTCCTAACTGATGACTTCTGAGAAGAAACGCCGAAACAAACTATAATAATTAATATATATTATAATATAATAATATTTTTGGGACATTTATTTACACAACACCATCTAGTCCCAAACTAAGCAGAGCTTGTACTATGGGTACTAGACAATGGATATAATGATAATGATATTTATTTCTGTAAATAGATCTTTTAAAGACACTTTTACAAGTCAATATTATACATATTTTTTATAAGCTAGATGGCTCCGGCATTTCCTAGCTGACGACCTCTGAGAAGAAACGCCGAAACAAACTCAGAGAATCATAGTCTCTTTTAAAGTCCAGACAATGTATAGTAACAAAGTATATGTCTTACAATGTAGGGCAAAGTCTGAAATGGCCTTTTGAAGAAAGAGCCATAGCGGCTTTGAGTAGACTAGTCCCAACTGACGGCACGCATGCATCAGTCATTGTGTAGCTCAACCATAATTTAGGGAGCTCAACAACCCGTCGCACGACGATACCAGATCAGAAGAACATTTGCGTAGGTCACATAAAAAAAGCTCAAAGCCACCAGACCGTTCAAAGCTAAGTAAGCTAATACTTATATACTTTTTTTTTTTACTCAGAGAATCATTGTCTCTTTTTAAAGTCCATACAGAATATAGAATAGTAACAAATGTGTCTTACAATGTAGGGCACCTATAGCGTAGCATTCGTGCTTACGACCACTAGACTAATGTACCTCATTAGTAAGCTTATTTTTTTATGCCGAAATTCAGTATAAATTGGATTAATATTATCTCAGGCTCCCCACAAAATAAATAAAAATGCTGTAATTTTATTTCTATACGTCAACATCGACAAAATTCAATATGTGATCATCAATGTATGCAGTGTCACAGTAAAGGATTCGATAATTATATAAGTAAATCACAAACCTCTGTGCCGGCTTCCTGGATCCTCTTGGTGAGTGCTTCGATCTTGGCTTGGTTTTCGAGCCTAGGCGCGGGCGAGGCCTGCGAGAGCAGCGGGATGATGGTGACGCCAGAGTGTCCGCCGATGACGGGTATGGACACCTTGCGGGGGTCCACGCCGTTGATCTCGCCGATGAACGCACATGCGCGGACTACGTCAAGTGTTGTCACTCCCAACACGCGGTTAGGGTCGTATACTCCCGCCTGCAAGAGTTTACTCCGTTAAAAATAGCCTTTACATCTGAAAAAAGTATTTTACATCATGGTTCCAGATACTTATAATCATACTGAGAAAATAATGTTTCATACAATCCCATCATTTTAATTGACATCGAAATTTTACATTATATTCGAAATATGAAAGTTTGGATGACCATTAAAATCACAGAATAAATTAGAACAGTATTCTTTTGTGAATAAAGGTTTTGATTTTGATTACTTAAGCCAAATTCATTAAGGCTGTGGTGTCTCGCTGTGTGTGGATGTGTAGTGGCTTTGGATCAACATTTACAATAATAATATGAAGGCGTTCTCAAAACTGCGAATTTCGTTTGTATCTCTTGAAAAATTATCACATGAGCCTGTATTCCCCGAAAGGTTGGGTAGACGTGTACTAAACTAACGTACAACCACAGTTTACCGGTACGTTTGGGTCCCATGTAACGAAGGGCGTATTTTCCTATTAACCGGCCACAAATCCAAATCCCGAACTGCTACTAAGAATTTCATAGAAACACCTAATAACACTGCTTGACCTGGAGATCAATCCGTAGCCCTCTAGAGAAAGCGCTTGAGTAAAAAAGCAGATCAATATAAATAAAACATATGAAAATTGTAGAAATGTGATGCACGTTAACATGTGTATAACACGTGGTATATTATAACAAAATACGCGCGTAAGATAATCAATTCATTGAGAGAAGTTACGTAATTAGAGATAATCTATAAGTCAATAAAATTATTATCTATTTGTATACCACATCTAGATCAATATCCCCATTCATAAATTACTATACACATTACTTACTATACATATAGCTCGTGGATAAGTTATGAATAACCTATCAACCGATCTTCAAAGTTAAGGTGCTCTAACCGCGGTAACACATCGAGACCCCTCCGTGCCTAGGAGAGCAGATAAAGCCGTTGGTCCCGGTTGTCAGGCGAACACCTATGACAATCGTTAGTAGTATTCAGAAGCTCGAAAGTCTGACAACCAGTCTATGCACAGGATATTGGTAAGTATTGAAATTGGGTTTCGGAGGTCTGATGACAGTAGCTTCGTGTAAAACACTGATATTCAGCCGGATCTGGTTAGACTGGAAGCTTACCCTAACTTAATTGGGAAAAAACTCGACTATGATGATTAGTTACCGTACCTAAAGGTGCATCCACACCGCAGTTACTTTTTGTAGAGCAATAGAATGTAACACGATAACATTAGGTAACATTCTTCAACTTTTGCGACTCCTTGTTACTCTTTGTTGAATGATCGCATCCATACTGCCAATAACATAAAGTTCCGGCGTTTCCGAGGCCGGACACCGCGCGACACACGAAACCCAGTCTTCGTGTCAATTAGTGCTTAGTTTATAATTTACCTATGTATAGTATTTTAATTGTTATTGGTTTAAGTTTTATTTTATTGTATTATTGTAGTATTTTATATTATATGGGCCTTGTATCCTGAATTAAATAAATATCATATATGATATCCATAATATAAAGTAACAAATAGTAACCAGAGAGTTGCACAGCATAATATGTTCACGAACTACTGCAGTTAACGGAGTGTACTCTCACTCAAAAATTACGTGGAACATGGAAGATGAAGAAGTGATTATTGCAACAGCGTTTTTCCTCATAATAAATTCAAATAAGAATAAAACCGGCGTCAATATCGATAGTTACCACAATGTTGACGCGACTTTACCTAACACGGCAGCATATATTAAGAACAAATTGGAAACGTTGCTCCAAAAAAGTAACTGCGGTGTGGATGCATCTTGATATACGTCGAAGCGTAACAGACAAGATAGATAGAGCTTGCCCGAGTTGGAGTTCGCCTTTATAATATTAGTAAAGACTTTAGTTGCATGACGGCTCAACGTCGAATTGTATTCCTGATGATGAAATGTAAGGGGTCGAGAAAGAAGTTCGAGTAGACGAAGACAAATAGGTACATATTTGAGTATCATTAATCAATACTGGTTTACTTGCTATTATACCTAGGTACTTATATGTTTGGGAATAAGTTCACAAATATTTACCTACCTACGTCAATAAGGTTCTGGAAAGTATCAACCAGTCTGAATGTCGATTAAATTGTCAGTTTACATTACTAAAAATAGTCTACAATTTATTGTGGAATTGTTTGTGATCGCATGTTTTGCTCTCAGCTCTACCGAGGGAGATAAGCAGAAATAAGTATGTAATTATTACTATTTATTATTTTCTCAAGTTATTCTCAAAACAGTACTCACATTTGTTTGGGAAAATAATTGTAAACTTGTATAAAAAGAAAAGTGTAACATAATTAAAGACATCCCTACGCATCCAGATTTCTTTGCATTATACATTTGCGGTGTTTTTTTTTCGAACGGTCACATGACCGACCATGGTGGCGTTTTATACTTTTATAGTTTCCATCAACCAGTTAATCAATCAAGTACCTATAATAGGTAGTTAGTTGCCAGGTGCATAGGTTATATTATAAAACGTTATCGTATTTATAATGATATTTTATCAATGTTGTTATTACGTTAAGCATTACGTTAGTCTTATAACAATCAGCAAAATATATGTGTAAAAACTTCCATGATTCATATTGAGCGGAGATTGATTGTCATTTAAAAAGTCAATATTTTAGTCACTACACTTCTTCAGCCCTTATATTCTTTAGCTTTTAGTTAACAAAAGGGATTTATATGGCGTATGTCAGTTAAACTGCCGGGAGGGGCCGCCCTTGTTGGTGGGGTTCTTCAAATAGTCAGAGGTGCATATAAAGGCTCGCAAAATTTTCAACCGTGTACAGTTCGCCATATTTTTTGTTTGTTGCATTGTACCTACTTCAAAAAGGCGGAGATTATCAAATCGAATGTATATCCAAGTTTACATGGTCCCATGTAAACTTGGTTGGAATTTGACAGTCGGTTGTAAAAGTACACCACAAAATGTATGTCGCTGTACACTTTTAGCCGTTTTGAAAATAAATAAAGGCATTAACTGCCTCACTAGTCTAGTGGTCCGGTGGTCGTAACCGACGGCTACGCTCTAAGTTCCGGGTTCGATTGTCAGGTCGGTCAACGTACCATTGGGTTTTTCTATGAATATCTGAGTAGCAGCTCGGAGTTGGGATTTGTGCCCGGTTAATGGCAATAAGCTCGCCGTCTATTACATGGGACCTAACCACAGGCTAACCGTGGTTGTACGATAGTACACCTCTGCGTAACCCTTCGGGGAATAAATGTATGTTTATTTAAGTACTAGCTTCTGCGCGCGACTTCGTCCGTGTGGAAAATGTTCTTTAAATTATCGTTAACTCAAAATAGTTATATATACAGCCTGTTATTGCTAAATGATAATACTGTCAAGTTTCATCAAAATTGGTTCAGTAGTTTTAACGTGTAACAAACATCCATTCATCCTCATAAACTTTTACATTTATAATATTAGTAGGATTTTAAATAATACAAGCTGACGTACAATATGACATCAATCACGAGTGAATGGATGTTTGTTGCGTGATGTCGCTGTTATCAAACACGCTATCACACAGTTACACATACGCAGATAATTTTGTATGAAGCACACCACTCTCTCGACTGTCTTTACTAACATAATCCTATTACACAACAAAAATTATTTGATAAGGACAGATACATTCTTACTTATTAGTTACAGAATGCTTTGTTTTCTTCGTAATTTTACTCTTTATCCAACTTAAAAAAAAAGGAGGTTATCTATTCGACCCGTAGGTATTTAATATTGTTAGAATTGCACACAAATCGTATATGTTTTATTATTTGTAATTTTTATGTATACTCGACAAAAGAGTTGGATAAACAGGCAGCAAACAACATAAAGCGTGTTGACATAGATTACTATGTAAATAATTACCCGTTGATGTTTGGCATTGTAGGCAGCTAAGAATATTTAATAACTCGTTGCGTAGTTTTAAAGATGCATACATAGGGATATAGGGACAGAGAAAGCGACTTTGTTTTATACTATGTAGTGATATTGTGTATCAGACGATCCTTGTCAAAGCACAGGTGATTAGCTGCCTGTATACTAACTTTGCGAGTCGATAGTACTTACCATGTAAAACATGAATTAACTTGCTTTTTTTATGGACCTAAGATTTAAATAATGCAGTTGGTGACACACCAATGCTGCATGTATTTGCTCAACAATAATCCTATTAGCCAATCCAAGCTTAGCTTAGACTCCAGGCTACCACAATATGACATACATAACCCTGATGTATAAAATCGCAATATGTAAAACCTGGTAAAAAATTGTATTATGGCAAGAAATGAACCAATATTATTATTAATCTGATCTCCAGCCTCGTAAATAATTTGCTTCAGTGCTAGCTGCAGGAACTATTTTTTATTTGGTTCTATTAAGATAGGGTTGCCACGCTTGTCCCAGTTACTACCACCAAAATATCACCAAGATCAACGAATCTCTATTAAAACTGTTAAATTTCATAGACATACCTTCTTGAGGATCTCCGAGGCGATGGGCACCATGGAGTTGACAGGGTTGGTGATGATGGCGATGATCGCCTTTGGGGAGTTCTTAGCGACGCATTGAACTAGGTCCCTCACAATGGAGGCGTTGGTGTTGAACAGGTCGTCTCTGGTCATGCCTGGCTTGCGGGGAACACCGGCCGGGATCACAACCACATGAGCATCTGTGGGTAGTTCGGCCAGTCAGCTAATTGTCGACTATTTATTTATCGAGATAGCTTACATTAGTCTTCTAACTAGGTCTCTGGCAAACCACCAAAATCTATACAATACTAGCTGACCCCGCAAACGTTGTTTTGCCATAAAAAAAAAAATTTAGGGGTATGAAAAATAGATGTTGGCCTATTCTCAGACCTCCCCGATAAGCACAAAAAATTTCATCAAAATCGGTCAAGCCGTTTCGGAGGAGTATGGCAACGAAAACTGTGACACGAGAATTTTATATATTAGATTGTAGCCATAAACCAAAAGACTGCAAAACTTGAAAAGTTCGAATTTATTTTATTGTATTTGGCATTAACATTTTGTTTTACAGGGTCAGTAAAAAGCAAATATTGAAAGGTATACATTTTAGAGAGTGAAAAATTCCATAACTGGTAGGGTTTAAACCTAACTACATCTTTCTAATGAAATACCAATTATTTATGATTATTTTAAATGATTTATATTTTACTAAATTTCTATTCAATAGATGTTTCACATTTAAAATTACTATTAAGACAATTACTATTAAAACAAGTAAAATAGCCAAAACAATTACTCAGTTAACATTATGTTAGATTAGTGATTATTCTAATAGTAAAACCCTATACTCTTCACATATGAATAATCATGGGCCTACAGTGGGGGGTTTTGATTTATATTGTGTCACTCAATAAATACACATACATAGTAGTGAATTAATTGATGTGATGGGTAGGTATAACAAAAATATTCACAAAAAAAATCAGAACAGCTTTTTATTCAAAGTTCTTTGAGCATTCTTATTGAATTTGGTTAAAATGTTAAGAACAACATATAAAGTTGATTTAAATTACCAACTTTTTATTTAATTTAATATGCAAATTCATGAAATAGTTTACATACTAGCTTCTGTAATTTATATAAAAATTTAATTGAATTTTGAGTTAGGGAGGAGATTGCTAAAAAATTTCACCAAAAGAATATAGTAAGGTGTAACACAGTTGAATGAGCTTGCCAATAAAATCATACTGGAACTTTTGTTTTACAGTTCAAGATAGGCATTTATTAACTTTAAGGCAACTATTCTGGTCGTCAAGGTCAAGATATTTAGGAATAAATACATCTGAATTTATTGAAACAGATTTCTCCCTACATGAACAACCTTGAATCTTCTATACTTAGCACAAAACATCAATGACCTTGAAAACTGCAGGTTATGTTATGTAATACGCAAATATTTTAAAGATTAACTTTCTTTGGAATTACGTACCTTTGACCGCATTGGGTAGTTCCTCAGGGCCCTTGTACCCTTTGACCGCGGCGGGGGTGTCCATGTGCGATAGATCGACAGCGACGCCCGGTGTCACAGGCGCGATGTCGTATAGAGCCAGGTTGGTGATCAGGGGGTTTTGCTTGAGTAGAAGTGACAGAGGCTGGCCGATGCCGCCGGACGCACCAGCGACCATCACTTTGTATTTCAACTGGAAAAAAACACCATTAACTTATCCTGAACTTTTGACTACCGCCCGGTCGTTTAACCATTTTTTGAACACCAATTTTTTACCTCGGGACTAGTGGAAAAGTTTTTGGCACCATTCTGGAGGGCCACCGTGGCTACGGGTTTCAGTGCACGAGAGAACATTTTGCGACCGTTTTTGAGTAAAGCCACTAATTTATGAAGACAATAGCAATAGCAAGTAGATACTTGCACCTGACCCTGCCGACCTTTCAAAGATAACTAATAACTAGTGATGTAACTGATGTACCGATTTATCTGTCAGATATTTATTTGACGTCATATCAACACGTCACCATATTTTTGTGTAAAAATCGAAATAAAATGACAAATCGATATCATTTGACAAAACTGAACAACCTGAAATAAAATTAAAATTTTAAGGAATTATACTTTTATTTCTTAACATTATTTTTATACCGTAAAGAAATCAGTTCCTAAAACATCAACAACAATATTTTCGTTACTTTATTTGTGTTCTGAATTTTTAACTTTTCTTCTGCAGCAGCTAAATATTAACAGTAAATTATTAACGGTTATCTAACCTACGGACAGTTAAGTATTAAACGTTTATAAAAGCCCTTACTGTTACTGACTAACAGTTGAGATGCACGATTTTGTAGGATTTGGTTTTTTTGTAGATACGATTAATCTGAGATAGAATAGTTTCAGTTTACACAAAGTAATCTATGGTCACAACTCATACCTCTTTGTGACGGACAATATACAATAGTTGATTTCAATGGCACAAAGGCCTCTGAAGCCATGACAAAAATATTATATAAAAAAATAAAACTAGTTGATTTGACAGTGACGCTTTGACAGCTGATATAATTATAGAAAGATTGGGAGTTTTTAAGTTTTTGGACAGCAGTTTTGTGATGAAAACATTTCAGAAAGCTGTATTGTATTGAATTATTCTGAAGATTTAATAAGGATATCAAAATGAACGTGATACAAGCAGTTAAATTGTATATAACTAAGATGACGGAGGAGAGCGGCCCTGGAATGAAAGTTATTCTTATGGATAAGGAGACGGTACGCCCATTACTTTTGATCAATAATGCCTTTTGGGAACATAAATAGCCCTGAAGATAAAGGTAATTAAAGCGGTGTATAGAAAGGAGCCAACACCTTGACAATGATAGCCATCGAACTTGACTACTTACCTATTTCGATTGTTCTTGTTCAGGCTTTCCCTATCAACTGCTAAATTTAAACCTCGAGTACTCATGATGAGTGATAAAATTTCAGTAATAACTGAAGCATGTTGCTCTAATGGAAATTGCATTATTTTTCAGAACTTTGAACTAAATTAATAGATTCAGCTATTCACAATGTGTCTACATATATTATTATTAGAACCATCATTATGATGAACAATCATATCATTAGATCTATTGATTCTGTTGAAGCGGATGAATGAGGTGATTGACCAATATAAACTTAGGTTTTACTTACTTGAGTTTCTTCCCAATTCAATATTTTTTCATTATAGTTTACTTTAAGCAAAAATAAATTACTTACAGCAAATTGTGAACAGCACATTTCAACTATTTTGTTTCATTCATTTACAAAAATAGTAAATAAAAAAATGTTACACTGTAAGATAATCCTAGGTGTCAATGTCATCCGTTTTTTTGGTTTCAGACAAGCATAGTCAGTATGGTATTCAGCCAGTCTGAAATATTGCAGAAAGAAGTTTACTTATTTGAGAGAATTGACAGTCATTCTAAATGGGACAATATGAAGCACATGAAATGCATAGTGTTTGTGCGACCTACTTCTGAGAATATTTCATTGTTGTGTCGGGAACTGAGATATCCAAAATATGGTGTATATTTTATATGTAAGTATTTTTGTATAATAAATGTATTCAAGTTTTTTATAATTGAAATAAAAAGTTAACTAGTCTTTTGCTAGATTTCAGCAATGTAATATCAAAGGCAGATATCAAGACATTAGCAGAGTGTGATGAACAAGAGACAGTGCGAGAAGTACAAGAAGTATTTGCAGACTATCTTGCTGTGGATAGACATCTATTCTCATTCAGTATTGTTGGATGTTTGCATGGTATGCCTTTAAATTTGGAGAACAAGCTTTGCTAGCTTTAACTTTTAGTATTTAGTAAAAGAGGAGTAATCCCAGTGCTGCATTAAGAAAGAAAAATATCTTTTTAAATAATTCATGAAATCTGGTGGCTACTTTTGTAGAATGATAAGACTGATGCAAGCTTATTGCCTCAGAGCTATTAATTTACTTATATCACTTAAGAAGAGGAATATTCTATTCAGGTCGCTCCTGGAACCAGCATCACCTGCAACGCTGTGCCCAAGGGTTGCTTGCCTTACTTCTCTCCGTAAAGCGTCGCGCCGTTGTCCGATACGAGGCGGCGTCGGAGCCCTGTGCGCGCCTTGCAGAACGTGTGCGGGACTTACTACGCAGGGAGGCTGTACTCATCGATAATAACATACCTTTCAATGGAGAGATACCTACTCCACAGTTACTGATTATTGATAGGAGGGATGATCCCGTTACTCCATTGCTGAGTCAAGTAAGATAATGTAAAAAAAAAAACAGGACAATAAATAAGTTTATGGAGATCATGAACAAGGCATGATATATTTTGTGATAGTGCATGAACAATAATCATTATGCAAAGTGTAAAGCACTTTGCATAATGATCATGGCATGGATCATAATGATCATGACTTGTAAGGAGGGGATGGCACCAACATTGTTGGTTGGGTTCAGCTTGCAGAAATTATTTTCATTAGGAAAGATGAAATCTACTTTATTGAATCCTTGATTTCTTGCAGTGGACCTACCAAGCGATGGTGCACGAACTGTTGACGATTAACAACAACCGCGTGAGTCTGGCGCACCTACCCGACGTGCACAAAGACTTCAAGGAGGTTGTACTGTCCTCTGAACAGGATGAATTTTATGCTAAGGTATTATAATTGAATTATTGTAAATCCACGAAATTTGTATTATGTAAATTGTAAAAGTTAATTTGTGTTGCAATTTGTTCACCATAGAATCTTTACTCCAACTTCGGTGAAATCGGTCAGACCATGAAATCGTTGATGGACGAGTTCCAGAAGAAAGCCAAGAGTCATCAGAAAGTTGAGAGTATTGCTGACATGAAGAACTTCGTCGAGACATATCCTTTGTTCAAGGTATGTTTATATTTATATCTGCTTATCACTGGTTATAGTAATACGTTTTCGCAATACAATTACTTGATAAAATCAAAGAATTAAAGATTATCTTTAAACTGACATTTAATAATTAATTAGTATCAAATGTGGAAGAGAATTCTGCATTATAAAAAAAAATTGCAGCAGAACTAGGTACTGCTACTATTGTGGCCCTGATATGATAGCTGCCAGAAAAATGCAGACAGACCCCCAACATTATACGTCGGGTCTTGGGTGAATGATTATAATAATATTTTTTTTTTTTTTGCCTGTTCGGTTTTAGTAACTATCATTACGTTACTCCAAATTAATCTGAGCACCAAATTACTCTGATACTCTGATAAAAACATTGACGACCTCTGTGGTCTAGCGGTTCGAGTGCCGGACTGCTGATCATGGGGTCGTGGGTTCGATTCCCACAGGACACAAATATTTGTGCGGATAAAACATGAGTATTTGTGTTTGTCTGGGGGTCGATTTCAAATTTCGAATTAAAATGATACTTTTTTGTTTGATTTTTTAAATACCCGTTTTTTTGGTTATTAATGGTATATCCCTACTACATGAGGTTATATTAATATAAGGTAAATAAAAAATTAAAGATTTTTTAATGAAAACTATTGAAAAATTAAAATCAGAGTGACACGAATGAGTGATGTTGTTCCACTAATGAAATTATCTTAAACACTAATGAGATTAGATGCCTACTAATGACAATTAAAAAAAAAAAAACTGTAATCACTCATTTTAATAATTTTGTGATGTACTCTTTATCAGAAAATTAAAATAAAACAAACCCAAATGGATTAAATCAGTTTAATGTCTCTTAACAATCATAAAAATATTATTTGGATGCATATAATTTTTCAGTCTTCTTGGAGGACACTTTAGGATTAAAATTTAATATATTCGTTTAAGCACAATCTTCAAACAAATATAGGTAATTATAACAACTAATCACAGTCTAAACACACAAACTAAAATTATCCATATAAATAAAACCCGTAGTTTTCTTTAAACTTAATAGTACTCAAGTATTGATTAAATTTTGAAGTCTTCCATTTTACAATCAATATTTTTGTTTTATTTATCTATCCATAATTTTGCTGATTTTCGTCTTGTTTTTCTTTGGTTGTAATCATTATGTATATAAAATTTTCTTCTTGATTTCTGCTTCTGCTTTCCTCAATCATATCTTCAACAGAAATATTCTATCTTAATCGTTCAATCATTCTTTGGTTGCTTGATGTTGATTCAAAAACGTAAGAAATTCTTGTTGATGTTTTTGCCCAAATTCAGACGCCATTGCTTCTGTTTGAGTTACCATGAATGACTGATTTTCCCAAGTACCTTTAACTTTAGCAAGTGGTGTAACATTCTGCTCTTTGCGAATTCGAGAAGTTGGAGCTTTATTAGGCTTATCAATTGGAGTGTTTGATGGTGATATCGCTCAATATTTTAATCTTCTTACTAGGAGGTGTAATTTTAACATTACCGACTTCTGAATCTATTGCACTTTTGTAAATTTTATGCAATTGCATGTGCTTGTCGTGCTTACAAATGGTGTCAACACACTCGTAACAACTCAATTTTCTAAACTCAAGGAACTCCGATTCGGAGTTCCAAAGCACCTGATGGACTAACATAGTTCCTTTAAAAGGAGCTATGTTTTTGGGGAGAAGAATTTCTTTTTGTCTAATCTCATGTTCTTCTACAACCCTAATCTCGACATTTTTTATGTTTGCGGGAAAACATAAAAAATGTATAATATACCAATACCAACAAATGTTGAGAAGTCCCCCACATCACGCCCGCATTTTACTTGGTAGTCACCCGTCCTTTTAACTACGGTGCCAACACCATCTGGAGCACCTTTACCGTGGCCGGCTTCCTGATAGTTCCAAGTTACTGACTTTAATGATGAGAAGACATTTTGCAGCTGTGTCATAATGTAAAATATATACTTGTTGCGATATTGACTCGAAGGGCTATCTATTAGTATATGCACAGTAGTAATATTAGGAGATTTTTCAAATACAAACTCCAGTGCTTTTTGCAAATGAGCCCATACTGCTGGTGAATCGTGTCGAGTGCATTCACTAACTGTGCATAGAGAATAGTTAATGATTTCCCTTCCCTTTTTAATATAAATTAAAGATCCAAGAGAGCGAAGATCTAATCTTCGCTCTCTTGGATCTTGAATTTCATTTGGTTAATGCTTTTCACCTTCTTACTCTCTTTTCGTTTTAGATAAGCTGCTCTTTTTTAGCTCTTTCAGCGGCATATTTTTCCGGGTCGTTTTTAATTTGTTGATATTTTTCTCTCCTTGCTATTCTTCTTTTTTCTAACTCATCTTCACTCATCCTTTTCTTATTCGGCATAATGTCCTAAAACAATAATTAATAAATAACAGCCAATAAGCCCTAGCCCTATAATTCATTATTATAATATTTCATTAGTGTTATCATTAATATCATTAGCGTGACTTGAAAAAGTGACACAAATGACAGTAACACTAATGATATTTGGAACGCACATATAATTTTTAAGCTTGTGAACTTTCTAGACGGCAATCGAATACATTTAAAATATCCATGTTCTTGTTAGCTATAAGAAACACTGTGTTATAAAAATTTGATTACAATACCTTTTACAATTATGGTTAAGAGACGAATGAGTCGAGTTTCGTCCACGGCACTGAAATCGGTAGAAATGTGAATATCTCGCAAAAAACACTAAACGCACCACCGCTCTGAATAAACGCTGCAAGACCACTGACGATGTGCTGGCGGGTGGTGTGAGGCGGGGGCCCGGGAGCTCCTTGGATTTAATATTATGACGGTATTAACTAACGCTACACTAATGATAGATAAACCATGATCAATGTTTGAAACACTAGGATAAGAGTATTCTATTATTCTCAAATGAAAAATTTATACTATTTTTGAATGCTTGCACATCGTCATGATATGAAATATTAAATAAATCAAATTTCTACGAGTAACTTCGTTTTTATTCGACTTTATTTCAACGTTAACGGAAAATGAGTAATATTTTCTTATGGGACTAAATGTTATAGTTTTAGTTTTCTCGCAAATGGTACACTTTTGGGTATTGTTTTGTTTTGGAACGTATAAAGGTAAACGAAGACTAAAATATTTAAAAAAAAACAAAAACAATCGCAATAAAAAATCAAAGTAATTAGAGATGTCAACATTTTTAGCTATGTTTGAAATCGACCCCTGGGTGTTTCTTATGTATTATAATAAATATATAAAAAAAAGTATATAAGTATTATATCGATTGTTTAGTACCCATAGTACAAGCTCTGCTTAGTTTGGGACTAGATGGTGTTGTGTAAAATGTCCCAAAAATTTTTTTTTTTTGTTAACAGAAAATGTCAGGCACAGTGACGAAGCACGTGACAGTGGTGGGAGAGCTGTCCGCGTGCGTTACGCGACACAACCTGCTCGAGGTGTCCGAACTTGAGCAGGAGATCTCCTGCCAGAGCGACCATTCCAAGCACTTGCAGGTAAAGTCCCGATGCAATAACTGACAGCAGAATATACTCGTGTCACATCTTCGTGTTCCTTCGGCTCCCAGTTTAAAAGCACTACATATCTATTCACAGCGTCTCAAGAATCTGTTATCAAACGACGCCGTCCGTCATCACGACGCGGCGAAACTGGTCGCTCTGTACGCTTTACGCTACGAGAAGCACGCGAGCAACGCCTTGCCCTCACTCATTGAGGCGTTGAAGAACAGGGGCGCGTCGGAACAACTGGTCAAGAGCGTGGTAAATCTGCTAGAGTATGGCGGAGCTCACGCCAGGCAGAGCGACTTGTTCGGGCTGCAAGATGCTGTCAAAATTACCAAGAGGCTATTTAAGGTTAGTTACATATTGTGATGGGCGGTAAAACTGCTAGAAGTGTGGCGGTGAATGGTTACAATAATCTAAACGCTTTGTTAGTATAGGGCTTTTGCCCGCGTGTAAAAGTTACTTTTAATTATCGTTGTAATTTGGCTAATTAACTCAAAATCGTTATAAATAATAGCTTATAAACACTGACCTCTATAAAACAAGGTTATATATTATTCTGATGTATAAATAATTATACTGTAAAGTTTCATCAAAATTCGTTCAGTAGTTTTAGCGTGAAATAGTAACAAACCTCCATCCATCCTCACAAACTTTCACAATTATTATTTTATTATTAGTAGGATCTAGGTCTATTGGTCTGGTGGGTTGTTCTTCAAAATAAATTATTTTTATCAAGTTTTTCGTTTTTTTTTAGAACCTTCATGTAAAACACTTTTAATAAGATAAAAGCGATCTATGCATACTGGAGTAGATTTTGATAAGAAAGGCACTTGATAATATTCTATATTAAACGCAATATTTGTAAATTTCGAAATATTCGTGTTGCCACTAATGACACCACATGTTGAGAATGACTTCACACTTGGAACATAATGACGCACAGTTGCAGAGAATGACTGAATACGTTTTTAATTTGGGTATTTTACAAAAACACACATATAATAAGTAAATAATCAATTGTTTATTTAGAAAACTTAATCAAACAAATAATAGGCCTGCTTAAATTAAAAACTTCAAAATTAGTTCAGCCTTTATAGGATGAAGTGGTCATTAGTGATCGAAACTTTAACACGTGATTGTACTCATAAATTCATGATAACCAGCTGCTGTGGGAATATACATGTATGGAACAGCTGTTTTTTTTTCGCGATTTCAGGATTGGACCCATAGTAAAAGTTGTTTGTTATCATGAGTACAATCACGTGTTTAGGTATCATTCACTAATTACCAGTCGCCCTATACAACTTTTACTATGGGAACAATCCTGAAATCGCGAAAAAAAAATCTGCTGTTCCATACATTTATGTTTCCATAACTCGTCAAAATGTATGGAACAGTTGATTTTTTTTCGCGATTTCAGGATTGGCCCCATAGTAAAAGTTATTCATAATGAGGCTGTATAGGCTCGAGTATTGGGGTAACTCCAAAACAAAATTACAAAATAATTAACTAATCTTCTTAACGTAATTCTTTGGTAATTATTTAAAAGGTACAGTAAGTACTTTGAACTTTGGATCTGATCAATTATTAGTATGCAATAATCGTCAAATCAATATCACAATCAAATAATCATTAAAATGGAAAACAATCATGCAATATCAAAATGGAAAACTCTATTTCAATGATTTTTCAAATGTGTTAGTGACATCAATAAGAACATTAGAAATAATCTTGACTTTATTTTGATTAGTAGATTTGCGCGTCGTTGCCAAGGGAACTACAGAATCAACATCAGAGTTCTGATTACTGGACGTATTAATGATATACCCCAAATGCTTACCATGGGAGCAAATATCGCCAACGTCACATAGGAAACAACTTACATTTCTCATGGTAGTTTTAGGTTTAAATTTGTCCCAAAGAACTTGGTGTACGGAAAGGGTGCCTCTGAACGGCTTCAGCTCCTTAGGAATCAACCTCTCCCTCTGAATGATGTCTTCTTCGAAAACTCTTTTAATTATCACATTTTCTAATCTTGATTCCATGATTTCGTAAAACTGCTCAAAATTTCCAACATCTGAACCGAAATGAACCATCTGATCTGCTACTCTTTTAACTGCAGCGCCTACACCGTCAGGAGCACCCTTTCCGTGACCTGCTTCGGAGTAATTCCAGGTTATCCTGGTTATATTAGAGTGTTCAGACGACAGCTGACTGATAATATAGAACATATATTTGTTACGATATTGCGACGATGGCGAATCTGACAAGAAATGAATAGTGTCCACAAACGGATTAAGTTCTATAACTTTGTCAAGAACAGGTAGTAAATGTGCCCAAATTGATGCAGCGTCATGTCGAAGGCAGGAACTAAGAGTACACATGGATGTCGGGCTTACTTGACCAGTTATAAAACTGTGAGTGTAAATAACAACTGTGTGAAGTGACACTTGTTGCCGACTACCTCCAAAGTGAAAAGATTGAACTTCTTCGGCATATTTTAAATTATAATTTTCCGAAAAATCAACATGTACTAAAGCTTCATGTATATTCATATTATTTTTTAAAGACGTGATTGCTTTGTATTGCTTCACAATTTTATATATGTGGTCCAAGTACTTGCGTAGGTCTTCTTCCAGTTTTAAAATAGCTTCTAAGGGTTTCATTATTATTTTCTGTTTTTCTGTTAAATTTTGAATTTTTTTAGTTCCATTTTCTAAAACTACTTCTTTTTTAACTTTCTTCCATTGAAAAATCGTTACATCAATGTCATCATTAATTTCATTATACACAAGGTGACGTGCCGCACAAATTTGGCAAATTCGTTGCAAGCATTCTGTGTTATATGAATCGCAACACAACTTTGTTAATACATCTTCTGGTTTCTTTTCATTTATTACAGATGCTTTATTTAAACCGCTTACCAATAACTCCATATTCACGTGAGTAGCACATAGGCATGTTTCTCGATTAGACGGTTTAGGATGCAGAACCCAGAAAGGTCGGTATTTGCAAAAAAATGAATAATGAATGTTATTATTAGTTTCATTTTTAAATTTTTTATGTAAATCGATCAATGGAGCTGTCAGGTATCGCTTTTGCATTCTTTTCTTATTCCTTGTAATGAATTCTTTTTTGCCTGCAGCAACAGTACTATTAGCATCGTCACAATAAAATGAAATGACCGAATTTCTAATTTCAGATATGCGATTTTTACGATTTGTCCATTTAAGTGAACGATTTTGTCCTTTGGGACTCGATTTATTGTAATTGTTTTTGTTTGTGTCTTCAGCTGGTAACTTTTGAATGTGCTCAATTTTTTTTTGTAGATTTGATATAGTTTTACGTTGTGATTCATTTTTCTTCTTCAATGCAGTTATTATAGAAATCAATACCTTCCTTTTTTTATATTCTCTGTATCTAATTTTTCTAACTGCACGTTTAACTGCTGGGCACTCATGGTCATGTTGCAAAGGATCCTCTTTTTCGAGACTATTCTCAACTTCATTAGGCACATTTATGACAGGGGCTGCTTCAACTTGAACAGTTTCTAATCTAACTTCTTTATTAAGATTTTCCTTTATTTTCTCTCGATACTTTCTAGAATTTTCTTTCCATCTTTTCCTCTGTTCTCTTTGAGACCGAGGAGTTTTATCTTTGATCTGCACAATCTTTTTCTCTTCTTTTCTTTTCAGATATTGACTCCTTCGTCTTTCTTTTTCAATTGCAAGAAGCTCTGGATCATTTTTTATTTCGTTATAGCGTCTTCTTTTACATAGACGCTGTTTTGCTAATCTCTGTTCTTTAGTTTGTGGCATTTTCCTTGCTAAAAGTAAAAAAAAAGTATGTTTGAAACAGCAAGCGATATTTTTTTAAGTGTTAAAAGGCATAGGGACCCACATCTCGAAGAAAAGTGTTAAAATGTTATGAATATTATAACAAAGAATATATGTTATATCTCGATAATTAATAAATGATGATATTGAAATGAGATTCAATGTAATTTTTCAATTGTTTAGCTGTGTATTTAACGATAGGTAAAGGTAACTTAAATCCTAGCAATTCTTAGTGATAGAAATAGCAGTTTTTAACGCCCGTGCAAAATTACGAGTAAAACAGGCCACAACCATTAATTAAGAGAAATTGTTACACAAAAATAGAAGATCGTGCATGTCTAGCATTTAAATAAAAACCTTAAATGATCAAGAAAACAATCTATAAACTACCGAAAATCATTCTACGTAACAACTCGTCATTATAGTGAATGTGAAAATCATTATGCGAAACTTAGCGTCATTCTTCACAACACAAAGTTGCCTAAAATGATGTAGCATAGAATGACCGATTGAGAATAAAACAAGTATAGACTTGTCTGGAAACATTAAACCTCCGTAATAATTATACTACATGAAGTCATTTGCGACTGGCTATTATATAAAAATAAACGAAAATACAACGTATAGTACATTTATGGAATTTAGGTTGAAATGCAAATGACATTTTTGGTAACAAAACGCAAATTATTAGAAAAAAATACTTACAGTTCTCCAACGCGTACGTGTTTGCTTACCGAGTCGTTGCCGAAGACTGAGGGGCCCCTCCCGCGCATCCGGTCGGGTGTTTAAAGTTTCGTTCGGAATTGAATTATTTTTAGTAAATTTTATCAATGTTGCTGCGACTAATGACGTTTTTTTGGTAACAATATTTGATAATATGTTTAAGCTAACTATCGCCAAGTGTTTGAAGAGTAATTTGATTATAAACGAAGGATAAATTATTAGATTATAATTTGCTGACATACTAAGAATTATGAAGTACGTTTGAAATAACTTGCAAACAAATGTTGCGACAACAGAGGTAATCGGAATACGAGTATAATGATTTTTGACGGTGTTTTCGAAACTTTGTTCGGTAAAAAAGCAATATTATGTTTTTTTCAACTTGGTAACATATAAAATAATGCTAAGAATAAATAAAAAGCTTATCAATTATCTCCTAAAAAAAGAGCATAATAAAATACTGCGTCGGAAGACAAGTTTGGCATTCTTTGAAGAACAACCCTGGTACAATATGAATCGACAACAAGTATCTTAGCGGTTGAAGACTTTTCACTCTTGCTGTACCGACCCACTTTACCGCACCTTAGAACTGCCATGTCCGAATACGACCTTCTGGATAGTCTCATTTTTATTACAGCTGATGACTGTAATGTAAAGTTGTAATTCTACTAATTACAGGGCCTCAACGGAGTCGAAAACATCTACACACAGCACACTCCACTTCTCAAAGACACAGTCGAAGATTTAATAAAGGGCAAGCTTCGGGAGAACCTGTACCCAACTCTGGGCGGTGACGACGGCGCTTACGGCCGCCGCCCTCAGGACATCTTCGTGTTCATCGTAGGGGGCGCCACTTACGAAGAGGCCCAATGTGTGCACCAGATAAACCAGACATATCCTGGAGTCAGAATTGTCCTTGGTGGCACGACTATTCACAATTCGGCATCATTCTTCGAAGAAGTAAAGTCAGCCATGCAGGGAGTGCATAGGACGCATACACGGCATATTAGAAATGTGTAAAAAAATATTCATCTAATTTAAGATAAAGAGCAATTTAAATGTAGAGAATGAGGTACCTGAGAATTAAAGAACTGTCTGAAGTTTTGATGTGTAAATTGTATAAGTGCTTAAAACTTATTGTCCTACTTATATACTTTGCAAGCAATTTTGTATGGGATATAATCGATTTTAAGTATTTAATTTTATTCAAATATAAAAAAATATTTGTGTTTAAGTTATTATATTCGTAAGTAGCTACATGTAATTAAATAAAATTATTATTCAAAATAGCTTTCATTTTTTACTGGTCTTTCAACATTCATTATAGGGTGGGTGATTAATGAACTTTGACCTCTTTAACCTGCGGCCTATAAGTACTGTAAACAGATACAGAAGACACCCCACTTCCAATTGGAGTATGACCAGAAACGGCTGCGCGCCTCTAAAATGACGAAGGTGAGCCGCACAACCACCAAACTTAGTCAAAGAAAGGAGATTGAGCTCCCTAAATTATAGTTGAGCTACACAATGACTGATGCATGTGAGCCGTCGGTTGGGACTGGTCTACTCAAAGCCGCTATGGCTCTTTCTTCAAAAGGCCATTTCAGACTTTGCCATTGTAAGACACATATTTGTTATTATACCTACTATGTCTGGACTTTAAAAGAGACTATGATTCTCTGAGTTTGTTTCGGCGTTTCTTCTCAGAGGTCGTCAGTTAGGAAATGCCGGAGCCATCTAGCTTAAAAAAATGTTAAATATTGACTTGTAAAAGTGTCTTTAAAAGATCTATTTACAGAAATAAATATCATTTAATCATTTAGATAGAACCGATCTGTGACTACCACCACCTAATAGTGCGATCGTTTTCCGATTGAGATATGTCGCTCTATAAATTAAATAGCGCCATCCCTTTCTCACGACCTAAAAATAATCGCGTTAACACGTTGTGGTATGGCCTCTGACGTATTGACCCTCCGCCACTTAATTTTCGAAAACTCTGCGCACGATTATTGTGGTATTAGAGGACACATAGACGAACAAAAAATGACAATTAATATGGTACTTGATATTTTTTTTTCGTCTATGGGTTCTCTACCCATACGATATCACTTTCGTCGTGCGCCGCGATTTCGTAAAAAAAACAAAATGGCGGCGGGTCGATATGCCAGGTTCACTATACAGTGGCCAGCTTCCATACAAAAAAGTTCGAACCCATTTGATTCATGCAGGACGACTGCCATACACAATAATATCCTGAAGTAAAAATTCTTTAGTCAATGGTAGTTTCATTAAAACACGGGACTGTTGTGTTCAAAACACATTTTTTTACATTTTTATTGAAAAATATTCGTTGACACAGGTGTTGCGTGTCCAACGATAAACCATGCCATACCACTTTTGGCACAATCCAGTTGACTCGCCCTCCATCGGGCTCACAAATAAAAAGCACTTTTTCACAAATCAATTCTTCCAAAGCGGACTGCAAAGCATTATTATAAAATTTTGTGTAATTTGACTCGAATCAGTAGAAGATAAAGCATAACTAGTCATAAATATTCTTATTATTTAGCAGTCCATGTCTAAATAGAAGTATATAAATAATGCCAATATATTATGTCAGTATTCAATCCTACTGATTCGCATCGAACAATTTACAATACACTATACTAGTTTTAGGTTTTATGTTCACTCCTATAAAACCAGTTTCAGTTTACACATCTCCGCTTATTTCACAATTTTCACATCATTTTCCTTCAGTCTTTACAAAATATACACCTTCAACACTGAAATGTTACCAAAATGCTATAATAATATTAGATATAAAGCAGTGGTTTGAATTATCTTATGTAATAATCATTAAAATAGCATTTTGTTAAAACTTCAAAGTAGCAGGTTCACACGTTGGTAACATTCTTACATACAAGTCCCTGTAAGGGGCAACACACATTTATAAGGCAATTTCATAGAATTTATCTATACATACAATGGGTTTATGAATCGTCCGTGCCGACTGTGGAATCGGCAACAAATATTTACATATAGGAAAGTGCCTTATATGAGGTAAAAAATGTATAAGCTGCTCTTATCGAGTCTGAACCTTCATGTTAACATGCTCGTAAAGAAATTATCAATTTATAGATTCATTCGTGCTTTAAAGTTAGTGGCATTTACATTGTTCGGGCTCAGCCTACGATTTCGAATAGCTGCATGCGTACTCTGTTCTCGACAGTGCCCGTGTTCGTGAAAGTCAACTTTGGCAATAATATAAATTAAAAAAAGTACGTTATAAAAACAATTGCCTCTTGTTTTAAACGATATAAATAATAGTAAATAGTAGTTGTTTAGACATTTTATTGCAGAGTATCTAAACTATAATTCCGTAGCTTAACTTTTCTAAACTTAATATAGATAGTACCTACTTTTTTATCAAATAAAGAACATTGTCTCATAAAAACAACACTGACCATTTTTGCTCGGACCAAATGCTGTTTAAATGAACTGGTACATTTTTGTTTGTTTTGATATTATCTATCTAGGTTAAAATTGACTCTTAGGTTCAGTAACAATGAGGGTCGGTAAAGAAATAGTCTAAACAACTTCTATTTACCGAATACATTAATATCAGTACTGTTTATATCTGATACGTCATAGTTTTTGTAGTCAAAAGTTGTGATCGTCACATTACACCATTGATAAAGGCACAATGGAGCTACATTCCTTTATCCTATGTTCAACGAACATCATTGATTGTAAGGTTGATCGTCTCTCATGCAATGAAAGTCATTTACAATCAGATCTCTGATTGGTTAATTCCTTTTCAAATCTAAATGCTACATCGTGTGCGTAAGCGATGCCAACTTCGTAGTTATCGTTGCATTTTATTTATTATTCCAATATTATGGGAATCTTATAAAAATGTATACCACAACCATTATAATATAATGTGGAAAGTAACATTCGTAGGCACGTACAAATTTTACGAGAAAAAGAAGAATGTATATCCCTAGCTAAAACATAAACATGGTGACACTTCACACAAAAAATATATCGATAATATTTATATGGCGCACAACAATCAACACACGCACATACATGTTTTTTTAATTCATACTCTCATTTACCAACAAATTTACGCGGTGGACTCACTCACGTGATAAAAATTTAAATTAAAACAAGAAAAAAAGAGACAAAAGAAACAAAAACAGTACACAAGACTCCACACCATGTTCTCGAGATACTACAATTAACCATTCTACAGTCATGAACGTGGTACGGGTCTTGTAGGCCCTTTCCGAAAACTTTTTTGTGATTTAAAAAATGGTCGAAATATCTTTTTCACAAATGAAATACGAACGTAAGCCATTTCATGGGAAAGGACACTAGGATTTACCTTTTATATAACCATATTTACATATTTACAATTACTATTATTTATTCTTCATGGACTTATTTAAAGATTTCATACGTTACTTTTTCTGATGCAGTCCTGTTATTTTTTTAAATTTTAAATCTACATAACATCGGTGATCTTCAATACCGCGTAAGTAACATTTTACTATAAGGCCTAACTTTGTATTAAATAACATTAAAAATTAGGCCTTAAAGCAAGGTGTTACTTACGCGGTACCGACGTTATCATTTTTGTTGCGGTTTATATCCTACGTGTATCCAAATGGAGCAACTTATTGGGAGTGTTTCGAAATTGTTTGTTGAAGATTTTTCATTAATTTTTATTTGACGAATGAAGGGATCCGCTTATTCGCTATAGGAAAAACGCGAATTTGGAAGAAATCCTGCAGCACTCCATGGTTATTCATTTAGCAAATTTATTTTGATATCAGAATGTGAATGTCAATCGTCCACATTTGGCGCTACCCAGGGAGCACCGCGCGGAGGTCATGGACTTAGCTCCCCTTTTTGCCACACTTTTTACGCATTTTACGATCTAGCTGAAACTTATTAATAAATACCTATACAACACTGTGGGAGTGTTTTTCAATTGTGCAAATCTTGTGAGCCTCACTATAAACGAAATATAACCAACGCATTTGTATGGAACAATTATTGTGACGTTTCATGTAAACAGAGTCAGTTTCGTCGTAAATATGCATTTTAACATTCTTACACCTATCTATCAGTTTATATTTTTATTGTCAAATCTACTTGCGTCTGCAACGCATTCAGTAACAATTCCTTGAAACGCGAATGGTAATTTATAATAAGTATACATTTCGAAAGCCCGTCGTATGTTATAACTGTCGAACGAATAACTAAGACACTGACATTTCCTTGTATTTATTGAATGAAAGTAATGCAGTAAAATAAAACTAGGCTTTCGAAAATATCAGTACAGTACCCGAATACATTTACATAAAGAAATATATGTATTTCAATAAACTATGCAATAACCAACTTACACTTCTATTAGGCAAATGAATTTTACGTTATATTGGATACAACTATTGTATGACCTCACGCAGAAGAGAATTTCACCGAGAATAATTATTTCTAATAAGAACCATAGACTCGCACAATCTTATCTTAATGCTTGAAAACAGGAGCATAATATAGGGAACAATGAAGATTAAAATCTTAAATTAAAGTTGGTGGCGAATTTTCAAACTGGCCTTGTTTTTATGTGGCAGTAAAATAATGAGGCCTACATACTATAAAACGTAAAAATATAAGTCCACAGAATAGTATTTGTGAAGAAATTATTGATTCTATCAACCCCGTGACCTCTACAAGGAAGATAGGAGTCTTGCAACGACTCTTGGCAGGAATTATATTATGCAGTTTATATAATCTACATTTGAGGGTGCGTCATAAGAGATGTACCCTCAAAATGAGCATTTACTACATTCCAAATTTAAGGAACATAACAACACGTATAACGAAGAATAAATAGCACGACCTCAGATGACGTGTGTAGCTAAGTAATGGGCGCGAGTGGAGTCGCCTACGAAATTGCAGACAAATTCAATTTACTAGTATTTCTTCTATGTTGCCATTTCAAAGGCTGCAAATGTATAAAATTAAATAGAACTAATGACTCGTGAGACAGTTAATGTCATATCTAAGTATAGAATGAGCATCTAAGATGGTCCCGATACTAGGTCCTTCTCATATTCAGCTTGCCAAAATTAACTGATCCTTAACCAAAATTACCCGCTGGTTGGTGACAAAAACTGGGACAATTGAAATTTAAAATAAACAAACTGAAAAATAAATAGTACCATTAAATAATAAAATGAAGCAAAATTGAAAGTATAAGATAAATCTGTTTCTTTAAGTTTCGTCGTTTTTTTAATCATCTGTACATTTTTTGTTCGGTGATTTCCAGTTATAATCATAAAGGTATTAATATTTATGTAATGGTTAAGTATTAATCAGCGCGTCGTATGCAGTCATTGAAATAGTGTCTTGATTGACTAAATTGACTTACTGGTTATGTAAGCGACTAATTAGTTTCTTTTGAGTAGCTGGATGTGAAAAGGGCCTAACTGTCCAATGAAAACCGTTGCAATTTCTTTTAAATCAATCTAACACTTTAAACGTCGTTCCAATTTAACGTTACAATCATAGTAACTCTTCGCCAATTTATAAATCTATATTTTTAAAGTGTAATTGACACTTCGGAGTAGTCAATGAAATCGCGGAGGGTATCTTCACAATAATAAACCCTAAAGCTAAATAAATACGCGTTAACGAAATGACCGCTGTCTCAGAATGCGATCATCGTTAAAACTAGGAAACAAAGATTACCGACGGGAAACAAGAGGAATCTCATAATTACTACTTTAACATAATTAAAAAAAGTTTTTCGCCTAAATTATCGTATCTAATGTAGTTGTAGACTGTTATACCAAACTTATTATGATAGTGTAATTTATACCATGATTTTTAATATAAGTTTGCATACAGCCTACCCCATCACAATATGCGACGTGTCCCCACCTAGCAATAGATACAATAAACACATGAAGATTTACGAAATTCCTCCCGATTTCTGTCGATAAGTACAAGAGAGAAGGAATTATCTATTTATAATACATACTTCCACCCCGTGCACCGCACGAGGGCGACCACATTGTCTATACAAGTCTTACTATACTTACAAACATATAAAAGATATTATTATAATATATTTAAATATTGTATTTTTATTCCCCGCCGTGCTAAACTAAATATTTCTGCAGCGTATTCATGTGAATGGCCACACTGACTACATGTTTAATAATCTGGAGGAGTTGCCAGTTTTTATATCTATTAGAACTTACAAGTAATCACATACGTTCCGGAGATTTCACATGACAACCATTATGTTTACACTAATATTAACTCATTTTTAAATGTGTTAAATAAATTATGGTTTTCCATTAATAAAAATTGGAAAACAATATTTTTATGTTTTCTTTGGTTTCTATCACAATTCAGCTTCAAATTGTGACAAGTAGTACAAATGGTATATTTATTTTCTCCAAAAAGGATAGTTCTGTAGGTTTTTTCACAGCTTAGCTTTATTTAATCCACTACAGTATTATATAACACACCATAATAACAATTAAAAGTCGAATATTATTTGTCACGTGAAAATGTCGGTCAATTTTGTCGATAAACATCAAAATATATTAATTGTTGCGAAGGCATCTCCTTATTACTTTACGTAGTATTTTTAAAGTTAGAACATTATTTCGGTCGCGTCACCTCGTTGGATATATAAAGAGCAATATAAAGTTCAAGCAAAACGCGCTAAATCTTGTCACTCCAAATAACCTGACATCGCCAAATATTTTGACGGCGTTTGTATTTTAGAACGACTCTTCCTTTTATTAAAAAAGAAGGCCTCTTAGTCTACATGCTAAGTTTTAAAAATCTCCGATTGTTAATTGTAACAATTCATAGTAGGGTAGATATGCCTTTATAATCAAGTTTTCATCGTTTTCCGCGTATAATCTACCTCCACAAGTAAGTCTCTACGGACATTCGTTACAAATATTACATGTACATTTATTAAAAAGTTCTGCAAGTGCACTTCTTATACAAAATTTTGATAATTCATTTTTTTTTTAGGTTTTTGTATTCCACGTGTTTATTAAATTTTGAATATAGTTTGGTATTAATGAAATAATTTGTTCTTTTCTAGGAGACCGCGTTACATAAGTGACGTTGCCAGCAGCAAGAAAAGAAAACTACAGACCAGCAATACTTTCATAATGGTTCAATTGGCAGAGACCTCCAGCTAGTTTTACTTGAAATTCAGTAATAATAATATTATTATTGATCCTCCGTTCAATATCTACGTTATTTGCTGAACTTTTTCAGTGAAACGGAACACAATGAATATTACATACCGGTAAATCACTGAAATTTATAACTTACTTCCAACTTTTTACATGTAAATCCAATATAAACTATTTCCTTTAATACAATTACATCGGTAATACTATGAAAATAAAAATACAAGCAAGGAAATAATATATGAGCATTTCGCTTGAAGCACAAAGTTTTCATAGTTCCCGGCGGGCGGCTACCGTCCGATCATAGTCACTACAACACAGTACGCGGGTCGTCACTGCGATACGCGTGGAGTTCGAGCGAGTTCGACCCAGTGCCAGCGAGCACTCGGAGACGTGGGGTCACGGTGGGGTCCAGCGTCCGGCGGCGGCCTTCAGTCGGCGCCCGAGATGTACAAGGTGAGGCGCTCGGCGTACCTGGTGACGTACAGGCTGTACGAGTAGCGTGGCGGGAGGGGCGGGCGGGGCGCGCGGGGGGGCGGGGCGCCTAGCACGGCGGGGGCGCGCAGGCCGCGGGGGGCGCGGGGGGCGAAGGGGGCGCGCCCCACGGGCGGACCGGCTGCGCGTTACGGGTGGCTGCCGCCGCTGCCCACGCCCGGCGTCGTGGACCCGCCCGACGACCCGTGGCTCGGCGGCAGCAGCACTCCCTGACAACACACTCACGTTACTCCTGAAGTACACCGTTGAAGATTTTTTATAAGTTAAAAGTCCTGTGAACGCGAAAGTTGCGATTTCATTGCGAGTTAATTTCAGATTATGTTGTTGCGAATTTAAGGTGAACCCAATGACATCGTAGGCCATTGAAAATGTTACGCCACTTTCGATGTGACAATACTGAAAACTATGTACATATACGGCACTACTTCCTAGCACAAATGGTAAGCTAACGCAACCGACTCCACTACAGTACTACAGAGGTAGCAGTGTTGTACTGTCGCATCGTCGGCGTTTCTAACGAGTGCGTCTTCGCAACTAACGCGACTCACAGATATTTATCTACCTTTACAATCAACGGGTGAGTTTATGAATTATCAGTTAGTAATTAATCAGTATTGCATTTTTAAAACGAAATTGAAACTCACATTGCATTGTATGAAAGTGTAAGAAATGCACATCATCCAGGTTAGCCTCGCCAGCAGGCAGTGCACATGCACTCACCGACGGAGTTCTAACAAGAGAAAGATGACGGTATGACCACGGGCGTACGCAGTTGGGAGGGCTGGCCCACCATCGATGGGCCTTTCCTGCCTCCCACACATTTTAATTATAAAGATGGCGAGATTCTAGGCCAAAATATCGGTATTTCCACTCCTAGGCCAAAGCTTAGGTACGCCCATGGGTAGTGCGATTGTGTTGCATCGCGATTTATTTTGCCACCCGGAAAATGGTGTTTTAGGACTCTCATAATCAAATTTCCCGTGAGTTTATTAATAATGCATCGTACAGCTCAATAGTACGATAGTAAATCTACCAGTGACTGGATGCATTTAAAGAATCCCAATTTGTGATGATATATAAATAGTCTGGCGTGCCCTGGGCAGTCAACCTCAATATAAACATACTAACTGACAAATCTTTGGCCAAGGCACATAGTATTGAATAACTCATACCGACATAAGAGAAGAAGTTACCTGTAGGGCGTGTGGGTGTGGCTGCGGCGGCGAGGCGGTGGGTGGCGCGTGGTTGAGGTAGGCCAGGTGGTGGTGGTGGTGGTGGTGCCCGCCGGACCCGCCCGGGCCCATCAGCGGACACAGCACCTGGTGGTACGCCTAAATCACCTATAGCTTCATGTTTATACATCACACAACGTTTGCAATATCAAATAACAGTCATAATGGAGCAGAGGCGTCTTTAGCCCATGTAGCGCCCGTGTGCAATCATCACCCTAGCGCCCTCTTGTACCACAAGGTATCAAAGGAGGGATGCAAAAGTCCATACAACTCAGCCCAAATTTGTACCCCGAGGTACATGACAGCTGTCAAGTTGACAGTTTTTACTATAAAAACGATGAAACTGATATTAGTGTGTTAAAATATTTTTTTCAAATTTAAAGTAATTTTTTCTCATCCCCTAGTGAGCATAAAAAAAACGTATGACTAGAATTTTAACCAGCGTAATACAGGGTATTTTTTTCCAATAAGTGTACCCTCAGTACATCATTTGGGCAGATTTTGGTGACATCCTTTTACCAATGGATAATAAAGGCTATAGTTTGGAGATTAAATTGAAAATCGATTGAAGAAATTGGATAGTTTTGGATGCCATGATGTTCTGTTGACTGTATTTAGAATGCCGCGGCCGGTGGAGTGGTGCTCGGCGCTCGTGTACAATGCACACCCTGCACCGTAGGTAAAGACGCCTCTGTTATGGAGTGTCTTATAATGATGTCCATGAAAACGAAACACCTGCTTAAATATGGTATAGTAATAACGAGAATAAATCTTGATATATTGATTTTTGTTAGGTTACTTATGGACAGTTTGCTCAAGTGAAAGTTCATAATTTTTTTAGTCATTGTTAAGTAGAAGCCTATCAAAATGAGGTCGGAAAGAAATAAAAAACTGTGTTCTATCATAAATCTTTTACTTTACTGGTTCCAGTTGCTTTTATGCGGAATTATGGTGAATTTACTCAACACTAAACAGCTCTAAAATAGAATATTAGTTTTTGTCCTTTCATCCATTTAAGCAGGTGTCCCATTTTTAGATATCCTGTAGAGATGTAAGTAAGTATAGTTTGGTAAACAATTATATTTTTTTATTAAATATAAATGATAATAAGGTGATAATAGTATGATGTAGATGGAGTATGTACAAATTAAAACTAAATGTGCCTCGTAGTTTTGCTCGCGATCTTTAATTTCCCAATCCCGCGGGTAATTCCTATAATCCTTTCTTAGCTAACCTATACCCAAGTAACTTTCATGACAAGTTTCAAGTTTGTAGAATTTACAGTTTTTCAGATTTATGATTAGTGAGTGGTAGTATTTCGCTTTTATATTTTGTATTATCTTTTGTTATCTCTTTTGACTTTTATAGATACCATCACGCTGGTATCCCCGAACGTTTAAGCAGAGGTGTACTGTTTTACTCTTCCAGTTTGCGGGTATGTTAATTTTTTACCAGGTGATGGAAATAATGTATTTGGGGAAAGTTTCGCCATTTCTTCTTTTTATAAATATATAAATACAATTATGTGACCTCTTTGGTATCCAACAGAGGCTTGGCAATGGCCCGGATATGGAACTATATTGTACCAACAAATAACTGAACACAACCACTTCTACGAGTACTTCCGTCGTGGCACACATGTCATAAAAGTGTGTTGGGGCTGTAAACGGGAAGTCCGTTATAAGATGGTTCTGGCTTACGTGCGGTCCGCGCGAGTCTATATGTGGTAGTGTCGACCGTGTCCCGGCGCGCCGCTAGTGGCGGTGCGGGGCGGCCGGGGCCAGGGCCGGGGCCGGGGCCGGGGCCGGGGGCGTGAGCGTGGCGCCCTCTACCCGCCGCCCGTGCCACCCGTGCCACGCGTGCCACGCGTGCCGCGCGTGTATGTTCTGTTAGTGTGGCCGCGACAACAAATCACAAAAGGAGTATTTTAGGAGAATGAGATCAATACTTCATTAATGACACATTCCAAATACACAACATTTTCCGAAATGGCGAATCTTCCCCCTACGGTAAAGTAAGTCAGACCTGGAAGGGCGGTTGCTGGAAGTGATGATGCGGGTGTGGGTGCTGGTGCGGGTGCGGGTGCGGCGTGTGCGCGGGCGAGGGCGGCGGGTACAGCGCGGGCGAGGCCGCCGCCGGCGAGGGAGCGGGCGGAGGAGCGTAGCCCACCTGGCCGCCGCCCACCGGCACCTCGCCACCGCCCAGCGCGCCGCCCGACCCCACGCCGCCCACGCCCGACACCGCGCCCACTGCGCCCACCGCGCCGCCGTGGTACATGCGCACCTGTACCATTATAATATTATCACTTACATCAGACAAAACGACACAAGATTAATGTGTTATTTTAAATAACAAACGCTACTTACCATGTGCTGATATTGCAGAGCGGGCTGTCCGGGGTGTGGCGCGGGGTGCGGGTGCGGGTAGGGCACAAACTGTTGCATGGGCGCGGGAGCCAGGAGGGGCTGTCCCGTCGCGGCCGCTACCTGCATCCCCGAACCTACGCCCACTACGTATTCAACATCGTTAGACCGCTACACGTCACACGACAGGATCGAAACACCTAAGGCTGGGTTCACACGGCAGTATACTGCACATATTTTTGTGAGATAAATTTTACCGAATAAGTAGTGACGCATACATCGAGTATAGACCTGTTTACGCGTAATTTGTACTGCAAAAAAAAAACTATATAGCTAAATACGTTTCTCGAATACCCACCGAACTCGAGCAAACCGAATGAACTTTAACGTACGTATTCGGTCTGCAGTAGCGCATAGTAATACATCATCTCATTTATATAAAAACTGTGGTCCGTTTTCACAAGGAGAAAAATGCACCGTGCGAACGGCCCGCTACTAAAGATTAAATCGAATATTGTAAAAACGTGTGGTGTATTGCCGTTTGAACCCAGCCTTGGTCAAAATGATACAATAGACCGACTAAGACTAGGGACTTACGAGATACTATAGCCGAAAAACAAATGACGACAGGGCATAACAGGTTGAACACCAACCTCGTTACAAAAAAAAGTTTAAGCTAAGTATAAGCTAAAACAAGACCAAAAATATCTCCATTAAAAAATGATTCGGCTACTTCAAAAGATGGGTTTATATTTTTTGACCATAAATTGGCTTGTGAGTTAGAGGAGATCATAAAGTTAGTTTAGTTTCAATCATAGAGGTGGAGCACATTTGCATACCGACTTTAGTAGTCATTACAGCTGGCCCCGTACATTATGCAATTATTTCTTCAAGTTTGCGAGTTCAAATTCAAAGTCTCGCGATTTCAGTTCGATATCGTTTACTAGAACTTTCTTCAAAAGAGGTTTAACATGATAGCAGTTTAAAGACAATAAACACAGAATAAGAAAATGATAAAATAAACTAGAAAAAAATTGAAGCGGTCCGTAAAGTCATTTGTGAAGGACAAAATTATATTAAACAACTTACTGAAACAGTAAGAAGCTAGCTCACCTTTCCTGAAGTTCCTCTGTTGCTGTGACTGCATGGGAGGCTGTCCGCCTCCGCCCGCTACTCCTCCTCCGCCCCCCATCGCCGCTCCATACGCCAGCTGGACACATTTCATATAATATTATGTCGTTTGGGCGTCTTAAGCTGCACGCAACGTCCTCATCAACCCATACACTGCTCCACTGCTGGGCACGGGTCTACTACAATTGAGAGGGATTAGGCTATAGTCCGCCACACTGGCCTAATGCGGGTTGGCAGACTTCACACGCCGCCGAGAAAATCTCTAAGGCGTGCAGGTTTCCTCACGATGTTTCCCTTCACCGTTGACTTGGCAGTTCAATTGTCATATTATCAGTAGTCTATCACTGCTTAATTTGATAAGACAAAACTGCATGCAACGTAGTTTTGTCTTATCAAGTGGAGTAACGTGATATATTTCCTTAGTATGCACGGTTACATATAAAGCTTGACATTTACAAAGCTAGGTCGGTTTATGGTGGAAACGTATCGCTTGATTTGTAGCCGTGTCGCAACGCTATTTCAATAACGAAGTCTAAAGCCTTTTTACACACAATAAAATAGTCAAATGTTAGTAAAAAATCAACCAAAATCACTCGTACTTAATTTCACTTGTTATTTAAAATAAAGATTCTACTCAACCTATCTATCTAATTGATGACTTTCTCCAGTATCCGTAGGAGGGATTTTATGGAGTATATCCGAAATAAAAATCTATCCGATATCATAACTGAATCTGTTAATTATGTTTCTAATAATTTCCATGATAATAACGCTAGCCATGGTGGTTGTATTGTTCACATAGGAACTATTAAAAAAATCTAATATCCGTAACTAAAACTATCCATATCCGTATCCAGATCCGAAATTTTAGATCCATAACAGCTCTAATCTGTATAAGTTGTATAGCAAATACCTCTCTAATCATATCCGTGTGTTACCGATTAATTATCACGACGTATGTATTACTCTAAAATATTATATTAGATAAGTTGAGATAGATTTGTTGTTTACATTCCAAGTATATTGAATATTGAAAACTTGAGAAAAATATTCAGATACTAACCTTTTACGGACATTTCATTTAAAAAATACAAATAAAAAGGTAAAATTAAAAAAACCTGCTTAAAAAAACCAATATTTTCTCCAACTGGGGCCCAACTGTTAAAGTACATTTGCGTAGCGCAGTCGGATAAAAGTCGAGCCCGTTGTACATACCTATCTCACTGATTTTATAAGGTAAAATTCGCGTATAATAATCGAATACAGCAAGTGGAACCGCCGAATAAATTGTAGATATATTAACTAATGATATTTAGTCCTCAAGCTAACTCTGTTATCAATAATGGAACTATATGACGAACTTTGATCTAACACGCATTTACTCATCTAAGAGATCAGATTAAATAGTGTGTGGATGATTTAATTTAATTATCCAATTTGGATTTCCTTTCAAAAGTTCAAAATTTCTTTTTAATTTTCCCCGAGAATAGAAATCAAAATCAAAAAATCTGAGTAGGTCCATCTAATATATAAAATTCTCGTGTCACAGTTTTCGTTGCCATACTCCTCCGAAACGGCTTGACCGATTTTGATGAAATTTTTTGTGCTTATCGGGGAGGTCTGAGAATAGGCCAACATCTATTTTTCATACCCCTAAATTATTTTTTTTATGGCGAAACAACGTTTGCGGGGTCAGCTAGTATTATATAAAAAGATTTAGATCAGAGGCCGTACCACGAAGTGTTATTGCGATCGTTTTGCGATTGAGAGGGAGGGATGCGGCTCTACACATTGAATAGCGCCATCCCTTTCACACAAACTAAAGATGATCGCGTTATCACTTCGTGGTAAGGCCTAGGGTTGCCACCTCTTGGGAGTTTGAATCCGGGAGATAAGGAAAAAACCTCAAAATAAAGCAAGTACCTACCTAATTTTTTAACACTTTTTTTTAACATAATTTTTAATTTGTTCATACAGTTTTTAAAATGTCTGGTTTGAAACTTACAAATCCAAAAAAACTCACTACAATCCATTTGAAAACTGACGAATGTCTGGACTTTTGCCACCGCCCGCTAGTCCAATCGACAGCGACCGATAATTTGAACGACAATTCAAATTCCGGAATAATTTCGATTATCTTGAAATAATTCCGGGAGACGGGAGATTACTATTTTTAGGGCACAATTCCGGGAGACTCCCGGAAATCCGGGAGAGGTGGCAAGCCTAGTTAGTAAGGCTCCAGCTTTGAATTTTAAAATATTGACTATAATTTTTTATTTATATTTATTAATTCCAATTTTAATGTCCTGTAAGTATGTTATAAGTACAGTATTAAAAAATAACCTTAGAAAAAGAAAAAAATACCTTGGAAAAAGTAAAAAAAAAAAACCTTAGAAAAAGAAAAATAATATAGCTGAATGCTCAGAGTTTCCCGAAGTACAGCTCATCCTGATATAGGTATTTAATTTTATGCAATTACAATTTTCAAACACTGAATGCATTTTTTCGATTATTGAAAAATCGGCCCATAAAAAGCTATTTTTATACAAGATCATTTGATTTTTTTTGCACTTCCATCAGGGTTTTGGACCGTATCGGTTAATCGCCTTTTGTCTAGATAATAAAAATAGTTATATATTATGTGCTTATCAAGCCACTGTTGTCTTCAGATAAAAAATAATAATCTTTTACATATCTCTAATTAGTGATTGTTGGAAAGTGGCACATACAGTTAATTAATTATTTATTGTTTTTAATTATCTCCAATATTCTTGCAATGCGAAACTGACGACATATTCTTGGTGGCAGTTTAATTACGGTAAAAATATAGGACATCAATAACAAAAGATTACAATTAATTTTTTATGTTATTGGGACTTTTAACCCTGACCATAATAACGCGATCCCGTACAGCGGGACAGGCCGACATGTTTACAATATAATATGGATAGCGATAATTCGATAACGGCCACGCGGCCGGCGCTGATAATTAGAACGTTCACATGATTTGACATTAGTACAGATAAATCTTTCAGTGACATTGCGAACACGACGCCGTTAACACAAATACACCTTCCTAACATAAATATTGAAAACAATAAACTAGCGATTTCATCTGTTCAAATATTGATTGATTTCTGTGAACATATCAGTGGCTACTATTGTAAAAATTACATATCAAAATGTGGTTATTTTGGTTGATTTTGATATTGATCCTGATAAAGACATATAACAAAATAACCAATGGAAAGTGTTACTCCGACAACGTGATGAGTGGTAAAGTGGTAATCGTCACCGGTGGGAACAGCGGCATCGGATACGAAACTGCCCTAGAACTGGCCAGGAGGGGCGCCAAAGTAATATTAGGCTGCCGAGATGAGAAAAGAGGACAGAAAGCGGTAGACTCAATTATCAAGAAGACCAAAAATAGAAGTGTAAGGTTTATGCATCTGGATTTAAGCTCTTTCGCGTCTGTGCGAAAATTTGTTGAGGACTTCAAAAGTTCCGAAGCTAAACTGGACATTTTGATAAACAATGCGGGCGCAAGCGGTGTTCACAGAGACCAGACTGAGGATGGGCTGATCAGGGACATGCAGGTTAACCATTTCGGACCTTTTCTGCTGACAGTACTCTTGACACCATTGTTAAGAAAATCTGCGCCTAGCAGGGTTGTCATTGTCACGTCAACGCTTCATAGATTTGGGACTATCAGCGACTTGAACAATCCTCATTCCTATCTTCGGACCTACTGCGACAGCAAGCTATGTAATATATTGTTCAGTAATGAGTTAGCGCGAAGGTTGGAAGACACAGGTGTAGTCGTGAACAGCCTACATCCCGGACACGTTAACACTAGTTTTTATAAAGCTACAATCCTTGAGAAGTTAAGGACTATGGTCTTGTACAGTTTCTTCAAGAATCCTATAGAAGGCGCCCAAACGAGTTTGTACTTGGCCATTTCTGATGACTGCGATCAAGTGAGTGGAGGGTATTTCGTTGACTGCAAAGAAGGCTATATGGGCATGAAGGCTAGGAATGAAGACTTGGCGGCGAGACTATGGGAAATATCTGAGAAGACGGTTGGCTTGAGACCTGAAGAAGTCATTTAGGTTAAAATATTTACGTGTAATATTTCAATTAATAAATCTTTTTGGCTTTAGTTACAATTAAGTTAAGTGCACGTAAAACAACACTCAATTACCATACAAAATCACTGCAAACAACATTAATGTTAGTATTTTTTAAACACGACTTAAAATTAGGTACTATTAAATGAATAAATTTATTATTTATCTTAAGATTGTTTAATATCGTCATTGACTTGTACGTAACGAACGTTTAATGTATATAAGTATGCTTATCACCTAGATTAGCAGTGTCACTCCCTCAATCAAGTTCATATATTGTTTGAAACAAAAGCTAGTGTATGTTCTAACTTAGGCTGTAATCTATATTCTTGCTGAATTATGTGGAAATCTATTAATTTTCTCTACAAGTTCTTGTCCATTCTGGCGTGAAAAGGTAATAAATAAATAGACATTGAAATAAAACTACTTTTTACGGATTTTATCGCGTATATTGATATTATTAATCCAGACGTTTCGGACCCTTTACAGCGTCCATGGTCACGGGTAGACTGAGGTGATAGGCGTCTTGATGATAAATATACGTAAAAGGTACATATACGTAAAAAGTAGTTTTATTTCAATGTATAATATTCGCGTAAATGTCAGAAATCAATAAATAAATAGACAGTTTCGCATTTATAATATTTGTACTTGCTTTGTTTTAGCACGAAACGTACCTATATTCGTTTTAACATTCACGTGACGTCAAATATCTTCATGATACCGTCTCAAAGCTAAAAAATTACTTACCTGACTGACTGGCTACTCTTACCGTTACTAACCAAATGCTATCAAGATCTAGATTTTCCTTGAATCCTTTATACTGTATCTGCAATTGTATCAAGACAACGGATAGGTCTAATGGTTGTATTACAATCGTTTCTTTGATACTCCATTCGCAAACTTGTTTCAAACTGCAAACAAGTGCAGATGGTGCGCCTTATGTAAACTGTGCTTTCTACGAGTGATAATTTAATTACTGGTATTCTATCAATTCATTTTCTTATTCTTTTTCAAACAGAACTGTGTTGCTTCATCGAAAAATACTAATAAAAAGACTTGACATTGTTATGAAAAAAGAAATTCACTCTGTAAGTATTAGCATTGGTTGGTAGGACAGTTAATGACCACGTGACCGAAGTTTAGTAACAGATTAAATAAAAAACGGATACTTGAATTGAGCGTTGGTTTCACGATCGATACAATGTTCATAATGTACAGACGCCAGCAGGTTAAGCTATCCAAAACTGTCAAACTTTCCCAATTGAATATGAACCTTATCGTTTTGTATTGAAGTTGAAAATCAATCTAAGAAATTTGACAGATTGTGGTAGCTTGATGTGCTGGCCTCTGTACAGTCGAGGATCTTAGCGGTTGACCAGAATTCACCATTATTACTGAGAGTATAGGGTCGAAAAGTGATAAACCATCAACGAAGCTTCTCCTATAGTGGGCAGACTTGCAGAGACTACAGATTAGGTCTCAAATAATTCCAGAGGGACATACGATACGGGTCCATTTTGTTTAGATTATATCCCAATAAATCAATCTTATAATTTATAGAGATCTATGACTGTGATTCAAATTAAATTATTCAAATTTACTCGTGTAAACGCAACAACTATATCCAGATATTAACCAGTCATTTTAATTTTGGTGGTAATGTAGATAACATAGATGGGGAAAGTGTAATCTAACAATTTATTTCTCACTCAGAGGCATTTTCTCAACAGTGGAATAGTATAATAGTAGTAATAATTTAAAAGTATTAAATTTCTTTGAAATTTCGCACAGAAACTATAGCTGCCATAATACCATATGGCTTGTGACGTCACTCCGTTAGTAAATAATACGATTTTGCAAAAGATTAGAGATATTTTAGAAAGAGAGTTTAAATATAGATATATAAATAATGAGTTGTAATCCGTATCATTGTTGTCATGTGCCTGAATGTCAGGATATGAGCGGAAATATGAGATAAAAGTTTAGAAGCGTATCAGTACTGAATATTTTTCAAGTTATTACTCTACCGTAGAGTAATAACTTGAAAAATATTCAAAGTAACAGCACCACAAACACGTAGTTTGTTTACAGAAGAAGTGTCAAGAATTATGTAACTATACAATTTATATTGCACTTAAATGAAAGGAAATCGACATGTCTCGTTTGCTTTTTACAAATTCTATCATCAAAATGTATTATTAGATTATTTCATACAATAGCCTATTGTTTTGGCATTCAATTCACTCATGCTAGAACTATATTAGGCCGACACAAATGTATGAGATGTATTCATGTGTGCGGTGAATGTATACACTAATCGGTTCACACGTTTCCAAGCTGTGGTAGGGAAAAGGCATGTGTATCTGGTGCGAACAATCACCACTCACGCGTGCGCGTCTCTGACGTGTATGTCGGCCGAAAGGAGTCCTAGGCTCCAAGGATTTTCAAGTATCCGTTTATTAAAATAATCCATGGCGGTGGGTTAGCCAGGCGGTTAGCGAGGCAAGCACCCGTCTGTACATGATAATGTTACGACACACTCGGAAAAACTGAACACTGCACGCATGCCGAATGTGGGGCGAGGAACAGCAAGTGACAAAAAATATTTAGAAAACTAAATGTTTTACAACTACATTCAAAAGGAATTTATGGAACAATATCTGATCTTTATCGCGATTTTTTTAGATACTGAAATATTTTTTAAAAAATTATATAAATACATTTTCTTTGGCAGAAAACCCTTAGCTGTTTTGAAAGCCTTTGAGGTTTAGTGCCCCATTACTTAATAAAATATGTTATCTTTATTCTATTACATTTGTCACAAAACATTCCACTTCCCACAGTTCAGCGTGTCGCGAGCTCACCGCATCTGGGCGGTCCCGTTTGTCGGGCACCATGAATATAGGCGGCCCGTACTGCCTGCAATCGCACCCCATCTCCATCTGTCGTCCGCCAAATGTTGTTAAACTTCATTGTTTGTATACCATTAGAAAAAGGATCAATGCAATGGAGTTTCGAATTGCCTTGCAATTAAATTGTTTCTCCCATCTTAAGTCTCCATGCAGAACTAGTAGGCGACGGGGGTAGCCGACGGAACCACCGTCTTCCTTACAAAGAATGCCTTTATCCTCACTATCGTTAACTTTCACACATCGGCAATTTTTAACCACCCATGACACACATTGTTTTCAGTGTTCACAAGGCTCAAGTTTGGGTATCACCCGTTTAGTTAGAACACAATTTTTCAGCTACCCGTACCGCTAATGTGATAATATAATATATAATACTCACAGCAGGGTGTGGATGAGGTAAGTAGGCCGGGGGCTGCTGTGCCGCGGCGGCCGCTGCCGCCATCATCGCGTACGGCACTGCCGCCACCTGCGGGTAACATTGCTACTTCCTACATAACCTTGCTCTTTTACAAGTACACTGAAATAACTTCAGGAATAACAACAGAGGAGAGAAAGAGAGAAATATAATTATTGGCACATAAACAAGATCATGAATACATCTATATTAACTTAAACTAATAAGTACACAGGTAGGTACTTAATAATTGTGCCTAAAATCAGAACTTATGCCTGGTGGCAGTAATATAACTTAATTGAAAGAAAGAAAATATGTTTTAGATTGGGTTGCAATAATCACAGACTCTTTTCTCTTTAGAAACGTGTAGGTCGGTCACCAATCGTCTGAAGATGAGATGGAAATAGTATTTATCAAAGGTCGTTGGGAGTCATTGGTTGCTGGCGGTATAGAGCCAGTCCTTGGCTTGATATAAAAATGTTCTACTAATTCGGTAGACATTACCAGTTGTTTTAAAATAAATGGCACATATGATAGGTAGGTAGTACGTACCATAGGAGGCGGTGGGTGCGGCGCAGGGACATAGCTGACGCCGGGCCCCATGACGCTGACGCCGCTCAGGTTCATGCCCACGCCGCCCACGCCCACTCCCACACTCACGCCCACGCCTGACGGAGTGCCAGGGGTATGTGGCCTGTCAAACATAGGTTTCTATTATAACATGCATTACATATTATGTACCATTTTAGAGAGGAAAGATTTTCTATATCTCAGTGAACCGCTCCCAAAATCGTTCAGTGCATTCAAGTGTATTATTTATATAACAACCATAGGAAATATTTTGCGATGTTTAACTCGAATCACACTAAAACGTTTTTTTATGTCAATCCAAAATCATTACACCCGGAAAATTACACTAAGAAGTTTGTATGTACTGTTTTTAACTTTAGTTAAATAAGATAAGGACGAATTGCCTTAAGCAGACTGCCTAAGATGTTGCTGGCACTGGGTATTTTGTTTGAGAGCTGGATTATTTTACTATTCTTTGATTAAGAGTTATATTTTACTCAAATTTCTTCCTTGTCTATACTTAATAATAATTTCATAAAGTTATTTAGTATATTAGTATGTACGCCAGCAAGTCAAGCTATCCAAAACTGTCAAATTTTCCCAATTGAATATGAACCTTATTAGTTTGTCTTAAAGTTAAAAATCAATCAAAGAAATTTGACAGATTGTGGTAGCTTGATGTGCTGCCTCTGTACGCAGGGGGTAATCTTAAGAAGTAATAATCTGATACTGAAAATTAGTACAGATATAGAGCTACACTACCGCAGTGTGGCATAGGCTATGTTTAATAATTATGATCAGACCGACACAAACGCAGTTGACAAACTCACCGACTGTGGTTTGGAGTGCTGGGGCTGCGCGGCGTGAAGGGCTTGGCGGCGGGGTTGAACTCCTTGGCGTTGGGGTTGAGCGTGGACTTCTTGATGGTCGCCACCACGCGCTCCATGCTCGGCGAGATGGACGACGGCGGAGACGTTGACGGCGCCGAGCGCTCCTCGCCGCCCACCGGGGACTCGCCCTTTGGGGCCGGCCCACCCTGCTGCTAAAATTAATAATACGGTATAAAGCAGAGGTTACTCCACATTTCAGTTCCACTTCGCGGTAATATTTGTAAGACAATAAATTGCCCAGTATCTTGCTATACAATAATTGGATTATTTTTTAATAGGTGTTAATAAAAGCCTTTTGAATGATAGTGTTTTAACTTTTTGACCGCCACGGACGTGTATAGACGTCAAATGAAAACTTGCTCACGACGCCAACGACGGCATGGCACGTCAAAAATACCATTTTTTTTCTAGTTCAAAATACATAACTATACAACATTTTTGTTATTTTTTTATCTATTATTAAATACTAGAATTTGTCGCTTGGCGTAGAAAACACGGATTTTCGTTATTGACGTGGCGGTCAATAAGGTTAAGGCATTGCATGGAAGATTATATCTTGCATGAAATAGTAATTTCCTCTCTGTTTCTGTGGTATGTATATAAATGTAATGTATGTACCTTGTGCGCGCTGGGCGGCGTGTGTTGCTTGGGCGGTCGCTTGGCGAGAGGCTCGGCCGCCAGCACGTTGGCCGACACCTCCGGCGGGCTCGGCGCCGGCGCAGGCTGACTCTGACAACACAACACATCACATCACATCACATCACATCACATCACATTACTATCTCTAACTTATAATATAATCAAACAACCAAGCTTTTGTGTTGGGGTCTGTTTTCGGTCTAACTGAATGCGAATATCAATATTGTACTCCTTAACCACCTAATTCCTAGGCAGTACCGATATCCTAAGGACAGATTGGTTGAGTGGGATTCTGACCACCACTAACGATTGTCATACGTATTCGTATAGCAATCGGAATCGACGCAAATACAGTATATTATTATTTCTTTATGATAGAGGGAGGCAAGTGTTCAAGCGGGTCACCAGATGGTAAATGATCACCGCCGCCCATTGACACCCACAACACCAGAGGGGTTACAAGTGCGTTGCCGGCCTTTGAGATAAGAATAGGCTCGGTTCTTGAAGGTAAGTTATCGTAAGGTTACAATAAGAGTGTTAAAGAAGGACTCTACTCTACAGTCACTAAATTAAAAAAAGATTGCGTCAACACATTTGTTGAAGTAAGAAAGTATTGGGTCAGGATTATTCCATATAAAATTTGCTATGATGAAATACGAGAATCGGGTTTTCTTTGAAAGTACTAAAGTCCCTCATTATACTAACCTAGTGGTCATAAACGTAACTGAGGTATTAGGATCGACCCTAGGACGAGCAGTTTTATTACCTTTTTCAGTAGCAGCAGTAGCAGGAGTTTAATTTTGTGGCCGGTTAATAATAACAGGCTCGCTTCCTATCAGATGGGACCTAATCATATCGGCGCATGTGTGTACTTTAGTACACCTAACCCTTTGGTAAATACAGTCGTGAATTGTTAGTGAATTGTGTTAGTTACCGGTGGCTGCGGGTTGAGCGCGGGCTGCGGCTGTGGCGGCAGCTGCTGTGGCGGGCCGCCTCCCGCGCCTGACACCAGCTTGAAGTCCTGGCTGAACTTGCGCAGGTCCTGAACCTACACACAACCATTACGATACGATTAATTGAGAAATATTATGGATATTGCTTGCTAGAATGGGGTTCTACAATTTTTGTCCTTTAGGAATTTATGTTTACAAACTCATACATATATGGCACAAAACCAATTACTAAAAACCCTATTCAACTACGGCTACCTTACACCAACACAAAAACTGAATAACACAACCAAACTAATTAATACCACTCAAACATACATTACTGTACACTTATTACATTTAAGTAAAAAAGATATGCACACTATTATAAAATTTACAAAAAATTACAAAGTTCACAAAATGAACCTAAGACGCATTCACGACATTAAATTATACGCACTAAGCACAAACTACGGTAAAAAGAGTATAATGTATGAAGAATCTAAATTATACAATAAATTTCCGAAAGACTTTACAGAAATAAAATCAATGACTACTTTCCAAAACTACTAAAATTCTTTAATGAAAAATTCATATAAAATGCAAAATGCAGTAATATACGCAAGCCAATTCCAGCTATGCTGTTTTTATTGGACGCTACTGGCAACTTGTCATAATAATTGTTCTTTTTTTGTAACCTCCCAACAATATTAATAATAAATAATCTTGGTCAATTTTACACAGCACCATCTAGTCCCAAACTAAGCAGAACTCATACTATGGTTACTAGACTTTGATTAAGTATACTTTTTTTGTAAATACATGCCTACTTTATAGTACATAAGAAAAAATATTATTTACTTAGTATCCATAATCTCATGTAAGTGAATTAATTATATTTTTATGAGAATAAAGTTATCTCAAACCTAAAATTTATGTAGATATTTATGAACTCATAACTTATATTGTCAAGATATACAATATCAAAATAGTTTCTTGATAGACGTGATAATTATGGCACACAGTGTTTATACAAAGTACGTGCAGGGCATAAGTGTGTGTGTGTGTAGTGTGTAGCGTGTAGTGTGGTGTATAGCGTGATGTGTGTAGTGTGTAGCGTGCAGTGTGGTGACGTAGTGTGTAGCGTGATGTGTGTAGTGTGTAGTGTGTAGCGTGTAGTGTGTAGTGTGATGTCTGTAGTCTGTAGCGTGTAGTGTGCAGTGTAGTGTGTAGCGTGATGTGTGTAGTGTGTAGCGTGTAGTGTGATGTCTGTAGTCTGTAGCGTGTAGTGTGCAGTGTAGTGTGTAGCGTGATGTGTGTAGTGTGCAGCGTGTAGTGTGGTGTGTAGCGTGTAGTGTGTAGTGTGTAGTGTGTAGCGTGTAGTGTGATGTCTGTAGTCTGTAGCGTGTAGTGTGCAGTGTAGTGTGTAGCGTGATGTGTGTAGTGTGTAGCGTGTAGTGTGATGTCTGTAGTCTGTAGCGTGTAGTGTGCAGTGTAGTGTGTAGCGTGATGTGTGTAGTGTGCAGCGTGTAGTGTGGTGTGTAGTGTGTAGCGTGTAGTGTGATGTCTGTAGTCTGTAGCGTGTAGTGTGCAGTGTAGTGTGTAGCGTGATGTGTGTAGTGTGTAGCGTGTAGTGTGATGTCTGTAGTCTGTAGCGTGTAGTGTGCAGTGTAGTGTGTAGCGTGATGTGTGTAGTGTGCAGCGTGTAGTGTGGTGTGTAGTGTGTAGCGTGTAGTGTGATGTCTGTAGTCTGTAGCGTGTAGTGTGCAGTGTAGTGTGTAGCGTGATGTGTGTAGTGTGTAGCGTGTAGTGTGATGTCTGTAGTCTGTAGCGTGTAGTGTGCAGTGTAGTGTGTAGCGTGATGTGTGTAGTGTGCAGCGTGTAGTGTGGTGTGTAGCGTGTAGTGTGTAGTGTTGGTACCTGCAGGTCGTCGTGTCGTCGGTCTGGAGGCGCGTGGTGTCGCGGCGGTCGGCCGTGTACATCGCCCGGCGGCGGCGGGTTCTGCCCACAAACATATTAATTTAACGCTTTATCCTCGAATGAAATAACACAATCAATGACAAATCTCTTTAAATGTGTATCTCGAAAATACCAATAAATAAACCTTTTCCCATTAAAACTACAAATTAATCGTTGATTTTGTATAATATATATTTTTTATTGTACATACGTGATGATGGTGGGGTGGGAATCCCTGCCGCGGATGTGGTGCCCGCGGTTCACCGTTCACCTTATTTGCATTGATTGGTTGCCTGAAACAAAACGAGTTAATTTAATATATACAAACTTCTTTTTCCTGCTTAAATATACTTCCTGGTATAAATATTGATATTTTGTTATTTATTTGAGGGAAATGTCAACCACGACACTTCGAGATTAAATTGAATCCGAACATTAATTTTATACAATTTAAAATACCTATCTTCAAACTGTTCAACAAGTTTTGTATGAACTAATTAGAATGTTGATGTTATATGCTTTTATGGCAATTCACTATAGCTGGCTTAGGACTTGCTATGCTACGAATGGATTAACGAAATCAGTTTTACAACAATAGATTTCGGTTGTCGAACCGAGAGGCATATTATCAGTTCGTTTGGGCTTCAATCTTCATTTAACACCACCATCTTTTGACCGCCACGGACGTGTATAGACGTCAAATGAAAACTTGCTCACGAAGCCCAACGACGGCATGGCACGTCAAAAATACCACTTTTTTTAAGTTCAAAATACATTATCTATATATAAATTTCTTGTTTTTTTTTACCTATTATTAAATACTAGAATTTGTCGCTTGGCGTAGAGAACACGGATTTTCGTTATTGACGTGGCGGTCAAAAGGTTAAGATGAGTATAGTTAGTTTGTATATAATATAGTGTGTATGTGTATACGTACTGGTGCGGTTGGTGCGGCGGGAAGGGCGGCACGTGGTAGCCGGCCTGCGCCGCCTGCGCGTGTGCCGCCTGCACGTGTGCCGCCTGCGCCTGCGCCTGTGCCGCCTGTGCCGCTTGTGCCGCCTGCGCCGCGTAACTCTTGCCGCCCGCGCTCGCGCCCACGCTCATAGGTTGCGGCTGCAACAGAATAATGGGCATGTCACGCACTGGTATACAATAGAAACTAATTGATCAAATATTTCCTAAATCTTCTGTTGTTTTTTATTACTACCTAGTACCTGCCGAGAAGTACCTTTTAAATACAATAGTATGATAATTTTTGAATAATAGAAATTTGGAAGTAGAAGACCTTTAAAACACTGGGTAAAAGGTAAAGAGTTAGTTTCCCTAAAAATGAGGCTACACACTAATCAAAACTGACCCTTCACTGTTATTTGATATGAATGAACGCTATTGCTATGACAAATGCAGCATTGGTAAACGCAAAATGAAATTATTATCCCAAAATCCCACAAATCTTAATTTATTTAGATTATTTATTAAGATTTCTGGGAAAAGTTACAATTTTAGATATGAATAAAACTAACTAAATGCAATTTTAACGTTTGTTTCCAGTGATCATGATTATAAGCGATGGTAAGCGAGGTATGATGTTGTATATAATATAATATGTAAAAGTAAGTACGGTATCGTCGTGTCGACGGTCTGCGGGCGGGGTGAGATGTGGGCGAGGCGCGCGGTGGTCCTTGTCCTTGGCGGCGGGAGGCGGAGCGGCCGGCGGCGGCCCGCCCCGCACGCCCGACGACGGTGGGGACCCGCCGTTGTTGGGTGGGCCCGGCTTCACTAGCTTGCCAGTCTGGTGACAAAACGAAAAATTAACATTTATATACACTAAATATCAAGATAGGTACTTTATAATCCCCACTAATGAGTTTAGAATTATCAATGAAATTGAAGGTCAGTGTGTAATGACACTGCTTAGTCTCTGAATGGCTGATTGGCACGGTACCTTGGCCATGACTGAGCCTAGCCTATCATCCCGATGACTTAGGTACCCCTAATTTTACAATACCTACTTTCCTACCAATATTATAAATGCGGAACAAACTCCGTCTGTCTGTTACGTTTTCACGCTTAATCCGCTGAAACGATTTTGATAAAATTTGGTACTTACAGAGATAGATGGAACCTTGGAGAAGGACATAGGTTACCTATTGTCTCAAAATGACAACTACTATAAGGAAATTCGTTGCAAATGTTGGAATAGGAAGAGGAAATATTTTAATTTTATAAACATGTAAGTATTAATAAAATATTAGTAAGATAGCTTATCTTCAGTAGCTGAAAATAGAACAGATTAGTGCCGCTTGTCGTAAGATCAATATAGGTGTCACTGTGAAGAATACTCATAGATGTTAAGAGAGGAGAAATCCCATGGTCAAATTTTATTTAATATACAATATGCAGTATTACAAAATAACACATTTTAATTTACAGTTTTGTAGTTTTGTAGGATTTTAGTGTTTGGTTTAAAAAAAAACTGACTACCTAACCTACTAAGTTTCGCACTTCGGCTTTTAACCGTAACATAATTAGTACATAATATTGTTAATGTTTTAATATTTCGGAATTGTTAATTTTAATTTCAGAAACATTTTCCATTTTGGACCAACTGCGACTTGGACAAACAGCGAATTGGACCCACTGCGTATTGGGCAAAATCTAAACTAGCCTTTTGAAGAAAAAGCCATAGCAGTTTGAGTTGACCAGTCCTCAACCATTATTTACGAGCTGAATTGGGTATCAGGTATTATAAATTCACTATTTCTCCTATTGTATATTGTAGTGAGAAAATCTAATATATAAAATTCTCGTGTCACAGTTTTCGTTGCCATACTCCTCCGAAACGGCTTGACCGATTTTGATGAAATTTTTTGTGCTTATCGGGGAGGTCTGAGAATAGGCCAACATCTATTTTTCATACCCCTATTTTTTTTTTATGGCAAAACAACGTTTGTGGGTCAGCTAGTAAATTATATTATTATTATGTCCTTGTCCTATATTGTTATTATTATTTCTCCGACATACCTGCATGTTCTTCCGCTTGTTGGGAATGACGTATTTGCCGGCACTAGAGGCGGCGTCCTGCGGCCGTACCACCGCCGCGTACCGCTGTTCTTCGTCACCGTTCTCGAGCTCAATGCGGGCCTTCGACGACGCTGCGCTTTCAATCTCCGCTGCTATTTCTTCAGCTTTTGCTTCTGCGTCCCTGGTGTTCAAAGTACATATTTTTAGTTTATGTAGATTTAGGATATCATAATATCCTTGTATAATATCTTTACACCTGTTGTAAAATAGATTTTTGTGTCTAGTCATATGCAAGAATAAACTTCTGTTTAAAGTATACTTAACTGAGCTGGTATGATAGCCTACATTTTGGGTTTAAAGTAAGACCCTGCGTAACTACAGAAACTCTACCATTACATTACATCGCTAACATTTAATTTCCCAAGGAAGTTATTTTTCTAATGAGAACACATCATAACAAATGCTTGTGAGTATTTTAATTAGTACATTAAGTTACAAATACAATGTTTTGTTTAACTTACCTATAATCCTGAGTATCTTTCCTCTGCAGTGGCAGTGTGTAACCAGCTAACGAGTGGTCATAGGTGCTGTGCACTCCGTACACCTCCTCGTTCTTGCGGAACATGTCGTTCGCGTCCCAACCGTTGGCGCGGTGGTCGAGCTCGAGCTCTTCGAGCAGCGCGTCACCGTTCAGTTGAGGGGACGTTTCTCCCAGTTCGGCGTCGCAGCCGTCCCAAGGTTCCAGGTAGCGATCCTCGCCTGTCCTGCCGTTACCTGCGGCGACACCTGGTGCGAAAAAAGTGGTACAAATACTCGTAATATGGGAGTAAATCAGTGAATTCTATGCTGATCATTATGATTCAGATGGAGATATTTTTGAAGTAGTAGACGTCTGCTGCTGAATGCCGTCTGGGTCAGTACCACCGGATTGGGTTAGCAGGCTAACGTAGCCAGCGAAATTACTGGACAAATGAGACTTAACAATTGAAGTCTCAAGATGAAACAGCTCGCGCCCATTGCTTGGGTCTAGTGTTGAGGCTGTGGTTGCCGCTTACCATGACGCAGTCCGTATGCTTGTTTTCAATCTTAGTACGTCGATACAAAAATGGATAGCTTTTTTTAATAAAAGAAAACCGACTTCGAGCATTGTGTAAAAAAAAACTCGAGTTGAATTAATACATATATTTATTTATTTATTTAATGCTTTATGCACAACAAATTGTACAGAGGCGGACTTAATGCTAAAAGCATTCTCTACCAGTCAACCATAGGGTGATACAGAGACAAAGCGTGGCAGATGCATTAATCAGTCATACTGAAAAAACGTTGATCCATATTAAATGCTACTTAAATATCTACTAAGTTTATACTATAATACATACATAAAGTATTCATTTATATAAAATAAAATACATAAATAAACAGTAATAAATACATACCTAACAAATTCATGAATTTAAATAAATATTTATATATATATATATTATAATAAATACTACAAAATATCAGTGATGAGATGATTCTGCCAATTTCTTTCGAAGATACTCACGAACTTTCGTTTTAAACGAATAACGACTAGTTGCCATCCTGATTTCCACAGGGAGCGCATTCCACAGAAGTATAGACTGTACGAAGAAAGAAGAATGCAGAAAGTCAGAATGATGAGGAGGACATTGTAAGAGACGATTAAATGAAGAGCGAAGATTTCTATTATTAATAGTACATAAAAAAATAAAATGTGATAATAAATAAGTAGGAGAAAGGGGAGAATCGAGAATAGCGTATAACGTCGTCAATGCTCTCAGCTCTCTACGTTCCCGAATCGGTAACCACTTTAAGAGTACACGATATTCTGAGACGTGGTCGTATTTACGAAGATTGAATACGAATCGAATGCAGTTATTCAGAAGGCGGTCAAGCTTGTTGAGAAGATCTGCATTCAGGTCGTAATAGCACACATCACCATAGTCGATTATAGGAAGAATTAGAGTCTGCACAAGCATCACCTTTACATTACATGGGAGTAAATTTTTTAATCGGTACAGAGATCGCAACGTTCCGGTGACTTTCTGGCTTACATGCGCTAATTGCGCCCGCCAATTAAGGGTAGCATCGACATACAAACCCAAATCTTTAACGTCAGGGCTTAACGGTATTATTGTTCCATTGAAAATAACAGGCGGCAGGGAACAGCTGTCGACTTTGCTTATATTTCGATGACTACCTACAACTATGGCCTGGCACTTAGCGGGATTTACCGCCACACCAAACCTCTCTGACCAATGCTGGATAGCTGTTAAATCTGAGTTAATTTTATTAACGACGGTCGATATATTCTCAACAGTCCCTTGGCAATACAATTGTAGGTCATCAGCATAAAGATGATACGCACACCGAAGCTCACGAGTTAAGAGGTTTATAAAGATAGAAAATAACAGAGGAGAAAGAATACCGCCTTGTGGAACGCCGGCCTCAAGATCACACCAAGTCGATGAAGACTCACCAGCATGAACCGACTGCTGACGCTCCCGAAGATAGGAAGAAAACCAACCCAGCACCTCATGCGAGACCTTCAGGTGGGAAAGGATAGACAGCAGGATTTCATGATTGACCGTGTTAAACGCATTTGAAAAATCTACGAGCACCAGTACAGTGATTTTCGTGTCCTCCATACCCTCTCTGATGTCGCCAATCACTTTCAAAAGGGCAGTAACAGTACTGTGCCCGGGTCTGAACCCTGATTGAAAAGGGCTTATTAAGGAATTACAGTGTATAAACTGAGCGAATTGTTTATGAACACAGGCCTCAAGGACCTTGGATAGAAAAGGAAGGATGGAGATTGGACGGAAATGGCAAGGAAGAGCAGGGTTAGGTGTCTTCGGCAAAGCCCTTACGTAAGCTCTCCGCCACAAGGTAGGAAATACACCAGAGTCAAGAGAGTAGTTAATGATATGAGAGATAGCAGAAAGGAGATGGTCAAGGATTATCAAAATCATGCGGCGGGAAATGTTATCACACCCTACCGCATTAGATTTAATAGATAAGATGATCTTTTTGATCTCACTAGGGTTTACTGGGCTGAAGTGAAAAGGCTCAATATCTGGACGCGTCAGACCAAAAATATAACTAAGAGTCTGTTGTTTGGTTAGGCTATCTATGATAGGGACGGTGGAGAAATGACGGTTAAGATCACCTAAACCAAATGTAGGAGGAAGGTCCAAATGCCGCGGTTTGCCAATGCCTAGAGTTCCGAGGAATTTCCAGACATCGGCAGAAGATGAAGAAGTAATGTTATCAAGGATATGGCGGCGTTTAGCGTTGCGTATCATCTGATTACACCGATTCCTTGCAAATTTGAAAAAAGTCCAGTTGTCATCAGTACGATCTCTTTTGAACTTACGGAACGCACGATCTCTTCTCCTCATAGCCATCTGAATTCCCCTAGACATCCAGGGAGCAGGCGATCGCTTCAATTTGACTTTCCTGATGGGAGCATGTACATCATAAAGTTCAATCACTTTATGATTAAAAAAATCAACCTTATCATCAATTGTAACAGCACCCACCAGGGGCCTCCAATCAATATTAGAAGCATCTTCGCCAAGTTTACCGACGTCCATTCGAGCAAAGCAACGCCTATGCAGAATCCTAGGAGCAGGCTTTGGTGGTTTAAGGATGTAAGATAGGAAAATAAGGTCGTGGTGAGAAAAAGCAGGAGCAACATGTTGACCATGAGAGGACACAAGGGAGGGATTCGAGGTTATAATTAAATCGAGCCAAGTGTCATCACCAACAGTATTATGGTGTGTGGCTTGAAGTGGTAATAGATGTAGACTTGCCGACTCGATAATATGCAGGAGTTTACAGGATCGGGGGGATTTGTGTGCTAGGATGTTCGTGTTGAAATCACCCATAATGATGTGGTGCACATACTCAGAACCCAAAGATTCCAGTACTGATTCGAATTCAGTGAAGTAATCAACATTGGGGGGACAATAGACAACACCAAGTATAGTTTTCACACCCTTGACACAAACCTCTAGGAAAAGAAACTCAGCAGCAGATGAATTACTACAAGAAGAAAATAAAATTTTATAAGGAAAGTCACTGCGTAAGTAGATAGCCACACCACCCCCTCTTCTACCAACTCTATCATTTCGGATGAGTATGTACCCAGGAAGAGGGTAAGTGGTTGACAATAAGGTAGGTTTGAGCCAAGTTTCAGATATCAGGATGGCATGAACATTACAGTTATAAAATGTATCATACAAGTCACTGAAATGACTTGCAACACTTTGTGCATTAATGTGACAGACATTCAGTAGATGTCCAGATTGCTGAGTAAACTTGCGTTCTAAAAAATCACCAAGAGTATCAGTCACTGAACAAAAACTTACATTTCCAGAAGAGGAAACAGATTCATTGGCAGAATAGAAGGAATCATCATCAGACATATCGTAAAATAAATATTATACTAAAGTAAAATAAAATAATAAGCTAAATAAAAACAGAGTAAAAATTAAATAAAAACATATATCGCATAATAACGGATCCATGTGGACGACGTTCACGGGGCATCCATTTGTTGTATATCAAAACCTTCTCCAGTATATAACAAATACTTTTCTGTAACCCGCATCAAAATTGGTTTAGCCAATCGCGGACAAACATACATACAGGTCCAACTGAGAACCTCCTTATACATATAAGTCGGTTAAATCCTTTTAACCGACAAGGAAATTATTCACGTCTTCTTTGGGACAAATATTAAGAGTTCTGTGATACGGGTCGCTAGTAAGTGAACAATATCTGCATTCCGTATTTACGTGTCTGACAGGTTCCCGCTATTTTGCTGTTTTGATGATTACGTTAAAGGACAATACGAACGGATTGGCGGCTGCGACGTATTCTTCTTCGTGCTTTTGCACACATGCGAGCTACATTTAAAGCCTCTACTAAGTATGACTCTCGGTAAGTTTTTGCGCCTGTAAAGTTCACAGCAAATTAAGTGTCATTTTCAGAACTGTATATTAATTAGGTATAATCCGTAATCGGTTACTCACGGCGTAAGATAGCCAACAAACACCCAACATAGTAGGGTCGGCTAGCTTTTACCGCATACGTGAACTCTTAGTCACCTGCCTACACTATATTTGCTTATCTCAAGTGGATTTGCCCACCACTTCAATAAACTAACTAGGTACAGTTAACTCTTCAAGTTTTTACACATACTGGCTAAACTAAGTCCTTAACCTTTTGACCGCCACGGACGTGTATAGACGTCAAATGAAAACTCGCTGACGACGCCAACGACGGCAGGGCACGTAAAAAATACCACTTTTTTTTTAGTTCAAAATAAAAAATACGTTTATAAAAATTTGTTGTTTTTTTTTACCTATTATTGGATACTAGAATTTGTCGCTTGGCGTAGAGAACACGGATTTTCGTTATTGACGTGGCGGGCAAAAGGTTAAACAAGTAGATTTATTTCTGACTCTTAGGTATGCGACTATTAAACATTGAAAAAAACTCAGACCATGGACGCTGTAAAGGGTCCGAAACGACGGGATTAATAATATCAATATATAATTATAACGCGATAAAATCCGTAAAAAATTGTTTTATTTCAAGTAGATGTTGTTTTGATGTATTAATAAAGCAAGGGAGAAAGCAATCCTGATCGCTTCATGTAACTGAATATAATCACAGTAGATAACTAGACAACGTGAATCCAGGCCTTTATATTGGGAGATTAGAATACTTATGTACAGACGCCAACGGATCAAGCTATCCAAAACTGTCAAATTTTCACAATTGAAAATGAACCTTATAACTTTGATTTAAAGTTGAAAATCTATCAAAGAATAGATTGGGGTAGCTTTATGTACTGGCCTCTGTACATACACTACAAGAAATTTAAACATGCTGGTTCCAATTGGGTTCTGTCACTTGTAGCACTGCTGGTGAGGGCCCCCTCTCCACACTCATGTTTATAAGCTAGTCGAAAACCCGAAACGTATTCGAGGCAGCTTTACCATTTTTTATCAGTTACAGCTAACAGTTTAGCTACGTACCCTAGGCTTCTTTTTTTTTATTCACGATTGGCCTACGCTTGACTTCGCCTGATGTTAAGCGACACTGCGATCTACGGTGGAGCGCACTTGCCTAGAAGAAACCGATTCCCTTTCTAAGTTTTCACATGCACTTACCATTAAACTTGCTTGATATAGCACTGTCAGTTTGGAACACGTCATGGGTGGCGTACTCAAGGTCAGAGTCCTTTGCCCTGATGGACACAACATCCTGCGGCTTGAAGATAAGCTTCTCAACTACTGAGTCAACCGCCACCACGCCCTCCTGGTCTACGCGGTGAGCCACTTCTAGCACAACCTGGAAATGCAAAAGGGAAATAAAATTATTATGCGATTTGAAACCGCTGAATGAACGTTTTCAAGCTATCACGCGGCATGCGATGTGCCCATGAGAGCCGGGGAATTATTATTATGGCCAGGCATTAATAAGTGCTGATAGATCCTGTTTAGTCTTTCAACTCTTCAGTTTTGATGTTAAAATGAATCCACTAGCCATGTCATTTTTAGAGTTCCGTATCCAAAGAGTAAAAACGGGACCCTATTACTAAGACACGACTGTCCGTCCGTCCGTCTGTCACCAAACTGTATCTCATGAACCGAAGCTAGACAAGTTGAAATTTTCACAAATGATGTATTTCTTTTGCCTCTATAACAACAACTGAAAACAGAATATAATAAATATTTTCAGAGGGGCTCCCATACAACAAACGTGTTTTTTTTGCTCGATATTAATAACGGCAACAGATAGACGCTTGAAATATTCACTGAATATTGAGTTGTATATTCACTTTAAAAATAAAAACAATAAAATTAAAATAAAATAAATATTTAAGGGGAGCTCTGGTACGGAACCCTTTGCCAGTTTTTTAAACTAGGATTAAAAATAGGACAGAAATAGGAGGATAGAAAAGTAATCTACGGGAGGGTTCCCGTAGATTTTTACTTTTAGTCCTATACATTTTAAAACCTTTCTGGTAACCTTTAAATACCACGTTTAAAATTGTCTACATTGCTGATCGTGGAATACTAAAAAGGTCCCATATATTCTAGTTGATAGATACCAGCATCCGTATATCTAATAGTTAGAAGTAGTTAAATAAAAGAGATCGGGACTGTTCGCCTATGAGCCCTTTTGTGTCACAGTGGACTACGGACTTCTTCCTGTTAGGTTAAATCTTTTGTAGAGATTGGACACGTTCACTGACATCTACCGAGTTTTAGTTGTTAGTGAACGTGTCCAATAACGTACTACGTATGTATCTTTATTATTAGTAAACTTTCATATCCTAAACATACCATCACGCCTGCATTGACATTAGCAGAGGTGTACTAAAGTACCCATAGTTCGCCGGTATGTTTACGTCACATGCAATACGGGGCGAGTCTATTGCCATTAACCGGGTATAAAATCCAAACTCCAGAGCTGCTACTGAGAATTCCATAGACTAGAAAACTTAATAACACCCCTCGACCTGGGAATCGAAACTAGAACTTCAAGCTTAGCAGTCGCGCTTAAGATCCATAAGCTAATGAGGTATTAAACTTTCACCTACTTATATCTAAACAAAGTGCCACAGAACCGTTGTCAGAAACCAACCCTGACAAAACAAACTTATTTTATCTTTAACAAACGTTATCTTTAAAGATACAGCGGTTATCAATCAATAGATGCCTTACCATGTATAGAGGCCAGTACATCAAGCTACCTCAATCTGTCAAATTTCTTTGATAGATATTCAACTTTAATGCATTATAATGTTCATATTCAATTGGGAGAATTTGACAGTTTTGTATAGCTTGACTGTACTAAATGCTTTAGCAGTAAAAACGAAACGCGTGTTAACTCAAGAGCCCCATATTTATAGGCCCACTTGAAATAGAACATGACTTAGCTTGGAATTAGAGATGAATTCTTGAAGATATATTTTACCCTTATGGTTTTTTTTTTATCACAATCCTTAAATGACGTCATTACTTTTAACCAAACCTTTTATCTTTTACTTTTTTTAACCAAAATACATATACAAATCAATACTAACCACGTGACAATCCCGTAGTCGTTCTGAACAACACTAACACAAAGGTTGGATTTCTCAGCCACAAGACAAAGAAACACTGCACGACAATATACATCCGTGAAATATTCAGCTTTATGACATTGCTCTAAGCACACGCACTATATCTTGTATCTCGCAAAAGTACTATTAGTTATTAATTTAACTGTCTAGTATTTCCAATTAAAAATAAACTATTTGACACACGGTTTTTCTCAGAATAAAGTATGGTACTGGTGTTTACAATAATCTATGTTGGTAATATAAACACCAATCGACTTATAAATGCATTGTTCTGAATGTGCCGCTATTGTTCGTAATTTATTAGGGGCTTCAGTCTCAAAATATACTTTATGAACGAACGTCGGATTGTCATAGCTGAAACCTGTAGAATAAGACGAGACGTACGGGTGAATGTACTTTCATTCTTAAATCAAAATGGCTTATCTATCTAAAGCGAAATATTGCTCTCTCATTTACTCATGTCTCAGTTGTTATAGGTAGCTATCCAAAAAGGTTTCATATGAACGAAGTTCTGGCCTTTTTCAATGGAGATCATACTTATTATCATGGTTACCACACTACGCGAGCTTCCGTAGAGATCTCGTACTAAGACATAAAGACACATTTTTGAATTTGTTTAAAGTAAAGCAAAAACGGGGTCCAAGATAGGATACGATATTCAAGTACATAATTATACATACACATAACGAAACATGGTAAAATCTTTTAGCGCCGCACAACTTGCTAAATTGTTTCACCCCGTGAAAAGCTGCTTTAATATAATATGATTCAATATAACAGAATATTTTTTAACACATCAAACCTACTTTACTGCTGTAGGTATGTAGACACAAGTCAATAAACAATACAAACATGTAATATAAACTTAATTTCACTCAATACCTGAAGTGTTTTGCTGTTACTGTTTCCATATCAACAATTTTTTGTAATGAAGTTGGGAAACCACTCAAAGTTATTAAAATTTATAATCTTCGCTTCGAAAAGATAATTGACAAGAAAAAAAACTACGTAAAGTAAGTTGGTTTTCTAATCTTGTACCAAATATAGTGTACTTATCACCTTCTTTTAGTGAGAGAAAGCTACGTGGCGAGCTGTTAAGGCGAGTCATTCCGTTGCCTAGAAGTATTGAATTAGTCAGCAAAGAAATAATCACTCGCACTAAATTAAGCCGGATACACACTGCCATTACCTACAGAAGTCTATCATGAGCTATATGGGATAGCTGTCCCTTAGTTCATAGCTCAGTCATATTAGAGTTCCCTTTTATTTCTTTAAATTTTGCCCCTCACTAGATTTTCTCCACTATCGTCGATGCGGCACTACTCCAAAGGTGTCGTCAAACTGTCGCCTTTCTCTGTTATATCCTGTACCTAATCGGTTTTCCAAATACACAAGTAAACATACAATTTATATTTTAGCTAAACTTTTTTGCACCATTAATCATCTAGTACTGCAGTTCCAATAGGCAATAAAGGCAATACAGGAGGCTGTAAGTGCCACCAGTGGAATCACATGTGTTGTCATCTTGAGATCTCTGCTGTGTCTTTGGCTACATTGCCTTTCAAACCGGAATAACGTTAGAAAGCACTTTACCATATACCACGTAGGGTTGTAAAGTGGTGGTACCAAAATATGCCAATTTAGCAGCATAATTCTACCAACACAGCAACCATATGAGGCATTGGAATTAAAAGCAGTTTTGCAGTAACTGAAACTACTGACATTAACCTACTCATATACAGCTTTATTAGAAGTGTTAACAGGACGTTAGCCGTTTCATTGCTATGTAATCTTTATTAGAAAAGTACCTATATTCACTGCCGGATAACTCTGACTGGCGTAATAAAAAATAACAATTATAATGATATTGTGTGTCATTGTCCGATTAGAGTAACACCGGTTATTAGGAAAGTCAAGGGTTAACGATGACACGCTTTCTGTACAAACGGCCATATCTTTTATGTTTACATCTTCTTAGAATTAAAGGAACATCGTGCCGGTCGTGTGAAAGTTAGCAAGAAATATTGTTTGTTGTTATCATCAAGCTAAACCAAATTGGATTGTTCTTTTTTGTATAAATTTGCGGCGAGCAGTGGATTGAAATAAGTTGACAATGATAAGTATTTGTTTGGGTCTCCAGTCCTTTTTTCGGCGCATTAGCTTAGCTGGGGATTTATTTAGACCGTCGTGGAATCCCACCGAACTATCTTTTTGCATATTTTTGGCATTTCCATGCTAAGATTTTAAAGTTATTTAGAAAAGGAAAAATTCGACCGCGGGCACCAAACTATCAACAGCACATTTTTTTGCTTTTTAATAAATTTTTAAAAAGGAGGTTCTCAATACCTTTTTATGTCTTATCTGTGTGTATGTTACTCGATATATTCCGATCCGTGAACCGATTTTGATGTTTCTTTTTTTCTTGTTCACATAAATTTGTTCGATGTCAAAGCATGGTTTGCAAGCAGGTTCTGACTTCTGAAGGTACCAGAAAAAGCTTGAAGTCGGTTCTCTTTACCTAAAAACTAAAAAGTTAATAATTGAAACGTAGTTTGGCGATCATTGCTACACTTCTCGGAAAACGATCGCTATAACATCCGATTTATCATATTCCGCTATTCCGGAAGTGTACGCTGTTTTCCAGCATATGTTCCGGAAGTATACGCTGTTTTCCAGCATATGTTCCGGAAGTATACGCTGTTTTCCAGTGTATGTTTTAACCTCATTCAAACTTATCTATTACAACTCTGATGACTAGCAATATATATTTCCTCAAAAATAGGATTTTCATATGAAAACCAGATCTTTTTTTATAGTACCGATAATCCGCATGACCATCCGCCACCAGGGGAGGCGGATGATCGGGAACAGGACAGTCGAAAAACCGCACTTTTCTTAACTTTCCCTATAGTCATGGCCATGAGGCCCGTGAAATATGCCACGACCACAGATAAATGAAATTAAAACCAGAACCTGAACCTGTAGGCTCTAGGCCCAGCCTCTGCGTCCATCATTAATTATCTATTCATTGCGATGCTTTATTCATTCATGTTTTCAAAGTCCAAGACATATGTATACGTTGTATTCAATAATTAAGCGGGGATTTCCTTATCCTAATATAAGCGCGTAGGTAATGAGCAAATAAACTTGGGAGTTCTAATGGGGAAGCCCCGTAATTCCCCAGTAAACGGCGATTATCTCATTTGCACATATCGATTTCATTCTGATAAATGGGTCTTTAGGTAAAAGTTCTATATAACTTCTTGACAAGGAACTAAAACATGATTTACATTAGTGCACACGCAATACATTTAAAACCAGAAAACATTAGATTATCATACAGATTCAATTAAATATGTAGAGATATTTAAATTTATTGTAAACTAATCCCACTCAAAAACGATTTATGAAACGTTTAAAAAAAGAGTTTTTCAAGACTGAACGTGTAACCTCCTTAGTCCTTACTATACGAAAATTAAGCTGTGGTCAGGATGTTAGAAGTAATTACTGCAATATACTCGTAATACTGGCTTACCGCCAGATTGCTGTCAAGTCTCCTCTATTCAATCTTTCAATAACTGATTTTGTTTAAGATATAAAACTCGACCAAATTCCCTTGAAATCACGTCTAGACGGAAAATCTATATGTAAATATAAAACCGTAGACATATTCAAAAGTGTATTGACACCATCATGCACACATCTACAGTTTTATTTTAATGCAGACGGTGACGTGCATAGGGTGTACCCTAGTCGTTAATAATAAACTATACACGTGTGTAATACCTTGACAACGGTCGGTAGTTAGGTGGAGAGACGATCGATATTGGTGCGAAGTGACATAGCCATTGCAATATTGGTGGGGGTTACGTGCAATATTTTAATAGCACGACGCGTTCACGAATCAGAACAAAATAAACATAGGTATTTGTTTTGTGTAATTGACACGTTATTCTAGAAGTATCTAATTATTTATTGATTAAAAAAAGTATTATTTATATGTATATTATATGTTATTGATGGTGATGATGATGGTGGATCTCTTGGCTAATTAATAACAGCTACGTTGATCAATCGATCTGAAAGGTTAAGCTGCGCTAGGTGCGGTCACTCTGTGGATGGGTGACCATTCTTAACACATCGAGTTGTCGAGGGTGTCCCAGTTGTCATAAGAACACCTATGGCAATTGTTAAGGCTAGTCGGAAGCCCAAAAAACCTGACAACCAGTTTATTGTCAGGATATCGGTATTCACAGAAATTGGTTTATGGCGGTCTGATGGCAGTCGCTTCGTGTAAAATACTGATATTCAGCCGCATCTGGTTAGACTGGAGGGCGACTCCAATGTATTTGGGAAAAGGCTTGAATGATGATTTAGTATTGATGGTTGGGATGTGTTGGATTTAGATTTAGTTTTCTTTCAACAAGGTAAATTGAGAAGCATTAATGTTCTACATTTGAACTTATGGTCTACGTTAAATAATCATCACAAGCGAATGATATATTTAGGTACAGACGCCAGCAGGTCAAGCTATCCAAAACTCTCAAATTTTCCCAATTGAATATAAACCTTACCGTTTTGTATTAAAGCTGAAAAACAATCAAAAAAAATTGACAGATTGTGGTAGCTTGATGTGTTGGCCTCTGTACTACATACAATTAATCGTGTTTGTTAAAATACCCAGTTAATTATAAATATTGATGTTATCTCAAAATGTCAATTGATCAAGTCAAGCTCACCTTAAACTTAGACATTTTAAATAGACTTCGTTAGAAGACAACAATGTTAATGGTTGTATTTAATTGAATAGTTATGATGAGTGGAAATGACAACACATTGTAAATTGCCCGCGTTTCTAATTGCTTGCTCATCACATACACATACTAATTATGTAGAAAAAGATGCAAGATTTATAAATGCCACTGAAGGGACATCATAGTCTGCTTGACAACTATTGAACATTGTACTAACAATCATCATCAACCCATATACTGTCCCACTACTGGGAACAGGTCTTCTCTCAGATTGAGACCCTTACGCTATAGACCATCACGCTGGCCTAATGCGGTTTGGCAGACTTCACACACCGTCGAGAAAAATCTCTAAGGTGCATGCAGGTTTCCTCACGATGTTTTCCTTCACCGATTAAGGGAGTGATAATTAATTATTAATACGCAAATTAATATGAAAAGACCTTTATTTAATTATGAAGAACAGCTATATTAGCCATGTTTGGCGGTAGCCATAGCCTAGTGATAGCAGGCCAGATTATGATTGAAAGCCATATTAAATTACCATAGTCCGATTGTGATCTTCTGTGAAAAAATATATTAGCTGATGAGATTTCCCAGTTTTCTTGGTTTAACCCGTATTGACCTGACAAGTAAAACATCGCACGGTGCTTTGAGAATTTAATGATGATTAAATTCTTATATTAATTAACTTCATTTGTGTATTACATAAGAAATCACAGTAATAAGTTTTTTGTTACAATCTGGACTTGTAACAGGCGCAAGAGTCATCAAACAGCTAACCACTATTTTAATACATATCTCAATGATTCTTGGAACAGTCAACACGCTACACATATTCTAATCTTTACTGGTACGAAGTTAAAGTTGATTATTACATGAACAGTTAATGATAATTACATCAACGGGCGATAGTGTTTCAGGAAATGTGTAGTTTTATATTTTGTTTGTCGCAATTGGATGAGGTGGGCTTTGTTTTGATTTGACAAAGGACTGTCTCAGGATTTCTAGAAGGTTCCTTTCATTGTTAAGAGGTCTTGCTCAATGCGACTGCGGTGATCTAGAGAGATCTATGTCACACTTGTTGTGTGTCCCTTGAGTCCGAAGACCTACACGAGGGACGATATCTCTCTCTATTATGTAGGTAAGGTAACGCTGTTGGGGTTAAACCCAAGATAAGAAGGGGGATAAGGTAAGGTTTAAACAAAAATAAAAAGGTATTATAGGTAACTGCGGTTAGTGTTGTTTTTAAAACTCAAAAGCCGTGGCAGGTGCGTTTATACTAAATATAGTGTGTTTGTGCAATTCTTACTCACACGTATTATATTGACTGCTTATGCATCGTAACTACTGGAAATTAGCATTTATTGCGTAAAACATAGGTAAATATTGTTACTTTTACCGCTTTCCGCAGTTCCGCCCGCTTAAACTTTGCTTATCATAGAGTCCATGATGATGAGACCAAGAGTGCGAAGCATTGGCAAACATACATACATATGGGGTGTTCCAGAATTATACAGAGGAAATCAGACTGTCAGGATATCGGGTGTCGGCTGCTCTTAAATTGGGTGAGTCATCATTATAGCCGAATAGAAATCCACATAATATGCTTTACTGTCAAGTTGCATTGGGCAAAAATCTTAAGCTACGCCTAAGCTTTTGTCATAAAAGATTAAGCTTTCATTATTAATCTAAAAATATTGTTCACTTTACTAATCATTTAAAATATAGCACACTCTTTTTAAATGTGTCTTTCCAAAAAATGCGAGTATCGGCGAAAACATTACAAAACAACGAAACTTATCAGTTATCAGTTTTTTCACGAGTAATTTGTAATAGTCGGGCACTGTGGTATATCAAAGGTCACAGAATCTGTATACACATCCGTTATCTCAGCCCGTGTTCCTGCTCATGCGCGGAAGCAGCTTTGTCACTGCAATAACATGATTATATCCCACTAGTTATTGTTCGCGGTTTCGCCCGCATCCCAAAGGGTTTTTTGATTTAAAACGTAGCCTTATTTATGTCCTTCTTCAATGTTTAATAGAATATGTCAGTACCAAATTCCATCAAAATCGGTTCAGCGGTTTAGGCTTGAGAACGTTACAGACAGACAGAGTTGCTTTCGCATTTATAATATTACTAGGGACCCGCCCTGGCTTCGCACAGGTGCAATATACTTATAATATACATGTATTTGTATATGAACCTTCCTCATGTATCACTCTATCTATTAAATCAAAACCGCATCAAAATCCGTTGCGTAGTTTGAAAGATCTAAGCATACATAGGGGCAGACAGCGGGAAGCGACGTAGTTTTATACTATGTAGTGAAGTAGGAAAGTAGGTACCTATTATAAAATTAGGGGTAAGTACCTAAGTCATCGGGATGATAGGCTCAGCCATTCATGGTCAACCTACCGTGCCGATCAGCCATTCAGAGACTAAACAGTGTCATTACACTGACTTTCAATTTCATTGGTAATTCCAAACTCATCAAGAAATATTGTTACGCATAGTCAGAAGCCCTAGAACTGTAACTCTATTGATCTAATCTCAACATATAGATATCTCCAGTAGTTTGCAACGATACGAACGTTATTGTGTTTCGATTTGTAGGACAATGTAGCCAGTGAAATTACTGGGCATGAGACTACAAACTGCAGTCCAAGATGACTACGCGCGAGTGATATTCCTGATGTTGGTGCTGCTTAACACAATTTAAAAAAAAATTGGTTATGATCATCTAAAATATGAACTAAATCGAAAAAGGTAATAAGTGGAAAGCTATCTATATCTCTATCTATTAGCAGTTTATATCAGATGTCATTCGTTATCAACAAATGGGAATTAAGGGTTGAGATGTGACCTTGCCAAATTATAGGAGCACGTGCTAACAAAGAATTCGAGCGTTGACCTGAGCAATGGGAAAGACCTTGAATTATATTACCTATCGTAGAATATACGTTGGCTCATAGTAAGTTTTCAAAACAAAATGCCATAAAAAGCCAAACAAAAACAAAGCTTAAAACAAAAAGCTTAAAATAATTACAATATTATTATTAGAATATTTTGATTTTCATAGACGACAACAAGAGATTACACAATTTAAAAAAAGTTCCATTTGAAGTTAACCATAGCTAACATATTCGAATTTCGTTCGGAATTTGGATAAGTTCAAAAATTAACGGCAAAATTTCGAAGCGTACGCAGGTTCACGTGGTTATATCGCAGCCGCGTTCGCATGGGGACATTCATAAGGCTGGATAAAGCGTAAAACAAGAGTCAATTACCATGTGTCATCGACCAGGAATTTCCAACGTCTCGACGTGCGTTCCGCGTGAAGGTCGAGGAACGTCTGACTTTTAAGCGTTTTCGTTGCATTAACAGACGCTATATGTGGACGAAGTTTGCTTCTCTTTATGTTTTTTTAAAATTTTATGCTATTTTTGGATAGTACATGTTTGGACTTAGGACAATATGATTTTATTGTGCTTTCCTTGAAATAGTTTATCGTTGCGCTATAAACAGACACATGTTTTTTCTATAAATACACTAAAGGTACCTACTAACCTCACTACCAATCAGAAGCCGCTTGGTTATAGGTTAATGCCCTATCAATATATCGAGAACATTTACAAAGGAAAATAGCAAATGACACTAGGAGATTCCTTTCATCATTGCTATGTATATTATAATAATTAATTAAAGTAGATTCAATTCAAACCAACCTATGATTATAATCTTACTGGACGACATCCCTTGGCTCAATACCAATATTCCTGCAACCCTAGATTTAGTGCAATGCTCCCTTCGCTATTGATTATTCCCAATTAGAGGGCTGGCTAAAAATAGGGTTTGGCTAGTCCGTAATTCAACATTTCCAATTAGATTAGTCCTTAATTTGATATGTGCAACGAAGGGCTGGTTGATGAATCACAAAAGATCGGCAAAAAATACATTCACGTATTGCTTTTCAAATTAAAAATAACTAGGTATTGCTTAAACGGCACAAGAATGCTAATTCTGACGATGCGGTCAACAATTTTAATTACGTTAAAGAGTCTATCATTAAAAATAGATCACGAACACTGAATTGTCGTTTAAATACTGATACCTATTATGTTGATTGAATCAATCAAATCAATCAGTTTTGTATAATGTCCACGTGTGAAATAAGTTGATTCACAAAACAAGTTGAAAATGTTAAAATTTAAATCCAACAAATCTATATAGCAACAAGGAAAGTCTACTTACTTCCTTCTTTATACATAAACAAACTTTATTCAATATTGTTTATCTAGAAATAATACTAATTTAAATAAAAAAAATATTGTTACCATAATTGGTATTAAATTTTAAATAGCATAAAAATCTGTAAAATATTTAATATTGGTACCTGTACTAATGTAAAACATTATATCACAGGCGCTCAGAATCAACCTTTTCTGATTATATCGATACTAGATTGCAACCCCGATTGAAAACTACGAACAATATTGATTACCAGTTAAGGGGAGCGGCACAGGAGCGTTAACCGAGTCCTAACGAGAATTGAATGCCCTGGGAATAGAGACAGACAGCGCCATCTATTTAGCTAGGTTAGGTTATGAATTTTCACCACCGTAGAAACAATAAAATCTTGTAATACTATATTAGTTATTTACATAAAAAAATAATGTTAAATAAATTATTACATTAAAATTAATATTTAACGCCTTAATTCTGAGAAAAACAAATGCTGGAGAAGTAATTTCGATGTTAAACATTTGCAATCTTATATTATCCATTTCGGTATCATAATCATAAAAAAATAGTATATATTTATACTTACGTGTATATACTTTAAAACTCAAAAGGAACATATAAAATCAGTTGGTTTACCGCGCATGTCCACCGGCGGAGGGGTGAGAGAACTCCTAAATAAGCTGGTAATCTACTAATCAACACTACATTGCACTTTTCACATATTACACCACTCAGGTTCCAAGCAGTACGACTGTACTCAGCCAATGCATGTTCTTTGTGTTCTACACAAGAAACGGATAAACTACACAGGATGGAAAAACGTCACAATCACAAAAACGCAAGTATATTTTTATTACCTATCGGAGAGCACAGTATTTCACAAACCACTTGATACTTCGCACAGGTGATACCAACGTTCCCTTTGAAACTGTCCGAAAGCATGCTCACAATGCGTTTATTGATTCGACCTACATTTCATAGTTTCGTGGGGGTCGCCAGGCGCAGATAACACAGAACTGCTGCGTTACGTGGTGCATCTTAATTTCGCACCTTTAATAAATAATTCTGGAGATAAAATAAAATTATTATGGATACCGTATTTGTAGAATGTTTATATATTAATTATATCACGAAATGATAAACAATCGCTAAAGTATGTGAACTGCAAGCTCGATGTATTTAAAATAGGTTATCAGCACTGCATTGGTTAGAATATTTAAGATCTGTGGTCGGACGTAAATTCTTGCCCTTATCAGCCTTCGATTGGAACTTAGCCTATTTTCTTGGTGCTATCAAACTATCAATTTGTATGTACTGGTGAAAATATATCGGTTACTACCATAAATATTGATTATGTAATTGAATGTTGTAGGTTTGCTGTACGGTTAAGCTCTGTTGCGACGCTTGCCGGCCGGGACGGCGGCGGGCGATCGCGCAGAGGGCGCCGTGATACTGAGGATGAATCTATGCACATTTACGTCAGTTACGGGGTCGTTCCTACTGAATGATTTATAGTTATATAATATAGTGCTGGCGGCCCGGGCAAAAGCGCATAGAAGGTTTGTAACTTTTAGCTTGCAATTTGTGAAGCACAATAACAACATAATTGAAAATTCTTCATCAGTATCATAATTTATGAATGTTAAATAATAATTGCTTGGAGGTGTCAGTCATTAAAGTAATTCGTCAAAAGTTGGTAATTTCCCAAAAACAGCCGACAAAATTAGAAAATACCCAAAATAAACTTCAAGACAATTAGTCTGGTAGAATGTAAAGAGTATTGAACGCGTCGACAATAGTTTACACATATCATTCTAATAGTTATTTTCACTACCGAATTGTGTGGAGCACGCAATCAATAGTACAAAGCAAGACATGACGATCGTTTATCTATTTTAATAGTGGCATTTACATTGCGTTTTAATTTTTTTAATACACGCACATGAAATAGTTAAGATATAAACTTTTAAAATTGAGTCGTTGTTGGTCTAAAATTCTATAATATACGGAAGCAATTCCAAAACTATTTTGTTGAATCACTTCACGCCTAATTTGTTATTATAATGACTCGCTAGGGCAACGTAAATTTTAAGGGCATTCCTGTCCTATTGCCAATTTAGTTATCGTATTTATTGTCAATCAGCCTACCAGACTTCTACTTTTAGTAAGAAAGAGAGGGAGAGAGATTCATTTGCACAGAATACAGGTCTAATATAAACTATTTAATTAAGTGTATTTCAGTTTATTTTCTAAGTGTTTCAGTTATGCCAGTCTTAGATTGGCGACTGGTAAATAGAGAAAAGAAAGATATTGCTCCGACCCCATATCCATCGCGATAAGGACAGGAGAATCATGATAACACATGGAACGATTGTTCGATGTCGAAATTCGAAATCTCCGAAATAATTTGTCGCTTGTTGATGACGTAACAAAAATTATAGTGGATAAAAATCTCATTGATACAGAGTAAAGTTTCATAAACAAATCTTTGTTTTACTGTGTGTTATCTCATTTAGTTCATTGTTGTTTATTTCTATACTAGCTGATGCGACAGACGTCTGTCCAAATTATAATAACATTTCACCTGCTCTAACTTTTCCTTTTTGCTCGTTTCCGTTTGGTCCTAGCGTGATGTTGAATACCTTATAACCTTCCTCGAGAATTAGGCTTTCAAATGCAAAAAGAATTTTTAAAATCCGACGGTTAGTTTCAGGGATAAGCGCGTTCAAAGAAACAAACAAGTCTCCAGCTTTATTATATTAGTATAGATTAACCTCCGTGATTCCCTCCTTTGGCAATCTTTCAACGCGACCGAATCTTTTGTCAGGAAGCATGTCCTGCCTCATTTTGACACATTAGTGTATCCGTTCGTTATAATAGCCTTACAGAACACTTTTGCTACTGATTGAATTTGTCTTGGGTAGTCCTGTGTTGATGAATTATTAATAATATCAAAATTACTTCGCTTGGCAGTAGGATATCGGTATATTAGTAAATAGTAAACATAAAATTTATAGTAAATCCACTTGAAGGCATTGTACTTGATTTTTTCAACATATAAACTCTTTGGTGATGAAATGATCATTTTAGATAACCTTCTAGAAAGTTATCGCCAAACCTCCTTTGAAAGGACTCCGGAGCTACATTGTTTTAGCAATTTCAAATAAATAAATGATTTAGAAAAACATTATACTACTTCACAATATCCAATGCAATGTCAAACAATAACTGTAGACGTGCGAAAATCGATATCAGTCGTTTCAAGATCATCACACCTAATCATGTGACAAGTGGTGAATGGACGATATATCTAACCGTTCAGACTATTTGACTTCTTCTGCAATAATGTGTTCAACACATTTAATCCTATTAGAGATTCTGGCTCGTGGCTAAGTAATAACTAAGTTGATCAACCGATCTGCAAGGTTAAGTTGCGCTAGTCGCGGTCAGTCTGTGGATGGGTGACCATTCTTAACACATCGATATCCCTCCGGGCCTCGGAGAGCACGTAAAGCCTGACAATCGTTATTGGTAGTCAGAAGCCCAAAAAGCCTCACAACCAGTCTATCCTCAGGGTATCGGTATTACCCAAAAATTAGGTTGCGAAGGTCTGATGGCAGTCGCTTCGTGTAAAATACTGATATTTAGCCGCATCTGGTTAGACTGGAAGCCGACCGCAAAATAGTTGGGAAAAGACTCGGAAAAAGAAGAGATTCTGGAATAATATCGTAGTGCACCGCCATCTTTTTGTCATGTTTTGTCTGTCATTCAGTAACGGAACCGTTTATAAGTATAGATTTAAAAACAAGCTTTGAGAATCAAGATGAGTGATCCCATTCTCATGGTAACTGACATAATATAACGTACTCTTCGAAGGTCGGAGGGGCTTCAGTGTTAAAAAGATCACCCCTTTAAATGCAAAAACCTGATATAAACAGCAGGATACATTATTATACACGCTTAATAGCAAAAGTTAAATTATCTGGATACACGTGTAAAGGGTATTATAATATACTGACAGCGTCAAATCTTTGATTATTGTTTGTAGACGATTTGTAGAATATCGGATCTAGTGTGTAAACTACCATACAAATAGTTATACGACTACTCCGGACCGTATTTTCACGGATTCGGATCGGACGTAGTGCGAAACCGCTCTGACAGTTAAGAGCCCATAAGGCCATAATACACTGACTTCAAGTTACCAAATGTGTCAATAATGTTCTAAGAAAGTTAATTGTAAGTATTTTAAACTTATTTAAAAAGTTACTAAATAAGCAGACACTAATAAGTAACTTTTCAAGGTCTCAACAACATAATATAGATGAAATAAATTATTATGATTTAATTATTGTACTGTTCATTTATTAGCACCTACTAGAAGTTTTTCAATATTATTTGGAAATCAAATGGTATAGAAATCCAAAGTTATTTTTTGCATATAGGTACTTACTATGCAAAAATCAATCGATAGTGCTGTTAATCATGTTCTGCTAGTTATTATGGTAATGTAAATGAAATGACAAGAGGCTGCAATGCTACCGCTCAAGATGGGAGTAGGACTCCCATCAGTGGAAGAATGGGACAAAATCTCCGGCTCCGTCGATGTGATACTGATGCTGTCGAGGACGTCAAGCCGCCGCTAGTGTTACTTTTTATAAGTTTTTTTTTATTCACGATAGGCCTACGTTTGACCGCTAGTTCGCCTGATGTTAAGTGACACTGCGATGTACGGTGGAGCACGCTTGCCTAGAAGAAACCGATTCACACGAGATTTAAAGACACCCAGATTATAGCTATTATGGAAGCTCATTCCACATTTCAGATATTCGGTACACATGATAAAAGTAGACTAAAAATGTTTCGTTCGGGTTTTTGGAATGTCCACTATGAATCGATGTCATTTCTTATGTAACTCGTACAGAAACAATAGACTTACCTCAAACTGGGCACTGAAAGTCTTAAAGACGCCTTCCCACAAGCTGCCTGACTGCGTGAGCACCTGCACGGTGTCGCCGACATGCGACGTCGCTGCGTGCATGAAGTGCGCGTTGTTGTAGACGCCTTCTGGTACCGGTCGGCCACGTGGTGACCTAACACAAAAAATCAAAGTCAAAATCATCAGATGTCAGTCAAATCCAGAGGAGGAGGCGTTCTTAGGATGAATAATTACTTGCTTTTATATGGTCACTGCACTCAGGACTTGCCCGGCTACAAATAGTTTCATACGTTACAAAACAATTACTTGATAATTTATATTATTTATATATTTATTATATTACTTGATATTATACAATTTAGTTTGTTTTTCTACCAAGTTTTATATACAGAATACTTATGGTAATGCAAGTTTCTTTAAAAGATTGAAAAGGGACGTATACAACTTCTGAATAACGGAGTTAACTGGCACGAAGACGGAAATGCACGCAAAATCTAGGCAAGGAGAGAAGCACTGAGTGATTTTGATGATATGAACACTCCCCGTAGCTTAGCGTACCTTTTGCTAATTGCTAACGTTTTTTCGTTCATCTTGCACAGCTGATCAAAGTCCACCACGCACGGTAATAACGACCGATCCCAATAACAAATCAATCGGTAGATTTGCTGACTAGACAGCATTTAGAGATAACTTGTTTATTTAGGGTAACAAATACACATTTGACTAAAGTTATTTACGGCCATGAATGAAACGAGGTCTATGACAGCAGTGCGATAGCCGACTTGATGACTGATCGCAAAGGGAAGTCATTACATCCATGATGGACGGAACAGTGGTAAGATTGAACTGGTATCCATTTCGTGAGACCTAGAAGACAAGTATGCATATAAAGCATAGTTTATCTCGTCGACCGGTGTGATTGAACGAGTGCTAATCGTTTGTGAATTCAGTATCGTAACATTCTCTGGTCGTCGACCTGTACTGAAAATCGTCGCCCTTGGGTTTTTTCGGTGCACAGTCTTCACATCACACGTTAAATTATATCTAGCAAGTGGTTACATCATCCACTCGAAATGCAAATTAAATGAAGGAAATTAGTCTTGTGCAGATTATGCCGTGTTTTCGCGGTAGGGTCGTGGAAAATACCATTCTCACATCAACCAAATAACTCAAATATTCGTCGACATCTGAACCATGGCGGGAGAATATCCGTTATGATGCAAAATTTGCTTAAAAAACTACACTGAATGATAGAATCAATAACAAAAACATTAAGATTGGATCTAATAGGATTTATTGTGGTTTTCCTGCTGGAGAGGAACATGCCATGCATTACTCCTAACTGGTTAATTTATATCAAAATGAGCGAAGTGGACGGAACTTACAGACGGAAAGGTCAGCGACGTTAAAAGTATAGGTTTATAATCAATGTGATCTTGGTATTGCTATACAACAATTTGTTCATTGTAAACTATCCCACAAATAACATAGAACAAATTTATCGCTTTTGCGACGACTTTCACTGTTCAGCTGTGTCTTAGTGTTTATAAATACAACTTTCTCAAGAAACATTTTATGATGTGAATACCATATCGGTTTCTATTGCCTTGTCGGTGTAGCGATTAGTATATATTAATACAGCCTGGGGCACGAGCCTTAGCTTAACAACGTCGCCTTGTAGAATATAGTTTACTTGGCATCCCGATGACAAAATCTCGACATCAATTCATTATGAATGATCTTTCTTAGAAAGTTAACATTAACATTACCTAATTAAATGTCTTATAAATGGAGATATATGATTTTCTCTCGCATTTTGACTTGGTATAATGGTTCACAGTAAACTTTTTTTTTTTCATGTTATGATCTTGCAATCAGTCACAGTAAACTTAAGAAAATTGTTGATTATGTACTGAGTCGGTAAATCTTCGTACGATCATTCAATCAAGACACATAATATGTATGTGTGTGTGTGAACAAAATACAACATTGTCTCCAGAGCATGATTGATAGATATTCAAGCGGTATCGATTATGATATCAAGTATTGGGTGCCGATCCGAGACAGGTACAAGAAGTAGGTAAGGTTGCTGCTTCAAAAATGCAGGGGTTTAGTGACAGTTTTACGTCAATTGACTCTTTGGATTAGTTTAAGTATCAAACAAAAGAATACGGATACATGTTCATACTTCCATCAACGCCTCACAATATATTTAAGAAATAAAGAGCTAATTAGTGCTTACGCTTAGCTTACATACAAGATTTATGACCGTCTGAGGGATTTTTGAAATTAGATATTATAATATGCAAAAAACTAAAACCTGGTTTGGCATTGGCTGGTAACACAAATAAGGTTTTATTGTTGTCTCAAGGTCAAGGATGGCAACTTAGCGCTGTATAAAAAAAAACTAGCAAAGGACATTTTGAGTTAGGGTAATCGCAAGGATTAACAAAACTACTTCTTATGATTATAATTATGCTTGTTAGTATTATTTCGTAAAAAATAGTAGGTATGTATTTTAACCTTTGATATTTTTTTGGTAAACCAGTGCTGATCAAGTCTAGATAAAAAATCAAGTCTAATGGCAAAGTTTCATGGTCACAGTTCCAGCTATAGGTATTATGTACAGACGCCAGCAGGTCAAGCTATCTAAAACTGTCAAATTTTCCCAATTGAAAACGAACCTTATCGTTTTGGATTAAAGTTGAAAATCAATCGAAGAAATTTGACAGATTGTGGTAGCTTGATGTGCTGGCCTCTGTACGTAACTGTAGTCATTTACTACTAAACCTGTTCGTCCGTCAGTCTGTAAGGGTTTATCTCGGGCCCCTAACAATTTATTACGAAGATTTCACTATCGCTAGAGCCTAACCGTTAGGATCTCCTAACGGTTAGGCTCTCTATCATACATACATTCTGATATCTATCAGAATGTCAAGGAAGGAATGCACAGCAAAATACTGATTTAATGTAAGCAAACATAAACATTAAAAGATCAATTCAAGAAAAAAGTATTAGGTACTAGTATTAGATTAAAAACATTAAGGGTCGATACACATTGGCGTTGACGGGAAGGCAACGGAAATAAATTGGACCAATTTATGCATTGCCTCCTATCCCTACTAATATTAAAAGCGAAAGTAACTCTGTCTCTCTGTCTGTTACGCTTTCACGCCTAAACCGCTGAACGGATTTTGATGAAATTTGTTACAGAGATATATTAGACCTTAGACAAGGGCAAAGACAAAGAGCATAGACTACATTTTGCTTCAGAAATCGCGGGCAACAGCTAGTATTACATAATATCTTCATTATGTAATTTTCAAATTAAAAAATCGATCCCTTTAAGGACTTTATGGAGGGTATAGATAGAATTCTAGACTATGATTTGGTGAAGCAATGGTAGTAGATTAACAGAGTTGTAAATTTAATGAGTTATTAAATTGTTGTCAATGTACTCAGCTCACCCTTGACCTATACCAAGTACGATTCGTGATCTACCATTGTATTAACATAGCAAATAGGTTGCAGTCATGATGAAGATTAAAATATTACTTTACATTGAGGACTCTACTCAAGGTATAAATAACTACTTAAGGTAGCCAGGTAAAATGGCGAAGTCGGAAGAACGGTGACCAAACTCTAAAATATGATGTGAAGAAGAAATGTGTTTTTTAGATAATGCGTTTTTTTTTAATAAAGTGTTTGGAACAAGTTGAACAATATTCTAAAAAAATATTTGGAAACTAGTGTTTTAGAGATTAATTTCTATTTTGTTCTGCATTTTAAAATAATGGCAGAGTTCATTAAACAGAAATTATATTGAAAATAGTTGAAATTATATTGATTGATATATTATATTGATAGCTTGTATAAAAATTAAGAATAATTTGTAAACAAGCTAAAGTAACTAAAACAGAAAATTAAAATAAGGTATAATTCAAAATCCTGCCCACAGTCGAATTTTTCCTTCGTTAAATAACTTTAAAAGCAAATATTTGTTAAGTCCTATGTATGCTCTATATTTTTAGGCTTGTAATGATAACAAGAAAAGAAAATGTTGACAAAAACTCGAGTGGTTGATACACTTTCAATGGTAGAGCAACACTTGTCATAAAGTCATAAATAACCTGCTTTATTATTGTGATAAGTTTATAACTTTCAACACACCTCTTAGACCAAATAAATCTTTGTTTTAATTTCTTATTGTGCTGTATGGGCGGGTAGGGTAGTAAGATTACATTATGTAATTTAATGTGCATGGCAGCTATCTCCATATAGAAGAGAATCTTTCAAAATATTTTGTAGTCCGTTACCATAGCAGACCAATACTAATATCATCAATCCAAAAGAAGATCTGTCTGTTTCTTTTTTGTTACCTTTTCACAACTAAATCCCTGAATAGATTTCGATAACACTTAGCAAGGAGATAGATTGCATCCAGAGGACAATCTACCTTCTGTCTCATAACCTCTATGGTTTGTGAGTGAAAGATATGAAATAAACAATAATGGTAACATACCTTTACACCTGTATTCTCTTAAGGGATAGGTAGAGTTATTTCATTGTAAACCTACATACACATTTGCAATTTAGATTGTAGTTATTTTAGCAAAGGAAAATTTCGATTGTGGACAGGATTCTGTGTCTTCTGGTATTGTGGTACTGGTATGGTGTATCTAACACCAGAAGCTATGACAACTAAGCCACCGCGAGTCCCACCCGCCAGGGTCTTGGTGGCTTGGTTGATGGTCGATTTTTTTTTACTTTTTTAATTTCACTCAACTTAAGTTGCAGTATAAGTAGGCAAGTCAACAGGAGTGCTCACAGTAACGTACTATGGGGAATCTCACATTGATTCCAAATGGAACTTATGGTGGTCCTTGCCCTCATAATGTGTGGGGTATAACCACTATGTAGCTTTAGTCGGTAAAAGTCCAACCAAATCATTAAGTATACATGAGAATTTAGACAGGATAAATATTGTAAATTTGCACATTTATCAATAAATGTTATTATTTGAAGTATTATTTGTCCCAATTAGTCAATATTTTACATTATTGGTTTGTTATCACTACAGAGGAGGCGAAATTTACATTTGTTATCATCGTGATGTGTTTTACCTAACATGTCACAGGGTTTTTTTTCTTGGGGTTTATCTTTTTTGTTAAAAAGTAAATAACAATTAACATATTTTTCAAACAAGTGAATAATGTGAAAAATTACCCAAGTCCAGCTAACCCACACTGTAAAGAATATTTCCAGATTTCTTCCAACATATCAGGAAAACCGGAATTTGTACCACAAAGGGCTGTTATCTTATCAGTCAAAGATGGTGACCAACTCCTAGCTGACCTACTTGCTCAAGTCATCTCTACTTATGGTCAGTCCCAATAACAAATCAGTAAATTGCTTACAAGATAGGATTTTGACATTATTATTGAGTTTATGGTATTCCTGGTAAAATAAGGAAATCTTGACTGATTTGATAAAATAAACTGCTTTTTAATATGTACTTCCATATTATATAGCAAGGTTTGCTTACTTAAATAAAATTATTATACATAAATTGAAGGTTAAACCTTGAAAATTTTCCAGTATACCTTAACCACAGACAAGAAATATAAAAGTGCTGACTAAGCACATTGAGTAATGAACATTTTCAATAACGGCCTGCATGTTTTGATTTTTAGATAATGTGAGTGAACCATGCACAAAATTCACTTTACATGACCTGTATGATATGTGATCATGGGTATACACAAGAAAGAGCAACCCCTCTCAGACTGACTATATGGAATTGCTGGTCACATTTATCCCTAACTGGCTGGTGGCGTTGTGTGTCGGGTCGTTTTATTCCCTGCAACATGGTTGAGTCGAACGACGCCGATACACACGTCATACTCGTGAACGGGTGCCGTCAGTCGGGGCTGGTCAGCTCTTACTGTCAATGGCAATCTTTTTCTTTTATTTATTTATATTATTTTTTATTCTGGATTAATTTGTTAGTAGGTACACATCAAACTGCATTGTTCTCATTAACTATTCTTATCAAACTTGTAAATCAAGATTAACATTGTAATCATGTTGTTTTTAAAAAAAGTGTCTATGGAGTTTCTTGCCGGTTCTTCTCCATAAGACCCACTTTTTGGAACCGTGCAACTAGTTTTGACTTTTCAAAAGTGCTACTTTAATGGTCTAACTGAAATAAAACATTTGACTTTGACAACTCCCTGACAAAAATAAGACTCCTCTACCCTCTAGGCTAAAAGCTAAATAAATCCAAAGGTAAGTCATTGTATCTCTCATGAACACTAGAAGATCTAGTATAGACAGTATACCAAAAAATGCAATGTGTATGGAAAACCCATCTCATTTGTGTTGCAAATTATCATATTTTCTTAGAAAGTCAGCATTACAATGCAAGAATAAAAATAGCTTCCATAGATGGTAAACATTTTTGCAATTTTACAATAAAAATAAAGAATTAATAATTTCAATGACAAATATGTTTTGTAGGTTAATTATGTACTTAGACAACTTTTAATGTTCTTTATACAGTATAGTAATTAGATAGTGATTGATTTGAGATAACAAACTAATTTTGGTGTTATTGTTAGAATCACTATTTAAGATTACATTAGTGGTATATTTGCCATTAAATCGTGAAAATAAAAATGATGTACACAACCTACACCAATAATTGTGAGTCAAGAACGAGAAGTTGAGGACATTTTTTAAATGATATCATGTTATGAGGATGAAGAAAGAAAAATTTTAGAAACATTCTCCTACACTCATAGACATCCTGTGTATCACGTCCAAGCAGTTTCTGCATAACTTTATAGTAACTAGTGCTGCTTTCAAATTGCCTCCTTACATAGATCATACAAAAAAACAACAACATTCTATGCTAAAAGTGCTATAAATAATGTTGCTAATTTGTTACCTCAGAACTAAAGTTGTTATTTTATAATATTTCCAAGAACAAGTAAATATATATCCAAATTACAATGTTATGTATTTGCTGTTGGCTTTACCATTATCTCACTTCAAAGTTTATAGTAAGCATGCAACTTATGTTCATTTATAAAAGAAAAATATTGTGAATCATCCATTAGACTTCCCACACAAGACAATTGAAAGGGTTGGGTTATTGTGATGCCTGTAAGCAATCATTGAGCTAACACTATTACAGTGATCGGATTGACAACAATATCTCTATCACATTGAGACGCTATCTCATTCACATCCATACACTTGGCACCACTAAATATTATGTATGATCAGGTGCTAAAGCATACATACACTATCCACATTAGAAAGCTTGTACCTACTTATTAGTCAATGTGAATGTGGAGACATTAAAATACTCCCTAAATACAACATGGATCATAAATTTAGAATGTAACTCGACAATTAAAAAGTAATTGTTAGTATATTATGTAGTATAATAATCACCTCATGAAAATTTATTAGACACAGTTAAAGTTGATATGCTTTAACCAATGTTGAACACAAATTAACAGCATTAAGAGAATTCTAATTAAGAACTTTGGACCTTTGCCAGTAATCATAACATTATACAAACTAGTGAAAGTGATAGAAAATAAGAGCATTTACCTTACTTCCTAATACAAAATGTTATAGAATGGCACTTCTAGCATTGGCTGGTTGTTATAAGAAAGTGACAAAGCAAAAGCAATGTGAGTTAACGATAGAAAATCGCAGTTCATAATAAGTACGGTTTGCGACTACAGCACAGGGATCGCCAACAGCTGATCTCTGGCTATATTAATCGTATCGAGTACGGAGCAAAAGTAGGCCAAACATCTAGACTAGAGCGCCGCGACGCGCCGCATCGCACGCGCCGATCTCACACCACACAATCTCATTTTTGTTTACACTGTCAGCGTATCCACGCTTAACAACCTCCCAAAATCTGTCAACGTGACAAGAAAATGTTCGCTACTGCGCGAACACAGGCCCCAACAACAAAGACATGTCAGCTCGATGTTCAAAGATGATGGAAATGGTAGTTACCTCGGCGGCCCTTGGCGGTTTTTACGCTTATTATTCATGTCTCCTTCGCCCGACTGCCCCGGCGGGTAGGCACCTTCTCGTCTGCGCGTAGGGACCGGAATTTTGGCTAATTATCACTTCTTTCTTTTACAACACAGTCCTTTCAACTTTCGCGGATGCACAAAAATGCAGTAGATATTAGGAATTAGCACTCAAAAAACGACGACCGGGATGCATCTATTCCACTAAAGTTGTTTGACATTTGCCAACAAATATAAATTAAAATATATTTGAGTACAAAATCGCAGTTCGATTTATTATCGGGAACTAATCCCGGAAAATAAACGGGTTGGCAGATTTCTCGAGCCTGCAATCAGCGCAGGAATACAACATGGCGCTGTGACGTATACATTAGGCGAATTGCAAATTTGTATAAACACACTTGTTAATGTTTGAATCACAACAAACAATTCATTAAAAGCGTAAGAAAATTTTTGGATAACTTTTTTATTAAATACCGTCACACAATAAATAGAAATACTAATAGGGTCAACGTTTGACCGACTTCCCACTTTAGAGAACTTTCAATATGGCGGAGAGGTATTTGACTTTTAGTATTGCCATGCTAAAATATTAAAACAATAACAAAAATGTATAATTGACGAAAACCGGAAAAAATTGCAATACTGAATAAGTCAGGGTGTAATGAATGATGACTGAAAGAAAAAGAAAAGGTGGGTGTGTATTGTAGTAGATGCGATTGCGACTACAATTTAGGCACTACACATAAACCTTTTTTAGTGTTTATTATTTTTATTAAGTAACCACCAAAGATAGAAACATGAATAACAACACTTCCTGCCTGATTGCTCATCACCTCACCAAGATAAATCAGATTAACACCGATGTCGGTACTTCTACTCAATACTCCTACTTGTTATATAGGGCTGTCGAAATTTCCAGAAGTTTAGTAAGCGTGCGGCACGAAGCAATTCGGGTAAAGGTACTGTGTACCCAGTATACCTAACCGTAGTGCACCTTAAAAACTTGCCGGTGGCCACTTCGCCAGCAAAAGAAAACAGTGTTCCATGAGAGTGCATATTGAATTTTGCCAAGGTCTTGGGTTCGTTTCAGGCAAAGTGTTAATATTAGAGTTTTCTGTTGGAAAGGTGCTAGGTTCTGCTCATGTTGCTTAGTTCGTCTGGGATGGTGTCACCCCATTGTCAAATTTAATGTTTAACATCATAAAATAATACAAAAAATATTTATTAATGAGCACATGTCACATAAACTAGCTGCAAATACATTTATATTGTGGGGACAAAGAAATAATGATCGTGGAAACATCTTGTTAGTGGTGTCTAATAGTTTTAACAATAAAAAGTTTGAATGTGTCAATGTTATGCAGTGCTAAAATTTTAAAAGTCGATTATAATTTTGCATTTATTGTTCTGATGAACTATAGCATATTACAGTGGATGCTGAAGCGAATTTGGGAGGGGGTTAAAATCTAAGAAAGCAGGATATATCAATTTGTCAGGGTAACCCCTTATGCTTTTGGGGGTGCTTGAGCCCCTTAGCTTCCCACTATATTATTATACTCTTTGCCCTTAGCTCACCTTTAGATTCTCTAGTGAGTGGATAAATAAAAAAATTGTGTTGAAGGACGATGGAGGTAAGTTCTCACGTAGAGTTTGTTTTAGTCGTACTTAATCACCTAATTTTTGGATATAGGCGGGATGGGTGGGCTACCCGAACGCTTCACCTTAAATTATTAGTCTATGATTCTAGAAGTTAGTCCTTTATCCCTAAATTTTCCTCATTTCCCATACCGTAAAAAGATCAAAATTAATCCTTTGAATATGTTCGGTTATGTCTATTAATATAATCGGTTCTGTTTATATTTATTTTATTTGTTATACAACCGGACCGATACATGGAACCTTAGAGTACAGTCTGCGAATCGAACTTAATATAACGTCCTTTGGGACAGCGTCTTTTGAGTTAAAAATAAAGAGGGACATTTAAAAAATTGGTCACATTTATCATAAATATTTCCATTGCTCATTACCGTCTGTCTATCAGATTGGTCTGAAATAAAAAAAACGATGTTTTTTATGATTTAAAATAGTTAGTTCGTTTTTATTCAATTAGTCGATTGTGATGTAGTTTTATTAACTTCTTGTTGAACATGTTTCGAACAGTATTGCAACATTACAAAACTAATTGAGCATTCCGCGCGCGCGCGAAATTTCATTCCTATCAATAAAACCGTCGAGTTTATTATTGATCGCCGTGGGACTAGGTCATCATGATGAGTCTCAAAAACGGGGCAAAAATGTCTCAGCGTGAAAAATTTGAGTTAATTAACTCCGAAGTGCGTTCCTTTTACGAATATTGTAAAGAAGCTGGTATGAGCGATGAAGAAATGGATTTAATTTGTCGTCCCCTGACAAATGCTGTGAGAAAAGCTACTATTAAGCGGTGGACAAGGGTGGTTCTGGTTTTGATAATGGGGATAGCTATTGGATATACTGTCAGCCAAACGGATGCCTTTAAATGGCATGCTTCAGCTTTAGCCAGGATTGTCCTTATTAAATTATTGCCTGTTTGGGACTGGACCCCTTTGTACCACAATAAGTGTATGATTGCAAGACCAGCGGAACCCCCTAATGTAGTTGAGGGAGCATCTACAACGGATTGCATAGCATGTGAAGCAGTCAGTAAGTATTTTACTATTTTATTAATTATTGTCCTTTATCATGTCCGCGCTACATAGCAAAAGAACAAGTGAAAATAAGTACTTAGTTCTTGTAAATGATTTTAGAAAATTTTGTGCATTGGCTTTAATTTACAATTTTTTTTTCTTTTCTCAGATGGCTAGGATGACTGCAACAAGATTGTTGAAAACATCTTGGATATGCATACGTAGCAGCACTAGCAGTCTCTAGTTCGCCTGTTCTTTAATTCTTATTTTTTGCACAAGTAGTGACTAGTGACAATGAGTGAACATTTTAAGACTAACATTTGTAAAACTATTCGCACTGCGAAAAATTAAAGTCTATTATAAACAGTTTTTCGTAGATCTTGTACGCACATGTATCAAATTACTCAAGAGTAGAATTATAAAAGATCTTGTTCATAACAGCAATACGTGGAAGCAGTGGAATCGGCAGTTATTCGTCTGTGTTATTAGAGGAGATGTTTCATATTCTGCATTCATACTGAATTTGATGATTTAAAATAAACGTACCTAAATTAGACGATTTCATCGTTTTTTAAATTTAAAATAATAATCACATCACGAATTAATATAAGTATATTATTCATTCATGATTCTGATGTATTCTGAAGATATGTATCTGCGTTTCTCTTAAACGAACGACCCACTAACCACTTCGGGCACTACCAGAAGAACTTGCGACGACTTTGACGGATCCCACCAGCTTATAAAACTCCAAAGTTATCTTAACTTTTACCTACTTTGTCTTATTGCAGTCATAGCACCTATATGCTTAATACGAATATGCTTGCAGTCATAAGAACGGAGTAGTTTACTAGACTTTTAAAGCGCCTTTCAAATTCAGATAAGCAAAAAGGCGCACTTGAACGTTACCGAGATAATTCTAAAAAAGTAAAAACATAAACCTATTTTCACATCCTTTGCTTGGATTTTGGACGGAAGTTGGCGATAAGTAACGCTATTATTATACCACTAAAAAGTAGTGCCGTAGTCACCTTCCATTTCCATTAATTACCTATAATGTAGATGAGTCTGTCATAAATTCAATAACTTCACTGTCTTGACACGAGATGGCTGATTCCTATGGCACCAGGCGGGCCTTCATGAGCTTCTTCCACGATCCCCTTTGTACACGGCACGAGATATGTGACGCTGACGACGACATAATTATTTCGAGAAGCGCATATTACCTACCTAGTCCTTTCGAGCAAGCATTACTTAAGCATAATATTTTGCTTATTACCTTTAAGGAATGGTTTTCGGCATAAGTGGCATCTTCATTAAAAATAAATTTTATAGGTCTATTTGTAAGCTGCCCCCACCTACATTTTCAGTAGTTACTTATAGATATTTCATTTCTATTCCCAAGCGACGAAATTTTTTTAATTTGGCGAGGAAGCAGCTTGCTGTGTGTCTCAAACTTCGAATGAAACCAATTTCCATTTAAATGAGATATTTCAAGTGTAGGGGTCCGTAGAAATTTTCCATTCATCAAACATCTGTGGTTTTTTAATTAAATTCAATATCGTAATCCAATAACATTGAACAGTTCAATTGGTGGAAAAGTAGATGAGATTCTATAACTTTTCCGCTTAGTTCATAGATGTAGATAGTGTAGAATAGAAGAACGTAATTTTTAGGTATTATTCGACTTCCTCATTAGTCTAGTGGTCGTCAGCACGACGGATGTTCTACATGCTATTCCTATGAATTTTTCCAACGCGGAGTTTGGATTTGAGAATAGGCTTGTCCCCACCCCTATTATATGACCAAAACATACGGGCGCACTGTAGAGACACCTACATGAGCACAACTCTGCCTAAGCCTTCGTGAAAAACAGGCATGATAGTATGTTACAGTCGTAGATATTAAGCCGTTGGGCCTACCTAACCTCCTTCCATTCTTCTAGATTCGGCTATTTTGTGATAATCCTTGAATAAATCAAACTTGTCTCACTATCACCAATTCTCTATCTTGGACTACTACATAAAAAAAACTTTATTGCTCAAAAACATACTCTAAAAATACATAGGACACTAGCCTCCAAAGTTCCACACTAGGGTTCCCTGTGTCGTGGAGACTAATCTCAATAATCTGAAGAAAATACAGGTAAAGGTAACAATCTATTGTTATTTGTTACCTACACCTGTATTTTCTCTGAAACTATAGGGAACAATATTACTACTAGATATAGGAGGTGTATGTTGTAATATTTGAGTGCATGGCTTGAGTGATTACGTATGTGTTTGGTTGGTATGTTGTGTGCGAAGGGGCTGTGTGAAATTTGGTACGTATAGAGATAAAAGTTATTTTAGCGAAGGAAAAATTCGATGCGGGCAGGATTCGACCCTGCGTCTTCTGGTTAGATACATCAAACGCTATGACCACTAAGCCACCACGAGTCCCACCCACCAGGTCGAAATTTGCCTTCACATTCTGAATTTACGTCTTTATGGTTACGTCAGTATTTAACACCAATTGAAAAGCAAGTTTTGCATTTCAACCGACCTGACTTACTTTGCAGTTAGTTTGATGTCAAAATGCAAAAAATTAATAAATAACATAGGTATAGAGATCGATTAGACACCGGAGAAGGACATTGGCTACCTTTTGAAAAAAAAAGCTGTTTGGGATGCAGGTGAAACCGCGGGCATCAGTTAGTATTTTTATATTTTGTTAATTCTCTTTCAGAAGATATCGCGCGCTTGGCGGACACCTCATACAACGAAGTTTTCAATCATCATCTTCTCCGCGGGGCTCCGGTCATCGTCGAGGACGCCCACTATGACTGGTCTTCACGCGCCGAACTCAACCTGACCGGCCTGATCAGCGACGATGACCGACTTCGGGATTCAGTTCCTTGTAGAATCCTTACCAACATAAGAATCGGTCGTCAGCCCATGGACTTAGAAGAAATAGTTTCTAGAATAACGAACACCGACATACCTAGTTGGTTTGTCCATTTCCAAAATTGCGATATACGTGCGGTGAAATCCTTTAGGATCCTTGCACCTAGACCTTACTTCCTATCCCCTCATATCCCCCCTTCCCACTTTAATTGGTTATTACTATCTAAAAACTATGATACCCATAGATACAAGTACTTGGAACTTGATATCGGTTTGATAATCATGTCTCAGTTGAAAGGCAAGACATTTATTCAGTTGAGACCCCGGGCGCCCTGTGAGGATGACTGCTACACTCTCAACTTCGAACTATCAGAAGGGGAGACTCTAGTATTGGCTAATTCTCTGTGGGAGTTCGAATATTTACCAGGCAAAGGAGAAAACATTGCCATGATTACGGAAACCGATTGGAATGAATCCTAATGTACTTAGATAACCGTGTGAATTGTCCTTCGTTAGTAGATAAATGAATGTGAGGTATGTGCCGATTAAAAGTACGATCATTTTTCAAATTGTTAGCATACCAAATAACTAATATACAGACGCAGTAAGTTAGCTTGTGCACTTTGCTATCAGTTTAATCGGTAAATATCTAAAAGTACCTAAACTTATAAGATAAGGTGTTCCGAAATTTATGATATTGATATCTTTACAATACCAGAAATGTCGAACAGTTGGAGAAAAGAAGAAACTGTAACTTTGATCCACTAAAATACGAATCACGAATCCTGGATGCTTTTAATAACTTAACATTGTACAGGTATAATTATATAGGTATTCTATTGCCACTTTCTATTACTTTATACGAAAAGATCCCCGGATTCTCATGTTTGAGACATTCATTTAAAACATAAAAAAGGCAAAATTGTAGCGCCTAATTTACTGAAAATGCTCGGATTTCAAGTTTCTATTCAAAGTGAATTAATTAAGTTCCTAGTTTGTATAGGCAAGCGAAACAGTAACGAAGTACCTATCTATTGTATTGCTAAACAAGGGCTTACTCACTATGACATGACACTTTCCTAGCGCGCTGACAGCTAGGTGTAACTAGCCTATATATTATGTATATGCGACTGGTGCAAGTTTCTATAACAGCACCCTTGAAAAATTTTGTGGTCTAGTCATTTCTGCCCCTCCAGGTTCTGTGCTCTCTGTCCACTGCAAGCACCAAAAGACCTACTTCGTGTCACTAGGGTACATTTTTTACGTGTCCCCAGCGTGGTAGTGGCGTGTTATGTCATAGTAAATAAGCTCCCAGCATTGCACGGGTTCGTGTAGCCGTGTAGTCGTGTCGAAGGGGACGTGTCCACATATCAAACATCTGTACCGTTTACATTTGAAGTTCACTTCAATAGTAATTAAGTTACATGCGCTAGAGGCGGACTTATTGAACGATATAAATATACGTATACATTGTTTGTTTGGATAAATATTTAGTATGAACACCTCGTTTTCATGATAGGTAAGAAATTCCATTGATTCTGCTTGCCATTGTTACATTTTTAACAACACTCCATAAATTCACGAATCGTCAAATATTGAAGATGATGTTATTGTATTATTTTGAATATTACATAAAGGAACTTGTTTGCGAATTAATTAATTATATGCAAAGGATAGTAAAAAACAAACAATGATTTTATAAAACAGTTTTCAATTGCACTTTTTGATTCCGTTATTTCATAAGTCCGCCCGGCGTACATAAGCGTAAAATTAGATTAAATTATAATTGAAAAACCACACACAATGTATTTTCTGCACAATGATATCGTAATATAATTAGTAATATACAGTTTTGATCGGATTCTGACTCTGATTAAGTACCTCAAGTATTAATAATGATATGTTAAAATTATATAATTGAAGCAATGCTCGGTGTTTTATTTTTCACATATTTCTCCGATTCCTGGTTATCGGCAGGCCGGGAGGCGGCAGGTGGCAGGTATCGATTCGTAAGTACCTACTAATGATAATACTTTAGATAGAGAGATCTATATGGCACCTGGGATCCCACGTACGATGGCCCGAAGACTTCAACTGGATATATGAACCCTAAATAGCTTGAAGATCATAGTGCGAGGAAATCTATAGTCTTTGAGTAGGAAATATACAGTCTTTGAGTACCTCAAAGGAGACTGGCGTGATCATATATGTTGCATGGAATGGAATAGTGCGTAATACTATGCCTATATATTTATGAAAAATGTGAATAGAAAATATAATACCTATTTACCTGTTTAATATTTACACAAGTGTAAAATAAAAATTCTAATTTTGATAAGGATATTAAGTATATTAAGTTTAATATTGTATTAATTTATAAATAAATACTAGTTGTTCAGTCGACCTTCTCCTTGTGGATGGGCTTGCCCCTGAACCACAGCAGCAAGTTCTTCAACGACAACACCACGGGGAACATGATTGGTAGGAACAGTGGAATGTAGATCGCGTATCTGGAAATTGAAGTTGTTAGATTTAGATATATACTAACGACCCTTCGCACAGGTGCAGTGAACTTACCATATGCATGTATTATACGTAAATATAAAGCTTCCGGAAAAAAATATCTAAATGATAGTGAAAACCGTATCAAAATCAGAAATAAAAATACGCAGAAACACTTCCTACTATTATTATAAATGTGAAAGTTTATGAGAATGAATGGATGTTTGTTACTCTTTCACGCTAAAACTACTGAACGGATTTTGATTAAACTTTACAGTATCCTATTAGTTATTCACCAGAATAACATATAATGCTATAATTTATAACGATTTTGAATGAATTAGTCAAATTACATCGATAATTAAAAGGATCTTTTCTACGCGGACGAAGTCGCGAGCAGAAGCTAGTAAATTATAAAATAAATTATTATAAAATAATTATTTTAACAACAGTATTTGTTTAGTAACATTAACTGTTTTGTTATAACAGTCAATGTGGTAGACAGCACGCCATATCATCATTTGTTGATTCAGGAAGGACGCTACAAAACCTTTGCACTATCGTCATACTCACTTTTGATCGTCAGGGAAGTACAACAGCGCTAGCAGGCTGGGCTCCATGAACGCAGTTTCAGCCGCTAGGAAGGCGTTCTGCGACATCCTGTAGGCCTCCACCAGTTGTCCCTTGACCATGAGCTCGCTGGCGCGCTGAATGCTGTCCACTGCCAAGTTGATGGACGCTCCCACGTCATCGTTGATCACTATGTTGGAAATCTCACCTGAAGAAATTATTAACAGATATGTAGATTAGTGTATTTTTTTAATCCTTCTAGACTTTTCCTTACTATGTTGGGGTCTGCTTACAGTCTAACCAAACGCGGCTGAATATCAGTACCTATACAAGAAGCAACTGCCATCAGACCTCTACAACCCAATTTCTGGGTATTACCGATATCCTAGGATAGCTTGGTTGTCAGATTTTTGTCAGAGCGAGTGAAATTTATTATAATTTGGATGGTTAAAAATTTGTTAGTATGTGAGTTTGTATGTAAGAGCTAATCTCCGGAACGAATGAACTGATTCTGATAAATATTACACTGATAGGTAGCTACCTATCAGTGTATAATGTAGCTACAGTATCGCCAATTCTTATAGACTATGTTTCATTGTAATTGTGTCCACGTGAACGAAGTTGCGGGCAAAATCTAGTTCGATAAAGTTTGCTGGAAATGATTTCTGTATAAAGTACTCACCAAGTAACTGCGCCAAAGACTGCAGGGTCCTCTCGGCCGATGTGAGCTGTTCCAAGGTTCGGATGCGCAGCAGGTTGTCCACCTCCCACTGACGAGGAATCACGGAGCGCAGCGGCTCAAGGTGACCGCCATCGATGTGTTGCTGTTTTATGTAAAATGACCACCGCACATTATAAACGACATCAATGCAAAATATTGCTCATGCTTTAAAGACTTTAATATTTCATTAAAGTTAAAATAGTCAGAAATCGTCAATTTTTTTAAGGGTGGTATTTAATACTTTAACTGTAAATCCCCTTTTTTCAATCAAAATATTCGAAATTAGCACCAAAAATACTGAATTGCACACTAAATTTGCTCATCAAATAAATCATCTATATAAAAGTCACCTCAAAATATTGTTTAAATATACACTCAAAACATTCAGATTTGGTTCTGGCTGTTTCGGGTGTTCGGGTTGTGTGGTCATAGTTCTAACCTAACCTAACCGATATCTGTATTTGGTGCTCAATCAGTAATTTAGTTGCTCAATCAGAAATCGGTGTGAATTTTTTTTTTTTTAATTAATGTAAATAATTTAATTTTGTGAATGTAATATGTAATTAATTCTATTTAATTAGTGTAATTGGTCGATGACCGTTCTAGTTAAATTGTATAATAAATAAATAAATAAATAAATCAGTATTTTTGATACGCGGTTTATTATATTCCTTTTTTTCATTTGCAAATATGTCACATATAATTAATGAATGCCTACAATGTTTCGATGATTACCATGAAACTTAAACATGACGATACCATAATAATTTTTTTTTCGTTGGTAAGGAACATCTCACATTGAAATAAAAATACTTTTTACGGATATTATTTAATGTAGAATGAGCTTCCTGAGTGGGTCTTCCCCAATAACTATAATCTGTGTGTCTTTAAATCTCGAGTGAATCGATTTCTTCTAGGCAAGCGCGCTCCACCGTAGATCGCAGTGTCGCTTAACATCAGGCGAACTAGTGGTCAAGCGTAGGCCTATCGTGAATAAAAAAAAAAAAACCCGACGTTTCGGACCCTTTACAATGAAATCTGTTAGAGGTAGAGGTAGCTTTATTACAATGTGTAATGTTCTCGTAAGTTATTTTAACGAAGTAAAAAAACGATTGCGGGTAGGATTCGAGCTTTCGTCTTCTGGTTAGGTACACCAGACGGTATGACCACTAAGCCACCGCTAGTCCCACTCGCCATATCGAAATTTCGATTCACATTCTGAATTTACGTCTTTATGGTGACGTCAGGTGGGACCTCTCGAAGAGCAAATTTTTGCCTCTCATTTTCATGTCAGAAAACAATCTCACATTGACTTGTAAAATAATCTTTAAATTTAAATATAATTGACATTTATCATAAGTTCCAATTCCTTCATTCATTCAAAAGTTCAGTTGAGTTACGTTATTTTATATCATACTAGTGACCCGCCTCCGGACGGGTGCAATGTACAGACGCCAATAGGGCAAGCTATCCAAAACTGTCAAATTTTCCCAATTGAATATGAACCTTATTATATTGTATTAAAGTTGAAAATCCATTAAAAATGTTTGACAGATTCGAGTAGCTTGATGTGCTGGCCTCTGTACTAATAACATACCTGTATTATACATATAAACCTTCCTCTTGAATCACTCTATCTATTAAAAAAACCGCATCAAAATCCGTTGCGTAGTTTTAAAGATCTTAACATACCATCACGCCTGAGAGGTGTACTAATGTACACCCACATATCGCCGGTATGTTTAGGTCCCATGTAATAGGGGGCGAGCCTATTGCCATTAACCGGGCTCAAATCCAGTCTCCGAGCTGGTACAGAGAATTTCATAGAAAAACCCAATAACAGTCCTCTAGCGTAGCAGTCGCGCTTACCACTAGACTAATGAGGCAGTTATATTATGTAGTGATCTATAAATATCGAAACTTACCGGTTCAGTAATTCCAAGCAGTTTCCGTAGCTGCGATATGAAGGTGCCCATGACGACCCTGACGTTGGGCCGCCAGGTGGCGCCAGTGCCGCGGCAGTCTCCCGCGCTGGGGCTGCCCAACACCACGCCGCCCCATTTAGGTGACATGAACGCTTGCACGTGGGAAGATACCTTATCGTCTGCGAAAGACGTTAACTTTGACTTTGGGCGAATTAAAAAAAACAACAGAAGGAGTCGCGGTGGCAGTGGCAGTGGCGGGAGAACCCGGGTTTGATTCCTAAGTCGACCGTTATTATTGTTTTTCTACGACATTCTCAGCAGCAGATCGTAGTTTGGATTTGTGCCCGATTAATAGCAACAGACTACTTAGCCTAATAGGGGGCTAAGTAGGTAGTATAAGGGCATAGGACCTAACAAAATATCAAATGTACCCTTCGAAGATACAGTCGTGATGGTAAAATATACATACATGTAAGCTCTTATTTTTTTGGCCCAAATTGAATCATCATCATCTCATATACTGTCCCACTGCTGGGCACGGGTCTCCTCTCATATTGAGAGGGCTATAGCCCACACCCTTACTTAACATACCTTAGAGAATTTTCTCGATGGTTTGTGAAGTCTGCCAACCCGCACTAGGCCAAATTGAATAATGTACTTATTTTAGATTTACGTATGTTTAGACCATAAAGCTATAAAAAGACGAGTAGTATTCACCATAAGTATCGTAAATGACAAGTGGCGCCCTCTCGCAAGGTACAGCGTACAGCGCGAGGTTGATAGTGGGCAGTTCTGACACGTGCGTGGCGGTGCGTTCCTCTAGCTTGGTCAGCAACAGATGTAACCGGTCCTGACGGACGGCGAAGTGGCGACCCCATTCACTTTCATCTTTTATCTAAAAGAACCGTTAACAATTTTTTTAAATAAAACAATTTGTAAAAGTAGTTCCATTTCAATAAAAAAAACTTTTGTCCTGGATATAGACAGATAAATCAATATCCAGATTTTTTTTTATCTGGGTATAATGTAAGTATGAGTCCAAATTCAAAAAGGTCCAAAAAGATTAGGGCTAAATTGCCCGCTTTTTAATAATGATATTTAATATTTGAAAAAAAAAACGACCGTTGTCTATGGAATTTCAAATGAAAATACGTAACCTTGCCTTGCCGTGGCGCCTCACCAGAGGGCGCCTAGTTAGACAGCTCTAAATATTTTCCATACTTTTTAATTGTGTTAAAAGTATAGGAATGAAATACCTATGGTTAAAAATAATTTTCAGGAAGACATATGCATCGGAATCAACATCAGCGTATATTGACTGAGTAACATTTGTTTACCTACAATAATAGGGTGTTTAATAACGAGGGTAGGGGGAAATAGGACAATTAATAGCGAGATACAGAACCTATTCTTGTACAGACGCCAGCAAATCAACCTATCCAAAACTATCAAACTTTCACAATCGAATATGAACCTTATATTTTTGTATTAAAGTTGAGAATCAATCAAAGAAATTTGACAGATTGGGATAGCTTGATGTGCTGGCCCCGTACAATGATTAATTACCTACATATAGTCTTTAACGTCACTAGTTTAAGTTCCACTGTGTGAAATAAAGTAGTTATTAATTATAACTCGCCTCTCTGGCCTGGAAGTCAAAGTCCAGAAGATGCAGCCACTGAGACTTGAGTGTGAAGTTGTGCAGTACGCTCAACTCGTCCACGAATGAGCCGATGAAATCTGAAGATGTAAATAATGTATCCAATTGATGTTAGCTTGTACTGGAAATGTGTGGCACGTTATATATATATATACTGAAAGCAAAGTTCGATCTCAAGCAGAAGTCGATCCTTTTGTTAAGGACACTGGACGCTGAAGCCAACTTTAGCTACCATACTGTTTTTCAATCGACGTGACTTACCTTCAATAGATGTCGCTGACGTCATATAAAAGACGTAGAATGTGGTGAAAGTCGACATCACAGGCAGTGGTCTAACACTAGGTAGCGGATGCAGGTTCGAATCCTGCCTGAGATCGAATTTATCTTTGACATTTTTTTGTACCTATGTGTTAATGCTAAATATAATAAAAAAAGTCCTTCCTTAGTCTTAATCCGACTAAATAAGGACTTTTTAGGCTTAGGCTACTTTTTAGTGTACCTTTTAGCCCTTAGTAGTTCGATTACCTACTTAAACCAAAATGTATTGTATTGATTTTTGACACTTAGCTGACTTAGCGAACGAACATCAGACATTAATTGAATTTATCGCGTTATATTGATATTATTAATACCGACGTTTCGGACCCTTTACAGCGTCCATGGTCACGGGTAGACTGAGGTGGTGGGCGTCTTGATGTTATATGAATGTAAAGGGTCCGAAACGTGGGGATTAATAATATAACGCGATAAAATCCGTAAAAAGTACTTTTATTTAAATGCTCACCAAATTTGGTTCAGCTGTTTAGGGGTGAAAACGTAACAAACAGACAGAGAGACAGTATAGTTACGCATTTATAATATAAAGTTTGGATAATAATAATTGCTCCGGTTCGTGACGTTTGCACGCGAAACATCTCCGTGATGAAAAATAGCTGTTAAGGAAATAAATATAACCTACTTTCCACCACCTCTCCAGCATTAAAGTCGACCTTCAGCACGTCAGGTCTGGGGTGTACAACGGACAGCACAATGTGGTAACCGCCGCCAGGAGGGAACCTGGTCTGCCGGGCAGGGTCGGCTGCTTCCGACTTCGCACCTTCGAGCACTGCCGTCTGATAGATCACGTGTTTCAGAGTTTCTGCGACGGTTATTGAGGCTGTAAGAACAAGAAAACTGAATAAATACGTGCCTAGAATCTATGATTCGGTTGTGGCGGTCCCAGTTGGCAAACCAACACCTACGATAATAATCTTTATTATATATTATATATATGATATTGGTGATGTCCAAAAATGTTGTTTCCGAGTTTTTATGGCAATCCCTTCGTGTAAAATACTGATATTCAGCCACATTTAGGAATTGAGCCCCGTTAATGACAATTCCATGGAACCTAAAAATACCGACGAATTGTAGGTGTACTTATGTAAGTACACATTTGCATTACCCGTTGGAGAATGGAGGCATGATGGTAGGTTATGTTATTATTGTTAGATTGAAGGCAGACCCTCGTATGGTTGAAAAAGGCTAGGAGGTTACTTAAATAGCATAATGTTCAGCAGGTACTTTAAACACCTAAATAAGTGTTACAGAATTATATGTATTGAATTGGTAACAGAATCGAGGGTGTAATATTTTTGTAATTTAATTATTTTAAGAAGGCTGCCCAATACTAGGATTTCCTCCAATATCGTGGGTGTGTTTAAAAACAAATTATCACATACACAAACACCCCAGACCTGAAACAACTACCTGTGGTCATACTTTTGAATGTGTTTTTGAATCGGATGAAAAGTGTAATGTTGTCGGCCACTCTGAGAAAATTTGAGCTAATCGATAAAATAAATATATAAAGGTTACCTTTAGCATCTCTAAAGAACAAGACCCTCTCGCCAGCGAGCCACGTGTCCTGGAATAGGGGTTTCCGCTGCACCACATAGAAGGAGTTATGTTTGGTGAGGTCGTAGGCAGCTGCGACGTCCTCCAGCGCTTCCAGCTCGTCCGCCACGGAGTCCAGGGTCGAATGCAGTTGTTGGGAGATTATAGATTTAGTTATCTTCACCTTTATGACATCTACAGATAAGAAGGTATAAGAGGTTTTTGTTAAGAAGGAACGAAACATGGTACAGTCAGCATCACACATATCGTTCAATTATGAAAATCAAAGTATGCCTCAACAAAACAAATAATGTTTTAGATTGAACACCGTACAGCGCCATTGTCATTCTGAAATTAATTTTATCACATTGAGATAAAGTTTTCTAAGGTACTTTGGTGGTTCTAAGCGCGACTTCCTCCTTCGAAAACGCCTTAGCTTCAAAATTGAGATTTGTAAGAACAAATTCCAATAGCATCAGACTTCAGATCTTTATATTATATACAGGGTGTTACAAAACTACCCGTAAAGCCGAGAGGAGGTTAAATCCCCATTTAACCTCCTCTTGGCTTTACAACGCCTTATAACGAGTCCATTAACAATATTTAAGAACCGTAGTAACGCTGTCTAACATACCCTAAAAAAAGGAAAACAACAACATTAATGAATGAAAAATAGAAAAGCTGTTAAAGTAGACAATTATTAGGTAAAATAGGTACGTAGGCCTTTCTGTTAAATAATCTGGTTCCCTGACATGACAGCTGACAAAATTTTTGGCTTTGATAATTAATTATATTTTTACGGGGTATTTTGTAACACGTTGTATACAATTGTAATTTACAAGATACAAGTCAATCTTATCCTGGTGTCAGTTACTTACCAGAATCTTCAAAGAACCTCTCAATAAGCCCAACGATCTCCGCAGCAGTTGCTTCATCGTTGGCCAATACTGTTAGCTCAGTAGTGATCGTATGTGGCAGGGTATTGAACGAGCTGATCTTGTCGTACGGCAGTGATACCCTGGAAGGAAGTAAGGCCTTGATTAAATTGTACTTCGTCCAACAGTCTTGGATACAGCGGGGAGGGGGGCAGTATATTGCTAGTGCAACTACTGTGTAATTTTATGGTCTCTGTTTCACCCTAAGTTTATGGCAATAAATGCTCTATGTCATTAAGATCGTCTCAAGCACCCCCCAAAAGTATCTGGGTAAACCCCTGACAAATATCAAGTTGATATTGTTCTACTGTCTTAGTATTAGTCTCAGAATACGTAGAGTATTACTTAACGTTTTAGTACGCTACACTACCCACTGTGTTTCTTTCTTCCAGTCCATCCAAAGGTTGTCTGGAAGAGATCGCCTTGTGCGATAAGACCGCCCATTGTACCTACCTTGTAAACTTTGCTCATTTCTATTATAATTTATGTTTGTATTGGTGTGCAATAAAGCACATATAAATAAATAAATAGTATTGTTTTCTTAGAAACTGCTAGATCTACATCGTTAGGTATTTGGATAACTTAATCTGCTGGCGTTTGTACCTAGACCAAAAGTTCACCGATATGTTTAGCCATTGCCACATTGGAAACCAATTCAAACTGCTACTACTTATAATTTTATAGAAAATCCCAATAATTCTGCTCGACCTGGCAATCGAGCCCTGAATCTCAAGCGTATCAGTCGCGCTTGCGACTACTACGTTAATGAATTACATAATGAAGAAAATTAAAATCCAGATAACTGGCACAGTGAGTAGTGGCGAGGGCCGCTAGTCGGGCTTCCGTAATTGAATATACACTTCATCGTCACTTCAGTGGTGCACGGATCAAATAGTTGAAAATGTCGAACTAGAAATTTAACGATAAATATTTTTTGTCGTGTCGATTTATTCTTACAATCTATGGTTCCATGCTAAGCATTCTCAGAAAATCTCGACGATTTACGATAAAAATCGACACAATTGTTTTGATGATAAGATGACAAATTTAGATATAGCATTTGACAGATAAAAACATAGCATTTGACAGATAGAGACGATTAAATCATGTCGATAGTTCCATGCACCACTGTTCAAACAAATGATCATTTAAACTTTTATTTACAGTTTTGAACAGCTCCATTTAACAGTGATTTTTATATCAAGAGCTAAGCAATCCGGGGTCGGCTATAAAAATGCATATTATCTTTTATTAAACATACTAAAATAACAGGTTATCGGAGGTTATAGAGCAAATTTTATTACGGTGATAAGAATGTAGTAAAATTTTGATGTATCAATCAATAGTTGTTATCATATTATATTGGTGAAGCCCTGAAGGGGTTAATTTAATGTCATATTAATTAATAGTACGCCACGCGGCGCTGCGTCTGCGTTTCATGTTTATCTTCTAATTAACCTTAGTTTATAATTATACACATTCATACATAGTAGATTGAATTCCAAGGATTGGATCAGAACAAGTTTTATTAGAACTCCCTCCCCTAGAGGTCTTAGTAACGACTGCTACGCTTGGGTTCCATCCCAGGTCGAGCAATTTTATTGGGTGGTATGTTTTATGTAAGCTACATTATGAAACATTTTAAGAAATGCTAATAATGTTAACTTAGTAGTTAGCAGAGGCGTCTCTAGCCCATGTAGCGCCCGTGCGCAATGCAATCATTAGATTGCATTGCGCACGGGCGCTACATGCACCGCACTCTTCCTAGAGGGCGCTAGGGTAATCCCTAGCGCCTTCTAGGAAGCGTACGGTTAAAATGAAATGGGTACTAATAACAGCCCACCACAAGCTTTCAAATTACCCAAATACCCGACACACATTGTCCTGCAACCCGATTGCAGCGTCAGGTACCGGATCCGATTGTGCATCTAAACCATCTATTGAACCCACTCAAAAACAAAAAATAAACATCAAAATCGGTCCGTGTATGAGGCGTTCAGTGACAAATAGGTACACAGATTATAATGAAAACGTCTGACTCTAAACACTCATGTATTAGTTACGTACATACTACCTAACGCATGTGTTTTCATCTTCTGATGAGTTGGGCAGTGCCTACAGAATAAGTTTTCTATACATAACATGATTGTATAATAATTAAATTCCTTGATAATTTAAATATTTATAAAAATGTTTTATAATAATATACCTATAAGAGTCGTGGCTTAGCAATAATAACTAAGTAGGTACCCTGATCATCTGATCTGCAAGTTTACTGGACTTACGACTTGGACAATTAGTCATATCTCTAGGGTTACCTCACTACTATTAAATGAAAAATATACTTTTTTTATTTTTCGGAAAACCAACAGCAAATAAAGGTCCTGGGTTCGATTAGCAAGTCGAGCGAAGTGTTATTGTATTTTTCTATGAAATCCAGCAGCCATGAGTATGGATTTGTCCCTAGTTGGGCTGTACCAATGTAGAATACAATAAAATTAAATTGTAAAATGGCGGTCTTATCGCTAATAACGATATCTACCAGACAACCTTTGGATGGACAGGAAAATAGAGAAAAGAGGCGAGGGGGGGAGTTCATGGTGCACTAAATAACAATTTGCACCCAGCTGTGGGTGTACATTGGTAGCTTTGCCTAACTCCTCGAGGAATACATGGTGTATGACGATAGCCTTTCGGCTCTAAAAACACTTGTTTTAGTACTATTGCAGAAGTAGGTTGACAGAGTTCTTGATAGGCACCCAATGAGGATGATCTGATAGAGTGATTGATCTGTCTCCTCACCTGTACACTTCCGTGGTCTTCCACCAAAGCGGCAGTCCTATAATGATGAGCACCCCCACAAAGGAAGCACTCGCCCACATCCTGTTGGACTCTGTAAATAAATATAATTAATTAGTGTGATAAGAGAAAGACTGTTTGTTTTTATCTAGGTACCTATTCATATGATTTGTATAATAGGTAGCAATAATTGTTTACAACATATCGTGGGAATAATATCATCACACACTTTATTTGATAGTTGAAATTACTAGGAGAAATAATATCATCCGAAGTATGTCCACTGCTGAACAGAGATTACAGCCTTGCCTATAGATTTCTACTAGGAGTGCAAAAACCACTGTGTATACAATATACATCCTGCATCCTAAAACTGTTAGCGAGTTTTACGAGTTCTGTCCATCTCGTTGGTAGCTTAATAATTAATGCTTCGCAAGGATCGGTTAGCAGCGATAGCCTAGGGATAGCCTATAGTGGTATGACCATTGGACTGCCAAGTCGAAGGTCTCGTGTTCGAATACAAGGCACGTAACTCAACATGACTTTTAGAAATCATGTGCGTATTGATAATTATATCACTCGCTTAAACGGTGAAGGAATACATCGTGAGGAAACCTGCATGCACCTTAGAGATTTTCTCGACAGCGTGTGAAGTCTGCCAACCCGCACTAGGCCAGCGTGGACTGTAGCCTTATACCTCTCATTCTGTGAGAGGAGACCCGTGTCCAGCAGTGGGACAGTTGAAATTGGTTGATGATGAAGGATAGGTTATGATATGGAACATTGAACAGCTGATTCTTTTTCGCGATTTCAGGGTTAGTCCCATCCATTACGGTCGTGGCGAATGTCATGAACCCCATGGCCGTGTCAAATAGGACAAGGGAAGGCAAGTGCGGTTTTTGGCACCTCCCCAAGTGACAAACGATTCATGAGGATTTTCCGTACTTAAAAAAAAGGTTTGGTTCAATGCTACAAGTTGTACAGAATGATGTCCCATTAAATGATCTTTTTGTATTTTTTGACATTTTCTATGCTAAGATTCTAAAGCTATTTTAGCGAAGAACGTTCAGAACGTCCGAACCAGGTCGTCTGTCCACCTCCTTGGAGCCGTCCAAGGAGACCGATGACCTGGTAAAGGTCACTGGACTCGTTGGATGCAGACGGTATATAACCGGTCCCTTTGGAAGTCTATGATGGCAGCCTTTGTTCAGCAATGGACCTCCTAAAGCCGATGATCATTATAATGATGATGATCAAACAAACATTTGCGAACTCCTACCAAATGTGTTTTCAATTGTATCCGTATAGGCTATTGCATCTTCCCATGTTCTGCGTACGGAAGCATGTTATTGTATTGATTTTTAAACACTTGTCCGATGGCTGTGTTGTGGCGTTGTGGAGACAATACAACGCACTTAACAATGAGTTACAACTAACGTTACATAATATTGCACAAACTAATGGATGCCTACTAAGAAAATTGCGTTCTGGTTTATTCCGGTTAGTAGTAGTTGAAAGTGGTGTAAAATCACTGACTGGTGACATTTAAAAAGGCCGAGTGAAGTAGGTAGTGGTAGAAACTACACGAAAGCAGATACAAATAAATTTACAATGTTCGGAAAGTATCTTTTTTCCGTACCCTATAGACGCTTGTAACACGGCTTGACACACCAGGGGTATCACTTGCGCGTTGCCGCCCCGTAAAACGTAGGAGGTATAGTTGGGTTGGGAGTATAAGGGTCAAAACTGCCAACACAATGTTTCCTCGAGGAGCACAGGCAACTTTGCTCACCGTAAAGAATACAATACAACTCAAAGCAGTGTTATTTCACTTCGATTTTCTGCAAGTACTGTACATTGAACTTAGTATCCTGTCGAACTAATAATTACAGACACAATAGAAAACCCAGCCTCATTAGCCTAATGGTCTTTACCGCGACTGCTTCGCTAGAGGTCCATTGCTCGATTACCAGTTCGAGTAGTATCATCATCATCATCATCAACATATACATATATTGTCCCACTGCTGGGCACGGGTATCCTCTCACAGAACGAGATGGATTAGGCTTTAGTCCATCACGCTGGCCTAGTGCGGGTTGGTAGACGTGACATGCCGTCGAGAAAATCTCTACGGCATGCAGGTTGCAGGTGAGTAGTAGAATTGGTACATTTTCTATGAAATCTCCAGTAGCAGCTTCAAAAAAAAAAACGTGGTAAATTCCGTAAAAATAGACTTACTTCAATTTCTAACATTTTTTTATTTATTTTATTTAATAGGGACAAAAAACAGTTACATGTTAATATTATAATACAATGATAATTAAAGATAAGTAGGTAAACATGTAACCCACACCATTGTCCACGGATAAATTTAAGAAATAAATTAAAATCTAACTGAAACGGATAATTACTTAATTTTCTATTAATGTAAGTTTCAATTTAAGTATTATATTATAAGTTAAGATTCTGAGGAAAGTGCACTTAAGGCTAATGTTTTAAATTCTTTATTCGAAGTATTGAAAATATCCAAGTCCAAGAAGTGCGTGTTATAAGTTTCCACAAGACGACGAAGAGGTACTCGTGCCCCCGCGTTAGTTTTAACATGAGTAAGTTTAAGACATTAATAAAAGCGGTGTTTGTGTATGTGAATTTAATGAGAATTTTGTAATTGTAAACGAATCCACGATAACAATAGTTTCATCCTAGTGTAGGCAACGATGTAAAAGTACTAGTCTGGTGTCAATCGATTGCAAATACACGATAGAAAGAAGAAAGAAAAACGTTTATTTGGCCAGCGCCGAAGACACAAATTTAACATAATAAAAGAAAAAATTATATATTATATAAAAACAAGAAGACATAAAGAAATGTACAGTCAGCAACGAAAGTCGCTGAACATGTTGCAATTTTCAATATGATTTTTAATAAGTGTGAAGTTACTGACCTGTGAAGGTTATGCGAAATAATTGCATAGATGACCATTCAATATTCAGGTTACCTTATTAGAAAAAACCTCTGGACAAGTTTTGGAGCTGTGATGTTTTCAAAATTTTGTTATGTTCAGCGACTTTCGTTGCTGACTGTACATACTCTTAAAATAAGTATAATTAAATTATGTATGCATTATGATAGCGATGCTTTACTATTGTAAAACATAACATTACAACAACAACATTGCCATTAACCGGGCGCAGATCCAAATTCCGAGCTGCTACTACTGAGAATTTCATAGAAAACCCCAACTACACTCGAACAGGAAATTGAATCCAAAACCCTCAAGCGTACCAGTAACGCTAACGACCACTAGGCATAAGAGGCAGAGCTATGGTATGTCCTTATTATATGCACCTGGGTTTTGCCCATAAGGAAGGCTAAGAACATAAAAAAAGGCACATTTGATTGCGATTCTGTTATGGAATTAGGACTGATTGTGATGTTGAGTGAATCATATCTGATTATTAATACTATATACTATACAGGGTGAAAGGGACATCGACGCGCAACGGCTTACCATGACTTCAGTACATGATTCTGGACCCCCCTGCGTTGGAATTTTTCGTCGGCTTTTTCTTAAATTTTACGTTTTCTTTGCAGTTTTTTTCAACGTTAAACTGTATAATATCATTATTTCTATCTAACCAAATAAGAATTTTAACTAAAAAGTCATTAATTCACTTTTTTCACTAAAAACAGCATTGTAAATTAAACTCGAAAGATCTTCTGGTCAGCTGTTTCCTTAGAGTTCACTTGCGAGTTGTAAAATTTAAGAAAAAGCCGACGAAAAATTATAACGCAGGGGGGTCCAGGAATCATGTGCAAGTCATCGTAAGCCGTTGCGCGTCGATGTCCCTTCCACCCTGTATAGTTTCGATAATTTCAGGCCACCAACACAGATTTAAAATCAGTAGGAACACATTCTTCTTCGTCGTTCCATCATTGCTAAGGATCACTGTATACGATGTCTCCAGCTATGCGGTCTTCTCGAGTGTGGACCGCTTCTCGTTCCGTTTTCCTGCAATCCGACCTAGTATCATGAACCTATACCGACAGTACCTATGCGAAAGCAAAATACTGTCCAAAAAAACTAACGACACGCTCCTGGCAGATTGTTGATAGCGCTTGATGTGAAATTCCTTTAGCACCGCTTCATATAGCGGTCCAAGGTATAATATCAAGGTAAGGGTACCTATAAATCTCCGCCAGCACCACATACTATGAACTAATTGTGTTAGCAACTTAGCCATCATATTAGAGAAGCCCATATTTAGTACGGACCATTTTGAGTAATATTATGACGATTTATCAAAAAATCTATGTCGACGTATCTGACTACCGCGTTCTATGTAGGAAGAGACAACTACGGGATACGTCTAGATAATAAATATTTTCATTGCGAGAGAGAATGGAATTTACAACATTTTAAGGAAGTACAGTGGCCAGCACATCAAGCTACCAATCTGTCAAATTTGTTTGATTGATTTTTAACTTAAACACAAAAAATAAGGTTCATATTCAATTGGGAAAATTTGACAGTCTTGGATAGCTTGACCTGCTGGCGTCTGTACACAAGAAACATAGAGGAGATAATATATCCGTCAGGATTATAAACTTTAGGAATTTATTATTATAATATGGCTATTATTAAATTTACTATCATACTAATCAACTACTAGCGATCCGCCCCTCCTTCGCACGGGTGCAATGTCCTACCTTACATGCATTTATTATACATAAATATAGCCTATGACACTCTTGATAAAAAAAAAAACAAAATCGATTCAGTAGATCCAGAGATTACCCTGTACAACCTCACAACCTTTCCCCCTTTTATATTAGTACCATCAGCAACCCATATACTGTTCTACTGCTGGGCACGGGTCTCCTCTCAGATTGAGAGGGATTAGGCTATAGTCCACCACGCTGGCCTAGTGCGCGTTGGCAGATTTCACACATCGTCTAGAAAATAAGGTATGCAGGTTTCCTCACGATGTTTTCCTTCACCGTTTAAGCCAGTGATAATGAGGCAATTAAATAATAGGCACATAAACTCGAAAAAACAGAGGTGCATGCTTTGGATTCGAACTCGAGACCTTTTTACTTGGCAATCCAATGGTCATACCACTAGGCTATTAATATAGATTTTTCTAATTATAGGTGAAATTTGAGACCGGGCCAAATGGTGACTAAGGGTACAATGATAATTACGTGACTGTGATACTGATAAGATATAATTGTCAATATCCGAATGGAAATCAAAACTGAACGACGTACATATATGACGTACATGTATGATGTCTGAGTTTCTATTTAAGCACGGTGGGTGTTAAATTGCCCTCAATTAGCATTCGTTCTCTTGTTTAACACCTGACCCGCGTTATTGATACCGTCACTACTACGCAGCGTCAGTTCAAATACCAGGATAAAAAAACCCTAGGAACCGATGTAAGCTCAACGTTACGATAGCTCAACGTAAACTGGTCATATCGAAATACCACGCCTTCAAACTCAACATCAATAAATATCTTTCTAGACTGAATTTAGATCCATAAAGTATAGTTTTTTTGGTGCATATTTTGGGAATAACAAGATTTATTATCTGAAAGCGAATGTTGGATGAAGGAGATGGTTTAATATGGTTCACCGATTGGAGGTTTGTAATCTGATGCCTCGGATGCCAAACTATAGTACTGACGTCAGAATTGTGCTTGCTCTAATCTTACTGATCAATTAATATTAGAGCAATTTCGAGCTTCAGATACACGAATGTTAGTCGACACAGCAGAACTACAAGTCCTTCTCTTCCTTATTCATCATCATCAACCTGTCGTACTGTCCAACTGCAGGGCACGGGTCTCCTCTCAGAATGAGAGGGATTAGGCTATAGTCCACCACGTGCCGGTTGGCAGACCGTTGAGAAAATCTCTCAGGCATGCAGGGTTTCCTAACGATGTTTTCATTCAAGGTTTTAGTGAGTGATCATCATCATCATCAACCCATATACTGTCCCACTGCTGGGCACCGGTCTCCTCTCATATTGAGAGGGATTAGGCTATAGTCCACCACGCTGGCCTAGTGCGGGTATTTAGATTTTTATCGACGGTTTGTGAAGTCTGCCACTTCACAAACCGTCGAGAAAAATCTCTAAGGCATGCAGGTTTCCTCACGATGTTTTCCTTCACAGATTAAGTGCGAAGCGAGTGATAATTCATTATTAATACGCACATGATTTAGAAAAGTCGTGCGTGCTTTGCTTTCGAACTCGAGACCTTTGACTGGGGAGTCCAATGCTCCAATGGTCACATCACTAGGCTATCACTGGTAACACTACTATACTGATAGGTAATATTTATTTGAGCAATTTCGAGCTTAAACTTGGATAAGCGAATGTAGGTCCATACAACCGAACTACAAGACCTTGTCCTCCTTATTACGAAATATGATTAAGCCAAGCTACCTTAAGTTAAGCTATAACCCAATTTAAGATTAAGAGCCGGGAGATTAAGTCCATATTTTGTTTAAGGGTATCCGTGTCTCGGAAAGCAAACGCGATATTTTTTTAGGAAAAGAAAACCGACTTCAAGCATTGTGTGTAAAAAAATCGATCGAGTTGAACTAATATATCGCTTAATAACGGATCCACGCGTATGACGTCACGAGGTATCCATTTATTGTATACCAAAACCTTCTCCAGAATATAACAAATACTTTTCTGAAAACCGAATCAAAATTGGTTCAGCCAAACGCGAGATTATCGTGGACAAACATACATACATACAGGTGAAACTGAGAACCTCCTTTATTTTGAAGTCGTATAATAAGATCCGTTTCATTTCAATATTTTGATCTCTGTACGTTGTAAATAATAGTACAATTACTACAACACAAATGTAACGTACTATCTAATAATAAGGTTGACACGATACAACCGGTCATTGTGATCTAGTGTTCTAGATCATTCGTGTGACCTAAATATTACTTCAATTACAGACATTATAGTGTCTTGCATTTAATGACAGATGAATATAATGTAGTTTTCTATCTAACGTGATATCATACGTTGCTTTCAAGGATAATGTAACCGTTCATCATGTCATGATGGTGTCATGAGTGACATAACCTATGTCTAGCGATAACGAAATAAATTTTGGTCCTGCGGTTATAGGTATTGTTATTAAAGCCATGGTTATTGCAGGAAAAAGGCCTGAGTAAATATGCATTAGAGTAAAGAGTATGATTTGCAGGTAAGAGTAAACTAGCAGACCTGCAAATCAAACAAAATAAACTAATAAAATTGATTTTCAATTATTCATATTTGACACCAACTTACAAAATTTACAATGAAACTAAAATAATGAATATCAAACAGTTATATATTTATAATACATGCATTTTCATTCGGAAGGTTCTTAACAACAACATCCAGATCAACGTTTACCAAATTAAAAAATACAACGCAACGTAGCACTCGTCGGGCTAGTTTCCTAGTCTTACCAAAGATTAGAACGAACTATGGCAAAAAAACTGTAACGTATGAAGGAGCACAATTATATAATAAAATACCGTCATCTATCAAAACTGTACGCTCAGTTAATGCATTTAAAGTACAATTAAAACAATATATAATGGAAGACATTACTTAACTCGAAACAAATAAATGCATTAGGTGGGTACTTAGTGTTAGTACTTATATGTAAATAATCTTAAGCGAACTTGTAATTAATATAAGAAATTGTTGTTCTCAAGTAAGTGACTTTATGTTTTGATTGAGAATAAATATCTTTAAACCTAAACCTATTTAGTTTTTTACTTCTTGGAGACCTAATAACCTCACCAGCATGCACGCTTCAGTGTGTTCCGGAAATGTTAAAGAAGGATCTAGAATAGATTTTACTTGAGCATCCTATTAACTGTATATCGTATCTACATAGTAAATAAATACTGAATTGAATCAATGCCCCCGCCGGAGGACTTGTTCAAAAACTGTCGAGTCTTTGTAATAATTAGATAGGTACGTATGTCAAATTGAAAGGTCACACAGCTTATTATCAGCAATTATAAAAAACTTTCAGTTAATCTATGCTATTGTTAACTATATTCATCTCCAACAAGGAAGTTAACGTCTACACAATGGTTGAGCCATAAACAAATGTTTTTTTTGTTACATGTCGGTCAAGAAAGGACGTGCAACTTCTGACCTATTTGGTCATATTAACATTGTCAAGATTAGTTCATGATGATTGTGTAGATAAAGTGCAAACATACAGTCACATGGTAATCAAAATAGATGGCGAGTGCAATAACCGCTGTTTATGCCATATTTGGGACTGCTTTTACCTACAACATACATAATTATGAGCTACATGTAAGTGTAAAGAGTAAGATATAAACTCTGTTTTTCGATGAAATTCTCAGTAGCAGCTCAAAATTTGGATATTTCAACTCTGCCTAATCCTTCGAGGAATACAGGCGTGATGGATTATGTTTTTTTTTTATAATTTCTTTAAAGTCTGCTAACTCATTCACATTAAGGTAAATTGCAGATGTTTTTAAAAAAGGCTATATTTTTTTATAGTACGGAAAATCCTCATGGCATATCCGCTACCCGGGGAGGCGGTAGGGTATGTCGAACTCGTACCGACTAAAACTGCACTTGCATAGGCAAGTGTATGTATAGCCATGTAGAGTCATGGCTATGGGATCCGTGAAATTCTCCACAACCAAAAAAATTAAGAGTAGCCTGTAAAATTGAATGAAACTGCTTTAATACATGTAATCTGTCGGTAGTAATGAAGTGCAGACCCCATTCTCACTTGTACCCGTTTTAAAAGAGATGAACAACCAACTAATATCAATGCAAACATTACAACTGTTGAATCAAGCATTAAAATGCCATTTTTATCTATGTATTATGTCGGACAGCGTTCATAACATACATTACATTTGTTTAACAAGCTAAACTAATAAGTTTTAAGGATAGATTTACGAAATTATGATAAAACAAACAAACAAAGAATACAGGCCAACAACTGTGGATAAAGTTTACTTTTTATCTGATAAGAGTGCAGTGTCATTAATATACACACCGATTTAAACCGTAAACCGTATCAGCAACCTCGGCCATTCCGAATAACAAATCAATTGGTAGATTTGCATAATAGAAATAGGGTTTCCATACAAGTAATGTCAAAAGTACATAATTAAAAAATTAATTATAATACCATATTTAAGCTGGTGTGTCGTTTCCATGGACAATTAGAACATGGTGTCCAATTGTCCATTATGCTTTTTAATTATTAGCACACACATAATACAAATATCTATCTCTAATCTCTACTCTAAATAGATCTATTTCTCAATCAACCTTGACAAAATTTGGACGTCATCTTATCTGACTTCAAGCTGATCTGCTAAACTCATGATCGTATTATTTGCTTAGCTTATATATTGTGGTGTGACTTCATAAAGTACCTAAGTGTTGACAGAATTTATTTTATATAAATCTGTCTAAACAGCAATGCATGATGATTTTGAGTTTGAAAATACAACAATTTGAGAGCTGGATGAATCTAGTTGTGACTGGTTTATTATTTTAATCATCTTAACTACGATATACCCAGATTTAGTCCTATTGACAACGGCCTCAGCTGGTACATTACATGTTCCCGTAGCATGCATTAATCTACTAAATATGCACCGATGGTTCGCGCTATCGGAAAATCGATATGTTTAATTGTGGCCTGTCAAAATTTGCTGAATGTGAAGTCTAGGAACTTATGTTATAACATTAATTTGGTTACGTGGTGTATACTGTCATGACTTTGTAATTTTCAATAAATAAATATTTAATCTATTCCCTCCATTGTGTTTCGTCACATGAAAAAATCTCCGGTCTGTCAAAAGACCTTATTATCTTTTTGTATTTCTTTTTTTGCATTGTCCATACTAAGATTAAAAAGTTATTTTAGCGACGGAAAAATTATAATCGTGCCTGCAGTCGAATTTTTCCTTCGCTAAAATAACATCCGTACCAATGTATCCATACTCCAAGAACTCGGCATCAAGCAGCGTCTATCTTCTGTAGTACAGTGTCGTATCCTGAAGTTTTTTGGACACGTGTCAAGACGTGAATGCCACTCCTCCATAGAGCGACTCGTCGTGCAGGGGAAGGTGGAAGGAACCAGACCGCGCGGAAGGTCACCCATGCGATGGACCGACCAAATTAAATCTTATGTGGGCGGGCCCTTACATGAGTGTACCAGAATGTCCACCAACAGAAAACGATGGCGAGATATCGTGAGGCGTATAACATCTGCTCCCGATTCTACTACATGACGACCACGACCGCTCTGCCAAGAGCGAAACGATTTAGAAGAAGAAAATAACATTAAAAGACCGTATTCTTGCAAGCAGGTTTTATGATTGCGTGTCTTTACTTCAAAGTATGTTCCCTTTGGTTGCTTCCTTATTCAAATCGGAGTACCTAACTTCCTTCTGTTCCAAGTAAAGCCGTAAATAGTTATTTGGGCCACAACCGGCCGTCATACGTCACGTGCAATATCTTCAATCTGTTGCTTTCATAAATATATTTTCTGGATTGGAATTCGTCAGTTTTATTTCTAGTCTGCATAATGCATAGAAAATTTTCTGCTGACGTCATTCGATATTCATTACGGAGTAGACTACTGCGTTTACTACTCTCTATCTTTTATTTATGCAATTTTATTGCTCTTAAAGTAATCAGATTTGAAAACAATAGCAGTGTTTCCATTGTTCAAATTGATTACATGTTTAATTCAGTTTATGATGACAATTTACACTATGAGTACCTACACACATTTGTTTTTAACTAATTTTCTAATCTTCTTCTGGTAAGCACTAGGTAGGACATACTTAAATAAGGTATTGGGATGGATAAGAAAATTTCATAATCATACGAGTACAGATTAATTAATATGAATACTAGTTTAATCTTCGCCGTGCCCTCCAGAGAAAGAAGAAAGAAAGAAAGAAGTTTTATTAACACAGTCATGGACAATGCACACAATAACATCAAACAATACAGAAAGAAATTAAGTATATTAATATAACTAGCTGTTGCCTGCAGTTAGGTAGTATCACATAAGGGAGGGTACAAAAATTAGCTTACAACCTATTCTCAGACCATAGAGCAACACGGGCCGGTCCGCCGCGGCCGGTGGCCCGTGTTGCTCTATGTCTCAGACTTACCAATACACAAAAAAAAAAAATTAAAAATAGTTCAAGCCGTTTCGGAGGAGTTCGATAACAAACACGTGTGACACGAGATTTTTATATGTATATTAGATTATGTATAGAGTCGTAACAATTGTTATTTCATTGTATCTGCTAATTGTTCCTTGACAGGTTAAGCCGTAATGCCAATTAATAACTTATTTGAAATAACAATTTTATAATAATCTCTATCATAAAGGAAGGTATTAAGTTCCTACATCATTACTGTGATTACAGTTAAACTTATCGCTATACAGCCGTAAAACAAGCATTATTTCTAAGTCTGTGACCTAGCCGACCTAGGTTAGCTAATAGCCTAGAATTATGATCAAGCTTGACCCAATAAACCAAGGAAATTACTAGGTTTATGAGTAGTTTAGGAATGAAACGGACTGCCATGGTAATTTCTATTATTATAATGTGATAGTTATTGGCTGGGGGATCGAAGATGATTTTTATTTAAGAACTATGTTGAAGTTAACGACCGAAATGGAAAGAGAAAGCCGAAGTAACCTCCTCCTCCACCTTGAATAATGCAGATTATAAATATACCTCTGGCTGGTATTTTCTCTTAAAATGCGTGGGTTAAATATGGTAGATAAAATCATTATATAGCTATCTTGAAATCACCAGTTATTGTAGTGAGACAAAAGGGCTAGGTATTTATCCGAAGTTTAATTTATCTCTGGATCAAATTTCATGAAAATCGGTTCAACGATTTAGGCGTGAGAGCGTAAGAGACAGTTTCTTTCACATTTACAATATTAGTAGGGAAGAAGGGATTGTATTTGGCATACACACAAAAGTGTTTAACATGTCATGTTAAACATTTTTAAAGATATAACTTTTGTGAAAGAAAAATTCGATCTCATGCAGTATTCATCGTGAAATTGTTGAAAACACCAAAGCTTTAGGAGCCACCAAAGCTTTTAAACATAATATAAGGTCTGTAATTACTGGATAAATTAGACACTGGTAACAGTGGAATAGTGAAGTAAAGTCTTCGTCTTGCAAGGTGTTGGTGTTGGCTTAATTTACGTCCTAGTCTTGGAAATTAAAGTCGTATGGAGAAGAATTTGCTAGAAATTTTGGATAATATTTGAAAGAAAGTACACACAGACGTCTTTATCAGAATATTGTTTTCATCCTTTCAAATTAGATTAATTTTAAAGCGAAAAGCGATTTGATGTTAGTATACGTTGAAAAGGTCTCATCGATCAGGTGAATCAGGTATTTTTGGAAGACTCGTCATTTTCAGGTCAACTCCATACAAGTTTCATACATAACATAAACGGAAAGTTTTTCTCCTGCATCCTAACGCTGTTGTTGTTCAAAGTCCACGCGGAATTAATACTATTGCGTCACCGACTCACCGCTGGAAAATGTTTGCGTTCTTGCGTCAGTATCATATCGAGTTTCTTTTTCATATAGTATTATACTATAATAAATAAAAAGTACGTTTAAAAAAACCGACTTCAAAAACTACCTTCTTCAGGTAATAAATTATTGCATTTATTGTTTATAGCTGTTGCCCGCGCCTTCACCCACATCACTAATCTATCTCTATACTTACCTAATTTTATCAAAATCGATGCACCAGTTTAGACGGGAAAGCGTAACAGGTAACAGACAATTTTCCTTTCTTAATTAAATTGTTTCCCAAAGTTTAATTGTGTAAGGTCCGATTTCTTTATCATCAACTTTTTCGCAGGAGTTTATTCAGTTTGGATGTGTTTTTTGTCAGTATCTGTAAATTCTTTGCAAAGTCTCGCACCACAAAGGGCGATCCCAAGTGCAAAACCTGTCTTTTTTAAAAACTCGTTTAATTTATTCCACTGATAAATGTTAATTGACTATTGGAAGTTTGACAAAGAATATCCTATACCGTGATATCCAGGAGACATTAGTATTTGTGGCGAAGGTCTCCCCCATAACCTTCCACATCTGCCTATTTGAGTTTTCTCCAGTCAGTCACCCATGACATGAACGTATCGAGATTGTCACGCCACCGTTTCCTTGGCAACGACGACTTTCCTGACGCAACCACTGTGGTAATCTTGGCCCACCTATTTTATTTATTAAAGGTTATTAAAGGAGACGCGAAAAGGATTAAAATTATGATGTTTAATTTACTTATGACCAATAAGACATTATTTAACGTGAATCAAGTCGTAAAGATACTAGTTATGATCATGAAGCTACATAAATATCATAATTACATTCTTGAGTAATGGTTTCCACAGCTCACACACAACTCAGCGCACAGCATACAGATGGTGTTAAATTGGTCAATACCTATGTACTCAGGGCTAGGACCAGGCAGTCCAAGAAATGAACCGATCCGAAAACACAAATCAAATTTCGAACTGAAGAACATTTCGCATGACAAAACTGACAAAAATATTTTTTTTTGTGTGTATAAAGGTTCCCTGGGTGTATAAAGGTTATCTTATAAGAGAACAATAGTTATTTTCACATTTTACATTCTCATAATTGATCATTAAGAACAAGTACTTAAATAAAATATGCAAAATATCTAAACAAAATATTTAGAAGTCCTAAGTCCAGGTGAACCCCGCATATTTCAAGATTGTCGTCATAATGGAAAATAATATCTAACAGACTTTTCGAATGAGATATGTCTGAAATCTGTTGGAGGGTGGGGACGTTTCTTTCCTTTCTCCTGTTGTTGTTTTTCGGCCCCTTTTCTTGTTCTGTTGGCAATATTGTTTATTTAAAAAAAATCATAGCCAATTTCAATAACCTTCATACTGTAAAGCTGGATCAATTATCGGACACGTCATTTGTCAAAATCTGATCAGTACTTTTGGAGCTACGGTCAAACACCTAGAGAGAGATATACATAACATTCATGGAATTTCTCTTTCATGTCTTAATATTTCAAAGAAAAAAACATCAGAGTACCTAACCGTCTTTCGAGGGGAGAAACAATTGCTTTTTTTCTGACGTCTGGTAATTTATCCTTAATTGATTGGGATGATGTTAGTGACGCGCGTTCAGAATTTGAGCATGTATCTATAACACGACTTTATCATGACGTCAGAATTTAGGCACAAACGACTAACTATCAACTGTATATTGAGAATGATGGAACAGTAAGTTTTGGTGTAGGTATACTAATTGGTGCTCAATCTGAAATCGCTCTTGATACGTTAATTTAAATAAATGTCACTCTTAAGTTGTCCTCGTAACTATAGATGAAACATGCCCGAGACAAATCTTTGTTTTGAGTCTTGGTGTACTGACAGACGCCAGCAGGTCAAGCTATCTAAAACTGTCAAATTTTCGCAATTTACTAAAAACCTTATTAAAGTTGAAAATCTATCAAATAAATTTGACAGACTGGGGTGGGATGGAGGGGAAGAGGGACGCCAAAGAAAAGATAGATGGATTGTGATAAAGCGGATATGATAGAAAAGAGAGTGACTGATGATGTGAGGGTTGAGGCTGACGGAGATGAATGGAAGAAAAGGACATACTACGCCGACCCCAAATAAATTAGGGCTATGGCAGGAAAATAAAAAATCACTACGCGCAAACTGCGTATAGCTGCCATAAGTTTGAATTCTTTGTTTGTCTGTCTAGACTCTAGTGCCTAACCGGTTTGCATGATCTTTGTGTCGATGTCGAGAGGGTCAGGAGTTTATTTTCCTTTAGCCCTTTATTGGCTAAAAGTTATCATGGTCACCTGCCGAACAGCCCTAAAACAGAAACAGTTTCGTGTTATTATTTATTATTAGTATATACTTTTCATCCACCGAGGAAAGCCGAAGATCGGGGTGTGGCGTTCACTAGGAGAGGCCTATTTCCAGCAGTGGATGAATAGGGGCTGATGATGATGAAGATAATAATATAGTTTTAGTGATGTCTGGTTGCGTGGGTGCGAATTCAATGTTCTGTGGTGAGTGTGTGCAGGACGTTAGTTAAGAGACCGAAGGAATTATTAATTATTAATCCACTCTAAATTATTTTAGAAATCCTTGTCAATATAATTCTAACAATGCGTGTCTACTGTAGTGCAGGTTACGGAACAACTGAAGCTAATACGCAATATATGTTCTCAAACATAATGCGTCAGCATTGACACTACAATATACACTGCAAAACAAAGTACTCCCTTTTTACACATCTCTCTGGCTTGTCCTGCAGTGGGCCAGCAAGGTAATTAAGTATGCGTCACTTATCGCGCCAACGATCGTCGCCGAGGTCTGCCGAAGGACTTTCGTTTGTTGGTAGGTGTCTAAAGGATGGGCGTTTTAGCTCTCAAAACGTCTGGCTGTGGAGAAAATGGCCCCACAGCCCCATTTGAGTTAAGCTGATTTTTTTAATGACAACATGAAGACGATGTTTTTAAAATTTTATAAAATATAAATAATTCATATTCGCTATCGTAAATATTTTTTTAAAACAATATTAGACCTTGAACTTCCAAAAGCCGAGTTGATAACAAATTATCTGCACGTTTTAGTGCGCCTGCGACAATCGCATTATTTTACTGGTTTGGACTGGACTAGTCAAGGACAAGCCGTTTGTTAAGTGACCGCGCAAATTAAAATGCAGGAAGTATCAGAAGTAACACACTGTTTAATATCTAGATATTCCGCGAGGAGGCGTGCATTTCAATGTCATGTGACGTAATGAATGTTTCAATTGACATTACTATATTTAAATGTGAATTTAAATTTAATTTATTGGTATAATTGCAATTGAAAACCATTAGTAAGTACCTAATACGTCTTCGACTTGGATGAATTTAAATCAAATTTTGTTTTGTTTGCCTAAGTTTAGTTTATAGTAAAAATATTACTTAGGCAATAATAAAATCACAAAATATTCTTTGATACTAATTGTTGAATAAACTGTTTCTGTTCACACCTATACAATTGGTGTGAAAATAAAAAATCACATATATGCGATTAGCGTCTACTTTCGAGTGAACACCTACTACAAATAATATTGCGAAGTACCTGCCACTTTTAGGCATGTCAGAATATCGATAACTGCTTACAAAACCTCATGTGAGAATTAAATAAAGTGTGCATGTAATCACAGTGTATAAATAAAATAAATTACCAAATTGGGTAATGCAGTGGTACCACCTTAAACATAAGCAGTATGAGTCTTATTAAATAAAATCAAAAATACTGAATCATAGTAGAAAATGCAGAAATCAAGACATAATTCACTGGAAGAAAGATATTGCTTAGTTTTTTTCTTGTACATAGAACACAAGTCTTGCGCGAGGGACTACACAAAGACGAAATGAACAGTCCATCCCTCAGAGGACCACATGGTTAGAGTAGCTCTTGTCCTACCAACTACAACACAAACACAGTACCTACAGTCAATTGGGTAACGACAGTCCAAAGGAACTTGAAAGAAAGAAAGACGCTTCTTCCGCAGTATAGAAGCAAATTAATGTAGTAGGCAAACAAGGACAGTCGACCCCAGATAATGGGAGACCGATGAACGAAGAAGAAAGTACATCCAGACTGGAATCAAATATCTATGGATCACATCAATATTCTAGTCTCGAAATAAAACAACTCTTTACGGATATTATCATGTATATTGATATTATTATTAATCTCGACGTTTCGGACCCTTTACAGTGTACATGGACACGGGCAGACTGAGGAGGCGTTAATTACTAACAACTACATACACTATTAATTATAAGCAATCCGATTCACGCAGAACGAGCTCACCGTAAGTATCGGGACTTGCAGTTTTTGGCCTTTAGTAATATCAATATACACGATAAAATCCGTAAAGGGTTGTTATTCGCGGAAGTGTCAGAAGTCAATATTCCCCGACACACACCGCAACATGATAGAAGTGAGGTGTAACTTTTTCATGATAATCATATGCTAAATTATGCAGACCACCGCATCGTCGCGGACTCGGTCACGTGTATTGAAACCCGTTCGAGATACGATCAAGACCGACACGCTGTAGACATGGTCATTGTTGATATGTAATGTGAAATGTTATTAAACAGATATGCAACAACAACATTATTTCATGGTCTGCAGACAGAAGTAAGCTAAAAGTTTATAGTATGCTCTCATTGTAATACAAACTTTATAATATTTCCAATCTAATAAATCAAACAACAATAAACCAGTCTAGATATTTCGGCAATGTTTTGCAATGTATTGCCCGTGGGAGGACAGTGAAATACACAAAAATTCTTCTGTGCAAGTATAGAAGAAACATGTGTTGTATAAGAGAACAAACCAGTTAGGTAGTAGGATCTAGTCACCCACCTGGCTAACTACTTACACTCACATGTAAGACCGACACGAAACATTTTTACTGCAAAGTCCGAAAAGGTTGTTACTCCTCTTTCGTTTTACAGAGTCGGCAACGCGCCGGTTAAAGGTAGTCGTTACTTTTAAGTGCTTTCCCTAAAGCTAAACAATAAAAAAGGTTGTCGGTCGGCTCACTTCAGTCCCTATGAATTTTTAGGCTTAATAAACGTAAAAGAATAGCATAAAAGGTGATATCGGGGAACCATGTTTGCTCATATAATTGTGCCAGAATGGTCGTTTAAAACTTAAAAACACTGAATGAAATAAAGACAGATTTGGAGAGGAAGAGGAAGAAAAGAAAATTCTAGAAGTATTGAACATATTATTTTGCAAGTCTTAGGTAGGTACTAAGGTACTATAGACATAATGTTATGTGCATTTTGTATATACGTGACTCAGCTAAATATGTATACAATGTGATGTAAACGCCTTCAGGGTAAATAAGCTGATTAATTACATAATTACGCTTGTTGTAAATATAATCGGATTACGTAGATGCAAGTCATTTGGCTTCTCAAGTTTAGACTTCACTGAGAGAGGCAGTAATCCTTACTCATATTTCAGTATTAATTAGATGTCCTTCAGATAGTTATTTGCTAAAACATAATATTAAATTATGTAAATTGGCTGTTTTAAGCAACGATGCTGAAAAATAAAAAAGATACAGTATTCGTCAATTCCACATCTTTTTTAGGCGGGAATGTACAATGTATCAGTGTGGGGTGTTTGTATTAATCAGACTTGTACAGAACAGAACCATGGAACTCGTAATCATATTCATGATTCACCACGACCAATTTCGTGCCTGCTCTATAAGAAAACTCACAGAACTTTTATTATAGAAAGTATTTATAAACGCACCCACCCACAGTACCGGAGAAATATCATAGATATTATTTTCTTTCTCATTTAAATTTCGAATAACTTCATCGCTTACTACGTCATCATCGCGCTTTGCGCTGGCGGCGACACACATACACGCATACTAAATCCTTTGAACGATGTAAGTCCAAGCAATAGTTACAGACAATCCAAGTGACTGTTACTCAACCCGGTCGCTGCTGATTCGCAGTCGGACCGCGCACCAGTGGGTGTGGTTGACCAGCCCGCGTGACGTCAGCATAACAAGCGAGCATGACCTTTGTCTGTACTATTGCGTACGTGTTGATATTTCTAGCCGCGGTTATATGGGTTTAAGGTTTGTTTGTGCTCCGATTCTGCGCTGCTGTGGAATATTATAGAGTGGATTTATGTCCTATAAACATGAGTATATGCATAGATTCATGGGTAAAAATATTTGATTCTTCCGAACTATTTAAATAGGTACACCATTTGATACGCGGTGGCCCATCTCTCGCATAGTCCCAGGCCAAGGCGAATATATGCGATTTGCATTCTCGTTGTTACTGGAAATCTCTAGAACATAAAAGCCGGGTGATGCAATGTCAAAAGTAACCATTAATTTTATTATTCTTCAACATAACATTTCGAAATTCATTGATAATTGTAGTCATTCATGTTGGCAATTGTACCTGTGTCTTAGCAATAAACTTAGCTGCCTTTACTTTCAAGCCAAGAAGTCCACTGCTGAGCAAAGGCCTCCTCCATAGACTTTCATAAGGACGAGTTATATGTCGCCTGAATTCATCCACTTTATACGAAAGTAAATGTGTAATGAGACAATGCAGTTATTCAAATGCGAATTGCAACATGAATAAAGGAGCACTTGACCACCTGCGCATACGCACGTTTGTGTAGAATGACGTAGGAAGGTAAGTATACCGTACATCGTATGTAAACAGAGGTTCAATTATTTTTTCATTTGTATCAAGAGATTAAGCAGTGATAGCCTAGTGTTATGACCATTGGACTGCCAAGTCGAAGGTCTGGAGTTCGAACCCTAGGCACGCACCTCTGACTTTACGAATTCATGTGCGTATTAATAATTAATTATCACTCGCTTAAACGGTGAAGGAAAACATTGTGAGGAAACCTGCATACCTTAGAGATATTTCTCGACGGTTTGTGAATTCTGCCAACCCGCACTAGGCCAGCGTGGTGGACTATAGCCTAATCCCTCGCAATAAGAGAGGAGACCCGTGCCCAGCATTGGGACAATATATGGGTTGATGATGATTGTATCAAGAAATATTCGTAACTGCCTCGTTAGTCAACTGGTCATAAGCGCGACTGCTACGCTAGAGGTCCTAGGTTCGATTCCCAAGACGATCAGTGTTATTAGGTTTTTCTATGAAATTCTCAGTAGCAGCTCGGAGTTCAGATTTGTACCCGCCCCCTATTACATGGAACTTAAAAATACCGGCAAAATGTGGGTGTACACCTCTACCTAACCCCTCGGGGAATACAGGCGTGATTGTATGTATGGATCTAGAAATAAAAAAAAATGCTGTCCTAAGCTACACCAGCAAGTACCTAGTCTTACATTTCTCTTGTATTTTACACTTTTTTTTAAGTAGGTACATCCTGTCCGTCCGTTCAGTCAGTTTAAATTATACTTCCATAATAACTAACAATATAAAAAAAAAAGTATCTCTCTCTGTTGATCTAACACCTTTCCTTTTCACGCTTAAAGCGTTGAACAGATTTCAACAAAATTTAGCAAGGATATAAGATTGCATCATAACTATCTCCTTTTTTATTAAATAGTATTTTTGAAACACGAGTGTAACTGGATTTTGGAAGATATTTCATACAAGTATTTAAAGACATTTAAATTAATATTTTTATTCTTTTTCTACTATTAAGGTGGCAAACAAGCATACGCCCCACCTGATGGTAAGCGGTTACCGTAGCTTATAGACGCTTGCAACACCAGGAGTATCACTTGCGCGTTGCCGACCCTGTATTTAAAGAGGAATAGCTGGCAGAAGGGTCAAAGTCTCCCAACTGCTAATACAACGTTTGCTCGTGGAGCACTATATAGTTTGTTTGTTTTTCCGAATAGTGAGTCGGGGGAACTGCTTCTACTCTCTTAAATCGCAAAATTTATCACCCGATGAGGTTTGCCATAAACAAATTGTTTTTTTTTTTTAATGTGATTGATTAGTTCCACCTTAGCTGGCAATAAGTCTAAATGTTTGTCAAGTTTTCGAAATAATGTTAGTAGATCACGACTGTGTCATAAACTACTACTGTGCCCCGACTGACCTGAATAACCTATAATCCGAAGTTAAATAGTTTTACGAAAACGCTTTTAGTAAAATCTGTTACGCCATTTTTCATTGAATCATCATCACCATCATCCTCTTATTAACCACAAGAGATCCACTGCTGAAAAAAGGTCTCCCCCATAGGTTATAAGCCGCCTGCATCCAACGACTTCCAGCGACCTTTACCAGTTCGTCCGTCCATCTCGTTGGAGTCCGTCCTACGCTGCGTTTTCCGGCGCGTGGTCTCCACTCAAGAACCTTTTTGCTCCAGCGGTTCTACGAGCTTTGTGATTACAATATTCGGAAAAAAATAAAATACGCGCAAAATTAACTTACCTTTCTTTTGCGTAGTTAGGCAAAATATACTTATCATTGACAATCTCTAATCCAACTCAGATCTTTTATCCTTGAAATATTTTTGAATCAAAACAACATACCTAGACACTTTTTTTAATCTACAGGAAAAACAAACCAATTTACGCATATTGCGACGTATTTTCTTCGGCGTCATATCAAATGATTGTGTAACGACACGCAAGAGTTTATATTTAACCAATGTTTTTCAGGGGAAAGCGGGAAGACTCGGGGCCATACCTAGTCAACTATTTCGGTATCAATAACGTTGATATTCCGAGTAACCACACTATTCCTCGTTACGAAAATCGAAGTGACTACCATTTCTAGGTTTATACGAAAGAGAAAATAATAAAATGGCTTTTTCTTTTTAACTGTCATTGGTCTTGTTGTCCTTTAATGCATTTATAAGCAGTGATAGACTAGTGGTATGACCATTGGACTGCCAAGCCGAAGGTCTCGAGTTCGAATCCAAGGCACGCACCTCTGACTTTTCGAAATTATGTGTGTATTAATAATTAATTATCGTGAAGGAAAAAATCGCGAGGAAACCTGCATGCCTTAGAGATTATCTCCACGGCGCGCGGCGTGTGAAGTCTGCCAACCCGCACTAAGCCAGCGTGGTGGACTATAGCCTAATACCTCTCATTTTGTGATAGGAGACCCGTGCCCAGCAGTGGGACAGTATATGGGTTGATGATGATTGCATTTATGTATATGTACATCAAATTAATTATGATATTAGTGTTAGGTACAGCCTGATAAATTTCACAACCTTCTTTAAGGTTACCTACATAAAAAACATAACATCACGGCTATATTCTCCGAAGGGTTACGCAGAGGTACTAAGGCTCACCCACAGTTCGCCGGTACTTAGTTCCAAGTATTAGGGGGCGAGGCTATTGCCATTAAACGGGCACAAGTCCATATTCCAAGATGCTACTGAGGACTTCAAAAAACACCCAATAATACTTTGCTCGACCTGGGAATCGGACTCAGGACCACGATGACCAGAGTGATGAGGCAGGGTTACGTTTTAAAAAAAATACTCCTTCTAGTTTTCATAATTATACAATTGTCCTAATTCATCAGTCGTAGGGTGAATGTTACTATTACGTATATGATTTCTATTGTGGGGCGTCTCAGTCTAATTGTTGTCAGTAGAAACCAAAGTGGAATAATTACCGAACGATATTTGCCGAAAACCCCATTAAGTCGTATTAAAATGCCCGAGTAATAGGTATTATTGCTTGAGAACTTACATACAATATGATAATATATTGTTTATGGCTTCCTTATCTTTAAAATAACATAAGACCATACGTTTTTACGTAATTTGCGCAAAAAACGTAGGTAAGTTATATTGTATAACCATGGAATAAATCATAATAACCATACGATTTTATCAATATTTGCGTGATAAGGGCAAAGATCGGGTTAAAACTATAAAGCAAAGTTTATTTGGTTTAAACATAGTTATCTAACAACGTATTATTATGCCTAACTAAAATGTATTTATTTTAGTTACTTTCGGACATAGGATGCCTATAATATTTTGTTCATCATCATCATTCGTAGTCCGAATTTACCCACTGTTGAGAAGGTATAAGTCTCTCTTCTGTAGTTTCCACTTCCACGCTCTTCTTGAATATTTTGTTTGTGAGCATCAAATTTACATGATAAAGTACTTGCTGCAATTGTAATGAACCCATTTTTATCATTTATAGACATCAAAGATAATAAAAGATTGTGAACGAATAACATTCTTTGCAACATAGGTATACCATACCTATGTATTAAATTAAGTTAAGTTTTGAACCACTCATCCTAGACTTTCTTTGTTTTTGTATCATCAATAAAATTAAAAATAAAACTTGTCTTATTAAATGTCGACTAGTCTCAACCATTTACATTTTACATTTGCGATTCACAACCGGTTTTGACAATGGATGGTTAAAAAGCTGACAAAGACGGAGAAGCAAACAAAGAACCATAAAATTTGGATGGTGATGTATGAAGACTGGAGTTTTTTAATTTTTAATCATGGATCATGTACTTTTTATATACACCAGACTGTCTTTATTACTGAAGAGAGAAAGAGGACATCAGGGCTCCCTAAGAAAGAAATTCTTCAGTCGAGTTCAACGACCATGAATATGTTTCCTGATACCTTTTCGGTATTCACAGGAATACCTCTGAAATGTGAACAGGAAAATAAATCGTAAAATATAAGGCGCGCGATATTACGATAGACTAAAATATATAATGACAACCGTCATAAAATCTAGTGTTCTTCTAATTCTTGGTGTTCGAACTTCGGCTTACAAGCCGAGTTCATAATATCTTAAATGACATCAGGTATAAGCTGCAGATTAATGTAATATTCGTGTTCCCAAGAAAAATGTAGGTAGGTATATACCTAACCTAAATTACTGCCAAGACTAGTAAAGTTCTGATAATTATTATGTTGGGCAACTTCGGCTTACAAGTGTTTAAAGTGACAAGTGCTATGATGATAAAAACAAATCTCAGATAAAATTAAACGAATTCGAAATGAAAGTTCACAGGAATTCATTGAACAGCAGCTAAGACAAACACCATGCTGGAAAATTATTTTTCGTGGGTAAAATACTGACCTGTCATTGTCACGTGTAAGAAGGTTCACACACTCTTGATAGGAATAAAAATAAATAGGCTGAATGCGATGCGTTCGCTTTGCCCGACGCGGAGCACTGTCGTGGAAAAAAGCGCGGGAGCGACCGGCGGCAGCGTTCAGCCAGTACAACGGGTCAGTGTGTGCCCGCGGTTTGTAGGGGATGCACGAATCTTCGTTGTATTTACGAACTTGATATTTTCGTATTGTGAACAATTTTGCTAATAAACACTAAATCGTGCTGTGTTCTTTTTGTCTGCGAAGCCCGTGCCTGTGCTCGCAAGGATACAAAGGATTTCTCAATTCCGTATTGGTAAGAATTAAAAATTAAATAATGTTGTTTTTGTATTAAGTAATATTAGTCCATGGCTAAAATGACAGCAATTTAAAATTAAAATTAGGTTATTCTTCAATCAAGATGACTTCTTATAAGATACCTACTTAGGTATCAAAACAGCTGGTAAAATAAAAATATACTTAATGATAATTTAAAAGAAAATACAAGGACTAGGTATCCAGTAGTATGTAGTTGCTACTGGTGTGTTAAAATAATTGGGCGTAAAGAAAAACAAAAGAGTGTACCAAACCACTTTACATACAATCAATCATGACATGACTTCGTTATTTTTCAAATATCGTCACACACCACTGAATATTCAACGAAAAAGACGTAATAAGTTAGTAAATAATTCCGTACACTATTTAAATAGTTATTTAGAATACATAAATAATAAATAAAACATACTTTATGGTAATGTATTGAAAAATACTTTAATTTTGCGAGACGGAAGGCAGACAATCAAGGACAACTAACTTGGTAGACTTCTTGCAGCAGCTGTAAATTTTCACTTTTCTTTACTAAAGAAAAACGTATTCTCCTCAAGTTTTCCATTATTAGATACCTACCTACCTACTAACATGCACGCAATATAATTTACATACACATTTATTCAAGTAATATTTCGCAATAACGGAAAATACTCCTTTATCGGTATTTCAGGTAAGTGTACGTAAACGACACTTCTGATTTCTATCACGTGAACAAGTTATATTAATCGTTTGCCTTATTCTTAAGGCAAACGATTAATATAACTTGTTCACGTACGAACCTATTTTTTAAAGTACCTACGGAAAAAACTCATGGATCGCCTGCTACCTGGAGAGGTGCCACGGTATGTTGGATTCCTACCGATTAAAAACCGCACTTGCCTTACCTTGCCCTATAAGTATGTCACGGCCAAAGGATTGGTGCATTCTCCACGAGAATTCACATACGTCCGACCCATACATTGAACTCATAATAATATCCTTATTGATATTTTACTACTTAATTAACACGATGTAGGTAATTTTATCAGTGTCGTCATTAATCTCAGCTAGAGAATTGTATAACTCTTGCAAATATTTTTAAATCAGAAATATTTTTAGTGTACAATCTGCAGTTCACTTAAATAATAAACAGTAAAGTCTTTGAGCTGAGATGCCACACGAATATTTCGAATCTATCGTCAGTCCAAAGGTCCAAAGAACCACTATAACTTGGGATAAGCTCGATGCATGTATAATCAAAATTTATCTGCATCTGTATCGAAGGCAAATGCTACTGCAACTAGGTCCATAGTCCAGGCACACCCACAAAAGCGTCAATAAGCTGATGATACATTTATAGAGAGAGTAACATGTATTTCAAAATTATTAGGTGAGTAGACGATTTTAAGTCTGCCTCTCAATATTAAAATAGTACTAAAATCATCTTGTTTAAGCCGAAACCTGTTGGGACCGTATGACGTATCTAATCCATATTTCTCCGTAGTACTTCTTTTTTTTTTATAAATGTCCTGAAATAAATTCTGATCATTATAGCGTTTCAGGAAACACGATCAATTTCATCAGATATCTATACTTATTGATAAATAGTACCTAGGTTAACAAGAGAGCGAAGATCAAAGAGGAAAACTTTAGTGTTATTATAATTTTGTACAATTTTAGATTACTAATCTATATATTCAAGTAGGATTTTAGAAGTGCTATCCATTAATTAAACTTTTATCCCAATTCTAGTAGCTTTAAGCTTTTTAAACGTACTCTACGTACTATCAAGGTAAAGTGATAACTACGCCACAATTGTAACTTATGTTTACTGGGATTTAAACAAAGAACAGTATTGCTAAAGGTGTTTAGTCTGTCTGACATACACTGACCCAATAAGGAGACAATGACTGGATGCCCTGTTTTACCTTCGACTTCAATATCATCTGAACAAACAAGACTTATTTGTTGAAATCAGCGAATTCATTGATTTATGTGGTTTCGCCTTTTAGTTTAAATCATTTTTTTAAGGGAGTTAGGGCATAGTGGGAGACTCAAACTGGAGCTGTCCGACTGGGGACGTATCTCCGCCTTGCAGAAAATCGAAGTGAAATAACAATGCTTTGAGCTGTGTTGTGTTCCTTACGGTGAGCAAGGTTGCCAGCGCTCCGCAAGGATACGTTATGTTGGCAGTTGGAAATTTGACGCTTATACTGTCATCCCAACTATTCCTCTTTCGTTTTACAGGATCGGCAACTTGCAAGTGATACCCCTGGTGTTACAAGCGTCTATAGGTTACGGTAACCATTTATCATCAGGTGGGCCGGAAGCTTGTTTACCACCTTTATATGTATAAATGTGGTATAAAAAAAAATGATTTTGTCGAAACTATTTAAAATTCTACCAATACAATTGTAATGAATACTTCACGTTATTAAACTTTTTATGTGCTATAATACGACTGTGTGACGCAAGCGGAACTGAAAGGTGACGAAGAGAGGTGTGTCAAAATGACATTGAAAAATAATGCATAGAAATTATAATAAAATTATATCGACTAGCGTACTTTTTAATGCTTATTTGTGCTGCTTTTTACTTAACAGCCACTATTATGTGAAATTGTGCCATAAAAGTTTCTATATTTATAAGAAGAACGTGTGCTCTGCATAGCAGAACGAATTAACTCCAAGATAAATACTTATTTATTACTGTAATAATCAGTAACACCATGAGGCACCGTTGTGGTGTTTCTAAACGTAAGTGTGGGAAACTGTTTTCTTCGCTGATTTTGGAAAAGGAAGTCGGTAAAAAGTAAACCTTCAAATATCTGAAATTCTGCATATCATAAAAACTAAATCAGAAAGAGAAGTGTAAATAAATAAACACTTAACAGATATTATTTCTAACGAATTGTGATCAAAAAGGTCTCCAAGATTCAAATGGGGCATTAGAACTACTTAGATAACGATCTTTAGTATCAATGCTATGATTTGAAATTTGGAAATAAGGAAAAATATTACAATACTACTACTAACTAACTTCTACCTAATATTTTCAAAAGACTCCAGCTCTAGAGACGATATAATAGTGAAGTATGGTGAATGAAATATTATGCGTGGTAGTCCGGAAAAGGTCAAGCCGATACATTGCTCCCATTTTACAAGCGCTTGCACCGATTTTATTGCATTAGAATGCAATGATAGGGCACTGTACCATAGTACGATCTGCGATAGTGTCTCTGGTGACAGTGTGGTTTATTATTGGTTTTTAAGTTTGCAGAATATTTAAGATTCCTGTCGCAAGGAGATACCAACTTTGTTTGTAAATAAAAATGGGTGGTATTTAATACTTTAACTGTAAATCCCCTTTTTTCAAAATATTCGAAATTAGCACCAAAAATACTGAATTTGCTCATCAAATAAATCAATTATACTATACTGTTAGATATTTAATACACTTTCTTGATCTTCAGATTCGGTATTATTCAGATTTGGTTCTGGCACTCGCCGGCCGCTTCCGCGGCACCGCTCGCTTCGCTCGCTCGGCTCGTGCGTTGTGTGGTCACAGTTCTAACCTAACCTAACCAATATCTGTATTTTGCTGCTCAATCAGTAATTTTGTCGCTCAATCAGTATTTTTGATGCGCGGTTTATTATATTCCAATAAAAATACGCTTACCGCTTATTAAAATTAGAGTGCGCCATTTAGATGTAGGTCCAAATCTCGTTCTATAGAAAGTTAGTAATTTTGTTAGCTTAAGATGGAGTTGCTAGTGTCAATGACAATTGACACCGCAAAAGCATTTTTAAAAATAACAAGTAATTCCATCGGTTTAGTTATTATCATGTCTAATAAATCGATATCTATAATCAATAAACATCATCTTATCCTCCGAGCCTTTATCCAGCTATGTTGGGGTCGGCTTCCAGTATCAATATCAGTATTTTACACGAAGCGACTGCCATCAGACCCCCGCAAACAAATTTCTAAGTAATACCGATATCCTGAGGATAAACTGGCTGTCAGGCTTTTAGAAGAAAAAAAAAAGACGTTAGTGGTAGTCGGAAGGACCGCCTTCTGACTACCACTAGCCTGTCATTGGAGTTCGTATGACATCTGAGACCGACGGTTTTACGTGCTCTTTATCTATCAATACTTAGCTACGAGCTCCTCTATAATCAATAAACGTTCAATGATTCTCAGATAAAATATTACCCGTTGAAGACGTAAAATTTATCGGTTAATAAATATTTTTGCGGGTAGTCGGCATAAAATCGCTATGTTTTAAAAGGCAATCTTGAAAAAGATTGTCAAACAAGAAATAAATCTGTGAAACTACTGCCAATAGATATCTACTTATCTCATAAAAATGCATAGACAGTGTGACAAATTATAAATGCTTTCGCCATACGGTTTACGTGAATTGCATTGTAAACAGATTTTGGTGTGAGATTCATTGCTTGAATTTGAGTTTTAGAACTGAGGGCCACAATCTTAAGACCAACCTTTTTACGAATACTAAATAACAAAGAAGAATTAATAATTAATTATCACTCGTTTCAACGGTGAAGGAAAACATCGTGAGGAAACCTGCACACCTTAGAGATTTTTCTCGACGGTTTGTGAAGTCTGCCAACCCGCACTAGGCCAGCGTGGCCTATAGCCTTATCCCTCTCAATATGAGAGGAGACCCGTGCCCAGCAGTGGGACAGTATATGGGTTGATGATGAAATAACAAAGATACCATTGAGCCTGTATTCCCCGAAGAGTTCGGCAAGTGTACATCCACAGTTCACCAGTATGTTTAGGTCTCATAACACTGGTCAACCTGGGAATAGAACCCAGGACCTCAAGAGTAGTAGTCACGCTTACCACCACCAGGCTAATGAGGCAGTGAGCAGAATAAGGATACTGATATATTTAATATTCTAAAGGAATTTAAAAGGTATATAACTTCAATGTGAAAATAAATTGGACAAACATTGATGGTACCAATTTTGATGTAAAATGAAGAAATGGACCACAAGATGCACACTGTTAATTACGTACTAAATTATATTGCAAGTTATGACAAACGCAAGACGTTTATCGGAAGGATTTAACGTAGAAAGGTCTAAACCGTGAAAGGTAGAAAGAAGGACTGAAACTTTTGCCCTGAAGTGGGACGATAATGGCTGCATAAAATAAGGACTAAAATAATGATGTGAAGAAATAAAGGTTAAAATTTAAAGGAAATTTACAGAAAATGAATGCAATGTTATATTTTAATCTTTATTGTTACTTCGAAGTATTTTTAAATGTAGAAACCGGCGGTAAAGATAAAGTTTTAGAAATTAGAAATAAAGAGCACTTTTGAATTCAATGATTAGTTACTAAATATTTAGTTACACACTATTGTACAGGAAATTTTAAACAAAGAATGTAGTCAACTTAGGTTTCGATCACATTTTCTTGTAAACAATCTTCATTGAGACATCTTATCTATGTAAGGGGTTAACAACCTAAACAAAGAATTGCCTCATCGCGACTCTACACATTATAGGCCACAGGACTTCATCTGTTTACGTTTAGGAATAATATTTACACTGCTTTATATTTATTAAATCGTAAAGCTCCTAAATTAATTGTTTGAGAATAATCATCAAAGGAAGAAGATTACACTGATCAGCTTTCTGATGATGATAAAACTTCCTCTTTCTCTTCGTACGAATGATACAGAAAATAATATAAACGAAAGAGATCGTACGTTTATTGGAATGTTAAATACAAAGTCGTGATTCACGTTTACAGCACAAAGATTTGGGCCCAAGCCACACGGCACATAAAGAGTTGGATGCATGATTAGTATATCGTGCAAAACAGGATAGAAGACTGAATCAGACTTCTCATGTGCATTTACGCAGTTTGTGACGTCGTTTTCTATTCAAAGTTGCAGAAAAGTTAGAAAGAAGTTTCACCTCGTCTGTGGCAACGTTTGCATATTTCTAGGGATATCCCTACTTAGCGGCTATAACATGGACTAAAGGCCATTAGGGCTACTGTCCTTTATGCTCTTTGAACCCAAGGAATGTAATAACCTTGTAGAAAATACAACAATATAATTATTTTGATAAGACATAACAAGATGTAAATACATGTATTTAAATGACTCATTAAGTTTATGTCGGACATAACTGATTGTTTGGAGTTAGTTATTTTTAAAATGAAGGCTGCTTCCCAGTTGGAAACCAATCAAGAGTTTCCTCGAACTGGATCTTCAAAGCACGTCTTGAACTCTTGAAACGTAAAGTACGGAGTGGCCTCAGCCTCGCAGGTCAACTTTGCGGATACAGTCTCAATTATAGCCTGCTATCATTGACCTGATACCAAAAATCACTTTTTAAGGATCAAAGTTTTATGATCCACTAAAACGTGATAGATAACCTCACTTGAAATGGCTAGGTATAAATATTTTTTATCATGTGTCATTTCAATGTGAATTCGGTTTGGTTTCCCACGTGATTTACTTTGACCAAATTACAAGATCGATTGAATTTTCTGTATCGATTCTATGATCGATACGATTTATGATGTCCAGAATATTCAATTTTCGATTGTTGCCCTATCAAATATAGAAATTTGACATAATGTTTATGGAGTTTCTGTTAAAATATCAATCTCTATAGTTAAGTAATCAATAGATAGGTTATAAATTCCGGCTGTTTGGGTAAGTACTGATATATTTATCAGCAAATGTGTGGCCTGTGGCTATATCTAATAGTAAAATGGATAAAATATATTGCGAGGTCTAGAAAATTTAAGGCCTTAGAAAGATAGATGCGTAGAACTATGTTAAAATATATTTATCAATTACCCGAGACATTCTTTCCTGAACTCTAATTTCTTTTTTTGCTCATAGATACAACTGTGGCTATGCGTAAAGCGCCAGGTGATTATTGTCAGTGTATTTTGTAAACAACATAGAAAACAAAAGTGAAAGCCAAATGTCACTGTCAAAGACACGCTGATGCATGGATGCGTGGTTATAATCTTAATTAAGATAAGAACGTGATACACTGGGCGAGTGATAATTACATAATAAATACTTGTCGCATGATTAAAACGTTTATTATACTTAAATGATCCGATGTTTAAAAAAAAGATATTTTAAAATATAGTGTGGGAATTTCCTGTGATATACTTCCAAGGTTTTGCTAAAATAAATGAGTTGGATGAAGAAATATTATTTGCAAATTTATAAATATCAAGTTGCCATCGTCACAACAACATGTCATGTTTACGATTAATGCTATAGGCAGTATTAATGATCCTGCTAATGGTACCACAAACACTATATCTCCATAAGAGCCAGACTTTTGTTTACTATGCTCTAGACGTAATTATCTCATTCTTGCAATTGCTGTTGCAATCTGTGACGTTGAATACTTCATAGATTGCGTTCCATTAAGGCCCTACACGTGACTGGTTAACTGTTGGCACTTTACATTCTTAGCACAGCAATGCCGTTTTTTTTTCCTGTTCTCTCTGTCAGAGGTTGAGAGAGGCACTTTCTTCTGTTGCTATAAGTTATAAGGGTTTTATGGTTAGGTACCTGCATTATGTAACATTAGGTATTAGGTGTTAAAAGTAGAAATTTGCATGTCATACGTACTGAAATGGCAAATGTGTGAAACTATTGCATTTCAACATGTATAATGATTTTGAAAAGTTGATGAGTGGTTGAAAAGCAAAAACTTGCATTTCAATAGGTGTTACTGACGTCACCATAAAGACGTAAATTCAGTATGTGAAGGAAAAATTCGACATGAAGGGTAGGTATCGCGGTGGCTTAGTGGTCATAGCGTCTGGTGTACCTAACCAGAAGACGCAGGTTCGAATCCTGCCCGCGGTCCAATTTTTCCTTTTCTAAATAACTTTAAAATCTTAGCATGGAAAATGCCAAAAATATACAAAAAGATGTATAATGATACCAACTGTACACCACATTTATGCAAATAAAGATTTATTATTATTATTATTCTATTAAAGCCATAATTAATGCCTATAAATGTTTAGTTGATTCTGAACTTCTCATTAGTACCTAATGCTTCTTTTCCTAAAATTATTTCCCCTTCAAGAATCATTTTATCAACTTACCAACCTTTAAATGAGTACCACGAAGTGGCATTCATGTTCTATCGCTGACGGTAGATAGTAGAATGATAGGAGGTAAACTGTAGCATCGAGAGGTCATATGTCAGAACTTGAAGATGTACGGATATCATGCTACGCGAATTGATATACCTACGTCCAGAAGTCACCTTGGTTTTTATTTATTTTGAGCATATGGCAGAATCCAACTGCTTACATTCTAAAAATTGAACGAAAATACCGAAATTTCCTTAAAAAATGGTTTGATAATAAGTTCACTGGTTATATTTTTGTTTTGCGTGGGCAATTGAACTTTCGTTTATTGATATGTATCTACATATTTATATAAACCGGTTACACAACTAACCAGAAGAATGAAAAGCTATTTTTGGCAAGCAAAGCAATTGTATGTTATTTCTATAATCACATACTTATTTTGCTACAGACAGAAATTAATGAAAACTTGCTTTAATGGAGAAACACTAAAATATTTTTCGATGAGAAAATTACTGGCTATGGATTATTTATCATGACAATACACATAGTTCATAATATACATAGAACAATGTAGTTTTAAATGCATAATAAATAATTTCAGGGACATGCAACCTTGATATTGCTTTGATTGAAGACAATAGGTATTGATACAACAATTAATTATACACATGCATCCCAAAGTTGACAACACCACTCTGCGATGGAGCAAAACAATTAAATGTCCAAGACATGATGGCGATCTCTTTGTATTGTCGGTCCGAAATGAATTGGATGAATCTAGATTTAACAGGACTACTAATAACATGTCTGCTCTTAAGATTGCAGCAATGTATCTTCACCCTAATGGAAAAAGAAGGTTCTACGATGTATACATATTTTATTTTACTATCAGTGAAAACCTGTCTTGAGGTAATTATGGTATTATTATCGCTTGAATTCATTGCGAAACGTGATATTGTCATGAATGGGGTCAAGGGTCCAGTGGCACGCGAGAAGCTTCAATAAAATTAGTAAGATAAAAACTCAGCTAATTAAAATAGGTCAATTTGAACTGATAAGAAGACACAAATCTATTTCATTATTAACGTGACTATACAATTGGATGGTCCCATAAAGTAATACACGGATCCAAGTACTAATAATGTTAATTACTATGACTGCCTTAATAAAGGCCATTTTCTACGGTAGATGCAAGAGACTGACCATGACTACGATGCTTATTCTAGAATATTTGATATATGATATTACATGATTATTAGATCTCATAAACCTTATATGAAATTTCCATCTACCTGCTAGCTAGCTAGATCATAGCATCAAACAGCAGAATATATTAAACGATGCGTATGAATATTCAAAACAGTAAACAATATAACATCGATACAGGAAATGTTCAATTAGCAACATGAAAGCCTAATTCAACACAGGAAGCTAGTAAAATGTCAAATCAAAATAGAATTAAGATGTAATAGTTAGTAAAGTGACCCTGTTCAACTAGCCGGTGGATAGTTATATCAGAGACCAGGAAAAGAGAGGTAGCAAAACTAAAGCAAGGACAACCACCCGTTATAAATGTTGTTAAACTTAATAAAACTCGAAAGGAAGTTGTGATTAATAAGTAAGGTGTAAAGGAAGTACATTTTGGTGTCGAGGAAGAACAAACAAAATTACATTAAATAAGTTTTGGAGCTTCTTTAAATATAATTTCTTTGTTAAGCTTCAAAAGACCGTGGTAACAACGGATTAAAAACTAGGAGTATTTAACAAGCTGATACAATAATTTTCATATGGAGCATCTATGTGTTAGCAGGTGTCGAATTCCTGCTAACACATAGATGTCAGGTGGCTTGATAGTGAACATATTGCAATTTGAAACTGCAATTACGTTTTAATTGTACGGTGTAATGTCACATTTTAATCAGGATGTAACAAGATAAAATATGTTTCAATACGCAACTTGTACTAAAATAAGCTAAACATGATGATGATGTAACAATGCATCCAATATCATCATTCGTTCGGTATTTCATTTTGTAATGTTAAGTATTCTGTACATAAAACTGGAAATTGTATTTTTTTTTTCTGATATCCTTGGAGTCAATAAACCTTAAGTGCAATGTGCCTTTGGAGTGCAAACCATAGTGTGTGTATTTTATATTGCAAACGTACAAGATATTTCTTTTTTAATATAAATAATTTCATCGCATCCAAAATTGGACATGTTCCAGATACGATGAAAACTATGGTTTAATGCACCTTTTTAATTATTATGATTATGATCCGGTAAAAAATTAGAAGTTGAATGACCCTCGCATCGAGTTCGTTACAAAAAGTGGTCCGACAACTATGAGTGATAATGTTACATAATTTAATAATATTTAGCTGTTAGTAAGTGCGTTGTAGACGTTTTACATTGAAAACCTTTAATACCTTAAAATATATGCTATTCATATTCTACTTTAATTACAATTTCTCGCTAAACCTTAATCGCACAGAGGTTGCCACAAGTTGCACATTGACGTCCCAATTTATGATTTTAAAATAGATTTAGTATGACGTGTCTACGATATAATGCATATTTCATTTATTAAAATAATCACGAAACACGTCATTCGTCACTATAAGTTAACGTAAGAACTCGAAGGTTATGAATCGTGACCAGTTAACTCAATATCGATCCTAGTTAATATTTTACGGACTATGCAACGCAGTAGTGCGATGGTTAGACGTCGCGCCACACCATAATAGCCACACATTTTCATCGACCAATCACAAAGCTTCTTTTGCAACTGAATAAAGACATGACGCGGGAGGTGTGTTTCGGAGTGAATATGCTATGTTGCACTGACGTCACCCATTTCATAAACAGTTAACTTTCTTATCGGCCTGAAAATGTCTGCTGTCACGCCTCCTACTCGAACACTCATGAGTCAGTGTTTAAAAGCATAATAGCCTTATCATTTTCCTGTGTTAGCAGATTAGTAATTCACAGTATACTTCGACTTTTAAAATGATCAGATTTAAAAATGCGAGATAAAACAGAACTTCAAATGGATCTCTAAGATTTGCGAAATTAGATAACCCTCAAAAACAGTGGTAGATCACGTATTGCATGGTTACTTTCGATGAATAATGCACTTGTTGTACTCAACTTTTTCGTAGATAAAATGATTACTGCTCGTTTGGGCACGATTAAAATTGGTATCTTCGAACACATCAGAGGAAGTTGCATCGTTGATATGGCAATCTAGCGAGATCTGATGATAGATAAGATGTTGAATTACTTGCTTATTTATGATTTTAATACAATCTTTATCCTAGTCCTTGAAACCAACTTGTGTCATAAAGATGTCAGCTATAAAAATACCAATGACATTGTAATAAGATAATGCCAACCGTGATATTTTTTTAAAAGTCTGTCTGAGGCCAGCACATCAAGCTACCACAATCTGTCAAATTTCTTTGATAGGTTTTCAACATCAATAGATTATAATAAGGTTCATATTCAGTTGGGAAAATTTGACAGTTTTGGACAGCTTGACCTACTGGCGTCTGTACCATATTATGGTTATAATAGGAGCACATAAGAAATAGAGAATATGTATGTGACGTAACGCTATGGAACTGATAGATCAATGTTAAGACTTATTTCATAGTTTTTTTTGTCCATTTTTATATCTGTGCAGAGATCTCGATCTCGACATCTTCATATTCCTTAATTTTGTGTTATTACGATTAACTAAGGTGAAGTCTTTCCACACTGACAATTCTTTATATGTATTTTCCTATTTCCTAACGATAACGGCTGTTTACATACCACATATCCACGGGTACATAAACGATAAGGTTTGTTTATTTGGATTATGTAAACTAACATTACTCCTTATAAATTCAAATGTTAAATTAAATGGATCTTTATAAGTCAATTAAGTCCAGTTTTCTACAAGCATTGCTAGAAAATATTCCAGTTTTCTTACGATTACGAGTAGGATTGGGATTTGGGATTTCTATTACAGAATAATTCTTAGTCATAATTTTAGTTGGAACAAAGCCAATTGAGGAGCAATATACCCAAGTTACCTTGGAGCTAATTTGAAGGTACAATCATCATTACTTAATTATTATAGATATATTTTTTTTGATTACTGCATCGCGGGTTGTTCATGGGGATAAACATACAATCACACTTCCCTGAATGCTCAGGCAAAGGTGTACTAATGTCCAGCCACAGTTCGTAGTTTTGTTTTGTAATACGACCGTATTGTCTACGCCTCTACGAGATACCGCGAAAAATGACACGGAAGTTTCATAATAATTCGCGTTTATTTAAACAAGAGATTTCCTACAAATGTTTTCTTCCACGATCAAGTGCATGATATAAATTTATCCATCGTCCGTTTACGAATATTTAGAACACTTGCAACAGAATACACATTGGAAATTTCCCCTATCGTATTTTTAATTTTGAAGTATTCAGCTCTCGAGTAGCGTCGACACTGAAAACTATTATAACAAAACAGTTGATAGTTGATTCGCTTCTGTTGCATAATGTGTTATCTGTTAAAATGCTTACCTATTGTGAGATCTGGTTTCTGCTAAAGCTGTGAATCCTATCTGGTGTAAATTATAAAAGTAAATTGATATTCTTCAAGTCGATATACTTATCGTGTAAGAATTGAACACAGACACTGAACTACATGGAGTTGTACCTATGTGTGTTAACTGAAAGATGATCATCTCATCGTGTATCAATTCAATTGAGTCGAAATATGCAGTGGTTGAGTCTACACAATTCAATGACATTTCTATCAAATGTCAAAAGCCCTTGTAAAGTATGCAGGTAATACCGATTAGTTACCGAGTTTATCGATATAAACTAAAATAAATAAAGGACTTTTTTACACAAAAATGCAAAATGGACTATTGATACCGGTTATAAACCGGTAAATACTGGCAAACTGAATCGTGTTTATTATGCCTAACATAATATTATCATAAAAGCGACTTGATGGTCATACCTACAATCCTGACAGGTGATTCTGAATGCCGCAGGAAGTTTGGCATTCACAGTGTACATAATTGCGATATGTGAATAATGGAGCTCGTAACTATACATATAATAACTACGCTGATTAATCGATCTTCGAGGTTAAGCTGCGGCGGCCGCTGTCAGACTATGGATGGGCGACCATTCCTACATCGAGATCCCTTAAAGGCTTTGAGAAGAGGTTATGCCGTCGTCGTTAAACACCTATGACAAGTTAGTGATAGTCAGAATCCCGTCCACCAGTTTCTTTTAAGGATATCGGTATTCCCAAGAAAGTGGGTTGTAGAGGTTCGATGGTGGTCGCTTCGAGTGAATTCTGATATTTAGCCGCATCTGGACAGTGGTTAGACTAGAAAACCACTCAAACACAGTTGAGGAAAGGCTATGATGATTATGTATGATATATGTAGATGATAGTTACTAATTATCCATGTCTGCGTTCTTTTCTTTTTTTATGGCGTAGGTAGTCGATGGGAATGATACCTGGTAAAACTCCCGGGTGTTTATGTTTGTTTGTATCATTTAGAATGTACCTATTGTGTTAGGCTCCATGCAACTCATTGCTGCCGGCTTCCCGACTTCCCGTCTTCCCCTTTTCAACTGTCTCTATGATTGTCTACGTGTCTAGACACTATTGCTAAACAGCAAGTCAAGCATATGCATTTTTTGTTCCGGCTTCCACGAATCTTCGCCACTAAGTCAGCGTGAAAAAAATGTGTTGTTTGCGGTTCAACATGAACCCCATGAAACTATATCAGAACTTTGGAACGGTTTGATATGATCCATCTAGATCTCCCGGTCGGAACCTTGATTTTGCCGGGTTATTTTGGGCCTCTCGCTCAAACGGCAACCGATTTAGTACTAAAACTCTGCCAGTTGTATTTATAAATTTGGTGGTACTGCTGTATTTTTATGAGAAAATCTATGATCTAATAGACATGGCTATTGAGAACCATAGATATTAAATGGCGAAAATAATTTCCATAAAACATTACCTATAGTAAAAGATTTTTTTACAGTGCATAATTATTACCTGGAATCCGTGCTGTGCTGTTTATAAACATTTTCATACAAAAAGATTGATACAATTTGATTTGTTTCTTTTTTTGTTGTAATAACAAAGACACTTAGACAGAGTGATTTGTTTGGAAAAAGTAATAGATTACGACTTTTTTCTTGACGTCCCGGCTATCGCTAGTAATACAGTCCGATTACAGAGAATGATTTTATTGAAATGTATTGTGTAAGGATTGGCAATTATATAAATGCGTCAAAATTGACATTGTCGTGTGGTAAAAATGGCGCTGCAATTTAATATGTTCATTAAAATAATACTGATTTTATGATTACTAAACGCTTATTTAACTGTTTCCTCATAGTTTCATTCATGATTATGTATTTGTTCGCTAAAAATACCAACATGCAGAACGTTAGATGCTGCGTTCGACATATCCACGTTCCTCATCTTATTAGTCGGTAGTAGCCATGTTAATTTTCATAACTAGCCAAGACTCGATGGAGCTGCTTGTTTATCTCTAAAAAGTAATGAAATCTAGAAAAAGTCGTGCCAAGTCTATGGTTCCTTACTGCGATTTCTTTATTATTTATAGTTAATGTTGTGTGACTTGGCCGTTGACTTGTACCCTTGTTGTAAATTCAAATATAAAGGTGAATGTTCAACACATTTGTACACAGAGGATTACGTAGTATGAATGTTCGTAGAGAATATAATTTGAATTTTTTATACGTTAGTGGGTATCTACAAGTCAACGGCCAAGTCACACAACAATAACTATAAATAATAAAGAAATCGCAGTAAGGAACCTTAGACTTGGCACGACTTTGTCTAGATTTCATTACTATCTAGAGATAAACAAGCAGTTCCATCGAGACTTGGCTAGTTATTTCCAGAATGTTTTTAATGGGATTTCACTTCTTTTTGTAGAAACGTGGGCTTATTGATTTATTTTATTAGATTTTCTTATTTGACACAGTTTTTTTCTTTTTTATCTCTAATAGTTTGTTTGGGCTCTTGTGTTTTCTAATCAGGATCACCAGGTACTCCAGACCTTCAATTATCCTATAATTTATAGTTTTCCCTATATGTGTGGCCATTAAACCCTAACTCTGTACCAAATTTCAGCTCTCTGAGTTTATGGGAAGTACTAGTCCTATTTTGATGATCATGAGTGAGTGAGTGAGTGAGTGAGCGAGTGTCATAAATGCGAAACTTTGCTTTCGCTTAACTTCGGAAATAAAATAGCTTACTGGATGACGAAAATTTCTGCGTTCTGATCTTATCCAGAGGTTCTCAAATAGGGGCCTGAAAATGCGGCGAAATGGTTCCAGTAAAGGATGGTACGGCAGTGTATGCTTCGCGCTCGTCTTGATACGTGTGCTAAAGGATTCTTGTATGTTTAGAGACGTACCTATATGGCTAAGTTATAACTACGCTGAACAAACGCTCTGCAAGGTTAAGCTGACCTAGCCGCGGTCAGTATGGATAGGTGACCATCCTTAACACACCGAGAACTTTTCGGGCCTCGGAGAGCACGTAAAGCCCACGTATACTCCTATGAAAATAGTTAGTGGTAGTCAGAAGTCCAAAAACCCTGAAAACCACTCTATTCTCAGGGTACCAGGATTATCCAGAAATTGGGTTCTGGAGTTCTGATAGTTTTCATGTAAAATACTGATATTCAGCCGCATCACTTTAGACTAGAAGCCGACCCCTAACATTCTTGGGAAAAAGCTCGGAGGAAGACGTAGTACTTATATTAAATCAGTCGTGAAATTGAATCCCAAAATAATTCGGTGCTGTGACTTTCGAGTCGGAGTCAGATGTTATGAATTTGCCAGGAAATCAATAGTTGATTCATGTTTAATACGAGATCTGGAGCTAATAGTATGTTCCTTCCTGTGCGATCATAATAATAATTAATTATAATGTGGGCCACATGAACGTCCAATCCCAGCTTTATTGATCATTAATAGTAAAACAATATTAAATATCTATTTGTAATATAGTATTCACTATGTTAACATATTATACCTACATATTATAATATCTACTATATTTATAATATGTAATAACTTTAATAAATAATTACAAGCGTAGTTTTTAAATAAGCTGGTTTCATGTAGTTCCCGTGTAATAATAAATAGATACCTATATGTTACAAACGTACGATTAAGCAATTCATTATTATGCCTAGATACCACGACTTTTTCTTCCTCCCAAATAATCTCAAATCGACCCGAATTCCTCACGTGATTAATTATTATTGAGTTAAGCACACTATTTCTATGATACAATACAACTCTATACGGCAAAATAAACATGTGAGCTTTGATTATATACTTGTCTAGATGCCACATTGACACGTACAGAACGGCCCAAATAAAGTCTACTAAAATTGGTAGACTCTCTTCTCACTTACGTCAGTGTCATTTGGATCACTTCAGGGTGTGGAGTTCTCGAAAAATAATTAATTATGTCGGTATGTGCTGTCAAATTGTGTCGCAATTATGTGGGAAAACCGTATAATTACACTAAGATCACATTACATCGGTAAGTTTTGTTATTTAACCTCTATTATTTTATGAAAACATGATTTTTCAATTCGTTAATTTGTAGGTTCGACAGATTAGCCGGTGTTGTCAATTTATTACAAGGGAGATTTGGCGAAACTATGGGAGATAAAATGCAAATATCAGTCATCATCTTTCGATCAGGAGAAAATTTTATTATTTTAATACTTACATAATTTATTTGATCAGTAAATGATAAAAAAATGAAATGTGAAGTGAATGCCTTCACAAAATAAATGAAGTCATTCACTAAATAGTATTTTTGTTAGTTCTTTCTAATATTTTGGGTTTCAGATTTCTTAAGACTGGAGAGACATTATACAGCGGACACGAAATGAAATATAAAAAAAAAAAATATTTCGAAAACAAATACAAAGAGATGGATTTTGATCTATAAATTGCTGTATATATTTTTTCATTGTATTTTTTGTTTTTATTAAAATAAATAAAACACTAACCTACAAAATAATTACTTTATTCAGCTTATTTCGTTTAACTGTCATCCCATTAAATAATGGAGAAAAGGTAAGTTAATAATTTGGAGCAGGCATCCCTAAACACGCACACCTTGACAGTTTGACTACAATAAGTACACAAGCGGTACTCACACATATCACGCAATTTGGCCCCAGTTTTCGCGTGTCGTTTGTTTGCATTGCTCCATCTAGACAAGTATATAATCAAAGCATGTGAGCAACTCCTTATCGGTCATTTAACAAATGAAATATTTAATACGATATTTAACATTGTCTTTCTCCATTCATGAAACTTGGCACAATTACAATAAAGATTAGTTGCTATTCAAAACGTGCACGGTGGGCTGAACGAGGGCAGTACATGGACAAAAAACATTAAAAAAAGAAAGAGGTACCTACCATCGTAACTTAACATTGACATTGCATTGACACTGACAAGCTACTCTTCTTCTGCCAAATATTTAAATTCACAACAGGAAAGGTCGTTATTGTAATATTGACTTTCGAAAAGAGCTTCTTGAATAAATTTTTATCTTAAATCAGTTTTTTGAGTTTGGTATTTGGAAACAATTTTATACCGCTTGTATCGTGGTTTTAATGAAACTGAACTATAGTTTTGAGAATTATTTTATTTCTATAAAAACATTACGGTCAATTTCATGGTCAATAATAGTCAACATGTATGAGTTCTTTAGCTTCTGCCTACCCCCATGGGAAAAGAGCGTGAGTGTATGTATGTATGTTCTCGGCCAGGAAACTAACTAGGGTCTACTTGTGAAGTAAGGTGCTAATTTATAGTATTCTTGGGATGACTACTAATGATTTGCAATTTTGTCACAAAACCTATAACATATGGTATCAAAAAAGGCCATTATAATTAACACCATCACACAAGTGCCAAAATCGTATATATTCAATCGTTGTTTGAATTTGTTTCGTCATACGTGTAAACACTTCATTCTTTATATCAAGGATACACTCAGTGTGCTTAACCTATCATTTCAATAAGAGGATGGAAATTGAATTAACTTCTGAAACATCCTTTTACATAATATGGGGAAAATATTGAAACATGAAAATATTGATGATGAATATAAGTGTTACATAAAATCTTACTAAAACCAACGACTATCACCAGCACCACTTAGAAATGAGAGACGTCATTACATACACAAAGGAGAAATCTATTGTTGTCTGGAGCGGAGATCCTCTCGTGATTTAGTGAATTAAACATACAGCTAGTCTAAGCAGGGTGTAAAATAAATAACCAGCACACGCGAACTATCGACTACAGAGCAGAGACAGCCACAAGTCGGCCTCAACCTTGCCCCCGCTTTTGACCTTGCGAAGGTACTCTCTTTACTATGTAGCTGTTCAGTAAATCTATTACGAGGCTTGGGATAAGATAACTATTACATAACGAAATGTTTAATTTAAAAATATAGTTTATTTGACGCGTAAGTAGAAGACTGAAGGAATCATTTAATCATTGACATACGAGACATTGACGGAGAATAAGCACTGTGCACAAATACAGACTGTATTTGTGCTAATTCTACGTCAAGTCTACTTTTTTGTGGTGTCAGAATCTTTATTGAATTATCATAGAATTATTGATTATTGACAGCCTACCAGGTTTGTCCGGCATTATGACAATAATGTACTTCCTTGACGATCATTCTTGGTGTTGCAATTTAATGTTCTATTTCCATAGTTTTTTTTACTTCACGTCATAGCTATCGAATTCAAGAGGCAATATCCCCTCATTTTCTTGATCACTATTCACTGAAACACAACATTTATAAAAACGCGTCCTTCATAGCTTCCTACAATTGCAGTTTGTTTGCGTATCAAGTTGAGTACCGTTTAAGTCATTACGTGCAATTGAGAGTGAACTTGATCGATAAGCAGATGATAAGATGACAATAACAAGGCAATTACGAAGGTGTCTTATTTACGGAGTATTGTCGTGTGAAGACTTCACCAAGCATGATGAATCAAGTGTTATATTTCGACTTGGGAGTAGCTTATGTGCTGCGATAGATTAAAATGGGCAGTCTACATGGTTGTAAATGGTAAGATAGATAACAATTTTCTCACTGGATGAAGAACAGTATACTACTTCAAGCGATCAGTAAGTGACCTGACTAGACTAAGTTTAAACTAAAGTCGTAGGAGGATCGTTGGAGGCTAGAATCTACAATCGGTATTTTTAAATTCAATAAGTTCAAATGTCGACAACTTAAACGTCATTCCTAATCATTACTTTGAAAGTATAATTACTATTGCTGTTTACAAGTTACCAACTATGTATATTTACTGATTATATTAGCATGACTTTAGTGCACTTCGTGAGACTAAACATTTAGATTGCAACAGAATATAATAGGTGTAAAAGTTAATAGGTTTCACCTAGCACACTCTATACAAACGAAGTTTTTATCATATTTTGATTATAAATCAAACCCATTAAATTTTGCAGATACCATCAAAAATCAAGTCTGTGATTTTGTTCTGACAAATTTACGTATAAATATAAAGTTTCAAACCCAATTGTGGCAGTCAAGACAATATCGGTTTAGAAACGAATTTGAAGAACCAGTCACATACAAAGATATGAATATCCATTATATTTTTTTATACCCAATAAAAAAAGTTATTTAAATATCAAAGATAGTTTCGGTATGCTTGCGCGGATTCAAATACCTAATGCTCTAGAAGGACACTTATATGAATGTCACAGAACTACAATAATATGAAAAAATAAAAGCCCACAACGAGAAAAGACAACAATCCAAGATATTTGTCAAAGATAAAGATATAAAGGTATATGGTGTAACTTGAATATCTTGAGAGTATCAAGTTGCTGTGGATCACGAGCTTTGGAACGTGTCACCCGTAAATTGTCTGTTTCTAATCTACAAGACAACGGGGCATTCTATCTAAAACATTTCAATTCATGAACAACAGCCGATTTGACGTAAAAGGCACGCCTCCCGTTTTATTAATAAAATCCATTGGATTTGCGTCACAGGGAACCGCAAATTCTTAACGCGTAGGCGTCTACGATTGACCTTGGACTTCGAATCAGTTGTTGATTCTATAGATTTGCTAGATCGAGATAGTCGATTTTCAATTAGCATAGCCAGGTAAACATCATGTAGAATGTTTAAGAAATCTGAAAATAAATAATTAGCTTAATAATAATAATCAGTCTACCCGTGACCATGGACGCTGTAAAGGGTCCGAAACGTCGGGATTAATAATATCAATATACTCGATAAAATCCGTAAAAAGTAGTTTTATTTCAATTAATAATAATATTTCAGTGGTTTTAATTATGTTTACAATGCTATCTCATGCGAAACATTGTAAATATACATTTATGTATATTATTATTATGATTTGACAACAAAATAGAGATTAGCATGCAACAATTTTAATCATTTTAAATTACGAAACTACAAATCTTAATTCTTATTTTATGCAGATTACAAATTGATTGTAATATAAATAAATACATTTTATTTTAACGTAGTTTATTATGTGTTTGAAATCGAAATGTTTGTGTGAGGAATCTTTTGTCCAGAGAATATAATTTTGGCCCACTGTTCCTTAATTTTTAGCTTAAAATTTTGTACTACCTACGCAATTCGTGTAGCTTTATAATATTTTAAGTGTTATTTCTAAAATAAGAAACTCATTAGATTAGTGGTCGTAAGCGCGACTGCTCCGCTTGAGGTCCTGGGCTCGATTCCCAGTTCAAGCAGTATTATTGAGATTTTTATTTTAATTCTCAGTAGCAGCTCGGAGTTTGAATTTGTTCTTGGTTAATGGCAATAAGCTCGCCCCTTATTACTTGCACTAGATACTACCGGCGAACTGTGAAAAAAGACATCAAAAAAGAGGTGTACTAATGTACACACATTAGTTACCTACACCTAATTTCTTTTTCTTGAAATAACGTTGGCCCATTAGGATTTTCTCCTGTATGGTGGGTGCGTTTACAAACACAAATTTTCACATACACAAACACCGAGTCGGAACAACTATCTGTAGATCATACAAATATTTGTTCCGTGTGGGGTTCGAACCCACAACCCGTGGCGCAAAAGCCGATCGCTCAGCCACTGCGCCAAATGTGTCGTCAATCAAACCTTTGCCTAACCCTTCGGGGACCATGGTTTATGAATATTAAAATTAGTAGGAGGAATTTAGTTATAGCACATAGATTGCGTTCAGGACACTACCCTTCTAGAAAGTTTGGTTATTTAATGAAAAAGAAAAGTCGATTCACCAAACTGTAAGGTGTGTGGAGTACTTGATGACGTCCAACATTTACTAATAGACTGTGCTAAGTATCACAGACAGAGAGAATTGTTGGTGCATGCTCATAAATTAAACCCGTCATCAAGTGCTGCAATGAGCTTATACATATAAGATGTTTGTGAAATCGGATACTCTTTCTTAAATTGTAGTTATTTGTAAAATATATGCATGTGTTTTATTATATATAATAGGAATAATGGGGCTGACATGTTCATGTATCGAATAAAAGCCCCTAAATAAATAAAGAGAATAAAAAAAAAACCCTTCGGGGAACACAGGCATGACAGTAGTATCAGTATGTGAAACGAACTCCTTATTAGAATTAACACCAGTGCAGGTTATATCCAAATATTATATCTTCAATAAAACTGTTTTGAAAATAAATATTTTTCTCACGTCTCGCGCATTAATGACAGTGAGTCGTGACAGACCATTTAACATGACAGTAATCACATCGATAAAAACCATGGAAATTGGTAGGCAGCTGTTCTGTTTCGTTAGATGCATTACTTATGTGAATACTAGTAAATTATGTGTGTAACGATTGCTTGATACGTCCTTGTAACTGATGGTGAAAAAACAAAGAATTACATGGGACCTAAATAATGTATATTGGCCAGCTGTGGGTGTACATTGGTACACCTTTTTTTTTATACCTGTGCTGTGATTTCTGCATTTGATTTAATTATTTATTTTTGGTGAATTGCTTACCACTATGATGCGTTCTATGTGTGAATGGGAGCATTACATTACTAAAGGAAAAATAAAGAATGTAGTGTTAATCTTAACGTTACAATTTCACTTAACAATTCAAAAACTCTGACTGGTTAAAATGTTAGATTATTGGAGAAAATTAAATATTGTATGATTTTCCTAGTGGTTTTGCAAAAGTGCATATTAAGCCTTAAGTCTTGCTTATAGGTAATAAGTATGTAGTGTATGTAGTCGTGTTTACTTGCATACGCATGCGCAACCAATGAGGTATTTTTTAATAATTTTCCTTTAACAGTGCACTGTGCTTTGAGTTTAGACTTGGGAGCAATGCCTACAAAGTGGTCAAAATAAAACATTATTTAGTATAGCTTTTTTATTTTTGTTGCGTGGAGGACACCTTCAAAAGGCTGCCGGCCTGCTGGGGCTCTTAAAACCCCCAGTGGCCAAGTTCAGCACAATATTGTGGGGCTCCGGGAACTAAGTATTCTTCCGGAACCCATAGCTAGAGGTTCTTTAGAGTTGAAAATCTATATACTAATATAAATAAATTTGAAAAGTTTTTTGTTTGTTTGAATGCGCTGATCTTTGGAACTACCAGCGGATTTGAAAAAATCTTTTGGCATCTGATAGCATCACGCTACGACCCTAAAGAGCCGAGCAAAAAGGTAAAATCTACATATCAAGCGATACATTTCAAGAATAGGTTGACTTTCGAGATAAGAGGTCCGCTAACACTGAAAATTCAAAGTTTGATATGTATCACTTCGTGTAAAATACTGATATTCAGCCGCATCTGGTTAGACTGGAAGCCGACCCCACCATAGTTGGGAAAGGGCACAGAGTATAATAATTATGATTATGTACAGTGCATACTTACAAATTTTCTAGCAAGATCATAGGTACGGGGTTCTTCAAAAAGGTCAGGTGCGTAGTACTCGCAACCGGTGTGTATGTATGACACGTATGAATGTGGACGAAGCGAAAAAGTTTGCAAGAATCGTAGCAAATGGCGTTCTTTAGGTTCTACCTACTCCCATAGGAAAAAGGCGTGAGAGTATATATCATATAGGTACAAGAGACATTAATTCCCACCCAAACTATTCTTAGGACCGTCCTAAAATAGATGTAGGTAGTTAAACTCTGTCTCGACTATAAGTGACGTCATAATACACAGAAGCTACAAAGGAATCCAAAATGAGCAAGGTTGATTTCGATCAACTGTGACAAACCCATATTGTACACAAGAAAACGCAAAATTGTAACGTCATTGTAGTCGCATTTTTATGCACATACATTATTTTATATTCAAATGCATTATTTTTAGACAAAGTTTAGACTCATTAACAACTTTTGCAGTGTATTGACGGAAACGAATGACCTGATAAGGCTCATACATAGCGGTTTAACGAGACCGGAAAGTGGACAAAGAGCCAATTTTTATCAATTGTGTGCATGAACTTTATAAATAAGACCAGACGAGAGTTTTTGTAAATCATACACGTAATTTTTTTAAACTTCACTCACCGAAGATCAATTTAAAGTTCAAAACAAATGAGATTATTTATCGGGATGGTTAATTAGGTGGGTAATTAACTCAAAATTTTAATACAGAACTGTATCTTTGATGCTACTGGATTAATGGTAAATTATCATCAGGTTTAATAAATAAATTAATGTAGAATGTTAGGGATATGATTACAAGCTTTTCATTTTACACAGCTTTGTTCACATTACTTCTCAGTGTGGGCTTACTCCATTAACCGATATGTCCTGTTGGTATGACAGTCTTATACTACCTACAGATAATCCCGTCTCCAAATAATGGTGCTGAAACGGACGATCGAACCTTTGCACAGTTGTTTGTCAAAGTTTGTCAGTTTGATTTAATACTAGGTACTGTCATACATATCTGAATAAATAATTATGTACCGATTTCAAAACAATCGGTAGTAGATTTATACTACGTCTGGTCCACGATACAAAATTGACTGTTATCAATTAGTACAATGAAAAGGTTCTTATTATTAGTAAGTATTGATAACAGGTATAAAATAATATAGTATTATTAATGTATTCTTTGGTTTGGCGTTTTTATTTATACCACCAGCCTATGGTGGTATAAATAAAAACGCTTTGAGTGTGATTTGTTTAGGTGCGTACCTTTCTATCAACTACGATTATATGATTATCAGTACAGCTTTTGGTCAGTCACTATAAGCAAAAAGGTAGGAATAATTAATAAAAATTGTTAAATAACGTCTTAGTAATATTTCGCAGATGACTAAACGAAATAAAGACGAATCTCATGATTGCACAGCAATATGGAACTGAGAACGATGAAGGAATATTTAATGATAACAGTTTTTTTTTTTATGTGGAAATTTATTGATCCACGGTCTGCGGGGATTACAGCCGGGAGTGAAAGGCGAACCGGCAACAGTGCGGGAAGGCGACCGCCTTTTGAAGGTTTCCCCTCGTATACAAGAAAAAAATGTGGCTGCCCGAGTTACTTAATTGTCAAAATAAACAGTGACGACGTGTCGAAAGCTCGTGGCGCGAAAAATTATTGTTACATAAATATTTTTTTGGGAGATTATGCCTTTTTATTAACTCGGAGAGTTCCGGATTTGGTATTCATCATCAACCCATATACTGTCCCACTGCTGGGCACGGGTCTCCTCTCATATTGAGAGGGATTAGGCTATAGTCCACCACGCTGGCCTAGTGCGGGTTGGCAGACTTCACAAACCGTCGAGAAAAATCTCTAAGGTATGCAGGTTTCCTCACGATGTTTTCCTTCACCGTTTCAGCTAGTGATAATTAATTATTAATACGCACATGAATTCGAAAAGTCAGAGGTGCGTGCCTTGGGTTCGAACTCGAGACCTTCGACTTGGCAGTCCAATGCTCATACCACTAGGCTATCACTGCTTTGGATTTGGTATTACCGCTTATAAATACATTATAAAGTTTTAAAAATTCAAAAGATAAAATTAATTTTCTTTGCAAGCTGTACTTTTTTGACAGATCGGGGTCATTTGAGGTCATTGACATTCCTATTCTTATTTGAAACGCATAGTATGTATGCAGCTGGAATATGTGAAGGCATGAATGATTAATGAATTAAATTAAAAAGTCTCAAAGTCAAAGTTAAATAATAGACTAATTATTCTTAGTCTAGAATTTTGTTCTGAGTATTTCTTGAGTATAATGCAGTTTGATGTGTAAAATAATAATTAATCCAGTATAATAAATAAACAGAAAAAGATTGCCATTGACAGTAAGAGCCGACCAGCCCCGACAGACGGCACCCATTCACAAGCATGCCGTGTATATTAGCCCTTTTCGACTCAACCATGTTGTAGGGAATAAGCACATGGCTATTCATATTAAAGTTAATTTCTAGTAGTGGTTGACTAAGAGCTAAACCAAAAATATGTGATGAAAATACTTTCAACATTTGTTAAACTGGGAGTTAAAACTTAGTTGTGTTTAGTAGGTAGAATTATTTTATGTACAAATACATGCATGATAATATTTGTAATACATTAAAACAAAACCTTTAATGCATAGGTAAATAACTTGTGGTTTATGAGTATTGTGTTATTTACTTCTTTCTTACAACAGCTCATGTGAAAATTACTCACTGACAAGTATTTATTTGTTATAATTATATATGGCTAAGAAATAACTATGCTGATTAACCGATTTACAAGGTCAGCCTGTGGATGTGTAATCATTCTTAACACATCTTGACCCTCCGTGCCTCAAAGAATACAGAAAGCTGTTGTTCCTGCTTGTAATACAAACAAATATGGTAGTCTGTCCTCAGAAAGAAATTGGGTTTCAATTTCTGAGCAATAATTAAGCACCTGCTTAGTGTAAAATACTGATATTCAGCCGCATCTAGTGAGACTGAAAGTCTATCCCAACATTATAGAGATAAAGCTAGGAAGATATTATAATGTACAGAGGACAGCACATCAAGCTACCCCAATCTGTCAAATTTCTTTGATAGATTTTCAACTTTAATACAAAACAATAAGATTCATATTCAATTGGGAAAGTTTCACAGTTTTGAATAGCTTAACCTGCTGGCGTCTGTACACAGAATATGGCAGAAATAACAGGCACAGCTGCAGTTTTTTTTCTGTAATCTATAAATCCCATCAAAAACATTCTGTAAAAAACTAGCCAAGTTAAGTTTATCTCTAAAAAGTAATGAAATCTAGACAAAGTTGTTCCTTACTGCAATTTCTTTATTATTTATAGTTAATGTTCTGTGACTTTACATAATATTTTAGATGGGATTTCACTTCTTTTTATAGAAACAGCTTATTGATTTATTTTATTAGATTTTCTTATTTGACACAGTCAGTTCTTCATCAGATACTTCAGACCTTCGATTTTTGACATCAAATGAAGGTCCACCAAGTTGAATATATTTTGTAAAGGTGGTATATGTCGATATCTCTAATAGTTTGGTTGGGCTCTTGTGTTTTCTAATCAGGGTCACCAGGTACTCCAGATCTTCAATTATCCTAGTTTTTATAGTTTTCCCTTTATGTGGCCATTTTTTATTATTATTATTAAACCGTAACTCTGTACCAAATTTCAGCTCTCTGAGTTTATGGGAAGTACTAGTTCTATTTTGATGATCATGAGTGAGTGAGTGAGTGTCATAAATGCGAAACTTTGCTTTCGCTTAACTTCGGAACTAAATGACCTACAGACTTGAAATTTTGGATTTTAAGTATGTGATTATAGCTTACTGGATGACGAAAATTTCTACATTCTGGTCTTATCCAGAGGTTCTCAAATAGGGGCCTGTAAATGCAGCGAAATGGTTCCAGTAAAGGATGGTACGGCATTGTTTGCTTCGTGCTCTACTTGGTGGGGACAGTACCGTGCCCCCAGATATGTTTAGGGATCTTACTGATATGATATTCACATTAAGGTCCCAGTGCTGAGAATAATAGGTTTACCAATGTGTGTAATTCTGTTACTTGTGGGGTTAAGTTCTCTTTTCCATGCCAAATCTATATTATTATTAAGAGGTAAAGGTTGTGAGGTGTTACCAATAAATTATAAATGAAGCCACAGAATATTGGGGAAATATCATTTACACTATAGTCTTATGGATATATTGTTCCAAACTATAATAATTGCAGTAGGCTCCCCCTATTACATGGAACCTAACCATAATGGAGTACTGTGTGTGTACATTAGTACAGCTCTGCAAAACCCTTCAGGGATACACTTGTGATAGTATGTACCTATATATGTACCAGGTTAAGAAAATGCAATGTAAAATTAATAACACTTCAACTGATGAAGCTTATCTACTTTGCTTACTAAGCTAGAGAGGATATCTTGATACTAGCTGACCCCGCAAACGTTGTTTTGCCATTAAAAAAAATCTCCAGGGCCACCCTTATCACTTAGGGGTATGGAAAATAGATAGTAGCCGATTCTCAGACCCACTGAATACGCATATAAAATTTGGTAAAAATCGGTAACGCCGTTTCGGAGGAGTACGGTAACAAACATTGTGACATGGAAATTTTATACTATATTAGATTGATAATCTGATATTGTGCAACTTATATATTATTATGATTATAACTTTACGCACCAATTTTAATATAGGTCATGTGGAGTAAGCATAAACAGTGGATTGAAGAGAATATTATTTCTTATCAGAGAATTCTAACCTGCAAAATTTTATTCATAAAAAAGCCGATGCGATTAACTTAGAGCATCAATAAACGAATTAATTAATATATAGTGCGAGGATATTCATACAGATCGTTGACAAATTGAACAAGTTTACAAAATCTGTATTATTTTGAGTATACGCAATAAATAACATAGGTAAAACTTATTACAAGTACCTACCTTCTACCTCACGTTTAGGCTCTCGCTTCGTCATTTCCAAAACTATTTTAACACTAATACATTTATTCAAACAAAGTCACAATAGAAAAGACACAATGTATCTTCTATTTTTATTTATTTTTTGCTAAACAAATGTTTTGACTTTTGATCCGATCCGACATCCGAGATATAATTTTATTGACTTTGACAAATTTGACAAGCTTGACATTGACGTATATTTCTTCTTTATCTGACAATAAACGTTTTGATTAGTTAACGCATTTGTTAAAATCTTATAATGGCTTCAAAAAATTCGCGGAGGCAGTTGATTATGTCTAATATTATAAATTAACTTTACGACTTGTTGACCCTTGTGCAGTATTCATTCTATTTGCACCTAAAAATCACTGCGATACTATAATTTACGTTTTGTTATTGCTAGGTCATAATAGCCAAAAATACCAGATGTTGTATTGTACCTGTGAAATTGTGTCAAACAGACAGGTGCGGCGAATCACGAATTGCGACATTTATTTTTAATTGTCATTTGATTTTGATTGGAGAATACGGCGAAATATTCATTATTTACATTTCGTTTGAATATTTTAGCGGGTAATTTTTAATATAGATTACCTGCCGCGATCATAAATAATTATTGATTTTGTGGGAAATGCTTAGTAGGTTCCTGATCCTTTGCGTGTGCAGTAGTGTAATATTTTATTTTAAAAAGTCTCTTTCTTTTCAGATGGTGCTAAGAATGTGGAAATTGTGAAACGGAGACGGCGAAGTAGTAAAAGTTATTTTTTTTAGCGAATAATAAAACACGATGGCAAACGCTGGTCTTGAAAACGGCATGCCCGACGAACGGTAAGCTGCATTGTATATAAAAGTGAAGCTTAGATTTAAGTCCTGGGTATTTGGAATTTACGAAACGATCACAGACATTTATCAATCATTAAAAATTGTTTTATATTTAATAATGCACCACAGAATAATTAAATACGTACCTAGTACATACATACCTATACTTTAAGCATTTAAGCATATTTGTACAGTAAACGTACAGAGGGCGAGGGCTAGTGCGCGGAGCTTCTAATTAAACTACCTTGTCCAATGTGAAATTATTATGGTGATTCTACCACAGTCTATACTTCTATAGAATATTTTGTTGAATAATTTCAGTGCAACAACATATTACTTCCCTAAGACTGGTTCAAGTGCTACACTATGGCAGAGAATAAGTCTGTTTGTGTCCATATACTGGAAGGCCCTCATAGTGGTGCTTACCCCATTACTGTTGCTGCCTATACCAATTATGAATTCTGGACCGGTAAGTTATTTATTTATACTTATACTTGCACCTTTTTCCAAGCAGAGACAACAGAATACCAATTGCTATGATTCTTGCACACTTCTTCTTCTATGTAAATAATATTTGGAACCTGGTTATTACAAACTTGAAGATATTTCTATAAAAATAATATGTAATGATACCATATGGCCAAATGAATTTTATGCCTCCTTCATCCCGTGATTTTATTACCGTCTAATAGAACAAGTCTTTTAGACATTTGTGGAATATAATATATATGTAAGTATATTGAATTTTGTCCCTCAGGTATCAGCTACAGGGTTTTCAATACATACCAGAAATCCTAAACATTATCCTCTCTGGTTATCTACAGTTTAAATAAATCAATAAACATTTCTTTTACTTTTTTTAGGCCTTCAGATGCATGTATGTAGTCCTAATAATGGCAATATACTGGGTGTTGGAGTTGCTGCCTCTACCCGTAACCTCTATGCTGCCAATAATCCTGTTCCCTACCATGGGTATATTGGACTCCGACAAGACTTGTGCAGCTTACATGAAGGAGACTAACATGATGTTCATGGGTGGTCTGATGATTGCTGCTGGAGTGCAGCATTCGAAGCTGCCAAAGAGAGTGGCACTATGGACTGTGCAAGTTGTTGGGTGTTCTCATAGAAGGTTAGTAACTTTAACATCGCATAATTATTTTGAAGATGTTCAAGTTGAATAATATGTGGTTGTTGACAAATAAAACACATGTGATCATTCGAGAAGGATCCGGACAACTGATTTTTAATAACAAATGAAATGACAGTTTTGCTATAAAAAGTTCCCATACATTACACAAGTCTTTCTGTGATTAAATCTGTGGTAGAATTTCAGAGATTGTTTTATGCCTGTGGCAAGATCTAGAATCATCAATCCATCTTCACTGTTATTGTTAAGAATATAAGATTCAACAGAAAATCTAAGGCATACTTCACTATTTGCCGAAATACAAAATCCTTCAGTAAATATTTTCTTTTTTATTAAGAACTAGCCTACCTCCTTTTAGAAACTGATGTAATAAAGGCTTATTTACAAATTTGCCAACAACATTATTTCTAAGATTCTCAACATTTTTAAAATTTCTTTATCTCCAGTATTTCTGGTATTACAGACTAAACTTTGGCCTCACTTTCGTCACTATGTTCATATCTATGTGGGTGTCAAACGCAGCTGCCACAACCATGATGGTGCCAATTGTTGAAGCCATATTAGAAGTCTTAGAACAGGTAATAATTTCAGAATTTGAAAAAAAAAAAAATTGCGAACTAGTTTCTGCTCGCGACTTCGTCCGCGTGGAAAAGTTACTTTTAATTATCGTTGTAATTTGGCTAATTACCTCAAAATCTTTATAAATTATAGCCTATATGTTATTCTGATGTATAAATAATAATAATGTAAAGTTTCATCAAAATCCGTTCAGTAGTTTTAGCGTGAAAGAGTAACAAACATGCATCATTCCTCACAAATTTTCATATTTATATTATTAGTTTAGTAGGGTAGTTGGTTAGGTCTTGGCTAGGTATCACTCACATCGTAAAAGATTTTTGAGACAAAAGGTAGCCTATGTCCTTCTCCAAAGTTTAAGCTATCTCTGTATCAAATTTAATCAAAATTGGTTCAGTGGTTTTAAGGTGTGAAAGCGTAACAGACAGACAGGCAGAGTTTCTTTCGCATTTATAATATTTGTAGGGAGGACTGCTTCATATAATAAGCTAACAATAAGTTAAATTCATGTAAGTAAGTACTATAAATTATTTTCATTTTCATTTCATTATAAATATATAAATAAATATAGCTTAAAAAAATGTTAAATATTGACTTGTAAAAGTGTCTTTAAAAGATCTATTTACAGAAATAAATATCATTCATTTAATATTCTTGGACAATTTTACACAGCACCATCTAGTCCCAAACTAGTACTATGGATACTAGACAATGGATATAATATTGTAAATACATACATACATATAATACATAAGAAATACCCAGACAAACACAAACACTTTATGTTCATCACATAAATATTTGTGTTTTGTGGGAATCGAACCCACGACCTCATCATCAGCAGTCCGACACGCGAACCTCTAGACCACAGACGTCGTGTATGATTATTATAATTTATTTTTGATTATTATTATAATTACATGATATAAGAACAGAATTTAATCATAATTATGTTTGTATTACAGCAAGGATTAGGGGATGTCTACATTAACAAGAAGAAGAATCATCCAGCAGAAAATGGTAAAGATACCAAAGCGGTGGCTAAGACTGATGATGAAGAGTAAGTCACTTTTTTATTTTATTCTGTCGTTCCACTGCAGGGAAAGGCTTTCCTACCCTCCTTTAGTAATTTAATATTGTACAGTATTTTTTTCAGGTCAGCTTTAGTCAGTTCAGTTCGGTCAGTTACATGAGAACGATGTTTTCTTTAGTTAAAATGTACATTTTTAAAAGCCTTTATACAAAACTATATCCTTAGTTATAGGCACATAATATATTATGTACGTATGATAAGAATCATTAACATCTTGCCCAAATTACTTGGGAACAGTATTTTTCATTTTAGCGAAACCAAACTTTTTAGCGTCGTAAGATATGTGCAGGTTTCATCACAGTATTTTTTTTTCCACTTATGTTCCTCATAAATTATTACAAATATAAAACGCAGTGGCTGAGTAATCGGCTGCTACGTTATAAGTGTCGCGGGATACAACCCCGCACGGAACAAATATTGTGTGTCAAATAAGTGTTTATGTACAAGTTATTTAGAAAAGGAAAAATTCGACCGCGGGCAGGATTTTTCCTTTTCTAAATAACTTTAAAATCTTAGCATGGAAAATGCCAAAAATATACAAAAAGATTGTTTATGTACAAGTTTTGTGTAATAAAGAATTATTTATTTACATTTTAGGGCTCCTATGCCGAGCGACATAACAATCTGCTACTACCTGAGCATAGCGTATGCGTCTACGTTGGGCGGGTGCGGAACCCTCGTAGGAACAGCCACCAACTCCGCCTTCAAAGGAATATTTGACTCGTGAGTATATAATTATACGACATGGCAACCTTTAAGAAGCGAGCCTATTCCTATCTCAAAGGCCGGCAACGCACTTGGTGTTGTGGGTGTCAATGGGCGGCGGTGATCACTTACCATCAGGTGACCCGCTTACTTGCTCCCTCTTCCATTAAAAAAAATAGTAGTTGTTATTAGCCTAGTGGTACGCAAGACCAGAGGTCGGCAAACTTTTTAGTTTTTGAAAAAGAGCCAGATGCCGGAAAAAATACGATTTTTCCTACTATAGCCTTATCCCTCTCATTCTGTGAGGAGACCCGTGCCCAGGACAGTATGGGTTGATGATGATTTCAGAAAGAATGACAAATTCTATTTTTATGTTGCAAGTTAAATCTTACTTTGGGTACCAGAGTTCAACTAATCCTAGAATATTATAATAAGTTCTTCTGTTTGTGTTATCCAGTGTGTATTTTTATGGCAATAAAATTATTATTATTTATTACTTTGTATTTCTTGAACTGGGCGATATGGTCGCTAAGACCTTTAATTAAATAAATAAAAAAAAAAAAAAAATTGTTTCAGTGAGTTCCCCGAGTACGCGAGCTCAGTGAACTTCTTCTGGTTCATGGCGTACAGCACGCCGCCCATGCTGATCATGCAGCTGCTCGTCTGGGTAGCGCTACAGGTCACCTTCATGGGCATGTTCAGGTAAGTAACCAATCCGTGATATTTGCATAGATAACACAACCATTTACTAAGCCCTTATGATTTTATTGACGGATGGAAAGGTAACTAAGTTGCATAGATCAGTCCAAAGTCGTTTCGTGTCGTAAGATATTTCAGATTTAACGGATTCAGGTGACAATATCACTATTTCACCTAGCGTAGTATACATACATACATACCATCACGCCTGTATTCCCCGAAGGGTTAGGCAGAGGTGTACTAATGTACACCCACATTTCGCCGGTATGTTTAGGTCCCATGTAATAGGGGGCGAGCCTATTACCATTAACCGGGCACAAATCCAGACTCCGAGCTGCTACTGAGAATTTCATAGAAAAACCCAATAACACTTTGCTCGACCTGGGGATCGAACCCAGGACCTCTAGCGTAGCAGTCGCGCCTAGGACCACTAGACTAATGAGGCAGTCTAGTATAATATAATAGTAATAATAATAAAAGCGCAGTGATAGCCTAGTGGTATGACCATTGGACTGCCAAGTCGAAGGTCTCGAGTTCGAACCCAAGGCACGCACCTCTGACTTTTCGAATTCATGTGCGTATTAATAATTAATTATCACTCGCTTAAACGGTGAAGGAAAACATCGTGAGGAAACCTGCATGCCTTAGAGATTTTTCTCGACGGTTTGTGAAGTCTGCCAACCCGCATTAGCTAGCGTGGTGGACTATAGCCTAATCCCTCTCAATATGAGAGGAGACCCGTGCCCAGCAGTGGGACAGTATATGGGTTGATGATGAATAATAAAAGCGGTTCTCCTCGACACGGCACGTATTGTGAGAAGTTTCCTCTCTTTGGAGTGTTAGCCGGTAGCTTGGACCCTGTTCCCGATATTGGTGGTCTGACTGTTTTTTTAATACTTTTAAATGTTTTTTTGTACTGTGTGCGCGATGATATGGCTACAAAGGAGTGAATGATGAGATGACGGCTAAGAGAGATACAATAATTTGGTACAGAGGTCAGCACATCAAGCTACCACAATCTGTCCAATTTCTTTGATTTATTTTCAACTTTATTGCAAACCCATAAGGTTCATATTCAATTGGGAAAATTTGACAGTTTTGGATAGCTTGACCTGCTGGCGCCTGTACAAGAAAAAGGCTCGGAGGGTGATAATGTCATATTTATGTATTTAAGAAAGTACTTGCTAGCTTCAACTTCTTATATTTTTAGGCCCAACAGTGAAGCCGCTAAGAAAGTAAATAAGGCATCGTCTGGATCGTCAACTACCATGAAGGTCATCAAGGAACAATACAGGAACCTTGGACCCATTTCATTCCACGAAAGAGTAAGTAAAAGAAAGACCATTTTTAAAACAGTTAATGATAGATAAGATTGTAATGATAATTTATATTTATTTCTGTAAATTTTAAAAACACTTTTACAAGTCAATATTTTCATTTTTTTAAGCTAGGTGGTGCCTGTATTTCTTAATTAAAAATCTCTGTGAAGAAACACCGATACAAACTCAGAGATTCAGTGATTTTTCTGGTCTTTTAATGTCCAGATAGTAATAAGAACAAATATGTGAGTGTTAATGTCTGAAATGGCCTTTAGAAGAAAGAGCCATAGCGGCTTTGAGTAGACCAGTTGCAGCCGACGGCACGCATGTCTTAGTAATTGTGTAGATCATAATCTTTGATTATATACTTGTCTAGATGCCACATTGACACGTACAGAACGGCCCAAATAAAGTCTACTAAAATTGGTAGACTCTCTTCTCACTTACGTCAGTGTCATTTGGATCACTTCAGGGTGTGGAGTTCTCGAAAAATAATTAATTATGTCGATACGTGCTGTCAAATTGTGTCGCAATTATGTGGGAAAACCGTATAATTACACTAAGATCACATTACATCGGTAAGTTTTGTTATTTAACCTCTATTATTTTATGAAAACATGATTTTTCAATTCGTTAATTTGTAGGTTCGACAGATTAGCCGGTGTTGTCAATTTATTACAAGGGAGATTTGGCGAAACTATGGGAGATAAAATGCAAATATCAGTCATCATCTTTCGATGAGAAAATTTTATTATTTTAATAATTACCTACATAATTTATTTGATCAGTAAATGATAACTTGTCTGGACACGAAATGAAATATAAAAAAATAATATTTCGAAAACAAATACAAAGAGATGGATTTTGATCTATAAATTGCTGTATATATTTTTTCATTGTATTTTTTGTTTTTATTAAAATAAATAAAACACTAATCTACAAAATAATTACTTTATTCAGCCTATTTCGTTTAACTGTCATCCCATTAAATAATGGAGAAAAGGTAAGTTAATAATTTGGAGCAGGCATCCCTAAACACGCACACCTTGACAGTTTGACTACAATAAGTACACAAGCGGTACTCACACATATCACGCAATTTGGCCCCAGTTTTCGCGTGTCGTTTGTTTGCATTGCTCCATCTAGACAAGTATATAATCAAAGATCATAATTTAGGGAGCTCAACAATAACGTAACATAAAATTAAAAATTTTAGAAAACCCTGACAGCCTTTTCGTTTGATACCCATATTGAGGGAAAATCACACACTTTTTTTCTTAAGAAAACTCCCCACTAATTCACCTTTCGAACAAAAAAAAAAACAAAAAAGCTTCTTCCGTTCAGGAGCTACGATGCCACAGACACGCCAAAACACCCCGTCTTTTTTGCGTTGCAAAAAAAATATTTACCCTATATTTTTATTGCAGGCTTCCGGTCTACTTTTCATTTTGGCTGTGTTCCTGTACATCTTCCGTCGCCCTGGATTCATGCCTGGCTGGGCTGATGTCCTTACCACCATGTAAGTTAAATGTTTTTTAATTATCGGTATTCGTTATACCACAGTCATTACTCCTATTGAGTCAAATAATAGTTTTAACACTTTTAAGCTCAAAACACTTACCATCAGGCCTGTAGCCGTCGTGCCTATCTCCCTCTCCGGGACTACTCCCGGAGAGGGAGATAGGCAGATGTGTATATGTTACGCTCTAAGATACTACTTAATGTGTATATGTTACGCTCTAAATCTTACTTAGGTTGTTAGGTTATTTTTTAATAAATACATAAACTCGATGCCTGTTTAAATTAATACAAAGCTAGCAACTGATTTCTAATAAATAATTGACCACAACGCGCTTGAGCATAACAAATACACACACCACAGTTCGCCGATATGTTTAGGTACCATGTTATAGGGGCGAGCCTATTACCATTAATCGGGCACAAATGCAAACTCCAAGCTGCTATTGAGAATTTCATAGAAAGCCCCAATAACACTATGCTCGAACTGGCAATCGAACCCAGAACCTCTAGCGTAGCAGTCGCGTTTATTACTAACTAATGAGGTTCTAAGTTATAATCTCATTATTTTATTCACAGGAAAGTTAAGGACGGTGTTACATCAATGTTCATCGTGATACTGATGTTCATTCTGCCAATGGGATGTGATTTCCTCAAGTTCTTCTCCAGTAATTCTTCATGTAAGTATATGTACAGTGGATTATAAATGTTACCCGACCCACCCCAAAACAAACGAATTTGAACCCTCTGCTTGTCACTTTAAGGGTTATTCTTATATATTACTTTTAATTACCGTTGTAATTTGGCTAATTAACTTAAAATCGGTATAAATTATAACCAATATGTTAAACAGATGTGTACGGGCCAATGGCCGTACATTTGCCGCGGTCAGCATTTTACGTCCGCCGCGACGATTTTGTAATCATTTTATTAGTTAGTTCACTTTCAGCAAGCGTATCGTGTACTCATCAATCATTATCAAACATACCATTTTATAGCATTTAATCAAGTTTCTTATATTTGTAAATAAATACAGTGTGCAATCAAATTATCTATTATTTATTAATCAATCAATGTACGCAACCCGTACAAGATGTATGATGATGATGTATATAACAATGAAGTTTCATCAAAATCCGTTCAGTAGGTTTAGCGTGAAAGTGTAACAAACATCCATCCATCCATCTATACTCACAAACTTTCACATTTATAACATTAGTAGGATATACATTTTAGAGATATAAAATTCGATCTCAGGCAGGGTTTGAACCTGCGTCCCTTTATGTTGATTTCTGACATTTAGGCGAATATTATACATTGAAATAAAACTACTTTTTACGGATTTTATCGCGTATATTGATATTATTAATCCCGACGTTTCGGACCCTTTACAGCGTCCATGGTCACGGGTAGACTCCGAAACGTCGGGATTAATAATATCAATATACGCGATAAAATCCGTAAAAAGTAGTTTTATTTCAACTGCGTCCCTTTAGTTAAGTACACCGAACGGTTTAGCCAACTAAGCTACCGAGACCACTGCCTTCGATGTCGAATTTCTCTTCCTCTTTTTTATAGGAACGTCAGTATGCGCCCATGCCAAATATAATAAAAAAAAACACACTAGAAAATATTTAATTTCATTTGGTTTCAAATGTTTAATAATATGTTTATATTGTTGATAGATGAAGAGCTAGCGGCATCGAAGCCCTCTCCTAGCATCGTGACCTGGGGTATACTCAAGGAGAAAATCCCATGGGGTCTACTCTTCCTACTTGGTGAGTATAACGCTACTAAGTTCACAGCATTCGCACCCAGTAAAAATGCGCGGAGATCACGTCAATAACGAAAATCCGTGTTCTCTACGCCAAGCGACAAATGCTAGTATTTAATAATAGGTAAAAAAAAACAACAAATTTTTGTATAGGTACATATTGAACTAAAAAGGTGGTATTTTTGACGTGCCATGCCGTCGTAGGCGTCGTGAGAAAGTTTTCATTTGACGTCTATACACGTCCGTGGCGGCCAAAAGTTTAATTATTAGACCCTAATCATCACAATTGGAGCTTGACACTCAAACAAGCTGACTATTTTTAGTCTTATTCTTTTTATTTTGCAAGCAATACATTGTTTTTTTTTCTGTCTATTAATTTCCTTTTTTCACAGGTGGCGGCTTCGCTTTAGCGGAAGGCAGCAAGGCCACCGGCCTGTCTGCGATGATTGGTTCATCACTGGAGGGGCTGCATGGTCTGGACCACGCGCTAGTGCTGCTGGTCGTGGTGCTGGTGACGCAGTTCATTACAGAGTTCACCTCCAACGTCGCCATCGCTAACCTCATACTCCCCGTCCTGGCTAACATGGTATGTATATGAGAACTATTTTTTTATACTACTAAGGTAACGGCCAACCTGATGGTAAGTATAAAGACGCTTGCAACACCAGGGGTATTAATTGAGCGTTACCGACTCTTTAAAACGAAAGAGAAATAGTTGGGTTGGCAGCATAAGGGTCAAAGTCCCCCCATACTGCCAACACAACATTTCCTCGCGAAGCGTTGTCAACCTTGCTCACCGTTAGGAACACAACACTCAAAGTAGTGTTATTTCACTTCGATTTTCTGCAAGGTGGAGGTACTTCCTCAGTCGGGCAGCTCCAATTTGAGTGGAATTAGTCACATTATGCCTCTCTTAAAATATTAATATTTCTTCTTCTTTGCTATTACGTATGACAATATCTCAACATCTCTATTATGTCGGTAGGCTCGCGTGCTGCAGATAGACCCGCGGTACCTGATGATCCCGGCGACGCTGGCCTGCTCCATGGCCTTCCACATGCCGGTGGGCACTCCGCCCAACGCCATCGTAGCAGGAGTCGCGCATATACCTACTTCTAAAATGGTGAGTCGACATCAACAGGCAGTATTACTTTATTCTTCATTGTATACATGCGAGAAGGTCAAGTTATACAAAACTGTCAAACTTTCCCAATCGAAAATGAACCTTATTGTTTTGTATTAAATTTGAAAATCTATCAAAGAAATTTGACAGATTGGGGTAACTTGATGTGCTGGCCTCTGTACACACAGATAATTAACTAACATAATAATTATAAAACAAATATTGTACAAACTTAACTCAAATTTGAGTTTTCTACCAGCGAACCTTATTATTTGCATAACTTTTTCGGCCTCAAGGTGTCCTATTTTATGATGTCACAATCGATATTCAATGACTTTGGAGTGTTTGTGTCATTGGACGACCATTGTGATACAATAGGGTGTGATACAACAACAAGTACAATCGGCTTTTAGAAATCCGGGTTCCATTTTGGAAAATAAGTAAAATCGAAATACTCTAACAAAGAAATCGTCAAATAATTACTCCGTAATCACAGATCGTCCACAGACTACATACTGTGTTAAAACTGTTTACACAAAGTTGACGTCATCGAACCGAGCGTTTTGGCGGTAAATTAAAAACCATTAAAATTAAATTCGACTTTAATTGTTTTAATGGAGAAAAAAATACATGAATTAATACCAATATTTAAATATAAACCAGTTTTCAAAAATTTGGAATATACCCTATTGATTTGCTCTGGCTCTTCATGGGTTTAGGTGAGTCCAGGGTATGTAAGAACTTAGTCCGCCGCCCGACCAGACAATGGGCGGCACGACTGTTTTTGCTACTGCGGTGTCTTTGATTAGGATACGAGGTAAGGCCTTGCCAATTAAGGCGTCCAGCTGCTGCTAGCCTGTCATGATAGTGACGATTATAGGCCAAGTGAAGGTAAGTGCTGGTTTTAGTCGGTATGAGTCCGAAACACTCAACTACCTCCTCAGGTGGCAGACGATACATGACGATTTTTCGTACTATAAAAAATAATATGCAAGAACTTATATTCACACATTTCACCTTTGCCACATTACACCCTGATTAAAAAAAAATGTATAAATACAATGTCGAAACAACACTCAATATTTTGTTCCTTCCAGGCTGTCGGCGGCATAGGCCCGAAACTGATCACCACGCTCATTGTATGGGGAGCCTACCCCACCTGGGGATTAGTGATATTCCCCGCCATCCCGCCGGCAACTGTCTCCACCCACAATGCCACAGCTCTGGCGAACAATGTCTCGCTAGCCTGCAACGCCACATACAACGCCCTTCCTACACTCACCAACTTTAATTGTACGGTACCAGCGTTATTGTCGAAGAACAACACAGGCATTGTGACCTGTAACTACCTTCCTTTCCAAAGTTAAACTCGATTTAAGTTAGGTAATTTATTGAGGGTTATTGATGGCTGCATTTTTGATAGAGGAATCTATAATCGTGTTAGTGCCATTTCCAAAAAAATCTTAGTGGTTAAAATGCAATCTCAATATGAAAATATTTTGAAGTTTGTTATGTGAAAACCCAGTTTTGAGAAAAATATTTTTGTCGGTTGGCATCATTATATTACCGTCTATATTTATATTTCAATGTTGCCAACATAGCGATGGTAAACTATTGACGAAGTCGCTAACTATTTGGTCTGTATTTTAGATAAGTATTGACTTATTTTTGCGTACTTAAATTTATCAAAATTGAGCCAAAGATATTGATGGCAAAGACTTAAAAAATCCTGAAAAAATATATTTGCATAAGCTGATTTATAACGGTAGGAAATTGAGTTCCTTTGTAAAAAAAGATAAATTTGTGATAGTAGTGCTTAATAGGTACTACGAATATTTTTTTAATAAGACCATTGCATTTAGTGATTTCGTCAACATGTCCCTGATAAATTATAAATTATTGTATTACTATTTATCTACAGTATAAATGCATTTTGTATGATTAATAATAACAAAACAGCATTTATGTATGTATGTGGAGTATAAAAGTCGCCCCACCGACTAAGTACATTGCCAAAATATATACAAAACATAATATATTAAGATACAAAAATATATACAGTTTAAATACATTTGGACATAATTTACAAAAAATATTGTATAGTAATGTAATGAAAGATAATTTTATTGAACAGATATATATAAGCCAGATGGCATTTTTTTACGTAAGTATTAAAAGGTAACATGATCGTAAACAATGTCGTTATAAAATTAACAGAATGATGTCAAAGGCGCCATACAAATAGCTTTCCTTCTCAATAGTCACTGTAGGTGCCTATTATCGCCATATAGCACGGCTATCAAAGTATTTATTGCTTTAGCTTCCCTCGTACCACAGTTTACCCTTTAATGACTTCTAGATAAAAAAAAGTAGTTTTATTACAATGTATAATATTCGCGTAAATGTCGGAAATCAATATTCCAGATAAGTATATTTTTAATTATGTCCAATTACCTATATTTATTACACGTTTATAATGAAAACTACGCCAAAACCTAGTGCCTATAAATATATATAAATGTATAGCTTACTGGGACAATAATGTCGCTTAAGTATATTATTATATAACGGAATGAAGCGGGTGAGGATTTGTATGTAGTTGTGCTTTTACACTTGCAAATATGTAGTGTGACCAATCCGGGTGCATTGATCACAATCATGAGGATACTGGGTTTATTTTTGAATTCCAAGTTTGAAATACAAAATACAATTACCCTTTTTCTGGATAGTAATGAAAACGGTAGTTACATACTTTTTATACACTTACGATAAGAATTATGAATCTCGATATTTCCGAATTAAAAACTGAACGAGGTATATTTTTCCTCAGTGTTTAATTATTACTTGTCAGTGTAAAAGCACTAAAAATATATTTTATATAGAAAATGTTTATTATATATTTCAAGTATATTTAAAATCTCGAACTAATGAGATGTTCCTAGATTTAATGCTGTGTAAATATATTGTGTGGTGTGAGAGTGGAATATTTTTTGGAAGGACTGAAGTATAAATCCTATTATTAGTAAACTAAGGGAGATTTTTAAATAAGAATATAATCTACTGCTGCATAGTTAAGAGGTCGCCAGCACGCTAATGATTCCCTTTTAGGCATTAATAATAGAGGGTTTTCTGTTATAAAAACCTCAATAGCATTGTGGACCTAAAACATTCAAAGTAAAATATAATTATATTTTTATACATTATTATATATCCTTTTCATATTCCATATAAGTAGTAAGAGTATTTGAATCTCCCTCAGCAATCCAACTTTAATAGGTGCCTTAAAAATTTAAGCCCATATTAGAACAAAATAAACTTTTGTTGAATATTGTGATGCATTGTGTGTTAGTGTGTGTCAAGTGCAAACTAGTTCGTAATTATTATCAATAATAATTGTATAGGTATGTTGTGTAGGATTGCGTACATAAATACAAGAGCTCCTATAAAATTACTGTCCAATTTTATAACATTTTAAAACTATGAAATGTGGTTTTGGGGTAAACAATACTTCCATAATTACGTCACCGGTTAAAGTAGTTTTTATACGTTTATCTTGAATCTAAAATGTAAATAATGATCGCTGTTTGTGATCGCCAAAATTCATCGACGATGATTATTACCAATGACTTTAAATTGTAGTGTTTATCCTATGTATCTAATGGCAATAATGTTATGTCCAAGGTTAGGTTATAAAAATACAAGATTAATGTTTTTTTATTACTGTTTTTAAAGAAAGACTTGGGAGAAGAGAATCTGATTACCCGAGTTGTAATACTGAATATATTTTTTATTATAAAGAGTCGCTTTTTGCGTGAATTATAACATGTGTACTGTAATGTAGGTTTTTCGATATTTTGAAACTGTAGACGTCCATGTATTATTTAAGTGACGTTTGTAAGCAACATTATGTTGATATAGTCCGAATTATGAATCCATATTATCTCACTGTGGATAAATTTCAGACAATTGCCTTACTTGAAGTAAACTATACCTATTCCAAATTGTAAGTCGGTTGTGATTGTTAATTTTGTCACAAATCGGTGTAATTATAATAATTTATACATAATTTCTCACTTTAAATGAGACATTTTGTAGAGATCAGCCTACCATTGAGATATAACTAGAGCAACCATATCGGGCTAAATTCTTGCATTTAGAAACAAATTTGAACCTACTTATCAGTGAAAAGTTTTAATACAGTTTTGATTCTTTATAGAATTAATTTGCATAGTTACAAACTTTTAGGTAATAGATTTTCTCGTCAGTATTTATTATAAAAAAAACGAGTTTTCTGAAACCACAAACTTGTTTCCTGGCACCATATCTATCCCTCGATGCATATTTTATGCATTGAGGTACAGATAAGGAGCCGTGTCTTATGTATTTTCTAAAGGGGTAAGTATGATTTTGGTAAATCTTGTGGTGCTCAACATCTCAATAATATTCGATCTCAATGTCTCTATAATTGTGATAATAATTGTGCAACAAAAATATATATATGTACGTAATGTGCTCATTTTGTAAATAGTGGAGCGGAGGAGTGTGTTGTTGGATCAATAAATATGTTGCAAAGGAACCATTGTTTTTGTTTATCTAAATCAATCTTGTTCTGTTGAATTAAATGCGTTTTACTATTCTTGTCTGCTAGAAAGAAGTTACAAAAAAGGGGATGAATAAGTAGGTAGGTACCCTTTTGGGCTATCGCTCTTACATACACGAAAACTCGACGAAGATGATAAAAAATGCCCGACAGGTGGGTAGTACGTTATTTTTATTAGAACCATCACTATCCCGTATATTTATGCTTCTATCCTCCGAGATTTTTCCGCGTGTTTGCCACACGCGTGCCTTCGAGTCGCCGGCAAAACCACGCCTCGCCAATTACAGAGGTCCTAAGACACTGCCTGTCATAGGCGTGGCAAATTGTAAGGATCCCATAGCCATTACGCGGTAATATAAGGCAAGTGTTCTTATTAGTCGTATAGTTGTCCGCGTGTCGGACTGCCGATCACGAGGTCGTGGGTTCGATTCCCACAGGGCACAAATATGTGTAGAACATTAAGTGTTTATGTTTGTCTGGGTGTTCGTTATATGTATAATTTAAGTACCTATGTATTTACAAAAAAAAAGTATATAAGTAGGTATTATATCCATTGTCTAGTAGGTACCCATAGTACAAGCTCTGCTTAGTTTGGGACTAGATGGTGTTGTGGGAAATTGTCCAGGAATATTTATTTATTTACTTTATTTACATGGCTTGCTGCCTCCCCTGCAGGTGATTCATGAGTACCTATTTAAAAAAAAATTACCAGGTTTATGTACTACATAAATAAAAGAATGGGTCCATATAGCTAAATATTAATTATTTATTTTTGACATACTTACAAACCTAAATCTAGACTCGTTTTTTATATATCTTGTAGATGTTGATGTCAGCCCACTCAGGATTGAGCGTGACGTCCGACCATATGGCCTTTGACCATACCGCCACCGTGAACCAGACAACCACTATGGCTATTAGTGATGGTCCCACACCTGCGTACATCTAAGAAAAAGAAATACATAATAATGGGTTCATGCACAAAAGAAAAATAGATTGTCCAACTGCAAGTTGTAGGTAGGCATAGGTATACCTACCTATTCGCTATTAGGTGCTCCACAGTAACTATAGATATATATGTATACGTTGTTGTAAGCTGTCATGGAGAAAATGTATCTATATATCTACTAAATAAAATTCTCGTGTCACAGTTTTCGTTGCCATACTCCTCCGAAACGGCTTGACCGATTTTGATGAAATTTTTTGTGCTTATCGGGGAGATCTGAGAATAGGCCAACATCTATTTTTCATACCCCAAATTTTTTTTTTATGGCAAAACAACGTTTGCGGGGGCAGCTAGTAAAATATAATGTGTGAAGTCTGCCAACCCGTACTAGGCCAGCGTGGTGGACATATAACCTACCCCTCTGATCCTGAGAGGAGACCCGTGCCCAGCAGTGAGACAGTTATAATATAGTGTTGATGATGACATAAATGTATAAAACAAAGTCTCTTCCCGCTGTCCTCTACCTCTGTACGCTGAGATCTTTTAAACTGCGCAACCGATTTTGTTACGCTTTATATGTAGGTATAGGTAATACATGCGTGTTGTTAATACATTGTACCCGTGCGAAGCCGGGGCAGGTCGCTAGTACGGTCGACAAAAGAGTTAAGTATACCTACAGGCAGCTAATTAAACATCTGTGTTTTTTTTAAAGATTGTGTAAAAATGTATCACGCAATATGTGTCAAAACACAGGTATTGTAAGCTGCTACACATCAAACCCTTTGACGGGTAATTATTTAAATCACAATCTGTGTAAAGATGCAGATTTCGTTCGCTACCTGTATACCAAATTCTTTTGTTGACTGTACGTAGATAAAGGTGCATAACAATAATGTAGGTACCTACGAGTATATGTTTAGGATTCGTGCTTCAAGACCGTTCTCAAGCGCCCAGAAATATAAATTTACCCATTTCACCTCAATCTAATCTATCTACTAAGCACTCACTACTACAATCAGATACCAAGATGATCCCACATAAAGCTTCGTATTTTTTTATACGGAATTCGAAATTATATGAAGAATGAACTAACCATTCTCCATGGCGGTATGTGTACATAGGCGGCGACCATAGCATTGACTGGGGTTCCGGTCACCAGGTGGAACGGCAGGCAACTCGCCAGCGTGGCTGCCATCATCAGGTAGTGCGGGTTTATATCGCACATTACGCTCTGCACCATGCAAAGACCGACATTACTTACCTAGCCATAATAATGATGCTCATTCTGAAATAAGCGGTTTTTGACTGTTTTTGAATACGGGGATACCTACTTCCCAGAGCGTAGGCAACTGCCTAATGATTCCCGCGTTGCTTATAGGGCCCCGGGAAAAATAAGTAGGTAGATATTTTATTGTAGGAAGGTAGAAAACGAGAGGTGGAGCTCAGTGCGGAGAGCTCTCATAGATCTTAGAGGGCGGCAAATTCGAACTTCTTGGCAGACGAATACACGTCTCATCACTCATCATCAACGCAACTTTGGCCACTGAGACAGATGTCCAGTACGTTAAGCACATGCATTATTTTTTGCGGGGCGCGTAGGCGTAGGTCAAGCTACATACGAGTAATTATAAAACATAATTATGCAGGCGGGGGCGGCATTTTTATGTTTTTCCCCGCCTCGAAAAAATTCTATCTATCTGTATCTAACCTCAAGAGTCGCATTGCCTAAGAACCTCTAGGCAATGAAACTTCTACATGGCTTAATCCAACCCTGATATTTATAACAAAAATCTTCTTACCACTTTAGCGATACTAGGCAACAACGCATACACAACACAGAAGTTAGATGCGAACTCTGTGAGCAGTTTACAGAACAGCACTATTATGAAAACCATCGCTGACGGCGGCAAACCCTCGAATTTTAGGAGGAACTTCTCAAACTCTACGGTCATTTCTGAATCTCTGAGTGACTCGAATAGAGTGCTACTGCCAGCTAAAATAATAAAATGTTCGTATAAGTTATAGTTGGCGTATTGGGTAGTGGTAGTTTTTTCAATTCAAACTAGTTTGTTCAAATTAAACTAGCCTAGCATTTTGGAAGTCTGATTAAAGGATTCAGGCTTGAAACACAAATTAAATAATACATAGTACAAAGTCTCTATAAAATTTTAATTTTCAAGCTTCTTGTGGAATAGTTTGAATCGAGTAAAGGTCGACTGATGAGTGGATATCTTGTCTACATTTTTAATGCTTCGTCTGCTAAGTACCTACTCATAATGACTGACGACCTATGTGGTAAAGCGGTTCGAGTGCCGGACTGCTGATCGTGGGTTCGATTCCCAATATTATTTGTGTGGCTAAAACATGAGTATTTGTGTTTTTCTGGGTGTTTCTTATGTAGGTATTATAAGTATGTATTTACAAAAAAAAGTATTTATGTATTATATCCATTGTCTAGTACCCATAGTACAAGCTCTGCTTAGTTTGGGACTAGATACTAAGATGGTGTTGCGTAAAATGTCCCAAAAAAAATATCTACACGATATTATGTAGGATCTAGGATTTTATGTGGCCTCTTGTGTCCCACTGCTGGGATAGTAAAATACTTATTAAAGTTTTTTTTTTATTATTCAGCAGGACCAAAACCTCCTTACTGCCCTTCCATTCGTCGCGACATAAGGCTGTTTTGGGCTTGCTTCAATGTACTTACATAGTTTAATATTGAGTCAAAATGTGCTGATAAAATTACGATTAGATTTACTTCATAACTAAATAATAATGCTGTGTGAACTGATAATAATTTCACTTTAACTATCCCATTCATATTAATGTAGGTAGTGTAGGTACCCACCCCAAAAATGAAGTAAATTTTTTACCTATAATTAAAGGTACGCTCCAATGAATATCTCTTCGCACCATGCTCCAATTCAGACATGATTTAGTTTGGGTTGTAGGTAACGGCTCGCTGCTCCCTTCTAAATATAGTTTATTGATTATTTATTATGTACGAGCGCCATTTATGTGGAAAGCTGGAAACTGTATCTTTACAAACGATATTGTATTTTACAACCAACATCACGATTCATGCCTGTGTCCCATCAGGGTAAAGTAAAGATGTAGATAGATAATACGAGTATGTTTTTAAGTTTGATGTAGTAGGGCAACCTGCCATAAATCTAAACTCCGACCTGATGCTGAAAATTTCATAGGAACACCTAAGTACCTACAACACTGCCGGACCTGCGAATCTAACCCACCTCTCGGTCACATTAGATTTTTTGACATAGACTAGAGATCTTTTGGTCGGAGTTGGAATCGGTTACACCACACTAGGCGTAGGTACGGCCTCTGTACCTACGCCTAGCACATCAAGCTACCACAATCTGTCAAATTTCTTTTTTGATTTTCAACTTTAAATAAGATAAAATCATAAGGTTCATCAACAAGGTTCATATTCAATTGGGGAAATTTGACAGTTTTGGATAGCTTGACCAGCTGGCGTCTGTTACTACCCGTATCAGTCTCAACGTGGTGCTCACAATTGGTTTTGATGGTGTGTAGGTACAGCAAAGTTGGTAAGTCTCCAAAATTTTGATGTACCTAGTAGATTCTCAGTAGGTATGAAAAGAAAATGCCATGAGTTGCCAAAAACCTAGTAGGACCTAGGTGGGTATACGTTTAAAAATGCTGCATTTCACCTGTTCGTCGCTTGAAGAACTTCATGAAGTCCAGATTAACGGGCATCATGAACAGTAGTATAACACACATGACGCATGGAGACGATACTCTGAAGTGACTGGAAAAAGAAAAATGGGGGGAAACACTTCCAGAATTAAGCAGAACTTTCCGAACGAACTTTGTCACGATCGTGATACACAGGGAGGGGAGGCAGCATCGTCATCCTCAGGGGCGTATTTTGAAATTTGGCGCCCCGAGCCAATAAGTTTCGCCGCCCCAGAATTCTAGAAAAAAATGTTTTGTTTTTTAAATATTTTTCAATAACGCCTACATTTTTTGCGGTGTACAAATTTATTTACAATCATAAAATATATAATGATGATCAATGATTATCAATATTGGCATAGATGTCTGAATGTCCTGTTAATCCGGTAAATTGTTTTTACCCACTGACGTCGCGGGTAAAAGCTAGTAAAAAATACGACTGCTTTGCGTCGACCTAGTTGGATTGATTTAGATGGCAATACTTAATAAAAAAAAAGATTGTCAGAAATAAAGTACTTATGAAAAAAAAATCAGTATGAGTGAACGAGACAATAACAGATTCGATACTTCCGATATCAACCAGTTTACTTACGGAAACGTGACCATTATTTGACGAGGTAGGGCGCATCTAACGATTTAAATCTTTTTTTGTACCTAATTCATTTTGACCGCACGCTTACTAGATGGCACTGGGGTAATAATTGCATTTTATCTGTCTACGATTGCATTGCACAGGGGCGCTACATGGGCTAGAGACGCCTCCGAGTTCAGGCTGAAATACTTACTTGTGAAACTCTGTGTTGTCTTGCCTCGCCTGGTCGATGTGTGCCGTACTGACAGTCGCCTGCAACAGAGCTGTCAACACCACTATTGCTGCCACCACCTGGTAAGTTATTATAAGAAACCATAAAAATATTGAGCTCACAACTGTCGCAATGATGACCACAAGGAGATGGATCAGATCAGAGTAAGAAAATAAATAAAAATTTCTATATTTATGTATTCATCTGGTGAATACTGGGCGCACTGTAGGTATGCACCACGGCACACGTCAAGCATTTAAAGCTTAGTTCCACTTTAGGGAAAGTCTATATACGCGATGCGAGAGCAGTTTATTCTGGGTTTGTATAGTTATGTTGTTAAGTGTGCAAGTGTCTATAATCAAGACACTACAGGCAGGAGCATTGATACCCATAATTTTTCATACATTTTCAGTCAGTTTAGCTGAACTCACACTGCATAAGCAGTTCGTACACTTAGAGATCAGATTATACAGAAAACATAGATATTATGTGTCAGCACATCATATTCTGATTGATTTAAAGTGGACATTTTGTCCCCCCATGGCTCACGGTAGTCTATTACGGGACTGTTCCCGTAATGCAAATGTTACATATACAAATGTTGACAGAAGGTACGAGTAAATAATAATACGCGTGGGAAATAAACCCTCGCAGTTTGACTATCGGTGTTGCATCTTATACAATTCTAAATCTGGGTGGAAAACCTATTTTTTCAAATATTTAGTATACTAACAAACTCATGAAACGTAAGCTTCCCCAACTGCTGGTACTTGGTCGCCAATAGTGTATCTATATATTGGGCCTCTTCTTCTGTCATGCCTGTTTCTATATCGCTTCGACCTCTGCAATTTATAAAAAAACTAGCTGACCCCGCAAACGTTGTTTTGCCATAAAAAAAAATTAGGGGTATGAAAAATAGATGTTGGCCTATTCTCAGACCTCCCCGATAAGCACAAAAAATTTCATCAAAATCGGTCAAGCCGTTTCGGAGGAGTATGGCAACGAAAACTGTGACACGAGAATTTTATATATTAGATAAGAAAGCCTTCCAAACACATAGCTGTGTTTTTTGGTTATTCCTATCAAATTAATTGGCCGTGCGATTGTAAAAAAAACTGATTGAAAGCCATAAAACATTTTTTTTAAAGTTCTTTTTCGTAATAATAAATGAGTCTTATATTAAATATTTGAATTTAAGGGCAAAGTATACTTATTTTTAAAATATTCGTATTCAATAGATATAATATTTCACCTAAACATTCCTAAGAAGTTGAAGTTCATCCACAGATAAAGCAGCGTCTCCATGACCAATACTCCTGGCAAATTTAGCAGCATAAAGTGGGGGAATTCTATCTTCGGTCCCACTGGGAATATCCTTAAAAAAATATTCTATTTAGTCTAGTTTACTAGCCTCTTAATCAATTTTGAAGTTACTTAAATCTTCCTCCTAGATGTTTTTCCAACTATGATGGGATCGGCTTCAAGTCTTATTACCAGATGCAGCTGAATATCAATATTTTACACGAAGCGATTGCAATCAGACCTCCGCAACCCAATTTCTGTGTAATACCGATATCTGAGGATTCAGATTGTTAGGATTTTTGGGCTTCTGGCTACCACTAACTATTGTCATAGGTGTTCGTATACAACGGCTATAATTATGTGCTCTCCGAGGCACGGTGGAGTGGTGCTGGTCACCCATCCATAGACTGACCGAGGCTAGCGCAGCTTAACTTGCTTGCAGATTGGTTGATTAGCTTAGTTATTACTTAGCCACGAGCCCCTCTTGAGGTTACCATACATGACATACAAATGACATATAATTTTCTGTTGGTAACAAATGAATAAATAAATACCTACGTATGCTACTATGTACTTAATATAATATTTAAATATGTATAAACTGCATAGTGCATAGTTAGTAATTTTGTCAACAATGCCGTTGACCTTCATTTCACAACCTTTGTCAAATACTTATTATCTACCTCTATAGGTACTTATATTTTGGCTAGTACCATGTTTTTATTTCATCATCAGCCATCAAGAGTTCCACTACTGAACAAAGGCCTCCCTCGTAGACCTCCACAAGGACCGGTTATGCCGCCTGCATCCAACGACTTCCAGCGACATTTACCAGTTCGTCCGTCCATCTCGTTGGAGCCCCGTCCGTTGTTTTTATTCACCACTTTTTTACAAAATATACTTAAATTTACAAAAAAATATGTCGTATAATAATACTAAAGAAGCCCTACGGCCTTCGTAACCATAATCAAGTCGGTATCAACTCACGTCTCACAATAAATCTTAAATATTTGATTTGTCTGACTTCCCATCATAGTCGCCATGTCACCTGGAATAAATTTGTAAAAGTACCTCCTTAGTATAGGTACTATTTAGGTACCAAGTTAGGCGCAAACCGACGCACAGTGGGCTGAAACGGGCCGGTAAAGGACTTAGCATTTAAAAAAAAAAAGTTTCTTTTTCTGAAATTTTAAATATTGTGTTGGATTTTTCTATCGATTATAAGTAATTATTTCTATGAGGGTCGTTCAGATAACTTAGTATTTCCAGAGTTATAAATATCCAAAGTAATTTTTGTATGAAGCAAAAGAAAAAAATGTGAAAATCTCGAAATTCTCAAATTTTCTCAAAGAATTGACTCTACGTATGCATAGTACGTATATTTGTCCTATTTTAGCGCCTATTCTCGGGTTGCGATTTTCTGCGATTTGGTCGCAATTTCAAATTTTGTTCTCTATTCCACACCACCATAGAGGTTAAGAACTAGGCGCGTTTTTTTTATGTAGTGGTCTCCCCTTTAGGCCTAATCCACTAAGGACTAATAAAATAAATAAATAAGTAAAAATCACAATCACTACTGGCCACTGCACTGTTTTAATCTAATCACTGTCAAGGGTATCCACATTAACGAATGCAAAATTTTCGTATTCGTCATCATCAAATGTTTCCGCTTGTTCAATTATTAATAAACTTTGTGCTTCTACTGACAAAGTTTTATGTTTTCTGCGAAGTTTGTGACGTTTCGCTGAGATGAGTGGATCAGAGCTGGTCAATAAATTATTTAAAATGTCTTCATTTGTAGTTTTTCTACTGCATTTCCTGGAATGGTGTTGGCGGTATCTACGAAAGTCTTTATTTCTAGCTTCAGCAGCTTCTTCAGATAGCTTTCCAATTGGTATTAGACCAAAACTTTCAATAATAGCTGCACCATGCATAAGAACTTTATGAACACTTGAAGGCATATAATACCAGCTATATAATTCCAAATACAGTTGCATGGTCACTTGAGCATATTCGTGAAATTTCGCTGTGTCAATGTGGTAACCTGATGAAATTGCCTCTAAAATGATTGCAAATCGCCTTATTAATTCTTCACTAACACCAGTTATCTCAGCAGTCATGTTTGGATATGCAAAAAATCTTCTAGCAGTATTTCCGTCATTCGTGGAGCCGTGCCCTTGTTTAACAACATCAATCAGAAGTCCCATTCTATTTTTAAAAGCGTCTTGTATGTCTTTCTTTCCATGATGCACTTGTTGTCTCCCTTTACTGTCCATGTCTGTATCGTTAATCTGTAGGCTATATGCAGAATGCATTCCATCATTCGTATCCAGGTATGCAATGATGACAATCCGTATTTACAGAGATCTGGATCAGTCGGTTTTGATGCAATTAAGGGCAAATTATTCATCTCTGTTGGAGTGGCTTTACAAATCGCATCTCTGTCTCGCATCTCGATCGCAGTCGCATCTCTGAGATGAAGTATCACATAAAATTGATGTTGCTTTTCCGTCTATCATAGTCATTAATAAAGAGTGTGAAATTTTTATTTCTCCAACTTCTGTTTTCACTAAATTTACAATCTCTTCCTCAATAGCACTTTTTTCCCGCAATATCGTTATTTTATTTTCTTTCACAAATTCGAAAAAGATTGGACGACACCAGTAAGATGAATTTGGTGAATCGTTTTGCCAGATAACTTGTTCGCCGCACACTAATTTTATTGGCACTAAACTACCCATAAATATGCTTGAATCGTCAAGTTGACTTTCTTGTTCATCGTCTGTTTGCATTTTTTGTTTGTAATTGGCTTGATTAGAAGCACCGTCAAATCCCCACTTACTGATTAGTGTAAATTCTTTACAACCACTATCTATGACGAGTGACGTCATTATTCTTGTTGTCGTTATATCCAATAGAGCTTGTAACTTTATTTTAGCTGAGGTTTCTGTCACTGTAATAGCATCTTTTGGTGGATAGCATTTCTGTTTCGCATGTTGCACTTGATAATAAGATGGAAATATATTACTGTCTTTTTCGTTAACACTTTTTCTTAAAGTATTGTATTGCCACTTGGTCAGCTTAAGTGATAAAAATAACCCTAAAGCCTCATCCGGAGAAAACACAGGTTTTGTTTCTTTAACAGATATGCACTTTTTAACCTTTTTTTACATCTAGGGGATTCTTTAGTAAATGTTCTAGTATTTTAGCAACCTCCTCATTCCCATCCGCTTTCAACTGCTCAAAATATGCATATTTTATTTCGTCCGAAGATAAATGAAAGTTTTCTGCACGTCTTTTTTTCTGTTTAGGCGCTAATTCACAAAAAGGTTTTCTTGGGGTTTGTTCGGTGGAGACACCGACAGAAACTTTTGATGGTGATACATACTGAGTTGATGTACTCGGTACTGGTTGATCTTGATTACTGCCTATTAAACACTTAATAATGTCTGGCCATATTATGTTTTCTTGTAACCATTCACTATTTTTAGTTCTGAATATATTTTCTTTACGATAAGCGTTTTCCCATCTTCTATTTAAATTATAACAAAATTTTGCACAAAACAACTTTAAGGTCTTTTCGTGATCATCACTTAATTCGACTAAAAATTTAGATCTTATCTCACTACACAAACTGTCATTATTTTTAATACTGCCACTGTTTTTTAAAATAACGAAAAGATCAAGGTTTGTCACTAAATTTTCAAACATTTTCACAAATACAAAATAACAAATAAGTAAGTAATGAATGTGTGGGGGTAGTGCGTCTATTATGGTGGGTAATAGAACACTGAAGTACTTTTGAATGCAACCGAACATTCCGTAGGTACCCTATCATTGTACCAATCACGTTACGACACGTCATAACTTGTTGTTGCGCTCGCGCACTCTTATCCCTTGATTCCCGGAAATAAGTCTCAAAACAAATTACGTCATACCTGCGTGGTGGAAAATGTCGAACATTGTTTTTTTTTTAAGAACTAAGTAGGTATTGAGGTTTTCAGGCCGTTTAGTATACATTATTTTAAATTTCAATTTAATTGGAATAAATTGCTTAACTAAAATAACATGACTCTTCATACAAATTTGATATGGCTATATCTCCGAAAGTACTCGTTAAATTAAAAAAAGTCAAAGAATAAAAACGTTTTAAATTTATGCCTAGATACCAAAGAAATACATCTGATCTCTTAAGACCCAACCTTGTAATCCCAGCCCACTGTGCGACACGGCGCGGAGACCCCAAAAATAACACAAGCCGTAGTCACGACTATATTTCCTGAGCAGTTAAACAGTGTAGGTACTGCTACTATTCAAAAGTATTTAATTTTTTAGTTCCCATGTAATAGAGTGCGAGCCTATTTTGTCACAAACTAAACCATCCATCCGAGAATTTCATAGAAAAACCTTTGCTCGACCTAGACATCGAATTCAGGATACCTAGGTCAGCAGCAGCGCTTCTGACCATTATTCTTACGTAACATACCATCATGCCTGTAACCCTGAATGCTTAGGCAGTGGTGTATTGATGTACACCCATATTTCGCGAGTATGTTCACATCAATAATGAATATCTATGTTCTCTACGCCAAGCACTATATAAAGTGGTGTTTTTGACGTGCCATGCCGTCGTTTGTCGTCGTGAGTAAGTTTTAATTTGACGTCTATAGACGTCCGTGGCGGTCAAAGGGTTAAACAAACTTCAAGTTCTCAAAGGCACCTGAGATATTTTATAGAAAAACCCAACAACACTGCTCGACCACTACACAGCGCAAAAAATACCTAGCTATCTACTGGTTTTATGTGGCAAAAGTTTCCGTTGATACATGATGACGTATGGAATAACTATATTATAGACTTTGCCCACCAGTGGATCACTAAAAATGATAATAAGGAAGTTTACCAATTGATGACGAATACGCAATCCCGAGATAATAAAACACAGTGAAGTTCGACGGCCTCGGTACACTGCAACAATACACTTTGTTTATTTAACATTTAACTTTGTTGTGCAGAAACACCAACATGCAAATTACCAAGTGGCCACTGATTATTTTTCCATTGAATGTAAACACACAGTTAAGGTCATCACGGCGCAGGCGACACATTTCTCCTTGAAGCGATTCGGCTCTGGATTTGCGTACGAACAATAGCATTATGTAGTTACCTTTTTTTTTATAGTACGGAAAATCCTCATGGATCCTCCGCCACCCGGGGAGGTGGCAGGGTATGTAGGACGCATACTGACTAAAAACCGCACTTGCCTTCACCTGCCCTATTGTCATGGCCATGGGATCCGCGAAATTCGCCACGACCGTGACAGGCAGCGTCTAGCAGTTGCTGGACCCTGTCGATTACGTACTTACCTACTATTTCTTTCTTTTTATATACGTTTTTTCAAAAGGGGGGTGCAGATTATTAATTTGCTGCCCTTTTATAAATCGGATCTAGCGTATCGCCGATAGCTAGAATCTTCAATCTTCATCGCCCTGGGCAAGTTAAACCCTAGATCCGGGACCTACCAACTCTCTTACAATCTAATTAAACTAGACCTATAAAATAATATATTGCAATATATTATATTTATGGTCAAAGAAATAATAATAAGTAATTCTTACTTCTGTTCATGGCGGCTAGATTTCTGTCGTGCCTTTCCAATAGTTTGGTAAATTTCCATTATTCCCATCTGCAAAAATATTTATTTGCCTCAAATCAGTTGAAATAAAGTCTATGAAAGAATTATCTAAAGGATTACCTTCTCAAGTTCAGTAAGAATAGCTTTGACGAGCGGAATCATCAGACCACAGGCCAAGATGTTGGAGATCCACATCGACAAGAACATGGTCATGAAAAATAGGAGGAAACTCAATCTGAAAATATTGGAGAAGTAATTAATATAGGTATGCCTAAACGGTGGCACACCCTTGTAGATGTCATGGTCAGATCGAATGCGAGTCCCTGTCCCTGACCAGGGAAAGAGAGGGTTTAAGTCGGTAGGTACGAGTCCAATATACCTCCCCTAGCGGTGGACAACCCATGTGGATGTTCCATTGGACCGCCGTCGCCCACTCGTTCAGCGTAGTTACCATTTCGGAGCAGCCTGTGTATACGTCCCACCGGAAACTGGAGTCCAGCACGGTTCGAGCGTGACTTTGCCTTTCCCTTGACCTTACCGCCTTTGCCGCGACCTGACATCGTCTGAGATTAGTGTTTATTTAATATGAACACACAAAAACAACTGCTACATTAAAAAACGGAAGGCGACGGGAATATATTAGACTCCCAAGTCCCACTAATAACCGATTTAAGAGAAGTACGGGAATAGTGGGAGTAATTCCCCTGAAATTGGAGCTGCCCGACTGGGGATGTACCCTCCGCTTTGAAGAAAATCGAAGTGAAATAGGTAACAAAGCTTTGAGCTGTGTTGTGTTCCTAAGGGTGAGCAAGGTTGCCAGTGCTCCCTGAGTCGGCAACACGCAAGTGATACCCCTGGTGATACAAGCGTCTATTAGGCTACGGTAACCGCTTACCATCAAGTGGGCCGTATGCTTGTTGGTTACCTTATTGGTATCTCACCGATAATGCGAGCATCCGAATACGAGCAACACTTTGAGAGCAATTCTTCTGTGAACGTTACTGTTTTCTATGGCTATTGTGATCATCATAACTCCGATACAGTCCAGCAGATCGTTTCTTATGTACATCTGAAATAATTTGTACGCAGGTAGGTGGAGCAGACGCCAGCAGGACAAGCTATCCAAAACTGACAAATTTTCCCAATTGAATATGAACCTTATTCTTTTGTATTAAAATTGAAAATCAATCAAAGAAATTGGACAGATTGTAGTAGCTTGATGTGCTGGCCTCTGTACAGGTTTTCATAAAATGAGAGATCAGCTTTTACTGAAAATGTATGCCTAGCTTGATAAGTCTGTAGTCGTGCGTACCAGCGCCTATGTCTTAGCCACGGTAATTATATAATATTACCGTGTCTTAGCGTTCATGAACAGAACTTCACTCTTCAGATTTGGAAACTAGAAAGAGCAGCCAAGAGCATTTATTCAAAACGTTATGATGAAACCTCAAAAATCATGTTATTCGATAATTCGACTATGAGGAGTGGGGAGGCGTTTGCCCTGTTGTAGAACATTAGTAAGGAACTGCTAACTGCATTATTCTTTTAGCCGGAAAGAACTATATCCTCAGCTCTTAAAAGAGGGTAGGTGGGAATATGCTGTACCTACATTAAGGTATGTTGGTTGGAAATAAGTTAACGATAAAAACTTTACATTAGGAAATGCGAATGGAAAATTCAATTCATATTTAGAACCCAAAAAGTCTTTATTAATTTTCATAATTTATTACTTATGATTATATGTGATTCATAATATAATCATAGCAGCCTTTGAGAGCCGCACCATCTAGCGGTCATATGAGGAACTAAAATCGACATTCATGCTGTCCATCGCTCACTAAACTACTGGAAAATCAGTTATTTGTCTCTGAAACTTCATCACCATACTTTTTTTACACAAAATTATCAAATTACCTCACTAATAAAACTTTTGCCGATACCGTTCATAACACATGATAGCCCAATGGGCATTATTGCCATGACACTTGGATGCAGCACGTCCAAAGTCCAGTATACAACCATTAGCAGAAACACGTAGAAACTCTGGTAGGCCTTAAAAATAGTATTAATACCAATTTAATTAAAATATAAGTCTTCCTTCGTGGCAGTTTTAAAAATATTAAACAAACTAACTTTTATTTTATTGATAAACATTACTGGCAACAATATAATTGGTGCGATCAGTACAACAAGCGTTCTCCAATAGGTCTTATAGAATAATTGAAATCTGTCCCTTCGTGTGATTATCACTAGATTGGTTACTCTGTAAAAAGAAGATAATCAATAAATAGCTTTATTTCAAATTCAGTTACATACAACTTTACGGGGCATTAGTTAACTTACGAAGAGGCAGCTGAATCCATGGTTTTATTAAAATTTACGTATTTCGTAACCTCTCAATCTGAGAAGAGACCAGTGCCCATCAGTGGGACAATAAAATAGGATAATGATGATGATGACGTATTTCACTCACTCTAACAATATTTTCATGGCCATTGTAATCGTAAAAATAATTAACCGACTCTCGATGGTTCGGCTCTACTTGCAATTTATGTGACACTAAGCTATTTTAGTAAGATTTTATAATAATTATAATTGATTTATTTTAATTTGAGATTTAATTTATTATCGTGACAGAAAAAAAGTAAATAATTTCCTCACAAAAATAAACAAACTTAGTAGAAAATATTTTTATAATAATGGCAGCACTGTCAGCGACCTATCAGAATTTGTTTAATTTTTTTCTAGTTAACAAAAAATCGCGTTCGAGGTTGGGTGTATGTTGAACATAAACAAATTCGTATACGATTTACGTTATTAATAGATTTGAAAACTCGAAAAGATGCAGGTGGATTTAGAATTTGACTATAATGAAACTACGGCAGCCATGGATAAATTTTCCCAGGATGATATAAACGAACTGCGCTACTGGACGCAGAAACTGGATAAATCAAAATATGTGCCGAAGGACCTCACGGATAAACAATTAGTGTTGTTTTATAATGCATGCTATGGGGACATGGAGAAGACGAAAGCGTGCATAGAAAAATATTATTCATGCAGAAAAAATGGACCGGAACTGTTCGACAATCGTGTTTTAAAGACCGAAGATATGAAATTATGTTCAGAAGTTTTGTGAGTACCTACCATGCTATTTATCACATAAGTTTTATAAATTTAGTATTTATTATTTCAAAAAGTTTTATCGATCTGTCAACTAAGCGACTAAATTATCAACATTTTAAAACATTTTTTATTTATGATATATTTATGAGAAATTATATAAATTGTTTTATAATTTTTTGCACTGTGAACAGTCTCATCTGATACTATAGTGATAACTTGATAAGATATCTGCATTTCCAGTTTAAACATTAAGCCAAGGTTATAAACAAATTGAAGAGCAATATTTAAATAATGTTCACAGTAAATTAAAATGGAACTACTTATTTAAATTTTACACTATCTAACACAAATAATAAATGGTTTTTTTTTTTAGCTTTCTTAAGAAACATTGCCAGAATCTATTCCGTTGGAATTTTAGAGTACAATAATACATTCTAAATACTATTACTATAGTCATACCTGGTTGCAACAGATTAAAATGATCTACTTATCTGTTATTATCAAATCTTCTATACTTACACCTACTCATATCTTTAGATATATTTTTTAATTCGTATTCTAAGGTATATAATTATATATATTATGCTGTTGCCTCATCAAACTTGTTTGTGCTATAATCAGCATGGCTTAAGCCACAACTTGTTCCTCTAGTTGGCCTATCATCAAATTTAAATAAATTTATTATCATACCTACCATTCTTTATAGAAAATAAATAAATTATTAGAACCTTTAGGTTTTATATTAATTTTTGTCATAAAATTGATTAATAGTTATACTTGGATTGGACTAAGTAACCGTTCAAAGTGTGTAAAGTAGACAATATAGAAATACTGTTGTTATTTTTTAAATTAATACCTAATGTTCAATGACCTATAGTGACTTCTAACTCACTTTTATTTACATACTTTTAAACTTATACTTCAGGTAATTATAAAAATAAATGATTATGATTGATTATTATTATGATTAAAGGAATATACCTAATTAAGTATCAAATATTAAGTAAAAAAATATTATCTTGTAGGCTCAATGCTCTGTTTTTAATTAGGAGCTTTCATTCTGTTTTAAATTTAAACAGCCTTGCAAAATATAATGCAATCATTATTTACATTGCACCATTGCATACTGGACCAACTGTTGAGCAATTTACTTAACTAATAACTTCATAAAATACAATATTATACATAATATGTACAGTATTTAAGTGTTTTATATTTTATTAGCTGTTGTTCACGGTTTCACTTGCATTCCAATGGACTTGAAGACAAAGGTAGCCTATACCCTTCTCCAAGATCCACACTACCTCTATATGAAGATTCATCAAAATTGGTTCTGTGGTTTAGGTATGAAAACATAACAAACAGGCAGACAGACAGAGTTACTAATATATGGATAGTATGGTGGACTTTAGTTTTGTTGTCTGGAAGATGAGATGAGATTCGAATTTACGACTTCTCTCCTAAATAAGCTATCGTCTAGGTATGCTAATGCATACCAATTATTTTTAAAATAAATCCTTAGAGATCCCAAAAACAATTTAAAAAGGCATACACTTTCACCAAAATGTATTAGCAAGCGCAAAGTACAACAAGGCGAGTCATTCTGCAATCGTTTTGGTGTCGGGGTTCCACGAAAAGATACCATATCGCGTCGTTCGTACAGACGCCAGCAGCTCAGGCTATCCAAAACTGTCAAAATTTCCCAATTTAAAATGAACCATATTATTTTGTATTAAAGACGAAAATCTATCAAAGAATTTTGACAGATTGGGATTTGATGTAAGTACTGGCCTCTGTTTATGTCCAAGATATTAACCGCGAAACTGCGAGTCAGGGTTATAGCGTTCAGGGTACCTGTTTTTTTATAATGTTTTTACCAGCAGGTAGGACACAGATTACCCCTTGGTGAAATCAGAATTACACGCAGACATACATACACCCACGCTACGGAAGTGGTGCATATGTAACTCCTTCTGCCACAGGGAACACTAACGAAACCTGTTACGATTCTTGCCTAATTCTATTGTTACATCCACGTTAAAACATCGAGCTGGTTTTGGAATGCTACGCACCAATACGGTTGGTGTATGTCTCTCTATGGTGTCCCTTTTCGACACTTCCGTTGACTTGATAGATACTTTCTACAAAATGTAATTTCCTCATAATTCTGCATCATGATTTTTTCTCCTTTTTTTCGTAAATCCGAAATTAAACCAGTTCCGACTTAGCTGCTCTTAGCTGCTGACTGCTGAGATTCAATAAGTTCTAGCCTGTTCATAAGTGACCTCCATCTGAAGATAGATAGAATTGACAAAGGGCCGTCTGATTAAGTCTCATTTGCCTAAAAATTTCACTCGTTACATCACCCTTAAAATCGGAATACGATAATGTTAGGCTTAACGGTAAAATATTTAAAATGTAAGGAAAAATCGAATGTAATGAATGAGTCTAAATAATTTCGTGCACTCATAAACCATACACTGATTCAATCGAAAAACAATCTACCATTATAGCTTCCGTTCGTTTTTATGTGGTGTTACAAATTGCAGAACCTTACTCAGCTAACACTTTCTTAGCCTGCGTCATTGGCCCCTTGGAGAAAACAATACTAAGACAATACGCAATAAAGTTAGCCTTTCTCGATGAGTCAATTATTTTTATTGGCTTCTGTTCATTATGACGTCAATATTTATTATAGCCATACATTATTAACTCCTTAGGTTTTGATAATAGTCAGTTAATATTAATTAGGACCATTCAGCAGAGCACAATTCTGTGCAGAATATCTGTGTGTAATTTCTATTTCCAAGTAAGGATTGTTCTTTAACGCCATTTCAAAAACCATTGCGTAATTCATAGTCCGAGATTAATATACTATATTATGTAGGTATGTGTCCGTGGAGAGTATCGAGGAACACTCAAAAAATATTTCAGTAATAAAATTCTAGGATAACGAAATCTTACACTTAATTAGATTCTTCTGAGCATTGACATTCCCTTTTACTCCCAAATAAAATATGTAAAAGGGAGGCCTGCAAATTATATTTTCCTCGAGACGAATTTGGCGCTGATTTCCCTGAATTAGGTAGGTATATGCCAAGAGAAGATGCTCTTGATTGATTTTAATTTTGTTTTATTGGGAAAGCAATAACCACGCAGGCAAAAAATGTTAAGTTTATGGCAAAGAAAATTAATCATGCTACATCTAAAGCCGTAACCATTTAAGTTTTCTTACATGATCCGTGTCCATCCAAAGGTTGTCTGTAAGAAATTGCTTTTAGCGATAAGACCACCAATTGTGCTACTTTAAGTTTATTCGTTTAATTTTATTAAGCGTCTTGGTGTATAATTAAGAATATTCTATCTATGTATCATAGACATATAATGTTGTTTCGTGTAAAAAGTAATTTGTGATCCTATTTCTCTTCTATTATGGTTCGTATCCAGCGCTGATCTAGGTATATCAGCAGATAATGTGCTAAAGGCGTAACAGAGAAAAGATGTCAAAGATGTACATATTATAGGCTGACGCGTGTCGCACAAAATAATTGCGAAATGCGGTATACAAAAGAGACAAGCATGAAAAATTACTTAAGTTAAAGTTAGAAAAAATGTACTGTACTGCTTTCGAAATTCGCAGCGTCCGCGTCGAGTGTACTAAAAGATCCTGTGCTTTCCGTTATTGAAAGAAAGAAAGAAAGAAAGAAAGATTATCTTTTCAAGTCAAGTGACCTTGCAAGGCGTATGCCATTTGACGTGCAGACATCAAAATTCTGAGTTGCTGAACATAGCGAGTTTAATTCAGGGCTTACACTCATGAAGCAGTTGACATATAAATGACTATTTCTTGACTATTTTAGTCGTTTAGTTGCCTTCAGTTGTTTAATTTTAATTACTTAAGTGTCCGTAAACATTTTGTAATGCAAGGTTGTCACTACGTGCTAATTTTATTTGCTCATTAACTATTCCCCTATTGTCATGTAAATTCAAGTGGACCGAAGTGATCCAATACCGTCCGCACCTTCGTCTGGGTAGTTAGTGGATGTCGATTATGACCAATAAAATAATTTCTTCAAATTAATTTGACAACTCTTTTCCTCTTTCTCTATATTGGTGATTTTTTTACTCGCACATCTTTAGTTGAAACTCTGCATTAGGGATGATAGTTCAAAAACTTTCTTTTGTGCAACTCTTAGGGTATCTATGCAAGAAGTTAGTATTCCTCCAAAATTCAAATCTGTAGGTCCCACCGTTTAGGCTGTGTGTTGTGTGTCCTTAATCAGTTAAGTCACGTTACTATTTTATAGGTATAGTATATTTGTAATTGTTTTAATTAATCTATTTGTTGATGGACAATTTACTTATTATTAAATTGATTTTAACTAGGGACTAGTTACCTGCGGTATAAACAGTTATAATATTTCGTAAAGAGAAAATTGTAATGCACCTATCAACTCTGAACGAAGTTTGAAGACTTGAAGCAGAGTTGTCTTCGGCTGATCAGGTGTACCTGTACATAAAAAGTAACATTTATTCTGTTTGGCACATAAATTATAATGGCAACATTTTCTAATTACTTGGTAAAAGGTCGCCCTCACCATTAAAAAGTAGGAAATCATATAAACTTTCACTTCCTATAGCTTTTACGCTACAATGTACATGTAAAATCAATTGACATTTTTGACTGTCAGACATAAGGAAATTGACAACAAGTTATAATATACTTTTTATCTTATGAGCCGCACTTAGTTATATAAATATTAAATATATAGCAGATTGCAATAGCTCCTTAAAAATTAGGTAAGGTGGGTATTAAACCTTCATGGTCCAATATTCCCCTATTTCTTTATAAGGTGGTAACAATGACACAGACATAACAGGTAATAAATAATGTGTTGCGATGACCAGATTACAGATTTATTTTAATCACAATTTGTTCAGATATCGAGGTGAGACGTTCAACATTCATATTAGTTTTGAAATAAATGCAATAATCTTGCATAAGATGAACAAAATTGTCTCTCAAATATTTCTTTTGCAATTCGTCGTTTATTTTAAGCACCATGATTCGAGAGTGGGATATTTGTTACGAAACAATTATCTGCCACGTAGATCACCGAAAAAGCATAAAAAACACAATTACTCTGATGCACAGTCTACTGTTGCGTTGTGACTTGGTAGATAGAAAATTATGTCGTAGTTACTAGCGTTTAGAGCTATTTTGTTACTGAGGAGACCGGTTTTCCTCTTTTATAGTGTCATTTCTGATCACACTCATCTAATTAAGTATTAATTAAGCTCGCTTTAACGGTGAAGGAAAAGATATCAGAAACTTGCATGCCTTAGAGATTTTTCTCGACGTTGTGTAAAGTCTGCCAACCCGCACTAGGCCAGCGTGATGGATTGTAGCCTAATCTCTTTCAATTTGGAGGAGACCCGTACCAGGGGGAGAGTATATGAGTTGATGATCATCATATAAATCATGAAATATAGTCCTAACAAAACTAGCACAGTGTTGTTGTTGTTTGTGTTTTGAATGTGGACTGGACTGTTTTGAATTTGGAACTCTTTTTAATCCAAAAAGAGTTCCAAAGCTTTACTTGAAACTAAGTTTCGTCCAAATTCGTTGCATTAAAAGTTTTTTCAGAATTAGCTAGCTAATAGCTCCTTTCGTGAAGATAATTATGTTGTTGTTGGTGTGACAATATCATATCCTTTCATCTAGTCTGAATCTAAATGTATCTATGTAGGTCATTGACTCTAAAATGATGCTTAATATTTCAATGTCCTTTAATTTTGGCCAGTTACAACTGGTGCATTTCTAAAAAACTTTCAAAGCACTGTGTCCCTTTAGAGCCCGTATCTGTTCGGCGAAAGATGTAATCTACATCAAATCAGTACAGGAAGTCCACTGCTGAACAAAGGCCTCCCTCATAGGATTCCAAAAGGACCGGTTACAAGCCGTCTGCTTACAACGACTTCCAGCTACCTTTACCAGGTCGTCCGTCCATCTCGGTGGAGGCCGTCCCACGCTGCGCTTTCCGGTGCGTGGTTTCCACTCGAAAACCTTTTTGCCCCAGCGGCCATCAGATCTACGCTTCTTTTAAGCTTGCTAAGTCTTTCAGCTATGTCGGCAACTTTCGTTCTTCTACGGATCTCCTCACTTCTGATTTGTTCGCTTAGGGAAATACCAAGCATAGCTCTCCATAGGTCGCTGAGTGACTTTAAGCTTCTTAACGAGACCCATAGTGAGCGACCACGTCTCTGTGCTGTATGTCATCACTGGTAACACACACTGTTTAAAGACGTTTGTCTTCAGGCACTGCGGTATTGTAAACGAAAAAACGTTGCGAAGTTTCCCGAACGCTGCCTAGCCGAGTCGGATTCGTCGAGTATCGTGGTGATGTAGGGTTGTATTTACACAGCGATTGGCAGAAATATAAGCACATATGCGGAAAAGGATTACCCTCCTTTCGTCACATTCGGTTACAAAAGACATCGTTAGCAGATTTTCAAGATAACGATCCGTTCCTTTCTTATAAATACTTCGCGTAAGCAAACGACACGCGATTGTGATGTTGACAATGAGTTCGCACGATTGATCGCATTCAAAGGTACATAATAGAGAATCCTAAATCGATTTCACACGTCATCAAATGTATATTTATTTATGCTAATATGTATTCCATTGTGTTTACTCTATGTGCTGTGTGAATGTTTTCTTCGTTTTGTTGAGGTCGTTTTTGGAATATTTGTCATTTCTAATCTATAGAGTATCGCATAAAAAGATGGCATTGGAATCCTTTGGATTTTCAATCCAATTTTCTGTGCGTCAACGTGTGCGTAGGTACTTCACTTCTTTCATTCTTTGACCGACTTAAAAAAATAGGTTCTCAGTTTGACCTTAATTTTTGTATGGAGGTATGTAATACATACTATGTTTGTTCGCGATTATGTTACGTTTGGCTGAACCGCTTTTGATGTGGTTTTCAGGAAAGTATTTGTTATATTCTGGAGAAGGTGTTGGTATACAATAAATGACGCCACGTGACGTCATCCGCGTTTATCCGTTATTAAGCGATATATTAGTTCAACTTCACCGTTTTTTTTACACACCATGCTTGAAGTCGTTTTTCTTTTCCTAAAAAGTTATTCAGTAGCTGAATTCTACTGTTATTACAATGTTGTCTATTGATCCATCAAAATTGCGCAGGGTGGTCGGAACCCAGTTACCCGTCGCTTTGTAATGACAGCTAATCAGGTCACTGGCGCAGTGTCGGAGTATTTAGCGAAATCAAACCTCTGTAGTCCCTTTGGAATTTTAGTTATTTAATTATTTGACCTTTGCGCTAAAGTTTAGAGGAAGAGTTTTTAGTCAGTCGTTAATACTGAAATATTAATTAATATATTCACGAGAAGATCAATGATAGATAGATGTATATAACCATTGAACTGCCAAGTCAAAGGTCGAGAGTTCAAATCCAAGGAACTCAGTAGGTACAATTCTAGTTTTTTTTAACACTGCTGGAGACTAAGATTTTCTCCTGTACCATGGGTGCGTGTACAAACACAAATTTTCGCATACACAAAGTTAACTCAGACCGGGAAGAAATGCCGCTACTTTGCTCATAGGTACAGATATTTTATCCGTGCGGGCAACCCGTGACGCAGTAGTCGATCGTGTCATGTATTAGGTTTTTTTTTATACCACCAAGGTGGCAAACAAGCATACCAGAGGATTTTAAGTGGTTACCGTAGCCTATAGGTGCTTGCAACGGGCTTTTGCTTAGCTTAGCTTTTTAGTAAAATCGTTAGTAGGTACTCAATCTGTGTGTATGCCACATTTAAATTGTATATTTTTTTTTAAATTTGATTATTACGTATTACGTCGCATTTTTTTTTCACTAACCGCTTTTCTACTCATTAGTACGAATAGATATTGGAATCCTTAAATGTGTTAAATGAATCAAACTGGACACAAGAAAGGAGCTAATGCTAATGCTCCTTTCTTGTGTAGCGACACGAACTAATGTTCGTTTCGCTCCGTGGTCCGAATCGACCCATTCCAAAAGATACCGTCGTCGGCCATTCGCACCGCTTCAACCACTACGGTGCGAATGGTTCCATTCAAAAACAGTGGGTACTTGGGCGATTCGCATCATGGTGCGAATCGCTCATGGTGCGAAACGCCTAATGACTCATTTCCAGAACTGTATATAAAAAATATTTTCCACAACTTAAATTAATTATTTATATTCTCATTTAACAAAATGAATAAATGAGAATATAAAGTAATTTACGTTTTGTTAGATATTTTTTTCATTTTAATTATTCATCATGTTTTTTCTGTTTGTTGTCATGTTTCTTTATAAAATCTCTTATTCGTAAATAGGACTGCCCAAGGTCAGGTCCACTGAAGCCTGTTTTCATTTTATACGTATTCATAATGAATAACTTGTTTAGGAGAAAACGATACGAGTTCTTATGATTTAGAACATCATAAAAGTCATGTACTAAACTAATGTTTGTTGAATCTAGTACAAGACAACATACAATCACGCCTGTATTCCTAGAAGGTTTAGGTAAAGGTGTACAAACGCCTACAGGTCAAGCTATCCAAAACTGTCAAACTTTCCCAATTGAATATGAACCTTATAATGTTGTATTAAAGTTGAAAATCACTCAAAGAAATTTGACAGATTGATAGCTTGATGCGCTGGCCTCTGTACAAATGAGTGCACGTTTCGCCGGTATGTGTAGGTCCCATGCAAGAGGGAGCCTATTGCCAGTAACCGGGCATAATTCCAAACTCCGAGCTGCTACTGAGGATTTCATAGAAAGACCCAATAAACTCGACCTGGGGATCAAACCCAGGATTTATCTACAAGATCGTTCCTAAGTAATAACTACGCTGTTCGATTTGCAAAGTTAAGCTACGCTAGCTGCGGTCTGTGGGTTACCATTCTTAACACGTCGAGGGGGTCTCGATGGCTGAAAATAGAACGTAAAGCCATCGGTCCCGGTTGTCATATGACCATCTATGACGCCGTTAGTGGTACACAGAAGCCAAAGAGTCTGATAACCAGTATATCCTCAGGGTATTAGGCTGAAAATTGGGTTTTGGAGGTCCGATGAAAGTCGCTTCGTGTCATCATCTATTCATCAACCCATATACTGTCCCACTGCTGGGCACGGGTCTCCTCTCATATTGAGAGGGATTAGGCTGTAGTCTACGCTGGCCTAGTGCGGGTTGGCAGACTTCACAAACCGTCGAGAAAAATCTCTAAGGTATGCATGTTTCCTCACGATGTTTTCCTTCACCGTTTAAGCGAGTGATAATTAATTATTAATACGCATATGAATTCGAAAAGTTAGAGGTGCGTGCCTTGGGTTCGAACTCGAGACCTTCGACTTGGCAGTCCAATGGTCATACCGCTAGGCTATCACTGCTATCGCTATATCGCTTCGTGTAAAATACTGATATTCAGCCGCATCTGGTTAGACTGGAAGCCGACCCCAACTCAGTTGGGAAAAGGCAAGTAGGACGGTTTCATGGTTTCATCAATTTAAACTGTGCACTGTCTGTCAGTTAGTTTATTAAGTAGGTAAATTTTTTCGACTTTTATTGTGTAACTGCTTAGTAATAGCCTTGTGTGACTATCGCCGTGATCGGTGCTGCATCTACAACTCCCAACAACGTAGCGTTAGACAAACAACGGCGAAATAAATACTGGTATGTTATTGAAATTATGACATTTTAGAGACAACATTTATTTTTAAATGGTAAAAACCTTTGTAGTTATCGTGAAATAACGGAGCTTATTAGACGCCTTCTTCGAAATCAAGATGGCGTTGTAACGTTACAATCTATCACCCGAGGTTTCATCCGCATCTGTATCCCAAAGAGATTTCTGAGACAAAAGTAGCCTATATCCATCTCCAAGGTTTAATATATTTCTGTACCAAATTTCATAAAAATCGGTTCAGCGGTTTAGGCGTGAAAGCGTAACAGACAAACAAACAGAAAATTACTTTAGCATTTAAAATATTAAGTAGGGATTTGTTTAAAGTTATAACGAACGGAGTATATGTTTGATCAAAGTTGATCGCAGTTGCAAGGTTTTGTTATAATATGTCTTTAATACATAATAATATTATAATCGACGCACGTTGATCAATACTATAGAATCGATGTTGAATGTGACATGTTTTTTAGGGTCGGGGTCTCAAGTTGTTTTTACTTGATGTGAACTTGACTTAAAGACGCGATGACGTAAAATAATAATCAATAATATTTACACTAGTATTGTTTTTATTTTACTATGTTATTGGCACGCATTAATGCAGAATAATATCGCGATTTGTCTCGGTATTCCTAAGGTTGATGACACAGATTGCGCCAAATGGTCAATATCGTCACTCATAGAGGCTCTTATATCACTAAGGTGGCCAACAAGCATACGGCCCAACTGATGGTAAGCTTTTACTGTAGCCTATAGACGGTTGCAACACCAAGGGTATTACTTGCGCGTTGCCGATTCTGTAAAAGGAAAGTGGAATAGTTGGGTTGACAGTCTAAGGGTCAAAGTCCCCCACTGCCAACACAACGTTTCGGTGTAGTATTTATTCGGTAAAATCGCCAAGACGAGCGCGAAGCAAACACTGCCGTACCATCCTTTACTGGAACCATTACGCCGCATTTTCAGGCCCCTATTTGAGAACCTCTGGATAAGACCAGAACGCAGAAATTTTCGTCATCCAGTAAGCTATAATCACATACTTAAAATCCAAAATTTCAAGTCTATAGGTGATTTAGTTCCGAAGTTAAGCGAAAACAAAGTTTCGCATGATGAAATTCGCTCACTCACTCACTCATGATCATCAAAATAGAACTAGTAGTTCCCATAAACTCAGAGAGCTGAAATTTGGTACAGTTAGGGTTTAAGGGCCACATAAAGGGAAAAATATATAATATATAATATAAAAACTAGGATAATCGAAGATCTGAAGTACCTGGTGACCCTGATTAGAAAACACAAGAGCCCAACCAAACTATTAGAGATATCGACACATACAAAAGAAAAAAACTGTGTCAAATAAGAAAATATAATAAAATAAATCAATAAGCCCACGTTTCTACAAAAAGAAGTGAAATCCCCTTAAAAACATTCTGTAAAAAACTAGCCAAGTCTCGATGGAGCTGCTTGTTTATCTCTAAAACTAACCCACTAACGTATAAAGAATGTATTATAAGTATTTAGTACTTATATATTATAAGTATGTATTTACAAAAAAAAAGTATACATAAGTATTATAACCATTGTCTAGTACCCATAGTACAAGCTCTGCTTAGTTTGGGACTAGATGGTGTTGTGTAAAATGTCCCAAAAATATTATTATTATTCATTGTATATTTTTATTTTCTTCTCCTATTGAGAGAATAAAAGACACATATGTTCAAATTATATTCTCAACGAACATTCATACTACGTAATCCTCTGTGTACAAATGTGTTGAACATTCACCTTTATATTTGAATTTACAACAAGGGTACAAGTCAACGGCCAAGTCACACAACATTAAATATAAATAATAAAGAAATCGCAGTAAGCGACCTTAGACTTAGCACGACTTTATCTAGATTTCATTACTTTTTAGAGATAAACAAGCAGCTCCATCGAGACTTGGCTAGTTTTTTACAGAATGTTTTTATGGGATATTAAGTACCGTGGCACGGTAATAATAGATAATATTACCGTGGTAAAACAGTGAAGGAAAACTTCTTGAGGAAACCTGCATGCTTTCTCGATGACATGTGAAGTCTGCCAACCCGCATTAGGCCAGCGTGGTGGACTGTAGCCTAATCCCTCTCATACTGAGAGGAGACCCGTGCCCAGCAGTGGGACAGTATAGTGTATTGATGATCGTGAAATAACGGAGATTATATGTCGCTTTCATTGATATAACGATGGTTCTATAACGTTATTTGACTGATGTTATAAGTAATGCAACTCAGTTTTGATTATAATTATATTATGTAAAATAATGAACCCTATTAACTGTCTTTCTTAGTGTAGTGCTTGTAAGCGCTATTGCTCCACTAGAGGTCCAGGGTTACGATTACCCAGTCGAGCAGGTTTATTAGGTTTTCTAGAATTTTCCGTAGTAGCTGTTTTTTGTGCGCCCTTAATGGCATGGCAATAGGCTTGCCCCCAACTACATGATACCTAAACAAAGCGGCGAACTGTGTATATGTATGAGTACACCTCCTGGTATACTTAATCATAGAGTACACCTTCAACCGCCTGTTACCTAACTGTTTATTTTCTTTTTCTGTTTCAATTCTTGTCCATCTGTTTCAATGTTATCAGTGGGAGATTTACATATAAGACTACTAATTTTATTGTACTCATTTGTGACGTTTGCGTGTTTTTTATTTTGGTGTATCTGTTTACCTCCTGCCTAACCCTCCGTGGAATACAGGCGTAATAGTACCTCTGCTATGTATAATCTAGCATGAAACTTTGTTCTTCATCGACATTTAGTCATTACATTTCTTAACAATCAAGCTTTTTATGTATCCTTTGTTTTACTATAATACCAGTAATTCTTACACGTGTCTATAATTCTACGAATAGTAGGTACCTGCATCATGGAAAGTGAACAAACTACCAACGAACTACCAACTATTATGAAAAGAGTAGAAATAAGAAAAATCTAATATATAAAATTCTCGTGTCACAGTTTTCGTTGCCATACTCCTCCGAAACGGCTTGAACGATTTTGATGAAATTTTTTGTGCTTATCGGGGAGGTCTGAGAATAGGCCAACATCTATTTTTCATACCCCTAAATTATTTTTTTTATGGCAAAACAACTTTTGCGGGGTCAGCTAGTATATTATATACTTACAATGATCCATAATAAAGATATGTTATGCTTGAGTACTTCGGTCCGTTGGTCCTGGTTTTCATACGAACACCTATGACAATCGTTAGTAGTAGTCAGAAGCCCAAAAAGCCCGACAACCAGTCTATCCTCAGGATATCGGTATTACCCAGAAATTGGATCGCAGGCAGTCGCTTCGTTTAAAATACTGATATTGCCGGATTTGGTTAGACTGGAAGCCGACCCCATTATAGTTAGGAAAAGGCTTTTAAGATGATGATGGTGATGGTTGAGTACTTACCAAAAAATCCAAGAAAAGTAATAAAAATAATACAAGTTATTATTGCCTAAATAATTAAAAAAAAGTGCCTAGGCAATTAGTTTGGAGGTCGTAACAAGATTGCTGCGCTGCAGGTAAGTACTAGTTTTTATCAACTGCTTTAGTTTTTATTTTTACTCGAAAGCATTTGCTCATTATTCAGTTTACGAGGCTCGGTATCCAATATGTTACGGTAAGCTCGCACCTGGCCTATTTGGCAACGTTGTATGCCTTGTTATAAGCACCTCTCCAGGCCGCTTGAAGTGCCCTTGTTCTGAAGGTTATGTATGAGCTAAGAGCTATAGGCATTTTGCTGTCAAATTCTTTAGAACCGACGGAAGGCTTTTGAAAATGAAAGTGTGATTAGTGTAGGATTATCCATAATACTACTATATCTGAGTATATATATATAATATCTACTATAATAGTATAATTGCGACAGTAACTCTGTCTGTCTGTTTGTTAGGTTTGCATGCCTGAACCGAAATTTTTTTTTAGACTTTTATTATAGAGATAGATTGGACAAGGATAATAGGTTACTTTTGTAAATAATCTTTTGGTATGTGAAACCGGGGGAAAAGCTAACTAGCTAGCTAGGATAATATATGTAGTTTTTTATCATCAATCCATATACTGTCCCACTGCTGGGCACGGGTCTCCTCTCGTATTGAGAGGGATTAGGCTATAGTCCACCACGCTGGCCTAGTGCGGGTTGATGATTAGTGGAAATGAAGGCTTTGAAGATGACGAATTTCCATACAACTGTCCAACCTTTATTATACCTCATTAGAGGAGAAATTTCCAAAAATCCTTTAATAGATGTTTAGAACATAATACTTAGGTATGAACTGCCAAATTTTCAAGTTTGTAGGCCCAGCAGTTTAGGCTCTACGTTGATGAATCGGCTAGTTAGTCAGGACAAGTATGTCCTATATTAATGTATGATGAATGAAGACAAAATAAGATGAAGTTGATTTTACATGAACAATCTAAACTTGAGAAATGGATTAAAGAGGTAAACTTGCCTTTTGTAAATTATACGCCCTTTAATAACATTTCTGGTTTCAACTAGCTTTTACGGCCTTCCGTAAATTATTTTTATTAGCAAAATTATAATTTAATTACCTAATTAAAAATGTAATTAAATTTTGAGAGGTGGGGCATCAGAGGTAGGTAATAGGAGTAATTCCACTCAAATTGGAGCTGTCCGACTCGGGAAGTACCTCCACCCTGCAGAAAAATGAAGTGAAATAACACTGCTTTGAGCTGTGTTGTGCTCCCTTTTTACAGGGCCGGCAACGCGGAGGTAGATAACCCTGGTGTTGCAAGCGTCTATAGGCTACGGTAACCGCTTACCAGCAGGTGGGCCGTATGCCAGTTTGCCACCTTACTGATAAAAATAGAAAAAAAAATCATAATTGTCTTTATTTGAATTTTTTTTTACCGTCGAACTTTTAAACAACGAGTAAAGCAATCATCTGCTTCTTTCCGTTGCTTGGTGTCCCCAAATTTTTAAATATTGATATTTTCTGTTTGTAGGGAGTTCTCTGTTCTTCCGGGTAAGTCGTGTCAAGGATACGACATCATCTACCATCGGCTGCATGAGACGGAACCCTCCAAGTATAACCTGGAGACTGGCTGCAAGCTGCTCTTCATGACTGTTGGTAAGTTCATACTTATTACTTTAATAATACTTTAATAACTAATCAGGAAAACAAAAAAACATAAGTAATTATTTTTTTTTAGAAAAGGAAAAATTCAACCGCGGGCAGGATTCGAACCTGCGTCTTCTGGTTAGGGACACCAGACGCTATGACCACTAAGCCACCGCGATACCTACCCCTCATGTCGAATTTTTCCTTCACATACTGAATTTACGTCTTTATGGTGACGTCAGTAACACCTATTGAAATGCAAGTTTTTGCTTTTATTTTAAATAACTTTAAAATCTTAGCATGGAAAATGCCAAAAATATACAAAAAGATAGTTAGAAGGTAAGGTAGCATCGTTCGGCATTGAACTAACTGTAAAGTAAGTTGTGTCGGTTGAAAAGCAAAAACTTGCATTTCAATAGGTGTTACTGACGTCACCATAAAGACGTAAATTCAGTATGTGAAGGAAAAATTCGACATGACGGGTAGGTATCGCGGTGGCTTAGTGGTCATAGCGTCTGGTGTACCTAACCAGAAGACGCAGGTTCGAATCCTGCCCGCGGTTGAATTTTTCCTTTTCTAAATAACTTTAAAATCTTAGCATGGAAAATGCCAAAAATATACAAAAAGATAATTATTTTTGTTTGTTTGGTTGGTTGGTGATTGTCACTACTCAATAATAATAAGTAATAATTAGGCGTCTAAATTGGGGAATAAACTGTGCTCAATTGAAAATTACGATGACATTTTTTACAAAGATCTGTTTTGTTTTCTTCTACTAATTTTTGTTTATACGACGGTCGCAGTAGCGAACAATAAATTTAAAGTATGGTTTTTGTCGATAAAATTAAGCATCGTTGCCCTTATTTTAATATGTGCATATTATGAAGACACACACTGTATGTAAGTTATAGGTACTACACGATAGTGTTTGAGCAGTATTGTTTGCATCTTATCTCTCACCTTTGTGATGAAAAGACGATCAGGGTAGATGCACCAACATCTATCCTGATCGTCTTTGCATCACCCAAAGGTTGTCTGGTAGAAAAATCCTAAGGCATTACTTAGGCTGCCTTTGTATACATTTTGTATCATAAGTATAAATAAATATACCAAGGCTGCTTGTTCCCGTAGTCGTAAAAGCCCATAAAGGAGAGGTTAAACATGTCATCTTGACGAATGACGGGTTTGTCTCATATCGACGTTAGTACGGGTATCGATTTGGCCTATTGACAATGCACTGTGTATTTATTCACTGTTGTTGATACTGGGGGGTCAGCACCTATATGAAGCTGTGGCGTGAAATTACTTGGACCACCGCCTTACATTTCAGAGCGGAATCGCTCCGCTTATGCTAATTGCGCCACACTCTAAAATCATACGATATGAGGTGATCTTTTGTTCTTAAGTAGGTCAACGACCGCTTACACGTGCCGTGCGCGCGCGCTGCTGCTGGATGACGACGCGCGCTACACAACGACGACTAGTCTGCCTTCGACACTCATATCGCTTGTACGCGCCGCGCTTTTATACTAGTTAATTATTTTAAGATCATTGTAATTCATTTTTGCTATATGTATTTGTTCAGTACAGTAAATGTTTTTATAATTCAAATAATATTCTTCATTTATAATTCTTCAGTTTCTCTCATTACTTTACTACATCTTTCCCGCTACGCTTTCTTCTTGCTACGCTTACTGGACTGCAGTAGCTTTAGTATACGAGGTTCAACTCCCGTGTACTCGCAAGTATAAGCAGTACGCTTAGTACTACATTGGTGACCCCGACGTGATCTGAAGACGTCAAGACTCCAGCCAGTCCAGGATACCGGTTGACCTAAAGGAACGGAGAAGTGCTACGTACGTCACATCAGGGCTGACGCAATAGCAGGTTGGAGTGTGGTTTGAACATAAGCGGTGAGCGATTTTAATTATATTATACCATGTCGGAGTCAGATGGCTTTGCTGATTGTAAGGACGCTCCCGTTATCTCTGGAGAGGTATCGAGAGTCGGAATGCCATTGCGCTGTCCGACATTTTGTCCGGAGGAGCCAGCCTTATGGTTCGCGCAGTTAGAAGGCCAATTTATACTATCTAGAATTACCAGTGATACTACAAAATTTTACTACGTGGCCACTCAACTAGACTCTAAGTATGCCTTGCAAGTCAAAGACATAATTACCAACCCGCCAGAGTCAAATAAGTTCGAAACCTTGAAGGCTGAACTCATAAAACGGTTGTCGGCTTCGAGAGAGAAGCGCATACGTCAGTTACTCTGCCACGAAGAGTTAGGTGACCGAAAGCCGTCTCAATTCTTGCGGCATTTACAAAGTTTAGCTGGTCCGTCAGGTGCTTCAGACTTCGTTAAAAGTATCTGGACAAATCGGTTACCCCAAAATATTCAGACTGTCATAGCCTCTCAGATAGATGATCTGCAGGTCGAGAAGTTAGCCGACATCGCAGACAAGGTGTACGAAATATCCCCGATGACACCCCAAGTTGCTAGCACCTCCACTACCGTCAATAGCGACGCTTCCTCGGACTTAGCAAGGCAAGTGAGTGAGCTGACAAAGCAGGTTGCCTTGCTCACTTCGCGCATGAATGGTAGAGAACGGTCACGCTCACGATCCCATAACAATCGCCGAAGGTATGATCGGTCTAATAGTAGACCACCACAACCACCTCCAAACCATCCCCATTGTTTCTACCACTACAATTTTGCAGATAAAGCAAAGAAGTGCTTGCAACCCTGCACATATGCTTCGGAAAACGAGAAGGGCGGTCGCAAGTAGCGGCTAACGACTGCCCCACTTCTTCAGGCCGTCTATTTATCACAGATCGGACTTCAAAGATGCAGTTCCTTGTGGACACTGGTTCCGACTTGTGCGTCTATCCTCGGTCTGCAATCAAGACGCCCTGTATACAGTCAAGGTATGATCTGGTAGCTGCTAACAATACGATAATTCACACGTACGGGCCATTACAGCTTCAGTTAGATTTAGGACTCAGGAGGAACTACAGCTGGAGTTTCACGATAGCAGACGTTGGCAAGCCCATTATAGGGGTAGATTTTTTAAGCTACTTCAATCTACTGGTCGATTGCAGGAACCAACGCCTTATCGACAACCAAACGTCCTTGTCTGTCCCTGCTGCACATTGTAGCACCATGGACATCGCATCAGTTAAGGCCGTAGTTGGTGACACCGATTACCATCAGATCCTGCGTGAATACCCTGAGATTACACGACCCCCAGGCAAACAGCTATCAGGTAAGCACAGCACGCTGCACTTTATAAGGACTACGCCAGGCCCACCTGTAGCTTGCAAGCCCAGACGACTTGACCCAACTCGACTGCAGATCGCTAAGAAAGAATTTGAGGAGATGCTTGCAAGCGGCATAGCTCAGCGTTCTGAGAGTGCTTGGTCTGCGCCACTACACCTGGTGAAGAAGAAGGACGACGGGTGGAGACCTTGCGGTGACTACCGAGCACTGAATTCGAGGACTATACCTGACAGGTACCCCATCCGCCACATCCACGACTTCTCTCACCAACTAGCTGGTTGTACCGTCTTCTCAACCATCGATCTCGTAAAAGCCTATAACCAAATTGCTGTAAATCCGGACGACATACCGAAGACCGCGATAACTACTCCTTTTGGGCTTTACGAGTTCCCCTTCATGACCTTTGGTTTGAGGAACGCGGCTCAAACCTTCCAAAGGTTCATTGATGAAGTTTTACTCAGCCTCGATTTCTGCTATGGATATATAGATGACATTTTGGTGTATTCGGCATCCCCAGAAGAACACAAAGTCCACCTGCGCCTGCTGTTCGATCGACTTAAAAAGTTCGGTATCATAGTTAACACAGCCAAATGCAATATAGGACAGTCAGAAGTAATTTTTCTGGGATACTGTGTGTCAGCTGAAGGTACAAAACCAGTAGAGTCCAAGGTTCAGACTATCCAGAAGTACCCGGTCCCAAAAACTGTAAAAGAGCTGCGCCGATTCCTGGGAATGGTAAATTTCTATCGCCGATTTGTCTCAGACGCAGCCAAACTCCAGGCGCCGTTGAATGCCGTTCTCGCTGGTCCCAAGGTCAAAGGTTCCCACCCTGTTGACATGACGCCAGTACTGCTACAAGCCTTCGAAGACTGCAAGTCTTCATTATCTAACACTACACTGTTGGCTCATCCAGATGCATCAGCAGAGTTAGCGATTATGACAGACGCATCTGATACCGCAATCGGCGCCGTGCTTCAACAGCGAAAAGGTGAAAACTGGCAGCCACTCGCTTTCTACTCGCACAAGCTAAGCGGCGCTCAAAAGAAGTACAGCCCGTACGACCGTGAGTTACTTGCTATATACGAGGCCATCAAATACTTCCGGCACATGGTCGAGGCTAGAACTTTCGCAGTGTTCACCGACCACAAACCACTTATCTTTGCCTTCGCGTCAAACAAAGATAGTTGTTCACCACGACAATTTCGCTACCTAGACTTCATTGGTCAATTTACTACGGATCTAAGGTACGTACCTGGCTCAGAAAATGTCGTCGCTGATGCGTTGTCGCGAGTGGAAGGAATATCTGCGGCTATCAACTACGAGGATCTTGCAAGGCTTCAGGACAAAGATCCAGAACTGCAAGACCTGCTTCGCAATGGTTCCACGCTGAAATTAAAGAAAATAGCGTCTACATACAGTAATAACTTACCTGTATACTGCGATATCTCCCTGAAGACGCCTCGTCCATACATAACGCCGACGTTACGAAAAGATGCCTTCAACGCGCTGCATGACCTCCATCACCCAGGGATAACTGCTACAGTGCGGCTGGTGACCCAATACTTTGTGTGGCCAGGGATACGCAAGAATTGTAGAGAGTGGGCTAGGCAATGTTTACAATGCCAGACGTGCAAGGTAGCACGTCACACTAAATCACCACTTTCCTCTTACCTTACTCCCTCTTCCCGATTTTCCCATATACACCTCGATATTGTAGGGCCGTTAACCCCTTCTTCTAATTTCAGGTACTGCCTCACTGTCATTGACCGATTTACGCGATGGCCTGAGGCTTACCCCTTGGAAGATATCACGGCGGAGACATGTGCAGCTGCCCTAGTATCTGGCTGGATAGCCAGATTTGGTTGTCCGGCACGGGTGACTACAGACCGTGGTCGCCAGTTCGAGAGCCACCTCTTCAAAGCCCTTACTACCTTGGTCGGTGCGCGCCACTTCCGCACTACCGCTTACCACCCCGCTGCAAATGGCATCGTGGAACGGCTGCATCGTCAATTGAAAGCAGCTATTATGTGCCACACTTCCTCGCAGTGGACAGAAGCTCTTCCACTGGTGCTTCTTGGCATGCGTAACGCTTGGAAAGAAGACATCCAAACTACGCCTGCTGAATTGGTCTACGGGGAAGCGCTTAACCTGCCCGCGCGATTTCTATCCCCTAAAGACGACTATACCACTGCCGATATCACACAGTATGCGGCGCGCTTACGTGCCCATATAGATAAACTTGCTCCAAAGCCCACTTCATGGCACACTAACCCTACTACACCCTTCTATATTCCCCGAGAACTGCATTCTGCCTCACACGTGTTTGTTCGCAGAGATCACGTCAGAAGTTCGCTGGAACCACCTTATGCTGGACCATACAAAGTCCTGCAGAGACATACAAAGCACTTCCAGATCATGGTGAAAGGCAAGACCAGCAACGTATCTATAGACAGACTGAAACCGGCCTACATGGCGCGAGAGTGTGCGCTGATTCCAAGAAATGAGTCGTCCACTACCACTGCTACTACTTCTGGTGCCACGGGCGAGGAGAAAAGAACCAGAAGCGGCAGGAGAGTGAAGTTCACCAATTTTTATCGACTGTAGTTACAGTCTGGCCAGGGGGAATATGTGGCGTGAAATTACTTGGACCACCGCCTTACATTTCAGAGCGGAATCGCTCCGCTTATGCTAATTGCGCCACACTCTAAAATCATACGATATGAGGTGATCTTTTGTTCTTAAGTAGGTCAACGACCGCTTACACGTGCCGTGCGCGCGCGCTGCTGCTGGATGACGACGCGCGCTACACAACGACGACTAGTCTGCCTTCGACACTCATATCGCTTGTACGCGCCGCGCTTTTATACTAGTTAATTATTTTAAGATCATTGTAATTCATTTTTGCTATATGTATTTGTTCAGTACAGTAAATGTTTTTATAATTCAAATAATATTCTTCATTTATAATTCTTCAGTTTCTCTCATTACTTTACTACATCTTTCCCGCTACGCTTTCTTCTTGCTACGCTTACTGGACTGCAGTAGCTTTAGTATACGAGGTTCAACTCCCGTGTACTCGCAAGTATAAGCAGTACGCTTAGTACTACAAAGCTGTCATGAATGGGACATTTGTATGTCAGGTTATCTTAATGCCTATAATAAAGTCATTCACCTTTTGAACGTTATTTTTATATTTAAGACGGCCCCCAAAACGCCCGCCCTTCACAGCCTCCTAGTGTTTTAGCTGGGAAGAAGCGGCGCAACAAACTCCCCAGCAACAAATTTCTGTCTTGTAATTTACTTTTACATTGCTATGAAAGCTGCTGGTGCACACTTTTTGCATCGAGTGATTCTATTTGAGTTTTGTGAATACACTCATTGATACACTCGCTGCCAACCCTGTAAAAATCTTACAGTATTTTTTCATAAATTTTTGTAGTCTACATCCAACATTACCAGCTATCGGTTTTTAAACGACTTCAGAAAAGGAGATTTTCATTTCGACTGTTTTTTGTTGTTACGATCACGAGATGTCTTGGCTGATTGTGAACAAATACTGTACTGTATATACAGTATTTTTAAATAAATAAAACATTATTCCGAGTTGGAATGTCCATTGGTTCCAATGATACATAATGCTTGATGTCAGTCTTCTTTGCCTAAGAAGTTTCGGACATGTGAGTGACTTACCTACATAATTTTTATGTTTTATTTTTATTCAACAATAATTTGTTCTGTGGTTTTAAAATAAAAAGGAACTAATATAGCGAACCGGTCGAAGGCACAAGGTTGGTAAGTTGTAGGGACACGTACTTATATGCAATCAAGTTTTCTGTTTAATCATCAAATGTTTGACGTATTTGGTGGTATTCTTAATGGCCGGGTATGCCCCACAGAACTCACTTCAACTCATGTAAGTACTTTTACAATAAATTCATATCCATGACGTAAAGCAATATGAAGATGTATTAATGAATAAAAATCGTCCGTACACACAACATAACATACGTACAGAGGCCAGCACATCAAGCTACCTCAATCTGTCAAATTTCTTTGATAGATTTTCAGCTTAAATACAAAGTTGTAAGGTTCATTTTCAATTAGGAAAATTTGACAGTTTTGGATAGCTTGACCTACTGGCGTCTGTATATAAATACCACGACGCCTTTACAGTACTAGGCAATGGTCTATAGAGGTATTCTGTAAGAACGTTCTCACATCTCAACAGCTGGAACCGCAGGGTAACAAACTATCCCCCCCAAGGGGTTCTCGCCTTGTCGCGGCTTAGTAACCGTGGATTGAAGGCCCACGGTGAAGCGAAGTAGAACCTCAGGGAGGGGCTGCTCCTGCGGGCTTGGCACGGGAAGCCCGCACTGGAGCGGCCAATATAGGTTGCGGTGTCGTATGGGAGGCACCGCAACTGAGGTGGGCCGCGGTGTTGTATGGGCGACACTGAGGCTGAAGGGTTACGAGGCCGCGGCGGGAGAGGAGTGCCGGTATTACGGTGTGCCGTTCTCCCTGCCTTCCGCGGCCTCGGCGGGGTCGCAGCCGCAGGACTGCGGACACGGTGGGGCCGCAGGGGGAGAGGAATGTCAGTATTACGATACGCCGCTTTCCCTACCCTCTGCGGCCGAGGTGTGGACGGCGGCGGGACCACACAGCTTTTCCGCCGCAAAGAGGGCCATGGGAGGCGGATTCGGGGTCGTCAGTCGTCCATTGCACTTGGCCCTCCGGGAGAGTCCATCAATGGACGTCCGCGGTGGGATCGCGGATAATGCGAGAGCGATTCCCGTGGTTCCACCACTATGCGGAAGGTGGCGGTGGTGGTGGTTTTAGTCGGTATGCTGGCCACCTGGCCGGAGAGCCCGACATAACCGTCCCGTATCCCCAAGCGGGATCCAAATCCATAAGGAGCATTTCCCCACCCGAAAAAAAAAGGGTAACAAACTATTCTCTAAAATTCGAAAGAGCCAGTGCAACCACATCATCCATGCGGAAATTGTATTGTCAAGCGTCGGAATTTTAAAATTTTAGTAGGAAAGGAACTCGTCGGCTGTATCGTCAAGCTGATCAGGCTCGATATAGAGTTGGCATTTTACAGAATAGCTGTACTGATTTACACCTAAAGTTCGCTGGTATCATGATTTTAGTTTCCACGTATTTGGAAACCCAGCACAAATCCAAAATCCGAGCTGCTATAATCTTCGATAACGCTTTGCTTGATCTGGGAATCGAACCCAGGCTGTGAGGCTTTGGGTTTGATTTCCAGGTCGAGCTGAGTAGCCAAGCTTGCGCAATCAGACCAATGAGGTACGGTCGACAAAAGAGTTAAGTATACAGGCAGCTAATTAAACATCTGTGTTTTGTTAAAGATTGTGTAATAATGTATCACGCAGTATGTGTCAAAACGCAGGTATTGTAAGCTGCTACACATCAAACCCTTTGACGGGTAATTACTTAAATCAGAATCTGTGTAAAGAGGCAGATTTCGTTCGCTACCTGTATACCGTCTCTTTTGTTGACTGTACCTACTCTTACATTACTTACAACTTTTATGATTTGCTTTTTCGACCTTTATACATAAGTAATTATCTTGACCCAATTCTGAGTAGGAATGGTATAAATCACGAACCCTCAGAACCTGTAAAGCCTGCAAGCTTTAAGGTTAGAGTGAAGTGTAGACATTCGTTGGGAAATAATTTAGGTATCTTTTTAGCGGGATTGTAAGAAAAGAAATTATGTTACAGTACCTACGTGGCACAGCTCGTTGCCAATATAAAGTATCTGTAATCTACCTACTTAATATTGTATATCTGGTATCCATACCTTATTCTGAGTGGGTAGGTAGGTTGATCTAAATATTTACTCAGGTAAATTATTTCGTTTGGAAATCCCGAGAATTACCAGCCGATTTTCGCTCCATAAAGTACCTATTCGAAATGGTTTTACATTCAAATTCTCCAGAATATGTTTTTTTTTTTATTCATGATAGGCCAACGCTTGACCATTAGTTCACCTGATGTTAAGCGACACTACGATCTACGGTGGAGCGCGCTTGCCTAGAAGAAACCGATTCATTCGATTTAAAGACACACAGATTATAGTTATTGGGGAAGACCCACTCAGTAAGCTCATTCCACATTTCAGCGGTACGCATAATGAAACTTGATTTAAAGCGTTTCGTTCGGGTTTTTGGGATGTCCACTATGAATCGATGACGCTTTTTCTTTCTTCTGGTCGTCCAATAGTAGAAAGGGCAAGGGGGTATAAGATCGTGGAGATCTGATGCATACTCTCTGAAATGCATCCGATAAAATATAATGCAATATGTTCTATAATGTTGTTTATTTAATAAGCTTAAGTTGACGAGTTCTGGTGCTGAGATCCGTCTGTGTTGGTACCACTGAATTGCCAAATAGCTATTCTGCTGCTAAGCAATCATGTGCTCATATTATTGTGTTTAGATTTGAACTTTAATGCAAGTGATATTATTGGGCAGAATGGCCTCATTAACAACTGAGGTATCAAGATGACAACACGCGAGTGATATCACAATTGTCGCGAACGTCTATAGGCTGCAGTTCCCGGTTGCTATTGCCTGTATGCTTGTTAAACATTTTATAGCAATAAAAAATAATGCTTAGGTGAATGCTTCGACCTTTATAGTAATGAAAATTTTAATATCTAGAACCGTTTAGTTTGCGATAAAATTGATTATTTTTCTGTTTAACGTAGTTAGCTACTTCATAAATGTAAAGACATGGAAGTGAGAGTAGCTTGAGTTTTCGAAAATGTGGCTTACAGCTTTCTGTGCTTTTTGGCTTTGTATGCCACATATTGCCCTTAAGCATTTCTTTTGCGCTTTGAACGCCAATCGGATGAGTTCCCCCAAAAATTCCGTAGCGTAATGTTGATGACACATATCCTTGATACGCCATTAATAGCGTTGGTCGATTTGCAACTTTTCTTAAGTTATAGAGGGCGTAAGAATACTGGTTAAGTTTTTTGCATACATTTTCAATATGTGTTTTCCAGTTCATATTTTTATCGATCCATATGCCTAAGAATTTAGTATAATCAGTCCCATGAATAGTTGTATTACCGTATTGAATATGTGGTTTTTTATTGTTTGTGTTCTGTTCAAATGAAATGTAGTTAGTTTTTTCTAAATTCATTTTTGGATTGTTTTCGGTTAGCCAGGTTATTATGTCAGTTTAGGTTATCGTTTATTTCCTTTTCAAATGTCTCATCATTTTAATTTCTGAATAAAATTGTGCTATCGTCAGCAAATAAAATCATAGGATTATTAATAATTTTTGACATGTCATTAATATATATGTTGAATAATAATGGTGCCAGAATACTGCCCTGTGGTACTCCGAATAAGCATTTTCGATGTTTAGAGGTATACGATTAACTTTTATATCCGGTATCGTAGTAAGCTTTTATGGAAAAGAAAAATAAATTCTAACTATTTTCGGAGTAAGCGTTCTATTTTCAGATTGAAATCAGACAAATAAGAATCGTCAAACTCGTTTCATAAACAGCAAAGTTATGCGCGTACTAATTAATAAGAAAGTATGGGAAATTCTCTGCTTTAAAACCGACATTTTAAAGCTTGCTTTTATTTAGCTACGTGCTAATTAATTTAACACGGCGGTCGGAATCTACACACGTGTTTTGCTTTTGTTCATAAAACCTAATTGAAGCTAACTTTTCAATTAAAAATACATGCCTTTGGCCATATGAAACGTTAATGTGAACACAATGTTATCGATATAAATACTATTCATTGTTTTGAAAAGCTTGCGAGCGTGTAATGTCACGCATTGCACTATACTACACGCACAAAGCGTACTACATGCATTTCGACGATTCTCTAGACACGATACTCTAGACAAAATTTTGATGACAATTTAGCCAATTCTTTTTCTCAATTAATATTCTCGTACGTATTTATATTATTTATTTCAAATATGTATAATCCGCAGTCAAACAACATCGTACATCATTAAGTATATGAGCAATGTTGTATAAAATAGAGATTAGAATTAATTATGTATATTTCGATGTTCGAAATATGACATAAACGCTTTTCGTGCGGCCAAAATTATTCATGCCTTTTGAACATAAAACTTTTACGAGTAAAGTACATATATGTGTTATAACTGAAATGTTTGCGTTAAATGTATGTCAATTATTACCTTCCATTTTGAAACTGCAAGATTTGCCTTTTAAAAAAGGTCTATTTAAATAAAAATTTTGAACCTCGCCTTTATGGACATGTTATATAAAATATAACTTGGACGCTTGTGTTGCGAGATGTGATGAGACAATTTATTTATTGGTAGATGGTATTGCTATAGTTTCTGCATTTTATGGTAAGGTTACAAAATTCTTTCAAAATTGACGATCGTAAAGGACCTACAGTTAATTAGCACCTAGTACTTGATTAGTTGCACAACTATACTGTACACTATTTCAGATAAATAATTATCCTCATGTGCATAGCTGTGTGTACAGCTGTTTAATCAAAAACCTTCATAAAGTCATGGTATATTGACCAATTATCGGAAAATAATTTCACATAATGGACTTATTTTCCGCCTTCTATGCCGCCGGGCACGGAAAAATCATAGACGATAATTATGATCGATGGCCATCGGCTAAAAATGAACAAGCTTAGCTATATCTAACAATGGTGTTTTATAGATTTTCCTTGAGTTAAGGTTTACTTCACGACAACGTAGTTCTTCATTCGCAGCGGTTTGCGAAACAATCCCGTCTCGCAATTCTCACAAATTCAACACAAGCCAAGGTTGACGAGTTCCTACCACATAGTCCGTTGCATATTACATTGTTGACTATATCCATACATTATTATGATGTGGCGATTTACGATGGAATCGTTTTATGGAGAAACCCTTTACTGATTTTCGGAAGTAACGCTTACATCTGCAGCCTCGTATGTTGTACTAACTATAAGCAGATACGACGATGAATGAGATATTGCGTTATATCGGACATAACTTGAAACTTGCGATCATTACAAAGATGGGTGACAAAGCCTGCCTTGTGGAGACTGCTCCCTATCCTTAAATAGGATCCGAATTGCCGTTGTACTATTATTTTATTTTGTGCCAGAAGTCTATCAATCAGTCTTATCATTTTAGGACATCGGCATTGCCCTCAGTCATTGGATTGAGGAGATTCGATGACTGGATGTGTAAAATTATCATATTTGATCATCTGGTATGAGGTTGGAATTTGACGAAAGACAAACAAAACGGCAAGGATTTAGCTAATAATCAATATCTAGATCGTCGCTGGACCACAGTATATATTTCAGTAGTTGGAATTCCGTAATTATACTGTGGTGTTACGTAGAACTGTTATTTATCCTGTGGTATCTGGTAGGTAATCTGTACCGCTACTGAGAACGGTCGCCAAGGGAAATTGCCGTAATGACCGCGCATTGCAACCAGATTAATGATCGTAGTTTTGTATCGGTAATTTACAACCTATTGTAGTTAGATCTATTATTATAGAGCGCTTCATGAATTAATTGGTCACAAATTATTTCCTGTATTCGAGAGGTTATTATAAATAAAAAACACATTCAAACAAAGCAATGACCCATTGCAAACCATGAGGAATTCTTTATTCTTTTACTTGCTCTTTCACCCGCATCCTGCAGTGTAAATAAAGTGGTAAACTTGAAATTAGGTATCATTATGGACCCTCGTGGGGCACGACAAAGTTGGGAATATTAAAACAGATAAACGAATAAGATCTTTTTTGCAGACTCGTTTGTTAGGTTACACATATTATATACATCTAATATCATTTCTTACTGGCTAAATGAATTGGTTGTAAATTGGAGCTGTTCGACAGTAGAGCATGACCCTGTTGAATCTCAATCATATATCTCTATGACATGCCCGTGTGTTGAATCCTTCTCAATGTGATGACACTATGTTCTTATGCAGAAGAAGCAAAACTACTGAAAAATCTGCCTCATCCTCATGCCCTTTTCCCCCTAAGGTTAGGTAAATATTATAGAATGCCACAAGCTACGATTGTTGCATACTTCTTTGCTTCGACTACATTTCACGCATTAGACAACGACAACGTGACCTATAAGATTACCTTCTGACCTTTTTGGAGGACTTCACAAAAAAGGTTCGGTGTTTGTAGCTATGCCATGTAATTATGCATAGAGACTAGTATTAAAAATTTATCCTTGAGAACATTTCCCATTCTTTGTAACCGGCCTGATATCGTCATACACAATGCACTAACACAAACTAAGTTAGCACTTAGCGCATAGTATACATAAACGCAGTGCTATAAACTGTCTAGTCACTGCAGACCACCCGTGTCTATGAATAGCGGCGCGCTATTGATTATATGAAATCAAAACATTACGTCAGCAGCAACATCGTATCATCTGTGATCAGATCACCTATCTGCGAAATTGTTTGAAGTCTTGTTTGTTTAAACCGCCTGTATGTATGTTCTTTTATGTATCTATCCGCCAAAAACTGTTTTTTTACAATGTTTTAGAAAAGAGGTCTTATTATGAAATGTATTTTTTAATTTTCCAATTTTAGACGATTTTAGTTTTCATGTTTGTGTTGCAATGATCTTTTGATCTGACTAGGTACCATATTCTACATAGTATCAACGTCCTTCGAATCTTCATAATGTACCTAGGAATACTTTAAAGAGAGGATAGAACTAAGGATTTTAGTAGGTATTTTATTTTGGTCGCTAATCATTTTGTAAGACACAATTGAAATGAAATCTGCAATTCTCGATGCAAAGATCCAAGGAAGGAATTGGTCTTAATGCCCGTTTAAACTGTAAAATGTGGCTAATGAAAGCAAACACAATTCAATGGAAATTTCTTGAATTTTTTTATGCATAAGTAAGTCGGTTACAATTGTGCTAATGTATTATTGCCAAAACGACAACTTTAAAAATACGGACGATGAAATTTAATATAACATTTAAACCGTTGAATTTTGAATACTTGTGTTAACGAAAAATGAGTAATACCGCATACAAAAAATCTACCATTATAGTTATTTTTGGAAACTACCAATACAAAAAATATTTTCTTCTTTTCAGATTTATGTCTCACCAAGCGGGGTCCCCAGCCAGGTTACATGTTCCTTTTTGATATGCGCGGAGTGAAATTCGGACATCTCACACGAGTCAGCATATCGTAAGTATTAATTTTATTTTACTGTGAATTATAAACTGTGAATCTATTTTACGTGTCGAAGATTAGGGTGAATAGTTTTTTTTTGCAATAACATTGATTTACTAATACGCATTATAGGTATTATTTATTCGTAAACATCGGGATATTTTTCTACATTTACACGCGCATCGGTTATAGGGTATTGTATAATGTTTAATTATATTGGTCTCTTGCAATGTAATGGATTCACAGTTGCAAAACAATGAAAGAATACAAAGTTTTCAATGTAATTGTTATGATAGTATATTTATTTATATTTTCATAGCTTTCAAAAGGATAGACAAAGGTAAAATACGTGCTAATATCAATGTTGCATCTTTGCTTGAATGTTTCCTAATTAATATCATCATTAAGAATCCCTAAAACGATGTATGTACCTACAACATTATTGATTTTTCGTTCGTAGCAGATATATTATATTAAAATTAAAAGTCATAAGTTCATTCATCAATTTACCGTGTGCATAAATATGATTGTTTTTTTTTGCTGTGTAGCAATCGAACAGTAGGTAGACGCGATGTCCTTCATTAAGGGGTCATCTCTAACGTAATGATGATTGATGACAAATCTTAAATATTTAAAAGTTAATATAGCCACAATAACTTGATGTTATTCTTAAGAAAAAATTAACTCAGGTGGTATTTGGTGAAATTACAAATAATTTTATGTTTCACATTTACAGTAAAATTACGAAAAGTTGCATACGAACTCACATAAACCCATCAACGATCAGGATTATTTTCAAGTGCCTACGATATACATAATTATACTTATTGTATTTGTAATGTCATCTTGTAAATACTTCATGTCGAGAGAACGGTGTCAACCTAATAGTAGTTTCAACATCATGATGTCACATATTCTGTTAATTAGTCTTCAAATAAAATCTAGCTACCAATAAATTATGATTGATCTATTCCTATAATTTCAAATGTTTCCAGGACCCTCCGAAAATTCTTCACATATGTCCAGGAGGCGATGCCAGTACGCATGCGAGCGATACATGTACTCAACACAGAACCAGTTCTAGATAAATTAATGTTGCTCATTAGGCCGTTTATGGATAAGAAGTTCTTTGATATGGTAAGTTTGACCTATTTTTAAAGTCGTGCTAGAAAGTGTTAATTGTGTGAAGAGGCGAAGTGTATTGCCCCTCCAATGAAAAGGGAGGCTCCTCCAACTAGGCGGGTGTTATGCCTGGTGGGCCACGGCCCGAGCAACGGTTGATGTCGGGCGGTTGTTTATCTAAGCAAATTGCTTTGCAAATGTCGCTAGCGCGATTCAGGATTTCGTAGTTCCATGTAGCGTGGTAGATGTCGCTACAATTGCTATTAATGTTGTGATAATTCGATTATGACCTTTGACTTAAAATTAATCCTTTGTTGTATTTTATCTTGAATGCAATGTAACTATCATTTTGAGGTATCAAGGGACGCAAAGTATTATAAGAAATAACTTATCAGGCCAAATAAAAATAATAACTGGTTTTCAAACTTTAGATAATCCATTTTTGTAATTCAGTAACAGAAGAATTTAAATTTTAAACTGGTGTCACTGAACTTTAACATAGTAAATAAACAGTTTTACTTGTTAGTTAAATTGTTAAAGAGTTTACATATCAGAATTTTAATATGTGTTTAAAGTAATAGGGGTAATGTCCATTTTATCGTTTAAATGAGGTCGTTGACTAAAGCAAATCTGCCTCTAAACTTAAATTGTAATAATAAACAGATTCATATAGCTTTTTTGTTGTGAAAAGTTTGCGCTAAAATTAAAATGTGAAAATAGGACTGGAATAAAAATTCTTAGTTTTTTTTTAACTGGTAAAAACCAGGTAAACGTCTTATGTTCATTTATAACGTTTCTTCTATAAATATTATAGAAATCTTATAAATTAATATAACACGTCACTACATAAATAAGGTAGGTACCGTCATAAATAAAAATTAAACTACCTACGAATCATAATAATTCTACTTGTAATGCATGTACCTACACCTATTGTATAATATGTGGTGTTTACGTACACTGTTGGTAATACTTGTTTGACTTTAACATTTGTGTTATAAGTACCTATTCAAACTATTTAGCTAATACATCGTTGATTGACCTTGGTATATTGAAGAAACAATTTTGGCTCTTATATCTGAATTTTTTAGGTACCTACATATTGAAACAGTTTCTTCCACATGATTTTGCCAACACTTAAAATGTTACGTAAAATTGTTGTTACTTCTTGTTATAGGTGTGTGAGGGAACTTAACCTCACAGAGTTAAGTAAAAATATAGACTATTCCTTATATATTTTATACTAAACTTAAAATAACAGGTAGGTACCTAATATAAATTTATTTCACAGTAGGTATATCGTGATAATACCATTCTATAAGAATATAGTTTGTTAAATAAATAATCATTGAAGCATTTACTTTTTATAGTACAGGCTCCAGGTTGGATTCATGTAGGTTCATAGACGTTGAAGTTTCCTTAGCGTTTAGGTCATAGATAAATACGAAATTCTTAGTGATAAGGGAGAAGCTACGTTTACTTAAAATCTAATTAATAAATAAAACTGAAACGAAACTTGCCGTCAAAGTATTACCAGTTAATAAATAATAATACTGGTACCTATAGTTGTCAGAATTTACTCTTATAAGTACATATATTTTAAATTCAACAACCTTGAACGGACACACTGCTGCCAATTACACATAAAAGTAAAAATTTGAATTATTAATATTTGTTAACTTTTGGATATCAATTAATGCGGTATTCGTTTATGTCATTTATTTAACAAAGGTACATATTTTACATAAATATTTACAAAAAATATACCAAGGTAGGTATGTAAGTGCAAAGAAAGAGGTTTCGTAAGTAAAGACTGCCCGGAAGGACCTGGGGGAGGCTTTTATCCCGCAGTGGGACAGATACGGCTAAAAAAGGTCCAGATAAATATAAATTTCGTAGAGATTATAAAGACTGCACTGTGTGACTGTTATTATGCAGTGTTGGTGGATGAATATCATACACAGCACAGTGCATTAAGTCAATTTTTACCGCTTAAATTGAATCTTGTAGTAGTAATGGATTGATTTGAGCCTTGCTTCTAAAATAACATTTCCAATTCAGAGAATCAGTTTCCTACCCGCAAAATTAACGTTAATTTAATAACGTTATAAGTAGGTACCTATATAGCTATCCTATTTTTAAATTATCTTATTTTTAAATTTTCCGACAATAGGTATATTAAAGAAATAGCTAGATATGACAGGTTTGTACACCATGATACATAATTTTATTAACGATGATTATCTAAATCATCGTTAATAAAATTATGTATCATGTTATGTACATACAGTTTTAGAAAAGGCAGATGAAACCAAACAAGATTTATAAAAAAATAACAAACTTTTTAATCACGTGCGTACAATTCCTACCATAATATTTCGAATAACGCTACACGTGGCGAATACAATAATTTCATCCGATTTACCTACAAACAGTATTTATGTATTTACATAAATACATACGTAACTCTCGACATTTTCTCGGTCTTGCTGTAACACGTTAAACCAGTTACGCCGTACCTATTAATTATGCCTCAATATCGATACTCGATAGGCTCGTGGGTCTGTGTCAAGGGAACGGGTTGCATCACTTCCATCGACTATGTAAAGAAATCAGAATCCTTGTTTGTGCGACTCCATTCTTATGACTATGTTACGCAAAAGTATGATTTTAAAAAGGATTATGATTTTTTTTATATTCTAGATGAGTAATGACACTGTATTAAATTTATTCACGTTATACACGTTGCATAATTGACTACCATAAATAAAAATGATGAGGTCAATTTCTATAAGAACGTATTTTTGTTGCTAATATTATTAATTATGGCCGTTCACACAATTGTTACCAATAATTAATTATTATAAGGCTTATCCGTTTCGCAATTGACTACCATAAAAAAAAATATATTTCCAGCTCAAATTCCACAATAAGAACGAAGATTTGGAGAAGTTTTACGACACTGTGGTACCCCGATCAGTCCTACCTCCTGATTACGGCGGTAGCCTTCCTGACACCCAGACGCTACACAAGAAATGCATGCAGCAACTTCAACTCATGGAACCTTACTTCAAGGCTGAGGAGGAACAGAGGATCGCGGCGTTACCTGACAAGAAGCGAGAGAAGGCTATGGAACGGGCTTTCAAGAACTTGGATATAGATTAGGATAGAGAATATCCTGAGCATAAAACTGGTAATATAATGAAAAGTGAAAGGTAAAGGTCTATTTTTAATAAGTATAGTAGTTTCGTTAGTAAAAGGTAGACTGCTTGTTTCCTGATATACTTAAAAGTAGTTTTGAATGTTCTTTTGTGTGTTCGGATTATAGAGGTATTTTACAGATTTAATTTCCATTTTTATTATACTGCCAGTTTTGTTTTTGGCGGAAATTTAAGTAGGTATGGTGTTTAAGTACAAATAAGTACAGATTTGACACTACACAAACTCAAATCCTTGCTTGAGTTCCTTTCTAGAACAGCCTCTGCTCTCGAAATGGTTTTGTATTCAGTACAATTATGTAAGTGAGTTTTACTTCAGTTTTATTTAGACAATAATAAAACGGTAAGTGAAGTTGGTTGGCTTACGAACGTCGTATTTTTTAAGTAGTCTCATTAATTTAGTTTCAAGATTTTAGTAAGATCTTAGGAATGCTACAAATATTGTCAATTATAAATCTATAATTACAATAGATAAGGATTGCGATAGCGTTGATTCGGATATCAGACAATTTCCATACGATAATATAATACATGTTGTGTACATAATAAATTTAATACTTGTTACCACAGTGTATTTCAATTTTAAAATATATTGTGTTGTTTATGTTGCAGAGCAAGAAATATGTTTTAGGTACGATAACCTAGGTATGACTATCTTATTTAAAATAATGTACTCCTCCGTTTTACGTTTCTACTCAGTTTATAGTCCGATTACTGTACCTCGAAATATAAAGCTGAAAGGAGGGAGGAGGGTGGCGTGCAGTTTTTGAACAAACAATCTTTAAGTTTCATTTTTATTTAAATATAAAGCTATAAAATATTAGTGGAGCATGACATAATATTCTGAAAGAGATTGTTAAATGGTTATAAAAGGTTTTTTTGCAAAGAAAATCTTTGATATTATATTCCCATGACAATCGTCGTATAGTATGTCGCACCTAAAGGAGTATATTAGAATATATTGTGTATATTATATAATGGATATATTATAAATTTTCCGATAACTTCAAGAACGAAGTAAGTACTTATCTCTATGGCATCACGCTTAAATACATATAATAAGTTAAATATTCTTCGGTAAAATAAAAATATTTATCATTGTTACTGTGCATCGTATTAACGCAGCTAAAAGATTAGTTTAGGCTAGATTATTGCACGATATTAATAATGACTAGTTATCTCTTGTTAATTAAATGATACGAATGATTATTCAATGTTCTTGAATTTTTTTTCAGGTCTTGACTTGATATTTTTTGATCTGAAAATATATGTACTTATTATTATGCGCTGTAAAATTAATTGAAATTACGTTCTAATGTATGGTTTTATACACATACAGCATCAAAAAGATTAATTAAGAATACCTATATTTGTCAAAAAATAGAAATGACTTAAAAACTCTAGAAACATGTTTCTTCCACGTTTGCCGTGACTAATCATTACCTATTAAAATGTTTTTCGATATCCTATTATGACTGACACTAATTTATTTGCACTTCATTACATATATGATAATGTACTAAAAAAAAAACAAAATAATTGTTTTTGCAATCTTAACTTGTCGCTTTGTCTATGTTCAGCATATCCCAATTTAGTTCGTAGTTAAATATAAAATGGTATGTATGAAATTACTCTGTATTTATTACTTTTTGTAAATAAAATACTTAGTGCTTACCTAGGTACCTTAGTATTTTAGAAACGATGTCTGGGTTTTATTTATTCAATTATATCACTCGATCATAATGTAAAATGGTAATGAACTGGGTTCATGTTCATTGAAAGGTTAATCAATTATATTATGAACACTACGAATTGAAAGCTTTTACTGGTAAAGGTACTTATTTGTTAAATGATATGTAACATTGTTATAGATAATATCAAAAAAGATTGAAAAGACAGCTTTATTTTATCTTAGATATTGTAAAGTTTAACGTTGGTAACAATGTGTCAAGTATTTTTTTAATGAGCTGAGATGACAAAAAATATATTGGACTTGTCTCGTAAAAATACATAATTATGTTACCTACCTATTACTAAACAAGTCGTCTTGTAGTCATGTAAGGTGGCGGTAATTATATGTATAGGTACATAAGGTTTTTTATTTATGTTATATGCACAGTAGTTTAGTTGAAAATTCCTCATAATTCCTTATAAAAGTTGTGATATGCTTGTGTTATTGAAAAACTGTTATGTTGATTCCAAGTCAGAAATTGTGATTTAAACTAGAAATATATTTTTATGCAATAATGTGTTTTTTATTGAAATACTTAATTTAATTAACTAAATTACGTACGACCATTTCGTTTCGACGTGACTTTAGTAAACAGGTAAATAAGGTGAGGTTTATTACCTACGTGTCACCGTTTTAGACTATCCCCAAAAACCTATATTTTTTGGTACAGAAATCGATTTATAAATCGCGTGCTCAACGAAAAAATAAATACAAGTGATATGTCGCTACACCCTTCCCCCTTTTGAGCGTCACGTGATTATAGGCCGACCCCTAAGATGAATTCGTAAAAATAAATTAAATAAGTAAAATTAAATTAAAAAAGCTGACTGGAAAGAAAAAGCAAGATGTCAGGACAGTCCCGACTGTTTTTTAACCAACTTCAAAAAAGGAGGAGGTTTTCAATTCGAATGTACTTATTTTTTTTTATGTTTGTTACCAGAACTTTCGACCGGGTGAATCGATTTTGATGATTATTTTTTTATTTGAAAGCTGGTGCTTCCCGTGTAGTCCCATTTTGGGCCAGTTCTGAAAATGGCATCCATGAGATATTCATTTAAGTAAGCTTATTTTTACTTGAAGTCGGTTTTCTTTTCCTAAAAAGTTATTTTCTTTTGAAAACCGACGGTTTTCTATATTTCTCTTTTTATTTTACATATTTTGATAATTATTTTTCAGCGGCTTAACCGAAGAATTTTATCACGGCTTTATTATAGGTTTGGAAAATTTCAGTGAGAATACTTAGTTGCTCACCAACTTTAAATCGTTACAGATCCTAAATAAATTTGTCATTCGAAATGAAAAATGATAAGATAAATCTAACAATATATGATACCAATGATATATTATATTATCCTACGTATCATAGTTGGTCAACTTTCAACATTTCTTTTTCACAATAAGGCATATAATCAATTTTGATTTCTGGCATAACTTTTTAATAAAATGACACGCAATATTATGACAAATCGATTGACTAAGAATCATCAGCATCGGCCCATGCGTTTGGTCTCAAAGGAAATACCGCAAAGGAACAAACATACATACATAAATAGGCTGATAAACATATTACGCGTCGCGCAGTCGGGTAAAATTATAAATGAATTAACTTTAATCAACTGGTGCCATCTTCGCAGAACAACAAAACTACGGAATGGTAGAAATTTTTTTATGAAGTGGCAACTGGAATGGAGCTGTCAAGGAATAACGGTTGCTAAACACCTGCCGGTTTTTTTGTTTACAATCGTCGAACGGAAAATTTAGAAAGTTATAAATGAAAGTAATTGTTTTGTAACAAAAGTATTAATTTAAATTGAAGTTAATTGTGTATTGTGCGTGCCTATATTTGTGATTTTGATGTGGTGGTGCTCTTCATCGGATAATACAGGGTATGAATTTAACTCTTCGATGTCACTTAGAAACATTTAGAGGAACATCTCTGAAGAATTCATGTCAAAAGACAGGTCTATAGATGGTCCTGTACTTGTGTTGATGATAATTATACTAACCTAACGTACACAATTTCATAAATAATCTTTATACTTGTACATACATTTATAAGTACCAACAAGTTTTTACAGTGCGATAATTCTGTTTCTGTTCGTTAATATTCATCTTAGAGAATATATCTAGGTACTTTTAGATTTATAATCAATTTGATTAATTTATTTTATTAAATTTCAGATTGCAATGGATTTGGTAGACAACAATCAATTTGAAGTAAAACCTTCTCAGAACAAGAGGAAGATTGCAGCACCCTGCCCTAACGCCTACCTTAATCCAGCATTGGATCTTCTTGTTAATGAGGATCCTATGTGTAATACTGCTATGGAGATAGTACCAGTTAAGAAGAGGAAGAGGACCAGAAGCTGTGGGGACATCGCTAGTTTTGACAATTCTGCGTTAGACTTAGGCGTAAAAAAGGCAGTGGTCAATGAATTACTGGCCCGAGAACTTGAAAATGTACGGAAGAATGTCAGGAATAATACCGATGATGAATCTTGTGTAGACAGCGAACCAATCTATGCCAATTTAACTGAAGTTGCTCAGAATAATTCTATTCAGAGTACAGCCACACAGAATATTAATACACAAACTACACAGAATAATGAATTCATGGATGTGTCAGTTTTAAATGAAGACATGGATTCTGGTATATCAGTGTTAGAACAAAAATCTTTAAGCACTATGACAAATGATGATGTTAAAGTCTTTTCTCCCATAACAAATATACAAACAAATGTCACAAACCAAGTGTTTGTCAATAATTCAAGCAACTTGAATCTCAGTTTTATAGACAGACTTGCATTAGATTCACCAAATCTATCCAACCAATCTTTATTCTATGATGATGATTTGAATGAAAGCAATATCATGGAAATTAAAACTATTACGATTATAACCAAAAAGAAAAGGATTAATACTAAGAATACCAATCCTTTCTTAAATACAAATATAGCTAATACAGTTCCTACTGATGTGTCTTGCCAAAATCCATTTTTGAACTTAGACGTTACTAAACCGGAGTTAGAATATAGTGAAGAAGTTTTGAATAGGCCTGCAACAGTTCCAAATCAGGCTGACAAAGTGCTGGAGCCCCGACGGTTATTCGGAGATACAAATAGCACAATATCAACTGTAAATGAATCTTTTGACGGTCAACATGAATATGAAAACATAGATAACTACAGATCTGAGAGTCCTCTCTATGAAAATATTGATGAAGCCAATGAAATCAACAAGCAAAGTAGAATATTAGGGCATGATGTTTCACATTTTAGTGCTGTAGACATCATAAATCTTAATAGGAATGCACATCAAGATTCTTCTAATGATTCTAGTGACACCAGGAAAGCAAAGAACTCATTCTTGAAGGTTGGTAACAAATTATCCAAAAAAGTTTTCAAGTCTTTGAAAAAGACTTTTAAAGGAGAGAAAACTGAGAATAATATAACATTAAATCCCTATGAAGTACCAAGAAAACTACCTAAACATAAAACAACACCTAAAGACTCTGGAATAGAGAACCCAGCACTAAACTTGGACAATTCAGATGAAATTGAGATTGAGGAAATTGAAGGGCATGAATATGAAACTGTAAAAACATTAAGAAATACTCATCTTAATATGAATATCACTCCTCTGAAAGAAAGAAGCGAAAATGCTGATGTGTCTCACAATAAAACAAACACACCAGGCAAAAAGGTTCGCTTTGATTCTACTCTGAATCAGGAAAAAATAATTACAGGGAATAGTTTTGACTATGACATTCAAAGTCCAGGGTTTGACGCTAAAATAGATAAATATCATGATGAATTGGAAAACTGTATAAATGAAAGGAAGTTTTTGCAGCAGAATATGTAAAAATGTACAACAATCTATATTTGTGTATGATGTGTAGAGATGGAATAATTAATTTTCTAGAATTGAGTTACTATTTGCATCTTATATGGTCAATTATTCACAGACTGATGATATAGGGTCCAGCTTCCTATCACACAGACATGAGTTTTTTTGACAACAGTTTTTTTTTAAAATTTTATTTAAGTATAGTATATGTAATTAACTAGCCCCGTTAGTCTAGTGGTCCTAACCACGACTGCTGCGCTAGAGGTCTATCTAGAGTTCGTTTCCCAGGTCGAGCATTGTTATTGGGTTTTTCTATGAAATTCTCAGTAGCTGGTCTGAGTTTTGATTTGTGTACTGTTAATGGTAATAGGCTCGCCCCCTATTACATGGGAACTAATTATACCAGTGAACTGTGGGTGTACATTGGTATACCTCTGCCTAACCCTTCGGGGAATACAGGCGTGATGGATATGTTTATTTTAAGTAACATTTAAGCACAACATGGATTGGGGACTTTAATCTATAATTTCCTGAAAATTTATTAAGAACTTGATTATAGAAAACTAGGTGGAATTGTTGTGGGTTGTACAATTTTTTTACTATTTATCGTTAGTTAATTAAGTTTATTAATTAAGAGTATTTTTCCTATTTCATCCAAAGCATAATAATTCCAAAGTGATAGCCTGCATGTTTGTTTTAGGTACTTATTTGTTTGTATATTAGATTTGGGTCCAAGGAGTCCACTTGGAATGAGGATAACGAGGTAAAAGGTCTTTCTTTTACTTCTATGAAATATTAATTATATTTTTTATAGAAATTCTGTGATGATGTACCACCATAGTCTGGAATAAGATTAAGTTATACTAATTGTACTTACATTTTGACATATTGAGGCTTTTTTTACTTAATTATTTTATTTATTATCTATTTATTCTTAAGTTAAATTAAACTTTTGGCTATAATTTATACCTATTTTTGTAGGAAAACCAAAATCTTGCCAAATAAAACTCATTCTTTTTTGGAAATTTTATATTTTTATTAAGAGTATTTTGCAGTACTCTAAAATATCTGCTTTACTTATACACAAATGAATATTTAGAAATAGCCAATCATTCAATTTGTGTTTGTTTAGGTATTTCTTTTACATTACAAGTAAATATATATTGATTTACAAAAAAATAAAATATTAATATACTTATCCATTGTCTCGTACAGTTCATAGAACAAACTTTGTTTAGTTTGGTGTAGTGTAAAAATGTTCCAAATATTAATATTATTAAACTTTTGATAATTGCGCAGAAATTCGGTCAAATCAGCTATCTACTGTGAGGCGGGTGTCTTATTAGCCTAAATGTTGCAAGCGTGGCTGTTGACTGTGAGGTCCTAAGTTCCATTCCTAGGCCGAGCAGTGTTAAAAGTTTTTCTATGAAATTCTCAAAGGCAGTTGCGAACTATGGGCCGATATTAATACAACTCTCTCTAACCCTTTGGGTACTACAAGCGAGATGTAATGTTATAACCAGGGTAGGTACTTACCCTGCATTATTTTTGAAAGGCTGTCGATAGCTTTTACAGGTTACTTAAATTAATCAGGTGAGTGAAATTGCCGACGTCTATCTAAAGGAATCCAGTCCCTTTGATCATCAGCAAATTAGCGTCGTTTAGAAATTGCTTCCACAAGGTTACGTTTCCATAAATTCCAAGCGTGGGGCGTTCTTATATGGCACCATTATCTACTACATCTTCCTCCAACAAAATAATCGCTGTAAACTCCAACTCCAACAAAATAATCGCTGTAAACTTCAACTCCAGCAAAATAATCACTGTAAACTTCAACTCCAACAAAATAATCAATAATCGCACTCAGTGAGCAAAATTATTGGTTTTAACTTATTATTTTAACACAGCATTTAATAACATTATGACATTATTCCTCTAGGGGAACGGCAGAGGTGTGCTGCTGTACGGCTGTTTCTATAGGTTCTGGTGCCATGTAAAAGGGGTTGTAATTGGCATTCGAACATGCATCCAAACTGCTACTGAGAATTTCACAGAAAATCTCGAATCTCGATTAGTCGTTATTGGCATATTTCTGAGATAGGGCCGATTTGTAAAATGCACCAGTGTTCCACGTCAACATTAGTTAGTAAGTAGTACAGTCAGCAACAAAAGTCGCTGAATACGATTAAATTTTTAAAACGCTTTAACATTTTTTATTATCTAGAAGTTACTAACCCGAGAAGATAACACGACTTCTTTGTACTTATATGTATAAGATAATAAAAAGCTTTACCTTATTTAGAATTTAATTAAAAGTTTTGGTGTAGTGATGTTTTCAAAATTTGGTTGTGTTTAGCGAATTTCGTTGGTGACCTTATCTACCTATTGCATTTTATTGTCTTTACAAATCAATTTTCTTTCTTTCTTTCAATAACATTACATTACATATACATTATATTACATTTTATTCAACTATATTTTCCTCCATCATTTGTGCACCTACTATCTTGCTTTGTTTCTGCATCACCTTGTTGACTGGGAGAGAATGCCTACTGGCATTAAGTCCGCCTTTGTACAGCAACTTTTGTTTTGTGCATGAAGTATTATTAAATAAATAAAATAAACATTGCTAGACACAGTAATACAACCTAGGATATAGCATAGCATTTATAGCATAGGATATAGCATATATACAACATAGCAGTCACGCTTGTGACCACTAGACTAATGCGTCAGTTATCTTTAACTGCAGATGAAAATAATGGTAGTTGAGTTATTATTGTGAGAAGAAAAGACTTAAGAATACCTACCTACCTACATTGCGGGTCTTTTCCTACGCGTACACATAAACAGCGAAGTCGTAAACATTTTTTTTATACCTATTGTATTCCTCCAAACGGTTACTATAGGTACCAAGTACCAATTGTGTGCGCATCATTGCACCGTGCATGCGTCTGCGCTTCATTGGATAATCGCTGCAACGTGGGTCTATATTCGTACCTCTAATAAGGTAATGTGGGGTCCATTAACTAAACTGTTTTTGTGTCGCCAGTGGGCTAATCGTCAGACTTAACTAGAACTAGTAGTAAGTAATCAGGTTTCCAAGGTAGGCTTAATTATGTCAGAACCTCGTGCGTACGCCGGAGGCCAGAGTTCTGTCAGATTCCCAACTTTTTTGACATGGCTTTGAAATTTTGCGAATGACATATTTCACCAACTCTGAGAAATTCCCGTTAATTTTCTCGGCAGTTAATTTCATACAAATTCTGTTTCATTTATGAATTTATTCGGGGAATAGCGGCTACTGAAACTTGTGAAATATGCCATACGAAGTTTAAGTAAGAATCATCGATAAAAAATAAGTAGATAAGTAGATACATACGTAGGTTCCAATTTGATAGACTGTCTAGGGAACTTCCCCAGTCAGTCTATCAAAGACTACTATAGTATATTGGCAACAGTCTATCAAATTGGTACCTACTACTTAACTACCTACTATTCTACTAATTTATTTTGGGAGTAGGTAGATCCATCCAGATAAGTTTATATTGCAAATCGAAAGTCGATCAGTCGCATGGAATAATTATTTATGTACCTACAAATTTATGTATGGATCTGTAATTGCACCTTCGATACAGAGGGTCTACTCCCTATCTCCGTCAACGAAGTTACGAGCCGTTTGAAAGTTCTCCGAAACTTCGGGAGTCCGATAAAACAAGTGTCAAATTAAATTTTTCGAACGGGTAAAAACACATCGAGAGTCGGGACAACTGTCAAATTGTGTTGTCATTCATTCTTAGTTCGGGCCCCGAACGAATCATCTGTCCGTAGGTGATAAGGAGCAGGAAACGCCCGTAACGAAGGTCGAAACTACGGACTTCGTGCTTAGGGAGTAGACCCCCTGAACAAAAATAACGTAGATACTCGTAGCGTGGAGCAGATTTATTAAAAAAATGTTAGTTCGAAAAGTTCAGTATGGTTGTAATTTTGTCGAGTTCACGAGATTGTTCGAGAAAAATTAATGCAAGATCGAGTTACTCGTACATAATCGCAGTTGGTCATCGTTTTAACGCTCACTTTGTTACGTTTCTAAGTAATAGTAAAAACAGTGTATTTGTTAAAAATTCCTCGTTAGTAGTTTAGTCTTACGCGCGACTGCTACACTAGAGGCCCTGGGTTCGATTCCCAGGTCGAGCATTGGGTATTTCTCACAGGTTAAATTTGCATCCGGTTAATGGCAATATCTGCCTCTCCTCTGCCTAATTTTCGGGGGCTACAGGCGTAGTACCTATGTTTGCTGGAGTGCGGTATAAAATTGGAGAAACACTGTGATTTCAGTTATTTAGAAGCCATCACAACTCTCCATCTTCACTCACAATTTGATTGAATTACACGCCAACAGTAAAGTCAAAACAAACATGTCACTTTTAAAGATTCGGTGTAAAAACCTAGCGTCAATATTCTTTTATTGAACGCAATTGAAATATACAAAATTCATGGTCAAGTATCAAATCTTAATAGTAATACATACCTAACATCAATGTGAGCAATGAAGAATTATTGAAGTGACACTATTGACTTCTAAGCTTGTGCACTTGAAATAATTAACCTTTGTCATCAACAGAGTACACTGTTATTAAAAACTAATGACCTGCCCCGGTTTTGCACGGGTGCAATGTACTACTTAATAATATGCTTAGATTACCTATACATAAATATTATAGCCTATGACACTCACAAATAATGTGTATTTCTATTGGTAAAATAATTTTCTAAATAGGTTCAGTACCTAGATCCAGAGATCCTCCATCACCGGGTGGCGGAGAATCCTCATGGATCCTCCGCCACACGGGGAGGTGGCAGGGTATGTTGGACAAGTACCGACTAAAAACCGCACTTGCCTTCAACTGCCCTATAGGTAGTCATGGCCATGGGATCCGCGAAATTCGCCACGACCATGACAGGCTGTTGTCCAGCTGTCGCCGGACCCCATCAATTAGCGAGGCCTTTCCTCGCATTGCACTTAAAGGCACGCGTGTTCACCACAAGGGTGCCGCGTACTGGGGCCATAGAGATTACCTCCTACAACCTCACAAACTTGAATTCTTAATGTATACCTAGATTATATAATCAAAAATCATACTCTGCATAACACAGGCTAAGTAGACTATCTTCTTCTTTAATTTAAGAACTTATCTCTCGTGGTGGAGGTATCGCCAGTGTCTCTAAATATTCTGCCTCCTGTTTGATCGATTACGACTTTTCCTTTACCTACTTGTTCTGTAAAACTTCGTCAGTCTTGCCCGCCCTCGCTTTGCTTTAATTTTTCCTTCTAGAATTTTCCTATAAAGTTGTCGTATCATACCTTTTAAGTAGTTAATCATCTATGTTATATGCTCTATGCTCGAGAAGTGCCCAAGTCTTAACTTTGTTTACACATTAAAACTTAATTAGTTTATAGGTTCTTAGGTATAATATACACTAACCGTGGATTCCAATAACTATCTATAGAATAGGTGTCAAACGACAGCGCATGGCTCATTATTTTAACAATAATCTTTCATGTTTTTCATATTGATCTCATTTTATCAGACTGAAGGTTCCTATAACGATGATGTATAGAGTTACGTACCTACTCTGTACGCTAACATTTTCTAAACATTTTAAGATATCGCTACAACAAGACAGTAAAGTTAATACTTTTTGCTACAATTTGTGGCTTACAATACCTATAATATGACGACGACGAATACGGAGATACCTACTACCACACTTCAATAACATCTTGTCTGCTGCAATATTGCCGCATTGGCCGGTGAAGCGCAATGCACACACAATGTACCAAATATTGCATTTGCAGTTTTCCTATCAGAGTTTAATTTTGAAGACTTCATGCCTTAAAAGCGGGAAGGTTAAATATTAAAGCCTGTGTATTGAAAAGATGTAGACATAGGTAAATATTTCTTTAATTTTAAAGGTCGTACAAGTAAGTTGGAGTCAATACAAGAAGAAGAATTTTAGCGACATCAACTACTTATTCCGAAACAATTTTGATATGTTGGTGAATGGAGATATTCTTCACGAGGCTGATGAACAAGACAGTAGAGAAAGGAATAGAGCCAGTTAGTCAGAATGATAATAATCGCATCAGTAGCTATACTTAGACTGTAAAACCCAAGTACTGTACTGAGAAAACCCAATCAGACCCAATATAGAAAGTTTGTAGACTGAGAATTTCCGTCGGTTAATACCTCGTCAGTTGATGAATCAAATAACTACTCAATTCCTTGTCCAGTAGATAAATCTTCAACTCAATAAACATTAGCTTTACCTTTTTATAGCATGTATTATAATTATGTTTGTGGGATAAAAATAAACAGTAATTATCTAGTTGACCGTGCGTATTTGCCGATCACACAATGTCGGGCACTCCAATCAACTGAACAAATATTTCATTATTGCGGAGATCCGGGCGTTCGTTCTGGGAACTGTGTTTTGCGCCTCTGTGTAGACTAGGCAGATGCTAAAGGCACTAAAATAAAGTGAGAGCTCGCTTACTTATGTGGAATGAGTATGTAGATATCAACACATCCGACCGGCAAATTGGAAGGGAATTCAACTAACACCATTCCGCTTTACTTGATGCGCCGCGTTTCATTTGTTCCATAGCTCCAACTAGTTACATACCGTTTAGGATTATATATTTATAGGTTTAGGGTTTAAGGTTTATACCTACTGCCTTTGATTATATACTTGTCTAGATGCCACATTGACACGTACAGAACGGCCCAAATAAAGTCTACTAAAATTAGACTCTCTTCTCACTTACGTCAGTGTCATTTGGATCACTTCAGGGTGTGGAGTTCTCGAAAAATAATTAATTATGTCGGTATGTGCTGTCAAATTGTGTCGCAATTATGTGGGAAAACCGTATAATTACACTAAGATCACATTACATCGGTAAGTTTTGTTATTTAACCTCTATGATTTTATGAAAACATGATTTTTCAATTCGTAAATTTGTAGGTTCGACAGAGTAGCCGGTGTTGTCAATTTATTACAAGGGAGATTTGGCGAAACTATGGGAGATAAAATGCAAATATCAGTCATCATTCATCATCATCAGTCACCAGAGAAAATTTTATTATTTTAATAATTACCTACATAATTTATTTGATCACTAAATGATAACTTGCCTTCACAAAATAAATGAAGTCATTCACTAAATAGTATTTTTGTTAGTTCTTTCTAATATTTTGGGTTTCAGATTTCTTAAGACTGGAGAGACATTATACAGCGGACACGAAATGAAATATAAAAAAAAAAACTATTTCGAAAACAAATACAAAGAGATGGATTTTGATCTATAAATTGCTGTATATATTTTTTCATTGTATTTTTTGTTTTTATTAAAATAAATAAAACACTAATCTATAAAATAATTACTTTATTCAGCCTATTTCGTTTAACTGTCATCCCATTAAATAATGGAGAAAAGGTAAGTTAATAATTTGGAGCAGGCATCCCTAAACACGCACACCTTGACAGTTTGACTACAATAAGTACACAAGCGGTACTCACACATATCACGCAATTTGGCCCCAGTTTTCGCGTGTCGTTTGTTTGCATTGCTCCATCTAGACAAGTATATAATCAAAGCCTACTGCATACTACAAATCCTGAGCACAAACCTTTTTTATAATTTTATTCTAGATTGAACGTTAGTTTGCCTACGGTCTTCGATGGAGCGCCTGATGCAGTACCTAAGCAGTAATTTGTGATCAGAATGATCGGCCAATTTCAAAATTAAATGTAGACAAAACTCAACATTCCACGATTCTAAATAATTCTGAAACCCTGAGCCTATATCTTCCTTCTCATATTCGTACATTAAGTACTGGGTTTTTTTAAATAAAATAATTCTTTAATTAACGTATACTCCGGTAACAATGTTACCTACAAAGGACGAGCCTTTAAATACATACAATCACGCCTGTATTCCCCGAAGCATTAGGCAGAGGTGTAATAATTGTATACCCACAGTTCGCCGGTATGTTTAGGTCTCATGCAATAGGGGCAAGTCTGTTGCCATAGACCCTCCGAGCTGTTATTGAGAATTTCACCGAAAAATCCGCTAACAACGCTCGACCTGGGACTCAAATTCAGGACTTCTAGCGTAGCAGTCGCACTTACGATGACTATGCTAACATTATTCATTATATCTGTGGTGTAATAAAACCAGGTTAACTTATCGCCCAGGATCTATCTTACATTGTTAACCATATAACTTTGTTTATGTACAACAAACAAGCATGCACCTCGTAAAATCTCAACAAAAACAATGTTGTTTATACACTACATATCTAAGAGACTTACGCAAAGAGATAACCAGTGTACCTACCCAAGAAGCGTAAGTAGGTTATAATAAAATATTGATTTAATTAACATCGTCAATAATTAATATAAATAACAATAAAGAGAATACTTACTTTAAGATGCTGTGTTGTGTTCCTTATGGTGTGCAAGGTTGCCAGTGCTCCGCGAGGAAACGTTGTGTTGGCAGTGGGGGGACTTTGACCCTTATACTGCCAAGCCAACTATTCCTCTTTCGTTTTACAGGGTCGGCAACGCGCAAGTGATACCCCTGGTGTTACAAGCGACTATAGGCTGCCGCTTACCATCAGGTGGGCCGTATGTTTGTTTGCCACCTTAGTGGTATACAAAAATAAATAAAACGTAAATAGACGACACCTCAGTTCGACAGATCAGTATTTGATTATGGTGATATAATTCTACATTAGACTTGTTAGTCGGGCTACGGAAGAAGGATATCTATACCTACTGATAATATCGGACGGGTGGTGGTCGGGTCAAAGTCCGATCCTGCGACTTTCCCTATTCATTTTATGTAGCTATATTTAAAAAGGAGCTCATCTAGCCTATGCAACCTGAATCGATGCCGTAAGTTATGCTTAATTCAAAATTTCAGATTATCTTGATTTAAAAAGCGAATGTGTAATTAATTATGTCATTTCCAACCAGCCATTACTGGAACGCGATCTAGAAAAGTTTTGAATTCGTATACATTTTTCTCTATCCTATATTAAAAAGTGGTAGTCGAGGTATCTGCCCATCACCTAATTTTATCGTTGCCAAAGAAATCAATATCTTACGTAGGCGTACGTCGGGGTTATAAGTTCATGACCTGAAGGCATACTCGTAGAGTTGAGTAACGCGGTGATAAAATGTGATAATCGACATTTTATGAGATGTTGACCGCACGAGGTGACGAAAATAACTGCGTATTTGTTCCGGGGTGAAAAGTCGTGTATGACGTCACGACCGTATTTTCAAATAGTTCAGTCATGCTAAGAAAGAGGAAGTAATCGTAGCTTTTTCCCAATATTTTTTACTTTCTTGCATTCTTTTTTTAAAAGACAGATCCCGCATTAGGGAACAAGCCTTGTAGCGCGGGGGAATTTACAAATTTACATCCAGATAAATATCTGTGGATCACACAAAGATTTATCTCGGGTGACAATCGAACCCACAACATCCGGTGCAGTACTGATACTGATTGTCAGGCTTTTCAGGGTTCTGACTAACATTAACGTTATGTGTTCGTCAGACAAACGAGAGCGACGACGGCATTAAAGTAAGCCTATTGGGAGCTGCTGCTAGCTGTAAATGGAAACTTCCGGTTGTCAGTAAGAAGGTTTTTAAAACCCAACTCCACTGAATCGTCCTGGGAATGAAGCCTAAAAAAACATTACCTAAACACCCGCTTGCAATCACAACACTAGACCAGTGTGGCAGTGTGAAAAATAAAAAAGTTTATTTAAAAAAATAATAGTAAGTACAGTTCACTAACTTTATTTGCATGCACATCTATACTAACGTAGGCATGACAAATTAATAAGTTTCATTCATTCATTTGATAGGTTTCATTTTGTAAATTGGACATTTTTCTGGTTTGATGTTTCGAGTCGAGGCAGCTTTCTTGTTATTTATAGGGCTGTCTTTTGATAGATTTATAGCCCTTAAGTATTATATCCTGGCTAATTTTGGAAGCAGGTAAAAGCGGCAAGGTGAGTTTTTTTTTTATATGAGATAGATTAGCGTTTGACCACAATCTCACCTGATGGTAAGTGACGATGTATACCACCTTTTTTACAATTAAAAGTTTTACTTGTAGATATTGTAAAATGATTTTTCCTTATACCTATTGTAACGAGAGCTTTGTATTTGTGTCAATAAACTTATTATTATTCTAACTCTAGCAGGAACAAATAAAAACTTATCAAAATGAAGAAGACGACGTGAGCATGAGAAATTGGTAAAAGTTTCTAGATAGACCTACGGACGTTGGCAATATTTTCTTAAAAATATTTGGACTCAATTTGATTTTTTTCTCTGTCAATACCAGTTCTATTCTACCAGTTCTATCATCTATGAGAATTTTTCGCACTATGTATAAAAATGCGTTTTGACATGGTTTCTTTCACAAGTAATGTTAAATAATGACTTTGACCTGCCACAATTAAAAAAAAATTTACACAGACGACAAGATTAAACGTCTGATGTCTGTATACACAACGGAAATGAAAAACAGTCAATCAGCTGCCAGTTTCACCGTAGACGCTGCAAAATTAATCGCGGAAATTAATAGGTCCGCTTTTGAAGATACATTTAATAAATGAAAATCCCATTAAACGGTTATCTGAAAAGTTAGTAAGTACTTTATTCATTTTAATTTAACAGACTAGTAATCCAAAACTGTTATAATTCAAACACAAAATTAAAGAAATATAAAATAAACTATCTACCTATATTAAACAATTAGAAACCACTTTTTTTAATTAAGAAATGCATATAAGTATACATTTACTTAAGTATTTGATATGGTTTATCATAAAAGATATAGATTTAAGTGCTAAGTGAGCAATGAGTTAAGGAGTGAGATCGGTTTGACAGGTTTTTAATAAAAAAAATGGGATATCTGAATATACTTAAGTAGGTACGTTTTGGTCCTGATGTCTATGGTGTCCTTGTGTGGATAATAGCTACACAGTTTACCCTAATTCATTAATGATTTGAGACACGTAAAAATAATCGAAATTGTAATATAGGCAACTTTAAAAAAGAAATAGCGCCATAATTTTAACCCGGACGTATTGAATCGTTTACAGCATTCTATGGTCTACCTGTCACCCCTGAACATTTTATTTGTTTTCTTAATTTCGTTTTGTTACTTTCGTAGCTGCAAAAATCATCACACTGTGCATTAAAAAAAAAACAATTTCACACTTTATTAAAAACTTGCAGTTTCGTCAAGCGCAGTTGTTCTTATCGGCCATGTTAACAAGCAACCCTGGAATAAATCATGATGCACTGTGAGTACATTTAAATATTTATACAGAGATTAACAGTATCTAGTGGAGTCACGAACAAAGACGTTTGCTAATTTGAACGAGTGAAATAATTAATTCTAGGTACCTAATTAATGTTAACAACATCCTACAAGAACTTGCACGTTATAATAAATTGAACTCTCTTTCTGTCAGGTGAGTTTGATAATGACAGATATATTTTTTCTTGCTACTGATTCCTATATATACTTCCAATCAGTAATTTTGGTTTTAAAAATCGAATAAAAAATTTAGTTGATAATACTAAGTATCCGTAGCAGACTCAGTCAGATTCGGAAGCAGAATAGTGCATTGGAAGATCTTCTGGAATCAATTAAAATTTTATACCTTGACAATAGTCGAAATAAGCTTGTTCTCACTTGTTATTTTATTTTACTCACATTAGTTAGTAACTTTAAGTGAAAACTTGTAATTGGTTAAGTGTGATTAAGCTATGGATATCTAGTTTTGAATTACTTAGCTCTAAGTTTTCCAAGCAATAAATTAATTAAATTTATAATATTCATCATTTATTATTATTACTAATTTAAAGTGGTATTTTTACTTTCGAGATAATTAATATTGAATTGTACCTATAATTATACTTATTATAATTATTTTAAAGCCCATGATTTATTCGTAAAGTTAAAACATACCATAAAATCGTTCATACATTTCCACGCTACAAACAAATGCGCTTGCATCACAAAGGATAATAATAGGCTGAATATTTAACTTGAGAGTGAGATCGACCCCCCTACTGACCCCATTAGAAGGGTCGACAACCGCGGGGTCAGCCTGCTCAGTATAATAACCCCCTATACATTTACCATGACGGGTTAGGCCGTTTGCAGAGGAAGATACTTGATACGAATTGCTAATTTATGACGTAAGAACTAGGAACATGTAGGAATTCCTGCAATCTTTATTAATTCCCAAATTTAAGAACAAGCAGATGAGCTATTTGTGTAGCTTTGCGAGCGCGATACGTCGTGTTCACCTATCTTTTGAAAATCGAGTTGTCGACGGACTCAATCGGTGTACAGAAAAACCTAAATTGGTTTATGTTTACACTGTGCCTTTTTAATATAATGTAAATTAATTTGTGTTGATAATAAATAAATAATAATAATATTACGTCCAGACGTAAGACTCTGAGCTTAAGTTTGCAGATGATGATTTATAGATAAGGTGGTAGGATCTGATCTTGCAGAGTTCGTCTGGGGCTGTACTATGTGTGTTTTTTTAATACCACTAATAATACAATTGTTAAACAAGCATACAACCCACTTGATAGTAAGCGGTTACCGTAGCCTATAGACGCTTGTAGCACCAGGGGTATCACTCAGGTCATCTTGAGACCTCGGTTGTTAAGTTTCATGTGCCCATTAATATCAATTTTTGTTTGCCATCTTATCTCAATAAAAAACAACTGTTGTATATTAAAGAGTAGGTAAATGTTCTACACTGTACCAATGCGATTGCGCGGCGCCGCGCCGCCCGCGCACTGCCCCTCCATGTACCTACGACGAATAAACGTTAGTGCGTCTCTAGCCAGCGCTTGTTTTACTTGTCTGTCCCCGTGTACGCATACCTAACAACAACACTGTGTATAATTTAGGTAGTTATAAACTCGTCATTATAATAATCATTAATCCATACGGTCCCACCGCTGAGCACGGGTCTCCTCTCAGAATGATAGGGATTAGGCTATAGTCCACCACGCTGCCCTATTGCGGGTTGGCAGATTTCACACGCCGTCAGTAAGGCTAAGTTTCTTTTCTAAGGGATTAATTAATTAATAATACTCACATGGTTTCGAAAAGTCAGAAGACACTTCTGACTTTTCGAAACCATGTGCCTTGGATTCGGGACCTTTGACTTGGCAGTCCAATGGTCATAGCACTAGGCTATCCCTGCTTCGTCATTATACCTAATACTAGCTACGTATTATGTACTACAACCTGGATACTGTACTTTCCTAACATGACAGAAATATTAGAGCCACTAAATATTCATTTATCATAATATAAGGAATAGCCCTATGAACTGCAGCACACTCAATCATCCCCTCAATGGTGTGATGGTGGTATATTAAATTAAGTATTAACCATTGGTACGTAAAGAAGAAAAAAACTCATTAAACCGTGAATTTGGTAAGTCTACAAGACAAACTAATTTATTTATTTATTTACTTCAGTTAAAACGGTACAGAACAATTACAATAATGTATACTAAATTATGCGAAATACACAATTATATATTCTTCTCACAAAAATGCAGACACTCCGATAGTTTATACGTCCATCCATCCGTAAACAAGTCACAATCAGGATTGGCGCACAGGGGGCTTAGACAAGTGGCAATCTGACAATCGAATCGACGAACGAATAGAAACAAAATGTATGGGAATGACATCTATGATCGCCCGATTTGTCGAAAGCTTATGTCATTTCCATACTTTTTGTTTCTATTCGTTCGTCGATTCGATTGTCAGATTGCCACTTGTCTACATGCGCAGGAGAGGTAGGTAACTAAATAGGTACCTAAGTGAATTGGCGGCATCGTCTCGGTCCAAGCGAGAAATAGTCAGTCTACATACGAAAAAGCAATATTACATAATATTATAATAACACTTATCGTTATCTATCCCTGTTGCAAACAGCCTAACGATGTTTATTTTCACTGGTCGAAGCGGCGACGCCAGACGTCCTGACCTACGCTGCCAAGAATATTCATTTCCTTAATATATTTCACATTAAAACACCGTACTATCAGTTCCTGTGTTTTTCCTGGGTTTGATAATATTATAGTTGGATTTGTTAGTTATGTTTTAAAGCGTACACCGTCATTAGCGTTACAAAATAATCTGACCGGGGCAACAAGTCTCCTCCTAAATTATTGTATCAATATTTTCCAGTCCAAGAGGAGTTCGGGTTAAAATTAAAGCTGCATTAGCCGCGATGATTCTGTGAATTTGTAACTATTCCTAACACGTTGAGACCCCTCCGTGTGTCACGTAAAGCCGTTGGTCCCAGTTGTTATACGAACACCTATGACAATCGCTAGTGTCTATCCTCAGGATTTCCCAGAAATTGGGCTGCAAAGATCTGAAAATACTGATATTCAGCCGTATATTGAATGGGTGATAATTAATTATCACTTGCTTAAACGGTGAAGGAAAACATCGTGAGGAAACATGCATGCTTATAGATTTTCTCGACGGTGTGTGAAGTCTGCCAACCCGCACTAGGCCAGCGTGGTGGACTAAGCTATAGCCCTCTCGTTCTTCTCTTCATATACTATGATGATAGACTGAAAGACTGGTAGCCTAGTTGGGAAAATGCTCGGGCGATGAATGGTTTTCCAGTCCTGTTCACAGAAAAGACCACACAGTACAATTCTCTTTTTTTTTATTGCCTGCAGTGTCAGACAAGCAAGCGGCCCACCTGATGGTAAATGGTCACCGCCGCCCATGGACATCAGTAACGTCGGGGACAGAGCTGTGCCGCCGCCTACTGTGTGTGGTAGAGAGCTCTTTTTAGGCCTCGTTCCTCTACAATCAATTCATATTTAGAATTTGTAGCTGATTCTGAGCAATTTTCTGACGTGAATCGTTATTATGTATATGATTCAAAAGCGACATTTCTATTATCCACCAGACTATTCTTACAACTTTTAAATCAAGGACCATTTCCATATTTTACGACTAATTAGCGAATAATTCTCTGTTCAATCAGAATTAAATTCGGTGATTTCAAGCCAGAAAAAGTCATTCCAGGTCCCCGTTTGCCCAATGGCAGTTTCCGTTTTTATTTTTCCTTTTTTAAGTCATCAGACAGACTGCCCTCAGATAGCGCTGAACAGAGATCAGTGGAAGGAGATGGGGGAGACCTTTGCTCAGCAGTCGGATCATATAGGTAAGAAAAAAACAAGTCATTAGATCCGTCATCCTTCACCAGTCATAGCCAGTCTACTGACTTCAGGCTTACACTTGTAGATCATGCATTTATTTATTTGAATTAATTCTAACATCTTTATAGTACATAGTGTTATGTTTTTTTTTTCAAATGTCTTGGTATTCTTGGACACCTAAGTATTTCTAGACTTAAAATAGTTAGATGCAGTTGAATTCTTCGGACATCCGTGCAATAATGATTATCATAAAGTTTGATTTATAGGCATGAAAATAATTACTGTCACGAGGATATGGCATGCAGATGCACCCATCGTCGGATTGACCGCGATAAGCACTACTCCTTGCAGACTGATCGATCCGTATTATTGTCAATTTACCGGTTATTCGGTTAGGAAAATAGATAAACTTGTAAGTTAAATAAAAAATAATAAAAATAGAATTAAAAAGTATTGATGTTTGAATAGAAATCTATGACAACGACTACGTTAGATGTTATCAATTTTAAAATTAGATTTTGCATTGTTGTGTCTTTTAAAAATAGAGTATTTTAATTTTGAATACTTAGTAAGCAAGATGTGTTTCTTGATAAATTGTCTGTTATTCTTGGAAAATGTCTATTGTTCGCACCGGAAATGCCTGAAAATGTGGGTGACGTTAGCTTTGGACAGAGTAATATAAATAGAATCTAATGTACACAATTAAACTGTGTTATTAAATCGCAGCTTAATAATCACCTATATAATATACCTATTTTTTTATTTTACTTAAATTGATATTCATTGACTAGAATATCAATTTAAGTAAAATATGAAAATAAATATAAAACTTCCTCCTCTCTCCTACATGTTGCCGTGCCGACAAGGCCCACACATGTTTCTTATATTATACCATTGTAACATCTATTTAACTTGTGGAGTGCAATAAATGTATTGAGTATTGAGTATTATTAGAAGCGGATGGAACTTATTTTTGCTATGTTAAATTATTGTTTTTCAAGTTAAGGAATTTTATCTATACTTATGTGTTATTGACGACATCGATAACTATTTTAACGTTTATATCCTTTACCTACGCGTCCGTTCTAAAATTGTTAAATAATTTGAATAAAATATGATAACTTATAATGCCACTTTTTTATAAATTAACGCTACGAACTACATGTTATTGTATCAATGTTTGGTTATTTTTACCGCCGCTATCACTTTTATTTACACAAATAACATTAAGATGATATTTACTTATTGTCACTTTTATCTCGCAGCTGAACATGAACGTGTCTACTCCTCATCTTAAAAAAACAAAACGTCATTTTTCCCGCGCTCCGTGTCGCGTCGAGCGACCCTCTACGCATGCCTCTCCCAGTATTGAATGGACACGCTCAGATCACAGTCGGGCGGCTATACCAGAATGGTAGACTTATCGATCCACGCTATAGTGTAAAATTTAAATAAAATAAACATGTGGCAGTGATTTAAAGTATTTTATTAGGAAAACACAGTGCCTTCTGGGAGTATTGTATAACGCATAACTTAGGTGAGTAAAGTAGGTCACAATAATATTGATTACTCGACGAATTTAAATTGTGTACATTTTGTGTGTTACGTGCGTATTTTTTTCGGTGTTTTCAATTTGTTGGGTTAATTTTTGACAAAGAGGTTTTGGAGGTTCTATGTTATTGTTTACGGAAAGGTTTTGGTATCGATTACGTGTTTGTGCCTGGTACAGTCGTTTACGGTTTTTCGCGAGTTTTTTGGCGTCTCATAGGTGTTCCATCAATCATGTGCGGTTTGTAAAGCCGAGTACATTAAGTTCGGTTGATGCCGGTGATTTATGAGCTTAGATAAATAAAAAGATAATCAAGAAATAATAAAGAAGGAGATATTTACTGCTATTGGCTGTTTATGTCGAGAGATATACTGCTGGGGCGCCTAAGATGTTATTACGACGTAATTTACAGCTTCTGCGTATTTATGTACGATGCACGAATACAAACAGATATGAAAACAAAAATCTTATGATTTATTAGTATTTTAACAAGACAAATTAGGTGGATCGGATAATAAATGACATAGGTACCTAATATTTATATAATTAAGTAACTCCTTAACTATCAATTACCTACCAAGACATTAACCACAATAAATGTTTCCATTTATTACACATAAAACTGGTCATTATTACCTAGAATAGGTAATTATTAGAACAGTTATAAAAGAAATCTAATAGGTTTTGTAGTGTATAATGTGTGACAAATAAATAAAATTAGGGGTACCTATTTGGAAGCCAAAATATTACTTTGATGGAATGATTGAAAATTTAATTGACGGAAAATTATAAAATAGGTAGATACATAATCAGAGTACTCTTTGTTATTCGATTAGTGAAAATAAATCTCATGCACATTAATAGGTATGTGCAGATATTACTTACAGTATTTTTTCAAGGATTCATATTGTGTAATGATTGCTTAGCGCCATTTTATAGGTAGGTACTTTCACTTTACAAAACATCGTGATTGTTACCTACAAATTATTGAGTCATAGATTATATATATATTGTATGCAAGGAGATACATACTACTTACAGATTAATGTTAGTTGTATACCATGTTGATTTCAAACTGGAGTAGTACCTAACACGCCTTCTTTTTTTAATTTTTTTTTGTTTTTTGGTCATTGCGATCGAGTTTCTTGTTATTTTATTAATGATGTAAACTGACTTATTGATTCAGTGGTCGTAAGCCCGACTACCCCAGGTCCCGGGTTGAGTAAACTACTATTGGGGTTTTCTATGAAATAGCAGTAGCAGCTCGGACGTGGGATGTCGCCCGGTTGATAGCAATGAGCTCATCTCCTATGACCTTTTTTTTTGTTTACGGGGGGAATGCTTCAAAATGCTACCGGTCTACGGGGGTTAGACCAGGGAGTGTGGGATTCTTACCCACTAAAACTGCCCCGGGGGCCACCATCAGCACATGAAGGGGGGCACTGTGTCCTCTTAATAAACCACCCCAGAACCCTCCTGTGCAACGCCTATTAATGCACATCCCTGGACCTAACCTTCCTGGGATACACGCTTGATGGTATATTTTTTATTCAATCAATCGAGTCGTTTAATATTTGCACGACATGAGTACACAGCTTAAACGATGTCTAATAATAAACATCGTTTAACGTTTATCGTTTAACCGTGGTGATGATAAACTACGTACAGAGGCCAGCACATCAAGCTATCCCAATCTGTCAAATTTCTTTGATACATTTTCAACTTTAATAAAAGGCTATAAGGTTCATATTCAATTGGGAGAATTTGTCAGTTTTAGGTAGCTTGACCTGCGGGCGTCTGTACTTACTTAAATAAAAACTGGATACCTAGTAAAGATATAGCAGTGTATCATCCTTTATCTGAGTGCAATACCCTCGGAATACTGTGACTTGCGCAGAATCATAAGCAGCTGATACCTACATATACATATATCTAGTGTATCAGGTCAAAGTTGGCAAGTTGAAATTTCTTCGAGGTTAATCTATTTGTCACAGATATTTTTCTTTGTAACGAACTTTTAATATTTTCATAATATACTTTTTATAGTCATAGAGTGTGTTTAGAAGTTGATGTTTAAAGGTTTATAAATAAAGACGAAATATTGTTAGAAAAGAGAGTGAATGGAGATGTGACTGTTGACAGAGATTAATGGAAGAAAAGGACATACTGCGCCGACCTCAAATAAATTGGGACAAGGGCAGGAAGATGATCATAATGATGATGAAATAAAGAGGGAACATTAGAAAATTATTTTATTTATTTATTTATCAGACACACTATCTTTACAGGATGACTCCCAATACAGTAGCGGTTTGCAAACACACATAAAATTTTTTTACAAAACAGAAATTAACTTACGGCTAATACTTAAAAATATAAAGTAAACTTTATAATTATTTTCTTGATAGAATATTAATATTTAAAATAACTGACAAAATTCAACAAAACTTGCGAATTCACTCAGGTTGCACGAAAATATGTCAGTTCTCTCATGAACTTCGTTTATTACACATATTGTGTGGGTGAGAGGGGCTTTCGACAGCAGGTTGGTTTTGGCAACAGGCACGACCAGCAGTGGCGGTCGCCGCCGCCTCCACACGCACCTGTCTGGCACGCACAGCTTTAGGTGACAAAGCACCCCGGGCAATATCATGTTCACAGCCAATAGAGATCAAAATCTTTTAAAAAAATAGGTGAATATTACGATATAGTTACGAAGAATAGTTACGATTGTACTGCACGCGTAGACGAGAACGTACATTTATTTACTAGCTTCTGCCTGCAATTTCGTCCGCGTGGAAAAGTTACTTTTAATTATCGTTGTAATTTGACTAATTAACTCAAAATCATTATAAATTATAGCCTATATGTTATTCTGATATATAAATAATAATACTGTAAAGTTTCATCAAAATCCGTTTAGTATTTTTGGCGTGAATCAGTAACAATTGTCATTCTACTCATCCATCCTCAAAAAATTTCACATTTATAATATTATGATAGGATTTACAGGTATATAATATATACACTTTACAGTACTAAAACCAATACGTTACAACGTTTACTTTACAATAAAAATACAACTAGTAGTGTACATTGTAGTGTTAGAAGGCTACGTCACTCAGTGTATGGGAGTCTAGTTCATCTATTTGTATTACTAAGTATCCATTTGAAGACTCGACCATCCAATTCAGTTACTGTATTGATTTATTTCTATAGATGTAGGAACTAAACATTTTCCAGATGTACTACTTATAACAGTTACACTGAAAATGCCTATGTAACTTACTGTTAATGTAGGATTCTTGATAGAATTTTTAAAATCAGTAAGTATCAGTAAAAGTATTTTTTGAGTGTATCCATTAGGTAGAGGTACAGAAAAAAAAACGTAATTATTATTATATTAAGAGAGGTACGGTATGCCATACCTATATATTATGCTTCAGGTAATGATACTGTCTCCCAAACTAAGCGAGTGCTTGTTTTTTTATCATATAAAATAATAATACGCGATAAAATCGTAGAGTAGTGATAGCCCACTAATAATAATAATAATGTGGACACAGCGATCATTGTACCGATAGTTGTGTCAGCCAATGGCTTAATAGCCACGAGCCTCGACCAACACCTCAGGAGGCTCTCGTTAGGCGGCTGGGTCAAGGGCCTGATCCAGAAAGCAGTATTGCTGGACACGGCCCGTATAAATTGTTAGGAGGTTCCTCTCTCTGGAGCCCTGACCCGTAGCTTGGATCCTGTTCCCGATACCGGTGGGCCTCTATTTTTATATTTTTAAATGTTTTCATTTTTTACATTTATTTTATAAAAATATTTAAAAATGTAAATTATAAGAAAATAGTAAATTAAGGACATAATAATGTATTTTTTTTGCAAATCCAAGGTGCAAATTAATGTACTTAACAAAAGAAAATTTATAAATAATGTATCTGTTACTTAATGTTATTCCCTCTCATTCTGTGAGAGGAGACCCGTGCCCAGCAGTGGGACAGTATATGGGTTGATGATGATGGTACTTATTATAGTAGACCCTGTGCTATTAATACCAGCATCCTTCCAGTGTCAAAAATAAAATATTGAAAGAATAGTTATTTAGCGAAGGAAAAAATCGCCATGACGAATTTTGCCTTCACATTCAGAATTTACGTCTTTATGGTGACGACAGTAACACTTATTGAAAAGCTTGTGTTTCAACCGACACAACTTACTTCACAGTTAGTTCAATGTCGAACGATGCTACCTTACCTACTAACTACAATAAACTATCTTTTTGTATTTTTTTGGCATTTTCCATGCTAAGATCGCGGTGGCTTAGCGGTCATAGCGTCTGGTGTACCTAACCAGAAGACGCAGGTTCGAATCCTGCCCGCGGTCGAACTTTTCCTTCGCTAAATAACTTCAAAATCTTACCATGGAAAATGCCAAAAAACTACAAAAAGATATTGAAAGAATATTTTACAGGTACAGACGCCAGTAGGTCAGGCTATCCAAAACTGTCAAATTTTCCCAATTGAAAATGAACCTTATTTTGTTGCTTTAATGTTAAAAATCTATCAATGAAATTTGACAGATTGGGTATCTTGATGTGCTGGCGTCTGTACATACAATACAATCATTAAAAAAATTAAGAAACGTTTAAAAGAATAAAACAACAATCTTATACACTGTGTAACTCGACGCTGACGTCACTAAAGTCTTTATTTAGTTAGACTGAATATTTCATAAATTGCTCTAGTTTTTCAACATTCTAATTAAGTATCTCTTCTCATCAGAGAGTTTCCCTTAATAAAATATTATGACCAAGTTAATTAAAAGCTGCATCTCGGCAAATTAATTCATGAATAATTACTTTTTTCTATTACACTTTACATCGACGTTGTCAAGTCAAAGGGAAAGCTGATAGTTTTATTGAATAACTTGTACTTACATAAAGGCTTGATGGTCTGATGGTAAATTACTTATACTGTGTAATGCTACATCAACAGTTTACCCGTATACTTTAGACCCCATATTTTACAGCCTATTGCCAAATTGTTTTATGACATATATATATTACAATTGAAATAAAACTACTTTTTACGGATTTTATCGCGTTATTTTGATTTTATTAATCCCGAAGTTTCGGACCCTTTACAGCGTCCATGGTCACGGGTAGACTGATTAATTAATAATCAATATAACGCGATAAAATCCGTAAAAAGTAGTTTTGTTCCAATGTATAATATTCACGTAAAAAATAACAATTTTAATCATTCATAATGTTTAAAATTGTAAAAAGAATTTAATTTGTTGCGTAACGAGGTCACAATGATTCTTCGCATATCCAAGGTGACTACGATGCGCTACGGAGGCTACGAGCTGCTACGAGCATAGCTGGCTACGAAGTCATAGCCTTATTTCACACAACACTTCCCTGTTTGGATTATACGCGATTCTGTTTCAATTATAATGAAGTGTTAAAATTTAATTAATTGTTCTCTGAAATGACCTTACAATTACATTTTGGTTTATTACCGGGTGTTAGTATATTTCAAGTTTTTGTTTCTATCTATATTAATATAAAAAATCTGAAAAGTTTTTTGTTTGTTTGAACGAGCTAATGTGTGAATATATACTGGTCGGTTCGGTAGTATAGTTCAATTCTTGAGGAACATTATAGGGTAATTAACATTACACTTCGACCCTTACAAAAAAGAGAAATCAGGGGTGAAATCCCATAATATAATGCGAAAATAAATTTGTCTGTCTATTATGCTTTTACGCCTAAACCGCTTAACCGATTTTGATAAAATTTGGTGATAGATTAGACTTTGGGGAAGGACATAGGCTTTGTCTCAAATAGTCCTTTTTAATGCAGATGAAAGTGGTAACAGCTGGTTGATTATAATTTGAATGGAACAACGTTCGTCGAATCAGCTAGTAAATAAAGTTATTTTAGCGAAGGAAAAATTGGACCGCGGGTAGTATTCGAACCTGAGTCTTCTGGTTAAGTAATTACACCAGACACTGTGACTACTAAGCCACCGCGAGATGGTCATAGCGTATGGTACACCTAACCAGTAGACGCAATCTTGGCATGGAAAATGCCAAGAAATACAAAAAGATAGCTAACATATAAACCACTTAACAACTCACTTCGTACTTGCTAAGTAACTGAATTAGAAATATTCCTCTTGATACCTACATTTGTATGAATAATTATTAACCTTGTATATTAACTGAATACGATTCCACGTTTCCTGCTTATACCGGTAGAATATCAGGGCCGACATAAGCATACTTTGCGCCTCGGGGGAAATCGTTTCAGTGTCCGTATGAATGAATAGTTAATTTTATATTTTCATTATGTTCTTTTATTCAGCGTGGGTTTGGGTCATCGTGCCTATTAGTTATTATTCAAACAGTAATGCTTATGTAGATCAAGTTATTTATTATACCTACAAAATTTACCTCAAATAATATACACCGTGTTGTTTGTTTGTCATCTTATAGCTGAAAGGATCTATCAACAATTTATTGTATGGGATCAACCATGAAGTGCAAAAAAAAAACGGCTACATCCTACATTTTGTTGAGAGACCTGAACTTTTTTTAAGAAACAGCTCTCTTTTTTTCAAGATATCAGACTTAGTCTCATATCTAGTAGAAATAATATTGAAAACATAGTTTCTTTTCTGTTGTAAGACGACGAAAAAAAAACACGGTGTATAAAGATACATATACACATACTATCACGTCTATATTCTTTGATAAGATAAGCAGAAGTAGTATACACCCACAGGTCGCCGGTATGTTTAGTTCCTATGTAACAGGGGGCGAGGAAAGCTCCGAGATTTATAGAAAAACCCAATAACACTGCTCGACCTGTGGGAATCGAACACAGGAACTCTCAAGCGTAAAGTCGTGGGAAATAGCTAGTTACAAATAAAAACTAAACAAAACCGGGTGCGACTATGTTTATTTTCCTTCAAAATTTAGTTAAATTATTTAACTCAAACAATAATACAATGCGCATACGCAAGTGTATGTATCGTAATGTTACGAGCTGGGGTTCGGGATAAATTAAATGACACCAATACTTAATATAAACAATCAAAACTAATTATTCACACGAATACAAAACACAAATCACCAGTATGTCGCTATACTAGTTCACTTCACAATTCACTATCGCACTGTAGTCGCTTCGTAGTTCGCTTCGATCTTCACTTGTCCGTGTCCACAATTTAACTGCCTGCCTTAGGACCGCTATTTATAGGGCTCAGAAAGTTCCAGAATCGAATAATCCCGAAAATGCTATACAAAAAAATACGAGTAGGTACTCGCGTGCCTATTGTTTCGCGGGCGTTGACCTCAGCCTATTGTGTCGCGAGCCGCGTGTCCTTGAGGTATTGTTATAGGCACTTATAGATATAAGTACCTACCTATACCTACGCCAGTGTCGAGATTAAACTTCCACGTGTTTCTAGAACCTTCGTGAGCCATCTCAGTCGTTCTATTACGTATCCGGCGTAATAGTAACATAATTTCAATATTTAGTTCTACCGTAATTTGATTTCTTAGCAAAGTGAAAGAAAATACAGTTTTAATAAAAATGCTGAGATCCATCCAGATCCATATTATTGAGATCTTGTTAGTATCATACTATAAAAATAAAAGCTGAAAATGCCCTTCCAAAGTTTTGTCTCGATTCACCCCGTTTGACGTCTGTACAATGGGTACCCCATTGTACAGACGCCAGCAGGTCAAGCTATCCAAAACTGTCAAATTTTCTCAATTGAACATGAACCTTATTACCTTGCATTAAAGTCGAAAAAATATCAAAGAAATTTGACAGATTGGGGTAGGTTGATGTGCTGGCCTCTGTACAAGCTCTGCTGACATTTTACCAAATATTTATATGACATAATTTAGTTTTTTTATATCTTTTTATGGTTCAAGTCATTGTAGAATAAGATTTTAGCTTTGCCGATGGGGTCCTTAGGCCTTTCGCACCGCGAGCGGTTCGAACCGCGGTGTGAATTGCCCAAGAGCTCTTTTTGAATGGGTTCTTTCGCACCGCGGTTCGTCCAAGAACATTTTGTAATGGGGTCGATTCGGACCGCATCAGTATAAATAAATAATTGGAATTCTTAAATGTATGATACGAGTCGAACTGGACTCAAGACAGGAGCATTAGTTCGTTTTTTTCCGTGGTCCGAATCGACCCATTCCAAAAGATACCGTCGGTCATTCGCACCGCTTCAACCACTACGGTGCGAATGGTCCCATTCAAAAACAGTACTTGGGCGATTCATACCACGGTTCGAATCGATCGTGGTGCGAAACACCTAGAGACCCTGCCGATATTACTGAAGAAACGGAATTATACAAGTCGACTTTATTTTCATTGTATTAAATGTACCTACAGCTCACACGTGTTGATTAGTAATGCAGGAATGGAGTCACAAATATTTTTGTCGTAGATTTTTGCACTTACCTATACAATGTTATTAGGAAAAGAGCTAAAGCAAATTTCAATTTACTAAAGACCCTCCGCGACCTTCCTCTACAGATATGATGTTTGTTAACTATTGTGGATGAGTTAAAATAAAATATAGCTTGTGTAACACTGTATCAGTAAAAGTTCGGATCCGTAAGTGTTTTTTTTCTTGTGATTACGTCCTACAAACAAAAAACTACTTACACCTCTCTCATCACTCAGTTTTAGGACAAAAGTCAGTCTATGTTCTTCTCCAAGGTCCAAAAACTATACCAAAACTCATAACATTGGTTCTGCGGTTTAGGCGTGAAAACGTAACAAACAAACAGACAGAGTTTACTTTCGAATTTATAATAATAAAATAAAAAAGCCTTTCATTTTTTGCATTTTTTACAGGGTTATTACTATATAATACTAACACTAATACTTACTATTTTTTATCGAGTTGGTTATAGTTATTAATGTTTTTGTTTTTTTAATTACTTACTACTTAATAGTTTTTTTAAATTATTCCCCCATTAGAGGTTATAAGGGTTATCACCTCAAACGGGGGTATAATGGGTTAATGTAACCCCGTATGATAAGAAAATATTTTTTGAAGATATATCGAACTTGTATAGACTTAATCCGCTCTTGCCTTCCCGTGCCTATGGTTAGGGTCATGAGATTACTAATAACATTCCCCACGACACCGATGGAAAATAACATACACCACTTTGAGTTTATATCATTAAAACAATTTTTTATTCTACTAAGGTGGCAAACTAGCATACGGCCCACCTGATGGTAAGCCGTTACCGTAGCCTATAGACGCTTGCAACACCAGGAGTATCACATGCGCGTTGCCGATCCTGTATTGAAAGAGGAATAGTTGGGTTGGCAGTATAAGGGTCAAAGTATGCCAACACAACGATTCCTCGTGGAGCACTGGCAACATTGCTCACCGTAAGAAGCACAACACAGCTCGAAGCAATGTTATTTTACTTCGATTTTCTGCAAGGCGGAGGTACTTCCCCAGTCGGGCAGCTCCAATTTGAGTGGATTTACTCCCACCATGCCCTACCTCTCCTTCAAGAATTAATCTTTGTTCTATTTCTGTAACCTAAATTAGCATTTATTATAATTATATTAATGCTGTTTATTCTGTGTCAATAAACTCTAGGCAAACAGGTTGACTACAGTTCAAAATAGCACACGAAATTCGCCTCTATATCCCACAAAAGAAGGCAGAATTCGGTACGTTTAGTAAAGACAAAAATAGAGAATTTCTCCGAAATTGTTAATTGGGTGGTGTCTACCGCACGTGGGTACTAGACTATTTTTGGAATAACCTCATAAATGATGTACGTCAACTAGACTCGCCTATTGTGGAACCGCCTTCTGACGTAATTGGTTAAAGGTAAAACCATAAGCATTTCAATATAAGTACATACTAAGTATATAGGCTCCATTTCTAAGAAGCTTTAAATAGATTTTCATAATATGGTTATTTAGCATTAAACCTTAGCAAAAATTAAAAATAAATAAGTTTTATTATTTTAAAGAAACGCTTTATCTTTTTTTATGGTAAAAAAAGTCCTTATACTTGCGGCAGGGTATGTCGGGTCGTACGGACTAAATCCTGAACTTCCGTTCCCTTGCCCTATGGTTGGGTCTATGGGATTCACATCACATTCGCCGCGACTTGACAGAGCATACATATCCTCAGCATTGCTCTTACATTATTGCTTAAAATGAAACGACACGTTATTGCTGATATTTGATTCAGGCACGTCTGTATTTTATTTCCTAGGAAAATTTTACTGTAGAGTGCTCTCCAATTTTAGCGACAATGTAGGTAAGTACACAAATCGGGAACATTATATGAAGTCATACAATTTCTATATTGACTTTTCTACTCGTAGGAAATATAATATTGTGTATTCAATATATTTATGCTATTCTAAATACACTCTTATATTTCTTTAGACATACATACATCAAAACAACTTTGGTTCTTGTAAGGATTTCCTCACTTCTGATTGGGTCGCGTAGAGAAATACCAAGCATAGCTCTCTACATAGCTCGCTGACTGACCTGTAGCTTTCTTATGAGGTCCATAGAAAACGACCACGTTTCTGTGCCATATGTTATCACACACTGGTTGAAGACTTTTGTATTTAAGGCACTGAGGAAACTATACCATAATCAAATCATATAATAATCAAAATGTTATAGTTGGATTATATCCTAGTAGACTTAATTTTAGAGTAAACCTTCAACCGCCCATTATATGTTTCTTTTCTCGATTCTTGTCCATCCAACAGGAATTGTCTGTAAGAAATTGCTTTTAGGGATAAGACCACCAATTATACTATTTATTGTAACGTTTGTATTTATATTTTTTTATTATAACTTGTCCTTTGGTGTACAATAAAGAATACTCTATCTATCCATATATTGTGGCATAGAGCATAGTGCGAGGTTTTGTATATTTTTAGGTTGAGCACCGTTATTGGACTTGTCTACAAAAAATAGTACCTATCAGCGTAGATTCAGTGTTTAGATTTGTATCCTGTTAATGGTAAATAAGTTTGCTAAAATTGAATCTAATCATGCGAACTGTGAGTGTACATCTGAATACCTCCGCTTGACTTGTTGGCATATTATTATTAAATCAAATGATAATATATTACATATATAGTACATTTTATTTTGGTTTTCAAACTTTATTTATTTCTTTAGAAAGTAAGAAGTAAGTAGGTTATAATGCAACTTTAACCTCTTAGGTCGGTCAACCGTAGAGGTCGTCTTCACGAGGTTCTTTTTTCAAAATTAGGTGCATCGTACATTATTGCACAATTTATAACGGGCTACACTATCAAGCGAATAACAAAATAATATCATTACAGTGATTTATAGAAGAGAACAGTCATCAGAGAACATTAAAAAAAAATTAAAAAATTGCGAGCAATTTGCTACCTTGTTACATGGGATATATTGGATATCATCGTTATCAACCTATGTACTGTCCCACTGCTGGCATGGGTCTCCTCTCAGAGTGAGAGCGGTTAATCCATCTCATAGATACATGAACTGACTCAATACTGCAACTATCGTTCATATATAATCCATCTTTTATTAAAAATAACTCACTATAGTCCAATATTTTCCATAGTAACGGATGACTGACATTTGAGCAAACAGTAGTGAACTAAACAAACAGTATAAATTACTTACTCTATTTAACTGTTTGCCGACGGTTTACGAAACTACAGTTAAGATATCAAGCTTCATCAAATATACTTCTAACACACTAACATTGACTTATCTTTTTTTTAATAAGATGAAAGTAATTTAATAAGATTTTCTAATAAAACATTTTAACAAAAAAATTAAACCGCTGAAAAAAGCAAAAAATAATAAACGTTTCTTATTTAACCTTAATAACAAAGTTCTTGAACTAATGTAAGTATACCTAAGTAATTTTGAGTCGGCGAAAAACAATCGATGAACAAAGATCACTAAATAGCCAAATCAAATTCACAATGAAACGTGAAATATCCAGCGATAAACATTAACATTCCAAAAAAATTGGCGCCGACTTAAAATTACTTAGGTAACTTCGGGGTATACCCTTTCCAATAAAAAAGAATTATCAAAATCGGACTACACTGTAAAAAGCTATGCGTGGTCATACTTAAAAAAAGAAAAAATATATACGTCGACTTGAGAACCTCCTCCGTCTTTTGTTTTTCGTCGGTTGAAAAGAAGCATACATTGTTAGCTTAAGGAAGACGGCTACCGTAGCCTTCCATGAGTTACGCTACCATGGTATCATGGCTACCATTGAACAAGGGAAGACAAGCGCGGTTTTTAGTCTGTATGAATCTGATATACTTACCTCCCCTGTGGCTGAGAATCCATGACTATTATCTCCACTAATAAAAACTGTCCGCAACTCCACTGCATGGCGCGTATTTAACTTGCGGTGATGCATACAAATTGGGTTTCTTTAATTCTGTGATCCGCTCCGGTGAAAATAAACAACATATTTGTGGTTTCCTGTTGAGATCTCAATTTATCCATCGAGTTTATATTTGGACTTGGATAAATTTAGTAATTACTTAAGTAAACGGATGTATGTATCCGACAGACAGGGCCGTAGATGGCACGGGCGTAATATAATAATATAATATCAATATTTTGGGACATTATAACACTAAGTAGAGCTTGTACTATGGGTACTAGACATACTTATCTTATTTTTTGTAAACAAATAATCATAATACATAAGAAACATCCAGACAAACACGAACACTTATGTTTATCACATTAATATTTGTGTCCTGTCTGGGGATCTACTCCCTAAGCACGAAGTCCGTAGTTTCGACCTTAGTTACGGGCGTTTCCTACTCAGTATCACCTACGGATGGATGATTCATTCGGGGCCCGAACTAACTCTCGATGTGTTTTTACCCGTTCGAAAAATTTGTTTTATCGGGCTCCGAAGTTTCGGAGAACTTTCGAACGGCTCGTAACTTCGCTGACGGAGATAAGGAGTAGACCCTCAGAATCGAATCGACGACCTCATGATAGCAGTCCGACACTCGAACCACTAGACATCGTCAAACTAAAGAGTCGATCCAAAGGTCTTTCACGAGACACCTTGCATTCCGAGTATCTGGCATTAGTGCCAAAAGCCTGTATGAAGAAAGGCTAGTCTTCTTCCGAATGTGCAGCTTGCATCTTCGCCGTCGTATGTTCGATTTGATCTGTTTGCAGAGTATTGTTACCGGATCTTCTATGACACACGGTCTTCTTGAGCGTATTGAAATAAATGTTCCTAAGATAAACTCTCGCAGAAAATGTAAATCCTTTTTTAATATTCCCCGATGCAGAACGAATCTAGGCTTGAATACCCCGATAGTCAGATTGGTGTCTACATATAATAGTTGGTGTGCTTTGTATGGACTGGATATCTTTCACGACCACCCCACGCTCCTTAGGTCAAAGATTATAAAAAATAAGTAATAAAATAAAAATAAAATCATGTTTAAATAAATAAATGAATATATGTACCTATAAATAAACAAACAATAAATAAGTAAATGTAAAATTATGTATACATTTCATAAACACATTTAAAATATTATTATTTGCATTGAATATGATTAACAATTTTGTCTATTAATGTGCGCTTTACTTTACTGTTTAATCTTATATTCTTCTGTGTGTCTCTGTAACTGTGAATACTGTATCTTCTACTTTAATACAACGCTAATGTTGTGCATGTCTGTAATTGATGTAAACACTAGTCTATATCTTTGTCTTTAAAATATCAATGTTTGTGTTTATATTGTTGATGTGCCTTAAATAAATAAATAAATAAAATAAAATAAAATAAAGACTAATTTTGTGTCTTACTTTTTCTTTATAGAATAATCATAATGTTGTTTCAGTTTTAAAATTATATTCAGTAGTAGTATGTGTTTCTAGCGAGCACCAACTAAACTAACAATCAGGTTTATTTTAGCTATTTTTCTTACTATATTTTACGGTCGAATAATTCTTCACAAAAACCTGATCCCTGGGTCGGAAGAGTTTTGTTTTGATATGAATTTTCCTATAAAATTCTCAGTAACAACTTTGAGTTTGAATGACCTACAAAGAAGTATAAATTTGTTGTAAAAGAAAATTCCAATTAAAAAAAAAATTCACCTTCTCATCAATTCAATCTTCAAATATTCGCCAGCTGTTTTTGTAATAAAACAATGTATCGGTTGCTTATCATCCGGAAAAAGCCGACTCAATTAACGCAAGTAGGGTAATGGCGGCCGGGCGACAAGCCAACACAACTACATTATTACTGTATTAAAAACCAATATGTTACTGGAAAACGTGACTAGGTGCACAAACAAATCTCGTTAGGATTAGGGACCTCGCGCAGTATCGGCCACCTCGACCATTGTGTTCGTAAGGGCGATGACGATGTGAAAGATTTCCCACATGATACAAATATTTACGTGATGTATGTCTGGGTGTTTGTTATGTAATATAAGTATGTATTTACAAAAAAAAGTATGTAAGTATTATATCCATTGTCTAGTTCGTACCCATAGTACAAGCTCTGCTTAGTTTGGGACTTAGCTTGGGATGGTGTTGTGTGAAATTGACCAAAATATTTATTTATTATTATTTCGCTTCGTCCGCGTCCATGTCCGTATTTCCTAGGCTTAAACAACGTTTAAAATCATATAAGCATGTTACATTCGCAGCGCGGTTGTTTGGTTTACACGAAATTTTCGCGTCGTCGGTGCGGGCGCTATACGCTTGTGAAAGCTTCGATCGAGATGTGGCAAGTGTGGCAACAACAAACTACTTATAGTAGGTAAAACAATAACACATTATCAAAACACACGTATAACGAACTGCAGTTCCAACTAAATACTTATTATTGTTTGCCTTTCTGAAGCTGGCCTTGCCAATAGCCGTGTAAGTAGTCACTAAAAGCAAATATATCGAAATAAGGATATAAGTAAGACAATAACCACGAATGCGAAACATTTGCGACTACGCTGTCTTAACAATGAGTTTTTATCATAAAATTTACCACTGCGCCAACTCTTGCGCACACTAGAGGAATACCTGGGCTGTGGTCCTCTAGGTATATATTAGATTATCTACGTATTAAAAAACCCTAAAGTATGTTGTGTGTCGAAATGTAATTCGCTATGACCATGGTCCATGGATCCCATGGCCATAACTAGTGACGTTGATAATCGATTATTGATAATGGATTGAAACAGGTAAAATTATCTTAATCATCTCAAAGGTATACATATCTCACTCAAATAATCAATAATCATGAATGAATGAAGCTAAAGATTTATTTACCTTTGCTTCCTGTCATCTCAATGCTGTGATAGTAATGTTGATAATCGATTATCAATATCACTAGCCATAACTAACGGGCAAATGAAGGCAAGTGTAACCGGACTTGCGATCATCCCCACTTTAGTCGGTACCTACGATTTCGTTAAACCCTCGATCGTCTACTACCTACCTAGGAAGGCGTGACCTCCCCAGGTGGTAGACGATCCACGAGAATTCTCCGTACACTAAAAAAAGGAAAGTATGTTGTGTATCTAACATAACCAGGTGAATAGTAAAATATAATTATTTTTGGACAATATCATACAGCACCGTCTAGTCCCATATTAAGCAGACCTTATACAGACGCTAGCACATCAAGCTACCACAATCTGTCAAATTTCTTCGATTGTTTTTCAACTTTAACACAAAGTAATAAGGTTCAATTCAATTGGGAAAATTTGACAGTTTTGGATAGCTTGACCTGCTGGCGTGTGTACTATGGATAACAATACAATGGATATAATACTTATATACTTTTCTTTTGTAAATACATACTTATAATACATAAGAAACACGCATACAAACAAATACCTACTTATGTTCATCACAGAAATATTGGTGTCTTGTGGGAATCGACCATTAGGCCATAGACTTCGTCATATAATAGGAATAATAATGGGAATTTCCAAAAATAATTAAATTTGTTCAATAATAAATCGTCACGGACAAAACCGATGGATACATAGATGATAGATATACAGTTCTTATTGTTGCATTTATTTGTTGAACGATAAAAAATAAAACAGGAGTCGAAAAGTTTATATTTAGGTGATTTAATCACAGGGATTATATTGCCCAACATCAATCAAATCGGCATAAGGCTGACTTCACAAAAGATTAATTATCTCTTAAGTACTTAATTGACGACTTGTCACGACGACTGAACACTGCTTCTGTAACCAAAAAATTCCATTAGATAAATAACTGAGTTAATAATTGGATTAAGTGTACCTATCGTTAATTGAAAGAGTTTATGAGGCACGCTTTTAGAATTGGTATCAGAAACTGCTCTTCCTGGCTCCAACAAACCTGGCCTTGAACATTAATAAATAAAAATATCTCAATATGCAAAGGTCATCTGAGTCAATAACGTTTGCAGCCGGTCAGTTACGATGTTAAAACGAGCAGGCGTTCCGATAGTAAACACCGGCTTTTTATAACCGCGCTGCGTAGTAGTGATTCATAATTTCATAAACCGAAACGTGGAAGGTGGAACGTGGATTTCTTTGTTTCTGAATACTGATTGCGTTTCTTTTAAGACGTTTAGGGCCTATTGCATCAGCTCCGAGTAAGCCCGTGTGCATTTTCTACCAGATATCCTTTAGGTGGTGCACCACCACCATACCATACCATTCATCTACCGTGATCTTCTCATCACGGTAGATGAATGGTAGCAGTGAGACGTACTGAATATTCCTATTTCTCAAACTATAATCGTATAAACTACTTAAAGACAGTTATTAAGGAAAGGAAAAATTCGACCGCTAGACCACTGGTGTACCTAACCTAGAAGACGCAGGATTTAAAATCTTAGCATGGAAAATGCCAAGAATATCATCATCATCATCATCAACCCATATATTGTCCCACTGCTGGGCACGAGTCTCCTCTCATATTGAGAGGGATTAGGCTGGCCTAGTGCGGGTTGGCAGACTTCACAAACCGTCGAGAAAAATCTCTAGAGTATGCAGGTTTCCTCACGATGTTTTCCTTCACCGTTTAAGCGAGTGATAATTAATTATTAATACGCACATGAATTCGAAAAGTCAGAGGTGCGTGCCTTAGGTTCGAACTCGAGACCTTCGACTTGGCAGTCCAATGGTCATACCACTAGGCTATCACTGCTTCATAGAATATACGCCTGTATATTCTATGTGTCTATACATATAAATATCCACTCACGCAAGCCCTAGGGGCATTTTTATGAAATCAGACATTTTGTGTATTCTAGACAGTAATCCTTCCTTAAATAGATGGTAACCCTAGTCGCGGAGGTGTGATGATAGTCACTTGTTGTAAAGAACTGATATTCACCCGCATCTGGTTAGACTAGACCTGTCCCCAACATGGAAATTGACGTGAAAGAAAGTTCAATATGATTATAGTAGGTATAAAATAATTTATTTATAGATGCAATACGACGAGAACGAGTATTTTGCAATTTAAAATGGACTGGAATTTTCCGTAAAAAAACAATATACTTATTGAATAAATTGTAAGTCCGTCTGTTGTTCCAGCGATAGTAGGAAGTATGTACATGCATAATTGAACGTTAGTCGCTTGGTCCGGCTCACATGTTCTAACTTACGACTGTGGTGGACGTGGAAAAGAGAGTGAACAAACGTTTGTGACATGGATGATAAAGCAAATTGGTTTTCATATTCTCATTACTCTAGTCATAGGCGCCTGTCGTGGTCGTGGAGAATTTCACGGATCCCATGGCCATGACTGTATAATAGGGTAAGTGAAGGTAAGTGCGGTTTTTAGTCGTTACGAGTCCAACATAGGTACAGTCTAGGTCCAGGTACAGTCTGGTCCATAAGTCCAGTATTATTGTTATTATTATGAAAATTTAAAATGAAAATATAAGTGAAGCGAAAGCTTTGTACCCCTTCTTAAAAATATTGCGCACACTGAGGAGTGTGAGATATGGCATAGTTAGTTTACATGGAGAAAAAGTGCAGAAAGCTAAAATGTAAGTAGGTATGTATATTGAGTGCAAAAAATACATTAAAGTAATTGTAAATTAAATATTCATTATTTACGTTACGGCTGTCAATGTCAAACATAAACGCATAAAATATGTCAATTGTTTATTAAAATATACTTTCTTTTTGTATTTTTTAAGATTTTTAAAAAGTTATTTAGCGAAGGAAATATTCGACCGCGGGCAGGATTCGCGGGTAAATTCAGAATGTGAAGTCAAAATTCGTCATGGCGGGTGGGACTCGGTGGCTTAGTGGTCATAGCGTCTGGTGTACCTAACCAGGTTCGAATCCTGCACGCGGTCGAATTTTTCCTTCGCTAAATAACTATAATATAGGTACTTTGACTAAAGAAACTACTAATAACAGTTAAACTTGATTAAAAAGTCGCATTTGGACTATGTTAAGCCACTAGTATAATTTATATTGCAATGATTTTAATTTTAATTTATAATTTGGATATAATTGGATTATAGGTAGGTATAATTACTTTTTATATTCTGTACATTCGCATGTCACAACTGGTTTCTATCTTCTTAATCAAAAAAGGTAGCCGAACTACCTATACATGCTTATAATGATAACAGCGAATTGATATTAACTAACCACAATTTGTCTTTGACCACTTTTAATCTCTATTCTCTAAATGTGAAAAAGGTCAATCGCTAAGATTGCTGATTCATTTTATCAGTAAGATCAGAAGATCTAAGTACATTTTTTTTTGTTGTCGGTACTGATTGATGATTGGTAGTGATAAACTTATGTAATTTAGGTTCTATCGGTAACATTTAAGAAGAAGAGAGGTTCTTGCTATTTAAGTCTGCTACTGAGAATATTCTTACCAGTTACCATAAACTTCTCAACTGGGAATCGATCTCGAGACCCAACGATTAGCAGTCAGGCCAAAATCTGTTCAATAGTTCAAACACATTCATTGAACCATTTGCAGCGACGTCTCCCAATACATAAAGTTTGCATGCATGCACACGTCGTAGCACGCAATGTTCATATTGCACGCATTCAAATACATGAACACACAAATCAGAAGCAATCTGATTTGCAATCGAAAAGTCACGTCAACTCGGTCAGGACAAACAGTCGTAATAAATGCGACTCACGTAAATACAAAAAACAATCACGAAAGTATTATAAAAACGTCGTTCAGAAGTAATCGTGCATCGTACATTCGCCAAATTTTATGCGGATCTTTATTTGAATGGTGATTCGGAACAATTGGATCGATTGCTTGGGCACGCCACCCCCATAAATTACTTTTTGCTCGAGTTTTCGAAGAAACGGTGCATGGTTTGCAAGCAGTTACTCGTGTGAGCACGCGGCCGCCGCTCGTCTCTCCCACTTATACATATTCAATTGAATCACGAAACAATATCGACATTGTAAAACTGGCAGGTGTCCCTAGGGAAAATCGCGATATCCCCTTGCGGGCGAAAAGTGTGTGTCTAGCGGAAAGACCCCACTCTAAATATGCTCGCGCCGTACGTAGTGCCGATATTAATCGCTCAAAGTTTCCCGACAACAAATTTTTCCACCATCGGCCATCGTCCACTACTGATACCAAACGCCGGCAAAACAATGTGGTTGTTAAACAACAAAACAGGAAAGTAGTTGAAAAAGTTCCGTTCGCGGTCTCTGTGCAAACTTTGTCCATACCTATGAAGTATGCGGACGAACCGAAACCTAGGCATTTAACCTCCAAACCTCTACAGAATGTACACAATCGACGGATCGATATCAACAAGACTAAGCGTTATAATCTTCCTAAACAGGTCAGCGACAACAAGAGGCTGTGTGACACTACTGGCTGCGGGAAAGGGACGGAGAACAAACTGTTGTTGCAGATCAGCGAAGCCGAACAAGTGACAGACTTTGAAAGGATTCTTAATTCTAATGCAATACTGTGCGAGCGAGTGCGCGGCCACGTGTGGCATGGATGTGTCGCACCGCAAAAACGATCAGCGTCTGTGTTGCCGAGGCCAAAGTCAGCTTACTCTCTCTACACCGTAAGTCAGACGTACCACTACTTATTTCGCCAGCACGAGGAATCCCTCGAACCTCTAATCGAACAGTATCGTAAAACGAAAACCGAAGATAAAAAGGACCCACCTCCACTTGAGAAAAACTGGTATGAGAACCTTCAAAACTTATCAGAATATTACGAGGACGACCAGGTGTTAAGAAAAGAAGTTGAAAGTATCACAGATCGAATAATCGATGAAGAAGTAAAGTCTGCCGAGGATTGTCATCAAGCAAGCAAAAGGAACAAGAATTTCAACGTTAATTTAGCAGATTTGATTAGCTTGAATGTAAACGGGGAACGTTTATCTCCAAGTCGTGAGGACCACGGGCCATCGCCTGACATAGAGAAGGCAGACGCAGTAAACGAGGAGGAATGGCTCGCACCGATTATGAGCGCAAACTCCGATGAACCTCAGAACGACACCAACGTGGACTGTTTGGCACAGAACTTGGACTCTATGAAAATAGACAGTGATGCGAAAGTCCCTACAATAACATTCAGTAACTGTTGCGACGGGTACGCCAGGAGCGACCTACCGAACAATAAGGACGTCGTCATTCATTTGGCCGTGCCCGCTGGTGACAGCATTGATGAGGCCCGCCCGCCAATGATGTGATTAGCTTTTGTACTTTTGTGTGACAAAAAAAGTAATCAACCAAAATGATTGCTTTAGAAACGGAACAAACCCTCCCAAGCGAGGAGCGGATGCCTAAACCGGAGCCAACTACATCCCATCCTCAAAGAACACTGACACGGTCGAGTGCGGTTAGCCAGAAATCAGTGGAAATAATGGTCCATCCTGAAGGCTCTAACAATCCCTTACACAGATCTAAACTAGCTCCAACTAGGTCATCCTCAGAGACACAGTCTTCTGGAAAGAAAATGTTAAATTTGAGGAAAACCAAAAACTCATCAATAGAATCGACAATGAGTCTGCCTAATCAGAAGTCTTTGGAGAAGAAACATGGTGGCTTGAGGCACCAGAAAGCTGTAGTAGTGCAGGCCCATTCTGATATAACTTTAAGCACTCAGCCTTCAATGTCGGACGACAGGAAAGCGCTGAGGGAGGCATTGTACCAGGGTATCTTTCACAGGCACCGGAGGACGATCTTCGCGGTAGGCTCGTTCCTTAGGATGTTGAGGAGCAAAACGTCCAACTATGATTCTATAAGGTCGGACTCGGACGAAATATAGCACCCGTAGATCGTCTTAGTGTATTTTTAGTAAAAAATGGTGCCACAGACTGATTGTGCTTTGTAAGGAGAGAAAATATGTTATTAGTGTGTAAGGACATTGTGTTTGTATTAAAATGTTCCTAATTAGTTGTGACTGAGTTTGTGTTGACCCCGCTTGAAGAAGCAGTTGTATACGTATTTAAACGGTTGTTATTGTGTGTTCGAAACGTGTTTGACCGATGGAATGACATTTGTTTCATTATGTAATATATAATTCAACTGATATTTTGTGTGGATTCGTTACATACTGTTGGCGCGATTGGATATCGATTTCAAATATCGGTAAACATTTTAACTACTGTTGGTTCTCTGTAATTAACATGTTATGTACACTGCCGACATAAAGAGAAATGAATACAGTTGATTACCTGTTTCACTCGTCAAAATCAACTTCATATTAAAATATTGTTGAATGAAAAATTCTGATTAAATACCTACTTAGTTATTTCAAAGTGTAAAAATATATTTTGTTTCCACTTTGATTTGACATTTAAATGACGTGGAAATTTCCTCCGAAAAAGTTTTTGTCATAATCCTACAACGGAATAAGCTTAACATATTTCCATAATATACTTACCTATATTTATCGACGGCCGCACTTCGACAGGTATGTTGCTCGTAAATCGGAGAAAAATATAAATAAAATATATTATATGCTAATAAATAGTAGAAGGTATTATCATATTGCGTGTTATAGATCAAGGGCAACTTACCAAAGAATCACCTTGACTTTTTTCAGACCCATAAATAATACGAAAATAATTTTTCGTAGCCTAATACGCTGGTGAAAGTCGACATGAATGGTTTCAGATGGATTTTATGATACCATAAATCTTGCTGTTATAAGTCTAAAACTAACACGATAAGAACGTGTTTTTTGGGCCATTAGTGATGTTAATTGAAAGTGTCTAAAGTTGTAAATACTTTTTTGTGAATAAAGTATTTGTCTCGACTAAGCAGTTTACAAATCGCATGCCATCTAATTTTCAATACGATTAAGCTTGATAATATATCAATAGAAAATATTAGAACCTAAGTTTGCAAAACGATAAATTGAATTCGATTATCGGTAAGCTAAATTAAAACATTGTTCAACTCAATTAAATTAAAACAATCGAGAAAATATAATGATGTGAATTACGTTTAGCCAATTAGGTGTTCATTAGTGAGTCGTTGTATAAAAGCCACCATTTATTAAGGAACATTTCTATGTAATATTGATATTTATTGTAGATATTAGTCGATGCATTTATTTGAAATCATCTTATTTACAGTTCAAATCAAACATTGCCGTGATCGATCGAAAATACATTAAGTTTACGACATCGTAAAGTTACAATAAAATATGAAAGATATTTTTATTATGATTTTCGATTGTAACACATGGGAACTCATGTTATTCCACGGTCAAAATGTTATGTTATAATAAAATAAAATAATAATGTACGTTTTAAAGAAATATTTGTATAATGTTGAACATTATTTTTGAAAGATAATTTCGACTGTAGTCAATTAATTTTTTGTGTTGATATACTGAATCCTAAAACCATTATTTTTCTCAAATCTTTGTTTTAAATAGTCAAAACATGCTATAAACCCCCTGTCGTACATGGTTATATTATAAATAATTCACAAACAATATAAAAAATATGTCTAACTGGCTACTAATGGGACAATAATTATTCTGCCATTTGATTGTCTGACATGAAGCACTGACATGGCCTGAATACACGTTTTGATACGCCTGATAGGGCAATCAACGTGTTAATGCATTTCTCAATTATGTATTGGTCTTGAGAAATTAACTTTGTATCATCAAAATAAACAGGTTAATGAGGTAGTTTCGATTATTTATTTATTTATTTATTTATTTATATATTCTTTATTGTACACCAAGGAATTAATATTTTACAGACATACTTATTTTGAAGACAATAGATATACAATGGGCGGCCTTATCGCGGTCGGCGATTTCTTCCAGGCAACCTTTGGATGGACACAACTGCACTGGACAATAGTAGGGTTGTTAATGGTGCAACCATAAAAAAAAAAAAATTATTATATTATATTATTATATTATATTATAGATTATTGTTATTTTTCTTGGGAATATTTTGATATTAATAATGATCGACTCGAAAACTTTGTTTGAGAGAATGAATTTCTGTATATCCAATTATTTTAGCATGTATTTTGGTCAATCTAATGACTTCTGGTGCATTAGTTACATGCAACATTATGTTTAATAATTTTGTTCTTTTTATGTTTTAATGTAACGATCTCCTATTCATCCTATTATTCATTGGCATATTTAGTGATGAATTTCACGCATATTTGTTCATCTTATGATTTTTATATTTTATTTATGTATTCATAATAATTTGATAAGTTTTATCCTTAACCATCTAAATTCAATACAATATTTCTTTAAAATAAGCAATAGCGATGCTTCAAAATCGAATAGAGAGCTTAGTAGTTGAAAATTCCATATAGTGTATTATGTATTATTAATTTAGATTTATATTTTCTTTTGCAATTGTTGTTAGTGATATTAAAGTATGTAGTAATTAGTGGCGGAACGATGGATTGTTGAAACACATTTTTGGAACATTTTATGCACTTTTTTATATATTTGTACATCCGAAATTTTGTACAACATGTTGTTGTAAAAAGTAGGAAATTTATTAAAATGAGTACCTATACGTTTGTCGATGGTGCGAGGTTCTTTTTTAAAATAAATTCATTAACCCGATTACCTTGGGATTCTTTCTTTAAATAACTAACATGAGCATTCGTTTAAATAAGACGAAGACGTAAATAGATCATAATATTTATTTTCAGTCAGTTTCAAGTATAAATATTTCCTCTTATTCGTCTTTCAAGGTTCATTTTTCGATAAATATGTTATTTCCGCAAGTATGATTAATTACCTAAATTTCTGTCCGAGGAAAAAAAAAATCTTTTTACACAGTTGATCAAAAATATCGTTTTATTAAACTTCTTACAATGTGATATGCTAAATTAATATTGTGTGGATATGAATAATCTTACTTAGCTTATCCTCTTCATAAACAACTTTATTTGCAATATTTTAAGTTGGTTTGCCAAGATAACACCTTTTACATTACACCAGTAAAGATAAAAATCTGAACCATGACAACATCAAACTATGTAAACCTTTGGCTGAATGTTTGCCTCAAATGAATAATAAAGGCCTTTTCAGATCCGTTGGGTTGGAACGTTTTAACCTCAAATAAACAGACTCAGAGTGGAGGGCGTTTCCGCGAACAAGATTTATGGGTGTGGTACAAACGTAATGTATTTCATTATTAGATTCTTTGCCATTATTACTCAGATCATTTTACATACAATCACGCTTATTTCTGACTGCATCGTTGTAATCATAATCTTAAATGTTAGTGTTCAAATCAAAGTTAATGTCGTTTTAGGTTTAGGGTTTTATTTTTATTAGAGTATTACTTATTAGATAAGGGCCCGCTGCTCCAGAACAACAGTTTTTCTATTAAGTATAATAATTTCGATAAAGGGCTTATAAAAGAATTCTCAGGAAAGATGTTTAAAAGAATGACTTCTTTCTTTTTTTCGGTAACATATAAGTAATTTGAAAGCCTCTCGAGAATGCTTTCGCGTAGATTTTCATCCACCTGAGGGGATTTGTCACGACGAACCCCTCTTTGTCCCATGTTATCCAGATTGTTCCTTTTATCCGAAATTTTCCGGAAAAAGGTCTTATTGAGGCCGTAGAGGGTAGGTACAGAGGCCAGCACATCAAGCTACCCAAATCTGTCAAATTTCTTTGACAGATTTTCTACAAAATAATAAGATATATTTTTAAATTGGGAAAATTTGGCTTGGGCTTAAAAATAATTTAATAATATTCTTGTTAGAATGAACATCTGAAAGTCACCCAGTAGATAAGTAGTATCCTTTTTTAAATTGATATACTTAACACATGATAACATATTTTTTGCACCGATTATTTTCTTGTAATTCTTAGTTATCAATTTAAAAATTGTCAAGTGTAGTTGTTTTCATTTCAGTAAACATTTGTAGTTATCTTATCACACACGTTTTTTATTATATGATAAAACCCTCAAATATACCCTCATCAGAACATCGTTTTCTAAAAACACCTCAATACCATCGATAAAACGTGAAGAATACTTACATGAAAACATGAGCTTTGTAAATTTTATTACGATAAATAGCTTTTTTACATTAGACAGTTAATCTTATTTTAAAGTAGTAGGTATTGTTTGAGTCATTGCGTTTGCGCAGGTTGTCTAAGAAGCAGTTTACTCATAGATCTGTTATGGGCGGGGAAAGTTATGTATAAACTACCATTTTGTTGTTAAGTAAATATAAACATTAAAAATATTCAATGTGGATAGGTCATAATTTTTATAGTAGATCACGCAATGTATTTTAGTATATAAGGTCTAACGAAAACAGCGTAACATATTTCAAGAGGTTAATCAGATAAAATCGAATTAAGAATGACATTTTTGGGTCAACTGCGAAGTGTAAAATTAAAGAATTGTGTAAACAAACAAAAATGAAACTGTAAACATTTAAATTAATTTGTTGAATTCTAAAACTAAAATTAGCTGTTTATCCTGATTATTATATTATTAACATCATTAGTAACCTTTTCAAATATTTACACAGTTTTGTTAAACTTTATAGTTAGAATATTACAGCATTTTATTTGAGCATTTTTATTCATTTCATTTCTCCCTAGTTTAAATGTTAAACGTCACATTATTATTTACAAATAATTATTAAATGCAATATCAATGTTTTTTAACAAATATTTTTTAAATTCTGTGCATGTATAATTTAATTATACTACACGTGCTGAACGGAATTGGATTACACAAGCGCGTGTTTCTTCAATGAATTTCTTCACGTGAATTCTTGAGCACATGCCTTTGAAGGCTATAATTATAATATACTTTTACCGATAAATATTTTATAGTAATTTGCAATATTTTTTATAAGTTACATTAATTTGTTAATATGTAGATATTAGGTAGGGTTAACTAATAATGTTTAATTTTAGTTTGTAAATTGTAGTAGAGTATAATTTTAAACTGTAAAAAAACATTTTCCATATTAATTTTGTAATTATTGTTTTTGTACATTCCTTGAAGCAAATTTTGTGTAGAAAAAAAAACGTAAAATATTCTGTCCGTTACGATTACAGTAAATAAATGAGACTGCGTAAAAATTATGAAAAAAAAAAAGAATTGTTAGCCAATAAACGTTTCTGTTGTCTTCTGTAATCATTTTTCATTACGTAATTACATTCGTATTAAAATTATTGTTTTTTAATGTCCCCAAAGATTTAATCAAAAAGGCCATGCAAAGGCGAGGTTAACACGACAATTGCCATACCTACACAGGTAAGGAGGCCAGCACATCAAGCTACCCCAATCTGTCATATTTCTTTGATAGATTTTCAACTTTAATATTTAAACATAAGGTTCATTTTCAATTGGGAAAATTTTACAGTTTTGGATAGCTTGACCTACTGGCGACTGTACATTAAACAATACGTGGTTAGGCACTTTAAATAAAATGTCAATTTAGGTTGTTAACGTGACCGTAACCACTAAGGGCCATTTAATTAAATTAGGTTCATTAAAAAATACATTGAATTAGTTCTATGTAAGTATTTGCATATTTTTAATCTTAACTTAAATACTTTTTTTAGTAAAATCTGGTCAACCGATTAAAATTAACGAAGATTCTTTTTTTGCAGCTATCGGTTGATCAGATTTTACTAAAAAAAGCATTTACGAACACAGCTACGAAGCCGATTTGTAAACCAAAATCCCGATTATTTTACCTTCCCTTACGAAATTTGTAGCGCTAGACCTGGCAACACTAGAATCGGCTTACGAGAGATTCTTCTCCGGATTTGAAGATTTGTAGCAGCGTCATACATCAAATCTACGGGCAAAAGGTACACCGGTCATGTGGGAATAAACACCAAGTGTAAGTAAATTTATCGTGACTAATGTTTTTTTTAAAGGAACATCTGGCCTAAGAAAGCATCTTGCCAAGGAATCCGCTACGTCAGCTTAGGTCAGACTTCTGTCAGGGTCATATGGAAGAAAGGAGGTTTTAAATGGCTTGGCCCGCTCTTAAAGATGACACAAAGAACTTTATAAAAGAATAGGTTAGATATGGCTTATGACTATAAGAACTGTACTAATCTACTAGGGTCTATTTATAACTGACATTCATCTTGTTGTTCCAAGAGCGACTGATGAGCTAGAGGTCTTGGGTTCGATTACCGGGTGGAGCAAAGGGTAATTGGGTTTTTCTAGGAAATTCTCATTAGCCGCTCGGATTTTGGATTTGGGCCCGATTAATGGCAATTGGCTCTCCCCATGTACCTACCTAACTTGGGACCAAAAACATACTGATATAAACTGTGGATGTACAGTAATACACCTCTGCCTATTTCGGGAGTACAGGAGCTGAGTTAAAATCTCTACGCAGGTTCTAATGAAATGATTTGTAAGGAAAACATTTTCAAATCAAATCAACGTAATATCAATTTGATTACATCACAAACCGAGTCACGTGAAAGTACCGTCAATCATTTTCTTGTTAACGTGCAATAACGAATAATTCAGTCAAATAACTTTCTTTGAAAAGAAATAGGTAGGTACACCTACAGACAATAACTTTGAATAAACACATTTTTGCGAAAGAGGTGAGTTACCTGTTTCTTTTATGTTTAAATTATATAAAATATACATTGTTTTTGATGACGATACTTATCAACCACTCAATAAAAATCACAGAACATACATTAAAAAACAGAGATGTGTAGTATGGCAAAAAGAGCCGGCTCGGCAAAATGTTGACCCGTTTGTAGACTAGCTGCCACATTGATCAACGCTGATTTTCAGCTTAGGGGTAAGTCTTACTACTTCAATTTTACCATTTATTTGTGCGGTTAAAAATGTGTAAATACGCCAGCAGGTCAAGCTATCCAAAACTGTCAAATTTGCCCAATTTAATATGAACTTTATTGTTTTGTATTAAAGTTGAAAATCATTCAAAGAAATTTGACAGATTGTGTTACTCGTAGCTTGATGTGCTGAATAAAAATTTATCACATCAGTTCATCAAAACAAAATAAATTTTACTGTAGGTCACCGTGACTATTATTATTAATGTATTGAAACCTAACTTTCTGTTATTAAAATAACTATCTGCACAGGTTTGCTATAAATAGGTAGGTACTTACTTATAAATAACTAGCTTCTGCCCGTTACTTCGTCCGCGTGAATTACTTTTAATTATCGTTGTAATTTGGCTAATTAACTCAAAATCATTATAAATTATAGCCTATATGTTATTCTGATGTATAAATAATAATACTGTAAAGTTTCATCAAAATCCGTTCAGTAGTTTTATCGTGAAAGAGTAACAAACATAAACACTCACTCACAAACTTTCGCCCATAGTGTGATTATAACATTGTATTGTGTGACAACGGTGCTGGCTGTGTGATCAACCAAAACTTTGTAGGTATAATTAATATAAGAATGTAACATCCTCCATGTTTACTGCAAATAAAGACTTATCTCTTATCTTATCTTACTTATTTTTGTATTATGCATTATTACGCAAATGTTTCTGCCTCTTATCCTGAAAAAATTAAAATAAATAACATAAACCCCGCAGGGCACAGTTAGTATAATAATTATGTATGTTATATGTATTTAAAAATGGCCCTAGCTTAACAGCATTCCTGCTTAAAGTAGATCAAATTCTCAGCGAATTTTTCGTTTATTGACAAATACATATTAGCAGAGTGGCAATATAATTCAGACCATCTGAAACTGTTTACACATGAATACTTCATATTTTTCATGATATTTTATGTATGTATGTAGTTGGACTGGAATGAGCAAACTCAATGTCAATATAGTTTTTTAAATTAGTTTTTAATAAGAACTGGTTAGTTACGATATTTTCATTGTTCTATCTATGATAAAAGTGTCATAATACGAGTCCTAATGACGTTAATAATGACATTTGTCACGTGTTTGTAAATGGACCAATGATATGAGTAGAAAAAAGCACCCGAGAGAAATGAAGACAAAATGAGGGTAGCACAAAAAAAACCCGCTGTTCGAATGTTACGTTCGTTCACTGTCAGTTTATGTGATCAGTGTACCCGTGAGTCGCGGCGCGATCGGTGGTTTGCCTGCAAAGGCAAGAAAAAACAGTGTTGTACTTTACCTTTAGTAGTTTAAAGTCTGTGTATGTTTAACCGACTTCAATAATAGGAGGCGGTGCTCTTTACATATTTTTTTGTTTGGTATGATTGTGGATAACTTTATCGTTTCTGGACCAATTTCTAATAATGATAATGATAATTGGCTCTTATTTCCCGTATGAATTTTTATTTATTTGAAGTCGGTTATCTTTTTGTTCATAGTGTGTGTGTCACCCTCTCATTTGTTGTAATTTCGGTTATCATGCCAAACTACAATTAACACTCGTAAATAATGTTTTCTTGGTGATGTGGTGCTGACCCTACACCCAGAAGCTGTCCTGTAGTGTGCTGTACAACAGGAAGAAAGCTAAAAAAGGTATGTACACATAGATATTTTAACGGTGTTCTCTTTTCTAAATAGTTTTTGAATTGCGAATGACGGTAATAACAAAAAAAAATACAAATTATTCATGTTTTGTTGTATTTTATTTTAATACTAGCGACCCGTCCCCGCTTCGTACGGGTGCAATGTACTAATAACGTATATGTGTTATACATGTAAACGTTCCTCTTGAATCACTCTAACTATTAAAAAAAAACGCATTAAAATCCGTTGCGTAGTTTTAAAGATTTAAGCATACATAGGGATATAGGGACAGAGAAAGCGACTTTGTTTTATACTATGTAGTGATTAGCTGTTGCCTGCAGTTTCACTCGCATTCCAAAGTGCTTTTTGAGACAGAAGGTATCGTATATCCTTCTCCAAGGTCCAATCTATCTGTGAATCAAACTTCATCAAAATCGGTTCAGCGGTTTAGGCATGAAAGCGTAATAGACAGAGTTATGTTCGCATTTATATTATTAGTAGGGATAGTAAGTATAGGGATTAGAAGGGATATTCTTGTTAGAGCTAAACAATATTGCAACTATTTATTAATTTATCTATTTGAAAGCATACATCATTTTATAGTATATCCTCGTGCGGCCCAAGCATATTTTTGTGACCACTTGTGTACCGCCCAAGTTCTTTTTAAAGGACAAGTTTTATGAGCATTACCGCCCGACATAAATGTTTCGTTTATCGATAGCTAGACATTTCCGATCCTCTTAATATTTTTTTTGGGTAATAATAAAGTGACAAAGAGTACAACTATGTTATCAGAAATAGAATACATTTGGTTCATTTTAAAGGACAATGGGCATTAGTTGCATAAACTGATGTTTAATATTTGTCATCTACAAGGGACAAAGGGCTGGTACTGATACAATATTTTTATAAATCTACTTTTATTATTTTAATAAATATATTGCAAAACTTAAATAAAAAACAAATCAGTGGTATCTTCTGAAATTATTAACTGAAAATTAATTAAGTGAAAATTTGAATAATAACAATTTATGCTTAATCAAATATCCTAAATTGTTTCAAAGACTTACTTGAAAATGATTATCATATTCATTAACCCTATTAATCATCTTCATTATGAAAGCCGACAAAATAATTTCCATTCTTTGTTAAGCATAAATGACTACATAAAAAAATTAATCTTATTCAAATGACTGAATCTGAGTCGAGAAAGGAGGCATATGTTTGGAATGGTATAGACGCATTATCTTAGATGGTAAGTATACAGTAGGCATTCCCCTTTTTCTTCTAGAATTATCTGAAGGTGGTAAAGGTGTTTCCTCATCATCAGACTCAAGATCTTGCGTCAACAGATTGTTTCCTTCTAATAACATAACGCAAGTTCAAGTTCGTACGCCCGCAGTTGATCTATTTATCTTTAGCGAAAAAGATTTTGCAGTCCAATTCGAGCTATCTGTAGATCCTGTTAGGGAATTTGAATTCGTAGACCTTACGTCCAGTCTTCTATGCTCAACACGCCTATTTGGCGACGGCGACTACTAGAGCCACGACCTGAAACTGAAGGACCTGACAGCAATGTGCTGCGACATGTATTTCTTGTTCCGACTCGGTGGTTTCAGAGTCGGGATCATCATTATTAGGAATAGTGTACTCCACGCCACCGAGGTCATCATCACTGGGTATAAATTCTCCCACATCAGACTCGTAGAGCTGTTCCAGAATGTCGTCATCATGCAATACTGTAACGTAATAACAGCCTAATGTCAACTAGATTACACAAAAACGAACAAACGCCTACTGTGAATTACAAAGTACAAAAATATTTGATTCCATATAATATCACAACTATAAACATTATTCGTAAAATTTAAAAAACATTCGAAAGAACATTAATTTTACCTTAACTAGAATGTAAATCTAAAAGTTAAGAATAATAAAATACCATGATTATTTCCGATTTACCTTACCTCTGCCGTGCGCGATGGCCATATTCAAAGTTCAAACAGCTCAAACGGAATATTTCTTCTGTCTAATACGGTACTGGTCGCTTGGAATGAATCGAAAATTCAAGCCAATCACAAGAAAGGAAACAAAATGTCGCTACGGTACGAATTTTCAAAGTTATCGGCGGAAAACATACATTGTCAATTTTAAGGGACTTGGGCGGTAATAACGAGGAACATATTATGCAGTCGGGTGTTTATTAGGTACAATATGTGAATTATGGAGAACATTGGGCCGCACGAGGATATAGTGACTCACCCCCGCTTCGCACGGGTGCAATATACATGTATTATACATATAAACCGTCCTCTTAAATCACTTTATCTATTAAACAAACCGCATCGAAATCCGTTGCGTAGTTTTAAAGATTTAAGCATACATAGGGATATAGGGACAGAGAAAGCGACTTTATACTTACTATGTAGTAATAAACCAATACTACGTTGCAGAGCGTTCAAATTACAATAAGATATAAGTAGGTAGTACAGTAGTAGGTATACGACAAACAAAAACAGATGAAATACGATTACTACGATTTTCTCCTGTATCGTAGGTGCGTAAAAAAGACAAATTTTCACAAACACACATTTATTTATTTATTTAATTATGGCACGCCAATGACAATTCACAAAAACACACACCCACACCCGTACCAACTACATGTAAGTAAACAGATATTTGTTCTGTGTGTGGATCGAACCCACAGCCCGTGGTGCAGAAGCTCAACCGCTGCGCCAAACGTGTCGTGGCTTTGATTCCGATTCCGTTCTTTGGGTAAATGGGATTAAGATTTTTTTGGTAATCCTGTCTATCGTTCCTTACTATGCTATACTTCCTCGGAGAGCACGTAAAAACCATATGTCCTGCGCCTGTAGACAAGTTGCAATCTGACAATCGAATCGACGAACGAATAGAAACAAAATGTATGGGAATGACATCTATGATCGCCCGATTTGTTGAAAGCTTATGTCATTTCCATACTTTTTGTTTCTATTCGTTCGTCGATTCGATTGTCAGATTGCAACTTGTCTATGTCCACTGGTTGTCATACAATGATAATGATTAGTGTACCTAGTCACAAACCTAAAAAGCCTGACCGAGGATTATCGGTATTGCCCAGAAATTCAGTTTCGGCAGTCTGATGTCAGTCGTTCCGTGTAAAATACTGATGTTCAGCCGCATCTTGACGAAGTCTGCGGTCTAGCGGTTCGCATGTCCGACTGCTGAACACGAGGTCGTGGGTTCCATTCCCACAAATCATAAATATTTATGTGATGAACATATGTGTTTGAGTTTGTCAGGGTGTTTCTTATGTATTATACTCGTATGTATGTTTTTACAAAAAAAAGTATATTGTATTATGTATTCTATCCATTGTCTAGTACCTTAGTTCAAGCTCTGCTTAGTTTGGGACTAGATGGTGCTGTGTAAAATTATTGTCCAAGATTATTTATTTATATTTTTTTAATAAATAATGAATATTTATTATCTGGTTGGACTGGAAGCCTACCCCAACAAGGCTCGAGGACTGAGGTCTATCGTTCGTATACCTAAATATCTGACTGAAGCTAACAATAAAATCACCTAGTTTTACTTTTAAAATTGGTTTAAAATCAAATCGATTCAGTGTGTTTTAAACCTAACTTTAGATCGTCAGAGAGAATGCTGCACCCTGGGAATAGCCCATAGTTATACTACCTAGTGTCATGTACGATATCGAACGGGATTACAATCAGGATTGTGGGCATAGCAGCCTTGTAACGAACTGTGAATGCACGGCCCGGCCTGTACATAATGTAATTACACGGAGTACAAATTTACGTGTGCTCTCATGTATACACTACCTATTGAAACTAGAATATAATTATGTACAAAGAGATTTAAAGGGTTACATAACGGGCATTACATTTTCATTTTAAAAAATTGAACAAAAATGAATATTCTTCCAGATTTGATTTGATGTTAAACTTCTTTGTCGGCTGACATAAATTACTTATAGAGCATTTTATTTAAATCGAACATTTATTCATACCACTGAGGTGCCAAAGAAGCATACAGCCTACTTGATGGTAAGCGGTTACCGTAGCCTATAGACGCTTGCAACACCTGCGCGATGCTGACCCTGTAAAACAAAAGAGGAATCGTTGGATTGGCAGTATAAGGGTCAAAGTTCCTCCACTGCCAATACAACCATTCCTCGCGGAGCTCGCATTTTTTTTTGGGAACAAATGGGGCAAACTGTTTTTAATGAGATTTTCTAACTGGGTTAGAACGGTGGGAGTTTGGATTTGGATTTATAGACATGCCCCGTATTACATGGGACCTAATAATATATAGGTGTACAGCAGTAGGGACCTACACATCTGCTGTACCCTTGGGGGATATTGGCCTAATGGCACCTTTGCGTTTATTATTTCAATAATATTGAGTTATTTAGGTAAATTTTACTTAATTAGTCTTCCAAGAAGGTGACGTAAGTGCATGTATGTAAACTATACAGACTGAAATGGCACAGTGCATTTAATTTGGTGAAGGAATCTAAAAATAGTACGGACGTGGAGATTATTTGTACCTAGTGAACATACGGCTTTCTGAGTCGTCAATATGATTAATTGCAGTGTTTAATTTAGCAATTTATAGTATACAGTACATCTGCAATATTTTAGGATATCTGTTTAGTCCAGAAATTGGGTTGCGTAGGCCTAATAGCAGTTGCTTCGTGTAAAATACTGATATTCAACCGCGTTCGGTTAGATTTGGATCTGTCAAAGTTGGGAAAAAGATCGGAGGATGATGCTAATATTTTGCATAATTATAAAGTCATCGCAGGATATTGAGTCTGAAAAATCAGAAATTTGAATAGGATGACTATGAAGCTGTTGTCGCCGAGTCGTCGCGTCGTAAGATGTCCCATTTGACAACTGCCAACCCGCATTTATTAATAGGTACCTACCTCATTTATTGATTTAAGACATTGAAATAAAACTACTTTTTACGGATTTTATCGCGTTATTATTATTAGTGTCGACGTTTCGGACCCTTTTTTCGGACTCGTGACCATGGACGCTGTAAACGGTCCGAAACGTCGGGATTAATAATAATTATCAATATAACGCCATAAAATCCGTAAAAAAAGTGGTTTTATTTCAAGATACCTCATTTATTTATTTTTATCCTACGGAAAATCCTCATCATGTAGGCCTGGGGTGGTGGCAGGGTATGACACAGGCATAGGATTCGTGATATTCGCTACAACCGTAATAGGCTGTAGTCCAGCGCTCGCTGGACCCCTTCAGCGAGCGACCCCCTTCTGCGAGGCTTCTCCTCGCTTAAACTAGGTACCTGGGTAACTAGCATCGGAAATATTAAATTTGTCATGGAACGACAGGTTTAACAGATTTATAATGGTAAAAATATCAGCTCGATCACAAAACTTTTTTTACAGTTAGATACATGTGAAGCTAATAATAAAAGCGTGTTAAAAAGGGATTAGTTATTAATGTGTTTCTTTGTATTTATAAGAAGTGTCAAAAGGGAGTTCTTACTACGGAACCGAGTATCGTAGCATGCGCTTTCGCTGTCCGGAAATTCGCCACCCCCTCCTATTTTAATTATTCATCACGAAAATTCAATAAGAATATAAATTACATACTGACTACGATTCTTACATAATTCTTATAAGTACTTCCTTCTTATACTTCATAAGTAGTAATTTCGGCTGTCTGTGTATTTGTAAATTGTAATATACATACCTATTCCTTTAGTCTAGTGGTCCTAACGAGACTGCAACACTTAGAGAGCATGTGTTCGATTCCCAGGTCGAGCAGTTATTGGGGTTTTCTACGAAATTGTCAGCAGCAGCTCAGGGGTTTTGATTTGTGAATAGGGGGAGAGCCTATTACATAGGACTTTAACATACCGGCGTACTGTTTATTTGCAATTAGTACACCTCTGTGTAGCCCTTCGGGGAAAATAGACGTGGTATTGTAAATAAAAATATCTTTGTTTCTCTCTGTTCACTTTCAAACACTAAACGGGTTATTACTTTTGTTATTTTAAGATTTTGATTGCCAACAGAGCCTCTATTAAAGGTAATAACGGTATTAGGGTTGGCAATTAGGCAACCAGTTCCACCGCAAAAAGATCCACCCCCTCGTGACATAATTTATTGGTATTGGAGAAGTCCACGAGGTATAATGACAGCAGCTTCTATACAGGCTGGTGTTTAAATAAAAGATACGAGTTAAAATAATCTGATTTTATTTCATGTAACTTCATTAACTATGTCCAAGCATTATTGGCGTAACATACATATAGTAATAACTACACAACAATATAATTATTTTCTTTTACTCTATCAGCCGAATACACAAAACCTTTGGTTACTAGCTTATTACAAAATTTACATTTACAATATTGGTGTTCTACCTTGAGTATTTATTCTCGCTTTTGTCTGAAGAACCAATATTAAGGATTTACAAATTATCATGAAAGCTGAATTGGAAAATCAAATTTAATATTAAATTATACCGAAAATTAAACATGAATTCTTAAAACATAATTTGGTGCAAAGAAAAATTTAAATTGACTTCTTTCGAGTTCTAATACAAATGCAGACTAAATTTAGTGAAACAATTGATGTACAGACAAATGAAAATTAAAACATGAGCCCTATAAGAAAAGGCATGTAGACGAAAGCAAAGCTTTAACTGAATTAGGTCCAAATTAAACTGTATAGGACTAGACTGTCACGTTTGCAAGCATTGTTTATACTTAAAAAGTTAATACAACGAAATTAAACTAAGATACAACAACGTATGATTATCACATTATAAAGAAAATCATCTATGATGAATATTTACATCGCTTAAGGCACAAATTATAAATTGGCTTTAAGCCGCTATATTGTAAGGGTTAAAGAGCCAGCAATAACAAGTTTACACGGGACGAAGACAATCCTTATAATGTCATTCAAAATAGTATTGTAATTTGGCACTACTTAAGGGAGCTCTTATTGTAAGATAATGATATTATTTTCAAAATTTTGCAGTATGTTTTGTTTAATTTTATAACACATTATTACTTGAATAAATACATTCTTGATTTCTTTCACTGTTCGTTTCTCAATTGTTGCCGCTCGCTCTAATCACCTTAGGACTCATATATACATAATTGGCCCCAAAATAATGCTGTTGATAAAGATTAAAAACTATAGTCCCTAACATCACATTTCGCCGTTTTTCTATTATCGATTTTACTGATAGCTTCTTGCCCAAATATTTTCATTTTATCCAGATATTCTCTAGAAGAATCTTGAATATCAGAGCTTAAAATTTTGTTTGTAAAATTAGAAATTTCACGTGCCACAAATATATACAAATAGAAGAAACGTATTTTTTTCATTATTATTATATTTTTTACTCTATACATAATTAATATTTGAATATATTATTTATCTCTAGCCTCGGACAGTCTTTCCTTACTATATTGCTTCACAATCACAACTCTCATTCACTATTAAATTTTGATTAATTTAAATGAATTATAAATGTAACATAGTTGAATCTGACTACCAACGAAATTTTATAATATGACCATTATAAACTAAAATAATAAATTGATAAACTCGAGAAATTATCAGAAAATCCTCCTATTGAAATTTAACTCCACAGGCTCTTCAATGTAGTAATACCAAGTATTATGTAAAAGTCCTACAATATTTATTTTCACTGGCAGTCAGACAATTATCGCAGGTATACATTAAATAAGTTTTGTAAGCAACAGAGATCACACAGAATATCTCTAGGCTTCCAGTATTCGTAATCACACAATCGTCTATATATACAAAATAGAACGTCCTCTACAATATGTAGTATAGCACACTTTTCGTACACATATTACAATCTAGCGCGCTTATATTGACGAAACTTAACCCTTTGGAATGATTGGTTATTGTTCTATTTCTATTTTATAATCGTTTTAGATATTACATAGTCACCCCTATCTGGTAAAATCCTGTTTCTAAGTCTAATAGTGAAATACAAAAGTAATCGAAACAAATATCGTTCTATTAATAAATTAGCTTGATGTCACTAAGTATTTACTTATTTCACTAAAGAAATGTAGATACTAGCTTCTCAGTTTATGCTTCTGTACTCACTACGACTTTTAACTGGAACGTAACTGAATGACATCGCAACAATAACCAATACTGGGGTTCAAATCACTACTGGGGTCAACAGTTTTAAAGTCACGCTTTTTTCTTCCCTTTACTCCCGTTGTCTGCAAATATCTCATTGAAGTCTGTGAGGAGGATATCAACGACATTGTTTTGTTGGATGCAGTCGACCGCGATGTTGTGGGCTTGTTCTGCAGGCGCCCATAGGAGAGTAGGACCGAATACAATGGCAAGGTTTGCCGTGTGCATTCTATTTCGCTCTTTGTGTTCTGTTACCCTGAAAATATTTGATAAATAAGATCTGTGTCCTATTTTATATAAAATGAATTTTGATGGTTTATTCAATGCAAAATTTAATCTTGTTTTAATTTATATATGACAAACGTTTTGAAGCATTGTTATTTCATTTTTAATTCTGATAATAACTAAGTAGGTTTTTAAACGAAACTGTTTTGCATGGATTTTGTCGCGGTTTATGTCCACGTTTCAAATTCTTTATAAGTCACATGGTATACTGTCTATCCGAGACCATGGATAATATCGATGTAGATAAATTTATTTCCACGTCTAATATTCGTACACGAAACTAGTATGTTAGGATAGTCTTACCTAAGCAAATGCTCCAGTAAGAATTTGAGCGTTTCCCTGTTGCACTGTGGTAGCGCCTTCACGATATCTTGAAACTCCTTGATCCTCGCTTCTTTAGGTTTGATTGCTGAAATTAAAAAAAAAACATTATTTTTAATACTACAGTATCTTATCATCACGCCTGCAGGGAATACAAAGAGCACCCACAGTTCGCCAATATGTATAGGTCCTATGTAATAGGGAGCGATTAACGAATTAACTATTACGATTAACCATCGATCCAAACTCCGAGCTGCTACTGAGAATTTCATAGAAAACCCCTCGCTCGACTAGGGATTCGAAAATCGACCTCAAGCGTAGCAGTCGCACTTACGTGAGTTATGACTACTAGGATAATGTGGCAGTTTATTTTTAAATAAGTAAGATTATTTGCTAGTAGTATTTACTAGTAGTTGTATATTGGAATTACTAATTCCAGACATTCCGTACATATGTCGATCGGATACACAGATGTAGAGGTAATAAGATTGTAGCCCCCAACGGAACTTTATAAGACACCATCGTAATACGAAAATAGCATATCAAGCATTAAAGATGTGCTCAGATAATTACAATGAGGTACTATATAGGCCGAATAGAAATGTTTTTTTCACCAGCGAAATTAATTTCTGTAAAGTTACTCATACTAAAGTTATTTAGCGAAGGAAAAATTCGACCGATCGATAAATAACTTTAAAATCTTAGCATGGAAAATGCCAAAAAAATACAAAAAGGTAAACTCATACTACTTAGTAACTAGGAAGTTAGATTTCGAAGTCGAAATTCCCCGTCGTATACATAGTATTCTATGTAGCAAAATGCAGGTTGTGTTGTCAAAGGCACCGTAATTCAAGTCCCCAATGTTGTTTTTAATGTTTTTCTGGAATTGATGATGATAAGATAACTTACAGCAGGCAGCTAGTATTCTGTCGAACATGCTGCAGGGTATGAGCGGCTCCTTTAGCTCCCTGAAGAACAGCTTCAGTGAACCGGTCAGCACGTGGATGTCTGTGTTATTCTCTATCACTGACATCTTGTTCTGGTCCACCTGTAATAATAATTTTTATTATTTATTTGCGTAAAACATGGTATACAAGGGTGTTAAATACAAATTGAGGCACAAGCATGTTTAGCTAGGATAAAACATAGTATGCAAAATTTTAAAGATAAGTTAAGCAACAACAATCATCATTTTCAATCAACATATTTTATCTATATAAATTCTTTTAAACTATAAAAACTAGACTCGAACTAGGAACAAGTGTGTACAAGGAATATAAAAAAAATGGTAAAATTTTACATTAAATTTTTATTAACATATAAATTTTGTACATAATGATGTAACTATTGTATCCATTTTCTAGTACCCATAGTAATTTCTGCTTAGTTAGGGACAAGAACGTGTCTTGTAAAATGTCCCATATATTTATTAATAGCGGCCCGTCCCTGCTTCGCACAGGTGGACATAAGATATAAATATAGCCTATGTTACTCAGGGTGAATGTAGCTTTCCAATGGTGATAGAATTTTTGGTAGTTTTTGAGTTTATTCATTACAAACATACACACAAAAATACAAATCTTCCCTCTTTTAAAGTAAACATTGACTGCATCATTAGTCTAGTGGTAATTAGTGCGACTGCTATGCTAGAGGTCCTGGGTTCGATCGAGCAGTGTTATTGGGATTTTCTATGAAATTCTCAGTAGCAGCTCGGAGTCTGGATTTGTGCCCGGTTAATGGCAATAGGCTCGCCCCCTAATACATGGGACCTAAACATACCGGCGAAATGTGGGTGTACATTAGTACACCTCTGCCTAATCTTTCGGGGAATACAGGCGTGATGGTATGTTATGTTAAACATTGATTTATCATCATCGTTCGTAGTATTTATCTTACCACGGTAGGGTTTAATTTATAGCTATAGCTTCCTCCCTTTTACGCCATAGGATTGTTTTCGCCCACAGTGTTCAGTTCGGTTAATTCATATTGATTCACAACTGAACCTACTTGCTTTTTTAGTTTATCACTTAGGTGATTTTGGCCACCATATAATTATGGTACTTAAAGATGGGCATTTATAAAAGTATACCTATCCTTTCAAAGAATAACATTTTTTTTTAATTCTCAAGTGCATGGGAAACAATATCGAATTCTGATCATAATGATTAAATATTATTCTACTATCTTTAGGATTTCCATATATTTTTTTTTAACCTTAGAAGTAGTTCTGTTTCAAATCAAATCATATTTATTTGTTAAACATGTGTGTACATACACGAGCATGCAAGATATTATACATATATAACATTTGAATTATAGTTCAGTCATGTTTAGCCATATCAGATGGCGTACAAATATTTTTGAGAACACACATTAAATATCTATTTTATTTTTTAATATCCTAGTGAATAGGAGTATGAAATCTAGAAAAACCAATACGATAAGAGCATAGAATACGTCATTCGATTAAATTAACAATTATAATATTTAATACTAATACATTATCAATAAAATAATTAAATTTGGATATTACGTATGTCAACACATTGCAGTTACTATAAAACGATACCAACATTTCCTTGGCATATTCAACGAACCTATAATAATATTTTGAATAGTATTAATATAGGACTTTTCGTAAACACCCACGTCAGCTGTATACAGACGCGTGTTTAATTTTATGTAAACATTTGACGTAAGTTTGAATAACAATTTTTATTTTACGTATTCTAAATGACGCATCCTTGCTGTTATTTCCAGCACGATAAAAAAATCAAATCATTGCGCATCTAATGAAAATATCAGGATAAACAACAGTCCGTTAATATTTCCTTGTAAATGTTAGGTTTTATAAATAATGCATTAAATTAGTCATTTCCATTAATTACATCATCAATCATTTAAAAACATCAAATTGCCAACTTCTAATGCAGTCAATCTTTTTCTATTTTTTGCATTTTCCATGCTAAGATTTTAAAGTTATTTTAGCGAAGGAAAAATTCGACTGTGGGCAGGATTCGAACCTACGCTATGACCATTAAGCCACCGCGATCCCACCCGCTAGGTCGATTTTTTTTTAATTTTGTGGGAATTGCGCCATTCGCACGTTGTCATTTTGACACCTCGGTTGAGACCATTTTCGTCTAGCCACTGTAGGGCATTTCCTCATTTTTACGTCATTAGCTGTTTTCGCCAAGCGTATTCAGGTATGTTAATAAATACTGATTTACAACTTATAACCTATTTGCTTTTTAGCTTAACACTTAGGTGATTTTAGATCGTGTGGTAACGAAACATGAACATTTAAGAGTATCCCTTGCGAAATGAATAAGGCTATGAATAACAAATAAAAGAACAGCTAAGATTATTATTTCACTAGCAAAGGAACAACAACAATTGAATTCAATAAACAAACTAAATAAGTTGTCCCCCGCCTGCAATATATTTTCCAATATTCAAGTTTGAGATTTTACGACGGCCGAAGGATGAAAGATTGTAGGTTTCTCGAGAGATAGTATCTCTAATTCTTCGGCACGCTTTTCAACCTAAATGGTTTTACAGATTTCAACATATGGTATATATATGAACCTAATGACACCTTATATGGTATATAAGGTGTCATTAGATTCGTCTCAGTTGTGAGAGTGACATAGGGATTATAATTTCTATATGGCGTTCGCGAAACAACATAGAGGTTTAAATAAATAAAAATATATAATTTTACATAAATTATGGATATCAACAAATACTAAGCGACTAAAGAAAGACTGAAAGACTGCCTCATTAGTCTAGTGGTCCTAAGCGCGACTGCTACGCTAGAGGTCCTGGGTTCGATCCCCAGGTCGAGCAAAGTGTTATTGGGTTTTTCTATAAAATTCTCAGTAGCAGTTCGGAGTTTGGATTTGTGCCCGATTAATGGTAAATAGGTTCGCCCGCTATTACATGGGACCTAAACATACCGGCGATATGTGGATGTACATTAGTGCACCTCTGCCTAACCCTTCGGGGAATACAGGCGTGATGGTATGTATGTATGTACTAAGCGAATAAGCATGCAGTCGAAATTATTATAACCTATTACTAGTAGTTACTCCTACAACTAGACGAAATTTAAAGACACCTCATTGTTGAAATCCGTCAAACAGTTTATGCTGTAGTGTGCCAAATAATTAGACATACATAAATACATAGACAAGAGAAACATTACTCTCCTTCGACAGTCAGGTAAAAAGTTATTTAGTTTATACTCGTTCTAGTTCGGTTTTTTGCATATACTTCGTACCTAAATCTGGAAATGACCACTGAGTTTTGAAAGAACTATCCAAAAAATAATGACCTGATATCTGAATCTTCCGAAAAAGAAACAAAATTGGGAGATGTTTATGTTAAATGTTTTAAAGAAATTATTAATAATTACTTGCATAAAAACAGAGAACATATTTTTAGATTAATATAGAAAGCAACGTTACATCAATTTGGTAATATCACTCGGAGAGTAAATTTAAATAACAAATTCCAAGATTCTCACCTCCAGCCTGATCTTTTGGACCTGGCTCAGGTTTCCGCTGGCTCGATACAATCCATCTGTGCACATGTTCTCTGGACTGCTTTCTATCTCATTCACACACGCCACCACGAACTCTGGTACCCGAGGGCTAGTTGCTGGACAAACCTCTTCCAAGTTTCTCCCGAATACTGGCTCGTCTGTCAAGAAATAGTGGCTAAATAAGTTAGGAGTATTTTGCAACAAACTTTTCAAACAATCTTTATTACTTTCAGTTCATTTCTTTTAAAATAATAGTAGCCTGATAGTTAATTACGATGTTTTCACTAAATTTTGGGAATAAAATCATCTTTGAACAGGCATTACGATTGCAAGAAATTTCAAATTGTAGATCTTTATCGTATATCTGCCAAAGTATAATTGTGATTAAAAAGGAGATTTATGTACATAAACATAGTTATTGAAACAGATGAAAACCATGATTCACCAAATATAAACACTAAAAATATTAAAATGAATACCAAAAAGCAGCAAACGACGAGGTTTCCCAAAAACGATTGTATTCCAGAAAAAGTTTTCCATTTTAATTCTCAGTCTTTTACTCATATTGGTAGTAATAGGAATGGAGCTAACACAAAAAAGAACGCACTACCTCTAGTGAAGGACTAGTAATAAATAAGGCAGCAGGTTTCTGTCAAGCTTACGTAGACAATTACAAGCTAAGAGTAACCGCATTGTTTACTACTCAACAAGAACCTAAAAACAAAAACAGTATACGTGTTACAACCAATAATGATGATGATGAAATTCTGCAAACGTCCCCTTTCGTACGTAATGAATATAAGGACTTAGTACCCGTGGTTTCACATGACACATCACAAAGTTTAGTTTTTATCCATGACGAGCTTTAAAAACAACAATGTGTTTGTAAGAACTGTTTTTGTTTATTTAACCATCGCAATTTATTTTCAGGAATAAAAATAAAATGTACCTACAAACATATTATTGCTGGGGTTTTTTTAGTCAAATCATATTAAAATTTGATCCATCCAATATTAATAATATAACAACGAAGTCTGTGTTATTACTGTGTGTAAAGTTTTACAGAAAGTTTTCGATAGTACACGCAGGTTTAAAAATAAAACACCAATAACTATTTATACAATTAATTATTATAATACATAACCATGTGAAAACAAAATTTACAGAAATATATACATAATAATATAACAAAATCTAAAATTAAGCACTTACCTTTGAATGATTCAAGCACTGAACATTCCTTTGGTTAATTTCCTCAAGCAAATAAATGTTTTAGCGTAAATTAAAACATAATAGAACCATTACAATAAATATAGATATTCAACACTCATTGCTCCATTAAATTTTGTTATCACTTTATCCAAAATTGTTACAGAAAGTCCAGCGTTATATTATGAGAACTTTCTCTAATGCTATCAACCAAAGCTTTATTCACACCAAACCAAATCAACTCTAAAACTACTTTTAAAGTCTACTGAGTGCCACACACACCATCAAACATCAAATTCCGAACCTTTATAAATCCCTTTCTTGACGAGCTGCTCCATGGCTGGCCTTTTAGCGAAGAACTTTCTTAACCTACTCCTCACATGTGATTTCTGTATAGAAACTTCTGTTGAGTCGCTCAGATCTTCATTGCTGCTGCCTCCAGCTGAAACGTAGAACATTAAACATAGAATGTGTTTGTTAGTTGCTAGACAGGAAGAGATTGAAATGGTTAAGCAAGAGATAGAAGGCCTTGATGTGTGGTATTACTATCTAATCAATAAAATGCTTAAAAGTATCCTTGGTTAAATACTTGAATAAGAAGAATACCACACACTATGATCGTGTCAAATTTGGTAACACTGTGCGTACCGTTTACAAAAAAATATTTTCTCATAAGTACTAAATTTTCATAAAAACATTCCAGATTTGACATCACATAGCCTAAGGGCAGGAGAGTTTGATTACATACTGCCATTCAATGCCAAGTGGCAACTATTTAGATGTATTAATCTTAGAGTACTGACTGCAGAATTGATCCTCATACAAGATTTTGCTTGTATATTGATGGATTTGGTGATATCACCGATTATTCTGACATAATATCGAAGTAATTGAATTTCTAAGATTCTAAACTAGTCAATCTGCAACCAATACTCTGAGAATGGTCAGTATATGCTTAATAGTACCCCATACCACAGCAAGATAGTTTAAACCAAAGCCATAACCAGGTAGGCGAAATGTAGCATGGATTAATATTATATAGTGATTCAGTTAACAGAAAACGGAGTAAAAATAGGTTTTTCAATGTACCTACCTACATTCTCAAGATAGTTCTAGATTCGTGTGTTATTTTTAAAGCTTAGGATCTTTGAAATAATTTAAGATTTAGCGACGAGTCTACGACACAGAGTCACAAACATAAAATGGCTAAGACAGAGCATGAGTCCAAATTTCAACATAATTGTTACAATAAAAAAGGTTTTGAATAATTATGCCTGCCCCTACAGTAAGACGCGCTTTTGGCTAAATATGACAATTTTGAATAAGAACGGAATTATGACGGACGATACAAATTAGGAACGGGCAATCTGGACGAACACATTTGAGACCGAATCATTCGAAACAATAAAATGTTGTTTACAATAATTATTTACCTTTTTCGCTTGTATCCTGAATTCACACCATTAATAAAATTGAAACGAAGCCTCACGATGCAGTCACGAATGAACCACACTATTTTAGAATATTCTACTCAATCTGTCACCAACCAAATAAATGTTGATTGAAAATAACACTATTTTTTGAGCAATACTATTCTAGTATTAAAGAAATACTAAATTTTGTCATGCCAACTACAGATAAATTGATAGCAGCGAGTTATCGAGCGTTAAGACATGATAACATCGTATCTGCACATTGTTAATTTACCGACAAACGTACATATACCGTAAGGTGTTTTTATTTCATTTATGAAGAGGTAGTCCGTATGTTGGATCTAATAATTGAGTAACACATCTGAATTTTGATATAATAATACGATGATATAGATTTTTTCAGAGACTGTAGTTTTGCTACAGGTTTTGTTTTCTAGCGCGTTCCATGACGCCACGGGAAGGTACTTCCATCAAAATTACGTACCACTCTCAAGTTAGAACAAAACTACTTAGGTTGAGGATTAAAGATTCATCCGACCAAGAAATAGTTATAAATTTATATAGATGATTGTTGCCCACGTGTTCTTTTTATACAGTCGTTTCAATATTAGAAACTCGGACTATTTATTAATAATTGCATATTTAAAAAGTTAATGTAAGAAATATTTAATACTTTGTCGAGTTATTGTCGCTTTAGAATGTGAATCGGCGTTCAGTTCAGTCCTCGGTGCTGTAATGATTTCAAGACAGCGTTCCGAAATATCATTGTATGAGTCATCTATATCTTCTTATATATTTTTTAACTTGTCATCCATTAAATCCTCATGTACTTCCACCCGGAGATTCGGATGGGTTCTGTTAGCCTCTTACCGACTAAAATCAACAGGACGATGCACCTCACCACTATTGCGTCAAGGTAACGAGAGCGTATATAAATTCGTTCGCTCCAATGCATACTACATATTCCTACCTTAACTTTAAAGTTAAGTTTAAAAAGAATTTAACTGAAAGCTCATAAAAGTTAGTATTAAAAAAAACATTATAATCAAAATAACATAAGCACAGCTACAACCTAACAGCTAGAGAAGACCAAGATAACTGATTTTCTTTTTGTAAGTTACAAAGCAATAGTAGTGTATTAATATCGATTTATCGCTACCATGATGGCTGATGACCTTTTTGTGGGTGAAATGTCTAAAAAAAATAGATAAAACAAGTGTAATCAGATAAAATTTCAAATTGTACATTATAAAACATGTTACTAGCACAACACAATTACTTTAACCTAATGAAAACTAAGTCAATTTCAGAACGAATATTTTATCAATATATTATCTTTATTGAAAAAATCTCGTAACTGAGTTAGTTGTAATAGAAACTGAACTATAGACTTGATCAATTGATGGTAACTTATTCTCAAAATGCGAAATGTGAAACCACGACAAAATGACCATTCATCATAACACTGAACAATAAAGTCGTTGATAAAGTAAAATTCGTTGTAAAACCGTATTTTTTTTCGAGAACGAATACATTACGTTTATGGAGTATCCCCAATTTCCTTAGGTCATGGTGTGATCCAAAAATGTCCTTAAACTTATGAGTTTTTTCCGAAGCAACCTTCTTTGTTTTATTCCTCGCATCACTAGGCATTGTTAACAAATGATACACTACTGCGTCAATTACGTGGTGTTCCATGTCAACAATATTAAGGTTCAAATTCGCCTAACAATTAGATTTTTCATAAAAGATTTTTCACAACAATCACTTCTGTTTTAGTAATCATGTCTTTATAAACACTAGAATCTTAAATGAAAGCACAAAGATTTTTCATAGTACAGCAATATGGCTATGTTTCATTGTAGATTGTGGTACACTAAATGGCGCAATTAGTGATTGCTGTTATCAATAAGTATTATCAGATAGTGGGCACAGTCAGTGAGAATTAACGGATACTTATTTGTTGATTAAGGCGGGGCGCACACTATCAAAAATTTCCTGACAGGAAAACCCATCCGGCCGGGAAATGTATTGCCATTCAATCCGGCAACATTCTGACGTCGTCAGTTTGATAGATGATATTATTACTGACGACGTCTGTCGTCTAGTGGTTCGAGTGTGGGACTGCTGATCACGAGGTCTTGGGTTCGATTCCCATAGGACACAAATATTTATGTGGTGAACATAGCGATTTACAAAAATAAAGTATTAAATATTATCCATTGTCTAACCCATAGTGTTTTATCTGATTAGTTTGGGACTAGATGGTACAGAGGCCAGTACATCAAGCTACCAATCTGTCAAATTTCTTTGATTAATTTTCAACTTTAACACAAAGTCATAAGTTCATATTCAATTGGAAAAAAATTACAGTTTTGGATAGCTTGATCTGCTGGCGTCTGTACCTACTACGTTAAATGTTCCAAATATCAATTTATTATTACTATTTTGATTTTCGATTTATTTTCAAGAAACTTTTCCGTAAAATTTTAGATAAGTAGGTTATCTTAAGCCGAAATATAGGACAACATTTAATGACAGTTAAGACATTACAAGCCCGAAGGACAATCATTTCCTTCTTAAGATATCGGTATGGCCAAGAAATTGATTACTGCCGCTTCGTATAAAATTCAGATGCATGCCACGTTGAAGACTAGGGTGAGCCAATTTGTCAAGTTAATTAAATGTCAGTCAGCATTTTCTGTTAAGTATAAATATTTCCGAAAAACATAAGTAATTTCGTATTAGTGGTGTATTACTACTTCCACGAGGTCAATGAAACACCAAGTCGGAGTTCATTACGTATGTGTGCACGCAAATCAATTCCATAATCAAATATTGGCGTAAGGATCTATAAATAGTTTCTAATACAAATAATTGTGTCTTCCCAGTATTCAAACTAAGTGTTTAGTGCTAAATTTAGACCTTCCGTTGTTTAATAAGAATTTTACATGACATCATTTCAGTAAGACGAAGTTTTGATTTGAACTTTGGCCTCTAAGTTATCTTACAAAGCACAAATGTATAGGTATAGTACCTAACGAATCACGAAATTTACAAAGTTTACATGTAAATAAGTTGTAAATACTTTTAACCAGTTTGAATAGAGACATAACGCAATACTTTATTGCTGTTTGTGATGCTATTGTGACGTAGGTTGTCATTGTGAAAAATTTGTAAATAATTAATTTTAATTTAAAAAATAAAGACAACGATAAATAACTGTCTCATCAGGCTAGTGGTTGTAGCCTGCTACGCATGAGGTCCTAAGTTTGATTCCCAGGTCGAGCAGTATTATTGGGTTTTTCTATGAAACTCTCAGAAGCAGCTTGGAGCTTGGATTTTGTGCCCTGTGAATAGCTTCGGACTAAGATAGGTACTACTAATCAAATTTAAAAGTTATTTAAAGCGAAGGAAGAATTCGACTGCGGGCAGGATTCGATCCTGCGTCTTCTGGTTAGGTACACTAGATGTTATGACCACTAAGCCACCGCGAGACCCACCCGCCAGGTCGAAATTTGCATTAACATTCTGAATTTACGTCTTAATGGTGACATCAGTAACACATTAAAAAGCAAGTTTTTGCTTCTCAATGGACACGACTTACTTTACAGTTAGTTTAATGTCTCAAATTTCTATAACACTAGCTGACCCCGCAAACGATGTTTTGTCATAAAAAAAAAATTAGGGGTATGAAAAATAGATGTTGGCCTATTATCAGACCTCCCCGATAAGCACAAAAAACTTCATCAAAATCGGTCAAGCCGTTTCGGAGGAGTATGGCAACGAAAACTGTGACACGAGAATTCTATATATTAGATTTATTTTAACATTTATTATAATTCAAAAGTTTCTATAACAGCAGCGACGGCGCCATTTAGTATAGATGGCGCCATTGCTAAATGGCGGACCGTGTTCCATTCTTCAAAAATTGCAGCTAATACAAATTCCAAATATTCATTGATTCCTGATGAATGAATAAGGATGGATAAGGCAGAGGTGTACTTATGTACACTAATGTCTGTGTCCCATGTCACAGGAGGTGAGCCACCGAGCTGCTAATGAGATTTTCATAGAAAAACCTAACCTAACACTGCTCGATCTGGAAACCGAACCCAGGACCAGGCATAGCAGCCGTGCTTACAACCACTAAGCTAGTGAGGCAGTTCAAAATTATTTCAAAGAACTAGAGACCTAATATGATAAATATTAAAGATTTCGCTATTATGATTTACTTTCTAGATCAAGGAACAATTGCGATGGTTATAGTAAACAATGAGGTTTGTTTACTTGTAATAAAACCGTTGTTTGTTTTCAGTTTCCACAGTATAATGACATCATTTGTTTTAATAAGGTTTATCTGTTGTATGGTTTATTTCCTATAGTGCATTCCTGAGAGAAGCTGTAGAGTATAGAGAATACAATATTTTTAATTTAATTACCTTACGGTTGTGGTTAACCATTGATTTAATAAGTTAGGTATTTGATAACAGTCATTATGTGGTTTAAACAGAATGTACGTTGTAAAAAAATTCATTTTTTTTCATCGGACTTAAAAAACGACTTAAGCAGTTAAGATTAAGCAGTTTATATTAAGAATATGTGAGCCATATAAGATTTGGCTGGCAACTACATCTTATTTATGGCCTACTTTTAAACGCACGCATCTAATTATGAAAAAGAAAAAATACAGCTATAATATTGAGAGTAAGAATTTTGGAGAAAAATAAATCAAAATCTTATTCAGATTCCAAATTTAGTTATATTTAGTTTAAATACTATAACCTTCTCTCTAAAAAGATGAGAATAAGTAGAACCTATTTCGTAAAAATAAAAAAAAATGTATCTTACACAAACTCATCCGACGATACCTGTCAGTAATACACCCACAAATTATAGTCATAATAAACACGATACAATATCACAGCATAGTTTTTTCGACACTGAATATAGCCACAGTCTAAACAGATACAGTTTTAACGGACAGTCTAAACCACAGATAATTAAAAATCAGTGGAACAACACGTGGTCCTATAAGTTCACAATTCCTATTTCAAATAATATTTCACGAAATCTGCTAGACTGTTCACTGATATTCACTGCACTGTTTGACTACAAACTTCTGAGTCTATTCGTTCCTACCATTAGAATAATATTTGTTTTAACAGCAAGAGCACTCAACACATGCCTTGCTACTAACTCAATGAGGAAAATCTGCGCATACTGTGTACATATCTAGCTTCTTTTACCGGGAAGCGCTGCGTCATAGTTCACGAAACCGGGAAAACAAAATCATTTACTTCAAATTCGCGGCTATGATTCTTACGAATTTATGTAGGTACCTTCACTATGCATTGAGATTAAATACTGGACTTTCAGTGACGTGCGTAATTGTTATGGAATTTTTAGCGGGATTTACGCTTAGAATTTGGATGACTTTCACTTGGATTAACCAACTATACCTAATTATTACGTATACATAGTGATTAAATTGTAAGTAATCGACGCGAGTGACACAACTTGGTCCTTTGGTACGTGGTACCTATTTTATTTTATACATAAGTTAAACGATTTTCATTATTCTAGGTCTTCAGGAGATGCAATTCATATCTAAACCTAAATAGATTACATAAGTAACTGCTTTTGTATGGAAAATCTAAGCAGTAAGTATAATTATTCGACACAAAGGGTACGTATGTAATGTGGTTACGATGTTAATGTAGTTAAATTTGTTTTGTAATTCGTTAATTAACTAACTTAACCTAAGATGGACGGCATCATAGCTCATCAGCCATAAGTCTACTTACATAGTCCATCCGCTAATCGTCCCGCAGCCCTTAATTTCAATAAATAGTTAAAACGTGTACCAACTTACGCAAAAATATCGAAATCGCGAAGGATTCCAGAATTTCACAGATTATAACAATATTTACAAATACAAATAAAAATACTCTTAAAAAGTTTGTTTAAATACATACATCACCCAGATTATAATATAGTATCTCTAAGCTAATATGGTAAAAGTACAATCGACAAAAGAGTTCGATATACAGATAGCTAACGACATCTGTGTTTTGACAAAGATTGTGTAATAATGTGCCACACATTATATGTCAAAACGCAGGTGTTTGACAGCTTCTACGTACCTAACGCTTTCGTGGATAATTATTATAACACAATCTATGTAATTTTGGATATAGTACCTTTTTGTTTGTTCCTGTTGGCGTGCCGGGCGGCCGGTGGCGTGCGGCCGAGGCTCTCCTGGTCGGTGTTGCTGCTCTGAGAAAATGCTGGAGGCGGAGAATCTCCAGCCATGCTGCATTGGTACTGGAAACAAAGGTAATGATCAAACATTAATAACGATTAGATTTTTTTTTAAGTCACAGAAGTGCACCTAGACTTGACATTTCATAAGTGCCTGTACCTATATGGTTTATATGATAATAAAACTATTTTGATTTTGATTTGAAGTGGTTTTATCGATTCGGAAATAAAGGTCCAGACATAACTCTTAGGTTGTGTATATATTGGTTAGCCAGAGATGGCGACATTCACAGTTTAGCTGTATAAACATACAGCCCATGTAATAAGCGCTATATGTAAGGTAAAGGTATATGTAAGCCATGTAGGTCCCATACAATACGAGGTCAGCTTATTGCTATTAACCGAACACAAATTGGATAAAGAAGTACCCAATGAAACATTGCTTGACCAAGGAATCCAGGATCTCATGCTATTCAGCGACCACTAGACCGATAAGGGAGAGTATTGACAACTAATTTGGGTGAAGGGTCTATTCCAAATACGATCAGGAGGTAGTTCAATAAATATACAGAACACACCATACCTGTATTCCCACGCCTTGATAGGCTATTTTCAGAAACCGGGTATATATCAATATATCAAAACTCCAAGCTGCTACTGAGGATTTGATAGAAAAACCCAATCAAACTTTACTCGACCTGAGAATCTAAGCCTACCACTAAGACTAATGAGGCAGTAATCAAATGTAAGTACATTTTTCGACGGATTAAAATCTAGATATTAATTCTTACCAAGTTATGAATAACACTACGAATATGTCCCAGCAACTTCCTGGCTCCATCTTCAGTTTCGTCCTGGATCAGGTACTGGTCGTAACCTACTACCAGCACGATGGATCGCGTGTACCTGTAAGGATATAGCCGTATTATTATTAATTTAAAGTCCAAAATGCAAATACATGTAGAGAAGCACGGAAGTAGATCCAGATGAACATACAGAAGCATGGAGTATCTAAGTATTTTTTCTAACAAGGTCGTGGCTAATGTTGTAACAAATATAGGGCAGGGGAATATAGGGCAGGGGAAGGTAAGTGCTGTTTTTAGTAGGTACGAGTCCAATACCCCGCCCCTTCGACAGACGATCTATGAGAATACCATTACAAAAAATGGTGGGTATTTTTAGACAAAACAGTTCTCAACTTCGCCTGAATGCAGTGTATCCTACAACTGTCTTTTAAAGCTTTTAATATACCATCACATCTGTATTCCCAGAAGAGTTAGGCAGACGTGTACTAATGAACCCAGAGCTCGCCGGTATGTTAGGTCACATGTAATAGGAGGCGAGTCCATTGCCATTAATCAGCATTAAATCCAAATTCAGCTGTTACTAAGAATTTCATAGACAAATCCAATAAGTTCGGCCGGGTGATAGAATCCAGGACCTCTAGGGACTAATGAGGTAGTTGACACGCTGCCTCTTTAACGTGTTGGTTTAGTTGACACATCGTTAGAAACTACTACTGTCTTTTTTAAACATAATATACCATCACATGTGTATTCCCAGAAGGGTTAGGCAGAGGTGTACTAATGTACCCAAAGTTCGCCGTTATGTTAGGTCACATTTAATAGGGGCGAGTCTATTGCCATTAATCGAGCACAAATTCAACTTCAGCTGTTACTGAAGATTTCATAGAAAAATCCAATAATACTGTTCGTCCGGGCGATAGGACCTCTAGGGACTAATGAGGTAGATAACACGCTGCCTCTTTAACGTGTTGATTTAGTTGACACATCGTTAGAAACTGCGTTACCTCTTAGGTGTAATTCAAGCTATCCAAAACAGTGAAATTTTCCCAACTGAAAATGAACCTTATAACTTTATGTTAAAATTTAATATCTTTCAAAGAAATTTATCAGATTCTGATAGCTTGATGTGCTGGCATCTGTACGTATTTTGGCATTTCCATGTGATAAGAATTATTTTATTTTCCAGAAATATTCTGCGATGGGAGGCGGGAGACTGAAGAAAAAATACCTTTTAGTGTGTTTCTGTATACACTGAGCAGCGTGTGCGTTCCGCAGCGGCAGCACCAGCTCGGCCAGCGGCGCCGACGGGCTGGGGGGCGTGCCCGGCGGACGGGACACTTTCTGTAATAACATAAAAAGTTATAGCCAAATACAACAGGCTGGGCCAGGCCATATACATGTAGAACATATATTATTAGAGCTTCTTTATGACAATGTTCTCATACATGAAGAGGCATGTTGTAGCCTTATTTTATAGTATGGAGAATCCTCATGGATCATCCACCACCTGGGGAGGTGGCAGGGTATGTAGGACTCATACTGACTAAAAACCGCACTTTCCTTCACCTGTCCTATAGTCATGGCCATGGGATCCGTGAAATTCACCACGACCATGACAGGCTGTAGTCTATTCAACCCATTAAATCAGCGAGGCCTTGCCCAAAAAGATTGCAAAGTGAACATAATTTCGTTAGGTTAGGATAATTCATTCCTTCCTTCCTTTCCTTTAATAAAAACGTTGCCCCACAACGTTGCCCCCAATTCTATAGTATATATATATTTTTATTTTTAAAACGTTGCACCACACTAGGATTTTCTCTTGTATCGTGGGTGCGTTTACAAACACAAATTTTCGTATACACAAACACTCACTGGGTAATTACTCAAAATCCGCAATAAGATCAATAAGAAATAACGCTTGAGAAATATATAAAAATATTTACTAGGTAGTCTGTCGGACTGTTACGCAATATATATAGAGGTTTCTCGTTGGCATTCCATTACTTTGAAATTGTCACCTGAATAACCATGAGGAAAAATATATACTTACAGGAGCATAATAAGTCCTCTGGTCCTTGTAGAAGACTAGAGCGGTGGGTGTAAGGACCATGTAACAGTCTATCCAGTTCTTTTTGGCCTTCTTCGTGCCCTCTAGGAACTTGGTGCGTTTGATCGTACCCTCCAGAATCACCTGTGAATAACCCAAAACCCAAATATTGTATTAATATGTTAATATTTCGTCTTTAAGGGAAGATCTCACTAGATACGATTTTTTCTGGATGTATAATTTTTTTTATTATAATATAGATGTATTAAATAGGGTAAAATATTATACTAATTACATAGTAGGTATATATCTTTAGATTTGTCTTGTATTTAAATTATAAATTAAAATGGACTGCTTCTTGTCATCCTAATTATTGACTATTTTATTGACTTTCTTTTTTGAGTGTTTAATGTTGACTCAAGTAGGTATATAAGTAGGTATATAAGAAGGTATATAATTACGATATAGACGGGTTTCCATTAAGTTCATATACGGCCACAATTAATAACCTATCTCTTGATTGTATTCCTTACCGAAGTCAACATTTTAGAAATGCTTCATTGAAGTAATGTCAAATTGAAAATCTCCAGTAGGAAAAACAATTGAAATACAAGCTTACAAGCTTTGAGACTTTTTGAGACAATAGGCAGCCTATGACCAAGATGTCAATCTATCTCTATTCCATCTAGATCAGAGGTTCTCAGTTTCTCATAGAACACTCAAAATTTAGCTGATTGTGGTGGACCTCCTGACGCTACATTTCTATCATATTCCCAAAACTCGACAACATTTGTCACTCCGATGTAGACCCCCGTCGAGTCTCCCGCGGACCAATGGGGGTCCACCTAGACCACTTTGGGACCTAATGATCTAGATAATAACTTCATCAAAATATGATCAGCTATTTTAGGCATGAAAACTTAACAGATCGTTATTTTCGCATATAATATTAGTATATGGATATCAGTACCTATGGGTTAATTCCGATTGTTAGATCATACTGCAAAAAGAAGATCGTACTCGCAACGTGCTCACCTCTGATGGTGGCTGTAGAGTCAGTCTAGGAGCAGGCACAGGGGACCGCATCCGATGCTTAGGAGCGACCATGGACCTGGACTTCCTATTCCTGACGTACGCCGGCTCCCGCTCTCTGATCTCAACGTCCAGGCTGTCCCCCGACGAGGACGCCGGGAGCTGGAGGTAGTTCGGTCGCCGTGCATTAACTAAAAGGTTCTCTGTTGAACCACCTGGAATTCCAAATATTATTAGAGTATTAATATAATTTTCGCATGAGCTTTTTATGTTTGCATGAATTTCTTTAAAATTGTGAAAAATATAATGTGAAATTTATGGGTCTAAGATTAGTATGTTGTTGCTAGTTACGGAAGATTGATAATCCTGTCTTAGACTAGAATTAGAATTAGACATGTCTTAGTCTAATTCTTCTCAAGCTCTTTCTCGTACTTATCTATCACTATTTGAATTTATTCTGATATGAAACTGCAAATATTATGTACAAATGTATACTATTTTTGTAAAAGTTTGTAAGTAAATACATTTTAAATTTTACTTATCAATATTATATGTATTTTATTTTATCTTGCCTCTTAAAATAACCATGACAATTCACAACTCACCCAATCTCTTGTTAATCCGGACAAAAGGCGGGCTGTCCGAACTGGCCTTGTTGTACGCCATGTCGAGGTCTGCCCGGCATCGCTCGGACGTGGGGCTCCAGTTGTTCAGGGGCTCGTACCCCCGTCCCCGTAGGGAGCCCTGCTCTGGAATGTCGTCCTGGAATCGGAGAAAAGTGTTTGTAGTTGCATAGATATTTTAATAGCTGTTCGACAATTATTATTCAAAATCAGTCATTTTGAGTTAAAAAATTAAATACATAATTATATTTATGTAAATAGATCCAGTATGACACCGCTTTTACAAGACAATCACATGTCGTCGAGAAAATACAATGTCAAGCATTCAGGTTTCCTAACTATATTTTCCATCACCGTTTAAGCCAGTGCTAAATTAATACGTACAGAGGCCAGCACATCAAGCTACCACAATCTGTCAAATTTCTTTGATTGATTTGACAGTTTTGGATAGTTTGACCTACTGGCGTCTGTACATGCTCACACAAACATACGACTTGGCAGTCGTATGTTTATATCACTAAGATATCGCTGTTTAATGAAACAGGTACAGAATTCAATTCACCTCAAAAAGCAATATGCTATGAACTTGCAATATGGAAAGGAAGAGACACTTAAATTATCCTTAGATAAAAATATAAAATGATTAGGCACACGTTTTCAATAGCCCTGTAATCCGTAGATAAAAATAGAAAATGGCACATGTTTTCAATAGCTGTTCATGTCAACGTGTTTAATATTAAACGTTCCTATGATATTTTTACCTAATAATATCAATCGTCAACCTCACAATTTATGAGCAAATAAGGAAAAATAGGTGACGACAGCGTCCGGCCGCCACTCGGTTGATTTAACATTTTATCTGGCCGGCCGGCAATATATCGGACTAATTAGACATATAACTAACAAATTTTGCTTACTATTTCATAACAATTATATAATTACACATCCCACAGCTTTTTTTTATACTACTAAGGTGTCAAACAAGCATACGGCCCACCTGATGGTAAGCGGTTACCGTAGCCTATAGAAGCTTGCAACACCAGGAGTATCATATGCGCGTTGCAATAATTATTGAAAGAGGAATAGTTGGGTTGGCAGTATAAGGGTCAAAGTCCCCCCACTGCCAACACAACGTTTCCTCGTGGAGCACTGGCAACCTTGCTCACCGTAAGAAACACAACACAGCTCAAAGCAGTGTTATTTACCTATTTAAGTCATCAAAACTAATAACATTAAACAAATAGAAAATTCTGAAATGTAATTTTTTAACGAATGATAGATAATGTGCACAATCATGTGCTAATAATATTGTTTCGGTTTGAAAGTAAGTTAAGAACTGTATTCTCAAGATGAAAATACGCAAGTGTAGGCTGACTGCGCATGCGTAAGGTGCGCTGGACAATGTTTTAAACATATTTTATGTGTGGTTTTTTCGGACTTATGATAGGAACACCGAAGATAACATGGGCAAAACGTTCAGTAATCAGGTTATCCTGGTCCTTTGATACGAAATAGCAGCTATCCAGTGGAAGATAGCCGCTCCCGCTTGTTCTATATGTATACTTTTAGATAATCCAAACCAGCAGTACCTACGTAGGCAGTCACTACGCTGGCTCGCTGGTGACTGACAACTAAAAGTTTTAATACTAAAAGGACAAGGTTTGAAAGGTAGTTAGGTAGAGTAGAAATAACACTAACGATATGACCATGACATCATTCAAATCATACTAGCAAACTGTACTAAAATACACGTCTGCCTAACCCTTGGGGGAATACGGCGCGATGATGGCAGGAAAACAGCGTAAAAAAACTCACCTAGTTGAAAGATTTCCTCGACCGTGCGTAAAGTCTGCCAACCCGTACTAAGTCAGTTTGGCGGACTTTAACCTAACCCCTCCAACTCTAAAATAATATCCGTAGGTATTTAGTGGGATAATAATTAATATGTTGATAATGATAAATAATCTTAAATTTTATTTATAGTATAAAACAAAGTCGCCCTCGCTGTCTGTACGCTTAGATCTTTCAAACTACGCAACAAATTGTAGTGCAGTTTTCAGCAATAGATAGAATGATTCAAGAGGAAGGTTTATATGTATAATAAATGCATAGTATATTGCACGCGTGCGAAGCGGGGACTGGTCGCTAGTAAAACAATACTTATAAATGGTAAAAATGTGAGCAATGCTTGGAGTTTCTTTGGTGGATAGAATTCGCAACGAAGTCATTCGCCAAAGAACTAAAGTCGAAGAATAAGCACGCTGAAGTGGGCCGGCCATGTCTGCAGACGCATAGACGATCGGTGGAGCAGACGAGTGTTACAGTGGAAACCACGTTTGGGCAGGCGTAGTGTGGGATGCCCTGCGACAAGATAGACAGACGATTTGAAGAAGGTAGCTGGCAGTGGCTGGAGGTGGGCTGCCCAAGACCGGGATGGTTGAGACCTACGTTCAGCAGTGGACGGCAATAGGCTGATATGAGGCTTTTCGCATTCTGTAGGTAGAGTTCGTCTGGGGATGGTACCACCGTAATGCTTAATATTCTGCCGACTAGCAATAATGTGCTAACATTATTGTGTTTCGGTTTGAAGGGCAATGTAGCCAGTAAAATTACTGGGCATATGAGAGTAACAACTGAGATCTCAAGATGACTACGCGCGAGTGATACCACTTGTGTTGCTGGCGTCTGTCATCAGGAGCTAGTTAGTGTCAGTCAGCTCAAACGTTTGTCATTTTATCTCAATAAAAATGGTATATTACTCGAAAGATAGTGTTATAAATATTAATCCAAGCTTCTACTAATATTTTCTAGAATACCTCATGTATCCCACCTACAATATGCCCTTATATATCCCCGATACACAAGAGCAGCTGTTATGATTGACTCATCAGTCCTTATCTCAATCAGTTCATTGATTCCATACTTAAAGCCCATTTCACCAAGTTTGAGTAGCCGTTATTCTTGGAATAAATTAAAAAATGGAACAGAATTTGAATGAAATTAACAGCGGTTTAGTAAGTATTGTATGAATTTAAGAAACATTATGACATTAAAGTAAAGGTCAGGTTAGTTAAATTGTGTTACAACTACGTAATAATGACAGAATTATTAAGTACGTAGGTATATAAGTATATACATCATAATACATCTACTGTAAATGACACATGCTTGTATCGCCCTGAATCACGGCTACCCATCCAAATTCTTGCCTTTATAAATGGTAGAACAGTACCTAAAGCCGCAGCAAGAGTTAATTAAGAGTTTTTTCCATAATCTGGCTCCTTATGATTACATGTAGACAAGCTGAAATCTAATATCCGCATCGGCAAACGAATAGAAATAAAATGTATAGAAATGACATAAGCTTTCGACTAATGGTGTTCTTAAGTGTTATTTCCATGTATTTTGTTCCGATTCGAAAGGTATATTGTATTTTGTCTAAGCCGACGTAATTTTGTCGTAGCAATATCACTTCCCCAGTTATAGTTCCGACACGAGATAAACTACGACAAAATGATTTCGCGTTTCTCTGTGATGTCACTGCTACCCATCCAGAAAATAACTGCAGTTAGTTAAGTTCCCTTTCCAGCCCTCCCACACCCAAGTTGTTAAAAGACATTTTGACTTCTAACCACATGCAGGTGATTGTATGGAATTTAGATGGAGTTCCAGAAGTAAAAGTTGGCATTTACAAGGGCACTTGAACAAAATGGCGGGAAGGGAGGAGAGGAGTTATACTGGTAACAACATTAAAGAGCCTCTACGGGTGACGTCACATGAATTTCAGTACAAGTCAACTTGCTGACTACACCTGCTTATTTTTTTACCACGACATGAAGGTGAATGTGTACCTCTTGCAGTTAAGACGGAAGAATTAAAACAACTTACATATATATATAACCCTCACGCAATTATCCTATGGGGGTAGGCAGAAAATATCAGTAGGTACAGTACCCTACGATCCTTGTGAGGTAGAAACCACCAACATTAACCAGGCTTCTGAGAGCCTGTAAAGCGGATCAATGCAAAAGTAATGGTGAGCCTATTTACGCTTTAACCACACCCGATCATTCTGCGCGGTTACAACGAACCACTGTTGTAACTACTTATTTCTATAAATAACATTAAAAAATTACCTCTCGAAACCATGTTTTTCCTCTTTTTATTTTAAACACATTCATAATAAAACTTCTAGAAACTTAATATGAAAAGTAACACAATAATTTTACACTAAAGTCACCAGGCTACATATTTGTTATATTATAAATGTCCAACTAAACGTTTAAATGTATTAAATAAGGTAATATTTAAAGGGAAAATGTTAGTTAATTCGTCTTATACGCATAGCGGGTGACACACTGACTGCAGTTGTAGTCATTGTAGCGATATTATTTTAGTGATGGCCGCCTGTCGATGGTTTTGTCGATGACTGAAAATATATCGATACACGTATTACCTACCTAAGTTACCCAAATTATCCAAGAATTTCGATTACCTACTGAAATTATATACAATGTATCATCAGAGATATTTTTTTCAAGTTACAAATGGATATAATTTGATTTATCTACATCTAGAAGACGTAAAGATAACTGGTGGATCGAAAATTCTATTAGTTAATCGATAACATAGGTTTATTTTCTCTTTTTTTTTTCCGGACATCATTATTGAATTGGGCTTTCTTCCATCCCTACAACGTTTTAGGTACTATAAACGTTTGTCTATTACGAAACCTACCTCCACCAGACTGCTTCCTATATTAATAATCAAAAGGGAAATAATAATAAGGAAATAAAAACAAAAAAACAAATTGTAAATAAATTTGTCATCGTTCTACGGCATGGTGAGTGGATAATGACTAACAATTATAGTAAAATATGTAAAATAAAATTAATACGGACAATAGAATGTAACTATGATAAACCTCAAAAATAATATATTGTTTCAATTAATTAGATTTTCTTGTTTCTTTACAACAAAGCCTAAATTCGAAAATAATAGGATAAGAAAATACTATAATACCATCACGTCTGATAACCCCAAAGGTTTAGGCAGAGGTGTGCTAATGTACACCCGCAATTCACCGGTGTGATAAGGTCCCATTTCATTGGGTACTATAATGAAATAAAAAAACGTTCTGCCTATCATGACATACGGTGCCGAAACGTGGACACTGACAGTTAGGCTGGTCCACAAATTTAAAGTTACTCAGCGAGCGATAGAGCGAGCTATGCTCGGGGTTTCTTTAAAGGATAAAATCCGCAATGAAGTTATATGGAAAAGAACTGGAGTCACTGACATGGCCTCCCGATTAAGCAAACTGAAGTGCAATGGGTCGGCCATGAGTGTCGACGGACTGATGGCCGTTGGAGCTGACGTGTCCTTGAGTGGAGATCACGAATTGGTAAACGTAGTATGGGACGCCCCCCAGCCAGATGGAGGGTCAGACTGGATGCGGAAGGCGGAGAACCGGGTGTTGTGGCGCCATTTGGAAGAGGCCTATGTCCAACAGTGGACTGTGATAGGCTGATTTGATGATGAATGAAATGACAAATGAATGGATCCTTCATAGGTCAGCAAAGTAAAAAATAGTCCTAAAATCTAAATACGAACGCTAAACAGCATACTCGTGAAAAACACAATAAAATTAATATTGTTGTTTTGAAAACCTTACCTACGCATATGCGGTATAATAAGATCGATATTATCTACTATTTATTTGATACACGCATCTTTACAAGGTAAGATTTCCCTCATTTTCCACTATAAAAATAGGGCGTCTTGTAATAGGTATGTATAGTAAGTACTTATTGTTTGCTTTCCACGAAAACTATACCTACTTCCAAGTTCCAATAATCGATATCCACCTAGGTATATCACAATTAAACAAATATTTACTTACATCCAATTAAGTTCCGGTGAAAGGAACATTGAATGTCCCATCACTAGCCCTTATCGTCGACCGGGCGTCAATTCGATGTTAGGAAGTGTTATCTTGCTTTATTACTCTACTCTGATTATAATTGTGTTGTGTGTTGTCACACCAGTAAGAACTCTAGTTCTACAATAGAGCCACAGCCTGACTGTGTACAGTCTATCAACATGCGTTTACAAAAATATACCTGACAACCCCCGCACTAGGCCAGCGTGGTGGACTATACCCTAATCCCTCTTATTGTGAGAAGAGACCCGTACTCAGCAGTGGGACAATATATGGGTTGATGATGATGACTATATCAAAAATAAATAAAAAACAATTAAAATATTTTATTTCAAAAATAGCTAGCAGTGATAGCCTAGTGGTATGACCATTGGACTGCCAAGTCGAAGGTCTTGAGTTCGAACCCAAGGCACGCACCTCTGACTTTTCGAATTCATGTGCGTATTAATAATTATTTATCACTAGCTTAAACGGTGAAGGAAAACATCGTGAGGAAACCTGCATACCTTAGAGATTTTTCTCGACGGTTTGTGAAGTCTGCCAACCCGCACTAGGCTAGCGTGGTGGACTATAGCCTAATCCCTCTCAATATGAGAGGAGACCCGTGCCCAGCAGTGGGACAGTATATGGGTTGATGATGATGATGATGATGATTTCAAAAATATATAATTGTTGATGGTGTTATAGATTATATAGAATAATATGATAATCATTATAACATATTATATTTATTTTCTCCTCAAAGTAAAGTTAAGCAAAGTAAAGTTCGGGAATTCTAATTTAAATCGCTGAAACCTTAATTTATATATAATTGTTTTCATCACACTGATATTTTTATATATGTATTATGTATTAATCTTAAAATATTTATTACTTGTATGTATGTAGAGTATATTATATGTGTATAGTATATGTAATTTCCTATGTAGATTGTAATTTTATTTATTTTTGTACCTAATTTGGAAAATTTACTTTTATCCGTAGGTTGACTGGTAGAGAATGCCTCGCGGCAATAAGTCCGTCTTATGTATATACCACAATGTGCATTAAATAATAAATAAAATCTATCGTATAAGTTACATGTTTTATTTCAATTGAACCGTTATAACTGGTACATTTGAATTGTCAAAACTATCTGCACGGTCCAAATAGTATGTCAAGTTGAAGAAGTTTTCAATTTTATTCTAATAATGACGTGAGAATTATGGAGATTGATTTGCCAAACCTATCTGCGGGCCTTTAAATGACTAATTCTGCAAGCTCTTGACGTAATTCAAAGGCTCTCCTATCAATGGCGAAGGATCAATTATGGTAAGAGGTAAGTCTGAGCATAAAATGCTTTGACGTGTGCTTATTAAAATGTTGAAATATATAAATTTTAGCGAAAAAGAATTCGATGTCAGGCAGGATTCAAATTTGCGGCCTTCCGGTTAAATATACAGGAAGCTTTAGCCAAATAAGCTACCGGGACTGCCTGTGATGTCCAATTACTCTTCCACATTCTACATCTTAAGATGACGTCAGCATACTTTAATACCAACTACAATAATAAAAATAAAACAATTGTCATATTATCTGAGCAAGCACGATCACGAAGTTGAATATGGAATATTATCGAATTACATGAGAAAATAACATTTCCTAATAGTGAATTTTCAAAAAGGAAGCAAGTAGGAATCGAGTTCTATCGAGCCTTTGCGAGTGCTCTATAAAATAAATAAGTGTCAGAAAATTTATAATGTCAAAGGCGTTGATCGGCTGCATAGCAGTTATACTGTGGTACCACGAAACCTGAGACTTCAATCATCCCACATATGCGCGTATGAGGAAATAGCCCAGTTCAATCTGTTACTTTGTGTTGTCCCTTTAACTATGCTTCCACGTTTCGCCGACCAGCCATCAAACTGGATTCAAGAATGAAATGGAAATTTTAGGTTTTGTTCACAATCGCATGAATCACGCAATAATATTCTTTCAAACTGTCCTCATTGGTCTGGTGGGAGTGACGACTACCGAGTGAACGATCTCGATTGACCTTGGTTTGATTATATTGGATATTTTATTAGGAAATTTTCAGAAGTAGCACAGATTAAATAACACCGAAATAGTGACCGATTATCAAGTAGCACGGCCCTTTTTAAATGGGACCCAAAATGGCAAACTGTGGGTGGACTCATCCAGAGACGGCTTTACCTATGGTGCAGCGATCCTAGGGGGTGCCGAGCGCGGCCAGCCGCGGTATTCTAAATACAGTCAACAGCACACACATGTCATCCAAAACTGTCAAATGTCTTCATTCGATTTTCAATTTAATAGACTTTATTGATTTCTGACATTTACGCGAATATTATACATTGAAATAAAACTACTTTTTACGGATTTTATTTACTTACTTTTTACGGAAAATATACGCGATAAAATCCGTAAAATGTAGTTTTATTTCAATTAAGTAATAGACTTTATTATCCATTGAGGACGTTTAAAAATTTGTGGTAATGTGCTGTTTGCCATTACATTTTGACCGCGGGCTTAGGTAGATACTAGAGGACGCTGAGGACGCTAGGGTAATGATTGCACTACATGGGCAAGAGACACCTCTGACGTCATCAGCATATAATCTAAATAAACCTAACATAATGAGACACAGGCGTGATATTATCTAATGCTACTAAGTTAGTACATAATGTACATGCATCAATGTCATTTTTACAACTTTGTTTTGTAAACAAACAATAAAGATTACGATTAATCATTGATGATGGTTTGCACGTGCGAACGCTATAGTAGTAACGGTATTAGCAAGATTGCAAGGTACCTACTATGGGACTGACAGGCGATCGCTTGCAACCAGATTAATCATTACAGGTTTTTTGTGTGGGTCATCATGGTTCGTGGGCCATCTGGAATGGTAGCATTGTATGTCCTACTCGTACCGACTAAAAACCACACTTGCGTTCTCTTGCCCTATCATCACGCCAATGAGAGGTTCAAGAGAGGTCCGCATAGTGGGAGTAATTCCACTAAAATTGGAGCAGGCCGACTGGGGAAGTACCTACCTCCGCCTTGCAGAATATTTGCAGAAAATCGAAGTGAAATAACACTGCTTTGAGCTGTGTTGTGTTCCTTACGGTGAGCAAGGTTGCCAGTGCTCCGCCGGGAAACGTTGTGATGGCAGTGGGGGGACTTTTATCATTTTACTGCCAACCCAACTAAGTATTTCTCTTTCGTTTTACAGGGTCGGCAACGCGCAAGTGATACCTGGTGTTACAAGCGTCTATAGGCTACGGTATCCGCTTACCACTTGGGCACGATGAAACCAAAAACATACTCTTCAGCTGTAGTATATAAGTATAAAGGTCAAGACTATTCAGTAGCCATAACTAAACGAACAATTTTATTACAGGATCTCAACATTCTCAACGTTTGCAATAACACTTTTCCAATTTTAAATTGGCCAATCGTCGTACACGCATTGTTACTAAACCAATCAGCAATGCAAATCAATTACGACCCCAATAAAAAGTTTGCAAGACACGAAGGTTCTAAATAACATACTAAATACTACTTACACAGCTTACGAGTATTTATAGTATGTAAGTACCTAAATGTTTTTCAAACGTCTTTAGATTAATAATTATTATGCATAATGTGTCTTCAGCGTGTGCAAGTTTACCGTTTGACAACTTTTATAGGTGTACATATGTGATTATGTCATAATTTATTTGTATTATTTATTTGTCATAATTAATTTATATGTAAATATAAGATTAACATTATTAAAAAGACACTGAAAAAGAGAAATATTGCTTTGCTTTTATGAGAGGATTTTATTTGTTAATGTAGCCTCGTTCAAATAATTCTATCTATTTTTGAACACAGATCTAAGCATTGTCAGCACTTGGGCGTCATTCATTCATTGGGTATTTTGATAAATATATTAGTACGAAAAGTATTTTTTAGTTTTATTAGATAGTCTATACTCCTGCTTTTACCTGTGATTTAATTGCTATTTAAATGACATGGTAGCAGAATTACATACATAAAGTTAACTCTTCAAATACCTACCTATTCAAATGAAGTACAATATTATTTTTACCACTCGGATTCATTTCCAGCATCCGATTCCTCATTTACATGTTATACCAAAATAATTCAATGGTATGAAAGCAAAAATAATTCAGCATTGACGTCTGTTTTCATTGAAAACTGAAGTCCATTTGAATTGAATTTCGCCAATGAATCGCGCATTGAATCAATACATTGACATGAAGGGCGCGCCGGATGCACACTATTGGACCAAGAACACGACGCCATGTTATTATATTACACAGTGCAGATGAACTACAGTATACCAGTTCTGAAATATTATTAAAATATAGATGTTTTGTAATCAGAAGTGTGTTGAATTTTCATAAGCAAAGGAGAAACTTTTTACTTAAAGCTCCTTTTAAACAGACTTTTCAAATTAAAAAAAAGAACATCGAAGCTTTTGCGTTTTTTTTTACACAGCACCATCTAGTCCCAAAGTAAGCAGAGCTCGTACTAGACAATGGATATAATACATTTTTTATATTATTGTTTAATTATAACGTTAGAATGTAAAAAATATGAAAGCTATTCTTTCAATGTAGCTAGCTTTTCTAGCGGCTTATGTAATAATGTCGATATTAAAACGTTAAATTTTGGCGTTCAGCTAACCCGAGATTATACCCTAGTCTCATGGCCCCGAACGTGGGGATCCTAGGTAGCGAAGGCAAGTGTGATTTTTAGTCGGTACGAGTCGGACATGTTGTATGTTGGCCTCAAACCGACGCACGAAACCGTACTTACCCTAATATTCTATAAGTAGGTACATACCTACTTAGTTAACTTAACTTAACTTTTAGTTCTAAGGTTTTTTTTTTGTAACGATTGTAATGTGTTTTGTGCATCAAATAAAATAAATAAATAAATACCATAAACAAACCATAACAATGAATGGCAAATAACATAATCCTTTGCCGACATACATGATATCAACGTTTTGACGCTGTCTGTAGTCTAGTGGTTCGATTGTCGGATTGCTGATCACGAGGTCGTGGGTTCGATTCATACAGGACACATACTACACACTGTACCACTGTACCCCTAGTATAAGCTCCGCTTAGTGTCCTAATGTTCCAAATATTTATTTTCTAAATTTCTAATGCTGTAGAACATCTCTGAACTTGTTATTCTGTTCCTCATCTACTTACTGTCCCGCCGCCATATTAGAACGGGTGAACAACACATTGTGTGCGCTTGCGCATAAATTAACAGCACGACAAGCAGTAATCGGACAAATTAACACAGACCTATGGTCCTCCCGTCCGCGGTCTGACTGATGGCACGCTTTTATTTGTTTTGTCGGTACTCTTGACAAGGAAAATAATATGTTGGTAATATATTTTGTTATAGGTATCCTGGTGTTGAGGAAATATCGGTACAGCGCCCTCTAGGTGTTTTGTTAGGAGTTTGTAAGGCTGTTTATTTTTATATATTATATTTTGCCACAGTTCTAAAAAACATAACCGTGATCCCTATTATTGGTTTCGATGAATTTGATTGAAAATTATCGGGAATAATAAAAAATCGTAAGTATTTCAAGGTCATAAGGATGCATTCTTATCCTTCTGATAAAAATCTGCGTCCAGCCAGGCTTCTCATCTTCACCGTGCTGCTGAACAGAGCAGCAATAAAATTACGAGTTTGAAGTTATGATTTATTCTCTATAATATCTTCATCCACATCCCCAGTCGAGGGGGGGATTAGTAGGGATAGGGGTCTATCCCCCTATCCCTACTAATATACCTATTCTGATGCGAAAGTAGGTAACTCTGTCTGGTACGCTTTCACGCCTAAACAGCTGGACCGATTTGAATGTTTGGTAGTTATAGATAGGGCCTTGGAGAAGGACATAAGCTACCTTTTGTATCAAAAAGCCCTTTGGCATTCATGTGAAATCGCTAGCAACAGTTAGTTGAAAATAAACTTCTATTTGATGCCACACTGCCTGGTCCTGTACTAATCACATTCAGCCTAACCTTTTTAATATCGTCAACCTATTAAAAAAAATTTTGCAAATAATTAATCCTTAGTATCAAATTAATTTGGGTAGTTATTTCGTATTCACACAACTGCAATCTTACTTTATTAAAATCTAAGTAACTTTTAACTTATCACTCGCTTAAACGGTGAAGGAAAACATCGTGAGGAAACTTGCATGCCTTAGAGATTTTTTTCGACGGTGTGTGAAGTCTGCCAACCCGCACTAGGCCAGCGTGGTGGACTATCAATCTGAGTGGAGATCCGTGCCCAGCAGTGGTCCAGTATATGGGTTGATGATGATAAAGTTACTTTACTACAGACTGTCCTAATTACTGAAACAGTAAAAGTTAAAATAGGTACTTACTATATTTTATGTCAAAGTCTTCCTTCATAGCTAAGTACATGGGTAGGTAAGTACTTTAGCTGCATACCTATATGTTTATTTAGCTATAGTTGCACAAGTTAGTAAGGAATGCAACGTTGCGTTATCAGTAACTTTACCTCTTATCGCTTCAGATATTAGCTAAATATACTGTAAGGTCGGGCTGTAACGTGAACGAGGAATAATGCTACTTTGTTACTCAATCATATAGGTATCATCAAGCCTGTATAACAGAGAGCATTGGCAGCAGTCTAATGTTTGAGTCCCACAGTTTGAAAGTTATTAACATAAAACATAATTTAACCACACCGGTTGATACTATTTATTTGTATGTATTATTACAAGTATTTATTTACAACAAAAAAAAGTATGTAAGTATTATGTCCATTGTCTAGTACCCAGTTCTAGCTCTGCTTAGTTTGGGACTAGATGGTGCTGTGTAAAATGTCCCAATTGTCATTTATTATTAGAATAGAACAGAATGCGATAATCTTAATTGCACACCATGGTTTATGAAGCAAAATTGGAATTTATTATAATATTATCTACAAAAATATTGAATACTTAAGTTAAAGGCTGAATAATCCGAACGAATGTATGTACTGTATTCTCATGTGTAATTATAACTTTTGTTTTGTCTTTTGGAGGAATAAAAAATATACTTACTTTAAACTTTAACCTAAGGGTCCTAAGGCGACGGAGAGAATTTAGAGACAATTTGAAGCGTAAGCTTACTGCCATAATATATCAATATTAAATACAATATTTGACAGAATAATACATAGGTAGGTACGTAAATACGCTCGATACACGAAAGACGTAAATTTCCAGTATAATATTTCTATAAAATAAAAACAAGTAAATTATAGTATCCTTACCTCTTGATAGTGCCCAATAGGCTGTGCCCTTGGTCGAGGGTTTCTGTACTGCGTGATGCGAGGAATGACCAGAGGAGGCCTCTGATCCCTGCTGTACACCGCACATTCCTCTGGCGTGATCCACTGAGGACAAAGAAAGGTCAAAGTTAATTACGCTTGCATTAATTAGTAGCTAAGTCACGTCGGTTGAAGAACATAGTAATGTGTCATTAATAGATGATGCTGACGTCACTCGGAGAATGATAATATCAATGTATCAAACATGTGTGTCACAATACAAAACCCGTCAACTAAGAAAGCAAAGACAATGCAAAAGTTGTTGTAGTTAGTCGCCAGGGTGCCGACCCAATTTTCCGATTTAAATTATCATTTGACATTCTTATTAAATAAATGAATGTCAATCAATAAGTAAAGTAAGAAAACTTGGTAAAATTGTATGTTATACTCGACAGCTTTGTTTGCTTTACAAGATAATATATGTATAAGCCTGTGTTCTTGAGAAATAATGGAGGTGTTGTGGAGGCCCCGAAAAATTGATGCAACAGAAAATCCCTGTGGAGGCCCCTTCCTTGCGGAGGCCCCGGGGCTTGCGAGCCCCTGATGTCCTGGCAATCCGGCCCTGAGTAAAGCTATATTAAGCTTATATACCAGACCCCACACAATCAAAACATAAAATTCGCAGCTACATTCCTTTTCATCAATCGTGAACGCTAATTGATGGTGAAATACAATGATTTCCTTTCACGATCATGTGTAAGTGTTCCTTGTTGCGCTTGCACATCCTGCCTGCATGGCGCCACATGGGGCTCAACGGAGATCCAGTTAACACCAGTTAAAGCATTACTTGTGCTTGTAAAGCATGTTTTTAAGCTTCGTAAGGGGAATAAGACGCTATCGAGTCAGAAGGGGTAAGCTTAATACAGCTTCTAATCATTACTAGATGTTGTTTACGTCAAAAGGGACTGTATATTTTGACAGGTACCTTTTTTTTCAACTGGAAGCCGTGGGCATCGATTAGTAATGATTAAACCCTGATACGAAGAAAATAGAACCCTAAGAAAATAGAATTTCCTGTTAGAAAAACACTGACTGATCTGGGAAATGAACCCATGTATAAGGTAAGGAAGCCAAGTTATTATAAATAACGTTCGCGAGATATCTTCATTACTTTTGTAATGTGAGAACATCTGTTAACACATTCACATGCGAACTCAATCGGTGTAAAGTCACAGTCTATTGAATATCAATCATCTAAGAAATGCCTGTGGGTGTATCAAGAAACTTCTGCGAAATAGTTAAGGTTATGCAACATAGATGGCGTTGCATGTCAGATTAGATTTGACAATAGTTAAGATTCGTAATTTGAACATTTGTTCTCATTTTTTTTTAACAAGCTGATCGAACTGACGTTGTCTCATCGAAATTACAATAATCCCAAAACAGAAAGCACTGAGTTTTTACAGAATTTCTAAAATTTCCAGACATCTTTTAGAACTTTTCTTTCGTTAAAAACCTTATTTTGATTGACAAACATTTAAAACAATATACCAAATCGGTCAACATCATTTTCTTGTTACTGAACTAGTCTAAATACGCAACGATTAGACTACTGACATTTAAAGATCAAAAAACACCAGGAAATGCCATATTACATAACATCATCCATTACAGACGACTTTAAATGTATTACGAATAATCACAATTACAAATCGTAAGTATCGTTAGCAAACTCTATATTATAATGTTCTATAATATTGATGACTGGGTTTTTTTCATCCAATGTATCTTGGTACGCGGCGAATTATAGAACTAAATGTTGTGTACTGAAGTTATTCTGCTGTTAGTTTTTGCCATGCAATTAGAGCCACTGTAAAGGGTAAGGTTATACTGGTCGCTGAACATACTGTGTCATACTCATTACTGTCCGAATTTCACCAAAATTGCTTAGTAATTGTAAAGAGTGCATTATGTAAATGTTGGGGGTGACCCATTGCCTACAATACCTACCGATAGTTGGGCGACGCGACGGTACGATTCATGGGATCCCGCACGGAACAAATCTGTATGGCTTACATGGAGCTGTTCCGAGTCAGAGTGAAAGTGAGATTTAAATTTTAAAACCTATCTACGACTACTTACCAAAATAATGAACTAGTAAAATGAACACTTTTCTAGTACTATTCAATTAAAACAAAAGAGAAATAAATGAAATTGCATAACATTTCTGATTCATTAACCTTTTGCCCGCCACGTCAATAACGAAAATCCGTGTTCTCTACGCCAAGCGACAAATTCTAGTATCTAATAATAGGTAAAAAAAAACAACAAATTTTTGTATATGTAAGTATTTATTTTGAACTAAAAAAAGTGGTATTTTTGACGTGCCATGCCGTCGTTGGCGTCGTGAGCAAGTTTTCATTTGACGTCTATACACGTCCGTGGCGGTCAAAAGGCTAAAATATTCTGATTAACCCATGAAAATATTTTATGTTATATAATATTTCCAAATACATACATACTAAAATCTAATGAAGTAGTACACAAAACAATATAGTCATTTATACGTTAACTTGCGCATACGCACAACGATATGACTAATACTACGGTTACAGATTTTACCGTTCAGTTTGTGTACAAAAACACGTGCACGAATTGTTTACACAAATATTTACCTCGGCTTGTACGGCATCCTTTTATTCTTTGTTTTGAAGACTTATTTGGCACATCGAAGTTTATAATATCTGTACACATAAATACTGCAGCTCTGTCTACTCACCGATATATCTATTCGTTTTTCAGGACCCTAGAAGTGTTGTTTTTTGGGATTTTAGATGAGGGTTGAGAGTTATTTGAACGCAGTTTGAATAATTTCACAAACGCATAATATTAGAATATTATTATCATCAATTACATTACACATTATGCTTCACGCTTAAATTATGATTACACAATATTCAGCTTCAATATTTTTTATTAATATCAATCGAATAAAACATTGTTATAAAAAATTATATGAACATACTTGATTTACAAATGGCTGCCAATATTCCTGAATAAAGTGATACAGCACTTGTTAAATGGGTCTTTACCCTTAGACTTCACGGAACAAAACAGAGCTGCCTGTACCCTTTCGCCATGCAACTTTTAGAGGACGGTGGGAGGGATGAAGTAACAATTTAATTCAATAAATGTGGGTAGGAACCCGAAATGTTGCTACATTTGTGTTATAAAATCTAAAAATGTGAGGACAACAAAAATATTCTAATCTATAACTTGACATTTATAATACATTACATTATAAATCTGAGGTAATGTATTATAATTTCTTTATAAATATAATTATCATTAAATGACGCGGTACATAGATTCAGGTGCCAGATCTAGTCAAAAGTAAAAAAATGTCAAAGTAGAATTTATAGTAATTGTAAAACAAAATGTGAGATTTTAACAAATCATTATTGTTTTGTTTTGTAAGGCTATGTTTTCTTTTTTATCTTTTTCTGTAATCTTTCAAAGAAAATTAATAATAACCATGCATGTGATTCGAAATTCATTATTGTAATATTATTTTGTAAAATATGGAATAAAAGGCCTTTTTATTTTTATTTTAATTAAGGTTATGTTAAATAAATAAATAGATTGTTCACGCCATAAAATACTCTTTTGTGAGTACCTACTCTTCACAAAAGAGTATTTAGGTACTTGTTTTATTTAAAAAGAATCCTTTTTGTGACAACTAAACAATTGAAAAGAAAAATATGTAAAAAAAAAACGTAAGTATTAAAATTTGTTATTATTATAAATAATTAATTGTTTAATTGTATACCTAAAAAGCGTATACATAGATAATTACTAAAATATTTAAAAAAAAAACCAAATGTGACATTTATGACACTGAAACTAGATCGGAACTTTTTTATAATTAAGTTGAACCGACAGAGGGACATATTAGCTCTTTAAATTAATACGGATTAAAAAAAAAAACCTTTTAATTTGTTGCCAATGGTAATTTTATAAGTAACCCGGATATGAGGTAGGCACCTATACCTAACTGACCTACTACTGGACTGGTGACTCATTCGAAGTGACTAGGACAACACTTTTGCTATCAATGACGTCAATAGGATCGGAAACCAAACGTTATTTTTTTTTAATGTCCATGAGTAGGATGTTTTTGTATTGTTTTTTTTTTAATGGCTATGAATTAGTAAGGAATGTTACGCTTCCTACACAATTGCAGTTAGTAAAAATTCTTGATCGACGACTTTACAAATACTAGGTACAGACGCCAGCAGGTCAAGCTATCCAAAACTGTAAAATTTTCCCAATTGAATATGCAACTTATTGCCTTTGTTGAAAAGGTTGAAAATCAATCAAAGAAATTTGACAGATTGTAGTAACCTGATGTGCTGGCCTCTGTACATAGGTTTATTAAGTTCATACACCCGCTCTCATCTAGCTCTTCCCAATACAGTGGGAATTGCCCAAAATCAAAGGGAAATCTGTCAAGTTTCAAGTTCCTAGAAACTTGATATTTGACAGATTTCCCTCAACGAAATATTACAAACTATAAGGATAGTTTCTAATATTTTGTGATTAATCAATAAGTGATTGGTATTTCACTTCTAAATACATGGACGGAATTATGTGGCTCAGGCGACACATTTGGCTATTCACCAATTCACATAAGGCCCCCGGGACCCAAGAACAATCGATTTTGCATCATTATGTTATCTGATCGGTTGAATTGGTGTCTCCTTAAAAAAAAAACAATTTAATGTTGTCATATCTACTCTTCTCTTCTTGTTTTTTTTTAAATGTATCTGGTGGATATCATATTTGCTATTATACTTAGAGCATAATTACAGTTACAATTAATATATGTATATTTCCAATTTCACTGTCACATCTATTTCTGAATGAAGGCCAGCTCTTCCTTCTGTGCCTATCTTGGGCAAATCCGCTACAATGGCGTACAGATAACATTATATTAAATTCGTAATAAAACCTATTTTAGTTTATTCAAATAGAACTAGACAGCTTAACTGTTATAGATAGAACTACTGAGATAGCATAGACAGAAAGAGTTCGAATTTAAAATATTCTTTTCGTGTCGGTAGTATATAAATACATTATTTAAGTATATTACTTGTGCCCAAAGCAGTGAGCGAGTGAGTGAAGCAGTGATAGTCTAGTGTTACGACTTGCCTGATCTTGAATAACAATATTTTCACAGTTGGGCCGTTTCTTCATACAGACTGTCCGTTCGTACAGACGTTAGTTTACTGTAATTAACTTTTTTATTATTGTTACTTATGCGGTGTTTACCTTTAAGTAATTGTTACGTTATTGTTTTTATTCTTAAATGTATTTAGTGTTTATTTTAATGTAATCAATTGTTGGTAAACCTTAATAAATAAATAAAATAAAAATATATGACCATTAGACTGCGGACATTGTGCCCGGTTAAGGGCAATAGACTCACCCCGTATTACATGGGACCTAAACACAGGCGCCCGTTTCTAACCCTTCAGGAAATGCAGGCGTAATGGTACCTATACGATAATAATTGATTCTGACAAACGATATCATCCCGAGTAACGCCGCGGTACGCAACTAGTTACAAATAAAGATATTTTCGTCTTTGTAATGTGAATAAACACTTCCATGAATTATTACCTAACTTTCATAATAAACGGTAACAAAGGAATATTTTAACAAAAGCCTAAGACTTTCACATCAATTTCGCAACCACGCAACATCAGCAAACGACCTTAATTTCTTTTTTTTAATTATGTAAGTAGGAACCCAAGGGTCAATGATGCTTAAGACCACGATTTTTTTTATACCAATAAGGTGGCAAACAAGCATACGGCCCACCTGATGGTAAGCGGTTAGGTTAGGTTAGCCTATAGACGCCTGGAACACCAGGGGTATCTATCACCTGCGCGCTGACCGACCCTGCAAAAAGAAAAAGGAATAGTTGGGTTGGCAGTATAAGGGTCAAAGTCCCCCCACTGCCAACACAATGTTTACTCGTGGAATACGGCAACCTTGCTCACCGTAAGGAACACAACACAGCTCAAAGCAGTGTTATTTCACTTCCGATTTTCTGCAAGGTACTTCCTCAGTGGGGCAGCTCCAATTTGAGTGGAATTAGTCCCACTATGCCCTACCTCTCTTAAATACTCCCTTACTATATATGTATATCATCATTATCGTCCGACCCATTTCCGTACTATACTGGGGTCGGCTTTCCAGTGTAACCGACGCGGTTGAATATCAGTATTTTACACGAAGCGACTGCCATCAGACCTCCGCAACACAATTTCTGGGTCCTAAGTTTAGATTACTATGTATATATCTATGTATGTATATGGGATGAAAAACCTCCACGAGAGTAATGATATAAAAACCCACAGGGAAGACAGTGATTCACTTCACTATTAAAAAAAACTTGTCTGAGAGTCACCATCTTATAAGATGACGTCATCAGGGTATTTCCTTCTTTCCATCAATCTTGCGTCTTTACTTACACGTCTGCACCCACTACCGTGAATCATGACTCAAGCATGAATGAGATGATGATTTCAAAACCGGTCCTGTCTCCTTGACCTCAAACCTCAACTTTGCGAAGGCGTATTGAATGGATTGAAGAAAACCTGTTCAAGATGGTGTTTGTTTATATTTGAGGTTATGAACGGTGCTGATGTATGTATGATGTTAATTAGATGTAGGTGTGCGAGGGCAATGGTCTTATCGAGTTAAGTAATCAAATAATGAACTGCTGTTAGTCTAGTCACCGTAAGCTCAACTGCAAACAGGGCCTTGGGCAGCGGATTCGGGCCCGCGGTTAGTCGCCCATTGCACTTGGGCCTCCGGGAGGGTTGGGTCCGCGGATCATGCGAGAGCGATTCCCGTGATCCCACTATGTGGAAGGTGGTAGTGGTGGTGGTTTTAGTCGATATGCTGGCCACCTGGCCGGAGAGCCCGACATAACCGTCCCACATCCCCGAGCGGGGCGGCATGCACGAGGAGCATTTCCCCGAAACAAACAAAAAAAATGTGGAGTAGTATTATTGGGATTTTTCAGTACCACCTCGGAGTTTGAATTTGTGCCTGTTTAATGGTAATTGGCTCGCCCCTATTACATGTGACCTAACAATACCGGTAAGCACTGGGTGTAAACTAGTACTCCTCTGCTTAACCATTCGAGGAATACAGGCGTGATGGCAGGAGCGTATTTACCCTAGGGCAATCCGGGCCATGGCCCGGGGCGCCAATCCGCCAGGGGCGGCGCCAGGAGGAGTGACTTTTTTTTATTTTTATGTACTCCTTATGTACTCCTTGTGTACTCCTTGTGTACTCCTTATGTACTCCTTGTGTACTCCTTGTGTACTCCTTGTGTACTCCTTGTGTACTCCTTGTGTACTCCTTGTGTACTCCTTGTGTACTCCTTATGTACTCCTTATGTACTCCTTATGTACTCCTTATGTACTCCTTATGTACTCCTTATGTACTCCTTATGTACTCCTTATGTACTCCTTATGTACTCCTTATGTACTCCTTATGTACTCCTTATGTACTCCTTATGTACTCCTTATGTACTCCTTATGTACTCCTTATGTACTCCTTATGTACTCCTTATGTACTCCTTATGTACTCCTTATGTACTCCTTATGTACTCCTTATGTACTCCTTATGTACTCCTTATATACTCCTTAAGTACTCCTTATGTACTCCTTATGTACTCCTTATGTACTCCTTATGTACTCCTTATGTACTCCTTATGTACTCCTTATGTACTCCTTATGTACTCCTTATGTACTCCTTACGTACTCCTTATGTACTCCTTATGTACTCCATATGTACTCCTTATGTACTCCTTATGTACTCCTTATGTACTCCTTACGTACTCTTTTTGTACTCCTAATGTACTCCTTTTGTAAATAAAATTAAAATAATATAAAAAACATTTATATCACTTTTTTCCTAGAATTCTTGGGCGGCGAAACTTATTGGCCCGGGGCGCCATATTCCAAAATACGTAATACAAACTGCGTGTTGGTATGTTATGTTTTAATAGAGAAATTCGGCTTAAAAATAATGGTAACGTACTGAAAATCTGAAATACTAAAAGATACTGATAAAGTTTTAGTGTTAATTATTATGTTGTTATAAAATCTCTATAAATATTTGGGAAAGAATAAAGATTTGGGTTTTTTTACGTATTTTGATACGGTTTTCACCACAGAATGTTTTCATCGTCACTGTTGTCATCATTTAGATAATTTCTTCGGTAAAGTTTATAATTATTATGTACAACACATGCATGTTACTAGTACGTTATACCCATGCGAAGCTGACGCGGGTCGCTAGAATAAATGGTTTTTAATCCTCATTCTTTTCATAATTCCGTCAAAATCTAGAAAGAAAATATTCACAAATGTAAGAACATAATTTTATTATGAACATAAGCTTCTACCCACATTGTTATACAGACCGTGGCTTCAATAGATAAAACTAAACAAACACACTCACACACCAAGTATTCTATCAAGCCACAATGTCAGACGGGAAATATTTAACATATCAAGGAAAGCATTAATTATAATCAAGAGAATAAATTAAATTTATCGTTTGTATCGCTAAACAATAAAGTTAGAAATAGGCACGCGTCTACGCGTCTCTTCGACTACTTTTAGGAATACTGTTTGCAGTTGGAAATTTAATTTCAGTTTTACTTTTGATGTATGTTTACTCTAAGAGATTCTATTATAGAATTAGATATCGAAGAATTAGATATAATCAGCGTGTCAGCGAATCTTAAGTGATATTATCAATGATTTCTCTGTAAGTCGACTGCTACGCTAGAGGTCCTGGGTTCGATCCCCAGGTCGAGCAAAGTGTTATTGGGTTTTTCTATGAAATTCTCAGTAGCAGCTCGGAGTCTGGATTTGTGCCCGGTTAATGGCAATAGGCTCGCCCCCTATTACATGGGACCTAAACATACCGGCGAAATGTGGGTGTACATTAGTACTCCTCTGCCTAACCCTTCGGGGAATACAGGCGTGATGGTATGTAATTCTCTGTAAGTATAATCTTCATATTTTAATAATTCTACTGTACGTGTGTAATTGTGTATGTCACTGAACTCCTCCTAAACGGCTGGACCGATTTAAATGTTTTTTTTTGTATGCGTTTGGGTGGCGCCCTGGATGATTTAGATTCACAAATCAGCCCGACAGATGGCACTGCAGTCGGTATCGATCAGTATAATCGACCTCTAGCGTAGCAGTCGCGCTTAGGACCACTAGACTAATGAGGCAGTCTAGTATAAGATTTATAAGTATAATATTTAATAAGTACCTAAATTAGAAATATCTTTTTTTAATTAATTTTGTAGGTACATATTAATAAAAAAAGATATTTCTAATTTTATTTAAATAAAATTTCTGGCATGAAAATAGCTCCTGTATAATAATAAGTATTCCTTGTTGGAACCAAATAAATATCACATAATATGTAAATAATAATCTAATGATCAGTATTGAAATATTCAATCACTTCGTTGAATAATTGAAACTGTTTTATTGAAATAACAGAATTAGTTCTCGTTTCCAAATATTATGTCTGAAAAACCGACAAAAAACTCCATCTATAATTCTTAATCTTGAATAGAACAGAGACATTTATTCATTGAGCATTTATTGACTAGGTTATAGCACAGAAAATTAAGCATAGCATAAGATACAAATTACAGTATGACCATGGTACTTACTCTTGGCGCTATTTGAAACGTTTTAAGTATGTAACCTTTTTTTTATGCGTATGCTATGTAGTGCATAGTATAAAATAAAGTCGCTTCCCGCTGTCTGTCTGTCCCTATGTATGCTCTTTCTTTAAAACTACGCAGCAGATTTTGATGCAGTTTTTTTAATAGATAAGAGTGGTTCAAGAGGAATGTTTATATGGATAATACATGCATAATATAGTTGAGTTGCACCCGTAAGAAACCCGGGCGGGACGCTAGTCTATTATAAAAGATTCATCTGAAACTTTGATGATGTCGATTTTATGAGAAACTAGCTGCTGCTGACGTATTCACCCAAAGGGTTTTTGGAGACAAAATGTAGCATATTTCCTTCTCCAAATTCTTACTACCTCTGTACCCAAAATCGTTAAAATCGGCTCAGTGGTTTAAGCGTGACAGCGTAACAGACGGACGGAGTGTTATTTTCGATTTGATTTAATTTTGGAATTTTTGGGAATCCAAGAAAATCGAAGGAGTACCATGAGAATAAGGTAAACATTTAAAATGGTGAAACTCTAACATTTACTTCATTGTTTAAGTAAACGGAGACACGACACAGAATATGTAATCATCTTGCAAATAGTACCTATGCAAAGACTAGATTTGTCATTTCATTGACTTCGAGCACTCTGGAGAAGCTTAATTACCGTAGTCATTCATTATGTACTTGTTATCACATCATAAAGTAAATTGTATCACGTTGTCATTATTGTTTCTTATAATTGACATTTTCTATCTCTGTCACACTAAATATGAATATGAATGAATTGATGATGCGGGCGTTTAGATGATTGAGCATTAAGGCGAAGTTTTAATACCTATTGATAGAAATAAAGTCTTCGAGTAACTTTTAAAAAAATTATGTGGTTGTAGGCCAAAGTAACAATTTACAGTCAGGATTACATTAGGATTAACACACATAACAATAAATACGTAATAGATTCTTGCCATGTTCAATTCTTGAAGCATGGCCTGCAGACCCTGGATGTATGGGCAAAAAGGACTATAGCGTCGGCAAATCTGAGGTTTGTTAGCCTCTATGGACTATTTTTTTTTTTTATTATTATATAGCGGCTTAAGTATCACTGCGACCGCAGTCGGTCTATTGTGATCGCCACTTGTTGCATTAGAGCTCACCGCTAAACCCTGCGGCTACTATAAGCTGCAGGATTTGCTTAGGGTTGAGCTCTTTTATTTCATCTGGGCTTACGATATGTTTCCCTAGATGAACACTGCGCTTGTGTATTAGAGACCCGCATTCTCCCAGGAGATGAAGTGGCGTTTCGTCCGCCTCCTCACAACGCCGGCAGGTTCGCGTGTCGCTCAGCCTTAGGTTGAACATGTGCTTGTTTAAGCAGCAGTGTCCTGTTAAGGCTCTCGTTACAATGCGCAAGTTGTTCCTATTTAATGCTAGGACAAGGTTTGTGTGCCGTTTATTGTAGGCTTTAATTAGAGCTTTGGAGTGCACCATGCCTGGCGATTCCTTCCAGAGCTTCGTAGCAGTTCTCTGGACTATATTGACTCCTATTTTTTTAAAGAAATAATAGTTAATTACTTACCCTAAAATAAGGCCATCCATTGTATATTTTTAATTGCTATTGTACCATTGTCATTGTGTCTTTTGTATTTAAGTGTGCAATAAAGAAAATATATAAATTTATAAGAAAGAAATAAATAAACAATTATTTCATAGGTGATGGCTGATCTCAAACTAAACTGAATAACCTTGTCAATCATATATAATTATACCTACTTATATTCTACGCCTTTCACTCTTCAATCCACAGTACTTTCCAGTCTTTTAATTCTCCTTAATAACATGATATCAAGAGTTGAACCACCTTATTGACCTTACAAGTCAACGCGAATGGAGCACCCATTCATGAGTTTGATGCCTCATCTCGCTCTCACACTGCGCACGCGCAGCTAGCGAAAAGAAACAGGAAATAAAGTCAATGAGAGTCAATTAACCATGATACTTAATTGGATTCGCTGTAGGCTACCATTTTAGTAATGTACGGTTGTCTTTCAAGGAATTATTATAATCGATGTAGGTGAAAAAGTTGATATGTCGTACATATTAACGCTTTATAAGGTGTATGAATTCAAATAAAAACGTTAGATGCTCATCTTGATCTCAAGAATGTTAACAGGGTTTTAACTAGCTAAATAAAATAAGACAGCACGCAAGACTTAAGCACTACTTCTAAGACTAAGCCTTTGATTATTTTGTATGAATAGAACACACACTTCCATTCTGTTTTTTATTATTTTTGGCATAAACGCATGCTAAACATTTTCAAAGAGATACATTTGAGGGAAAGAAAAAGCGATCTCAGCAATATTGTAACCGAAACGATTTATCAATAGAAAAATACACTAAACAACAATTGATGTAACCTTAAAACGTTTTATGGTCACAATAGCTGTTCTAGGCAGTAAAACACCTTTTTTATAAATTTTAGACAATAATAAAAAAGAATTTAATCGTTTGACGTCGGTAGTGATGTCAAAGAATGACGTCCAGGCCATTGGTTTATTTTCTTTTTCCTCGACCAACAATGGTTATATAAAGACAATCGGAGAGAATTTCAGTAATGTCTTATGAGAGCACTTGAGCTGCGCCCTCACCCAAACAAACAATAGTATGTCAAAATATTGTTACAAACCGACGGATATAGGGATCGTTTTATGTATGAACGATGACACGTTTATGGTTTGATGACGGAGTTATGGGCATTGGCGACACAATGCCTTATTCAGTGATGATTTTAATAAGTACCTAAGTACTTTTTATGCCATAAGCGATATAAAAACAAATTACATTTATTCAAAGAAGGAAACTTATAAACAAAAATAAAATAACATTAAATAGAAATAATGTAATTAATGTTGGTTATATTTTTATTATAAAGCTTCTCTGAATTATAATTCACATTTCGAATAATTAAACGATAACAAACAAATTACATGAAAATAGTGATGTGAAATAGTGTTTTGTTTTAATTGTTAGTTTCTTGAATAAAGTTTCGTTTTCTATTGTGTATCCCTAAATACAACTCGGCAATAGGCTGCTGATGATAATGATGATGATCCCTAAATAATTAAAAATGTCGTCTATATTTTTTTATTTCAGAGAAGAAAATGTATTAAGAACGAAAATGCAGAGTAGTTTAATTTATATATCCAGGTATGGTAAGACAGAATGATATTTGATAAATTACAAACAAGCATTCAATTCATAAGGCCCATACCATAATTATTTCATTTATCCTTATATTCAATTCATTTTAATAACAGTGTTACTAAAAATAGCAGCATAATATTGAAAATTGACGATGGGCAATCCCCCGTGCGATAACTATTTATTTTTACCCTGGCAACAATATATGTATATAGACCAAATAAAGATTTACGAAGACGACACTTTTGGTGATGACACGTTTGGTAATGTCCCATTGCAGGGTAAACGCCTGCCCCATTTTTCTTCCACTTCTCTGTCCGTTATTAAGGACTAGTCTTTTTCGAAGTAGTCTAGCTCATCCCGCCATATCCACCTGGGCCTGGTAGTCCACGCCTCGTTAAATTTTGCCCCAGTATTTTTTAATAAGTAGTCGTATTTCATAGTTTATAGTAGGTATTTAATTTATAGAAATAATTTATGATACAATCCGACAAATATAGTTCAAAGTTTTAATAGTGATGTCACACCACTAGAATTAGGTAGTAAAAAAAAATATACGCGTCGACTTGAGAACCCCCTCCGTCTTTTTTGATTTTCGTCGGTTGAAAACAAAGCCGCGTCTAGAAAATAAATTCTGTTTATTAAGTTCAACATTTACGTTATAACGCTGACTGCAATAGGTATTGTATTGATTCAAGAATCACGTGACTCACAAAGGCGTGTTTCTGTGACTTTGGTTGATTATCTATTTTATGCCTAACACTGATGTCATCAAAGGCACTTAGATCATTTGGTGGCGCCCGCGCCGCGGCCGTCTTCATTAAATCCGGTGGCATTTCTATAACAATTTTATATTAAAGTTATTAAACAAAGGAAAAATTCGACCGAACTGATGAATTTTGGTAAGCTGGCCTGTTGTGTGCACAATCATTGTGCCCATAACAGGCCAGTATTATTCTAAAGAAAGTTATGGGTTAAGTATCTCTAAGTACCATAATTTGACTTTACGGAACTGCTAAATTATAAGTTACATTAAAGTCGATCTGTACATACGTATTCCTAAATAACGTAACTACTACACTACAGTAGTTCATTTTCGAAATCTACCTACCTATTGTGCATCACAACAGTTATCAGCCCATAAACGCAGCTCGTTTAGCACAGTGCTAACTCACAGTTAGTGATTCAGAGCCCTGCGTACGAGTTTATACGTACTTGTTTACGTTGCTGTGCCCAAAAGAGCAATAACCTACATAACTGACCTTAGCCACTACTATTTGTTATGATTACTCAGCTGAATACGGATAGAGATTTGAATTTAGAATCACATGACAGCTGTAAAGACATTATTATTTACTCATACACTATTTTGAATTTAGAAGATCATGCTTCTAGTTTGTGGACTCTTGGAAATGATTCCGTGTTTATCTTAGAAATATTAATCATATTCATATAATATTTCTGAACAGAGATTAATAAATTTCGATCTTTATTTTAGATAAATTAATTTAATTTAGAATAGACATTATTCGTGAAATAGTTGACTTTACGATTTTTTCTATTTTTGTTATTATTTTTAAATCAAACTTTTTAAAGATCCACATTACAAAATTGAATTTCAATTACTTGAATTTTTATAACTAAAAAAAATCACAGATAAAATCTACTTTATTTCGAACTTTTAATCATTCTAAGTAAAGTTCTCATAATAAACCCGCAATCGCTTCGAGTTCCACTGGTACAGCTCAAGTTGTTTGTTCAAACAATACAGGAAGTTACGGGTGTTTAGACGGGCGCGGAAGGAATCATCATGCGTGTGCGCACCGCGTTATGATTGCGACTGTTTTGTAATAATACAGTGGTGGATCATGGCTATGGGCCATACAATAAGAAGTAAATAAGAAAGAGAAACAATTTATTACTTGTGAAAGTACTGACTTGTACTATAACTTTTATATTTATTATATATAAAGATAAATTACATCATCATCATTAACCCATATACTGTCCCACTGCTGGGCACGGGTCTCTTTTCAGAATGAGAGGGATTAGGCTGTAGTCCACCACGCTGGCCTAGTGCGGGTTATAATTCGAACATAAACCGCGCATCAAAAATACTGATTGAGCAGCAAAATACAGATATCGGTTAGGTTAGGTTAGAACTGTGACCACACATCAGAACCAGTACCAAATCTGAATGATACCGAATCTGAAGACCAAGAAAGTGTATAAATATAATAACAATACTTTGGGGTGACTATTTTGCTATGCAATAAGTATTTTTGCTGTGCAATAAGTATTTTTGCTGTGCAATAAGTATTTTTGCTGTGCAATAAGTATATTTGCTTAGGATTGGGAATTATTTTGTTATACAAAACGACATATTTTGATTTGCAGTTAAATACTAGCCATAATTAAATTACATACCTAACTTAGTAAGGACTTAAGTATAAGGGTAAATACAGGTTATTTATATTGTCATAAGATGACGAGCAAACAATACGGGTCACCTGGGACTATCTGATGGTAAGCGGCAACCGCAGCCTATAGTTGCCAGCAACACCAGTGGTGTCACATTTGACGCAGTTTCTTATGTCCATTAATATTTTACAAATTTTCAAATAATTATTTTATAATATTTTTAGAAATCTTATCTATACTCTCGATTCTTCGTGCAAAATGTTATTAAATTTTCTATGAAATTCTCAGTTCGGAGTTTGGATAATATTATGCCCGATTAATGACAATAGGCTCGCCCCTTAAAGATACTGGTGACCTCTGCCTAACCCTTCAGGGAATATAGTCGTGCATGATGGTATTAAACTGTGCAATATTGTCTAAACAGCAAAGCGAACAAAAACGCAAGCTTAGACAATAATCATTAACCCAATGAAAAAGAAATTATATTTTTTTCTCAAACCATAAGCATTGAGATTCTCCACTCATTCCATTGTCCACGACTCCATGGAAATTTAGCCGGCTATATTCGTCATTGTTATGTAAAACGTGAGAATTTATATATAAAGAAGTATAATGATACGAAAGTAATGAATTATACTGACTCACAAAAACAACTTTTTTTTTTTTTTTGATAATATTTTTGGGACATTTTACACAACACCATCCAGTCCCAAACTAAGCAGAGCTTGTACTATGGGTACTAGACAATGGATATAATACTTATATACTTTTTTTTTTTGTAAATACATACTTATAATACATAGGAAACACCCAGACAAACACAAATACTCATGTTTTATCCACACAAATATTTGCGTCCTGTGGGAATCGAACCCACGACCCCATGATCAGCAGTCCGGCACTCGAACCGCTAGACCACAGAGGTCGTCAAATGTTGATTGATTTAATGTTTTTAATTACTCAGACAATATAATCGTCATCAAGGCGCAAATCTGCTATTGTTGTAATTGTTCATCCTACTTATAAGTCTAGTACCAGACTTGACTGTCTTGACTGCTCTTTTCTAAACCACTGCTCCACTGTCTCTGCAGTGGTTCTGGATTGGTGAATATCTGTAATTTTCTGGTTTTTTTTTTATACCATTATATAGTACCTCTGTACGCCGCAATCTTTTAAACTATGCAATGGATTTTAATGTTGTTTTCACTACCATTCTTCTGTTTGCAACGAAACTTTGGCGAATTTTGTGCGGAAGTGTAGTTTTAAATGACATATAAGAGATACATTGATACACATACAACCGGCTAGTATATAATAAAAGCCTACTCTTCATTAAATCCGAAGCTATTCACTCTGAAACTGAGCCAGCCACTAAATAAAAATTTAGGGAAAATTGAGCGGGATTGGAAAAAAATCCGTAACGCACCTAGTAAATACAATAAAGGATCATTACAGCAACATTCCGATTTTCTATAGAATTTGTACAGGAATAAACCCATTTCAACATAATATACGAACAAAACAGACAGCTCTACACTTAAAAAAACACTACATAAAAAGTACTACTACACATAAATACGGTATCATTTCCATATTGTATACTTAATAGACACGCAGTACCGATGCACGAAGCCCCTAATATCTCATTAAAGGAACGTGGCAAACCCGTATCAAACAAGGAAGCAATATTAACACTATAGTAATACACAAAGGGTACATTTACATAGCACTTAAGACCTCAACTTAGTATTCAAATGCTATTGTAAAGTCTAGGTGCGCCCCTACCTATGTAGGATTGGTCACACTGTCAGCGGGTGACGAGAACGGATTCATTATATCACTGAGATCGGAAAAACGTCGACTAGATTTAGAGATTTAAAGTGACTTGCGACTGAAATTCCTTACAGCAAGATTTATGGACTGGGCTCTATTCGAGGTAACAAAACTGTTTAGGAGAAAAAAAGAATAAAACTTTATATTTTTTTTAATTGTGTATTAATTGTTGTTTGTGCAATAGACGCGTAAATGGGTAGATCCTATTTGTCAGTGCACCACAGAAAATACAAATTACAATGTTACTAGATGAGATTAAATCCTCAAACTATTATTTAATTTAATTATTTAAATTCTCTCATACAAATCGTATGAGAGAAATTGAGTAAAAAAAACCTTGGGCTTATAGAAAGAAATTTCAGGTTTAATGTTTTTTGACACGGCTAGTATAATGAATAATAATATTGGATAGAGTTTTCTCTCCTCGCAATTAACTCTTTATAATTCGGCTTTCGGTCTAACCCGCTCACAGTGCAACCACATCTCAACTTATACAAATTCAATCCATGTATCGCACTTGAGTGTCCATATTGGATACATTAGCTAGCTCCTTGCAGGGCGTCCGTCAGTCTGTATGACGGGGTACGTGACCGGCGGCAGGCTTTACACCTTACACTATGGTTTAACTGCTACTTTATGATTAACTGTGCAAAAATGGATTGGAAACTTTAAAAGATTACAAAAGCCTTTTTGGAGACCACCTAGGTTGTTTCTTGGCGTCGTGAATAAAACACCTACGTAACAAGCCCTGTGACCCCGACGATGGGTAAGAAGATTTTTAAGAGAGGTAGGGCATAGTGGGAGTAATTCCACTCAAATTGGAGCTGCCCGACTGGGGAAGTACCTCCGCTTTGCAGGAAATCGAAGTGAAATAACACTGCTTTGAGCTGCGTTGTGTTCCTTACGGGAACGAGGAAAGGTTGTTTTGGCAGTGGGGGACTTTGACCCTTATTCAGCCAACCCAACTAATCCTCTTTCGTTGTACATGGTCGGCAACGCGCAAGTGATATCCCCTGATATTACAACAATCTATAGGCTACGGTAACCGCTTACCATCAGGTGGGCCGTATGCTTGTTTACCACCTTAGTGGTATAAAAAAAAGAACGATTAACGCTTGTCCAACATAATCTTCCATCTTGTGAGATCTCCGGATTTTAAACGTCAAAAAATGACCACCTGAGTTGTGAATAGCCAGTATGGTTAATTCTTTATCTCATTCGTCTTCATTACCGACAAAAATTATAATACCGTGATATCGAAATGATTGGATTGACTAATCCTTAAAAAAACATAATATTTCATCTTATTAGATCGATCTTGCATCGTTTAAAAAGACTCTTTGCCATTAAAAAGGAGTTTATCTTATATTGAAAAAAGTATTTCGGTTGCCGACATTTTGACTTACAAATTTCACAATCAGTTCATCTTATCCATAACTCACACTCTCCATAACTGACACACATTAGTATTCAGGTTAATATGAGAATAAAAAACAAACAGTATTCTCGGAAGGGAAGGCCCCTAACGTGGCTTGCGCAACGAGGGCAAATAAAAACTGTTCTTGTAATCGGTAATCAGTTGGAGCGATCGCTCTGCGCATGTGCAGTGCAAATGTCAAATAAAGATGCGCAGTTTGACAAAGATTAATGGAATGAACATTACATTCAAATATTTAAGACAGTTTTATGTAGATTTACTGTCACTACGCAGTATCATAGTTAGCCGAAGGTAGTCGACGGTGACAGTTCGATTACCTCCTACAACTATAACATAACTCCATTAACTACACTCCATTACTACTTAGAATTAGACAAATAATGATAAATTATTGTGTATTGTTGAAATTATTACATTTTCGAGAAAAAAATATAAATGGTTAATAGATTATTAAACAATGCCAAGGAAATAGCAGCCCTCCCCGGCTTTGTATATGTTTGTATAGTAGTGCGATATGTTCATTTAAATTAGGATGAAATGGGATGAAATTTCCAAAAATTCTTCGTAGTAAAATAAACGGCCCAGCGGTTTAGTCAGGACAAGTAATTATATATTTATGGATGTAGTAACTATTGATTGTGACATCTTCACGAATATGAGAATTCGTATACCATAAAATTAAAGGCTTTGATGGTACTGACGTAAAAATAATTTCACAATATACAAGAACTTTGTGAACTAATGCAAATTTTAAGGATGCATCGGGTGTTTGAAGACATCGCATCAAAGAAGTATATTAGGACGTTACAGTTTCCAGATCTTCATAATATTTCCGTCATAAAAAAAAAACAAAGAAACCAGCAGAATAACATAGTTCGCTAGATAATAAAGAAAGTATTCAACAACATGAACCTAAACGTCAAAATGAAATAAATTAAATTAGAACAGTTATACCTAAAACGTGCTGCTCTGTTTTGTTTCAGCTCATTATTTTATCTGTTATATTTTGTTTTCAAAATTTAACCAATCATGATCCAGTATTATGATATTTAACAGCGAAGCGTAATGTCCTGTCCAAAAAGTGTAAGGGTCCCTTACACTTTTTGGAATACTCTTACCAAAGTTAGGCAGAGGTATACCAATGTACACTCACATTTCGCCGAAATGCTTAGGTCCTCTGAACTGCTACTGAGGATTTAATAGAAAACCCAATAACACTTTTCTCGACCAAGGAATCGGACAGCACCTCTAGCACAGCAGTCGTGTTAAATAAACCAAGAAAAATATCACTAATAAGCGATGACTGTACAATGACTTTGTCAACTTTGGCTCCATATCTATGTCCTCTTGTATTCGTAAGCTGTAACCACAGAGCTAAACAGGACCGGCCATGACTAATCCAAATTATTATTTAACTTAAGGATTAATAAAAATAATAAAACAGTTTCTATGTCATATAATGACGTACATTTGTGGTCGACCGTTAAGTGGACAAACACCCATTCAACACGCTTATCTGCCCCCACTATAACACCAAAAACAGACAATAAACAATTATTATCAAAACGTGACTAAAGTGCGCGGATTTATCATAAAATCCACATTGTTGAGTTTGTCCGTCGGTATGTTTGTCACTTCTTTGCGATAAAGCTTGAATGAATTTTGATGACACTTGGTACCTATCAAGACAGTCTAAGTGAAAAGGACATAGTTGATTTAACAAGTTCAGCTCAATCTCCTTAGCTCCTGAAACTTTTTCACATCTTGAGGAACTTTAAAACAACTCCACGTTGTTTAGGGCCTTTCTTTTACATTGAAGACTATTCCATCGCACTTGCTTTATGATCTATAAGACTTGAGATCACAATCGCAACGATCCTAACGGCACAAAAACCTATAAAAAGTCCGCGAGGACCAAAGATTTATTTAACATCTCTCTATTGTAGAAAGAACTGTGTTTCCTAGGACCATTTCTTAACATAGAAGATTACCTTCATTTGCCGTCCGCGGTATGCTGGACTCGTAACGAATAATATCCTCCTGAACTTATTGTCTGTGCTTTGGGATTTACGAACATATTCCTATTTTATACGACCCACGAATGACCTAAAATTTTAAAACCGTGCAACCGTCTTGACATTTCAAAGAGTAACCGATATTGTAATAAATCCTACCCACTCTAAAGACATTTCAAATTAAACCGTCTGGTAGGTAAACTAAGAATGCAATACGGAGAACTAGAGAATTCTAGTTGTTTATTGTATTATCGAAGAGGTTCTTGGTTCATCGGAATTTGTAAACTAAATTTGAAGAAAGACATGCGACGGAGTTTGGACCTTATTGGTGACGTTCCTCTAAAAGGTTAAATATGCGTGTAGGACACATACGTCACGTGTATGTGAACTGGTATGAACGTAGACGTGACAAAAATAATACATAATAAGGATCCAGCCGCGTTTATGATGTTTTGGGGTTTCATCATGCGTGTATGGTAGAAAATCTCTCTGTCTAGAGGGTATATACTGTCTACATATGTTCAGGATTCAGGTTAGGAAGTGAATATTCAGATACGATGACGTCACCGCCAGGTCCTAGAACTTATCAAATTGTAAATTTATTCCTGCTTATCTGGGTAGAAGGCGTCGGAGCTGTCGTGAAATTCTGACGAGTTGGGAATAATTTATATGGCGTGTAGAACACGGAGGAAAGTTAAAAGGACTCATTCATTCATACTTGATGAAGGACTAGCACTGCAAGGAGTTTACGTTCGGTAGTCGCGGACATTGTATAAAAACCTCTTACAGCACTTCAAGCAGTAATATGAGGAACTTTATTTTATGCCTAGCTGTATTTTATATATTTGTAACCTTCACATTCCTAAATTGTTCTCTCATGTAAGTATCCAATTTATAATTATTATTGTATCGGACATCATTGTACCTACAAAATCATAATTTAAAAGAGTAACCATGGAGTTTCTTGCCGGCCATAGGAAACGACTAATTTTGAACAGTACACCTAAGCTCGACATTTCTTGAGTGCCTGTATGTTTCTATGAAAATAAAACTATTTTGATTTTGAAATTTTAACTAAAATTATAATAATTTTATAGTTTTTAGGTGCCTTCCGGGCCTCAGAGAGCACGTAAAAAGCCTTCGGTAGAGGTTGTCATGCAATCGTTAGTGGTAGTCAGAAGCCCAAAAGTCTGACAACAAGTCTATCTTCAGGATATTGGTATTGTCGGGATACAGAAATTGGGTTGCAGAGGTCTGATGGCAGTTGCTTCGTGTAAAATACTGATATTACAGCATCTGGTTAGACATGAAGCCGACCCCAACATACCCTACTATGTAAAGAGTTCGGAGGATGAATGGTTTTTGAGTTGGTAGAACTTTGCTATGTTCTGACTGCTACGTTCGTCTCTCTGATGAGTAATTCAACGGAGGTCTCAAAATAGTACGCACGAGTGATAACACTGGTGTTGCAGGCGTCTATAGGCTGCGGTTGCTGCTTATCATCCAGTGGTATTGTCATCATCATCAATGGATATAAACACCTGGTAATGTTATTAGTGAAAGTAAGGTCTTATAGACATTTATTTTATTTCAATATTCATTTATAATCTTTTTTTTTTTTATTCTTGAAGTTTAAAGAGAGAGAGACTTTATCTGCTGAATTTGTTGATTTTCGACCCCAATTAATGTAACAGTCAAATATAGTCTTCGGGTGTATACAGTATTTCTTTTTTAAATATAAAATGTAAAGATTTGACGCACTGTTAACCAAATCAATTCGCCAATATTGGAATAAAAACAAATGATTATTACTTACTTTTAATAATAACAGTCGCCCGTTAAAACGGTCAACTATAGCCCTGCTCTCTGCCAGATGCGCGACCTACATGCAAGATAAGTGGTGTTGTGTTCACTATTACGACTTCGATGCTTTTACTGGAAAGGGGCCCTAATAATTTCGTAAAACACATTTTAATTTTAATAAATAAATAGGTAAAGGTAAAATGATTACTAAAAATCTGTACCGCCGTTGATTACGCAAATCAGAAAGATACTTCAGCTCTCAAGAAAAAAGCACACATTTTAAAAAGCTCGAATGACATGGTCATGTTGTCCGATTCCTCAACGAGAGACTTAATATAAATAAAACCTCCTTTAATCGTAATTGGTGCCAAATTAACTCCATTATTTACATCATAGTTTGCACGGTTTACAGACGAACCTATTGCCATAACCGGGCACAAATTCAAATTTCGAGCTTTTACTAAAAAAAACCAATAACAGTGATCGAAAGTGCAATGTAACACTAATGAGGCAGATAATCTAATTTCCCCATTCAAGCCTCTATAGACAAATCTAGACTCCACTCCTCTAGAAAATGTATTTTCAAATTGTGCGTTGTATCGACAGAAACAAATTACTGTGCTAATTAACGATTCATTCAATTAAGCGATTTAGCTTGCTACTTCATGCGTATGGAAGCTATTTAAAGCGTTTGCAGATTATCACGGAAGCATAAACTGTGAACTAAACGTTTGACCTTCAGGTCTGGTCCCTTCTACCTGTGGTCCTTTTACCGAGGCCGTCTTTAGTTACATAATGGATTTGATCGAATAAAGTGCAGGAGCTTTGTAAGCGAATATTGCTATCTTTTTTTTATACAACTAAGGTGGCATACAAGCATACGGCCTGCCTGATGATAAGCGGTTACTGTAGCCTATAGATGCTTGTAACACCAGGGTTACAAGCGTCTATAACTATTTAGACATATAACTAACTATAATTTAAAAGAGTAAACATGGAGTTTCTTGCCGGTTCTTCTCCATAGGAAACGACTAATTTGGAACCGTGCACCTAGACTCGACATTTCATAAGTGCCTGTATATGGTTTATATGAAAATAAAACTATTTGATTTTGAATGATTATATAGGTTTGCGCGTTGCCGACCCTTAAAAACGAATGAGAAATAGCTGGGTTGGGAGTATAAGGGTCAAAGTCCCCCCACTGCCAACACAACGTTTCCTCATCGGTGTATCTACAGCTGATCTGGTAGTAACAAAGTGTCAAGACGTCAATAACAAGAGACAATGTGCCTTTTTTAAGTCGGACAGTTATTCGGTCCAGGGACCATAATAACCGGTAGCAAGGCAACGTATGCGAGGAGCAATTATAACTAAGCAATAGCAGCTAAGGGCACATCTCCTAACGGGACTCGGGACTCGGACCTCGGTTTAAGGCGTTGTTGGGGAGACAGTTTGGACAGCAGGATAGGGATTTGAATTATTTAATACTAGCTGTTGCCCACGGCTTTACTCGCATCCCATAGGGCTTTTTGAGATAAAAAAGGCCCTTGCCTATGTCCTTCTCCATAGTCTAATCTATTTCTGTACAAAATGTCATTAAAATCGGTTCAGGGGTTTAGGCGTGAAAGCGTAACAGATAGACAAACATACAAACAAGAATTACTTTCGTATTTCAAATATTAGAAGGATTAGGGATGTCAAATATTTTGTGTAGGATAGTGCATCTAGTGATCATTAGTGGTTACTTAAGGAACTCTGTTTTCGACGAAAACAGCCCTCATCAGACAGACATTAGTATTTTGATATGCATGCATTATAGTTTTTTTACTTGAAAGATAAGGAGACTGGTACCTTTAGGCGTACACCACAACCATTTTGTAAGGCATCATTTTGCTTACAAATGAATACTAAGTGTACTGACGTTTGTACGGATGACGTCATACATACTAATATTTCGCAATAATTATACCAATAAGAGGCATGCATGTAGGTGGATATTAGTAGTCAATGGTCGTTCAAAATGAGCTTCCTGTCCTTGGGCACACATGACCAATCAGTCGGAACTGGTTGCCGTAACTCGGTATATGGCAACCAATTACTACTTGATAGATTTATGATACTGCAACGAAATGACAGGCCGGACGAAGTCATGCCTTTACCGTTTATTTTATTTTTTTAAATTTGGTATTACCAGTTCGAATTTTAATTAGAATATTTTATTGCAACGTGTTTTCTGCTCGTAAAGCAAAGGTCACCTTCAAGGAAGTGCAATATTTATCAACTTTTATTCCTGTACCAATTTTTATAATCAAAACATTCTTTGTATAATTTTTTGTCTCTCTCAAATGCCAAAATGGGGTCCACAAAAGGTAATTGACGTTTCAATGCGACTGGAGCTGTCATGAGCTGTCAAAAACTAATTGAAAAACGAACAAGCAGCGTTGTTTACAAACAAAAAACTAACCAATAATTTATGATAATACTTGTATACGAGGAATTACAATCTAAGTATTCATTTGTCGACCATCGACTTGGTTGAACATTTTTTGTTCATTTGTTTTTTTTTCTGTGTTTCTTGCGAACAGTTGCTCATTGGGTTGTGAACAGTTTCTATCTAATCACCAATGCAAATGAGTTCAAATCGTTGGCCAGGGACCTATAATGAGCTATGTGTTGACTTGTAATGACATTACAATGCCAATGTACCATTTAGTGTTTGTTTATTGAAGAGATAAGAGTTACGTGGTATATTATCTAATTCGCCGTATTTTAGAGTTGTGTTGATTGTATGTATACTAATATGTACCTATTCATTCATAGTCCCAAATTCAATGAAGAGGTGCCTTGCTGTACAACAACAGTTTGCCAGTACGGTATGGACTATGGACCCATGCAACAGGAGGCGAGCTTATTGCCATATTTTAATGAACATGGAGAATAATCATTTATTTTAGTCAAATAATTGCGCCCGGAGTCCGATAACAATAAATTTTCTATTGATTGTTATTGTAATTTAATTTGATATCTAAAGGATCGACCTCATTACCTACATACGGAGGCCCTGTCATCTGACCTCAAGTATTTTCACAAGTCTATTCCTAAGCAAACTTATTTTATACATCTAGCTGATCAAGCTTTTAGACCCATAAAATCTCTATCAGAATAAAAGGGGGTTTAATTGGATAAGTATTAGACATTCAATCTTCTTACTACCATTGTAATAAATTGATTGGCAACCTCTACCTTCTTAGTCTTTTTTGCACTGGCACAATACGAAGCACACCTCTCTTTTTCACGCACAGACATAGCATACATTCTGCCTGTCTGGACGTGTGATTGACATTTAGTGACCCCACTAATTAGCGCATTACGGACTTTGAACTGAGTTGAACTATGTTGGTTATGCCATTGTGGAGCGAGTTTCACTGTTACACGGACTTAATAGTACGATGAAGAACAAAATTTAAGGTAGATGAATATGAATGGGGAGCATTCATATTCATCATCATCATCATCAGCCTTTATTAGTCCACTGCTGGGCGTAGGCCTCCCCTAATGTGCGCCATTTCACCCTGTCCTCAGCTTTTCGCATCCAGCTTCTACAAGCAGCCTTTCGCAAATCATCACACCATCTTGCCGGAGGGCGTCCTACACTACGTTTCCCGAGTCGCGGTCTCCACTCGAGAACACGTCTACTTCGGTTGCTAATCCGGTGTGCTCTGTCGGATAACCTCATATTCACATTCATTTTCACTACCTTAAATTTCCTTTGGATGGAGGGGTAAGGTGATCAAAGTAAAGCAGCTACCCAGACCCGTAATAAATTTGGACCATGGCATCATCATCATGATAAAGAACGAAGGAAATACAGCTGTCATAGACACTTCTTTATGAAGGAGACACTAGCGTGTCGTGTCGTACCGTAACGTGCTAGAGGTTTATCGAATTTACATTTTGTATGGAGAGAGCTTTCTTCTCAAGCCAGGACAGACCAACTATAAAATCTAAATATTGCAAAAAAGTATATTATCTTGTCTAAAACATTTTCTTGTAAAAGTCTATTTAAAACATCACTATCTTACTTGCTTACATTTTTCCCACATCTTATAATACTTACTAGCTGACCCCGCAAACGTTGTTTTGCCATAAAAAAAAAATTTAGGGGTATGAAAAATAGATGTTGGCCTATTCTCAGACCTCCCCGATAAGCACAAAAAATTTCATCAAAATCGGTCAAGCCGTTTCGGAGGAGTATGGCAACGAAAACTGTGACACGAGAATTTTATATATTAGATTATTACGTGTAAACTTTGAGGACACGTAGTAGGGCAGAATCAGAAAAGTAAATTAGTACTGTATTGTTTTCTCTTTTATTTAAAAAAAATAAATTGCAACTCGTTTATTATGTTGCTATTTCTCATATTTCTTTAACACGATATCGATCAATGAAGCAATAAGGTCAGATCAGACAAAACGTTTATGAAACATTTTTTGAAGGTTGCAACACTGTCATAATAGCTCTATTTATAGTCTGTATCAATTTAGGTTGCCTAAGTTTAATTCCAGTGCATGTCAAAAGTTTCGCCTTCATTAGGCTATTGAAATTCGGTAGTTTTTGCCACAACACTTGAGCAAGTGGGCTCGCGTGCAAAACATTGCAATACGGCCCGCTCTACTAGTCAACAAGGCTCATGATAATTGATTTATATGTATTTGTTACGAAATCGGATCGATAAAAACACATTTTTTTTTGTCCCAAGAGATGTGGTGACATAACTATGGCGATACAATTTGTTATTTTATTATTTTCTGAGATAAGTATCCTTTTTTGTATTACGTAATGCCTATATTTTTAGATTTTGGGGGAATACATATATTGTGGTTTGGTCGTATGTATAGATGCTTTTTATGGAAAACTATTCTTTGTTTTGTTGTGGTTTATTATGGCATCGGCAAAGTACGAATTATAATTAAAGCCTCAAAAAATCTTTTAGGACAACCAAATTCGTACAAACTATGATAGTAAAATTTAAAATGAGGTCGAAAAAAAAGGTTCTACCCTAACGCTTATAAAAGAATACCTATCAAAATAGAAATATATATTTAAGAAAGTTCGTTTTATTCATTTGTTTATATATTTTATTTTGTTGGATTATTAACCAGTCCTATAGCAAAACTAAATACTAATAAGTACACAAAACAATATAACTTTGGGCACTTTACTAATATTTAATCCCTACTATCCTACACCTATATCCTAATAAAACTTTTTCATTTTCATTTTCTACTACATTATAAATGAGAAAGCAACTCTCTGTCTATCTGCCTGTTGCAATTACACGCCTAAACCTGGCCTGGGCAACCTTTTGTCTCAAAAAGCCTTTGATTCATACGGCAACGCAAATCATCATGAACACATAACGATTTAACTCATGAATGTAAGAAAAAATAAAATTTCTAATGAAAATAGAAAGATGCAATTTGCCGAAGCTTACCGACGCACTATTACTACTAGGAAACTACCTAATGAGGACGAGTTTCTAAGAAAGCATCAGGTAAATTAGTTCTAAATAAAAGGGATTTAGATTATCTAAATAGCAACATCATATTTATCTATGGTTCCTTTGTATTAAAAAACAATAACTGTGAAGTAAAACGGATAAAATTTACTGAGAAGCTAAAAAAGATTCGAAAAAAGGATTGGAAGTTTTTAAAATTTGAACGGATGAAGTACCAACATGACAAACGCAGCCGTTGTTTTACAGCACGCACATTTGAATGTAGGTAGGCATGTTCTTTTTTTAAATAATTATAACAATAAGTTTACTGTAAAATACAGAAGAGATTTGAATATCTAAATATTGACTTAATTTGATACTTTTTTTTTTTAATTATGTAGAATAAAAGCCGAGTCCAATTTAAAATACAATTAAATGTATTTTTAAAATAAAGTTTAACTGGAACTTACATTACTATACGTACGGCCCGTTTTAAACATAATGAGGCCAAAATTAATTGAACACTTACGACAAAATGTCCTAACTCATCAAAATAACATGGCTTGTCCCCATTGACAAAGTCATTACGATAATTATGATAAAAAAATGTATAACAATCTAGAAAAGTCTAGGTTACAGTATAGAGTACTAGAAATGCTTTGGTCCATAAATATTTTCGAAAATAATTTTAGTAAAAATCGATAAGCTTAAAAATTGATTACGATTTCATAACGTACTCATGAGATCATTAATTTAAGTTACAGAAACGTAAATTAGAAAAATCAGAAAGAGAGAAAAGAGGGTATGATATATGGAGAGACACACACCATGAAAAATAATATTGTGTCCTTGTTGCAGAGTGCAAACACATGGAAATCCTTTAAATAATGTCTGATAAAATCTTCTGCAGTAAATTGTTTCGCTAAAAGGACTAAAGGACTTCAGGTAATAATTAAAACCGGTTAAGTTATACTTTAAAATGACCTTGAAGTTTTAGAGTGGTAGTTAAGAATGCCACTAACGAGCTCTGATTAAACTAATTAGTCACTAAGGCGACAATATTAAGTGCCTCTACCTCATACAAGAAACCTTTTTTTTTAATGTAATTCTGTTCTGTCAAACATTTTTTTGTATTCACAAATAAATATAATATTATGATGTCGACTGTTATGTTAGAGCTCCTGGATTCAGTGAAATAGTGTTATTGGAATTTGGAATTTTCTATGAAATTCTCAGCAGCAGCTCGGAGTTTGGATATATTGTGCCCGGTTAATGGCAATAGGCTTAGCCCTTATTACATGGAGGACCTAAAAGGAACCCTCGAACTGTGTGTGGACATCAGGAAATATCTGCCTTCCCTCTCTGGAAATACAGGCGTGAGGTTTTTATTTTACCTATATATAACTCATTCGTTCTACAACAAATTTATACATTTATTCACGTAACTACTCTACATACGAGAGGTAAACAAACTCCAGGCAGATACCAATGCCACGTGCAACAGAACAGCAAATGTTTGGGTTAGATAGCACCATGCATTAAACGTGTTCTATGGTCGCCGCCAGCGCATGTACTCTGTAACCCATTTCGATAGTTTACGCGGAAGAATAATGCAGCTGGTGCATTAGTTATTTTTTTAAATGGCATAAATAGAGACGCAACCATTTCATTAAATTCATTCTGTAAAATTTAATGACAACAACATTATCTATTTTATCTATAATAAGAATTTAATAATGTAGGATATAGGTATTATAATACAATTTAAAGGAAGGCATTCCTCAATTAAATGATCCACATTTGATTGAGGAATTCAATAGAAAATACATTTCAAACTCGTGATTCTCTTTCTAACATTTCAAATAAGAAACAAATACATTCATGAAATCGTAATTACAATCACATAATCGGTTTGTATATAAATATTATATTTTTAGTTATAACAAAAAATTAGGACCAAAACATTATGTACCTACAATGTGCTCAGTAAGTTCACCAACAGTTCGACAATAGAACTATAAACGTCAACAATCATAAAACATGACGCGTCTTAGGATATGATATCATAGGGCTCAGCCGAGTTAATTATAACATCTGTGTTTCGCGACAAAGCTTGAAAGGAATAAACAAAATTCCGACGTATAAAGGAGAAAATGCAGTGATGTAAACTATCGTATGTGACTTGAGAATTTCTTTTGTGATAATATCATGCAAGAAGACACGGGAAATACCCGTTTGACATAATTATTTGATTTTTTTTAACAATTTTTTCCTGATATTTAAGCTTAATTATACAGTATGTTAATTAACGAAAGGCGAGAACTGTAAGCATTCTTTTACTTGAAAGTCAATTGCATATATATGTAGAAAGTTTGTTTCACGTATTATTTTATTTATTATTTTTTAGGATATCAAATAAAATTAATTCTGAGTGGGAATTCGTTTTGGTATATGCATTGACTAAAGGGATGTTTTCGTTAAAATACTGTATAACTGCGAAAATAATAAAAAATATCTCTTAATAACGAATAATTGTGGCGTGGTTAAACGAATGATATATAAGACTATAAGTAGGTACCTACTACTAGTTCGTTTAAAAAAAACGCAACTACTAACAAGTCTTTAATTAACCCGTACTTATTAGCGTAAATGATGCGTTAAATTTGAAATTACTACAAAATTGCAAGCAATTTAGGAGTATTGAACAAGTCTTCCATTCCATTTAATTGTTTTAAAAACAGGGTTTAATACAGAATATTTGAGAGTTCAATGTAAGGCCAAATCTTATCTTTATGTACAAACTATGTTTGCAAAAGCGTGATAAGAAGCATTTTAAAAAAGCAATTATCTTTCAGGCCTCACAGTAAGACGCAGTAAATAGTTTTATTGTAAAAAGTGTTTATAAGCTTCGTCTTAAAATAGTCCTTTGGTACATAATTCAAATGTAACTACAAGCTATGTACAGAGGCCAGCACATCAAGTTACCACAATGTGTCAAATTTCTTTAATTGATTTTCAACTTTAATACAATAATATAAGTTTAATATTCAATTGGGAAAATTTGACAGTTTTGGATAGCTTGACCTGCTGGCGTCTGTACGTAACAAGATAAATTTCATAACAACAACTTGATGCTATTCCGTACCTTAACTTGAAAGGAATTATAGTAATGGTGTATGGTCAACGATTTAAAAAAAAAGATTCGGAAAAGAAATACGCGAAACCATTCAGTTTTAATTTTAATAGTCATACTGCGTAATGGACACATCCGTTAGTTTTGTCGCGGCCTTGCAAGGAGCATTTACGTTTATTAATCTATTCAAGAGCACTTGGATCAAGATGAATAGTGCCCACGCCATTCATTATAATGTAAGTGAGTCCGTGGACTACAAGTTCAGAATTAGCATGGAGTATCTTACGTCAACATTCCATAATTAAAACAGCTTTTTTAAACATTCATTTTGTTTGGAGATGCTTTGTTTCCTTTTTTTTCAAGTCTAATTTTCGAATAAAATAAGACTTATTCTGCCTTTCTTACGTTTAAAGCTAGCGTTGATGACTGTAAATTTAAACAATGATATTCTACGTACCTTTCAATGTTTTTATGAAATTTTGAAGTTAATTAAAGAAATTTGATTGATAAATTGATGTTATGTTTAACATCATTCTACCAAATTAAGTATAAGTGTGCTTGAATTTTCCACGCATCAGTATAATATATCAATGTAGAAGTACTACTTAGTTTAAGTACCAATAGTATCATAGCGGTTCGTCAGCTATTTAGAATCTGCATAAATATTTAACCATCTACCAAATACTGATCTCCAATCTAGATAGCCACATTTTTATTTCATTCTTTGCAGTGCATTTAAGCCAATCATGGCGATGTTGCCATCTTTGTAATGAGAAGAACGTTTACATTTTAGGCCTATCGTATATTTGGATTAATTCGGCATACTCTGAACGAACATACTTTACATAGTTTCTTTACTATGTCGTATTTAATTTGGTTTAATTAAAAGAGGTAGATTTTGGTCTTTTGATACGTTTTTGCCTCGGATGGTTTAAATTGCCTAGCATTCATTATTTTATTAAAACTTAAAATTTAGTAATATTCGTTTTTAGTTCATGACACGGCAAGGGTATTCTTATCAAAATATGAATTAATTAGTATAGAAATATCCTATCAGAACATAACAAACCTAATTTATATATTTTCTCTATGGTAAAAAATAAGACAGATAAAGATTTTGTATTTGGAACAAGTAAGTATAAGTATCTTGGTATACTTTTCCCCTGAATAAGTACAGTCTCTACTACGATAATTGAAATTCTTTAGGTCATTATAGTAATGCATATCAACGTTGTAATGTGTTAGTCATTATAATTAAATAAAAATTAAAAGCATTAATTAGTAGTGGTGACGCATTGTTTACATAATTTTGTCCTTTTCGTACTATCTGCTTGGTCATAAGTCGCTCTTACATCGGCATTCGTCACACTGACGAGAATTGTCTTCAATATAACAATGTTCAGTCAAGCTTCTGTATTTTTCTGCCAATAACAGATGACACATGTCATATAAATATGACTGGCAGACGTTCTGTCGTTAGTTTGTCAATACTGGTAACTAATGTATGATCTGTTGGTCCTTATTTATTAATTCTTAATTGCTTAGGTCAAGTTGTGTTTAAAGATAAGATTTCTACATTTTACTTAAAATATCCGATCCGATTCTTGTCCGACCTTTAAGAATATAATCAAGAAAAAACTTAAATTTTTCTTTCACATCCTGTCATTAATTGGTGGTTGAAAGTAGTAAACGTAAGTAAAATAGATTTTCATTGACACGGAAGTTAATCAGTTGTAACCATAAAAGTATACCAACAAACAACACAGATCATTGGCGTGGATTGTACTGATCATTCCTATTTTATTGTTACTATGTTTTCTTGACACATTTCCGAACTCTTTAGCATCATTTACAACGTACTTAAACCCTTCTAAATCATGGTCATTGCTTTTTATTGCTTGAACATACTGGCCATTTTCGACTAGTCTAAAATTCATGATAATGTATTTTATAATCCAGTTTACTATACATATTCTGTTTCTTTTCTTTGAACTGATTGAGTAACAAAATAACCCGAACAGGCTTTCAAATTTATAAATCGGTTAGTATCTGATTTTAGGGAACATCAGAACCATGCTAACTACATTTTTATAGTATTATATTTATTCGAAGACGTTAACCAACTATTGATTGTTTATTTTTCATGTATAACGCAACGAGAAACGCACGATCGAGAAATGTTATGTTTTTATATATTTAAATGTCGGTTTCAATCATAAATATTGAACATAACTTGTTATGATTTATGTTCGTATGAAAAGATTTGTTGTTTTATAATTGTGTAGTGCGTCAGTTATACTTGGGAAGAGGATTACGAAGCTATATAATTTGCATTTTATTAGATCACTTAAACTTTTCTTCGGAAATGTTATGTCTTGAGACTAAATCCGAGTTATACATACATTACATTATTATACATACTAGTTTGTTTGATTTTAAACCCCTGTTTATTATTTTTCATCATGTTATGGTCGCGCTAAGAATAGTCCACCCCATCACTAATGTATGCATGGTTAGCTATGATTATTGGATTATATCCATCATGATGAGCTTTAGTATCCACCTGTATCCTGATAAAATGTCAAATACGAACTTGATTATGGCTATGTGTGAAGAAACCTGCCATGTAATTAATGAAGGAAGTTCTATCTAGCATTACCGTTGCAAATTCAGTTTGCTACCACGGATCTGATACTTAATTTATTAACACGACAAAGACTTATTTACGTTCTAATTTAAGTTCAAACTGAACATTTGAATAAGACCTGTACTCAAGGACACACTTTCTATGCAGTGTCAACAAGATTATTCTAATTTATTGTCATTGAATGAATAAACACTTACTTCGTCTTCCTCATCGTCGTTGTAAAACGGATCCTGGAGGAGGTTCTTCCAATAAATAACATCCGCAGGTATCGCGTACGCGTCGTGGTCCCTGAGGTTCGCGTACAAAGGACTGTCCCGACCTACCCCTTCAGAACTCGCACTAATAGAACAACTTTCCACTTCAACACTTCCACCACAGGAACACCCCTCATCTGTATAACTATATCCGTACTCGATCTCCTCGTATATATTTTCGTCGGTGATCGCGTCCCGCACCGGCTCGTAGCCGTCGTCCGTTGGCTTGTCCGGCGTCATTGCTACTGAGCCACTGTCAACACACCTGTCCTTACATTCTCCCACCTCGTGCAACGCGTACACAGAATACCGTGCAGGTATAAAATCGCTAGCCGTGTCGAACGAAAGACGCGATATTGTAGCGTGGTGCTGCGATAAAACGCGACGTAATATTTCGTCGGAATTGTGAAAGCCCGTGGAGTGGGCCCACACTGCTGCGTACGGGTTTATTTCATTATCATCAGTGCTACACTCTTTATAACTCCAACACGTGCTCTCTGAATCACTAGATGATTCGCTCACGTGGTTATTTGATTCCATATCTAAAATCGAATTGTCGCAAATCGATTTTAAACGAACCCGCCGCGGTGGTATCGGTGTGCCGTTGCCCTTGTCGAATATTGTGTTTATGTTGTTCACTTTGACACTGGACGGAGTGCTCGTTACGAACGAGACGTCCGATAGGGTAGACTCACACTCACTCTCACTGTTTTTAGTTTGTTTTTCGTCGGCCATTCGTTCCAAACATTCATCGAATATGTTTAGAATGCTGAGAGATACTTCTTTTTCTGAGGGCGTCAAGTGGCGTTGGTACTCGTCGAGTTTGTAGATCTCCTTGCCGAGCTGCGACAGTATTTCGTCAAACTTGCTGTCAGGTGTATCTGGTTCGGGCTCGGGCGGTATGACTGTGATTAACGGGTCGTACTCCTCGATCGCCAGTCGTATTGTCGTGAGCCATTCGATAATCGGCTGCGCTGTCTCGGCGCGCAGTGTGGCCGCGACTGCGTTCGGAATCCAACTTGCTAGTTCACACATTATACTCGCCGCTGTACGATAACCGGTGTATGAATCAACACGCGGGATTCCGCGAAACTAAGCTTTGACGTCTCCATAGCAGTATAGAGCGCGCGTACGATATCGACGACATTTGCACTCGACCGCGATCGCTTATCAATATTTTCCTAATTATACGAGACGAACGCATATGATGACCTTTGTTTGATAGCTGACTATTTTTACTTATTTTTATTATTTTGAAGAACATCACAATATGAACATCACTGCATTTTCCAAAATATGTTTCTGCCACAGCGCGAAAAAAAATATTTGAAAAATCATGAAAACTTTTTGGCGGTAACTTTATGACACTGACAGTTCGAGTGTTCGCGCGCTTTTTATTATTTTTAATTTTCAAATGTAGTAGCGGAAGCGTCCGCGCGCGGCACGTCCACCACGATAGTGGTGCGCCGTCCGGCAATTAATTCGATGCGTTCATTCTGCGCTCGAGTCTGTGTGACCGATATTCTACGTTATTTCTGTGGCAGCCGGAGCATGCGTGGCGCAACCACACTAAAACTAAATGCAATGTGCATTAGATAAGACAGATCAGGCGCCAAGACATATACATCTTTATTTCTATATTTAATTGTATTGATATGACATATAAAGTCATGTGCATCTCGCCAATAAAACTTGAAGGCTATAAGATGTACAGTTGGAGGGCAAAACAATTAAAATTTATCAACAATACGTGTTCAAGTATTGTTTATTTAAATTTAGAGGAATCTATCAATTTTGCTCGATGTTTTCCTGTGAACTCGGGAACACCAAATGCGACTCATTTATTCTTACGCTAATATGAACTCTACCTATTATAGTTTAAAGACTATAATACCCATGGAGAACTGATAAATACGAGTTCTTCCAACAGGATAATCATGAAGCGCGATTGAATTCCATGTAAATTGAAACACATGTCAGATTTTGAGAACTTTTCTCAAATCTTTTTATTTTGTCGGAACTCTGGTCCTTCGACGGTATCCGCTGTTATTGTACCTAAGTTATTTTTTAAATTGTATGTGTCACTGATGTGACTAATTCAGTTTTTTTAAATTCCGTAATATAGCGCTAAATAATTTATTTCCACGTGAACACAATAATCTGGTTGGTATATATATGATCGGAGGCCGTTAAGCCTCCGATCATACCGTTCAGGGGTGGCAGGGAATGTCTGCTCTTTTCATCCCGTGCACTACAGTCGGGGCCATGGGACTCGACACCACGTCACATACCCACACAGGAATAACCCTAAACAGTTTTTTTATTTGCTTTACAATGACAACATTACATGACTACATAACATAGTATAGTACATTCGAACAGCTTACCAAAAAAATCAATACCATGTGAATGATATCCTCCACATACTTGCCATACAAATATCAATATATATAGTAGGAGTAAAAGTTTCCTCCTATTTGAAGTCGTTTCAAGTTCCAAATTAGCAAGCTCAGTAAGCTGTCTGATGTTCAAAGATTCACTTAAATGTGAAGCTATTAAGTTAAATTGTATTAAAAATAGAGACCTTTGTTTCGCAATATTAAACTACATCAAACGACTTTAACGGGCGTAGTTTTCCTCAAAATTTACTTTGAATGTGGTTGCAACCCACAAACGATGGGATGACCACATTTCAACGTGATATTCGGACGGATTTTTGAATACTGGCCTCAATTTTCTTTGTCAGTGATAAGAATCACAATTTTTTTCTTTAATATTAATAACGTATCTGATAAACAATTTGAAAAGGAGTAAACGTAAACGTCCTGCCCAATCTAAATGCATACATAGAAATATGATTAGGAGTGATAAGGACAAATAGTCTAAGGACTTAACAGAGTGGTGCCCGAGACAATACAAAAGAAGGAAAGGGAGACAGCGTCGTAGATGGGAAGACGATATTAAAAAAATAGCGGGATACACTTGGAAAAGACAAGCGCAGGATCGCATTCGATGGCGAACTCAAGGGGAGGCCTGTGCTGGACAGCAAGACAATCTTCACGTACCGGTTTCAAACAATTAGAAAAGATTATTGAAACTATATTATAAGAAAGATTGTTAAATAAAGGCTATTATTATTATTATAAACGTAAAAGTTATCAATATTTCTGAAATTATTATAATTATCTTCCCATTCAAAAATGAATTACTAAGTTAATGAATTGAAAATGAAGTGAAGCTCTTTATAACAAAAAAAATATATATCATGGTACTTAATAAACAATAATGGCAAGAGATAAATATTTGCAAAACGATTTATTTTGCAATAATGTTTTTTTTTTATATTTGTTGGCTGCGTATGAATGCGACCTTAGTTGGTATTTTGTGATTTAAATAAGCGAAATAAATTATGGTTACCCTAAAACTGAATGAACAAAGTTAACTGCTTCACAAAGCCCATTCATGTAGAATATGAATCTTACGTCTTTCACCAATATCAAATTCTATGACTTACAAAATAAAGCATAGTTTTACTTAGCAAGCTTATGAAATATACTGTCTGACATTGTAATATCAACTTTATAGAATATGGAAGAAAGTATAATCTTATTTGGCGAAGGTTGGACTATGAACGCTTACTGTTTCAGGAGTTTTGCATGTACGTATCAAGATGCTGTGATGAGGTACTGGCCTGTTTTGTTCTGTTGTAAGTAGGTATTTCTTTCATATCCTTTTGATATTGGCTTAAAAAATGCTTGCATTTGAGATTTCTGTTAGCACAGAATAAATTGATAATTAATAAAACTGCTGCAAAACCGCTTGAAAAAGTAATTTTGTTTCTTATATATTTTTTGCAGAGTTGTGACAATATTAGACTCAGAAAAACATAACATAGTAGGTATCAAGCTTTTTACCAACACAGGAGATGTCACTCTAGTTTAATTATTGTACCTAATGCTTACCTATCCAACTTACACAAGTTGCTGACCGCAATTATTTCATAGAAGAGCCTGGTAAATACCCATGCAAGACCAAAATACTTATTATTATTTTATTTTAATATATGACAAGTCCTTTGTTTCTGAAATTCCCCGTAATTTGTAATTTCTTGTTTTTTTTTTTACTTTACTTACATAAAGACTACACACGGAAAATTTTATGAACCAGCAGTTTGGTTCTATGTAGATACGTAATTTAAAACGAGAATCAGAATGCTAATATTTTGACTTGTCACTATTGAATTCAGTCAAAAATTTCAATTTCACCTATAAGAAAACTTTTTTCACGAATCAGTGAACTTTAACTAAAAACTATTGTTTCTTAAAAGCTCGAGTGATAATTACAGCCAAGGCGAACGTTCTAACACAAGCAAAACTTGAGGTGTAAAAGTTCACTAAAGTTGCTAAACATTTTAAACTAAGCCTCACACTTTTGTTTACATAAATCGTTTACACTGAACGCTTCAAGTAGTTAGCATCTTAACTTTCAATTTAAGTTAGTTCGAGAGTAAAACAATAAATATCATTGTTAACGTTCTCTGCCAACGACTTAACAATTTATTTCGATATTTTCTTTTTAATTACTCAAAGAAAATGGAGTTTTATGTGGATTGTAGGATCTTAATGATTGGAAAATATTCGTCTGGCTCAAGTCAAGCACTTCTAGATGGGTCATTTTTTTATTGAGCTTTCAAAGCAGTATATAATGATGATAAGGTTCAAAATAACTAGTTTGAACAGAATAGATAAGTTGGTAGTAAGGTAATATTCAGTAAATACAACCTATTTCTAAGTCTAACTCACAATTAAGCGTGGAAAGGAAATCGTGACAGAGTAATCAAAGCAACTATTAGCACAGACATATTTACGCAGACAAACGATAATGATTATAATTACAATAATAAGGTGGGCGCTATTTACTTTAAGAAGACACTAGTCAACATTACGAACACATAAACACCTACACTCCAACATTCCACATACCGAAATCCGTCTTTTCATATGGCAAATCATTTGAACTACCTAGTCTGCATTTTCTATATCTGCTTTATTATTTATTATATTTGGCATTAAAGCACGCTGAACATTTTTAATGATTATGAATAAATAAAAAAATAAAAAGAATAATTTAAAAAAACATATTTCTTTCGCTAAAATTCATATCTTTAAATCTGTTTAATTCCGATCTTACCTAGTAGAACAAAATTGTAATTTGAAGAAAATATTGGTGTTATTAGTCAGTTCTTCTCCTTAAGTAACTTTTGACAATTCAGATATAAATAATGGTCAAATAAAAATGAAACATTTGACAAGTATGTTAGGTCCCCAATATGCATTTAACTAAAAAGCAAGGAACTAATAAGCAAGATTTTATTTACCATTCATTATTTAAACGCTAGGTCAAAAGCTTTAACCAGAATAGCCTTCATTTATGGGCTAGGCTTAGTCATTAATTTTTCAATTTCCTGCGGACTTTCTGACAGTGTTTATAAGTCATTCTAGTTATAAAGCCTGTCTAGTATAAATTGCTTTGTGATGTTGATAGCATGCATAAAGCATTGCTGTAAATATAAATGTCGTCTGGTGTCTTTCATGAATTCGAGAGAAATATTTACAACATACAGTCACGTCTGTATTCCCTCAGGGCTAGGTAGATGTAGGTACTGTTATATGCCCTCAGTTCGTCAGTATGTTTCAGGTCTCCGTATTTAGAGCCTATTGCCAAAAATCAGGAACATATTATACAAACTCCGAGCATACTTAAAATAATATTTTCTAACCTAAAAATTTGGTAACGCTGCTGGACTGGAATTGGGGTCGGCTTCCAGTCCAACAAGATGCGGTTGAATATTTTACACAGAGTGAACGCCATGAAACCACAACCTAATTTTTGGGTACTACTGATAATCGAAAGAAAACTGCTTATCAGACTTTTTGACCGTCTCATTACAACTACCGCCTTGAAGCCCTTTTAGCCCAGCAGGTGTGTAGAGACTAGTAGAACTAAGCCCTAAGGTAATCTGTGACATATTTAAACACAATAAAGGACGCTTTTAACTCCACTCACTCACACAGTGACTAACAACCCAAAAATATAACCCATTCTTAAACACGGGACTCCGAAAAAACGGCCTGTAATTGAGCTACATTGGTATCAATTAGTTAGCGCTGACGACTCTAAATTGTTTGAATTGGTACCTCTGGGAATGGGTGACTGGACAACAGCTGTCTCAAGTGCACTTGATAGATAACCAGCATCTATTAAGTTCATATCGTACTCGCCAAGTTAAGAGTCCTCTCAGTCGAGTGTGAACGTTTTAAAATTAATGAGCTTTTTTTTAATAGATTGATAATGACGGGATGACTGCACTGTCGTGTGTTCGATTCTCACCCGAGACATTTTTTTGTGATCACATAGTTTTTGTTTCGAGTCTGGGTGTACCTACACTAGTGCTGGAGCTTTATTAAAAAAAACGATTTCTGATTTAAATTTCTCAATAATTTGGATAAAATAAAAATAAATTAAATCGATATTTACCTATTTTAATATAACCCAAATTATAATTTATTATAGTGTTTTTTACAGAAAGTCAAGCATCGGCTGCCGCTTAGGGGTATGGTTAACATAGGTTGCCTTCCCAAACCTAGTCGTCAGGGCAATATTCACGACGAAGCAACCATTCCATTTGAATTTGCCTTTAACAACGAAGTTCTGACGGCATTTACCTTGTTTAAGAGTACGCTTTCAGCGATATAAGTTATTGTCATATAAACCCATTTACTAGCCTATGGATTGGCACAGGTTTCATCTCAGAACTGCAGAGGGGGTATACAATGTCCACCACGCTAGCCTCATGCAGGTTGACGGATTTCATAGACGGTCACCGTTGACAAAATCTCTCAGACAGGTGTCCTCACGATGTTTTCCTTGCTACCCTACCCTTATACGAGTGCACACGATTTTGAAAAGTCAAACTTGCCATGGAATTAATACAAAGTCCTCAATTTAATCAACATCGATGCGGGCAAAGTGGCGGATGAGTGCTAGCTTTTATTAAGTAATCAAAGTGGCCGCTAGAGGGCGTTGCTTTTTATGGAACTCCATTAATGTATCAATTTCATAGATCGTAAACGTTTTATTGGGATGTACTGTAGGTACCTACGGGCACATATCAAGGTTTATATTTTAAGAATAAAATGACCTCTTATTATACGGAAGGCCTATACAGTTCGAGATCAACTTATGCTGGAAATGTATGATCATAAAATAAGCAAATATCTTGCGTTGAGTGCTTTTCTTAGATTATAATGCTCGCTAGCTCATTGATCTAGGGGACGCTGAACGTGAGTGGATGATGGAAAAATATTGGATTTTTGTATAAGGAAAACTGAAAAGATATCGTCCAACAAGTCACTAGGGAACGAGAGAGAGAGAGAGATTTTTTATTTTAAAAGTACACATCAGAAACGACATTGAAGAATATTCCACAAAGATCTACTGCACATACTTCGATAACATTTATGATCCATCTATACTGTTTATTTATATAAGTATTAATACGAGTAGCGAAAACTTTGTAACTTACCTACATATATTTTTTTTTAATATTTTGAATACATAGATACAAAGTTTATAGAAACGGAAAAGGCTAAATATCGGTTTTGACCATAAATTGGGTTGCGGAGGTTCTGATGCCTGTCGCTTCGTGTAAAACACTGATTTTCAGCCGCATCTGGTTAGACTGAAATCCGACCCCAAAATAGTTGGGAAAAGGCTCGGAGAATGGTGATATATTTTTTTGTATGTTTTGGTATTTACCGTGCTTAGATTTTACCGTTACCGTAAAAACTTAAATTCAGAATGTGAAGGCAAAATTCAACATATTGTACGTAGTTGCACCGTAGCGGGTGGGATTCGCGGTGGCTTAGAGGTCATAGGTGTACCTAACCAAAAGACGCAGGTTCGAATCCTGCCCGCGGTCAAATTATTCCTTCGGTAAAATAGATGATATATTTTTTTTATTAAGTATTTATTTCATCAACTTTTACTCATGAGATCAAAACCATTGCGCAGTTTAAACCATTAATTAATTACGGTTTATCTTTCACATATTAAAATAATTATTTGCATTGGCATATGCGTTTGGCGTGCATTTTAATACTAACATGCATTATGCGGAAAAATCTAGACCCATGCACAGAAAAAACGATGCGTAACAGAACACAACGGAAAACGACGCGTTCTACTCATATCAATATGCATGCGTTACCCGGGAATCAAACCCACACACCATCATTACACGATATGCATCACAGATGAACACTTTTTCTTACAAAAAGTAAATTGTATGTATGCTTTCTAGTTCTATTACAAACAGCATGGTAAATGGTAATTATATTTTTTGTTCGTCTACTGTCCAGCCTACCTGTTTGGAATATTAATGATTTTATCTCAGGTCTATACTTACTTACTTTCTTGTCAAGTGATGGGCTTCTGCGCCACGGGTTGTGGGTTTGATCCACACACAGAACAAATATTGTGTATGACCTACTTACAGCCCCTACAGGTAGTTCCGGGACTGGATGTTTGAATATGTGAAAGTGATTGTCAACGCTCGCACGACACAGGAGCAAAACCTAGTGGCCCAACGTTTTAAAAAAAATACTATAGAGGTTTCTCACAACACGAAGTTCCTCTACATAATTATTACCGTAGCAGTGGCAGTAGTTATCATTCTCCAGTTTTCCTCTAAGTACATATTATTTCTAAAAAGTGTTTTTTGTCTGTATAAATAAAAAATATCTCCCTTATTACCGTATCAAAAATTAATGTTGGATACGCCATTTTGAAGATTAATTTTCCCTCTGGGGAAAAATAAGTTTAAAAAAATAAGTTTCGTTTATTTTCATTAAAGAAATACTTTTTAAATCAGTGAAAAGTAAGTATTTACTGCCAACTTCATCGCTTGTCCAACTACATAACTATGATGGACCTACTTACATTTTTCAGAATCAGAATCAGAATTATTTATTTGTAAAACATAGGTAAATACAAGTATACATTAAAACCTAGCTATTGTTTAATCTGACTGTTAAACTACTATGTATGTCCACCTTGTGAACAGTGTTGTGGGTTACATAATTGCGACAACAATTTACTGTTATAAACTGTTTTATATCTTAGCTTATTTAAATATACGTCACCCTAAAGGGTTGCCTATTATAAGTACCTGCATAGGGGACACTTTTTAATTGATTTAATGAAAATGATAGCTACCGTAGCGCCCGCATGGTGATTTTGAAACACGATGATAATATAATTAAGTATTTATCATTTTATTTGTTACTATAGGAGTGTGAATAAATATTGAAACGTATGATGGCTTAATTAGTAGAAAGGTGCGTAAATAATAATAATAATTATTATTATTTCATTTATTTATCTTGATTTTTTACTATATAGATTTTTAAATATTTTTATAAAATAAATTAAAAAACAAAAACATTTAAAAATGTAAAAGAGGCCCACCGGTATCGGGAACAGGGGAGTAAATATAATATAATTATATATATAAATGTGACATTTCAGACACTTTACCAGGTTAGGAGAATGCGCCATTCTATAACTGCTGACTTACCTGAAAAAAGAAAAACGTCTAAATTAATATTCAATGCCCATTTACTTTCAATTTTACTCTTAAGTATTTATTTTTTTAACCAACTTCGTTCTTAATTCGTGTAAACTGTAAATTACATAATGTAAAATGATTAGTTTATGTGGACCTTAATTTGTTAAAAACTTGGTTTTGCCGGCATTTTCGTTTGCGAGGGGGCTTTCTATAAAACACTATAGTATCGGATCAGCAAATAATTACCTACATGTTTATTTTGTACTTATTGTGTTAATAAACAAGCAGAACGGCCGCCTGACGGTAAGCAGCAATCACAGCCTATAGAGGCCAGGAACACCTTACATATATTATCATTCACACGTTGACACGTGTATTGAGACTTATCTCTAGTAATTTCAATAGTTCCAGAGAATTCTACAAACAAAATTAAAAAGATTGATCATCATCATCAACCCTAGGCACGGGTCTCTTCTCACAGAATGAGTGGGATAAGGCTATAGTCCACCACGGTGGCTTAGTGCGGGTTGGCAGACTTCACACGCCCTCGAGGAAATCTCTAAGGCATGCAGGTTTCCTCACGATGTTTTCCTTCACCGAGTGATAATTAATTACTAATACGCACATGATTTCGAAAAGTCACAGTATAAATATCGAATTCCTTTCCTATATTCTGTTAGAGGTGCGTGCCTGGGATTCGTACTCGAGACCTTCGACTTCTTGCTTCTGCAGTCCACTACCACTAGGCTATCACTGCTTATAAGACCTATTACTACCTTTACTTTGTAATAAAATCATTTTTTGTGTAAGTATGTCCGTTGTTGGGAGCCCCAAGCTAGCTCAGTATATCTTCATTACTTTTCGCTCAGCCAAACGTTTTTTTTTTTTTTTTCAAAACATTTTTAGTAGGCCAGCACATCAACCTTCCAATCTGTCAAATTTCTTCAATACATTTTCAACTTTAATACAAAATGATAAGGTTTAGGTTCATTTGGGAAAAAATTACAGTTTTGGATAGCTTGACCTGGTGGCATCTGTACCTACTCGTACATGAAATGTATGTGTAAAAAATTCAAGTTAATCCATTGACTAACTTTCGAGTGTTGCGGTCACAATCATACGGAAGCTGGTTTTTATATTATTATTAGCTGACCCCGCAAACGTTGTTTTGCCATAAAAAAAATATATATATATGTTGGCCTGTTCTCAGACCTCCCCGATAAGCACAAAAAATTTCATCAAAATCGGTCAAGCCGTTTCGGAGGAGTATGGCAACGAAAACTGTGACACGAGAATTTTATATATTGGATTTATAAATAGCTACTTACAAAGATTTTATTTATAACATAAGACCAAATGAATAACTTATTTTTACTTTGTTGTCTTGCACAAAGATTCTGCGTTGTCGTCGTCAACGATAAACTGATGACCTTTCATATTGATATACCTACGTACCTATACCTATAAAATAATATTATGTATAATACATCCAATTCCAAACATGATATCTGAATTATTGATTTCTGATATTTACGCGAATATTATACATTGAAATAAAACTACTTTTTACGGATTTTATCGCGTATATTGATATTATTAATCCCTAATTTAATTTTAATTATATTAATTAATAATAATATCAATATACGCGATAAAATCCGTAAAAAGTAGTTTTATTTCAATGATATCTGAATGTTATTTCAAGGATTTTGTTAAATAAATGTACGAGCTTATTAGTCAAACACCAAAGAGTACCTATTTCTTTTTTGTTCGTGCTAAATGACAACATATTTGGTATTTAAAACACTATTATCTATGCTCTATAACAGTCACATTTGCATACTTAACACCTACCCGATATTTTTTAAGCCTGAAATACTGGTTTTTATCTAAGCAATTGGTGCCCCATATTAATTACAAGTAGGAAAGTAATTTAATTCACTTTATTTTGTACTTTTTTCGAAACGCTGTAAGTAACTTTCAATTTAATTACTTACCTATACAATCAAACAACACGCCACCCCAAATAAGGATCATTTTTGCCAAATGTCAAGAATTCTTGAGTTCTTATTGAGTAATGAAATCAAGACCCTTTCCGTCTTCAACAGATTGTAGTTTTATTATTCGATTCATTTTGTTTCTTATGTATTATAAGTATATATTTACAAAAAAAAAAGTATATAAGTATTATATCCATTGTCTAGTACCCATAGTACAAGATCTGCTTAGTTTGGGACTAGATGGTGCTGTGTAAAAATATCCCAAAAATATTATTATTTGTATCTCCATTTCGGATATCACGGCATATCTCCCGTAAGGAAGACATCCGGTCCTTTGGCAGGCTTGCGCGGGGACATAGGTCCAACGCGTAGAGGCCCCTTGGAGAGCTTTGTTCCAAATATGGGATGGGGCACCAACCCGGGACACTCCAAGACTGCACTATGGGAATACAGCCATGGAGTATCCCGGGTGGATGCAGGACTATTGTAAAATATGGTAAATAAAAACTACTTGGTTTATGGATGTAGATGATTGGTGAACCGATAACTTCTATTGCCGGAAGAAAACGGCGTCTGCCTTACAACCTCGAATAAATATCCTTAGGGATGGCAGACGGTGACTCGCCACCTCACTAGCTGGGCCCCCCGAAAAGCTGCCAGTACAGGCAGAAGGCGGCAACAGCGGTGTGAGCGTTATTATTATTATTATTTTCCTAAAAACTGTATGTTGATACACCTACTTACTTAAACGTATTCACTCATCAACTCATTTACTGTCGCACTGCTGGAGACAGGTCACAGAAAGAAAAGAGGCTATCACCACTCTGCGCTGGCCTAATGCGAGTTGGCAGACTTCACAAGGCATGAGAATCATATATGCAGGTTTCCTCACAATATTTTCCTACACTGGTCCAGCCTCACATAAACGGCAGTAAACTATTCATCATCAACCCATATACTGTCCCACTGCTGGGTACGGGTCTCCTCTCATATTTTAGTGGGATTAGGCTATAGTCCACCACGCTGTCCTAGTGCGGGATGGCAGACTTCACAAACCGTCGATAAAAATCTCTAGAGTATGCAGATTTCCTCACGATGTTTTCCTTCACCGTTTAAGCGAGTAATAATTAATTATTAATATGCACATGGATTCCAAAAGTCAGAGGTGCGTGCCTTGGATTTGAACTCGAGACCTTCGACTTGGCAGTCCAATACCTAGTCATACCACTAGGCTATCACTGCTTAAACGTACGTAAACTTTTACCACAGATTAAATAAAAGTTAGATATTACTTTAAATTTGTTTCTATATAAATCTTTGTCCAAAATTTACGTGGCATCATTTAAAATTCAAAAATAGGTACAAAATATTATTACAAAATACCAATCAACATAATTATTTTTTCTATGCTATATGAAACCAATGAATCTATCAGATGCTCTATTTTAGTGTACACAAAATATAACTATTATTAGGCCACGTCCGCTGTTGGGCACGTGTTAATATAATTTATGGGTTTTATCCCCCATACAAGATGGGAACCGATCGCCGGGGGTACCTACCGTGAGGATGTGGCGACAGTTCGCTAGTTGGGTGGCCGAAACGCCTCGAATGCTGTCTATGATGTCTTCTTCCTTGGAAATAATAATATTCTGTAGCTTATAGGTTTAATTATTTATTTTCTATTTATTTAATCAAGGCAGGTGTATGAGCAACATAAATAAAATTATATAAGTTGGTAAATAATACCGCATTAGGTACCTAAGTTTAAATAAAAAAAATGAACACTAATATTATTCAAAGATAACTAAAATAAGGACAATAAGTCAACAACTTGTTTATCAACGAGACAGGTAAAATACAGTATTATATTTTAATTTTTGTTACGTTAATACAATATAGCTTGCGCCATCTAGTTGTTCTCGAGCGAAATACGTGTAAGCTTGATACACCAATCTACCGCTACGGTCTCTCTAGTTTGTGGGCGCCTCAAGTATTTAGTTTACGTGTTATGATACTAGATGGCGCTAGTAGTTATTTCTGGATAGTAAAATTAAATTTATTTTCACATTTCAGCTGAAAATTATTTTAACTTTGAGAAACCAGAACAGATCAGTAAAACAGAAACCATAACAGTTATTCAAATACAAATAATTTAAATTTAACAAGTAGGTTGGTTATCACCAAATAACACTTTTCTAGATTTCAAACAATGCAGTGTCGACCTGAGAACTAGTTCAAAAGTTTTGGACATATGTAGGCTATCTGCGCAATAATATTATATCCAAAGTCCAAAAACCGCAATTATTTTTGTTATAACAATAGCATAATAAAAACTAAACTAATTTCCTCTAACAATAATTTAAACTAATAATACCGAGAAACTACTAAATCGACCTTCACCGACTGTTTCCGGCAAAAAACTTCAATGCGTTTAGTTTTGACAAGCATTAAATATTCCCCTAGAACGAACCTCTTTTGATATCCAATAACAAGTATGCGTCCGATATAAGGCTCTCATTCATCAGTTGTTAGACGTATTTAATACTTTCTCTGGCCTCAAAAGTCCTTTCTAAGAAATAAATCATCGACCTTGCTAGGTCAAAGCCTGCACAATGAGCGATGGCGTTCCGGTGCGCGGGCGCAGCAAACCGTGATTTATGAAATTACGGTTGCGCAAGAGTCGCCGGTAATTGGATCTGTGTGCGATGATTGGTTGGTAAATAGCGTAATAAACGCATGCGTCTGCTTTCTATGTTGGTATTTATGGTACAGGAAAAGGTCAAAATCCAATTGATATTTTTGGAATGTAGCGAGATTGCCAATGTGATATCTAAAATATCTAAGTATGTATTTTTAACGGACATCAAAGTAGGAAGAGGTTCTCATTTCGTCGGTATCTTTTAAGGTGGGGCAACGTTTTTAAAAAACCCATTGTAATTTTTAGAGGCATCATTGCCTTTGCCGATCTTGCTCATAATGAAGAAAATTAACGCGGCATGAGGTGCAGAATGTATTCTACGTATGGAGTTCGATATTAGTTTCACTGAATCTTAAGTATTTCTAACTTTAGTCAGATTCGAGCCAATCTTATGCATATGGGCATAACCTGTATCCGCAAGCTAATTTATGTATTAATGATTTCATTAATTACGATGTTTTTGCCGTTCGTTCCTAGATTAGTAGATAGGATTTACGTAGGTGACGCCAGTGGGTAGGCGATAATGAGACTATCTAATACCTAGCAGTACATACCTTATAGGATGCACATAAAAACAGCAACCCACACGGCAAACAGCCAAAACAACCAAAAATTATACCTATTATTTTAGACATTGATTGAGCAGTGTACCAAGTTTATTTACCTATTGAGATAAAATACATATCAAATGATTACTTGTATTATCTGTATTTATTGATTTCTGACATTTACGCGAATAATATACATTGAAATAAAACTAGTTTTACGGATTTTATCGCGTTATATTATTAATATTAATCCCAACGTTTCGGACCCTTTACAGCGTTTAGTTTCAGTTCAGTTTTATTTAATGTTATGTCAGTTATATGTCAGTTATATTTGATGTTATGGATTTTTGGTATATATGTAGATATTTTCTTGCACAAAATATATCTAACGGTACACGTGGGTAATTATAGTCTTTTAGAGTAGTTGTCATTGTCAGGCTAAGGTAGCCTGACAACCACTCTATTATGCCAAAAAGTATCTGATGATAACTGCTACGCGCAAAATTCTGATATTCAGCCACATCTCGGCAAATTGGAAGCCAATCCAACCTAGTTGGGAGTTGGGGAACGCGGGAACCAGATATTATTCCGCCACGAATAGCCACTCTACCAAGCCTCTCTCCACTGCCCTAACTATGGCGAAGGGAAAATGTTGGTAAGCAGGAAGCCGGCGCAAAAAATGCTTAGGTACCTTGACTTGCTACCCACAATCACCTACACAGAAAAACACGAAAGCTACCATATTTGTTTACGCAAATACAGTTGTTCTTCTAAAAAATCTCAAAATCTTGGTGTGGGTTTTCTGTATCCATTTCTCCAATTTACACGAATTTCTGTTCCCAAAATAAAAGTCGTTTAAGATGCCATCGATTTTCTTTCTAATTCCGAAGCTAGTGGCTGTCTATTTGGTAAGGCGCCAAACCGTCTGCCCCAAATACTTGCCGGTTTATTTCTACCCTAACAACTTTATCCTAACCGCTTTCATAAAAGTAGTCCTATGTCCCGATATATAAAGTCCAAAATAGCCCGACAGTAGTTTAAATAGCTTTCAATTGATTTAACAAGGAAAATATACTCTATGGCAAAGCAAATAAGTTTAAATTCATTTTGCATACGTTCGTTAACGAGTTTAAATAAGATGACACAGTAAAATGGACTTTGCATGACATGAAATATAATTTAAAATAAGTTTGGTTGTCAAGAAATATTTTGCGTTGAGATAGTTTTGACATTTCAAAATGTGTGTTCTACGACTGAAAATGCGGTAATAGTTATATTCGGAAATGGCAAAAGTTTATGCTTTATTAAATTAACTGCTTGTCCTTTTGCGCAAATGATTTTTATGAACCATTCTTCACGACGAGCTGGTCATCAGTGTGCAATAACGTTTCAAATTCATATACACAAACACCCAGACCCGAAACAACTACCCATAAGGGTTTGTTCCACAGACAGAAACTGAACGCTCAACTACTCTAGCAATCGTACAAGACACAAAATCTTGTTAGTCGTTAGTTAGGCTACAGCGTAGTCACAGCGTAGCCACATCGTAGCCACAGTGTAGCCACGGAGTAGCCGCAGCGTAGCCACGGCGTAGAAACGGCGTAGCCACGCCGTAGCCCCAGCGTAGCCAATGTGTAGCCACTGCGTAGCTATAACGTAGGGACTACGCAAATTCTGCATAGACGCTACGGCTGTGGCTCATAATAATATACAGAAATGATTCTAAACGTGAACTTACGCTTCCTTAAGTCTTGAAATTGCTATAGAGAAGCGTAAGTTTAAACTGAGCATACACCTTTTTTATAGTACGGAAAATGCTCATGGATCGTCTGCTGCTGGTGAAAGCGGCATGGTTATACAATGTGGGACTCGTACCGACCATGGCCATGGGATCCGTGAAATTCCACTACCGTGACAGGATGAGCGCGCGCTGACACTAGACCAACTCACGGGTGACTAAGTTCTTATCGTTCGTAGTTTGCCTGTCAAACCACAGTATCATGTTTATTGATCCGTGTAATTACAAACACTATAATTAGAACACTACACTACGAACTCGGATATCTGTAATTACAGAGCTTGTAATTACAGATATCCGAGTTCGTAGTCGAGCAGCCTTGTTGAGGATCTACCTTGCCTTTAGGCTAATAAAGTTATGTGTTTATATCATGAAACTTACAAGTGATTAGTATTGCTGCTACGTGTTAGGGATTTACTTAATAGGATTCATTACGTAATTAATAGGATCATCTCCTGATCTTGTTAATTAATTGTTTTAGTTAGGTACGGAGACTTTCTTTTTGGGTTCCGTAGACTCTAAATGAAGTCGTTTAAAAAATAGTTTTACTATTAAGTTGGCAAACAAGCATACGGCCCACCTGATGGTAAGCGGTTACCGTAGCCTATAGACGCTTGCAACACCAGAGGTATCACTTGCGCATTGCCGACCCTGTAAAACGAAAGAGGAATAGTTGGGTTGGCAGTATAAGGGCCAATGTCAACACAACGTTTCCTCGTGGAGCACTTGCAACCTTGTTCACCGTAAAAAAACACAACATAGCTCAAAGCAGTGTTATTTTACTTCGATTTTCTGCAAGGCGAGCGGAATTACTCCCACTGTGACCTACTTCTCTTAGAATAAAAGAAAACAAATATTTGACGATAAGCTCTCTGCTTTCTTCTATTATTCTATTTGTTTTTTTCATTTGGACTGCCTACCACTAAAGATTGTACATTATATCAGTACATATCTGCTTAATTCCTCAGGGATCCAGGATCTTCATTCGGCTTCGCTGACGTAAATGGCCTCATGGTATATGTTACTTACATTGTTTACTTAAAAAATCTCAATAGCATCTGGGAGTTAGTTTACACAGGATTAATATTATTTATTTATTAATTTATTGTATTTTATAAGGTACATGTTATAACAAAATGTCCCACAAAACTGTATAAACAGTTTGAGTTTTGCAAATAAAGGATATGTATAATATGATATGTTAAGATTGTAGGATCATAATACATAAACTCTAAAAAATACACCAATGTGTAACACTTCGAGAAATACAGGCATGTCGGTAGTTGCAGGGTCGGATCTACCATATGGATTTTTGGGCTTCAGCCCAGGGCCCCGTGGATTCAAGGGGCCCCCAGCTAAGTCAAGTCAAAGTCAATATAAAACAAATATTTTACCGTCTCATTTTTTTCTATACTTTGAGTAATTAGGTGGGCCCCTAAGTAGTATTAGCCCAGGGCCCCCTAAACTGACGGTCCGGCCCTGGGTAGTTGTTTATCAAACTAAGGGCCCAATGGAAAGTTTGTAGTCGGCCGTTTCTGACGTTCATAACGCTGTGTTAATAAGATAATTTAATTAACTAAGTATGTAGTCACGTGTAACAACAGCTATTTATCAATGCGCATTCAATGGCGGCACAAATCAATGCAAAGTTATCTCTGTCCCAGTTCTCATCGTCTGTCTGCGGGCTGCGTGGGCGCAGATAAACTTGAACGTAGCGGGACTTTGATAAACAATACATTTGTTTATTTATTGCTAATCCGCCATTAGCCATAAAAGCAGTGATAACCTAGTGGTATGACCATAGGACTGCCAAGTCACAGGTCCAGGGCACGCACCTCTGACTTTTCGAAATCATGTGCGTAATAATAAAATAAATGATCACTCGCTTAAACGGTGAAGGAAAACATCGTGAGGAAACCTGCATGCCTTAGAGATTTTCTCGACGGCGTGTAAAGTCTGCCAACCCGCATTAGGCCAGCGTGGTGGACTATAGCCCAAACCCTCTCGAGAGGAGACCCGTGCCCAGCAGTGGGACCTGATATGGGTTGATGATGAATCCACCATCAAACACTACTTCTGATTGTAAACTATCTGCTACTTCTTCTTCTGTGTCTATAGTTTTGGTATGAGCTCAAAATTTAGTCTATAAACTCTCCAGCGTCGCTTACGACCACTAGACTAGTGGTCGTAAGCGACGCTGGAGGTCCTAGATTCGATTCCCAGGTCCAACAGTGTTATTAGATTTTTCTACAAAATTCTTGGTAGAGTTTGTATTTATCTATCCGTGACCATGGACGCTGTAAAGGGTCCGAAACGTCGGGATTAATAATATCAATATAACGCGATAAAATCCGTAAAAAGTAGTTTTATTTCATTTATTTTTATTTTTGACGACGTCTGTGTTCTAGCTGTTCGCGCGTCGGGTTGCTAATCACGAGGTCGTGGGTTCGATTCCCACAGAACACAAATATTTATGATGAACATAAGTGTTAGTGTTTGTCTGGGTGTTTCTTATGTATTATAAGTATGTATTTACAGCAAAAAAGTAAGTCTTAAGTAAGAGAGTAAGTCTTTATGTATTTATATCCATTGTCTAATACCCATAGTACAAGCTCTGCTTAATTTGCTGCACAGGACTAGATGGTGCTGTGTAAAATTGTCCAAGACTATTTAATTATTTATTTTATTATTGGGACCGAAACATACCGACGAACTGTGGGTGTGTACCACAGTCTAACCAGGGAATACAGGCATGATGGTATTTTGTGTTAGGTATGTATGAGCTTGCGATAATAATGCCGGTGTATTGGTCAATGGTGGCAGGGTAAAGGTAAGGTGATACCAAATATTGAGACGCGAACTGTCAAGTGAAGTGTCCATAGTCGAGTCTCACCGGTCAATTGACGTGAACCCTTATCTCGCACAAGCATATTTAATATAATCTATCTTAGTTAAGGGGTTAATAAGGTAACTACTTAATCATCATAGTAGAAATATGCCGTTTAGACAGCTACTGCTATTTAGTTTGTTTGAGCTGGTTTAGCTTCTGAGTTCATTGATAGTCTTTCTCAATCTCTATCAGGTATTATAGAATAGTCAAAATTGATTTATAAATAATTAATTAAAAATATTGATCTAATTTTATTAAACCAGTCAAATTTCAAATTCACACTATCCCTTGAGTTATCGCTATAAAAAAAATCACTCTGTCACTCACTGAAATTCGTAGGTATTACCATTTTAATTAATATCTAAGATATATTTAGATTTTTTTAAACAGACGATTTAAGAACCTCTTTCTTCGAAGACGGTATAAAAAACATATGCAAGTTTTACATCGTAAAGCAACACCAAACCTTAACCCACAATTCCAAAAAAAATATCGGAATTCAATTCAACGGCATGACATTCAGATAATGCGATGTCCCCCTGACCTTTAACATTTCTATATTATCTGCAATCAATTGTACAGAATATTTCTGCATGAATAGGATTCCTTTTCAGTATCGTCTGATTTAGAGGAATTTATTCCAAATGTCCTTTGTACAATATACATGAACTTTTAATTACGCTGGGATTTTTAGAATTCTAACTTTACGCTGAGGTAAAAAAAAATAAAAAATATAAAAAAAATATTTCGTTATTACACCGGTTAATAAACATAGTTGATGGCGTCTCCTTTTAAGCATGTAATGCCTGTGCCAGGAGGCGCCGCTTCTTCATACCTTGAAGGTGTAATATGATGTACAGGTACCTGAGGTACCAGGGTTTTTTAATTATCTTGTCATTTAAAGGAATTCTCAGACCTAAAACCCTATGTATCGTATGCACGGACAATACCCATAATTACCAGCTGCCTTAGGCCGTCTAAAACGTTTATCAGGAAAACCCATCTGACGAAACGTGACTTCTGACATGTAGGTATATTTATTGAGTGATAATAAAGACAAAAAAAAACGAATTGGGTGCTCCATTTTAGACCAATTTTATGCTTTCCATTAGGCAAGTGACTCAGTAGGGTCAAAGACTCTCAAATCATGCATTCAATCGTTTTATTTGCAAAGGAGGGGCTAAAGTACTAAGTCATCCATTCAGTTGGAGGCCGTCCTGCTATGCGATTTACAGTGAAGTCTCCACTCGAGGACCTTTTTGCCCCAGCGGCCATCAGTTCCATGAACTATGTAATATACTTGAGTATAACATTTATGTGGAACCATAACGTTTGAAGTTTCATTACCCGACAGAATAAGTGACTTCTTGCAATCCATTCAAGTAGTCATTAAACTTAGACTGCAATAATAGTAAGAATACAGAGAATCATGCAACATAATTGCTACACTTTCATAATTAACGTCGCAATTGGACCTAGACAGCGCAATGCACATTCGTCTTAAAGATTTCAAGAAAACACTTACTGAAATATTAAACAGAAATATTTTGTGAGAATCATACAAAAGGGCGAGACTTGCGTGGTCCATTGTAGACCCTCTATGTGCTGTCCATGAGGTAAATCTAGAGTGAAACGCAATGAGGTCAAATATGTAAATACCGCTGCAGCGACTGCTGCAGGAGCGACATATCTGAGGAGTATACGATGCATATCAATGATATCAAGTGCAGTAACAGTGACGATGTACTAATACCTACTTTTGACATGCAAAGTCAAAATCAAAGTAAATATTTTATTTCAATTAGATCAATGAATAGCACTTTTGAAAAGTCAAAACTAGTTGCACGTTTCCTAAAAGTGGGTCTTATGGAGAAGAACCGGCGAGAAACTCCATAGACCTTCGACTTAGCAGTCCAGAGTCCAGTCTCTTTTAAAAACATGATGCCCTTTCCGAACAACCCTGTATAGAATACTATCTGATCCGACGGATCCCCGTCATCCCGTCCAAATTATAAAAACATTCACCCGCACTGACTTTTTCTTTTGCTCGGCTCTTAAGGGTCGTAGGGTGATGTAAAACATCCTATATGCATCCTCAAGAATTGGGCTATCAATTCCTAGAAGAAATTTGAAATCCGCCTGGTAATTTCAGAGATTAGCACGTTCAAACAAAAAAATACTCTTCAGTCTTAAAGATCGATCGTTCAAAAATACATAGGTCCAAGTCTGTTGAACTAATCAACCGCACACAAGTGAAGAGAAAGTCGACTGCCGGCTATCAATTAAAACCTGTATACACTATAGTACGTGTATTTTGTTACACGGATGCCATAACGGTATCCTCATAGAGACCAGGCAACCTGTTCCTCGAGCAAGGTGCAACGTAAGCCAGAGTATGTCTGTAGGTACGGTCGACGCATTGGGGTAATACATTAAATTAGTAGGTACTAGATATCGATATTTTTATTATAGTTGTACTATCGACCCGCCCCGGCTTCGCACGGGTGCAATGTACTACCTATAAACATGCATATATACACATAAATACAGCCTATGATACTCATAAATAATGTGGCTTTCTATTGGTAAAAGAATTTTCAAAATCGGTTCAGTAGATCTGGAGATTATTCCCTACAACCTCACAAACTTTTATTTTATATTAATTAGATTATAAATTGGCTCCTAATGTTTAGTTAATTATTATGATGGTATCTTTATTTAGGAAAGTAAGCAGTGATTAGAAACTAGGTTAGATAACCAGGTTATTCTTCTATGTTTTATATTTTTTCGCAAGATTGCAAGCCAAACATTAACATCATCATTGTCATCATCATAACAGCTAAAGGACGTCCTCTTGCTGAACAAAGGAAAATTAACACCTTCACCTGTATATGTTTTTTATAAATGGTATCAATGGTTTAACAGATTTTTATTTTTGTATGCATATATCCTTTCGGGTGGCAAACGTCATTTTCGCAATTTTGGTACATGTGAGAGCTTCTGCCACATTCACCTAATAGGTACATACCTTATTAATAATGTGTGATGTAATTTAGTTGTGGCGCTTACCCCACAACTTATGGAGCAGCATTTCACTTTGTAATGTTGTCTTTATTTAGTATCTCAATGAGTGTACTTTTGAATGTGTGTATAGGGTCAGAATTAATGTGCATTCCCCAAGGTGCAGGTGTGGAAACAAAGTTAATATTAGTTAAATATGGTGACAGTTGGAGTTTTAACATTAGCTTTTAAGCAAGTCCCAAAAGACAAAGACTATGACACCTAGTTTGTCGTGTTTGTTGTTTGTTTACGTATACCACACCCTGTATATAAATTACTTCCATTATGAACACAAACAAAGTTGTCACCGTCATTATTAAGGTCTGTGGAGACCTGGACCCGTCGGGGTCACCAGTGTGGAGATACGAGAAGTGAGAAGTCCAGGAGGGGCTATAATTGCCACTTTTGATTGATAATAATCATAATACACACTCCTCAGGTTCCTCTTCATCACTATACGAATCGTTGAAATGTCTGTCCAGTGTTTCAGGGCCCGAAAGTCATAATATTTTCGAACTCGTACACTCTGAAGGACGTGGTATTACAGCTACACCGTAGTATCACTACCTAGCAAGTTGTCATCTTGAGACGTGTCAGATACCTACCTTGTATAATTTCACTGGCTACATTTCTTTTCAAAACAGAATAATGAGATATGTTTCTTCTTCCCAGCCAAAACACAAGGAAGCGGTGACGGTCGGGCGTTTTGGAGGCTGAAGTACTTAGTAGTTTAACTTGATAAATTATTTTGACTTTGACTTAGAACACAACAATGTTGGCACATTATTACTTCGCGGCAGAATACGCGGTATGTACCACAACAGCACAGTTTTACGTCCTCAAAAACTACACGTGATTTCGAAGGTAATAAATATCCATATATTCTACTGTAGCGACATCTACCGCGCTACATAGAACTACGAAGTCCTGAATCGTGCAAGCAACATTCGCAACGAAAGTTGCATATATACAACCGCCAGACATTAACCGTCGGGCCGTGGCCCGCCAGGCACAACACCCGCCTGGTTGGAGGATCCTCCCTTTTCGTTGGAGGGGCAATACACCTCGCCTCTCCACACTACTAAGATGACAAACAATCTACGGCTCGCTTACCATCAAGCAGCCGCAGCCTTTAGACGTCAGCAATACCAGTGGTACCACTCCGGCTTTGTCATCTTGAGACCTCAGTTACAACTTCATTGGCTACACTGCCTTTCAGGGGTCATGATCCCCCCAAACCGTATACTTCAAATTGACAAACCCAAATTTCTAGACCTATTTTACTATTAATGTGATTCTGCTATGAATATGCCCCAACGTTTTTAGCTGTGACTTATTATTTTGTTTTTAAAGTTGAAAATCTATCTAAGAAATTTGACGGATTGGGGTAGCTTGATGTGCTGGCCTCTGTACAGTCGCTAGCAGGTCAACCTATCCAAAACTGTCAAATTTTCCCTATTGAATATGAACCTTATCATTTTGTATTAAAGTAAAAAATCAATCAAAGAAATCTGACAGATTGTGGTAACTTGATGTACTATGATGAAAACGTATGATTTTAAAATTAATGGGTTCTCTCAGATAAACTATACCTACATTATATTCTGCGAAGCCGCTTACAGTCACGACAGTAATTATCCTAACTACTGACCGACATGAAAGCCTCTTAGCGACGAGACAATTGCAAAACAATTGTTTGTTAACGGTAATTGTGCGATCGTTGCGGACTCGTAATTATATAATTAGGCCATGGATGATCAATTTGGAACGATGAATGACAAATGAAGATGCTACTTAGTTGTTAGATAGCGATTATTTAAGATTAATAGAAATGCAATAACATTTTTTAGGAAGTAATGCTATGCTGTGATATGCTCTGATAGCCTAGTGGTATAACTATTAGACTGGCAAGTAACAGGTCTCGAGTACGAAGCACGAAGTTCGAGCACCTCTGACTTTTCGAAATCATCCGCGTATTAATAATTAATTATCACTCGCTTAAACGGTGAGGGAAAACATCGTGTGGAAACCCGCATGCCTTAGAGATTTATCTCGACGGTGTGTGAAATCTTCCAATCCGCACTAGGCCAGCGTGGTGGACTATAGCAATAATCTATCAAGTGGAACATTACATAGGTTGATCATGAATGCTGCTGAGTTCCTCTGGGGTGCCAGGAATTGCCAAATCATAGTTGTACTGCTAAGCAACAATGTGAATATATTATTATGTTCCGGTTTGAAGGGCAATGTAGACAGTGAAATTACTGAAATTAAGAGAATTAACAAATGAGGTCTCAACATGACAACAAGCTAGTGATACTACTGTTGTTCCTGGCTTTAGTAGGATACTCTACCGCTTACCATCAGGCGTTAGCGTATGCTTGTGCGTCACCTAATTACAAGTTTAAAAAATGAGTATTTATTATATAATAGCAATGCGGCCAGTCTTCTGGGAACGTTACCAGATGACAGCGATGTGGACGAATACTTTGACACTTAGACGTGAACGCATTGTTCTTTCTATTCTTATATAGATATAGTTTTCCGCTCGCGGCTTCGCCCGCGTCGAGTTCGGTTATGTCGCGTTTCCAAGAGAACTCTTCAAAAGTCCGAGATAAAAACTATCCTATGTTCTTTCTCAAGGTCAACTCTATCTATGTACCAAATTTCATTAAAATCAGTTCAGTGATTTAGACGTGAAAGCGTAACAGACAGACAGAGTTACTTTCGCATTTATAATATTAGTAGGGATAATCTATACCTTTTTTTTGTACCTACATAATAATAAGTAGTAAATTTAGTTTTATTTTTAATGTCATTTCTGTAAATATTTATTTAAGTACATAAGAAAATATTACGTACGTAAAACGTACTCCCTTTTAAAGGCCGGCAACGCGCTTGTGACTCCTCTGGTGTTGCGGGTGTCCATGGGCGGCGGAAATCGCTTACCATCAGGCGATGCGACTGCTCGTTTGCCTAGGGGGCATATAAAAATGGCAATAGGCGCGTTCCTTATCACATGGTACGTGACCATACCGGCGAACTGTGGGTATACAACTTTGGTAAACCGCTGTTTAACCCTTCGGGAAATACAGGCGTGATATTATGTTATGTAAAAGCAGAACCAGTCAATCAACTTCCCAGTAACAGATTACCCGTTTTATTCACAATTTTAACAAGGCCGGCTAACCGTTAGGTGTTATAGCTTTCGCGGCAATGTAATAGTAGAACAAAGGTCACTCTCAACCGCTACTGAGAAAATGGCCGCCCGACGACTCAATCCTGATACCGTTGAAGGTGTTTGATTAAGGAATGATTTATTGTTATTTAATCAACTTTTTAGAACATAATACCAGCGTTATGTAAGTCTCTTCAGGATCTATATGGTCCAGATAACAACGAAAATATGAGACTATATATCGGGTGTATATATTAAAGTCTTATTATATTAAACAAAACACAAATTTCCTAAATAATAGTGTCTCCTGTATAGCTCCTCGTGTTTATAACCATCTGCAAAAACCTTTCCATGAAATTGCAAGTGTAATTTAAAAGCAACCTTAAAAAGTTATTGGTCAAAAAGCAGGGCCGAATCTACCATATAGCTTTTGTGCTTCAGCCCAGGGCCCCGTAGATTCAAGAGGCCCCCAGCTACGTCAAGTCAAAGTCAATATAAATCAAATATTTTACTGTCTCATTTTTTTCTACACTTTGAGTAATTGGGGCCCACCTAATTACTCAAAGTATAGAAAAAAATTATAAGTAGTATTAGCCTAGGGCCCCGTAAACTCACGGTCCGGCCCTGTCATAAAGGCTTATTACTTACATTACGCGTGTGATGAGCACGCGTGCCGTGATGAGCACCACAATGGGAAACAGGCGTGAATATAATGTATGTATTGTGTGTATCTTGTGATAAAGGTTCATAATCCCTACTTTATTAACAATATTATAAATACGAAAGTAATGTCTGTCTGTCTTTCACGCCTAAACCGCTGAACCGATTTTGATGAAATTTGGTAAGTACAGAGATAGATTAGACCTTTATCTATCAACTACATACTTACTGTCTCAAAAACCTATTGGGATGCGGGCAACATCTTATAAATAAATAGGAAACAGGATTAGTTCAGTTTTATTAACTAATAAGTTTAATAGTTTGGTCACAATTTTTACCAATACAAAAAAACTCTAAGAGAGAATTTTTGGAGTTTTCGTTGGCCATTTCTTAGTGTCATTGACCTCGCCTAAAATCTGATAACCACATATTGGTGTCTTGTTTCTATATTTGTATTTTGTACGATTAACAATGTAAGCAGTCAATCATCCCACCCATAAGAGGACAGAGTTTAAACGTAGGTTTTCCAATCTAATATTCATTCCATACACGTATTATAAAAAACCGACCACCATAAACAGATTAACTGTATAAGTAAAATTCTGACTCAATAATCACGTTGTGTAAACAAAATATATTTTCATGTACACAATGGCCCATGATGGCCACACATCCACAGATATAATATAAACATATTATTATAGAGTCGATATAGACGACGTCTGTCTAGTAGTTCGCGTGTCGGACGGCTGATCACAAGGTCGTGGGTTCGATTCCCACAGAACACAAATAAATATTTAATTTATGTGATGAACACAAATGTTTGTGTTTGTATGGGTTTTTCTTATGTAATATAAATATGTACAGTCAAACGGGGTGAATAGGGACGCAGGGGTGAAACGAAACAAAACTTTGAGAGAGATTTTTAGCTTTAATTATTATAGTTTGTTGGAAAAAGGAACTCTAATATTGTTCCTAAATAATAAAAATCCATTAGAAGACCTTGTTGGCATCGAACTATAATAATTAAAGCTAAAAATCCCTTTCAAAGTTTTGTCTCAATTCACCCCTGCATTCCTTTCACCCCGTTTGACGTACCTATTTAAAAAAAAAGTATTTAAGTATTATATCCATTGTCTAGTAGTACCAATATTACAAGCTCTGCTTAGTTTGGGACTAGATGGTGCTGTGTAAAATTGTCCAAGAATATTTATTTATATTCATTTTTATAGCACTTTGCTAAATAATCACATTACATGATCATATTAGAATAGAATAGAATAAAACTTTATTGTACACCAAGACAAGAAGCAAACATTCTGGAATTTATAAAACTAAGGGTACAATGGCGGTCTTATCGCTAATAGCGATATCTACCAAACAAACTTTGGATGGACAGGAACATTTAAAAAAATGGTGGGTAGTCAATGGTGTACTTTAACCAACTTAAACATAAAATATATTATAAAACAACTAAAATAAATATAAATCATCGTATATGAGATAAATAAATAAATATAATTATATACATATAATTATATTACGCACTTACATTATAATTCATACTACTTAATAACATAAATGCGATAGTAAATCTACCTATCTGTTTTCTAAGGTTTCACGCCTAAACCGCTAAACCGATATTAATGAAATTTGGTACAAAGATAGATTAGACCTTGGAGAAGGACATAGGCTATCTTTTGTCTTAAAAAGACCTTCAAAATGGTTTCAAAACCGCGAACAGCTACTTTTAAAATATTCGCATAATCTGGGGCAGTCGGGTGAAATACCCCTCGAAGTTAAACGAATACTAAATAAAAAAAAATGGGTCATTTTTACGCAACACTATTTAGCCCCAAACTGAGCAGAGAGCTTCTACTATGGGTACCAGACAATGAAAATAATACTTTTTCTTGTAAATACATACGTATCATACTTAAGAAACACCCAGACAAACACAATCACTTAAGTTCATCACATAAATATTTGTGTCTTATGGGAATCGAACCCACGACCTCATGATAAGCAGTCCGACACTCGAACCACTAGACCAACGTCGTCAAAAGCTCAACGCTTATTATTATGTCTACGAAGTTGCAAGCTAACATTTCTCCTCCCCTACATTGAGATCCCAAAATATAGAGGGAAGCTGTAGGGGATGGTTACGCTCTCCCACCCCCACGTACTTACAATGAGTGGGGACAATGTTGGCAACACAGAAATATAATGTACGTAACTATCGCAAGCATTCTTATCACGATACACATTATGTATCTACATATATTGTGGGAAATCTCAGAAGATTGCATTGCCGTTATTACATACTACACAAAAATACATTATATATGTAGTTTAGGCTATAGTCCACCACGCTGACCTAGTGCAGTTTGGCAGACTTCACACATGATCATCATCATCAACCCATATGCTGTCCCCCTGCTGGGCACGGGTCTCCTCTCACAGAATGAGACGGCTTAGGCTATAGTCCTCCACGCTGGCCTAGTGCGGGTTGGCAGACTTCACACGCCGTCATGAAAATCTCTAGGCATGTAGGTTTTCTCACGAAGTTTTCCTTCACCGTTTAAGCGAGTCATAGTTATAGTCTAATCCTTCTCATTCTGTGAGAAGAGACCCGTACCCAGCAGTGGGACAGTATATAGGATAATGATGATGATTAAATACAATATCGTAGCTACTGCGAGGGAAGGTCGCTGATCACGCCCTTATTTATATAGTACTTACGCAAATCCTCATGGATCCGGGTGGCGGTTTATAGTACGCAAAATCCTCATGAATCGTCTATCACCTGAGGAGGTGAGGAGATCGCAGGGTATGTCAAGCTCATACTCAAACAGCATTAGCCTTCACTTGCCCGATAGTCAAAGCCATTGGATCCGTGAAATTCGTCACGACCATGATTTTACTGTACCACTGTATATGTTTGTGAATTAGTACAATAAAATAATTGTTAAAAGGAACCAAAAGTATCTAAATTATTACAACAAGGGAATATACTGATTTATACAATATATTATTGTGTTTCTTATGTATTATAAGTATGTATTTACAAAAAAAAGTATATAAGTATTATATCCATTGTCTAGTACCCATAGTACATACAAGCTCTGCTTAGTTTGGAGTAAAATGTCCCAAAAATATTATATATTATATTATATTATTAATAAATAGATTAAAGATGAATGATAGATTATCATAAAAGATCCTCAGATTGAGGTTTGAGACAGAAAATTGATTATAAATAATTTAATGTTTCGAATATTTAAAAACTGATCGGCGAACAGATGAATTAACCAAAAAATTTAAAACGTAGGGTAGTTGGTAAACTTAACTCAACCAAAGTAGTATTGTGGAGTAAACATTTATAATATATACCTACTTAGACAACGAGCGCAACTGGAGTGGCACTCTATGCTAGTTACATTCCAGTTGTTTGTCTCAGTGTTTCTTATGTATTATAGAAGTATGTATTCACAACAAAAAGTAGTGGTAGTAGTATTAAGTCTACTGCCTAGTATCCATAGCACAGGCTCTGCTCAGTTTGGAACTAGATGGTACTGGGTAAAACGTTACAAATATGAATTATTTATTTTTATTTATCTACAGAATCTCACATCTCTTAGCCTGACATTTAGACGAATCTAAGCCTAAACCATACTTCCACATGTCAAATTTCCATACAAAATTGACCCATATTAACATTATTTACACTTAGATTTGTTTGAATATGTAATCTTAGGTCACAAGTATTGCCAACTCATAAAAACACCATCCAGTATCCCCTACTTGTTCATCCACTTCATTAAAACTGAAGCTTACATAGTTCTATTTTTGGCAACACTGGTCGAGAGGCTGTTTGGGGAGGTTTGAGAGTTGGGGGGATGCTGCAGAGCGTCAAGGTCGCCCCGACCTTGACATTTAGCGAGTCGACGAGGAAATCCCTACACAAGCCCTTATAGTCTCTTATTACATGTCTGATACTATGTTGATGTAAAAATAGCATATCACAGTAGTTTTTTTTACGAAAAGTTTATCTAACGTTAGTTGCCATTTTTATAACAATTAAGTGAAGACATAACATAAATATAACTTATATTTTAATTGTATATAAGCATGACTTGAGGTTTCTTAGTAGAAAACTCAAATTTGAGTTAAACTCGCTTTCGTTCGTTTCTTTTATAATTATTATGTTACTGTGTTTTTTGTGTATTGTACAATAAAGAATAAAACAAGCATTTACGCATACTATTTTCTAAAGATATTTAGTTTGGCTGTAAAGTATCCAGTGTATCAAACTCGAGGACACAGTTTCAAATCCTGACCGGGGTCAACATTTTTTACACAACATTATATTATAAATAAAATAAATAGATATCACGTTTATATAAAAAATATACATAATATTCCGAACAGTGGCGAAAAACTGACCTTTAGCCGTTATGATTAGCCTAATTAAACCACTGTTGGGTAATAGCTTGTAGCTTAGGTCTCAGATGGATACCGTAATCAATAAATATTTACTAAAACAAGAAAAACCATTCCAAATAAATTATTTGGATTCAAGACTTGGATAAAATGAGCTAGTAAAGCAATCCCAACCATTAAAAAATAAGAATGCAGCTCCGAATCCCTAAAGAAATCGATTCCCAGATACTAAACAAGACAAAATCAGGTTGATACTCTAGCTACTGCTGGGAGAGTAAATTTTATATTTTATTTAAAACTGGGAAGCTCTTAAATCTATGTTATTATGTTGGTAGTGCTGGCAATTTATAGTATCAACTTTACAGCAACAGATACTTAGAAAAAAGGTTTTATGGCTCGTTGCAATTTAACAAATCAATCAGAAGATTTGCTCATACAAATATGATTTTGACAGGGTTTGTATGAAGTTTGGTTTTTATGTCACTGTTAGGTCAATATACCTACTTACAATAATTATAGTAAGCAAATCGAATGCTTTGATATTGGAAAGAGCCGTTATTCTTCGGCAAACCGTGAGTATTGCCAAGTAGAGAAATCTTTTTCTCTCAACCCGCCCCGGCTTCGCACGGCTGACGTTGCGTAAAAAATCTAAGCGTACAGACAGCGGGACCGACTTTGTTTTATACTATATAAAGATAGTAAACGATTAATAATCAATTATAAAAATTACACAAGGCCAAAAACAGCAACAGTGCTATAATTTATTTAACTGGATACCTACCTAATATGATACATTCACTTACCAAAATGGAATTGAGAATGTTAACAAAGAGTTGAACATAACATGTTGTACTTGACAATATTTAAAAAAAGAATACATTAATTAAAGGTATTTGACTACAGACAGAATGAGTAGGTAGGTACGTCAACGTCACACAGGCAAGCGGTAATAAGTATAATTATATATTTTAAAGGAAGATAAATGTGATAGACTTGGGACATTTGACACAGCAAGATCTAGCCCCAAACAAAGCAGAGTTTGTACTATGGCTACTAGACAATGGATATAATACTTATATACACTATACTACTGCAATACCTAATTACATTTTTGTAAATAAATACTTTTAATACATATAAGTAAGAAACACTCAGACAAACATAAACACTTATGTTCATTACATAAATATTTTTGTTCTATGGGAATCCAACCCACGTCTTCGTGATCAGCAGCCCAACACATGAACCACAGACGTCATCAAAAATAAAAATGTAAATCTTATTTATTAATGAAATATAAATATTCTTATATTTCATTAAAAAAGCGTTTTGTGCTTATAATGCAAACGACAACATCAATTATTTATTAAAATAAATGTTGAAAGCAATAAATACATTTAAAATGAGGTTCATATTTTTTAAATAAATTCACCTAATATATTTTCCAATATTAAAATGAGGTCTTATATATTATTATTTAAAATTCCAACACGTTATTCTTAAAAGAAGGTCACTAACATAGAATCGCACCTTTTTCTAACCGAATGTTGATCGGCGTTAGCGCAGTAGGAAGCGCCCGCGCAAGCTAAGGTCATCACACTCATTTAGCTGATCATCGACACGTTACTCATCGCGTACAACGCATACAGTACCGTATCGCATCGCTGTTGTAATTAATGGACGGGATGCCCCTAATAATACGCAGTTTACCTATTAGGAAGCCTTTGTTTTAAAAAGATAAGTATTAAGATTTACACTGCTCGACCTGGGAAACGAACCCAGAATCTTTAGCGTAGTAGTCGCACTTATAATATAATATTTATTTAAAGTACACTATAGAAACAAAAACACTATCCACTAATACAGGTTATAGAGGTACAAAATAGTTGAACACTAGTACCCAAGGTAAGATTTAACTTGAGTTTTAGGCACCAGGGCCCTCACAATTAAATGATGAAACAACATGTGGTGCAACTCGTGTTAGTTTCTACGAAGTTATTTTTGTGGTGGTATGCTATAAATGTGAAACATAGTTTATTACAAAAATAAAAAGTTAAAAATTTGCGCGCATGTGTGTGTGTGTGTGTGTGTGTGTGTGTGTGTGTGTGTGTGTGTGTGATTAGTGTGTGTGTGTGTGTGTGTGTGTACGTTATAAAGTAAGACCACTAAAGACCACTAGGCTAATGAGGTAGTTACGTTTATTTTAAATACACTTACTAATTCTATCGAATTCATACGCATTTTAAACAAAACAAATCTGTATGAAACCGCAAAAAAATCGCCCAGCGCGCAGCGCTCTTTGAAAATTGCTTATTCTCACTGTAACTTAGGGAATTTCGAAGTAATTTAGAAATTATTTTTGTAATAGAATTTTTGAACTATTTTTATATGATTCAGTACATTTTTTAGCGTATATCTTAAAATATGGCATGGATACAAATCAACATCTTGTAACACAGAATTCAGAACAGAATAATAAATCATATGTATTTGTTTCTCTGTTTTTTTCTTTATTGCTACTCCAAGCTTCTACATATTTTGGACAAGCCCAGCTTGTCTGCAGTATAATGAATATTGTCCAACAAATCGCAGATGACTCTGAAGCTCAACGTGTCCTACGTAATGATTAAACTAAGGTGTCTTGGAACGCGCAATGAAATGACACAGAAAATGGCATAGGATCTTCACAATTTATACTGCCAAGTCTTATTTCCTACGGCGGCTTCACCAGTCATCGTGTCACGGACAAATGGAAAAGACCAAGTATCAGCTTAAAATGACGAGGAAAAAATGTTCATCATCATCATCAACCCATATACTGTCCCACTGCTGGGCACGGGTCTTCTCTCACAGAATGCGAGGGGTTAGGCTATTACAGTCCACCACGCTGGCCTAGTGCGGGTTGGTAAAGTCTACCAACCAACACCGTCGAGAAAATCTCTCAGGTATCTCAGGTTTCCTCACGATGTTTTCCTTCACCCTTTAAGCTAGTGATAATTAATTATTAATACGCACATGATTTCGAAAAGTCGGAGGTGCGTGCCTTGGATTCGACTTCGACTTGGCAGTCCAATGGTCATACGACTAGGCTATCACTGCTGTGCAGAAAAAAATGTAGAATTACATAAAAAATAACAGCCAACTATTATGGGGTCAGTTTCTAGTCTAACCAGATGGGACTGAATATCATTATCAGATCTCCGCAACCCCAATCCACAAACCCGAACGAAACGCTTTAAATAAAGTTTCATCATGCGTATCGCTGAAATGTGGTATGAGCTACCTGAGTGGGTCTTCCCCAATAGCTATAATCTGTGTGTCTTTAAATCTCTAGTGAATCGGTTTCTTCTAGGCAAGCGCGCTCCACCGTAGATTGCAGTGTCGCTTAACATCAGGCGAACTATTGGTCAAGCGTAGGCCTATCGTGAATAAAAAAAATCTTAAGTATAGACTGGTTCTCAGGCTTTTTGGACTTCTAGCAACCACTAACAACTGTCATAGTTGTTTAACAGGAAATTTGCATTAGAAACGTATCTCTTAGCATTAAAAATCTCTAATCTCTACATGAATCATAATAAAAGTGAAATTACAAAAAAAACATAACATAATTATTCTCTTAGAAAGACTAGACGAATGTTTCGCGAACAAAAGCCTAGTACATAATAATAGTAAGTATATAATCATAGTTATTAACATTATCAAGATCAAGTTGGCCGCATACATTATGTAACAAACCGGTCGGTTCAACTCTACTTATCACCAAGGTTTCAATATTCAATAACCTGTCTTTAACTGTGTTTAACTATAACTGGGTGGTAACAGTTATCAGCGTTTAACCGTGTCCTCTTTATATGGGAAAGCCTACTTTTTTAAATAATCATTTATGCATACAGAAAGATATAGGGCTGTCAAGTTCAAATATTTCTTTCCTCTTTTAGTTTTTTTAAGAGTAAGTACTGTTCTTTATAATTACAACGTAGTACTGCCGATTCTGAGAAGAATTTTCTCTAACCAAAATGATATACAACCTTATTTTCTATTCAACAACGTAAAAAAAATCAAGTGACCATTGTACTCATCATTATGAACAACTTTTGTAATGGGAGCAACCCTGACATCCCGAAAAAAACAGCTGTTCCATACATTTTGTTCACTCAACACGGCAAAATAATTATTTTTGTATTTTTTTTCATTTTCCATGCTAATATTTTAGTTATTTTAGCGAAAAAAAATTCGAAGTCACCATAAAGACGTAAATTCAGAATATGAAGGAAAATTTCGACCTGATGGCGCGGTGGCGTAGTGGTTATAGCGTCTGGTGTACCTAACTAGAAGACGCAGGAGCGAATACTGCCAGCGGTCGAATGTTTCCTTCGCTAAAATAACGACAATAAATTTTTAAAGTTTTTTTTTAATAATTAAGTTTGTAATTTATTTACATATTAATAATTTTATACATATTATTGTAAAGCTAAATGCATTAAAATAGCGTTCACTAGAACAGGCCTTTTTTTTTCAGTATGGAAAATACCCATGTATGTATCATCCTCCACCTGACGAGACGACAGGGTATGTCGTACTCGTAGGTACCGACTAAAAACCGCACTTGCATTCACTTGTCCTGTAGTCATGGCCATGGGATCCGGGAAATTCGCCATGAACACCACTAGGAGAGGCCTACGTGTACCTACCAGTGAACAAATATATGTTAAATATAAAAAAAAAGTTTATTTCTGAACCAATATTCGACAACTAGCTGTTGATTGGAGCCTCCTTTTAAGAAAAAAAATGCCTGTATTAGGAAACTCCAAATGTTGATATTGATGATGATTAAAATATCATAGGTACAGACGCCAGCAGGTCAAGCTATCCAAAACTGTCAAACTTTCCCAACCAATCGAATATTAACCTTATGATTTTGTATTAAAGTTGAAAATCTATCAAAGAAATTTGACAGATTGGGGTAGCTTGATGTGCTAGCCTCTGTACATATCAATAAGGGTCAAAATATTATTTTAACTAAAATCGGAATACAAAAACTTGTCAGATACGCTAAAACTTCTTTTAAGGCTACGAATAATGCTTAAGCGCCATTCTAAAAATAAAGGTGCCATTATTTTTAAGTCTTAAAAAAGTAGCGCTGTTAGAAGCGTTTTATAACTTAATATAACGTGAAATTTAAGGTGAAATTCTGTAACCGCAAACGACTGATGTAACTGCACACAATAGATATTTTTTCGGTACATAATAACCGCCATAAAAACGGGGAAACTACTGTTTTTAAGACATTCATCCGCATTCGAATATAGCCCTTATCATTTTTTAGTAGAATCTAAGATTGCGTGAGTTCCCTGTAAAAATGGCACATCTCATGCATATTTCTAGCATAAGAACATTTATCAAGCACTTGTTGTGATATTTTGTTAGTTTATAACTAGTGTGTTGATTACGAAAATAAAAGTACGTTATACATGTAATTAAATCATCTTGTTACGCACATGTGGTCTGTGGGCACAGTAAAATTCTTAGGAGGCGTTGTGAGGAGGCTGATGAAACGCCACTTCACCTCCTGAGGGAACGCACTTCGCTAGTACAGACGCCAGCAGGTCAAGCTATCCAAAACTGTCAAATTTTCCCAATTGAAAATGAACCTTATAATATTGGATGGCAGAACAAAATGCCTGCCAATCATGGAACTTACATAAAAATCCAATTAACGATGGCCCATTTAATAAATGCCCGTTATTGCCTCATTTAATCACCTGTCGTCGAGATGTTAGAGAACCTGTGTTGATGGTATTTGGCTGATACAACTGGGCGCAAAGATCGCAGGACTTTTTAGGGCGGCCAAACTATGTGTAGTTCGATTAGCGGGGCTATTGCGTAGCATAAATCAGTCGGATACAACAGGACATCCCTTTTTCGTGTACATCATCATCAACCCATATATAGTCCCACTACTGGGCACGGGTCTCCTCTTACAGAATGAGAGGGCTTAGGCTGACTAAGACAACAGTCTTAGAGTTGAAAATCAATCAAAGAAATGACAGATTGTGGTAGCTTGTAGTGCTGGCCTCTGTACACAAGCGCAGTTCTCATCTAGGGAAACACATCACAACCCCAGCTGATATAATGAAGCTAACCCCTAAACTAATCCTGCAGCTTATAGTAGCCGCAGTGTTTACCGGAGAACTCTTAGTCAACGAGTGGCGAACACAATAGACTGACTACGGTCACAGTCATACTATAGTATACTAGCTGACCCCGCAAACGTTGTTTTGCCATAAAAAAATAATTTAGGGGTATGAAAAATAGATGTTGGCCTATTCTCAGACCTCCGCGATAAGCACAAAAAATTTCATCAAAATCGGTCAAGCCATTTCGGAGGAGTATGGCAACGAAAACTGTGACACGAGAATTTTATATATTAGATATACCGTAAGTAAATAATAAAAAAAACAACCGCACTTTTTTTGTGTTGAAGAATATTACAAATCTTATGCCATTAGACAGTGAAAAAGTGTTGTTTGTTCTTACATAATACCCCCGCTCTTGTCCCAATATATTAGGGGTTGACGCAACATGTCCTTGTCTTCGATTCATCCCTGTCAGCCATCACCTTATTATTAACTCCGTTTCCTCAATCTACCCCTCCATCTCTCCACATATATGTATATAATTCTCACTAGTCACAGGCGTTTAATCACTCCTCATCACGTGCAGAAAAGGTATTCATTCACACGGAAGTAGTAAATACCTAAAAAAAGGCCTCGAGTCATAATCATGCTCCTACCAATAAAGTAGAGCCTGAAGAAAGAATAGGAACTGGTCACTACTAAAATGTCAGTAACAGTTCTGAATTTGAAATTTGTCGCTCTAATAATATGTGATCTTCAAGAGCGTTGTTGTGTATGTATGTTCCTTACAATTATTCTCTTGAAATTCATTTCAATTCTATGCAGAATAAACCGAACGAATATCGGAGCCAATCTCTATATATACTAGCTGATAATCATCGATAGTAACCAGATTTGCTAAAACCGTCATCGATACATAAATTGGCATAATAAAATAATTTAAAAATGGCAGTATAATAAAAATAATAAGTGTATTATGTATAGACTGTGTGGTGCAATATGGAGCGGGATTAAACGAGCGAGTGAACGGACGACCTCGACTGCTCGGATAGTGCACTGCACTAGCTTAAGAGCACTGGATCGAAACTACGGTTTTATTATATTGCTTATACGAAATTTCCTTTACGAAAGGATCAATTCGACTTTATGCTTTTTGTGTGTACGTCAACTTCGCCGATTAGGAATCGATTTCGATGATTCCTCTTTATCTGATAGAGTGTACTTCCTAGTTGATCCGATATGAGTTTGGTTGGAGAAGAAATTGAAAAGAAACAAATGGCTGCTGGGTCAAAAAGATTCTCGAGTGGAGACTACGCACTGCAAAAGCGCAGTGTAGGACGGCCTCCAACGAGATGGACCGACGTTGTTGGCTGCAAGTGGCATATACCGATCCTTGTGGGAGGCCTTTATTGAAGACCTTTTCTATGGGGGAGGCCTTTGTTCAGTAGATATGATTTTGATGAAGTTTGGTTAGTGTCTGACCACCGATTCTGTAGATACACCACAAAATGTTTGGAGTTGGTTGTGTTTTAAATAGTAACTTAAAAAACAGCTCCTACGCTACAGAAACAGACCTGTAACGCACAGCCAAAACTCGAATCAAATATCTGGAAATCACACAAATATTTGTCTCGTGTGGGAATAGCCTCGGAGCCAAGGTTTTGGCGACCAACTTAACCGTAACACTAAACGTGCAGAGCTAATTAGTTTCATCTAACTGTGGTATATATGGTGAAGATGAAGAGGCCGTTAGGCTCTCTCTCAGGGCTAAATAATATTTGCTGGTTACCCTAGCGACTATCGACTAAACTCCTGGGGGCTAAATCAAAACCAGACTTTTCCAATATAACTTGACCTATAAGTGTACAAAAAGCATATGTACCTATTCCGAGGTCAGCTTCTAATGGTGAATCATGTTATAATCCCTCAAAAGTGGCTATAGTAGCCGTTCTGGTTATGCAACTGTTAATATTAGTTAAGAACTCATCAGGGTACTTATTAAAAAAATACTCATTGGCAGTGGAATGATTTCGGTATTTCAATTCTCACGGTTTTTTAATTGCGCTTCCTGAATCGCATTTTTTTTAAATCTGCGATTCAGGAAGCAATTCATACTTCTATGCAGCAAATAGGTACATTATATCATTATAAGTAATGGCAGAAGAAGTTTCTAATTGACATCAATTTGATAAGGAAGTGGATGTAGGCTCTGATTAGAGCGAAGAGGAAAGCAATAATACTAATTAATTACATAACTTTAATATAATAATTATACGTAATGCTGGTTTACGAATACAAAATTTATTCAAAGTACGTTCCTCGTAGGAAACAAAAATAATTAATCATAATATTGTTAGATCTACGATTACGCCTAGGTAATAAAGAGTAATTAATGCAATAGAGATAAAACTACTATCTCTTTATTATATAAAAAATTAACAACATAGTATCGGATTAAAACAAAACATTTATTTCCAAAAAATACAGTTACAAATTATTAGGTTCAATTATTTCGTGGCGAATTTCATGCCATGACTATAATAGGGCAAGTTATGGCAAGTGCGGTTTCTAATCGGTATGGGCCCGACATACCCTACCGCCTCCCCAGGTGGTATGTATGTGGTAGATAATCCAAGGATTTTCCATAGAAAAACTTAAATAGCTAAGATCTTTCCTAAATTTTTCTTTCAAACAAGCGCATCGATATCGATTCATCCAAGATTCCAGAATTACTTTTCCGCAGAAGGACATATGGACAGACAAACACTTAAAATTAATATTAATTGACAAAACGGTAAATTAATCCCTAAAGTAAAAGAAGATACTTTATTATCTGGAGGGATTATCTGCCGTTCTGTCAATAACAGAACACAATCATCTCATAAAAAACCCCAGCCTGTTTGGTAAATTTGTATAGGAGAATGTGACAGTGCCCTTTGTGGTTTATTTATCACTCCTGAAACCTTTATAGCAAGATTACTTACATTTTGAAGTCCGACTTTGCAAAGCATTTGAGTAATTATAATACATTTTAATTACGAAAATATTCTATGTAACCAGTGCATATTCTTCAGTACTGTGTTTTCTAAAATTCTCAGCTTTTATGGTAAATTCAGTACTTACATAATGACGTAACATTTAGTCTCAGTATCAGAGAAAACTATGACAAAATAACAGTAAACACGAAACAGTACGACAGTATGTTCGTTTACGGAAATGCAAAACAAGACATTCCTTACCTGCCTTAAAAAAATACACAATGATACACTAATCCATTCATCTCTGTCTTTTGCCTCCGAACGCTCGAGTGGAAGTGAGACGTTAGACGCAGCTGAACAAGCAAACTGTGGATGTCGTTCGCGGCGCCTGCGTCGTGAAAGTAAACATGTCGGTTAGTTTTTATAATGCCGGCGCGGGCGCAGTCTGGCTTTTTGTTTTGACGCAAATTAGCTTCACATCACTACTATGCTTCTAAACTAGGAAGAGCACCGAGTCCCGCTCCCGCCCCCTCACACTTCAACCCCGGAGAAAACGGGTGTTCTTTTCGTTGCCAAGGCAAGACAGATTTTTTTAAGAAGTAAGACATACTAGGAGATTTGTACTCAAATTGGAGTTGCCCGATGTGTTCCTTACGGTGAGCAAGGTTGTCAGTGCTCCGCAAGGAAACGTGTTGGCAATATGGGGACTGTCAACTGAATAGTTGGGTTGGCAGGAAGAGAAATATCTTTCGTTTTTTAGAGTTGGTAACGCGCAAGTGATACCCCTGATGTTGCAAGCGCTTACCATCAGGTGGGCCGCATGCTCGTTTGCCTTAGTGGTATTTATAGCGTGTTATTTTATTATCAGAAACTGTTTATTATTTAACACCACTTCTAGAATTTTTTGTAAATATAAATCGTAAGATTGATGGAAGCTGCTTACTTTTTCTCGCAAGTCGTAAAAGTAGAGTTTTTTGTTAGAAAAAAGATACCAAGAGATAAAGAGATCTTGGAACAGCACCCCGCAACTGATTTTCACTTGACACAGGTACTCGAAGCATACAGTCGATATCATGGGGAATAACTAGCTGTAACAATTAACCTCCTGATTAGCCTAGTGGTCAGAAGAGCGACTGCTACGCTTGAGGTCTTTGGTTCGATTCCCAGGTCGAGCAGTGTTAAGATTTTCTATGAAATTCTTAGTAGTAGCTAGGAATTTGGATTTGTGCCCGGTTGATGGCAATAGGCTCACTCCCTATTACATAAGACCTAAACGTACCGGTGAAATGTGGTTGTACCATGTACAGACACCAACAGATCTAGCTATCCAAAACTGTCAAGTTTCCCCAATTGAAAATGAACCTTATTACTTTGTATTATAGTTGAAAATCTATATTTTGTGGTGGTGATTGTGGTAGCCTCTGTAGATTACTCTAAACCTCTGCCTAAGTTTAATGTATATTATTAAAAACTGTCTATTGTTACTGATTAACTATTTGGCACCAATCCCACTAATTAAAAGTATTTTATTTATTTTCATGCAGATGTGTTGCTTGTGTGGTCTGTGCAAAGAATAGCACAATCGGTGTCGTGGTGTGCCTTGGTACTGTATAAATATTTTGTAAGTAGTTATTGTTTTACTATAAGGCTGTCTGTGCAAAGCATAAGGCAACACCGTCTAATAATAATTACATTACAATATTTTTCTTTGTCCCTTTTAATAACTGTAAATCAAAAATCAAAATCGCAAAAATATGGGTACAATAGGTTATTAGTTCATAAAATAAGTAGCCCTTCATATTAACATGATGCCGTAAATTGTCAAAGTATTCTTTTCGCCGATGATATATCTATTATAGTGCCTTATGAAGATCAAAGCACATCGTATGAGAGTCAAATAAATGATGCAGTACAGTCAGTATTAACATGGTTACAATCAAATAATCTTAATGTTAACATATCTAAAACTAAATTCATACAATTTAGTACATACAAAGGTAAAAACAAAAATAATAATTATAATATAAACATAAAAATTAAAAATACTAATATAGAAAGAACAGAAACTATAAAATTTTTAGGTATGACATTGGACAGATTTTGTAACTGGAAGCAACACATAGACGATGTCTGCAGTAAACTTAGTCGATTTGCCTATGCTCTAAGAAAACTCCGTATTGTGTCAGACGGAAAAACAGCATGTATAGCATATAGAGGTTACATTGAGTCTGTTCTAAGGTACGGATTAATAATATGGGGAAACTCTAAAGATATAGGGAAGGCTTTCATTCTCCAGAAGAAGTGTATTAGAGCTGTTTGTGGGATCGATCCACTTGATTCTTGTAGGCCTCTGTTTAAAAAACTTAATTTGATGACTTTAGCCTGCATATATCTTTGAAGTATCTATATTTGTAAGAAAGCATAGTGATTTTTTTAATTTCAAAGGTGACAGTTACACAAAGTACAGACCGAGAGATCCGTCAAAAATAGAAATTCCATTTTGTAGGACAACATTAAATAAGACAAATGTCTATCACATGTGTATATCACTGTTTATAAAATTGCCAAAGTCCTTAAGGGAACTCCCATTCAAATATTTTAAAAAAGATTTACGTAAATGGTTGATAGATAAATGTTTCTATACTGTACAAGAGTTTTTACAGCATGTTTGTCACTAAAAATCTAATGTAAAAGCATCTGTCTCTGATTTGTATAAATGTGGTTCTATATTTTATTGTATCTAGTGTTTTATAAATAATAATAATACATATTAATAATAATTAACTCAATAATTATAAATATAAATGTTAAATTAATTTGCATGCTTTATGTAGGCAGAATATGGTATTGTTCCAAAACCACCAATTTTATATCTGGTACCACCTGTATTCTACGCAAATAAATTATTTTCATTTTCATTTTCAAAACAATTTTTACTTACGTACAGAGGCCAACATATCATCGACCTACCCCAATCTGTCAAATTTCTTTAATAGATTTTTAACTTTAATACAAAATAATAAAGTTCATGTTCGATTGGTGAAGCTCGGTGGTGTAGGCTTAATGAATCTTCCCTGTAGGCGGCGCGTGTAGTTGATTCATGCGCGCCTAGTATGTAGGAAGCGAGGAAAGGCCTCGCCATTTGAAGGGGTCCAGCGAGGACTGGACTGGACCACAGCCTGTTACATTCGTGGCAAATGTCATGAATCCCATGGCTAACACATAGGGCCAGGGAAAGCAAGTGACGTTATTAGTCGATAGGAGTCCGACATACCCTGGCTTCTCCCCAGGTGGAAGACTAAATGGATCTTATTGCTAAAAATCTGTTAATAATTGATAATTCTAAATATAAAACTTCTATTGATTTTAGAGGCATTGTTCAATATAGCCATAATATACCTAGTCCTATGACTATATTATGGCTATATTGAACAATGCCTATCCATAGCAAGTGTCTTCACAGGTGGTTTAAATGGATTCTGTAGAAATAAAATGGATTAAGCTAGGAACACGGTTTTCACATCATCTTTAGGTAGGTACTAGGTAATTATAAATCTCCTATTGGGTATCTCGGATTGTCTACTTAGAGAAAAAAAGGAAGCTTCGCCTAGAAGTACCAATGTGCACATGTATCATGAATAACTATGATCTAAAATCATTTTTACAAAATACAGTATATTACAAAAACCATAGCAACTCTGAGAGAGAGAACTGACCTAGAAGTGACTGCACGCTCGTGTCGTATGTTCACCATGGATACAAGATACAAGACTATGATATGAGTAGGTACCCGACAGTTTTAAAGTCAGTAAATCCTTCGAAGTCTATCAAAACGCAAGTGAATGAACAGCACAATAAATAAAACGTCAACTCAAACGTCACGGCATATTACAATATCAAGGTTTTGTCAAAGGGACGTTCCTAATGAATGTCATTCAGTACACCTTGGTCATAAAAATCACCTAACTGTAACACTCCGTAATTTAATTCCCGTTTTGTGCAGTGTACAAAAATAACAATAGTCTGGGTTAGCCAAAGAGCAGTAAGCGAATGAAGTAATAACGTCTTTAGAAAGAGCGCGACAAACTTATCTGTCTGTATGATGTGATTAATCATTTTGATGCACTTAGAACATTGCCAAGGAGTTGCTATGGGTTCTAAAATTGAATTAATTCCAGAGGAATTGCAAAATGCCTCTATAGACTCCCAGTGACTAGAACTAACAGCCAAATGTCACTGCTATCTATTTAAATAGTACCTACAACAACCATAACTTATGATATACCGGATACCTTTGTAAAAATCAGTAAGAATTGTTAACCGCAATTCATTTTCTAGAAAGATGGCCATCCTGAATTTCAATCCTTATTCCTTTCTCCTCCTCTTTATGTCGTATTGCTCAATGCTTAGGGTCGTGAACTTCCCTAGAAATTAATTAATTTATCGCGGATGATTTTTCGCCATCTGTTTCGGTCACCTGTTGCCTGGACGGCATCGTGAACGGTGATGGAAAGTGAGCTACGGATCTGGTCTGTCCATTATGTAGGACTGTGGCCACATTGTCTTCTTCTTTCTACGTTTGGCCAAAGTACTCTAGAATCCTAATAGAATTCCTTTCTAGCTTTTTTCAAAATAACTTATCCTTAACAAATGCCACTGCAACAGTTTCCCATAAGAAATACGTTATATTTTGATCCGCTTACTATCATCAGCCTGTCTAATAGCTTAACTCATTTAGGTGTCTTGATTCCTTTACAGAAACATGAGTATGATCACTCCATTCACTACTTTTCCATTGTCGGACTAACAAGGTATGCATTATCTTACCGCTTGGTATCGCCACAGCATTGTGTTAGGTTCTCAGGTAACTGTGATGCCAGACGTATCATTTTGCAATTAGCGGTTGCAGGAGAAATGTTTTCATTGTTTTCAATTTAAAGCGTCGTACAGTTCAGTTTATTCAGGGTGTTATATAAAAATCTGTTCGAGCACTAACGTACAGAGGTCAGAACATCAAGCTACCCCAATTTGTCAATTTTCTTTGATAGATTTTCAACTTTAATACATTATAATAAAGTTTTGGGATAGCTTGACCAGCTGGCGTCTGAATTATCTATCTATTTAAATAAAAATAAATTGCCAAGTATGACGGAGCCTTAACTTGAGAACGGAATGACCGATTTGGCTGTTTTTTTTTCGTTGTGATTGTATAATAACTTAATATAATATAACATAGCATAACACCTGTATTCCCCGAAGGGTTAGGCAGAGAAGCACCAATGTACACCTACAGTTCGCCGGTATGTTTAGATCGCATGTAATAGGGGGCGAGCCTATTAGTATTAACCGGGCACATATTATGGATATGTGCCCGGTACTAAATAATACTGATCGACCTGGGATTGATCCTAAAGTATATCATCAAAATTATGAGCAAGAATTCCATTAGCCTCAGTGGTTCCAATTCAGCGAACACATAGCTGATTGCATGCAAAATGTTACGTCTAAAATTATCTTCAAGGACGAATCAGACTAAAACAGAACTAGAAATAATTTAATAAAAACACTACATAAAAACGTTCAGAAACATAATCATAAAACTGTTCATTTGCGTATATCTTAAAGGTCATTCTTTATATTAAAAACATCAGCTCTGCAAATGCTACCAGACAAATTTTAGTAGCCATTCATATATTTATTGCATTTGATGTTTCTCTGAGAATAATCTGAATATGTTGAACATATCCGAGAGATTTAAGTCATAAAACCATTGCAATGACGTAATGAGAGGTCACTAGGCTATCTCGCTTCCACGAGACGAGATATCGGTATAATCGATTAGATACTAAAAGAGATTCAAATCCCAAAAACCTCCTTCGACAAAGCGAGACTCCGTCTCCTACTAATTAAGTATTATAATTGGGATAGTAACTCTCTGTTTGTCTGTTACGGTTTCACGCCTAGACCGCTGCACCGATTATGATGAAATTTGGTACAGAGATAGATTCGATCTTGGAGAAGGACATAGGCTACCTTTTATCTATAAAAGCCTTTTGTTATGCGGGTGACACCGAGGTCAACAGCTAGTTTTTCCATATGGTAAGCAATAGTAGGAGTGAAAAGCCAGGTACCCTGATAACCAGTGTATCCTAAGATAGCGATTAGGTTCCGAAGGCAGATGGCAAATGCTTCGTATAAAATCCTGGAATGCAGACGCATCTGAATAGACTGGGAGCAAACTCCAAGGGTTATAGAATGATAATAGTTAACACAATAGGCTGATATTTTACACTTATATTTTACGCTTACACTCATATTGGTCAGTGTAAGTTGGAATGCGTATAATTCACCGATTGACACTACCGTTAGAAGCCAGAACTTGATTCTGGCATGCGCGAAAGCGAATGCAGGTTAACGAATGAACGCGAACACTCGTGGCAAATTTAGTGGAGCTTTTTTTAACGTTGCCGCACCGCACTCTAGGATTTTCTCATAAAAAAAAAACCACATAAGTACACACATCAAAAAAAGTTTGCGATCACTAACATAAGCTGAGATATTTTTTTAAATTGAACTTTATCAAGAAAAAATGTTTATTGTGTGCTTTCTTTAAATAGAAAATAATACCCTGTTTGAATGAATGTCCTGATAATGAAATTACATTGTGCCCTTCAGTTGCCTAGCGGTCTGAGCTTGTTATGCTCACTAAAATGTCCTGCTGATGGTGGCGTTGTGTGTCGGGTCGTTTTATTCCCTGCAACATGGTTGAGTTGAACGACGCCGATACGCACGTCATACTCGTGAACGGGTGCTGTCTGTCGGGGCTGGTTAGCTCTTACTGTCAATGGCAACCTCTTTTTTTTCTGTTTATTATACTAGATTAATTTAATAGTACACATCAAACTGCATTGTTCTCATGAACTATTCAGATTTAGACTGTATACTGAACACTGTAATCATGTTTTTTTTTTAAAAGAGTGTCTATGGAGTTTCTTGCCGGTTCTTCTCCATAAGATGCACTTTTTGGAACCGTGCAACTAGTTTTGACTTTTCAAAAGTGCTATATTAATGGTCTAATTTAAATAAAATATTTGACTTTGACTTTGAAATTAAAAAAGAAGAAGAAATCATAATATAATCTACCGTAACAAAAAAGATTTCGATTTTTCAAAGTGATCGCGCAGTGATCACTTTTTTTGATGTGTGTACACTTGCCACCCACCCGAAACAACGGCTTGTAGGTGATACAAATATTTGTCGCCTGCGGGGATCGAACCCATGGTGCACAAGCCTCATCATCATCTTCCTGCCCTTGTCCCAATTTATTTGGGGTCGGCGCAGTATGTCCTTTTATTCCATTCATCTCTGTCAGCCGTCACATCATCCTATATCCCACCAGAAGCCTATCAGAGAAAATCTATTTCTTTAAGCTCGCTTAAATTTTATACTTGCAACTCCATTCTATAAAAAACTGTGACCCTCCAGAGGGTCAAAACAATTGTTTTTCTATTCTGACTACTAATTGGTTCTTGATTTAAAGTTAATGTTCTGGCTAAGACATAAGACACTTGCAATTTTACGCTGAAATAAACATGGAAAAAAATGTTCAGATCTTGCATGTATATGTAGTGAAACGCTAGCGCGGGGTAATTTAAAAACGTATATCAATGTCGTGCACGAAACTCTATATCGACAAAGATCCGAAATGTCGACGGATGACACAACAAAAACAGTCTTTTCGATCGGCAAAGTGTAATAACGAAAAGAAACGACTTCAACCAGACTTTCATTGTACAACCGTTTTGAAAGTGCTCATAATTGTATTTATGCAGATATTTATGTTTCTGCCAAGTGAAATGTGTAAGAGCGGATTCTTTCACGTCCACGATTGATATTAATAGCGTTATGTCCCCGAGTTCGGTAATAGAATTGATATTGAGCGTAGGAAGAAGAAAGTAAAAGGAGTTCAGGAATATGACGGAACGATTTTGTGTCCTTAGTATTTTTTTATTATTAGAAGATGACAAAAACATACGGCCTGCCTGATGGTATGCGGAAAGCGCAACCTATACCAGCAACACCAACAATACCAGCGCGCTGGTATCACTAGCGCGCTAGTGTTGTTGGTATCACTAGAGCGATTATTAACTTTGCTGCCGAGATGGTCTGGATTGGTACCAAAATATTATCAAATGTTTCGCTTGAAATACACCCGAGTGATACCACTGATGTTGCCAGTTGTTGGCGTCTTTAAGCTGTGATTGCCGCTAACCATCAAGCGGCCCGTATACTTGTTTGTCAAACAAAAATATGTACAAAAGAAAAGTATATATATTATTACGTATTATATTCATTGACTAGACGGTGCTGTGTTAAATGTCCCAAAAATTTTACCAATTTATTATTTATAAATTGGTAAAATTATCTATTCATACTGTGTTCTAGCATTTATTCTGTTGTTCTTGATCTATAAAACGTACTTTTACGTAAATTCCAAACGGTTCATTCTATCTAAAAGTGATGAAACAGAAACGTATAATGTAATAAAATGGAACGAATCTAAATCTTATTTGAGATCGCGTTCGAAAAGGTCATAAGATATCTTATTCAATTAAATTTACTTAGTTATCCTCTGAAATAGAGATGGCTGCAAGTATTTTAAGATATTGTTTTTTCTTTGTTTATATAACAACACCGCTAGTGCACCTACCAATTTCTGTCTCTGCATCACGCTAAGGTCGACTGGTAGAAAATGCCTTAGGCATTAAGTCCGCCTTTGTACTATGTTTGTGCAGAAAGTATTAAATAAATAAATAAAATAAACAAATAAATATTTTGTTCCTCTAATAAAATTAGGTATCTCACGGCCTTAATAAAAGGAGGCCTACTAAGAGAGGTATAGCGGGGGTAGTGACGGCATAGTGGGAGTAATTCCACTCAAATTGGAGCTGCTCGACTGGGGTAGTACTCTGCCTTGCAGAAAATCGAAGTAAAATAACACTGCTTGGGGTTGCGTTGTTTCTTACGGTGAGCAAGGTTGCCAGTGCTCCACGAGGAAACGTTGTGTTGGCAGTAGGGGGACTTCAGTTGTCAATAAAAACACCTAACTATAACAATCGTTAGGGGTAGTCAGAAGCTCAAGAGGCATAATAATCGATCTATCCTTAAGATATAGGTATTGCCCAGGAATTGGGCTGCGGAGGTCTGATGGTAGTCCTTTCATGTATAAGTCAGAGATATTCAGCCGCATCCGGTTAGACTGTAGGCCGACCCTAACATAGCAAGGAAACCGCTAGGCGTATGAGGAGGATAATGACGGCCTTAATAATAAACATTGTATGCTGACTTTTCTACTTGGTTAATGGTTTTGTTATCATAACAGAAAATTAAAGGAACTTAACTCCGACAGACTTTGTCCCGTACAAATTATAATAAATTAGCGTGCAATGTACTAATATCATGCATATATTACACATAAATATAGCCTATGACACTTACAATTAATGTGACTTTCTATTGATAAACGAATTTTCAAAATCGGTTCAGTAGATCCAGAGATTACCTACAACCTCACAAACTTTACCTCTTCACAATATTAATATCGATTTCACCCGCCCTAACATTTTCCTTTCTGCTCAGCTTCTAAGGGTCGTAGCGTTATATTAAATACCTTCCTCGAGAATTGGGCTATCATATACAAAAATATTTTTTCAAATCTGACTAGTAGTTTCAGAGGTTAGCGCGTTCATCAAACAAACACGTCAAACCAAAACTCTTCAGCTTTAATAAATCATTATAGATTTTTAGTTGCTATTACATGCGGTGGGATCGCGGATAATGCGAGAGCGATTCCCGTGGCCACCACTTCCGTTCCCACCACTATGCGGAAGGTGGTAGTGGTGGTGGTTTTAGTCGGTATGCTGGCCACCCGGCTCGAGTGCCCGACATAACCGTCCCGTATGCCCCGGGGCGGCATGCATAAGGAGCATTTCGCCAACCGAAAAAAAAAAAGAAAAATTGCTACTACATGCTACAACCAAACTATTATTTAATCTGTGCTTTAACTACTAATACAGCTGAATCGCTTATATTTTTTCCTGTTTCAAGACACAAGGTCATCGGAGCATGATATTATCGTCGACGCATTAGAATCGCGTTTCATTGACTGTATATTATTAGGTGTTTGGCGAGGTTCTGATGCAAAGGAGAAATAGCTTCTCCCCCCTTTTTTATAGCACGGAAAATTCTCATAGATAATAATATAATATATAATATTTTTGTGACATTTTACACAACGCCATCTAGTCCCAAATTAAGCAGAGCTTGTACTATGGGTACTAGACAATGGATATAATACTTATATACTTTTTTTTGTAAATACATACTTATAATACATTATCCACACAAATATTTGTGTCCTGTGGCACTCGAACCGCTAGACCACAGAGGTCGTCGACCCTCCGCCACCCGGGTAGGTGGACCCTACCACCTACCCGGGTGGCGCAGGGTCGACGGATGTCGAACTGATACCGACTAAAAACCGCACTTTCCTTAACTTGCCTTATAGTCCAAGGGGTCCGTGAAATTCACCACGACCATGACAGGTTGTGGTCCAGTACTCGCTGGACCCCATCATTTAGCGAGTCCTTGCCCTGCATCCTATCTGAAGGCACGCGTATGATGAGCACGCGTACCACACGCTCTATCCCCCTAGACAAGTGTTTTTCTGTTGGCATTTCCTGATTTCCTTTTATTCCATTTGGTAACGGATCGATTTAAATTCGTTAGCATTAACAAAATACCGAAATAATATGTAGATACAACCTTGTTTAAAATAGTTTTTAGCTTGGGTACACAATCACAATTCTCTAGTATATAAAAATAGTCTATGATCGCAATAAACTCACTCTCGGGGCAGTTTTACCCTCGATAGACAAAAAAAAGTCGGAGTGTAATATCAATACTCGAATCGAAAACTTTGTATCCCTTTTTAAGAATATTGGCTTCTTGTTGCAAGTTCGATTCCCGCACGAAGTAAACATTTGTATGGGAATCATTGGATCGTTACAAGTAAGCAATATTTCATTGGATAGCGGTTCTTACATCAACTCCGAGGTCCACCGCTCAATAGTAAGATGAAGCGTGAAGCATATTAACTAAGATTTCTTTACTAGATATCAACATAGAGTTTATTACATAACTGGACATAACGGTGGTAACATGCGCAGACGCAATAAAAAATATAAAATGTTCGTCTGCGTGCGAAAAAACTGTGATTAACGATTTCCTTATTTACCGTACGCAATTAAAAAATGAAATTGATTCCTTGTTTATTGGGTAGAAATGCAATTTTAATTGAATTTGAAAATGTGGATATTTAATGAATTACGGATGTTTTGATAGTAATATTACTTTAGTTTTACTGTATTTACGGTAAGTGCCTCGTTATCTAGTGGTTTGGTTTCGATTACCAGGAAAGCAATAATAATAATAAAGCTTTATTTAATTCCATGCATAGTACAGACGCCAGCAGGTCAGGCTATCCAAAACTGTCAAAGTTTCCCAGTTGAATATGAACCTTATCGTTTTGTATTAAAGTTGAAAATCAATTAAAGAAATTTGACAGATTGTGGTAGCTTGATGTGCTGGCCTCTGTACATATTAAACAATAACAACTTATTAACCTGTAATTCAATTTACACAGATGAATTTGGTTTCTAATTATAAAATCTATTTTGTAGTTAGTTTATTAAACTACCTAATTATTTAATGCATGGACCCCGTTCGGATAAAAGCCTCCCCCAAGGAATGCCATGCAGGAAAGCAATGCTTTAAGTTAATTCAAGGTATCTAGATCCCTGAAATTATCATGTAGTCCTCATTAGACCTATTTCTTCCTAAAGGTAAGCACAAACTATAGACCGCCCTTAATTCTGTAAGTACGTATATTATAAAAAGCTAACAAATCAAACGATTTTATAAAAATTTCAATATTTTTGGCATTATTATGTGTAAATTGCCAAATTTATATTAATTTTATTAATATTAATTTGCCAAATTAATATAAAATCAATCAAACAAACAAGAAATAAAAAATCTATTAAGTAACACAGCTATTCTAGTCATTTATTTTGAATAACTTAGCTAGGTATAACAAAAATAATTTATGTCTGCATAGTACACATACACAGTTACACTTTACATTATCTGTTCTGCAAAAATTTAAGAATTTTGCTTTGTATTGTTTCTGTGTTAAACCGCAGAGATGTGGCTTTTATAAATAGTTCAAATATTATAAAGTACTGATAATACATTTTAAGGCAAAACATACGGTCTGTTCCCTGTCATTTTCCCGCTAGATGGCGCTGATGTCCACTTTTTTAGTATTACTTTAAATACTATTTTGTTTTATGTAAAATGGGAGCATCAATAAGTCGTACTGACTAGTCCCGCTCTTCGGCCATTACGCTTAATTGAACTTGGTCATAACAATGCTTCAAAAGCCACCCAATTCAAACCATAACTGCACGATAATATCGACCATATATCTATAATGTGGACCTTGCACTGTGTGGCAGACTACAATTGTAAATGACAGAAGAAAGGCTTTACATATCAAACAAATAACGGTAAAATACATAGACAGTTTTGTGTTATATTGCTGAAATCACTGCATTTTAGCGTTTGAATTAAGTTTGTAATTAGCAAAATAGATTACATTCGTTTGAATTTATCGTAAAATAACGGAGCTCATTAGACGCTTACATCGAAAAAACGACGACCTTAACCTTATAACGTCACGTGTGGACGACACGTTGCGCCAAGGGTTGTGTGTTCGATTCCCACACGAAAAAAAAATTTGTATGATCTACAGATAGTTGTAGTTGTGTTTGTAAACGCACTCACGATACAGGACGAAATCCAAGTGTGGGGGCAACGTGTTTTTTACTATAGAAAGAAAGAATGTTATAAATAATTAGAGTAGATATTGGTACGAATTGGTGCTGTAAGTACCTTATTTACTATGGGAAAAAATGTCTCATGAAGCGTAGGTATCGCTAGAGATTTCGGGCAAAGTCAAGCACCGTCGACATTTTGAGCGATAAGTGTTGCGTGACGTTTGTCTCCTAGTGAATACGAGGCTTTATCTATCAACTCAAGCGGCACGGCAACAAGGAATGCCAAAGAATTTGTTAGGTATATAGGCAGGTAACAACACCTGCATTTTGAAAAATATTCCGTGATACATTATTACAAAAACACAGAAATCACCACCTTTTTTGTCAACAGTATATAAGTTATTATTTATTTCATCTACTTGATAATAATTACATGGAAATTCCTAATTAGTGGTCAACTAAACCAACGATATAGCTATTAAACAGGTCAATAAATAAACAACATCATGACAATAGTATTACGAACTAAATGAAATAGTGTTTTTATAATCTTAATGTAACCACAATCTATTGTTGGAAGGGGTAAACTAGTGCTATCGTTGTCTGTGTATGTGTTTTAGTAATTAACTCAATATTTAATACGACAAATTACTTGCTTCATAGTAGGATCGATCCATCAACTAGCTCATTTTTAAAACGAATACCAACATTACCTTATTCCGTAGTGTGTAAATAAGAGATAGAAAACAGGATTAAATTGTATGATTAGCGTTCAGCATTTTAGACCCTATTTATATTTTCAAACAGGGCAGACCAGGGTTTAACATGTACTAGGTAGTGTATATTAAAAAAATACGTTGCAACCGGTGCGTATGTATGACAAGATTGTATGAATGTGGACGAAGCAAAAGAAGTATGTAAGATTCGTAGCAACTCGCGTTCTTTAGTTTCTACCTACCCGTAACGGGTAAAGGCGTGAGTGTACTATATACGTCACAATTAGATCCTTTTCGTTCATTTTCCAAAGACAAAATCAAATATCCGAATTCCGAGCTACTACTGAAATGCCCAATTACACAATGAGAAGAGTGATATTTATATGTATATAAACTTATTTTTAGAAATGCTTACATTAATTGAAATTTAAACTATAATAATGATTCATACTTAGTAATTTTACCTACTTGTTATTAGCCACGTCATGCATTGCACCATATTTTTGACGTTGATATTTTACGACTCGGGCGAAACCATGGCGAAACCAACCCCTTGATTTTTACAAAGATCAATAATGTCCTTGGCTATTCCTATGTCCTTACTTCTTAATATTTAGCATATGAATCTAAAATTGCTACGATTGATAAGCGTAAACTTACCTATGTCAAATCGCTAATACTAATTGACATTTGGAAAATTAATACAAACTCAATACAATATGTATCACTAACTGCATATATTGTACTACTTCCTCCAAGCTTTTTCCCTCCTAGGTCGACAGGAACCCGACCCCAAGTCGGCTTCCCATCTAACCAGATGCGGCTGAATGTCATTATTTTACACGAAGCGACTGCTACCGAATTTCTGGGCAATACCCTGAGGAAAGAGCAACCGTCATGCTTTTTGAGCTTCTGACGATTGTCATTAGGTGTTCGCATGACAAGGACTCGTCTAAATATCTGCACAAAAATTCTTAAACGCAGATTTTCTTAGATTGCACTCGGACCTTCGTGCATGCTAACTCTTTAATACCAATCTGGTTGTAATTTTTATAGAGCGATTGCCTCCTTGGGCTACCACTACTTCACATACCAGTCTTATAGGATGAAACAACTTCGACATTGCTACGTCAGTCACGGTCAGTATAAACAATGAACCGAGACGCAATGAGGCGACAGGATGATCTTCCAGCAAGGGCACTCATTCAATTGCAGCCATCCTGCCGCTCCCCACAGCTTCCTGCTCTCATCTAACAAACAAACTGACACAAAGACCTAAACACGAGGACGTAAGCCTGATTTTTGCATGGCACTGAAGGCAACTGCGTAAATCTCTACGCGGATGCTGTCACATCAGTTTGACAGTATGTTTGTTTATATTTCGCGGTGTTTTATATATAGATAATGTTGGGTTACTGGATTTATCGACAAAGAAATTGTTTGATCATTATTGACAATTACATTTCAGGTTTTTGACTTGGAAAATGTTAGTATGTTGTGAGTTAAATATCAGTTCAATATCCGTTTGTTTTTTATGAATACGTTTTTTTTAAGAAGTGTGTACAGAGGACCGGCTTTGTACGCCTCAGACATTTTCTGCCTGACGAACCTTGGGTCACAAATGGAGTTTTAAATCCACTATTGTCAAAACTGACATCTTGTCTAGATGTCAGCTTTGTTGTTATTGGTTAAAGTACTCATAGGGTGGACGATAGCAGGCTGATAGGTATATCAGAGTGGTAGTGACCCGCTGATCGAGGTACGCCAAAGATATATTCAAGTAGGAGGTCATTTAACCCCGCATTCTCCCATCATAGTTCATGGTAAAACTCACACTATCTAACAAAAACTGTTACTGTCTGTATTTGACACCATTATTCTGAGTTTCTTTCGGCGTTCTAAGAGGTCGTCAGGTGCCATGTAAAATATAGACATGTCTTTTAGGAGATCTTTTTACAGAAAAAAACTATCATTTACAAGATGGCTAACGATATGGTATGGTCTCTAGCCAAGGATTGCTTCCGAAACAAAAAGGATCTCAGCGTAAGGCGAGATTCTTACCTGATTCTGTACTAAAACCACAATGCGGCTAAAGTGTTATATTATACCAATTCGACCTAGTTTTCAATAGCTGTAATATCACGCTCGATTGTTGTAACAACAAAATTTAATAAAAGAACCACGTTTTTACGCATTCTTACGTGTCCTATCTTTAACTATTTTTATGGACACTGATTGTATCGAAGAAATTCTTGTTTCGAAACATTCTGGTACCCATTTAAATGATAATTTTTGTTTGACATTAATAAATTATAAAAAAAAGCTTTTGTCAAGTGCAAAAAATCAAGTACTGTCTGGTCGCAGGCGAGGTTACAGAACACGAAATCTTGGGTTACAATCAGTAGAGCCGAGCTGTTGTATTTTCTATTAAATTCTGATTAGCCGCTCGTAATAGGTACGTATGTGGAAATAGCTTCGCCCCCTACTACATTATAGTTATTATTATTTAAGTATAGAACCACACTAGTTATCTTTATAATTGAAGATTTTGGTATATATGTCCCATGTCTTTGACATGAAAAATTTGAATTTACCGGTGAACTTACCAGTAAACTGTGAACATTAGTACATTCTGCCTAACCCTTCGGGGAATACAGGGGATATGGCATGTATTTCAACAAAACCATTTTGTACTACAATTATTAAATATATTTGTATATATATTATATATACAAATATATATAGTAACAGTTACTACTATAAAACCACATACCTAATTCCTTTATTCCGAGAATTTACTTCCTTCGTAACCATAATCATGTTTCACAAAACACAAACATATCTTACGGAACACTTGTGTAAAAATATGTACCTACATGTAAAATACTTATTTACAACGTTTTCAACATAATCAAATAACGTAATCTAAAAACAACGGCATTCAAAATCGGCTTCATTAAAAACAAACCAGACTACTCTATATTATCGTCTATATTTACTATCGAATGCGTACGGCGGGCGCCAACGAACAAAAACATTGGCGAACCTATAGCTTCAACATGTCTTATTACGTCACAGGTTATGTAAACCATAGACAATCATAATAAAAGAGGTCGGGAAGTCAGCCGGACGTAGGCTAATGAAACATGACTTTGAAAAAAATTACACGATCAGTTTATAGTCTATTTCATCGTTATCATCAACTGACCGCGGTCGAGGTTCTAGTCCACCCCGCTAGTCTACTGCGAGCAAGAGTTATTTGCGATTGTAAAAATATTACGAAACTACCTCATTAGTCTAATGGTCATAAGCGCGACTACGCTGGAGGTCCCTGGTTCGATTCCCAGATCGTGTAAAGTATTATTGGGTTTTTCTATGAAATTCTCAGTAGCAGCTCGATAAGGTCGCCCCATATTACATAGGACTTAAACATAGGCTAACTGTGGGTACCTATACTTTAATACACCTCTGCCTAACTCTTCGGGAACTTGATGCGTGATAGTATGTATGTGTATACCAGTATACTTATACAAAAATATTACAAAACCACATTTCTTTGTTTCTGACGGCCTATATACGACTTATTCGTATATTATACATACATAATATATTATAAACAATAATGAGCAAAGTACAAAACCTAGATATACAACCGGTAGGTACATGCAGTGTAAAAATAATAATTATTGTATTAATGATAATGTCGGAACGAATTACGAAAGATTTTTTCCCTATCAACAACATTAACCAAATAGAGGGAAAAGAATAAAACAACTGGTGATTTTTCTGGAATTAGCGAAAATATTAGCGAGTTGAAGTCATCCTCCCAACTTGGTTGGGGCTCGGCTTCCAGCCTAACCAGATACAGCTGGATATCAGTATTTTATACGAAGCTACTACTATCAGACCTCCGCAACCCATTTTTTTTTTAGAAGAGGAAGGAAATTCAGCTACTAGCTAGCGGTTCACGTGATGCTAAGTGATCACAGCCGCCCATTGACACCCACAACACCGGAGGGTGCTGCAAGTGTGTATTGCCGACTGTAGAACAGTTCCTTTGTTGCGTGCCGCTGGGTACACCGCACAGAGATGAGATAGGGTCCTTCACTGGGATGGGCCTTGATAGGCATGACACAGGAGGGTTCCGGAAGAATACTAAGTTCCCGTAGCCCCCCAATATTGTGCTGAAGATGGCCACCGGGGAAGTTTTAGTGCGGTAAAAATCAAATTTTACAGATATCGTCAGCTCATCAAGCCTGCTGACAACCGAAACCCTAAACACAGTTGAAATCGCATAAACGCTATTAAAGCGGTCTCTAGTCTTTCAGGCTCACACTGAGGACTGTAACAGTGATAAATGTTGATCCGGGAAAGCGAAACGCCGCCATGAATCGACTACTTAATATTCCGCTCGAGTTGTAACGACGACGCCACACATAGTTAGTAGCCAGTCGATGCGGGCGTCTGCTGATATATGGTGATGGTTGCCAGTCCACTGAGAGTCGTTTAATAACTCTTTCTCTAAGGCTCAATCTACACAAAAGATGGCAGCACTTTACCAAGCAGGTGATAACTTAATAAATAACTTTCGAATCCGATTAAGCAATTTATTATATTTTATTATTGACAATCAGTTTAAAATGCTATGCCAGTTTTGGCACTGAACTGCTCGTCGCTCCGCTGCCACTCTCGATGTGATTGGGCCTGAATCAACCTTGAAGAGTGAGGAAATAGTAATATAATTTTATAGGCCTCTTATTTATCGTGTTTATGTTTCACTTATACCAGCAGGGCAGCAGAGGAAGGAAGCAGTAACGGTGGTCACTGGTAACAGCCATAGACATTCAACAGCTCAGTATAGACATTGAAATAAAATATCTTTTTACGGAATTTGTCTCGCAATACTGACATAATTACAGCGTCCATGGTCACGGGTAGTCTTCCCGGGATTTAATAACATTAATTAACTAATATAACTCAAGAAAATGAGTAAAGAGTAGTTTTATTTTTCAATGTCTAATATTCGCCTAAGTGTCAGAAATCAATAAACACCATATTGTAGATATATTGTAACTGATGCATTGCCAGGCATTTAAATAAGAATAAATAAAGAATGTGTAGCAAAATATCGACGTCATTATTCAATATTATTTTCCAAATCTCTCTCATTTACCAAAATATCAATATAACTCCCTTCTAGCGTCTGTATTTCCGAGTACGAACAACTCGAATCTTTTCAAAAATAGGGTGAACAGGCATTTTCTGAGTAATATGCTCTCTCCACCGCAGACCTCATCTTTGCCCCGGAAGGCATGATTGAAGCCCATTTAAAAAAAAACCGTTTGTAAGACATGGGCGTTCCAAATGCCGCATTTTTCCATTATCAACTGCTAAATCGTAAACAGTTTGGCCGCAACGCTTCACTAATGTAGTAACATTTGCTGAACAACTGGCCCGTTTGCCCCATTTGCGTTTAATACTCATTCAAACAAAGAAATCTAAATGATTGCTGTAATTTACACAAACAAATGGACCGGAGAACTACTTACAGATAAACTCATTGCAAATGGTATTTTAAAACTAGAACAAATATTTAACTTTTGCTAAGGAGGTTGAATACAACTTAAAAATGTTGTTATTATAAAATTTAAGTGCGAATTTAATTTTAAATGGTAACAATCTGTAGTAAATACAGGCCGGTAGCAGTAGAGTACTTTGAAAGAGTTCATCCATAAAAATGCTAGAATAAATTATAATTTCTAGAAGTTGGTCTAAATAGGATAGGATCATTCTACTTTGTTTAATGCTTATTACTAACTGGCATTCCAAATCGTTGTGATAATTATTTCTTCATCTTTAAATGCTTTATTACATGTACTTTTTAAAAGCAATGAGGACTAAATTAATAATGATGATGATGATGATAAATTATTTTACTTTATTTTTGTAACGAAATAGATCTTTTAATATTTTATTAATATTCATTATAGACTATCTGGCAACAAATAGAGAAAAAAAAACTGAAACGATTTTGTATGGATGCTTCCAAACCAAACCCATCATAATCTTACTTAATGTATCATGGAAACCTAAGTGTACACAAAGGTCTCAATCATCATCGAGAAATTATACTTTATCGGTTCTCTCTATCGGTATGACAATAACTGCTACAGATATACAGATTTAGAGATTATAATTATACATAGGTAGTAGGTATATCTAAGACTATAGCCCTCCGCTTACATGTCTAATGTCATCGGCTACCTTACTCACTCACTCGAGTATCTTACTCGTAGGGAATCCTATTTCAAGCTGATCATTTTGCAATGGCATTGCAAAATGATAGTATTGTCTGATAGTATTGTAACCAATGAACCTAAGCGTTGCTCAGTGCGATTTCAATTATGAAGTCACAGAATCATTCAAGTCGCATTTCAATCTCAAAACCGTTCAATTCAACTTTAAAAAATAAGCGAAAACGTTCCGTGTCTTGCAATAGAAGTCATCTATCCATTCTCTAGACACGACAAGATTCACTTTAATTGCTTTTGCTGCAGCAAAATACACTGTAAAATGATGACTTCAAAGTAGAAATTTCATTAGAATGTTAGCTTGTAGTGAACAATTCATAGATTCAATTATTTTGTAAATCATCATTGTTATGTTTTCACACCAAAGACGTTGGCTAATTATTCATTTTATTAAATAGGTGATGAGCAATATTATCTGATAGTTTTTCTTGATGCCACAATATTTAAGTACCTGTAGAGGTATTTTTTAGTGCTAAGCAGAATAAAACTCATTTTTAAGGCGAAAAAACGTGATAATCACGAATCAACACTTTTAGCTGTAACAGCAAAAAATTCCTACCTACCGAAGAGTTTTTAAGAATTCAGAATACAGCGACCTCATTTCAAAGAATTTTAAGTGCAAAAAATAGCGGCACTTGCTTCATTGTCGCCATTATGGCCACCACGAAGTATCTAAAATTATAGAGAAAATGCGGTAACAGCTGAAACAAGTCTTAAAGTGCCAAAAATGCAAAACATTTATCTTCAATTAGATAATGAATCAACTTTAGTTGCTCGACTGTCGAGTCGAGCTGCATAATCCTCACATTAATACCGCTAAAGAAGAGGATATCAATTATAATATCAGTACATAATAATAATCCCCAGCTTGATTTAATCTGTGCTGTGTCATTTGTATGAAATCCTACAGCAAATTTTATGAATAAATACAAAACGGTTACAGAGACGATTCTCATGAATGGTCGGTACATCGAAGCGTTGAACCGCAACGCGACCGGTTCCCATTGTATCCGATATCTGAATCCAATTGAAACCCTTTCTATGCAATAATACTCTATTTGAAATAATCAAATAGGTTTCTATGTTACATAAAAAATATTAGTCTCTGGCTACCTGCAGTCTCATGAAGTTAAGGTCGAGTTCTAAAATCTAAAATTTTAAAAATTGACATTGCAACTAATGATTCTCTTGAAAGAGATTTTATTATATCATCATTTATAGTGAAGAATATTTGCAAATGAACGTTAAATGTTTTTCTATTTTCATTTTCTAGCCGATAAGTAGCAAGCAATGTTGACAATTGGCGTGGGATAATAAATTACAACGGTGATTGGTATGTCTCACATAAATGCCATTATCTTTACTTGTGATTTTGTACGTTGAGCATAATCGAACTTTCACTGAGTAGGTACAGGTAACTGTTATAATCTTCATCTGCTTGACTTTTGACCTCAAAATGTTTGGGCTTCTGCCCCTTGATGACATAACCAACATTCAAATTAATTCTTCTTCTTTCTCCGAGCCTTTTCCCAACTATATTGGGGTCGGCTTCCAATCCAACATTCAAATTAATTATACAAAATTAAATACGTATTAATGACGATCAATATTTCTCTCAATCACTGTTGATTTATTGGATTTAATTACATCTAAAAGGTTGAATGCCGTAGCGACCTCATTTTGCTTTTGACTTCTCGATTTCCTTTCACGAATCAAGTTTTTTGTTATTCTAACAAATTCAATATTAAATCATGATTTCGATATCCGACCGACATTAGTTGAAGCAACTGACATTTTGATAATAATTTTCCAGATGCATTAATATGGATACCTAACATATCTACATGTAAAATATGCATTTGCCATTTGGTATTATTATCGTTAATGTCATGACACGTGATCACATACGTAAGCAAATATATGAAGGTATGTATTTATAATCCATTAATCACTTTCCTTTCAGTCAGCCGTAGATTTAGCTCGTATCGATTTAATTATTATCTTCGGAAAACGAATTGCCGCCTTATTAATTTGACCTTGGGTCTCATTGCGCCAAATCGCAAAATATTTTTAGTCGCACGCATTCAGATCTCACCGTAACAACGTTTCATTACAAAAGAAATTCGAACATTAACATCATTAAAACAGCAGTTTTTGTTTTGCGAAACGGAATTTCAAACGTCAGCAATGTAGCATTGTCAGTTTTGATGTTTAGATCTGCAGATCAAAATTCTCAGTTAATAAGAAATTAAAATCTAAGTGCGACTGTGTCATAACATACCGGTGTGAACCGTTCCTCCTCGGCATTGAGCAAATCACCAACAGAAGATGCTTTCGCCTGATTCGCCAAATGCCTTCGGCTGTTCAAAACATAGGACAACTCATCCAGGTACCTCAGCGTCAAGTTAGCCATTATTCACACAACACAAGCACACTACAAACTGATCATTAACCACTCGCGGCAACAATAGTCCACAGTAACAATGAAATAGGAAACAGGCTTATTCACGTAAACAATTCAGTGAAAATCGCGCGGTAAATGTTACGTGCATACTGCGCCATAGCCGAATCGCAACTGAGCGCGGCGCGACGGCCGACAACTGCGCTGCTACGGACCTACGGTGGTCATAGAGTAAACATTCGTAGAAAGTTAATCGGCTATGACCTTATTAAGGTTTTAGGTAAACACTGTTAATATCTAGATTAGAACAGCTGTTGAGTCATTCAACTACAGTTATATCACTGTGAGCTTTTCAAAGCTGGAAGGTTTAGTAGATCAAATAAACACCGCAGATATTCCTACTTAGTCTTCGTATCTTGAATAGAAAGGGCTTTTTTTAGAAGCTAAGATTGAAGCAATTAAAGAGCAATTAAATTTTATAGCGCTACCACATGAAGCTGGTGTAGTAATTAAAACAGACGAAATTTTCTATCTAATTACACTACTGGCCACTGTTATACATACACTGGTATACAAGCTAGTAGCTACCAAAAAGAATAAGTCATTTAAAGCCAATAAAAAGTTCCACCAATACATGATAATATTTAGTTATCTGTGTTAATTAAATCATATTTTTGGTAACAAATAACTATCTATGTATAGTAGTTGAGCAACACAAGGTCTTGCAAGAATAAATTATGTATCTAGATTTTTGATATTCATCTTTATAAAAAGTATATTTAGAAGATATGTTTCTCACAATTTCTGCCACATTAATCTATGTCTGCAATAGCATTTATGACATATTTTCTTACGAACATTCCGCGTGAAGCCGACACGAGCTTCAAAGTCATTTCCTATAATGTTACGTAACCCTAAGACATAAGACGTTGTTATAATAATAAAAAAATATGTGACCGTAATCTTCATTAGATGTACCCGAAGAAAAAAAAAGATAAAGTGAAATTAAGGTATTGTCAATGTTAAAAAATAATGATTTCAGAAATTTGGATTACAGTCAAGTCAAAGTTCAACTAATAGAAGAACCTCCAGAAATGAAAGAATAGCTAGAGCACTCAGCTTAGAGATTTTCAAATAAATGTAAAAATGCCCATTCATTTTCACTATTATTACATTTTGCCTCACTATAATCTAGTGGTCCTAAGCGCGACTGCTACGCTAGAGGTCCTGGGTCCGATTCCCAAGTCGAGCAAAGTTTTACTGGTATTTTCTGATGAAATTTTTAGTAGCAGCTCAGAGTTTGGATTTGGGCCCGGTTAATGGCAATAGGCTGGCCCCCATGGGACCTAAACATACCGGCGAACTGTGATTTTAAACATAGTACCTATACCTCTGTTTACCCTTCCTGGAGTACAGGCGTGATGGTAGTTACATTTTCACTATAAGACCCGCTTATTTTAGCTCAGTCAGAGTTCTTCAAAATAATGTTTTGTAAAATATCTTAGAAGCACTTGGTTTTAGCGTAAAATTTTACAACAATGCTGTTGTGCAGGGTAACAGGTTACACGCCATTGTTCACGAGCACCTGAACTACCAGTTTTCCTTTGTTGACTTTTAGAAGCTTGCAGGAAAGATGTAACTGATCCGTTCTGTTTTAAACAAAAAATTAAAGAAAAAAAACAAAAGGTAAGGAAAGGTGTTGGGGAGTTTAGTGCACCGCTTTTGCTTGCTAGCATTAACTAAACTAGGAGGCGGTGAAGGGTAGTAGTTTTGGGGGCTGTCAAAAAAAAATACTTTCAAAAAGTAGGTACTAGCTACTAGTCTATTTTGAATAAATGATTCTGATTTTGACTGTGAAAACAGGATCTAGTTGACAACAATAAAAAAGCTAATTTTATTAAAACTAACTTTATAGAGTAGAATGTATAACAAAAGGATTTTTTGTAGACTTTACAGTACGTATGTAGATATAAATACAATTATTTCTCATAATATGGTACAAACAATATCAGATCATAAGACCCAAACTACCCTATTAAGAAACGCAAATATTTAAATAAATTTTTGGTCGAACGTAAAACTAAAAATTCTGATACGAAAAGCGACGTCTGAAATATTGGACCCTATTGATCCTTGATATAAAATGGGAGAGTACTTAGATCGCTGTCATTCACACACATTTTTGATATCGAAGTTTTTTTAGCTCTTCAATTCCAATTTTCATTACGAAAAGCTAAATAAAATAAAACCAAATCCTATTAAACTCCGTCAAGCAGGATCAAAGTGATGAGCTTAAATATTCCAAACCACATTACTTTCTGTGGCTTCACATGTCGGTGCATTGTACGTATTATAGAAAGCTAGTATCGGATTACAAACAAAACAAAAAACGTTTTTTTTTGCAAATCTTTTTTATCGTATGAACGTTGTTATTTTGCCTGTTGTGTGCCACTCCTGAGCAAAGGCTGCCCAGTATTATAAGTCTGAATTCTTAAAAATTTCATAGGTGCTCTTTAGGATAAGGATCGGTAAAAATCTGTGCGTTCAAATATTTCTATGTTGTTATTATGTATCAGATTTTTTTATAAAACATGGTATATTTGTTCCATATTTTGTGAACAAATGCAAAAATAAACACTCAACTAAACCACAACATATTCATTATGATGAATATGTTGTGGTTTAGTTGAGTGTTTATTTACCCTTACCTTTTATCGACTGCACGACACTGTAATCTGTTATCTCTGACTCTTAACAACAATGTAAAGGAGCAGCTTCACATTCCAACAGTGTACTCTTGATGTAATGGTGGTAGGTCAGTATTGTACTCTTAATACCAACTGGCCCTATGCTCCTTTCACTTTCACACACAATCCAATTGTTACGGGAGCAGTGATTGTATCTCGATTTTGAACATTCCGATTTTGTTAAATTGTTTGCATCGATGTTTTTACTTTAACGATTTCTCGAATATTAATCTCATTGAAGTCATTATTTTTAAACCACTCCATTACTGGAGATTTAGCAGTTCCATAAAACCATTCGTTTTATTTTATAGGATGCTGAAATAATTTCTTCATAATTAATGTGTTTATGTTGAAATATAATCTCAAATTGCAAGAAGGTTGTGCAGTCATTTTTAAAACTCATTTCTTCAATGCCAAGAGATCGATCGAAAACAGCTGTGTCCTTTAATTTTTTTCATCGATCCTTTCAAAATAGGAGCCGTGAACAGCAGGGGCTTTATTTGATGTATTTTGCAAGTACATATATACATATACATTATTCTAATTCTAGTAATCCTAATTGTGAACTGTAAGGAACTGTGGAAAATGTCCACTACTTGTTGGTGAAATGTGGTCGATATAGAAGAGAAAGGGAAACATTAATGACCGATTAGAATATTAATATTTTGGAGCTAGAAGTCTTTCTACAGTATTATCTATGCCGTTCAGAATAGAAGCTATAAAGATTTATACATTTGTATGCGCATTAAAGAGGACCTAATGTTTCTACTTCTAAGACCCGCTGGTAGACCAATTACATTGTCACTCGCTGTTCCAGAAAGATTCCGAAACAAAGGTATGATGTGCCATAATAGGCGTTGCACAGGGGGTTCTGAGGTGGTCTATTATCTATGATATATTATCATGTAAGTATCCAATCCAATTTATAATCCATCATTGTACAATACAAAACGATATTTTAAAAGAGTAACCATGGAGTTTCTTGCCGGTTCTTCTCCATAGGAAACGACTACTTTGGAACCGTGCACCTAGACTCGACATTTCATAAGTGCCTGTATATGGTTTATATGAAAATAAAACTATTTTGATTGATTGATTGGTCTATTAAGAGGACACTGTGCCCAGTGCTATGTGCTGATGGTGGACACCGGGGTGGTTTTAGTGGGTATGAATTACACACTACCCGGTCTAACCACCGTAGACCGGTAGCCTTTAGAAGGTTTCCCCCCGTAAACAAAAAAAAGGCACAGACGCCAGCAGGTCAACTAAGGAAAATGAACCTTATCACTTTATTTTAAAGTTGAAAATCTATCAAAGAAATTTGACAGATTGGGGTAGCTTGATGTGCTGGCCTCAGTATTTTACCTAGATCTTGAAGAGCAGTTACATCAAAAAGGTCTCCGGTAACTGTTTCAGAAAGCTGCGAATTATAACATTTCGCTAGCTTACCTAGTTCTGTTAGTAACTGTTACGTACCACGATGACAACAGAGATACGTGATGCCGGCAATATTGTTTCATAACAGAGGCTTTAAGAACGGCGAGACGCATTAGAACAAATCGTGTTCATACAGTGCGGTGGTGTTTACAATATTTGCGGTTATTTTCAGAGCGTGGTGTTGGTTCCTCTGTTTAAATAAATAGAGGAACCACAAAAAGTAACTGCGGCGTGGATGCTCCATATAAATATATGGAGCATCCACGCCGCAGTTACTTTTTGTGGAGCAACGTTTCCAAGTGTTAGTGGGCAACATCTGATAACAAAAAGTTATTTGTTGTTAGTATAATTATGTTGCCTTGAAAATTTAAAAATGTTACCCTAATCGTGTTGCTTTCTGTTGCTCCACAAAAAGTAACTGCAGAGGATGCACCATTAGAGAAACGATGAGAAAATAGGTTTTAGTTGAAATTTAAGTCTACCCGCGACCATGGACACTGTAAAGGGTCCGAAACGTCGAGATTAATAATATCAATATAACGCGGTAAAATCCGTAAAAAGTAATTTTATTTCAATTTGAAATTTAATAATCTAATATTTTCACCAAGTTTCGTACTTAATAACTGGCCTTGTAATTTGTGCCATCTAATCAGTAATGTGGGATCAATCCGAATCATTAAAGCAAACGGTAATTATTTAAATAAACCTCATTCACCTCAACAAAAGTAACATTCAATACTTTTCATTTTGTTTGGCGGCACAATAAAATTTTAAGGCTACCCTGGCTTCTAGTATCAATTTTATTCCTCACTCTGTCTTGCTAATAACAACAACAACGAGGTAGAAAGTTCAAAATTAGTCCAACATGCTTATTTTTATCATTTCCTTAAGCAATCCCTTTTCTTCATCATAGTTATGCTCATTCATTGACTCGCTACCTTCGTGGCCGGAGCCTAACTCTCTTTTACTCTGAATTATCACTGCTTCAAGACGGTTATCTCATAATTATTGTTGGGCATCTTAATTGTGGCTTACTACTTATTAATTAGTGTAACGCTATTTACCAACTTTAATATTAATAGAAATAATACTTTTCGAGGTCGCGCGTGTTTTCATGGCATGCAACGGAAAGTTATGTAATTGCAACGCATTGACTTAGTTTCCGTATGAGCTTAAGAAATGTGTAAAGAAAGACGTTTATGCTGTAATTATGACGGACTAACTACACATAATACTTGGCTCTTGTTTGATATTAAAATCTATAATGATTTCAAAGAAGACTTTCATAACATTTTGATTGTTCACTGTAAATCTAGGTTTAGTAACTTTTGTCTTAACAATTACATGATCAAAACTAAAAGTTTAAATTTCTTAGTGCAATTATTAAATTCTTAGAAAAACTGATATTAGCTATGTGAACGAGACTTATATATCCTCTGTGGATATATAAGTCTGCCACAAATATATTTGAAGTAAAGTAAGGAAATAGTGATTTCCCAATGGCTTGTCAATGCCACAGCTGATGATACTGTATTGTCTTATTTGAACAAAAGATCTGCAAAACATGTAGCATTTCTTATACCTATTCTACATTTAGACCACTATGTTTGGATTGACTTCCAGTTTAACAAGTTAAGGCTCAGCCAGGCTCAGCCGAGGAGTCTTACCATCATTTAGCACAAAGCGACCACAATCCCAGTTAAAAACATAAAAATTACCACCGTCCTAATTACAGGCTTGCACCATTAAAAATGCCTTACAGGACTATGCCGATACAAAACACAAAGAGGAGTGGTGCAATAGCCTACCTAGGGCTAGAACACTTACGAAAATACATACTTAATAACAAAAGGGATAAACCCCAAGCCGTGATCAGAGCCCTTACAGGGCATTTTGCAACAAATGACATGCTCTATTATAATGAAGCTGGCTTTGAATAAAGATTGTAGAGCTTATGGTGAATTTAAGGATACAATGCAGCACATCTTCTGTAATTGTGGCGTCCTGGCGGTGAAACGGATGAGTCATCTCGGCAACGGATACCCGAAGCTAGAAGACTACAGGTTCCTTCCTCTTAGTGGGCTAGCCACCTTCATGAACCACTTCTTTGAAGAGTAAAGAATGTACAATACTGAGGACAGCACAACAGATCACATTTGGTCAAAGTGTTTCCGCCAGCCCCCATAGTAAGATAAGATAATGGTGGCAGGGTCTGCTCATCCTGCAGACTCCGCCTGGGGTGGTCCACCGCATTGCCAAATACGTATTCTACCGCCATGCAATACTTAACTAACATTATTGTTCCGGTTTGAGAGGCAATGTAGCCAGTGAAATTACCGGGCATATGAGACTTAACTGAGCTCTCAAAAAAAAACTGACAATCGATCAATTAAGGTACTTTCCAATGTATAACAAGGTCTCGAATTCTAAAAATAACCAGAATCTCATAGATCATCAGTACTTATTCTGGAATTATAACTTATATTCGTTGGTGTGAACGCACAGCAAATGCGAAGAATTGATGTTAAACAAAAATAGTAAATCTTCTGGCTGCGAGCCACTTTTGATAACCCACATGCACACTGCACACGCCTCGCATTCAGGTTACGATATATTGTGCAAATTACCATAAACCACGGAATTATGTAGGTACAGACTACAGACAGTTTGTAAATGAACTGGTTAAGAGAGCATGGGATGTTTATTGAGTTCATAGGTCATGGGTCCAATTCTCAAGTCGAGCAGTGTTATTGGATTTTTCTATGAAATTCTCAGTAGCAGCTCGGAGTTTGGGTTTGTGCCCGGTTAATGGTAATATGCTCGCCCCCTACTACATATTAAACATACCGGCAAACTGTGAGTGTACATTAGTACACCTCTGCCTAACCCTTCGGGCAATACAGCATGATGGTATGTTAAAGTTTATGATATTTTTAAGACTCGATTTTGATTCTTAACTATTTTTAGTTATTGAACAATTTCAACGTCATTCCATTTGTTTACATAATTGTTAAAACCGAGAGATATTGCTAAAGTCAAAATATTTTCAAAATTGCTTGGCCTTTTACAATATTTATTACCTAAGACTAAGTACTCTTTCACAAAACATTCACGCTACATCTAAAAGTCATTAAAATTAATTTTGGGGAACCAATTGTTTCCTGTCACCAAAACACACAATTTGTCACCACCATGCAAAACAAAAGACAAATTATTTTGCAACAACAATTAAAATTCGACAAATTAATCTTTCATAATCATCCACGCAAGATATTAATATGCCATTGTTATTCCGTGCGCCATCTTGTGTGCGTTTCCGCTCGCTTTCACTGCGCCGCCGCGGGCGCAGGCTAATTAAACGTGAACGTGACGCGAGGAGTCTTGCAGATATGATGCTATTATATCATAGTTGTGTCGTAGATAGACTAGGCTTTACGCCTTGGAATTTGGCAGGAAGGATGTTTTAAAGGGAAAGGAGAAACTCCTTATCTTGCAGCTTATGGATAATAAGGTAGATATAGTATTTTGCGTATGCGTGTGAATTATTTGATTTTGAATTTTATGATATTTTCTCTATATGTATATCAAACGACGCCCTCCCATGAATTTAACTTTAATAAGTTATCCTTCCTTTTATAGGAAACATCCTAATCTCCGATGTCTTTCTATGTCATCGACCCATCTGGCAACTAATCTGCTACCACCCTCTCTGGTGATGGCACAAGAGAGACACGCTTGTGCCTAGCACTTTCGATACAAAATGTGTATATTATGATCCTAAGCTTCTTGTAGCTGACAAAAGATATTGAGTATAGCCAGATAAAGCCCATGCTCGAGCTCTTTATACATATAAACAATTAAAGATTCTGGGGTCCCTAATTACAGAACCATAATAATTTTTTTGGCTGCGGAGAGTGAGGTCCTGATTTCGATTCGCATTTTGGAGAAAGAGCAATTAGTGATTATTCTTTAATATATTTTTACACATTTAGGGCAATAGGCTCGCTCCCTATTACATGGGAACTATGACATCTCCCCGAACTGTGTTTAACAATAGTACACCTCTTCGTCAGTCTGCTTCAATTGCACACAACACTACTAAGCGTTATTACTCATAGTCCCAATTATTTTCTCAGAAATGGGAAAGCCAAAGTTCGAGAGAGAAGACTAGTTCGAACTAACTACGTCACTATTCAATAATCCTAGGCAGGTTAAGGTTAGTTCTCTGACGTCATTCCTCCCTGTCTTGTGCCAATCTCAGGGAATCTTCGATGTCCAAACAAAAGCTACGTCATCGAGTGACGTCAAACGTGATTGATGAATCCGCGAGCTCTCTGTGATAGGATTGGGGTTATTTGCGTCCAGAACCAAACAAACTATAAATATTAAGCTTGAACTGTTAAAGGATAAGCAGAGTTGATAAATGAATTTGTTGAGGAACGAGGTGTGTTGCTCTCTTGTTAAAATATGTGGTGAACGTGGTGATTCTCATTAAGAGAATAGAGATGTGTGTAAAAGGTAGAGACGAAGAGAAGAAGAATGAAAAACGTTTATTTCGCTTTGACCGTTGCCAAATAACATGAAAAAAACAACTAAAGAATTAAATTTTAAAAAATACATGTGGAGCTAATGTAAGTTGTGTGTGTGTGTATCTACGTAATAGCGAGGGGGAGGCCTTTGCCCTGCAGTGGGACAATACAGGCTATATAAATGGATAGACTAGGTGGTTTAGTCATCGAACACTTACAATGAAGTGAAAGAAAAAAAGAAAATATGATTATTCGCGTTTACCCGACGCAACAAATGCATGAAAAACAAGTTTTTTTTTTAATACGTACGTCACATCCACCCAAAACGACCAAGGGCGGAAAGCGGTGAGATATATTTAATTTGAATATCAATAACTTTCACCAGCATATCAAAGGGCTTTTAGAGACAAAATATACCTAGTCTATGTCCTTCTCCAAGGTCTAATCTATCTCTGTACCAAATTTCATCAAAATTGGTTCTGTAGTTTAGGCGTGAAAACATAACAGACAGAGTTACTTACGCATTTATAATATTAGTAGGGAAGTAGATATTAGGGAGGGACAAAAAGTGATCACATTCTGTATGTGGTAGGTTTATTGAGGCACAGAGGTCAGCACATCAAGCTACCCCAATCTGTCAAATTTATTTGATTGAATTTCAACTTTAATACAAAGCAATAAGGTTCATGTACAATTGGGAAATTTTGACAGTTTCAAATAGCTTGACATGCTGCCATCTGTACTATTATTAGTTATTCTGTGGTCTCGTACATTATCTGATTCCATAACAGCCATCCACTGCCCACAGTCAAGCTGCTTTTTATAAAAATCTATTTCACGGTACATTTCCCACAAAAAAATGGTATTGGGAGCGTTATATTGTTGAAAAACTGGATTAACTTTTGTGTGGTCCGAAGTTCAATGCTCGGTACACTTGTTTGACACGATTGTATCGAACTTGATCCAAATCAAAGTAGGGCTACTCAGAAATATATCTAGTTTTGTGATTTACTGGAAAATAGAAAAAAAAAAGATCTAGAAAAAACAGCAATTAGGTTCTTTTAAAAAAATAACCTATAGAAAGATGGAACTTTGGACCCAGACCAACTTATTATCTGTGCTGTGTATTTTGTTTTTAGAACACGGCACATTGCCCACATTTAAAATTGAAAGAAATCTTAAAATATTATTTGATATACTTAATTATGAATAATTTGCATGGCAGCGTCGTTTTTTTTTATATTTGGATTATTAGAAAAAGTTATAATTATTAAAATTTATCCGACGGGCTCGTGGCTAAGTAATAACTACGCTGATCAACCGATCTGCAAGGTTAAGCTGCGCTAGCCGCGGTCAGTCTGTGCATGGGTGACCATTCTTAATACATCGAGACCTATCCGTGCCTGGGAGAGCACGTAATGCTGCCGGTCCGGGTTGCCATACGAACACCTATGACAATGTTTATCTTATCTTATCTTATCTTAGCAGTGGGGGCTGGCATGGCCAGCAACACTTCGACCAAATGTGATCTGTTGTGTTGTCCCCAGCATGGTACATGGTACATGACAATGTTTAGTGGTAGTCAGACCCCCAAATAGCCTGATAACCTGGGTTGCGGAGGTCTGATGGCAGTCGCTTCGTGTAAAACAGTGATATTATTAGCATCTAGTTAGACTGGAAGTCGACCCAAACATAGATGGGAAAAAGCTAGGCTAGGATGAAGTCATCATCATCCATCCATATACTGGCCTAATGCTGGGCATGGGTCTCCTATCAGGTTGAGAGGGATTAGGCAATAGTCCACCACGCTGGCCTAGTGCGGGTTTGCAGACTTCACACGCCGTCGAGAAATCTCTAAGGCATGCAGGCTTTCTCACGATGTTTTCCTTCACCGTTTAGCGAGTGATAATTAATTATTAATACGCACATAAATTCGAAAAATCAGAGGTGTGTTCGTTGGATTCGAACTCGAGACCTTTGACTTGGCATTCCAATGATCATTGATCATGAATAACTTTTACTAATTCTAGTGCTGTACTAGAATTAGTAAAAGTTATTCATATTCTCGTTAGATAGAATTAACTTACCTTCTTACCTAAACTTTCACTGCAACTGAATAACTTTTTTTTTATAGTCCGTAAAATCCTCATGGATCGTCCGGGGCTGCAGGGTATGTCGAACTCGTACCGACTAAAAACCGCACTTTCCTTATAGTCATGGCCATGGGATTTTTTAATTTTTCGTGTCAATCTCAATTTAAAATTAACAAAAAAAAAACGAGGAACACGCTTGTAAGTTAAGTTTCGCCAATATCTACGGAGCGCGTCTGTAAGTAAGTAGGTATACAATAAATAAGTAGGTACTGCTCCGAATATAACGCGCAAGGGGCGCGGGCGCCGAGCGAGGTGGGGGCGGCGTGACGAGCGGGGCAGGGGCGATCAGCCTTACGTACAAATACTTCGGTTTTTGGTATTTGATGACACCAAAGAGGAGACACGCCAATTAATTATCGTCTCGACTTCATTTTGAGGATTGAATGTCTATTAAGAAATGGAGTGACGTGTGTTCTATAAGGTATCTGATAACAATTAAAAGAGCGCAAGCATTCTGCATTCTCGGGATAAGGCGATCGGTTCGAGCCAATAAATGTGGGCCATACACAGTGTCGGCATAATTCAACCTTGACACAAGTGTTTCAACGGGCTGTTCTCGAAGTTTTTCAGATAGATAAGGTCTTATTTTATAAAGGACCGTAAGGCGGTAAAAACAGCTTTACAGTCAGATACATGTTTTTCAAATCTGAGGTTGCTATCCATGAGCAGTCCAAGGTTACGGGCTTCAGTTACCGTCTCAATAGATTTTCCTAACACTATTATATTCAATGACGATGGAAGCCTTTTAACATTATGCGTAGAATAAACTTTATTGTACACTACGATAAGAAACAACATTCTGGAATTTATTAAACTAAGGGTACAATCGCGGTAATATCGCTAATAGCACTCCTTGTGTACTCCTTATGTACTCCTTGTGAACTCCTTATGTATTTACCTATGTACTCCTTATGTACTCCTTATGTACTCCTTATGTACTCCTTATGTACTCCTTATGTACTCCTTATGTACTCCTTATGTACTCCTTATGTACTCCTTATGTACTCCTTATGTACTCCTTATGTACTTCTTATGTACTCCTTATGTACTCCTTATGTACTCCTTATGTACTCCTTATGTACTTCTTATGTACTCCTTATGTACTCCTTATGTACTCCTTATGTACTCCTTATGTACTCCTTAACGTGGATGCTACGGTAAAGAAAACTTACGATTCCCGGGTCGAGGACTTGGGTTTTTCTGATAAATTCTCTGTAGCAGCTCAGAGTTTAGATTTCTACCTGGTTTATGGCTATAAGCTCGCCCCCTATTACAGAACCGGAACATACGCGCGAACTGTGGTTGTACATTAGTACAGGGCACATCAAGCTACCACGATCTGTCAAATTTCTTTGACGGATTTTCAACTTTAATATAATAAGGTTCATATTTAATTTGGAAAATTTGACAGTTTTGGATAGCTTGACCTGCACTTGCCTGACGTCTGTACACCTGTGCTTAACCCTTCGGGGAACACAGGCGTGATAGTACATATAACACTTGAATGAACATTATCAACTGAATTCAAAGAACTTTTTACAGGAATTTGTGTTGTAGGTGTGTATCTATTTATTGTATATGAAGCAACTATGCGTTAATATACTCATCTTGTAACTATATTGTATGATTGAACCACCGCAACGTATTACCTACATTTGAGCAACATAACATAATATTATATCAGTCGTTTATGAAATCTGTAGTCATTTGAAGGGCGTGTATAATTTGTAATGAAACAACAATATAGTGCTCTTAATGTGTGCTTACGAAAATTAATGTTCATATCGAATAAGTAGGTCGGATTGCAGTTTGTTAATATATTTTTTAATTACAGTAAAGTTTCATCAATAAAGTGTGACCGGTTGAAGTAGACATGTCCATGTCCAAAATAAATTTTGAACCAACCTTAAATTAGGAGGTTACCAATTGCTCTACTTAATATACTTACTTACCTACTAGTTTTAGATTTTATCACAATAAAACCTATGTCACTTGAAGATATTTATCTATCAAAGAAAGAATTTCCACAATCAGATGATTAGTTCCGGTGAATACCCCGACATGCAAACTCACAAAATAAGATATTTTACCTCTTTATAATATACTAGCGACCAGCCAGCAGCTTCGCACGGGTGCAATATACAGACGCAGCAGGTCAAGCTCTCCAAAACTGTTTAAAGTTGAAAATCTATCAAAGAAATTTGACAGATTGGGGTAGCTTGATGTGCTGACCTCTGTACTAATAACATGGATGTAATCCGCAATCCGTCATCTCACAAGCATTTTGTTGTTTGGCCACCCGTTTTGACTAAGTTTATAATATTATTAGATTATCACGTTTAAAAGCTGTACTAATATAAGATACGGTGGGATTGACGTATCCATGTGGATAAAAATCCCAATCAAAATAAAGATTAAGAAATACAGTTTTAAGCACGTGTATAATGAGTGCTACTTATGAAATGTCGTGTGTGGATAAGTACAATTTGAACTTCGAGATTTTTTTAATTAAACCAATCATGCAAATCACTTCATCACTACTCTACTCTACTATAATCACTATCACTTAGGGCTTAGGGGATTGTATTTGTACGTATGGACCGTCGAGATTTTGACACAATCTCCGACGGTTGGTACCGTCTCTGCTGGTTTACCTATACGTTTTTTATCCTGAATATGTTTTTATTTATATTCTGCAAGTTTCGGCTTCGTGTGCTGACTTCCAACGACTATCATGACCAAATAACAGATGAGAAACAGTTTTTTGTTTATATAAAACTGATTCGCAGTTCTAGCAGTGTTGTTAGGTTTTTCTATTAAATTCTCAGTAGCAGCTCCGAGCTTTGCTTTGTGCTGGGTTACTGGCTATAGTTTCACTCCCATTAACATGGGAATTAAACATACTGGCGAACTGTAGATTAGTAGTATTAGTACACCTTTGCCGAACCCTTCGGAGTATACAGGTATATATGACCCGTATTGCGTCGTAATAGTACTGAAGTTTGTGCAGCAATAATTTGTGGCACCGTGTACTCAAGACCCGCATGTCAGGTAACCCGACGACCGCTCCATTGCCCACATCCGGCACTTTGTTGTTTTTATACGAACTATTGAACCGTTATAAAACTCTTATAGCATTACGTTAAGGTTTAATATCGGGTGGCAAGTATTGTTTGTTTGCGGTTTCAGTAGCTGATGGGGCTTTAATAAAAGATTTGGCGGAAGTATAGAATGACGTACATTTTGTGTTGGTATTGTGATTTTCTAAAAAGATTGATGTAGGTACCTCGTACATTGTACAGCTGGTCAACTAGTGAGTCATAGGCAGTCATCCGAAGTCTAATAAATAGTGTGAATGGCGTTGTGATTTGATTCGCTGACAATGGATTAATCAGACATGTCAGGATGTTCAAATGTGTTGGGATCGGCTTCCAGTCTAACCAGAGGGTCTACTCCCTATCTCCGGCAACGAAGTTACGAGCCGTTCGAAAGTTCTCCGAAATTTCGGAGTCCGACAAAACAAGTGTTAAATTCAATTTTTCGAACGGGTAAAAACACAGAGATTAGGAACAACTGTCAAATTGTGTTGTATACAGAGTAAGAAACGCCCGTAACTAAGGTCGAAACTACGGACTTCGTGCTTAGGGAGTAGACCCCCAGATATGTTTGAATATCAGTATTTTACACGAAGTGAAGCCAAGAATGTTTGGATCATATTATTTAATCTGTGGTAATACGATATACGATGTCCTAAATACCAGTAAAGATTCCCATAGATACGTGTTTATACGACACCCGGAATCAACTGATTAACATGAAAAAATACGGTCACTATTCAATAAACTGGCTGCAGCAAGCACAACTTATCCTTAGAGCCCATTCAGATTACCTATGAGGAGTCAATTTTAAATCGTTAATCGTTCTGTGACAGACTAGGCCTACATTTTACCTCCATTCTCTCATAATTTACGGAACGGACAAGAAATAAAAAAATTGGACACATGTCAGGTACATTATCTAAAGTTTTCTGTGTCGTGTGTAAACCCGGTTACCGGCAGTCCATACTGTATTTGTTTGGTAGTTACGGCTCAAATGTAACGGTACTAGCGTCTGGGACGGACTGACAAAAACTGCATAAGGCAAAGTATGTGCTGAAAATGGAGAGGCCTTCACTCCGAGCCTCTTTGAGGAAGGTTCGCTGATCTCTGTCGGACTTAAAAAAGTCTTCTGTATCCCACGCTTCATCATCTACCCATATACCTACTGTCCCACTTCTGGGCACGGGTCTCCTCTCAGAATAAGAGGGCTTAGGCTATAGTCCACCACGCTGAGCTAGTGAAACACACCGTCATGAAAATTCTTGGCATCCAGGTTTCCTCACGAATGATAATTAATTATTAATACGCACATTAATTCGAAAGAAAGTCAGAGATGCGTGTTCTGGATTCGAACTCGTCACCTTTAACTTGGCAGTCCAATGGAAATATCACTACACTATCACTACCCTATTATCCCACGCACTACCTAAAACAGTGACCTTCTACGCCTTTTCCTTTAGGGGAACAGAATTATAAGATCCGCCGATCTATGACGGAAACAATAATCTTCATAGGCTGCTGTATCCCACGCACTACCCGAAAACAATAAGAGGAAAGAAATAAGGGAATTATTTACATACAAGAACTAACAGCAAGCTTTTTAGGTAGTGAAATAGAACTAGTCCTTATTTTGTGCAGCAATTTTAGTATGTTGAGGAAAAAATACTTTTATTTATTGATTTCTGACATTTACGCGAATATTATACATTGAAATAAAACTACTTTTTACGGATTTTATCGCGCATATTGATAATAATAATTAATAATATCGGATTAATAATATCAATATACGCGATAAAATCCGTAAAAAGTAGTTTTATTTCAAATACTTTTATTGTAATAATTATGCTGATTAAATGATCTGCAAGGTTAAGCTGCGCTAGCCGCGGCCAGTCTGTTGATGGGTAACCATTCTTAACACGTCGATACCCCTTCCGTGCCTCGGAGAGCATGTAAAGCCGTCGGTCCCGGTTGTCACACGAACACACACAATCGTTAGTGGTAGTCGGAATCAAAAAAAGTCTAACAACCAGTCTATCCTCAGGATATTGTTATTAACCAGAAATTTGGTTGCGGAGGTCTGATAGCACTCGCTTCGTGAATATCATGAAGTATTAGTCGCATCTGTTTTTTTTTATGGGATAGGCGGCAAATGAGCTGACGGAGCGCCTGATGTTAAACGATTTCCGCCGCCCATGGACACCCGCCACACCAGAGGAGTTACAAGCACATTGCCGGCCTTTAAAAGGGTGTACGCTCTTCTCTTGAAGGTTTGAAGGTCATATTGATGCCGCAATACAATGAAAGCCGACCCCAACATAGTTAGGAAAAGACTCGGAGGAAAACCCAATACTGTTAATTGTGCCGTATCTTCAAATGTATTTTCCGGTATATACGGAACAGAACCTCACTACGATATCCAATCTTCCAATAACAGTGTTTACACCCTATCCCGCAAAGATCATTACGATTACGAACGTGCACGAGTTATATATGTTTTACATAATTCTCAAGAAGTGATCGTGTACAAACAGATGTTATGATATGTGTGGTTACTTGTAATCTATCTTCTTCCTGAATCATCGTAACGTGTCGAGCGAACGGCTTGTCTTACTTTAGCTAGACTAAAGTGTGCAGCATCAATATGTCTTCGCTAGTCTCGTGCCGAAACTAGAGTTGGAGACGACATACTGTGGCAACAAAATTATGTCGCAGCATACATATCAACTCCGAGAATCGTCAACTGGTCATTGTCGTTTTGTAATCAGAGTTACAGTATGACAGACTGTTTCGTAATTATATGTGTGATCGTGTTTATAGACCAGCTTGAGTGTGTGAGGTACTTGTTTCGATTTCCAAGTTGGGCAAAATATTTTTGAGTTTTACCTACTGCTAGAAAATTCTAATTAATAACATGGAGTTTGTATATACATTTATGTCATAGCAGACAGATCTAAAAATTTGGCTAGTAGGTAATTTTCCAATGGATTTACGTATAGGTACTCAACTCGACAAGATGTAAGAATCCGCTGTTTTTTTTCGCGTTTTTGTTATTGACCCCAGAAGAGTATAAGTTGTTCGTAATGATGAGTACAATGATTCTTAATTTGTTTTACGGTAATTATTAAATACGCGACAGGCCCAGATGGCGATGGCGGGATGAGCTGGACTGGTTCTAACTAGTCTTTCTCTAGAAAGACTGGGCCTTGGTAGCAACGCACAGAGAGAAGTGGAAGAAGAGTGGGAAGGCCTTTGCCCTGCAGTGCGACACTACGGACTTATAAAAAAAAATAAGGGGATATAAGTCAATGAACTTATTATAACCTTCAAATTTCACACATTCTGCATCTTTTTTTCCACTTTTTTCTACGCAAATTTCTCCTACGAATACGTAACCTAACCTTACTCCTGGAAAAATACTGATGCTTACTACATTAGATCCTTAACGTTGTCAATGTAAAGAAAAGATCAACGTCGGGGTATTTATTAGATACCCCCTGAATCAAGTTAGATCCATTCTTGGGGACAAACTCTGTCTGCTTCTCTTGCCTGTTGAACCGATCCACCAAATCATCTCTCGCATTTTAAGTTCATAACTACAATGAATCTATAGCGAATCGTACAAAGCCCATAAATCTAAAATCATTTTATTCCTCTTCATCAAACCTACATTGGTTTGTAAAGACTTCCTCATTGGTATAGTGACAGCAATAGCAAGAGTTCGATTCCCAGGCTGAGTAGTAAAATTGATTTTTTTATGATCTTCTCAACAGCAGCGGGGAGTTCAGATTTGTACCCGGTTAATGGCAATAAGTTCTTCCTCTATAACATGGGACCTAAAAAATATCGTCAGAATGTAGCTGTTGATTTCTACCCAACAGCTTAACCCTATTCTACAGCTTAACGAAATACAAGTGTGATCGTATATTACTTATATTTTTTATCAAACCAGTTCTTCTTCAGAAAAACGCAATCATTTAACAGTTTAATTGGAAACAATTAAGCAGTAGCTTGGCCTAGACATAGATAAAATAGTTTAGTTTGTAGATAAAGTAGATAATATATAGGAATGCTAGCTAGATCTTTAAAAAAACTGTTCGAAGGCTTCCGTACTTCAAAATTGATGCTGATTTTAAATTGTTTAAGGAGGCCAGTGTTATATCGTGACTGAAGCTATATTTTGTGTGATAAGAAGGTTAATAGCGAATAAACATTGTAAAACAGGTAAAGGATACAAGATAATATATATTATAACTGTTTTTTTTTATACCACAAAGTGGCAAGCATACGGCCCACCTGCTGGTAAGCGGTTACCGTAGCCTATAGACGCTTGCAACACCAGGAGTATCACTTGCGCGTTGCCGAACCTGTAAAACGAAAGAGGAATAGTTGGGTTGGCAGTATAAGGGTCAAAGTTCCCCCACTGCCAACACAATGTTTCCTCGCGGACCACTGATAACATTGCACTCTGTTAGGAACAGAACACAGCTCAAAGCAGTGTTATTTCACTTCGATTTTCTGCAAGGCCAGTCGGGAAGCTCCAATTTTAGTGAAATTACTCCCACTATGCCCTCTCTTAAAACTGTTTGACAATCATGGCATAACATACCATCACCTCAATATACCCATTATTTTAATAAATAGAATCTGAAAACTCGGGAACCATTTGGATCCGGACTTTCGTGAAAAGCAAAAGGTTTTTTATGGGTTTGGGGGTAAACGAGCAGACGGATCACCTGATGGTAAGCGATTTCCACCGCCCATGGACACCCGCAACACCAGAGAAGTCACAAGCGCGTTGCCGGTCTTTAAAAGGGAGTACCTACGCTCTTTTCTTGAAGGTTTGAAGGTCATGTTGGTCCGGAAATACTGCAGGCGACAGTTCATTCCACAGTTTAGTTGTGCGAGGCAGAAAGTTTCTAGAGAAACGCACAGTAGTGGACTGCCAACCATCTAGATGATGTGGATGGAACTGCTGGCGCGTGGAACGATGGCGGAAAGTAGCAGCAGGGATCAATCCGAACAATTCCTCGGAGCATTCCCCATAGTACATGCGATAGAAGATGCATAGCGAAAAGTTGGGAAAAGGAGATGATGGATGATGATAAACCTTTATTCCCTGAACAGGTAAGGCAGTTGTATACCACAGCTCGTTTAAAAATTCAAAATGAAAAATATCTAAATATCGTTTTGCTAATGGAAACAAATCTTTGACGACCCAAATTAATAATTAATCTTTCTAATTAGCAATGGTTTCGATTGGATCCACAGCGCTTCTTTCAAATATCTATATTTAAATATAGAATCGTATCAATCTACATAATTAATTATCTACATTAGAGATATTTAATTTCGTACAGAGAACAGCAAGCTACCATAATCTGTCAAATTTCTTTGATAGATTTTCAACTTTAATACAAAAAAAATAATAAGGTTCATATTCAATTGGGAAGTTTTGATAGTTTTGGATAGCTTGACCTGCTGGCGTCTGTACATAAATGTTACAGGTATAATAAAAAGAAACAATTCTCAGAAATCATGCATTTCTCCCAGCACAAACTTTTTAATGGACAAAATTAGCGACCAATCGAACTATGAAAACAACTTTCTATTTCGTAGTAAAACCAAAAAGTTTTAATACAATAGTTGCAGCTATTCACAACCTACAGATTACTATTACAATGTCATTAGGTATGTGGGTTAACGTTATAGTTTAGAAACCATTAAACGAAGATACTTGCATCACTAATACCGTCTCAGCTATGTAGGTATGCCTTGCTCTCGGCATTAAAGAAGCGTATTCGTTCATCTTAAGTTTTTCACATACATACAATTACGCCTGTATTCCCCGAAGGGTTAAGCAGAGCTGTACCAATTTACATCCACAGTTTAGGTCCCATGAAACCTATTTCATGGGACCTACGCCCAGGGCGGGCACAAACTCGAACTCCAAGCTGTTACTGGTACTGAGAATTTCACAGAAAAACCCAGTAAAACTTTGCTTGACCTGGGAAACTCCCCCAAAACTTCTAGGTTGGCAGTCGCACTTAGGACCACTAGGCTAATGAGGAGGTAATCTTTATAATAAATGTTTACAGTTAAGTAATACGGTTACATTCTAATATAATTTTTGTAATTCAACAACCACCAGTCCAAGACCTCCTCATCCCTGAGCAGGACCAATTGTTCAGTATTAAGGATTCTGCCGGACTAGGGTCTCTTATGAGAATAAGAGGTTACTCTATACTCCACTGCACTGGCTTAATTCGGATTGACTGAAGACTTTATTTGGGGTCGAGAATATCTCTCAAGCTTGCCGCAGAACGTCACTGGTCGGCAGGAATCCTTAATATGTAGTAAACAATTGGTCCTCCTCAGGGATGAGGAGGTCTGATGGCAGTAGTTTCGTGTAAAATATCAAATCAAATCATTTATTTCTTTGCAAACATGGGTAGGTATAATAAATTGATGTTGACAGAGTGTATTTGAATAGGGTATTACAGAAAACTCTGAACATTTCTATAATTAAATAAAAATAAACTTACCTACACTACTTACTAACAAACTATAATTAAAAAAAGAAAAACAAAAAACTACAGGGTTTACAAACTAAACTAAAACTAGACTAAAAAATTGCATCAAAAAACTCATCCGCATCGCCATCGTCTGGTAGCGTACCCAAGAGGCTGGCTGCATTGCCACGTTGTTTGGCAATGCTTAGTCTCTGGCCGAAGTAGAGGCCAGCCTTTGGGTCACGTGAAGTGTCGTTTGGCAATATCTTTAAAGAGTGACAGGGCACTCGGACCCCATGGCCCCAGCGTTTCGACCCCAAACGGTTCGAAAATATAACTATTTATAAAATTGTTATATTTACGCCGTTGGTTGGTCTCCGCAGTCGCAGCAGCAGCGCCAGCACAGCCTGCCGAGCTAGGAAGATGGGGTGGCGCAAGAGTGTCGACGCACTTTGCGTCCCACACTTTGACAGAGTTAAAGTTCTCCATATTTTGCTGTAATATGTGCATGCAAATTATACAGTAAAAAAATAAGTATCTAATTATCTATTACTCTAAATTAATTAATCAGTTATTACATTATCAATACAGACCATATTGATTGCTATTTAGTCACATTATGGTAAACTGGAACTAGAATTTAACTTGGTAGGGAAAAACCTGATTTCTAAAAAGATAATTAATAAAAAAGTGAGTTTGTAACTCAGTAGATAATTATTTTTTAAATAGATTTTCTTTTATTTTTTTATTAGATTATTTTAATCAGTGTTGTAACTATGCTTAGTTACCAAACGTGCAATACCTACTTATTTACATAGGACGTCATTGGCAATAAATTCTGAAATGATTCCGTCTAGACGAAGATAAAAACTTCGTTTTTTTTTTCAGCACCAAATGACGTCAGCCAATTTGAGTATATTTTAAATGAAGTTGTAAGCGTGCAATAAAACTAAACACTTTATGTTAGGGAAACCATAGAACAGTGACCTTCACCTCAGTATTGAAACCGTATAAGTATTAGAATTGATTAGTTGCACTCGATGCGGATTCTATCAAATCTCTATTGTAAAAAGTGTACCTACTGAAGTTTTTGTAACCGTATATAATATAATTTGATGTTTATCATGTTTTATCCAAGTCATGTCCATCAAATAACTGTGGATGAAACAAGATAGAAAATAAAATTAAATTTAAAGATGTATTTTTAATAAGTAAAATAATGCCTTGAGCGATGTAAATACTGAATCTGTTCTAGAATGTCATTAATTTCTACCGTCTTTTGAGAATTAATATCAGTACTTTTATTGACCATAGCTAAAATTCATCTCTATGTCATTTTGTTATTGTAAAGAATGAAAGTTGAATATACCAATTTCATGTCAGTCAAGTCAGTAATTACTTTCCAATATGACGCAAAAAACAGTCTAGCACAAAAGTAATAAACGTATATACCAGTAAAATCATTAAGTTCTAGCAGACTTAAAAAGATTAAGTACGCTTCTAATGAAAATGAAACAAAATCCACAATTAATCATCCAGAAAACTAAAATTCATTTACTTTTACGCATAATTAAGCGACATATTTCAATGGAGGGATTATAAAGAGCATGTCATCTATCTAAATGTAAATAAAAGACTTAATAAATGAGGTTTCATATTAGTATGCACGTCACGCGTGTTGGGGCTCGCACAAATTGAGCTACTGTAGGTACTGGTCTAGGCAGCGAACATAGTGATGGACGTAGCGAATTTAAAATATCAGATATTTTTTACTTCACCGACTCGCACTAATGCCTGTACTTCCCTAATCATAAGTGAGTAAGTAAATCCATGACAAGAAACCCTTAGGTCTTTGCTACGTCCCATGACAATAAAACCTTTGCGCCCAAAGGAAGATAAGTTATATGAAAAATTATGACTTGTCAGTTTTTATTCTAAAGTACAAACCAATCTTAAAATATAAACCAATTAAAAAGCAGTGATAGCCTAGTGGTATGACCATTGGACTGCCAAGTCAAAGGTATCGAGTTCGAACCCAAGGCACGCACCTCTGACTTTTCGAATTCATGTGCGTATTAATAATTAATTATCACTCGCTTAAACGGTGAAGGAAAACATCGTGAGGAAACCTGCATACCTTAGAGATTTTTCTCGACGGTTTGTGAAGTCTGCCAACCCGCACTAGGCCAGCGTGGTGGACTATAGCCTAATCCCTCTCAATATGAGAGGAGACCCGTGCCCAGCAGTGGGACAGTATATGGGTTGATGATGATGACAAACCAATCAGTTATAATATCAAATCAATCAGTTATGCAGCAGACAATAACATCATCATCAACCCATATACTGTCCCACTGTTGATGCCACATGCATGGGTCTCCTCTCAGAATGAGAGGGATTAGGCTATAGTCCACCACACTGGCCTATTAAGTATTGGCAGACTTCACACGCCGCCGTCGAGAAAATCTCTACGGCATACAAGTTTCCTCACGGTTTTTAAATAATTAATTAATAATACGCACGCCTTGGATTTGAACTCAAGACTAGGCAGTCCAGTGGTCATATCACTAAGCTATCGCTGCTTTTTCAATACCATGCCAAACTCAGTTTATGTTTAAACTTATATTATAACCGCAAAAGATTTTATTAAACATCTATTTCTATCTATTATATCACGCATCAGCGTTATCTGCTGTTATACGTGAAGATAATAATATTGTAACAACATCTGCGGATGATGTGTTGATGACAATGCTGTTTCTATATCAATCGCTTGATCGTACCCACCTACGTGCAACTGCGCATATCATGATGCTTGCGTGCAATAGGTGTCCACCGCCCTACCGGTACCGGTACCTTACTTTTTTTAGTACTTAGTTAGACCCGTAGTTTACACGCCTGTGCAATACTAAATGACGACTTAATTTAATCAGAAATTTAAAGCAGGTATATTGTTACCTTGACTGCCATATCTAAAGCCCGCATTCAGGAATTTTTAAATCGATTGTCCAAAATCGCTCCGCTTGACACTACGTTCTCGATACAATGACGGAGCACGGTAGTGCACACGTGCGCCCTGCCATCCCGGACGCACGTGTATCACAACACAACACTAGTCGCGTTCACCGGTAAATACACATACAATTTGAGAGCACGACAACTAAAGAAGCATGTTATTTGATTATAGAAAAGAACGTTGTAAATATAAATGTCACTTACGTTCTAGTCAATTTAGAACGTGTAAGTACATAAATGTCATTCAACTTTAGGGTGGTAATCCAATTTCTTTGCCGCCTATATGCTATCTAATAATTTTGTACTTTATTGATCAATGTCAAGGAGATATTAGGTAACGTACCAATACAACTGTTGTTTGATCAACACTTACTGAATAGGTACATTGTTACTGTCTCCGGTCTCACTCCTGTAATGAAATTGCCAAAGAGAGTTTCTTTAAAGATGACTAAAAAAAACAACTGAAAAAGTAAGTTTCCTACGGCAAGTTTCACGACGGGATCAGAATTTAATTTCAAAAGAGACGTACCCAAATCGTAATGCGACCTCATTGTAATACAGAAAAGGGTAGAGGAAAAATTGTTAACCTTAAATTGGACCTTAAGCCTTTCATTGTGAAGCCTAGAGGCCTTGTTATAGCATAATAATATGGCATAATCCAAACTTACTTACCTACTGTGCTGCACACAAAAATAAGTACCGTAGTACGTAACTTTACGGTGTTGTGGTCGATTAGGCTATTATATGCTAGGTCGCGGGTTCGATACTGCGCGGAACACACATTTGTATGGCCTACAGAAAGTTTTATCCGGGTCTGAGTGTTTGTGTGTGTGACATTTGTGTGATATTTGTAAACGCACCTAAAGATAAAGAGTTTTTTTAAGAAAAGAAATAAGTAGGAAGTAAAGTAATTGCCCTATAGTCATGGTATGATCTGTGAATTTCGCCACTACCAATTTCATCATACCTACCGCTGACAAGGAAACAATTTGTCCTATTGACGAGTGTACTTAAGCATTATGAATAGACTGCAGGCGACAAGTATCGAGCCGTTCGTGATATTGTTTCATTTCACCGTGACTTGATCACACGACTTATGACGGCTTTTACTTTCACGTGATTGTTGCAAGCTCGCCAGTGTTGCCAGACTCACTCTTCTTGATTGTCAGTTACATTTTTTTTAATTTTGTTTCAAATGCACGTGGTGTTTGAAAGTATGTATTTGGCGCAAACTTTGCGTTCCATCATTGGACTTAACAATGTGATAAAAAAATGTGTTTTTTCGTAATAGTAAATATAAGTATTTCTTATAAACAGGCTAGATAAAATACATACTTCATCATTTGGCTGAAAACCAAAATTGAACAGCAAATCTAATCTTGAATCTTATAGGGTCTAACATGACGTAACATACCGTCACGGATGTTTGTTAGAGTAGTTAGTAGTTAAGTAGTTGTTTTTCAGAGTATACTGTGTTTTTGAAAATAATAAATACCTACTATTTTATTTTTATTTGACACCATAAACACGAGTCAACACGAGCAGCCTGCATTCAATCATTTTATTTTAATTGCATTTTTATTGCCAACATCTGGCAACACACCGATGTGTGATCAGTGTGTTACGTTATGTGGCATGCATTATGCGATTTTAATGACGACACACTTTTTGTCTATGCCTCGGATATGTGGGAAACGTAGAACTGGCTTCTAATGATTAGACATGACATTAAATGCTAATGATATTTTTGCGGTCGTGTAAAATGTACGAACAAGAGCATTCAAGGCACTTTTTGATAGTGTCGAACTTGAAAAACTAATAACGAAGAGTACAAAGCTAATATTTTTTACAGATGGAATTTTGTTTATTAATTATGTTACAAAATCTTAAATAAGATAAGATCCTTTATTGCAGTGCTTTTCAAAGTTCTTGAATACGCGACCCCTTTACAAGTAAAAAGATGTGGTGGCCCCCCAGGTCTATGACTATGTCCTGAAAACGTTGGATTTCTACTCTTTGCTTAGTTTGGGACTAGATGGTGCTGTGTAAAAAAGTCCCAAAATATTTATAAACAAAACAACTTTGTTGTAGGATACACTCCCTATCCTTTCAGAGAACTCATTTTTATCCATCTTTCTATTTCCCGTGGAGGGATGGCCGTAAAGCAATCGGTCCCGATTGTCATACGAACACCTATGACAATCGATAGTGGTAGTCAGGATCCCGAAAAATCTGACAACCAGTCTATCCTTAGGATGTTGGCATTGCACAGAAATTGGATTGTGTGGGTCTGATGAATGGAGTGGGGTTGGTGTTCCCGTGCTATAAATCGTTTAAGACATATTGCCTTTGCGCACAAGCCTTGCAGAAAATCGAAGTAAAATAACACTGCTTTGAGCTGCGTTGTGTTTCTTACGGTGAGCAAGGTTACCAGTGCTCCATGAGGAAACGTTGTGTTAACAGTGGGGGACTTTGACCTTATACTGCCAACCCAACTATTTCTCTTTCAATACAGGGTCGGCAACGCGCAAGTGATACTCCTGGTGTTGCAAGCGTCTATAGGCTACGGTAACCGCTAACCATCAGGTGGGCCGTATGCTTGTTTGCCACCTTAGTAAAATACATAAAAAAAAAAAACTTAGCCATTGCGCACACCTGCCCCACGTGAATCTAAGTAGCTACAAACCAAAAAGGTTTAGGTACAAATATACATACTTATTTGTTGTCATATGAACACCTATGATAGTCGTTAGTGGTAGTCATAATCCCAACAAGCTGACAACTGAATATCCTGATGATAGACTGTATCATCAGGATATTCAGTATTACCCAGAAATTGGGTTGCGGAGGTCTGAACCTAGTCGCTCGTGTAAAATCCTGATATATTCAGCCGGATCTGGTTAGACTGGAAGCTAACCGAAAAGGTTCGAAGGATGATGATTTCTATTACCCGTGAGACAATACATATCTAATAACTAGATAAATGAAGTAAAGTACCGTAATACAATATCAAAATAGTATTTTCTCACAGTAAAGTGATATTTGCGTAACTGTATCTAAAGATGCTTATGCGCATACACTTTCGTGTTTGCACTGTCATGCGAAGGAATAATATCAGTGTTAGCACTTATGTGTTAAAAGATCGCTCTTTGTGTTATAGTAGATACGTCTTTACATGGATAAATCATTGGCAATCTACGGACTAATTAATAACTGTCGTATGCGTTGTCACATTTGTTTTGTTTCTTTTCGTTTGACCTGGTCAAGCCATTTTTTTATAGTACGGAAAATCCTGATATCATCGCTCGCAGCTAGAATTGCTTGCTGCAGCATAGTGTTGAGTTAGGGAGGTGGCAATTTTTTTATAGTACGGATAATCCTCATATCAGCGTTGCAGCTTCAATTGCTTGCTGCAGCATAGTGCAGAGATAGGGAGGTCCCTATCCACTTATTTTGACATTGCACAAGATCCTCTTGAATCAGAGTGATTTTGAGTGAGGTTTATATGTATAATATAGTAGAGTTGCACCCGTGCGAAGCCAGGGCTGGTCGCAAGTTTCATATAATGTATGTATGTTAGAAAGACAGTTATAGGTAGGTTCTGTTATAAATTAGCAACAATGTTCCTGTTTATCGATGTATAATTAGATTCAGATCAAAACATGCAAATGTTTATAATTTACTGTGCGTGCGGTGTACGGTCACATTACCATATTACCGCTTCCACTATGCACGCGTTAATTACTAAAACAATTAATATTAAACACAGTGATCATCGATGAGTGATGATTTGCGAAAGACTTGCTGGTAGCAGCTGGATACGAGAAGCAGAGGACAGGGTGAAATGGCGCACATTAGGGGAGGCCTACGTCCAGCAGCAGGTGGATTGATACGAAATCGTCGGAACTATCGGAAAAATATTCTCCGCACTTTGGGCATAGCGGTTGAGTGATCGGATTCTGTGCCACTTGTATAGCATAGAATAGCACCCGCCTTAAAGAGCAAGGCCTATACCGAGAAATATGAAATTAATATCTTTGAAACACAAATATTTGTCTCGGGTGGAAATCGAACCGACGACACTTGTGATCAGCCAAGTTCAGCTCCTAAGATATAATTATGAATATTTAATATGATCTTGTTTAATATACTAACATTAACGATAATTACGTATGTAAGAGTCTATTTCGGTAAATGTTTTAATGTGCCATTGTGTTCTTCACTAAATATTTGTATTTTGATAAAAGTTGTAAATTACTCGTACCTAGGTACTTGATATCGCACATCCTTTGTGGTGTGTCGTTCCGTTAAGTAAAGTAAATGAAAACTATTTGTTCATCGGTTCAATGATCGTACTTGGCATTTAGAGCCATTCCGAATGCTTAAAGTTGTCCTTTTTAAATTAGAACTACTACTCAGTGACGTTCTAATTTCAAAATTTATTTTTTTTTATTCAGCGCGACGAACAGGGCAAATAAGGCGAAAGTGTTCAAGAAAAAAATTTAAGTCATGCACCAACTCACCGTTTCGAGGTCTTTGTCAGCGCTGGCTGGATACTGGTGTCACATATCACTGCACAATCTTCAAATCACTATCACTAGCAAGTTCGTGGGAGAGATAGAGAATGGGGAGATTCCTCTGGCGATAAGTCACACTGCCTCCCAGACACTAACTCTTTTAGGATATATGTGTTCTGTGCTACTGCAATGTACTACTCGTACATTGCATGCACGACTCGTATATCGACCGACAGATTCAAAACCTTCCACTGGATTTATTTTTTGCCAACAAATTTTGTAACTACCCGCAAACTATTGCTAACACGGATCTTGAGCATGGCACATTTCACGTTCAGAAATGCTAATAAATAACAACTTAATATTATTCTTATATCGAATTCATATTAGTTATTATTATTTTATTATATTATTTATTTGATTCTACTCAAAATTTGATTCTACAAAAACAACATTCAAATTTTACTTATCTACCTACATTTAAAAATTGTGTGTGGAAAGTATTTTAGGTAGGATATTTTTTTGTTTTATTGTAAAGATTATTTTACATACCTAATTTCAATATTTTTGTTTGCCAAACAGTAGTTAATAAAAAAATATCACAGTTGATAAAAATATCATATTCTTGTTAAACTGAAGAGCTCGATGTCTTTGCCATGTCTTGTGTATACATCGTAGACAGAGAAACCTAGTATACATAAAGATATCTTGGTCGATTTTGACGTTTTTATATTAGTGTTGAGTTGCCTTGATGGACACTTGATGGTTTAGTTTCACAATAAGACCCAGTAGATGGCAGTAAAATCGGATTATAGGACAATGTATAGGTATGATAAACATACCTGGCCAACTAGTCTTATTATAAAATCTAATTTGAACTATACTTACTAAAATGGATACACACAGAGGACTGACATTATAATATTATTAATTAAAATACTAATAACGCTTTTTGTTAAAACTGTTGTCATATACGTAATATTGATTTCTGACATTTACGCGAATAATAAACATTGAAATAAGAGTGTACCCGTGGCCATGGACGCTGTAAAGGGTCCGAAACGTCGGGACTAATATCAATACAACGCGATAAAATCCGTAAAAAGTAGTTTTACTTTTATTATATAGATCGCGAGACTAGACCGTGTTTGTCACTTCGTCAATAGATGACAGCTGAATTTCAGAACTTCAAACAATATTGTATAATCACCACTATCCGTCAATCAACGATAATCAACACGCTTCTTGACACGCACTCTAAATTCCAAAGTAACACTTGCTTTGGTAGTGCGAGTGTCACACACACAAAAGTACCTAATAATTCAAATTCAAATTTTTTAAGTCAGTCGTGAAATCTTAGTGTTAGTACCTATAAACAAAATATCTGAATGTAATAAATGAATATCCTTAGTAGTTAACAATCAAAATACGATTAGAATTAAATTGTATAGACCTCGTTAAGACCCAATAATAAGATTTCTCGTAGCTTACATACTGAAATCTTTTGAAACTTGAAATAAATGCGCTAGGTATAATTTGATATCTTACTTATCTTCGCCGGCAAGCAATTGGAAGATGGACGTACTCTCTCCGATTACAATATTCAGAAAGAATCTACTCTTCATTTAGTATTAAGGTTGAGAGGTGGTGTGTAAAAAAAATTTTACTTCTGAAATAAAAGATACATAATCTGAATTATTTTTTTCTGTCTACGTAAAAGACAAACGAATTCCTTTCATAAATGATTTAGACTGACAAACGATCATGTCAGATTAATCTACTAGACAATTGCAGTAATTTTCGTACAATTTATGCCTTGATATGAAATATTAGCCTCGTTTTTCAACGTCAGGGTATAGGCAGATAGCACAATAGCTTTCTAGCCTAGATACTGTGAGTGAGCACTAACTAATGACAGCAGTGCTTAGTTACGGCCGTCGCTCATGTAAAGGTCTGTTTATTGTCTGTTAATTGATACTTTTCTACTAAATTAGTCTTTTGGTCACAGGTTGACAACTATGTTATTAATGGCGACAGTGTGTTGATGATGAAATGGGTATATACGCAATCATTGCAGCTGTGAATATAGCCACAGATGGCATTACAATCACCAAAGTTAAAAATTGTCTACGAGTGAGGCCGTCATTCGAAAAAAATAAAATAATTTGGTAGAAAATACTGCAGTGGTACGATTAAACCAACGACTGTACAATATAGCCGACTCTCCCTATGGCCGCTTTTGATTAAAATAAAATATCGACGCATATGACACCCACGTCAACAACCCATACACGTGTCATGGGCTGGATTCCCTAAAAAGTTAGGCAGAAGTGCACTCAGGAACACTCAGATCTTTAGGTTGATGGGCTGATGATGATAACCACAGTTCTCTTACTGCTAGTAGTAAAAGCGAAACAAACGTACTTGCACCCGCTCCTCATTCAGGGCGGAACGCTGTCGCCTTTCACCGTCGGCTGCGTTTGCGCAGGGCATGCGATACGGCGCCGACGCCGACGCATTGTGCATGTTCTACGTGTATTATTATGCATAGTTGATGTTAGATTATAATATTTTATGTGTAGGCTTATGGTAATTAACTTGCTGATTTTTATGGTGTTTCTAATTTCTTTTACTTTCTTTGCTATGATCTCGCAATTTTGTAAGAAATCATTTGTTTTTAAATTATTTTGCGGATACAGAACCGTTTGTAAGTATGTAATTAATTAACAATAAATAATCAATTTTAATAAACAATAATTATCTATTATAATTATTTATTATAATATAAAGATAGGTAACATCGCACCGGTCCTTCATGAATTAGGCAATGGGCTGAGCCATGTATCCTATACCTTTATAGGATAAATCAGGCTATCTATTTTTACAACTAGTAAACCATTCATACTATCAAACAAACTGGGACATCATTACTGTCGGCATCAATTAAAATAATTATCTTGTTTTTTGTACAGATTTCCTAAAAACTTAAGTTACTTTTGGTGTGTTTGATATAGTAAACTTGTGTCATATAGGTATATGACTACATATCTGCACTGGTTAAACTAATTGTATTGTACAAATATTGTGAACTATGCCTGCCCTTTACCAACAAACAGAGTATTTCAACATGTAGGGCGTGGTTGCCTTAACCACGCAGTAACAACAAATGGAGTGCTAATCAGTGACGGAAATGCGTGAGGGCTATGTATTTTCCTTTTTCATAAAACCTACTGTAAAGAAAACTTCTTCAAATACCTATATGACGATTATTTGCATTAAGAGTACTCAATCATAATCAGATTATGTTTGAGTACTCTCAATGCTAATAATATTAATATAACGGCAATGTAATCTTAAAGGCATTTTGTTTAAAATAAACATTAATATTAAAAAAAAAGTTAAATAAGTAGCCGAATACCTACCTACTACTATCTACCTACCAATATCTTAAATTAAGTTGTTGCGCGTTTAGTTGATCGGAAAACCTAAGTTTAAAACCGATATTAGTACAGATCAGCACTCCATTCTCATTTGGTTCTGTGTTTGAACCGGACATAGCACACACGCCCAGAGCACGGAGTCAAATGGCGGTGTTTGATCCCACGACCCCAATGCTGTGCCACTTCTATGCCAATTCACGTAAATGTCAGCACTGAGTGACCATTATATTGGGTCGAGATTTCACTGTTTATTGCGAAAGTATCTTTTACAAATTATGATTTATATTATAATAATAATTGTAACGATCCCATTCAGATAACATTCCGCCATCGTTCCACGCGACGGCAGTTCTATCCACATCATCTAGAATGAAACTTTCTGCCTCGCACAACTAGACTGTGGAATGAACTGTCGCCTGCAGTATTTCCGGACCAATACGACCTTCAAACCTTCAAGAAAAGAGCGTAATTCTCCCTTTTAAAGGCCGGCAACGCGCTTGTGACTCCTCTGGTGTTGCGGGTGTCCATGGGCGGCGGAAATCGATTACCATCAGGCAATCCGTCTGCTCGTTTGCCCCTATCCCATAAAAAGAAACGAATATTTGCGTGGCGATCATTCAAGATGCAGTCCAGTGTTGTGTTTATGAATTTGATATCGGTCTTTGCTGATTTTTTTAATGTGATAAGGTCATACCCTTATGATCTCATCACACAGGTAGACCGCCTAGTAGTAAGTTAATAGTAAGTGGCAACCGCAGCCTATGACACCAGCAACACCAGTGGTACCACTCACCTTGAGACCTCAGTTGGTCCAGTAATTTCACTAACTACACCGGAACACGATGATTGACATAAATGCTCTATTGGCAGATTAATAAATATTTATGATGACCACTTGCTCAGTGCATTGTACCTTTTCTTTTTGTTTACGGGGGGAACCTTCAAAACGCTAAAGGTCTACGGGGGTTAGACCAGGAAGTATGGGATTCTTACTCACTAAAACCATCCCGGTGGCCACCATCAGCACATGGACGGGGGCACTGTGTGCTCTTAACAGAACACCCCAGAACCCCCTGTGAACCGCCTATTTAGGCACATCCCTGGGCCGTGAATTGTACCTACAATGTATTCAATCTTACCCAGCTGTACAAATCGTCATAATTATCTTTTTTGTTTTCTGTTCAATCTTTATGCAGACTCCTTACGTATCAAAGTGAAAGGTATACATTACAGAAATACAATGATTATAAACATATTATTAATATTGAATGCACACTTTTTGGGTGTCGTGTTTAACAAATAATGGCCGCTTTCACACTGTTATCCTTTCCGGTTCCTGTTATGCCATTTCCAGGTGTCGTAAAGGTATATGTATGTGTTTGATATCACTGTTTTAATGCTATTATATCCTGTTGCTGGTAGAAATTATTATGTCAGCTACTTCAGTTCATTGACTGTTCTCATGACAAAATTGGTGATAAGCTTTCATCCAGAATGTAAAAAAAATATCCAATGAACTTTAACCTCCTTTAAATCCTCCTAAATCTAATATATATTTACTCAGTAATACGGATTTTATCGCGTTGTATTGATATTAGGTAATATTTCTGGCGTTTAGCATCCATACATAATACACCGCGATGAAATCCGTAAAAAGTAGTTTTAAGTATTTTAATATCTAATATTCTCGTGAGTGACAGAATTTAATTACTTACTTGTTTCACAAAATGGGTCGTGATTAATTTCACAAGCCAAGCATTGCTGTCACCTCTTTATAAGTGTCAGTACGGTCAAAGGTTAATTTGTTTGATGGAATTGAGAAATAAGGGCAAATAACCTAACTAGTGATTCCGAATGTGTACACACGGCCTATAGGTACCTAAAATGCGAGGTTAGATATATATACAATGCAATGATGTGTAGACGTGTGTATTAGTTGTTAATGAGCAAAGCCAGAGATGGCACCTATCTAGTTGCCATAGTTGCTACAGTACTTGAACGCTGGCCTTCAAAAATCGCCACTATCTATATTTTTATATGTAGATACAAAATTATAGATGATGCACCGATCGTCACTATGAGCGATCCTGCACCCGCTTCGCACTAATAACACACATGTAGGTCTTAAACATATAAACTTCCAGAAGGAATTATCTTAATGATAATGAAAACCACACCAAAATCTGTTGCGTAGTTTAATAGATCTTAGCGTAAAGAGGTACAGACAGTGACTTTTGTATACTATGTAGGTATAGTTAATTACTTGTCTAAACTGACAAATTCATCAACGCAAAGCCTAAACTTGAAATTTTGACAGTTGATGCTTTTTACGTTGTATAATTATATGTATATTGTACGATTTTTGAAAATTTGATCCCTAAGAGGGTTAAATGAACATACCCGAGCGAAACCGGGGCGGGCCTATAGTTAAAAATAACCAGACAAGCTAGCGTTTATCGCTCAGTAAACAGAACTCAGAAGTAGGCCTAGTGACAATTTAAGTAGAGTCCGACCCTGATCAAAGCTTAGAATATTGATTTCTGACACTTACGCGAATATACATTGAAATAAAACTATTTTTTACTGATTTTATCGCGTTATATTGATATTATTAATCCCGACGTTTCGTTCCTACCCGACGGAGACTACCCGTGACCATGGATGCTGCAATATCAATATAACACTATAAAATTCGGAAAAAGTAGTTTATTTCAAAGCTTAGAATGCTCCAATTAATCGAATGAATAAAAAGAATGCTCATAATTTAACATCCAGCGCTCAGCTAGTACCAAAAGTCTAAAACGTGCGATCAGCTGAGGCCACCTATCGTCAATCTCATTTACATCCGACAGATAAGGAATCGATATCTCAAATTCTAGCTCCACTATCTGCCGCTATCTCGTCGCTATAAATGTTGACACTTCGCGGAAAAACTTTGTAAATTTTATTTGCGTATATAACTGAGAAAAATGTTAATAATTCGAGGCACGCGTCACTGGTCACAGATGGTACTATGTAATACATACTTCAGTAATTGCGCAGGTGATTAGATTTATAAGAAATATTTATTTTATTGATGATTATATTCTGATATAGGGTCTTTAGGCGTTTCGCACCACGAGCGATTCGGACCGGTGTGAATCGGACGACGGTATCTTTTGGAATGGGTCGATTCGGACCACGGGGCTGTGAGTCTAGTTTGACTCATATCACACCTTAAGGATTCCAATTATTTATTCGAACTGATACTCTGCGGTCCGAATCGACCCCATTACAAAATGTTCTTGGGCGATTCGAACTGCGGTGCGAAAGAACCCATTCAAATAGAGCTCTTGGGCAATTCACACCGCGGTTCGAACCGCTCGTGGTGCGAAACGACTAAGGACCCCTGATATAATAAGATTATACTCTACTCAATCAAAAACAATAAAGAGTAGAATTGAGAGTAGAATAGACACTCGACTCTCTATTCCAAGAGTAATTTTATTGATCAAGCTTTCAACTGTCTGAATGAAATCAAGTTCTCTGGAAAACAAGAAAAGGTACGAGATTATTCCAGTTAAAGGCTAAGAAATATTGATAACAATTATTTTGAGATATTTTGTTTGCATGAAGACGTGTAAATACGTACCTACTTATTATGATACTCTAAAATCATCATTATGACGTTTAAAAGAATGTGCTATCTCTAAGAGCTATGTTTCTTGTAACATAACATATCATCACGCCTGTATTCCCCGAAGGGTTAGGCAGAGGTGTACTAATGTACACCCACAGTTCGGCGGTATGTTTAGGTCCCATGTAATAGAGGACGAGCCTATTACCATTTAACCGGACACAAAAGGTTAAGCTGCTACTGAAAATTTCATAGAAAACCCCCAATAACACTTTGTTCGACCTGGGAATCGAAGCCAGGACCTCTACCGTAGTAGTCGCAGTCATGACCACTAGGCTAATGAGGCGGTTTTGTCTCATAGTATGTAAATTATGGTTATTGATGGATTCCGACCTCGATCACTAGTCCTACCTATCCAAGAATAAGAGCATTAGGTACATTGTAGATAAAGTGAATTCGGTTAATTGACACTGTCAACTGTGAATCTCTCTATTTATTATCATTAATGATAATAAAGATAGATTCACAGTAGACATAGCGTCAATGACCGTTGTGTTCAACGACCTTGCCTACTGTCAACCTCATTTGACGTAGGTTCGTTTAAAATACTCAGTTTAGAACGAGTTTTCTTACAGTAAATACCTGCTGTTAAACAAGACATAATTTTCAAATTAACATAAATTTGTAATGCTTCAATTACTTGAGCCTCTAGTTTGTAAAAAGTAGTTTTATTTCAATGGTAATGCGGTGTTTAATTTTCTTTACGATAAAATTGACACATTATTTATTACTGTATTTTTTAAACAAAGAATCACTAAGAAGGTTTATGTTTTATTTAATTAGCACAAAATTGCTAGCATTCTTAGTTTCCGAGATATTAAGATTTATTAATGACACGTTTTCATTGATCTCGAGTGTATTTAAAAGTGTTTTTATAAATCTGAAAGATTATACTTTACGAATACACATTCAGTGATAGCCTAGTGGTATGACCATTGGACTGCCAAGTCGAAGGTCTCGAGTTCGAACCCAAGGCACGACTTTTCGAATTCATGTGCGTATTAATAATTAATTATCACTCGCTTAAACGGTGAAGGAAAACATCGTGAGGAAACCTGCATACATTAGAGATTTTTCTCGACGGTTTGTGAAGTCTGCCAACCCGCACTAGGCCAGCGTGGTGGACTATAGCCTAATCCCTCTCAATATGAGAGGAGACCCGTGCCCAGCAGTGGGACAGTATATGGGTTGATGATGAATACACATTTACGGTATTGATTAAAACTTGTTGCCAAGTTTTCCAGCATTATTTTTTTAAACGCAACGGCATTGGCCTTAATTTGGCGCCATTGAAAACCAGTTTGTACTTTTTAATCCATGACTGTTATCAGTGAGGTTTTTATCAGTTGTGCGACATTGAATGTAACATTTCCGATGTGCGGAAAACGTTAGCTAACATTTATAAATGACAAAACGTAAAAGAATGCAAAGCATCTATGACAAACACAGGCTTTTATCTTATTTAATCGAATCAGTTTATTGTCAGTGTTGTTTATGTCAGACCAATATGTACCTATTATATGTAATCAGTTGAAATATCATACCATCCCATCAGTATCCCCAATATTATGATACAAACCGGCCTTACCCCCAAATCAAATCCATGTAGCCATTCTGAAGGTTGCTGTCAAAACGAAGTTCTCTTCCGGCATTGTTCCTTTTTTAAAATTATTAAACTAGATCGTCATCATTATTCAGCGTGTAGATCCTTAAAAATCCGAGCTAGCAAAAATCCTCACGTAAAACCATTTTACTTCGACAGATAAAGTAAAAATTTCAAGTCTTGACAAAGATGATTCATTAAATAGCAATACATCAGTAGATTACTAGATAACTATGTATTACTTATAAGATAAGCCTGAACCAATTCTCTTTGAAAACATGATCATGGTAGACGAATGAAAGAAACCGACCCGCCAGAGAGCCGAAGCAATTGTTTTTCTCTCGTATCTTGTCTTGCTTTATAAAGTAATATACCTACCTAAGTACTATTATTTCTGCACCGCCTAGTGTGCTTCTGTTACGCATAGAAGCATAAATAAATAAGTTTTTAGTATTTGATGCCGCCATACAACTATAAGATATATCAGAAAGCCTTGTACATCATCTTAAAAATGGCATTAAAATTAGTGTATTATGACACCTTATAAATATATCAAACTTATCTTCGTTCAAGCTGTGGTTCAACAGGACCTACCTATGTATATGTAGAGTCCAAAGATCCGTGTCTCCTACCTCTAGTCAAACATGACGTAATGTAAAAAAAAGAGAGTGACAGTGATTAAAAATATGAGCCAATACCCTGTATTATCACAACAAATAACCAACGGCGCGGCGGCGGTTCGTACGAGTGAAGAAATCGAGTTATCGATCGACACACCGTTTGGCTTGTTATCGAGTAACACCGATAAGACTCTTAATCTAATTGGTAAAATAGGGCAACGCGTGCTCTGATTACAACCGTATATTACTTACATTACCTTCATAACCAGAAAATTAAAGGAAGGAGTGGATCCCTACTTATGATAAATTCGAAAGTGACTATCAGTTACACTTTCACACCGATTTTGATGAAATTTTGACTTAAAAAACGGTAGAGTATGTCTTTCTCAAAGGTGTAATCTATTACCCCTTGGAAAAAGACATAGTCTACCATTTGTCTCAAAGATGAAATGAGAGTATTAATCTTTACGATCCGAAAATAAGGTTATTTTGGGGCGCAGTCATCATTCCTGTTGGCAAAATACACAAAACAAAGCTAAAGAAAACCTAACAAAGATAATTGCTAATCAACGGCACAACGTGCTTATCATCACACAATTCAACGCGCTACACTTAATCAGATAACAATACACTTACATATTTCGTAGAGCTGATTCTCCTCACTCGGTTCATAGGTTTCTTCGTTTTTCGCTTGTATTTGTTCATTTCTTGGGCCGCGACCTGGTCTTCGAGAACGAACCAGTCGGTCACGGAGCCTCGCCTGGCTGTCCGCACATCACGTTTGACACTCAACATTCTAGCCAACTCTTTCTTAAAGTCCTCACTGGGCTCACTCACTTTATTCACTTGCACTACTTTTGGAGACGGTAACGTTGTGAAGGAAGAGCTCTTTCTCTTCTCCTTGATTGTTAACTCCTTCGATTTCGTATAAGGCTCGCAGTCACTCAAATAAGTCTCGCTGAATAGCTCGACAGCTTTTTTAAAGTCGTTGAAGACATTCTCTACTGATTCCGTTTTCAAAATATTCGAAGCATTAGCACTCGAAGCAGATGTCGGAATTGATATGCTAGAATTGTCGCCTGAGAGATCAGAAGCCAGTTCCTTTATACTCTTAAGGCACACACCGTCGTCACTGTCGTGGTAGACGTTTGCTATATATTCGAGGCTCTCGTTGGATGTCCAAGCTTCGCCCATTGAATCACCACTCCCGAATAAGTATGATTGACTGTTCTTTATTCTTGGTGATAATTCTTCATCCTCCTCTTCGATAGCTCTGGGCAGAAATTCAAAACTCTTGCTTCGTTTATAGATTGGTCTATGATTCTTTTCACTTTTCTCAAGCTCTTTGCTTCTAAAAAACCAAAAACGTTTGTTGCTTTTGTAATCTTGTTCTGCTTTGGTATCGGATCTACGCGGGGTTAGCTTCTGACCTCCTTGGTTTACTGGTTGGTCTTCGTTTTTTTCGTCTTCGACTATGGTTTTCCATTTTGGTTTTTCTTTTTCTTTCCCAAAGAAACTTATTCTGGAAAGTCTGTCGCGGAAGCTGAAGGTTTTTTTCAAAGGCGAACCGCCTTCTTCATCAGATGACGTCACTCGTTCAGACACTGGTGAATCCGGGATGACAGGTAGGCATGATGATAAGAGTCCTGTAGGTTTCGTAACGGCGAGATTGTTTGATTGCGCTCTCGGTGGTATAAGAGGCGGCGGTTTAAGCTTGTCCGGCAGGTCTCCGAGTAGACCTCTCTCTATCATGTACAAACTATCTGCGTTTAGTTTCTTCAAGACATCGGGTCTTCTGATGATAGGTTTTGGCTTATCTTTGTCCATGTCGGACGTCATCACCGGCCCGAGGCGTGTTGTCGACTGTCACTTATCAACCGCGATATCTTTTAAACAGATAACCGCTGATAATATTTTCTCGGGTTTTGTGTTCCTTACTAATGTTTCTGTTTGAAAACTTGCGCAAAATAATAAATTGGAAATGTGGTTCTTTACTTAAATGTAGTTTTAGGTACGGTAGGTGGTTTCTTTTACTACTACGACGAATGAAGGGTAGTCACACTAGTTTCCCACCTTCAAAGGTCAGGGTCGTAGAAAATGCTGTGGTATCTGTTTTTAAACCAATGACACATACCGGGACTGAGGTATTTTAAAAGAGGTGCACGAGTGACGGGATCCTTCACCGCATTTCAGCAGTCACGTTATTACCCGGGTAGATTCAGGGGGCTGAAGAGGTCCAATGGTATCAAGACACCCCAAAAAGCATCTAGGTCTATCCCTGACAAATCGCAAATGATATTATCCTACTTTCTAAGTACTACCCACAGTACAACTTTCATCGCTTAGCCTTACTTAACCCATTTTAAGAAGTTTCTAGCCGCTCCTCAACTGAAATCCTGGATCCTGAAGATAAGGAATACCTAGTACTCAAACTGTAAAAAATGAACTGATGATAACTGTTTCTGGAAACAGATTTTTTTAAAGTATTTTTTATAACTTAATAGAGCTGCTGTTTTACATGCCAATTATAAGGTTAAGCATGCCTATGATTTATGAACTAACAAAACACAAAAACTTTACGACCCTCTGGAGGGTCGCGGTTTTATAATGGATTAATTATAAAAACGTGACGCGTGCGCAAGTGTGTCGTAAAGTGTATAATTAAGGAAATAGCCGGGAAGTCACTCCACGTAATAAAATGCCAGTTAAAATTGTAATTCACTTACATCCGCTAACAGACGTGAAAAATGATTATAATTTTGTTTAATGAGTGCCTAAGGTGCTGCCCGAACGAAGACACTTTTTGTTGCCGAAACGAGATATTACAGCCAACTGCTTTGTGTCAGGTGTGTATCCAATGAAATAACATAAACTGCCTTCAGCGGTTGCGTACGCAATATGAGTTTTTTCTAATGTTAAATTTTATATAAATATTATTCATATTGAATACGAGATCCTATTCACAATTTACTTAGGATCATCGTTCTTGCATTTTTTTATTTACATACATAATGAAAGCAACTAAAATATCTCATCGTGTGCGCAGCACCGTAAACGTGCTCCAAGGTGAATAAAGGTATAAATTCTCAAAAAAAACGGTTGCAAAATTGTGTTTATTTATGCTTTCCATTTTAAATGTGCGTTGCACCGTGATTTTGCGCAATTAATGTAATAAATGTGCGTATCATCCTCTCGTTATTAAGTGTTATATTCCTTTGTTACTCTAATGACCGTTTTAAAAATAACGTTAAATTGAGTAACACACGTAATCGCACTGTCATATGCCTGCACTCGACGTGTATCTCTTTACTGCTAGTTTACTTCGTACAAGATTTTGTTCTACAACTTATAGAAAGACCAAAAATTATCTCCTATTGTCAGTTTTATACTTAAGTTTATAGCGTATTACTTGTAAGTAATTACAAAACGTTGTTCATTAACCTGACGGTTAAAACAAAGAAAAATAATAGTTTATTGGATTCCGACTATACTTCCCTATTTCAATTACATAAGTATTATATACTAATACATATAAAAGTTGGCAGTTTAAATATGGACACATTTTTCTTGTGCAATAAGGAGAGCAAGTCCGTTATATGGTATAGGTATTTGCATAAATGGTAGGTACCTAATGGATGTCAATACTACCGATAATATGATTTTTTTGATGAAAAAGAGCTTGACAATTGAAAATATACTTTACGTCTTGCTAATGGTTTACAATACTTCATATAGGTCGTTATTTTCCACAGTAAACAACCCCACTATCCATCATTAGTCAATCGTTGTTGTCATTGATAAATGGTTGGACACAAAACCATTTTTGAGCAAGGACGGTCACCTAAGTAACTAAAATGTCTGTTGACCGTAATTGGGTACAAAACATAAGGTTTTTTTTTTGGACAAGTTTCATAAAAAACTAATTTTCTACCTATTTAGTTAGATATTTAGACATAACAGTTTGCTTTATAGTATCAGTCATTTCAAAAATCAGCTGTATAGAGACGGAATACAGTCGCTCCCAAGAGCAAGCTGCATAGCTTAATGTGTCGTCTGTACCTATATTACCTCGATTCCTAATATCTAAATTCAGATACAAGAATTAAATGAAGACACTGAATTATTTAAGTAATTCTATCTACCGCAAATTTATTGCGTATTATTCATGAAGAGCTAAAGTTTCCCTATTCAAATCGTAGATTCAATCTATGATTAACCTAATCTGAGATTGGATCTACGATTTGAATCCCGAATAATCTAATACCTACTAAGTCTGTGACCAGGAGTCCATGACTTCTAAGTGAGTTCAAAGAGTTCAAAACTAGAAACTAATCCATACTAATATCCGAAAGGAACTGTCTATTTATCTGTCCTTGTTCACGCCTGAATCCCTAAACAGATTTCAATATAATTACGCGGATTTACATACAGGTGGTTAATATAACATACATAGAAACAATTATGGACCCTGTCGGGCACAGCTAAATTTTAAATGAGTGGGAGAGTCTGTACAGGACTTATTAATACTCAATCCCAAAGACATTATTACTGAATGAATAGTGTGTCTCAAAAAATCAACAGAAATAGTCATCTATTACTGTCTACCGTGTCTCTAGTGCTGTGGCTGAAAATATCTTTCTTTCTCTCTTTCATTTTGGAATGCCAATGCGAAAACCGCGGGCAACAGACAGCATTCCATAAATAAATCCTTTAAACTCCAAGTTTAACGACTCTTTCGATCGATATTGCATCTAGTAATAGTTTTCTACCTACGTCTAACTTAACCTTGGTACGGGTTAATGGTTAATCAATACAGACATAGCAACCGTAGGTTATGTGTTAGTCTGTGTCGTCATAGTTGACGAGTACAAAGCAAAATGTGATAGTTTTTGTGGAAAAGTGCTTTAATCGTGCTTTACATGTATAAAGAGCTAAAGAAATAGATTATTTGTGCAAATCTTTGTTTATAAGTGAAAGGTCAATACCTTGAGGTTATTCTGATCATAAATCATGTGAAAATGCTCCGATATAATCCTCCGCACGGGATGTACATACCTACTTAGAGCCTTCTCTTCCACTGGCCAATCTAGACAAGTGCCCAGGGACCTGCTAACCATGAGGCCTCCTAGTTTCTACTCCTTTTGTCTTTTGTAGATAGATCCCTGTCATATGATATAGGGGCCGCATTATCCTAGTGCTCAGGGAGTCAGAGCCTCCAATAGGTTAAAGACTGACACTATACCAGGTATCCCACGAGGAAACTCAGTTAAAACAAAAGGATCTTATCCTTACGCAAATTTGGAGTTAACATAACAGCCGCCTAACCGTAAAGTCGTTGATAACTGCATTTAGCGGAAGTGGCGATCACAATAGACCAACTAGGCTCAATATAATGGTTAGCAATGATACTATCTGTAGTTAACCCACAATAAAAAATAACTTTAGTAGCATGATTCTATGGAGATACGTCTTATGGGGAATTAGGCAATAGGTACTAGACTGCAATTTAATAATTTATCTTTAAAGGCTTATACACATAAATTCGCCTTCCCGGGGATCTTTGGAGGTTGCCTTATAAACTATCTCTCAATCATGGGATTTCGCAGACCGTTACAGTGAACGATCACAGGGGTAATGCCACCATCACGGTTGGCGGCGGATGACCGCAGTGTGATGCTATCTTTAAGAGGATGTAGCCTCAAGTACCTAAAGCCTATGTACATAGCTCATACCTCGAATACATAGGCTATTGTAACTAGAGCCTAAAGTACCTACCTCTTTGGGTCTAATCCATAAGCTCAATAACACCTACAACCCCATTGCATATCCCTATTGCTCGACAGATCGGCAAGATAATATGCACGTATTCGATCGAGTGCCATTATACACTCGATCGAAGATTATCTCTGCGTGAGTGAATTAAACATATACAATTTGTATTTAAAAAACCTACAAAATAAATGACAGTGCCAAGTTTGTAGGCAACTGCTAATATAGCAGTTTCCCACAAACCTTTCTTGCTTCTGATAGTTCTGGATTAACACATTTTCTTCAAAAATAATTATAAATTTAAGACCCTTTTCTCCGAATGTTTACTTAGTTACTAACTATCTATAATACAGCATACACTTACAAAATATTTGATGCAAATTTAACGGTGTTTCCTTCATGTTTATTAAGGCTGATATTCAGCCGCATGTGCCTTATATTGGAATATAATAGACTGAGGACAGAATTTTAAGACCACAATTTTTGAATAACCACAATTTACAAACTAAGAGCTGTTAAATAAATTACTTCTCACAATCGAAACAAAATAAGGAAGTGGTTATAATGGTGTTTTGTTATAAAATAATAACAGAGAGCCCGCGGCGGCCCGGCCTGTCTCCGAGGAAGAAATCACCCGCGACCAGCACTTACAATAACGGTAAGATTTACCGAATATGTATATTACGTATTTTTTAGCAGATCACTTTTATTCTACTGGTGCCTGTGGCTGATAATAATGTCCACCCTGCTGGCTTAACGCGAGTTAAGAACTTGAAAGTCCCCACTTCACGATGTTGTGTCGCCTGTTGACTTTTTTAACCTAGCCACTGGCTGTATAAAAGATTCATAGGCTATGGTTTTAAAACTGTCTTCTCTTAATAATTATTATCTCGAGCGCCTAACAAAATATTTATTTCAATATAGATCAATCAAGTCAAACATTGCAACGAACTGCTTTTAAGGCGCATTTTATGAAACCATCAATATGAGTTCCATCTTGAAAGCTTTTCAAATTCCTGAAATAAGGTTTCATAACTTCACTGCTCAGAGAAAAACTACAGTTAACTTGTGTGTATCAAAATGAAAAATTATTTGCGACATGTAGGTACAACCTGTAAAAAAAGGTGGCTAACTATATCAATACTTTCTGCTTATCATATCAAAAATCCATAATCTTCGCATTTTCCAGTACCCAGCTCAATATCCCAACTGATTGGTTCGTACGATTATGAAGCGAGCGATGCTGAAATCCTAGACTCCATCCCCGAGAGGGAGTGGCGATTGTTAGCAGCCCTAGCGCGGAAGAAAGAGGAAGACGACGAGCGTGAGAAACTCGCCACCCAATTCTGCAGGCTATGGCAGAAGGAGAAAGAAGAAAGGGAAATTGTAAGCAACTTTTATTTTAACTATTTTCAATCTTCACGATAAGACACAAAAATAGTTAAATTGAAACTAAACTGTGGGTGGTAATGAGGTGTGAGATGCTTAGGTACAAACATCGGAATCATGTTTTTAAATTTCTCAGGTATAAACACAACAAATACAAAATACATTATAGTGTCTAGTTATATATATCTAATCGCAGGTCGAAGCAGAGACAATAGACCAGTATAAACGCTACATAGCCGAAAAAAGGCGCGAAGAGAGATCATGGCACGAGTACAAGCAGTACCAGAAGTCGGTCGAGTCGCAACTGAAGAGGCAGCAGCTGATGGACTGCATCAGAGACAAAGAGAGGCGCAGTGCGGACCTGCTCGCGTATATTGATGATAAGAAGGTAAAAAAAGTAATAGTGTGCCTAGACCATACCTAAACGATTATATTTCGTCATCACTGATGGAGACTATTAAAAAAAGGTTTATCGCAGAACTGCTTTCCTTTTTCTGAATAGAAGTTTTCTTTCCATTTCGATGTAGATAGATACATATATTTCTCTCTGTAGATTAAAAACCGCATTTACCTTCACTTGCTCTGGCATTTTTGTAGATATACTTAATACGGAAAATCCTCATGGATCATTTACAACACCGACAGCCTCGCTGTTAACCTTAGGCTTGTCTTTTTACCATGGAATTAGCTTTCCACATTTTATTGTGGAGCTATGGGCGATACGATAACCAATAATAGCAAGTCTAGCCGCATAGTACCTAAGTCCTAGTTCGTCTTCTGTACAGATTCTGAGTCCCACTTACACATAGAACAATTAAAAATTGGTAGTCTATAGAAGCAGAAAGTTAGTCTGCCATACATGAAATATCTTAGTTTGTTTCTAGTAAACTTCATAATAAAGAAGTAGGTACCTACTTAATTAAGTAGGTACCTACTTCTTTATTATGAATAAAGTAGTGAATAAAATAGTCAAGATGCTCCACACAATAGAATTCTATTGTGTGGAGCATCTTGACTCAGATTCTCAGATAAAGTATGGTTGTGTTACCAAGATATCAGCGTCATGTCGGCTACTGCCCGTAGTTGGGATATTAATGAATAACTTTAAAAATCCCCAGACGGGCATCCTAATAGACAAGGTGTTGGAGGAAGAAGCACGCGCGCAGCTCGCCGCCGACCGGCGCATACGCATCGGCGAAGCGGAACAATTCCGAAAGCACGTCGAACTTATAGACACACAGAGAAAAGCAGACGACGCCAGGAAGAGGCGGACTGCTATTTTGAAAGATGCTTCTCAGGTAATTAACGTTATCAAATTTAAAACTTAAAATTCAAACTTAATTAATTACATTATAAATATATATATTTCGGATTCCATTATACAGCCTCTACATGAAATACAGGCTCGTCTCCCAATTACAGAGAAAACCAAAAAATACTAGGTCATGACCCAATTTCATTCTCCACGACATGTGTAAGGTTTAGAAGAGAGAAGAAGAGTAGCTAGAAGAGTTATTATAAATATCTCTATGGAAATTGTAATCTTTACAGCGTGTAGCGATAGCCAACGCTCTCAACTCCTGGGAGACGTCGGTCCTTCGCCAAGAGGTGTCAGCGATGGATGCAGCACGGCGCGCGCATCACGCTGCGCACGCGGCCATGACAGAAGCGCGAAGCGTCCGACTCATGCGCATAAGAGACTCAAGGCGACGACGCGCGAGGAGAATGGCTGTTGTCACTGAACAGCTACGAGAAGCCATCAAGTCGGGGAGAGCGTAACGATATCACTGCTCACTAGTCGATATTGTCTCAAAAATAGAGAGAGAAGTAATTCTATGAAAAATCCTGTTGGAATATTCCTAAATTTAGTTCTCCAGCAGCCAATCTTACTCTAGTTTTATGTACGCTCCGCTATTAGAGATCTCCGCTTCCATACGTTCCATATTGACTCATGCGCACCAGGGTGTAGCGGGGAGTTACAGATCAGACAGCTGAGAGTAGCTAACGGGGAGGGTATTACCAAAAATTATAAATGTCTGTTATTAATATGCTCAACTTCTAGTCACTTCTACTTAGTTCTGTCAAATATTTTACATATAGGGACCGTAATACTGTAGGGACTGTAATGGATGAGAGATGGCACAATGTCAAGTTTTTTTGTATAAATCCTTTTTTATTGTAACGGATACGATAGTTGGTTTGTCTCGATCAACTTATATTGAAACTACTGCGTCCTCAGTATTAAATCATATCAATCCAGCACCTAGGCTTCTCGCATCGCCTTATAATTTAGTACAATTAGCCAAAGAGCTGCTTGATCCCTTCCAATTCCCAATCCATGACATGGAGATGTAGGGAGATTAGGTAATCACTGGTATGTTCTCTTTATGCATCACATCTGCAAATAGCAATTGTAAAATACACAAAAACACCTGTCGCAAAACTCAATTGTTTGAAGCTATACTTAATATTTTAGTAAGTAACATTATTAGTGAATGTAAATTTAAGTATTACAAAATGTGAACTACCTCTTGAATGTTTATGTATAGGTAATATTAAAAGTTAATGTAGTCTTGTGTAACTTAATTTTAATCAATAACTATCTAATATATTATTTACAAAATGTACATTTAAGTTTTACTTCAACACAATATCTTTTACAAACCTCTTTATGTTTCGCCAATGAATACAAGACCGAAGTCCACAAACCAAAAACTGATTAAAAAAGTCCAACGTTTTGTATTTAACTTTTACATCAAACACTACATAATAAATGGTCCTCTTACAACTCGTTTTTTGAATATTGTGTTAAGGAAATTGTATAAAAAGAATGAAGTACCTTTAATTAAAAAAATATTGCCAGTTCTACTCCATAGGGTCAATTTCCTAAATAAAAAGCATAATTGAAATAATAACTCTTTCACTGAGCTCTTTGCTAGTGCGTTCCGTATAAATGAGTAGGGTTGCCTGCGTCCATATGGTATGTACATAAGCCACATGCGGGCATCACCAGCAACAACAGAGTCCATAAAATCCAGCGGTCGCCGTGACCGAAACCGGTCGGACCAAATCATCATCATTATCATCATCACAAATACTCATCGTATGCATACACACATACAATGAGTATGTATAACTGATTATAGTTTACTTTGAGTTTGTTCGCCTTTCCCTTTATTTAGACAAAGACAGTTGCGGTCGCAGACAAAACCTTTGTGGGATTATATAAATATAATCCCACTAAGTTTAAGTAAACAAATCACCAATATTTAATAAATTAAATATCGGTGAATTGTTTACTTTTAGAAGGTTTGTCAATGTGACAGATTTTAGGTATAGTCATGACCCCTACAACTTCCTCTTCCTCCTCTTCAGACCTAGGGACTTTCTACTTAACGACCTTCTAGGTTGTTAAGTCCTAACTAAGGTGTGACCATCCTGTACGAGAGTCACAGAATACTATGATAATAAACACAAAAAATCAACACTTGTCCCAGTCCTAGTACAGAGGCCATCACATCAAGCTACCCCAATCTGTCAAATTTATTTGATAGATTTTCAACTTTAATAGTAAATAATAAGGTTCATATTGATTTCTGACATTTACGCGAATATTATACATTGAAATAAAACTACTTTTTACGGATTTTATCGCGTTAGGTATATTGATATTATTAATCCCGACGTTTTGGGACCCTTTACAGAGTCTACCCGTGACCATGGACGCTGTAAAGGGTCCGAAACGTAAAGTATTTTTATTTCAATGTAATAAGGTTCATGTTCGATTGAGAAAATTTAACAGGTTTGGATAGGTTGACCTGCTGGCGTCTGTACATTCATCACCCATCCCCACTTTCCCCATATTTGACATGACTAAGATCCTTCGTAGCCGCCGCAAGCCTTGCCCTAGCCTTCTTGTATTTCTTGAGCGCCGCCTCCGCACCCAGGAGTAGGGCTGATGCAGTACTGGTGCTGGGTTGTGGAGAAGGTAACATCAGGCCACCCACTTGGGCTTGAGAGATGATGTTCCACCGAAGTTTGATCGAGCCCGTTGTAGTGAATGTGTAGTTTGCATCCTAAGAAATAATAATTTACCTAATAAAACTGATGAGACAAGACAGGGATTGAACTGGCGGGTCTAAAAGCACGTTCACAGAAGTACCTTAGAACGTAGACGAGTACTAAGACGGGATTTTGAGTTTTACCCACGGGATTAGAAAAAGCGATTGTCATTCGGATTATGCAAGAATAAACAGCATCTTCCCTAAACAGTAAAGAAAATCTACGTGAAATACATCGTACTCACCTGCAATTGTGGCTGAGCTAGCACATTCAAATCCTTGATCAGATGGCAGCCTCCCAAGAAAAACCGCCTACTTTCAGCCTCCACTACATCCAACTCTTCAGGCCTGGCGCAAGAAAGCCGCTTGCTAAAGCAACCAGGGTCTAGGCTAAGAGGGAGGTAGCAGTAACCTTCAGTGCGGTGACGACCCCACCAGTCTGATGATATGACTTCCAAGAATAATTTGAGGGGAGCTGGTTCTGAAAATCGGAGCAGTTTACTAGAGACACATACATACCAACACTCACAGTTCGCAGGTATCTTTAGGTTCCATGTAATAGGGGGCGAGGCTATTGTCATTAACCAGGAACACATCCAAACTACAAATTGCTACGGAAAACTTCATATAGATTAACTTAATAACACTTTGCTAGACCTGGAAATCGAATCCGGAATCTGTAGCGGTCTCAGTTGGGCTTAGAACTAATGAGGCAGTTACTTAAGATAAATCACAAAAAGTTCTAAAATAACATTTGCTTTCGTTTGAGAGCTAGACCTTGTTTTAGAGACAACGAACACCACAATGAAGTGCGAGAAGTTTGCGGTGAGGTGTATAATACTAAAATTCAGAAACGATTCAAAGTAAAGACTTATGTTACCATTACTAATTTGTACTGAATGTTGAGCGTAAGTTTACGCTTAGATTTCTTTTGAATATTAGCCTAAAATATTAGGGCAGGGCGGAGATCGGCTGTTCTGTTGGTAGTGATTCTATACTCTACGTTATGTCTAAATCACCGAAAAAAAAATGTCGAGTTGAGTGAACCTAAATGTTTTTTTTTTTATTCACGATAGGCCTACGCTTGACCACTAGTTCGCCTGATGTTACGCGACACTGCGATCTACGATGCAGCGCGCTTGCCTAGAAGAAACCGATTCACTAGAGATTTAAAGACACACAGATTATAGTTATTGGGGAAGACCCACTCGGGAAGCTCATTCCACATTTCAGCGGTAAGCATGATGAAACTTGATTTAAAGCGTTTCGTTCGGATTTTTGGGAAGTCCACCTTGAATCGATGACGCTTTTTCGTGCTTCTGGTCATCCGATAGCAGAAAGGGCAAAGGGATATAAGATCGTGGAGCATTTTACAGCATTAAATTTGACAGTGTATAGAACAGCTGATTTTATTCTGCGCGATTTCATTTTTAATGAGAGTGTATAGTTATTACCTGTCCCAGTATTAACTTCTAAACAAAGTTCCACTATCTGGCCGAAACTCCATACATTGTCATTCTCTACTGTAACAGCTTCGCTGGTATGTGTTCTTCCGTGGACAATGTCGCTACATTGAATATCCTCTGGTACCTGAGGTCACCAAAATTGCCAGATATTTCATTTGTGAGAAGTATGCAAGATAGTATATAGTGGGATGTAGCCTTGCAGAAAATCAAAGTGAAATAACACGGCTTTGAGCTGTGTAATCGCTGAGCAAGATTGCCAGTGCTCCGCGAGGAAACCTTGTGTTGTCAGTGGGGACTTTGACCCTTATACTGCAAATATTCCTTTTTTGTTTTACAGGGTCGGCAACGCGCAAGTGATACCCCTGGTGCCCAAGCATCTACTACGGTAACCGCTTACCATCATGTGGACATTTAAGAAAAAGCCGACGAAAAATTCCAAAGCAGGGGGGTCCAGAATCATGTACTGAAGCCATGGTAAGCCGTTGCGCGTCGCTGTCCCTTCCACCCTGTATAGTGTAGTGACATACACACATATACATACACACTCATAACAATAATAGTTTTTTTTTTTATTGCCTACAGTGTCAGACGAGGGAGCGGTCCACCTGATGGTAAGTGGTCACCGCCGCCCATGGACATCAGCAACGTCGGGGACAGAGCTGTGCCGCCGCCTACTGTGTGTGGTAGTGAGCTCTTTTTAGGCCTTGTTTGAAGAAGGACATTTTAAATCAAATTAAAAACCAAAGTTATTTTTATCTTACCTTTATATCAAACTCAATGTACAAGTTGTCCATATCAAATCCTGTGGCGGTAAGTATCTCTAAAGTAACATAGTACTGTTTCTTGCCAAGAGGTGGCATCACAAAGTTGAGTAAATGCTTCTGTTTCTTCTCCCATCTCTTGTATAATTTATTTAACTGGAAATTATTTGTAAAATAATTATATATGTATATAATTATTATTATACCTACACAACTGGCAGGAAAACTATGAATAGACATCTTAATGTCAGTGTAAACAGTTGTTTTATTTCAGTGTTACTTGGTTTTTCTATAAAATTCGCAGCAGCAACTAAGTTTTTGCCTGGTTAATTAATGCCCTAATAATATAACAGAAATAGTTAACAGCAGACTGGGTGTACATCATTTCTGCCTAACCTTTTTGGGATGATGGTATATAATATTTTGAACCCACTTTCATTAAATAATCATAATTTTTTACTTTAACTTATATATTGAAATAAAACTTCCTTTTACAGATGCTGTAAAAAGCAATTAATTATTAATACACACATGATTTCGAAAAGTCAGAGGTGCGTGCCTTGGATTCTAAATCGAGATCTTCATACCACTAGGCTATCATAATTTGTATAATATGCTGTATAATAATCTGTTTAACGCGACAAAATCCATAAAAAGTAGTTTTACTTCAATTTGCGTAAGTGTCAGAAATCAATATAAAATAATATACTTTTAATTCTCCACAGGCAACAATAGAATGAGCAATCATACCAACATTGCCAACTCTTCTCCACATTCATCCTCAAACTCTATTTCAACAGCATACTGGTAACCCCAAGGCACACCTGCAGCTGTTTCCACTGCATATGGGTTCAGTTCCAAGTCATTGACGTCTGGCATCATGATCAAGTAATTGTGAGTACTGTTATAGTATAAAGAGAGTAGGGTGACTTCCTGCTTGAAGATTAACTGAGCATCACTGAAATGAAGAAATTACTAATTATTTATTTTTACTAAGCAATCATTCCTAATAATATGCCAATTGATAATGCATCCTCAGACTATGTCTTCTACACCCAAGCAACTACTAAGTAGTTGTTATCTTTATTAAGATCACAAGCATACTGGCTATGATGATGGTAAGTAAAGGTACAGCCTACGGATGCCATCAACAACAGTGGTATCACTTGCACATGTTATTAATACTAATATGCCTAGTCATTTCACTGGCTTCATAGCCCTTTAACCTGGAAGAATTTTGCTTAGACTTTGCTTAGAATATTTTAATGCCAACATTACCAACCTAGATGAATAAATACAGTATCAGAATTTTTCCACCTCAGAAACCACAATTATAATAAAATTACTTACTCATTGTAATCAGAATTATCAAATACAATATGCATTGCTGTCCATTCCTCTTTCTCAATTGAAACATTTTCTTCACTCTTAAATAAATGTGTTGTTGAAATTGTATCACCTCCAAATACTTTGCCAACAGCATCATTTAAACTCAACTGTTCCAAATATGAATCCAAATTAAGAAGACCATTATTTTTTTTCTTACCATCTACTGGCAAAGGCAAATAATAGTCATCATGGATATATGAGAATATTTTAGAAGACTTATATTCAATATTTTCAAGGATGTCATGATAATTAATTTCAGACTCTGTGATGCAGCTATGAATATCAGTGTAGCATTGTACTTCCCACAAGCTGAATTTCTTTTCTTGCCACCTAAAAGTGTGTTCATCTGCAGTGTTTTCAATTTTCAATATATTATTTGCTCCTTTAGTACAATTTTCGAATTTTGGTAATGATATCAAAGCATCTTGAGGCTTAAGTTTTATTCTAAAACAATTTATTAATAATTAATGACTTATTACATGAGTAGGCTCACCTTCATTACACTTAAATTGTGTGGTTTACATTTTAAAGTACTTTTGACTGAAGTCTATTCTGATTTCATCATCGTCAAAGAATACAATATAGGTAATAGGTTAACCAGTACCTATAACATCGTCTTCATTAATTACACCGCTAGAATAAACGTGTATTTAAAACAAAACTTACTTTATCTGTAAATCTCTCACATCTTTTTTTACCCAGTATACACCTGATACTTTATTACAACGATTAAAGTCATTCATTTCTTTTCAAGAGACACTATCCGTTCTGTCCTGAACTGTCCTCTAAAATAAAAGTGAATAACAAATAACCATACAAAAAAAAACTTCAATGAGATGACAATCATTCATGCATGACTGATGACACATAAATAAAATCACCATGGCAACGCCTGACGCCAGCAATGTTAACCCAAACATTGCACAAGTTGCGTTCATTGATCATTCAGGTTACCTTATACATTACAAAGGTTGCGTTCACATTCATAATATATTTTTTATGATATTCAACAAAGTTCACGCAAGGAAAGAAATCAAAGAAATGAGTGAAATAATGCATTTTTCTTGGAAATATTCATATTCGTAGAACACTTTATAATTTCGTTTAAATTTAACCCTTCATGAAATACAGGGAAATAATTTCAAACACGGTCAATCTGTAAAATGTTGTAATTCATTTCTTTTGTGAAGCCCTGTGTGTGACTTACAAATTAAAAACATTAAATACAATACACCCAGACTCGAAACATGGTCACACAAAATATATTCTTTCGTAGGTGGAAATCACTGACCTCTATAATACAAGTACGCTTGTACATACTTTAAAAGTTTAGTCAGTGGTGGGAATTGAATCCAGAAGTGACAGGACGCGCGGCGGCAGTAAAGTCCGTCTCACGGAAGAAGTCCCAAGACGCGGCGCCACCGCGCCTTAATCATGCGACGCGTCGCCTTCGCGACGGAATGTTGCTAACCTCTATTGTTAAAGACCCTCCAAAAATTCAATATATTTTAATCCCTGTAGGATAAATCTGATTTTATTGTTTCAGTAATTTATTGATATTGATGTAATGTAAAGTCGTCCGAGTTGTCAAAATTAATTCCACAGTTCCACTAATTTTCGTGGGTCGGTCTTTCAGTCTGTCTGTCTGACGTCTGTCAGTGTGGTGAATCGGTGACGGACATCTGACAGGAGAGTGACAGTGAATCTGAGTGGTGATTTGTTTTTTTTTTTAATTATTATTAATTTTACCGCTCTGGATACATGTCCTTTAAGCTTAATGGTGATTTGGTGAATGCAGGGCTGCCACAGGTACTATTTAACGATTTAAATAGTACCTGTGACTCATACGATTTTTATATCATACGATCGCTAGACCAAGATCGTACGGAAAATGTTCGATTTTTATATACCTGACAAAATGTCTTAAAGAAGTAAACGTTATCCACCGGCAAGCACGAATTTCGGGGAATTCCCCAACAACCTAACGCCTGCCTAGATCTTTTACTTGAACGAAGACCCTTTGTACAATCTTAAACGGCTGTATTTGTTTTCATTTTTATGAAACTTATTACTCCTAATAAAATAAACTTATATAAAAAACTTACGACTACATATTAGTACTTAATTACTAATTAGTAAATATATGTTCTTGTTTCTCTCCTTTGGTGGGGACCTGGTGATCTGTAATACAAACATTTATTGCTTGAAGAAACGATAATTGTTAAAGAATATGACCATAGATTTGTATAAGTCTAACAAAAGATTTATTGCATTTCTTTTCTTAAACTAAAATAGATTTTAATATTTTAATAAAATCTTTGCACTGAAAAGTTTGAACGATCTCGTTATTTTCTTGTTATACGATAATTTATAGTTTGTGTACGATCACACCTTTTTTGCACCTGGCAACCCTGGGTGAATGTGCCATGCCAAATGCCAATGCCAATTGCCAAGCAAGTGCCAGTTGCCGTCGGGCGTCAATCCCCCCAGTCAGACGCTCCGTCACTCGCTAACGGTATTGCAGTAATGTTTGTTGTCTATTATCAAACAAAATAAACACGAATATTATAAAGATTATCGCGAAATTATAAACCTTTTCTTACAATCCATATCTTATCGGATCATCGTTGAGGACAAATCGATCATGTTCAGTCACCACTGTGCCTTATTTATGGCTGTGTTATGAATGTATGTTGTTCTACTTAGCTTGAGTATTTTCGCGTTTTTCATTGATAACTTTAAATTTTTTGAGTGAAAATGCCTTCTGGACAAAGAGAAACGGCTGTTTCGATGCCGCTTACACCATCGCGGTCCGATTTGTATTGGCGGAGAATTTTTGAAAAGGTATGTACCTCCCTATTTTAATATAAGAACTAATTTTACACCTTTACACAGACGAGAGGCAGGTGCAAATTTCGTAAAGAATTGCTTCGTTATAAAATACTGATACATAAAACAAGATTTTCTTAGTCTCATACCTACCCGTTGCTAACAACGTAAGATAGCTTTTTTCATGTTATTATTTTGGCGTGGCGTTACGCAATAAGCCGGTTTTGCTCATTTATTGACGTATTACTTAAACATATTCAACTTTTGATTTATGAAGAACCTATAATAAGAAGTCTGTACCGACATAATCACATACATCTCTTGATTCAAACTATTTTTATTACTTTTATCATTGTTTATGTAGGTAATTCAGACAAAATATTAGTAATAATAATTGTGTACACACATTCTATCCGTAATCAGTTATAAATATTCCTTCTTTTAACTTGAGTGTATGAAAGAACTGTAAATTCTTCAGCTAGTTAAAAGTGTTTATAATGCTATGTAATTAGTGCCTAGTTATTAGCTAGCTAGTTAGTGCATATATTATGATTTATAGAGTCTGCAGTTAGCCTATATAAGAAAAACATATTATTGCTACTTTCCATTACTGTTCTTTAGTCTCTGACCAAAGCATACCTATCATATTAATAAATAAATAATCATCAAAAGAACAATAATAGCTAAATTATGAAGTACTCTTCAATGGTATGGTAAGTATATTATGTAGAAATACAAATGTATAAATACATTATTAGTCAATAATATATCATACTATCACACCTGTATTCCACAAAGGGTTCAGCAGAGGTTTCCCACTCACAGTACACCAGTAAATTAAGGTCCTATGTAATAGGGGGTGAGCCTATTGCCATTAACCAGGCACAAATCCAAACTCTGAGCCGCTAATTTGTTGAAGCATTTTATCTGGGACATAATTTTTATGAGTAACAGTACTTACATTCCTTTTTAAAAATCATGATAATTATTTATAAGGTTCCATCATAGTCCATATAGATGATATAAATATTGATTGATTTTGCATAAAAAAATCATTATTTTTGGAGTAAAAATGAAAATTATTTATAAGTTAGGCATTGCATGTTTCTGGGTTGTAAAATACATGTGTCACCTTATCATCCTTTTCAGCAGCCTATATTTGTCTACTTTAGTACTAGTATATCACTATGAGCCCATCATAGTCAAATACTAAACTTGAACATATTTCTTATAGTGTAGTTAAAACTACACTAAGTACTATAATTTCCTCATGCTATTTTTGTTGGTACTATTTATACCTACTACAATTGGCACAGATTCAATCTATAAAGTATTAATGATAATTAATACAGTAGATAGGATACTATCTACTAGACTTATATGATTTATGATATAAGAAAAACAGGAGCACTCTCTTAAGATAGCAATAAATTGTGCATGTAGTATATTTTTTATGAACATTATAAAATCTTATGGTTGGCTATAAACTGGTGTTTTCGTAATTAAACAGTGGCTGTCTAGATAATATATTATGTAGTATGCTGTCACTCATTATTCTATTAATGTCTCCAAGTGAGAGAGATTTGATGATACAGAATATGAGTGTGTTAGATTGTGTCACTTTTCAAAAAAGGAATAATCATAATTTTGGTTATTAGTCAGGGTTTGCAATGAAATTTAGTGAAAAAATTTCATTCAGTAGAAATTCTCAGATGTTCCAGTAGAAAAACTTCATTTTGTACAGAAATAATACAATATTTTCTTGGATTAGCGACGATTGCAGTGGATATCGGCTACTGCGCAACGGGTCGCCGCGGTTCGATTCCGGCACATACCAAATAGTTATTAGTCTACGTGTTTATATGTATTGTAAGAATTTCTGCTTATAAACACACCCATATCAATGAAAAAATTTTAATGGGTAATCATTTTGTCCAAAGAAATAAATAAAAATACTCTATCTAGTCACTGAGGGTCAAAGAAATTGCGTTCGTAGTTTACACACAAACATGTGACCATGTGATCTTATAAAAGAAGTATCTACATATCTGGTTTTACCACCCATTACAATCATGATTTTCCTTCATTGTAATTTTAGTATTTAATGTAAATTCAGTTTACGACACATGATCCTTATGTGAATAGGTATATAACTATGGCCTATGACCATTTGCATAATTTATTTATTACAATCAAAATTCTCATATTATTTTTTCTTCTTGTGTGATTATGTATGTATTTTTCATCTTACTGTGAAATATCAAGTCTTAATATTATTCTTGAAGTAATCTACTTCTCGTCAAAAATATACAAAGGTGGGGAGATAATGTATAAGAAAAGATAAGTCCTTGGGGAAATAACAAGATTCACCACTCATCAATGAGGAATACCAATGATGTGAGGAGGAGAAGTTTCCCTCAAAGCAGAAATAATCACACTATAATATTAATCGTGAGCAAAATGCTTTCCTACTTTCTATTCACAGCCCCTATTAAAATTTCTTTTGAGGAGACAATATGTATAATAAAGGCACTTGACAATTCACCGATTCTCGACAATCTATAAGTAGGTTACCTCTCATTACGATAACACATTCCTTAAGCTGAAATAATAATGCATAAGATGTCGAAGAGCAATAAAACGTATCACAGTCATAAGTTTATTGCACCTTTGCCCCTACTTAATTAAATACAAGTCGGGTACGATGTTATCGATCAATATGGTAATGCAAGAACGCGAGCATTTTCATTCATTCGTTAGCGCAGCCCGGATCTGCAATTCTCCATTATCGCCTATTTTTTGGGCTTACAAACAAGAATATAAAGTATTTTCTTAGCCGACTCTAACTTCATGTGAGTCAGACAAAAACTCAACTTCTCGAACAATGGCAATGAAAAAGAAGAAGAACTACACTTACGGATGCGGGAATCTTACGTATTTTTTCGATAATATCATCACTATCAATATCGAATAGATATGCAAAAGCACGTGCAAAGCACCTCGGTAGTTAGATTTGTATTTTAATCAGGCAATACTGGGTCTTTCCCCTGTTTTTCCCTCGATATTAACGACTTGAGTAAAAATCCAAGTCACTAAACATACGAGGAATGTTGATAGCGTGTCAATGTGTCACCATGTAAACCTGAGTTATGATAAAATAACCTTATAACATGTTCATTATTAGATTAGATATAATTGTCCATCACTCCAACCAATATTTGGGCCACGGTTTACACGGTAAAAACTAGTTTCTTTCAGAGGTGTACTGAGAACCTATACATATAGTTAGCGTGTGTGGTTTTGAGCTAGCTATAAGTGTAGAGTGCAATAGATTTAATTTTGGCAAAAACTTAACTTACCACCCGTTAAATCCAAAAATTTTACGTTGTAGGTACCCTCATGTCAGAACAGTGTAGTCGACAGATTTTAAGTTTTTAAAGCTACTGAGATACGGGAAATCTAATTCTAGAGGGCAGTTATTTTTACCTTAGTAACTTACCTACATAAGATATCGCAACGGTAACGCAACTGTTGCATCGAATGCAGTTTATTTGTAGACTAACAGAAAACATACCGTCCGCAAAACTATGCACCCTTCATAGTAGTTTGTTTTCGCGTTGCCGAATAGCAAAGGTATTTCTGTGCGTAGAATGCTGAACTAAATCTGTTCAGTATTATTCAAATTATTACGTTTACGAACGCTGAGTCTTGTAAACAGCGGTGTAAATGAATTTCTCTCTGTAAACATTGTAAATAATTTTATGGCAGCTTACTACATTACCATTCATGCATTATGTTAATGATTATTTACATAAGTTGCATACAACATAACAAGATTTCCAGTGACTATGGTTGAATAATGCAATATAACAATAATTAACACTTCATCTATCTGTCTATATATTTGACCGGTATTACAAGCTTCGTATGTTACATCTACTTTATATCTACTTTATCACTAGCACGGCGATGACAAGGTACCTACTCATAGATATTCATTATAAGATAACCACATGACGCGCCCCCCATTTTATGAGCCGAAACATACCAGCGAATTGTGGATGTAGTACATATTATGTACAACTCTACCTAGTCCTTCGGGAAATGTTCTGAACGATCTCCTATCTATGGCTGGTATAATGTTATTACGTTGTTAACAGACTCCAATACGCGAAAATTATCAAAAATATGGCGCTTCGCAACCTGTCTAGATCTAGTCCATGATTTATGTTTGTTGTCCGGAGGCAGGATAGATCTCCTTGAAAGTTGGGAGCCTAACCCTAATACCATTTGCAAAGGAAGCCACACCTCCTGTGCAACTGTTATTAGTCAACTGGTACTGCCCAGCAGTACAAAATTGTGGTTAATGGTCGCGGTCATTACTGGAATAGTGTTAGATAATGTATAGGGGCTGATATAAAGCCAACCATAATGAACAGTCAAATGCTTAATAAGCAAGCCTACCTTTGGCGACCAGATTATTAATAGAAGTTCGCTATAGTTTATCAAATAAGTAATATCTCTTCATCTTTTAAAAACACTAGCATTTTTTTTAAACCATTGCTATCTGCAGAGACCCAACGAATAAATTAACCGAATGTAAAGCAAAACATTACATAGCATCTGATTTTCCCTTGATCCTTTTCAATATAATAATATGTATAATCCGGTTCCGTCAAAAAATATGTAACTATATTGAAAACTGGTTTTGTTAGTTCGTTCATCAATCGATCTTAAATTAATTGTATAAGAGGTCACTCAACTTTTAGGTGTGGATATGCTAAAGAGACTGATATCCATGCTCGTGGTATGTCAAAACATCGAGGTACATAGTTATCAGACTTATGTGTAGATAAAGTGATAGGTGTTTGTCGGTACGCTACGCATGTACCTAAGCTATGTTTATATGTATATCCCCGGCTGAATCACCAAATGACGTATTTTGAGATAAAAGAGTGTGCCTCCGTTTCAAATGCTTTAATTAAAAACCAAACCACAGATAAAACTATCAATATTTACGTTTTCGTATTAATTTTTGGAGTTTTAAATAAATAAAAGTATCTAAGGTGAACTTTTTAAATTTCGGCCCTACCTTTTTTTACAAGATTTTTTGCAACTATTAAACTAAAATAATTTATTTATTTATTATAATGGACATGGAATGTGCAGTCCGACCGCAAAGTTGGTCGGTATAAGTCTGTGTTCTTTCCACCGAAACGGCTGAAACACAGTAAGATTTTTAAGTAATCTACTTAACAGGTAGAGCACACGGCTATAATTAATGTGGAATGCATGAGGTCACAAATCAAACACGATGACTTACCGCAAACTTGTTCTACGCCAAATATTTACACAACAAACTAGCTAAACTACCATTTGGGTCAAGCTAAATTACTTCTTTCATACCTAGTTTCATACTGAAAGCGCGAAATAGAATTTTGGTTTCATAATTGTCCATTTCGATCCCTATTAACGAGGAGAAATCTTAATTCTTCTGAATGACCTTCAACTTATGATGTATAACTTGGTTATATACTGCCGATTGCGACGATAGATGGGATGAAACATTAAGAAAGCGTAAAAGAATTGCGGAAAATTGGAGTCATTAATCCTCAGTTCAGAAAAATCTGTGCGGTAATTGGAGATGTAATGACAGGAAACAGTGTCATAACGAATTAACAATGCTATAATGAACAGATAAGGATCGTAATACATGCTAATTGACTTACATTTTGAGTTTCACTCACGCGTAATCCTATTTCCACATAAAACAATAATGCAGAAATTCCGTGAGTACCTAGAGAGACCTGACCAATAAGTAGGTTATCAACAATAATTTGTAAGTATTAACTACAAATTGTATTAAGTAAATGCTGTGTAAGTAAATCTGTAAAAATACAGGGCTTTCTTAATTAAAAAAGAATTAGGTAATAAAGTAGATTTGCAGGGTACAGTGTCTTTTCTAAAGCATTTGAGGATGATCTTCTCTTAGTTAAATTGGTGGTAAAGTTTAGGAGTCCCACGAGGATCAATCATGGGTCCTTTCTCTTCCTACCTACTCTATAGAGTATAATATTACAATTTTAGTATTACTTCCAACTCCTTCGTCAACGTACACATTCAAAATTGTGTGCTGAGTGTCATCATCAACAATAATATTTGAAAATTGAAACCATATTTTAACGACTTTCGTTAACAGGACCACTAATTTCATCATTGGCACAAACAAATTTGTTTTATAAATATGATTGCATTTTAATTGTATGCCAAGGCTTGTACACTGTACAGGCGTGATTCATTGATGATTGGATAAGAAATGTAACATGTAATATTTCAGTGCCTTCCTGTAATGTCACTTGGAAAGAGTTAGTGACTAGTTGTTACATAGTATTTCATGGAGACTTTAGATAATTACAGTTACGATAATGATTTATCACAATCATTTCTCACACTGAAAACATACAAATTAAGTACTTTGTACCTACAAAAAGATAAGATTATAGATTACGCTATTCGATTATGTATTATGATGGTAAATATTATAACAATGATTGATAAGTCATAGTTTTAAAAACTGGTGTTATGAGCACATAACTTATTATAATGTTCTTCCCAATAGCTTTACTTTATTGTCCTTACAGAATATAGGCGAAATTGTGCGTCCCATTACACCTATAAAAATGTCGGTAAAATTAGTCTAGACGGCTTAGTCATTGCCTATTGGTGTTGACACCAATTGTTTCAATTCATATCATGATATACGAGAATCATTCCCCTTTTAAATGACTCATTCTTCGATATGTAGAAGTGATCCATGAATATGGAGTTGTAAATTATTTATTTATTGACTCTCGGGAACCAGCCTCTTCTTTTATTTCTTCGGATGTAGGTGCAGGGTTAATAATTAGCTTTATTAGATTTAAATCATTCAGAAGGGCAATTTTGATAAAAGATGTATTTTAACTCCGATCTAGTGTCAACTTTCAACAATTTATTGGAATTATATTTGATATGTTTTTAATTACCAGAATTAGCCCTCTGATAATAAGAAAGAAAGAAAATAATTTCATATATGAGACAATAACAATACATAATTATCTAGTATTTTGTTTTTAGAGGGCGTAATACAATGTGCCTATTAGTTTAAAGAAAAAATATTGATTCTACTTCCCGGCCATTGAGTCGATGCCTCGATGGCCAGCATCAAAATGTAAAATAATGACGTTTGATGAAGGCATAAATAAATCCAATTTTTAATTATTACGATGTCAGCTTCAGTTGTCAGAACGAATCTGCGCCAACTTTCGAAAACAAACTGTCACCGTTTACCGCTTCTAAAAAGAGGTCAACGTTCAATAACATCCGACTCTGAATCTGATGAACGCGTGCTGAAAACAAATGTTTTAACAAAAGTTTAAGCAACCGACGACCTTGTAACATACCTTACAGAAAACAAGGCTACAAGAAACTAGGTCTTAGTATTTGTATTGGTTATTAAGATCATAAGTATAATAGACAACAAACAGACTTTAATAAAAAAGAAATGTCAAACATTTTCTTTTTTTTTATATAGCAGATTTAAAAAACCTATACCACAGCAGCTGAGCTCTTTGTTTTTTTACTACTTACTTAAGATTCGTGTTAAAATCAACCAAGGAGTCGCAATAGGTCATTTAACGGAAGTTTTTCGATAAATATTAACAACTGTTTGTCTTGAACTTGAATTTCTGTTCATACATAAACATACGTATGTATTCTCCGAAGAGTTAAGCTGAGGTGTACACCCACAGTTATCCGGTATGTTTAGATCCTACGTAATAGTGCGAGTCTATTACCCGGCCACTAATCCAAACTACGAGCTGCTACTGAGTTATTCATAGAAAAACTCGATAAACCCAGGATCTCTAAGGCCAGATAGATTTCCTCTCATTTTTCCAATCGTTATTAAAATTTAACGTTTCCTTATCATATTAGGTAAGTTATTCATGACTATAAAATGTATAATATTAATTAAGTGACCGCATTTTATTTGAGGTGCGTTTTAAAGTTGTGTAAAATAATGTAATATGTGACTATTCACAAATTAATCACGCCACGTGGTCTATATTGTCATTAACATGTTTCGCTTGAGCCCAAGTGTTCTCAGAAAAAATATCTTCATAGATTTATTCCCGAGAGCTCTATGCTCTATGAATGTCTATCTACATATAACGTCCTAACGCTTCCAAAAGAAATTGTCTATGTCAATATAGTAACTTTTTAGAAAAATAAAGCAGACTATGATCATTTAAGAACCAATGGCACCAGAATCCTACCACCACGGTAGTCTTCCAGTAATGTTGCTGGTTACAGGATCCTTATGGCTTTGACTATAGGTCAAACACAACAGAGGAGAACACCGTCACCATATCTATTTTTTTGATACGTGAATGAAATCTCACCTTAGAAGTGCATCAGCTGCAGTTCTCATTACTCCGTTCATCATACTTATTATTTCGTCAACCATAAAAATAACATTTCTTGTAAATGTAGCTATGTATGTAAACATTCTTGTAATCTGTTCTTCAGAATCATTAGACCCCTTTGGAGAGAATGAAAATGAGCTGTTTGTGTTCCTAACTGAATCTTGCTTTTGTGCCAAGTTTTGTTTTAGGAAATGTAAACGTTTATTTTATAAACTTATCCTACATAGCATTAGAGCAAAAAATATACTTGACGTTAGGTATTTTCCTTCCCATAGTGCAATTTTTATTCCTTGGTTTGGTACTGCGATCATCATCATGATCAACCCATTTACTGTCCCACTGCTGGACACGGGTCTCCTTTCAGAATAAGAGTCCAACACACTGGCCTAATGCGGGCTGGCAGACTGCACACCGTCGTGAAGTGTCAGCCTCAGTCATTCAGGTTTCCGCACGATGTTTTTCTGCACTGATACTGTGAGGATGAAATAGTACTGCAATACCATTTATAAATTTCAAGACTGCAATGATATCCACACTATAATATTATAAACCATTAAAATCGGTTACCTTTGTCGTTTTATCTTTATCTCCGACACATGCAACATTAACATCCGTTACATTCATAGTCGTTACATGCACCCATAGTTTTCTAGAACCAAAGAATCTAACTTAGACAGGATTACAATAAAAACGAGACTTAAAATTCTCTTTCTTTCTTTCCAGTACGACAAAGACAAAGATGGCCGGATCTCCTACGTGGAGCTGAAAGAGATCATCAACTCCCGCGAGTACGAGCACGATCTACCGGACAATGTGGTGGACAAGATCATGACCCTTGCAGACAGGGACAACTCAGGGTACCTGGACTTCACCGAGTTCGTTGCTATGATGCACAACCCTGACTTGAAGGCAGTGTTTGGGCACTTTGTGGCCAGATACGTGCACTCTATCATACCGCATAGAGGCCCCGTGGATACGACAGGTAATTGCATAAACGAGTTGTGGTGCTAAGATAAGTCTGACGCTGACGTCACGAATCGTTCAATCTTTAATATTAACATATAGAATATGAAACTCATAGAAATTATTCAATGTGCTACCAATATCGATGTCAATATCAAATATTATTGACTATTCTATGAATGAAGTGACCGTCTTTAAATATTTTTTTATGAATAACGTAGATGTATGATATAATTTTAGTACTAATGTAAATAAGTAGTGGATTTTGAAAAGGCTTATTGGTTTTTAATTTGGTGTAATTGGAGTTAAAATTGCCATGTTAGAAATAATATTAACAATACACGATGTCTTCTTCAAGAAGAGTAAAGAGGGCACAATCCTAGGCTTGGCACCATGATAAGGGTATAGATCCTTTGCCAGAAGAAATATTTAAATAAAAATAACTAAAGAAAATAGAATATTTAAAATTCCTATTCTATTTCAAGTGTTTGTTACTACACGCACGTGTTTTATCAGTCTCTAAAATTGTTTACATAGTAAATTCACATGATCTAGGTACTGTAGACGTGCACATGGATACATACAATTTTGAACCGTGCTTTCGCTGGCACTCTAACTTACACATATGGTTTGCGCAGCATGCTATAATTATGTACATAAACGTCTCTGTCCACTACACCGTATCATATTAACAAGTACAAAAGTCCAAAGAACAACTCGGAAGACTCAATCTCGTCTCGAAGAAGATGTTGATTGTTCGTTAGTGTTTATGATAATAATATGATGTAGTAGTTCATGGGTAGAAAGATGGTGAAGACTCTTCCCTGTTTACTGTTTTATTATTGCGAGTATTATTTTATTAAAACATACCTTCCAAACTTCTTTGACAAATCAGGAATCTAATTTGTCCTTTCCGAATAACCCTGTATATGCAAAAGGCCTATATGACATTATGTTTAATAAGATAGCCTGAACTATGTCGCAACGAAATACACCTACGAGTACCTTAAGCACGTGTTACGATAAATATTCTACTATTTTAATAAAATTACCGTACTCGTAATAATGAACGTGTAAACAGGTGTGAGCCTATTTAGGTGAACTGATAACAACAAAGCCTGCACAGTTTTAGGCCCATATTTGAGAATGACGCTAGGAAGGATGATCCCTATATAACCAGATTTTTTATCAAACTACCCACATTTTAGTGAAAGCTGCTACTCCAGCCTAGAAATTGGTCAATAAAATTTGTAGATACGTACCTACAATATAATGGGTTCCGTCATGTTGCTCTTTATTGCACATCAAAAACGATGAAGTGCAATTATTATCGAAATATAAAATATACCAACTATTTATTTTTTATTCTTCACATTTACACAAACAATACATTACTATTTAGCATGTGTCTAATACGTCATAGGAAAAAAAACAGGAGAAACGCCTGTGTTCCAATTTTGAATGTCTTGTCGCAATAAAAGCAGACATTACAGCCCAGTTTCTTTGGTGATTTATTTGCATCTGACATGTATGTATGTATTTATGTAAATAGTTTCTTAAAATCGTTTTACTTTTATGTATCTTTTCTAACTAATTAACAGTAACAATAATTATAAGTTACCAAAATAATACTAATTTTGTTCGCTAGGACCATGGACAGGTTTCCGGGCTGTTTCGACAACTGACGGCGGTATTTTTTTTAATATTATTTTTTCTGTTCGGCTTTATGTACCATTTGTGTTGTTTTAAATTATACATACTGTTTTTTTTAATAAATATAGATAAAAAAAGTTGAGTCAAATAAATACTAATTAAGTACTTACACAATTATTCTAATAAAATATTTATTATAATTATAACATTAAACCAACCTTTAGTAGAACAGTATGTGTATTTTAACTTGTTTTTCAATGTCAAAATGGGTCATACATCAAAATTCCAAATTCATTGTTGTCGATCATTGGGTTCTAAATCATACCTCTACAGACAGAGGAAACGCTCTCGTAATAATTAATCATTTATTAATAATGCCTACTGTATATTTTTATCATTGGAAAACCAATAATAGAATAAAAAAACATATTCATAGGGAAATAATAGATATTGCGATTTTTACTTTTCATAAGACATAAGCTGTGCTGTCAGTGACCACTGATAAGTATTTAACTGAACTTCAGCTAAAAAGCATCGACATATCATTTTTTTTTCTGTATGAAAATTGCACACTAATAGCAATTTTCCGAAAGTACTTATTTATATTTTGTAAAAAAAGAATAATTCAAAGGCCATGCCTAATTGCCGATATGACATTATATCGGTTAATGCGTTAGCTTATCCTGTGCGTGGCCCCAACGATATATAGTGAACCATGTAGTTTAAACTTAAAGTTGATAAGTCTCCAGTGCAACCGTCTGCCATCCGTCATCTTCAAGCGACATCTGCGGAAATTCAAGGGGATTACCACAATCTTAAACCTTGAACACATACGTTGTGTGGGTGAGATCGGGTAAAATGGACACAAAACGAATTTTTATCTTGAAATTTTCTTCTAACCATTTGCGGTCTTGTGCAACCACCACAAGGATAATGGATTCTTGTTATTTAAACAAAACAATACATGCTTCATTATTATTTATTATAGCGCTATCGCACAATACGTGACTACCCTACGATGTCATAAAACATATCATTATACGCAGCCATGACACTAGTGCACCACCTAATTTATACGAAAGGAAACGCATATATTTTTAAATTTTCCTCTGTCATTAGAGGTGATTTGGGTAGAAAAAATCTTCGTATCATGCGGTTACAATCAGAAAATTAAAAAAAAGCAATGACACTGTTTTTAAACAACTTGTCTGGGCTGTGGTTTGTATTTGATTAAGAAGTATGAATCAGTTAAAGGGCAAACCTCTTTTGTCTGGCCCCTCAAAAGGTTTCCAACCTCCTGGGATGGGTGGAACGCTTAATGGTTATCCTCCGTTTATGGAAATATTATTAATGTTTGAAGGACTGAAAATGTATAGCATATAATCATTACCCTGTACTTAGGTTTGGGGTCCCAGGATTTGTCGGAGGTATATTAAAACTAGTGAATAACCCGATAGTCTAACTTTAATCCTTAAAAGTCAAATTTTCAGCGAATAAAAAATATATGATATTTTTACGGACTTTGGAGGCCTTGACTCATTTGAGTTCTGATAAATATCGATATTTACACGGCATATCTCGACATATCGTGTTGATAGCTTTTATATCCTCAAATAAAAATGTACAGGATGTAGAAATATATAAAGTATTAAACACTGGACGTAACAACGTAGAGCCTGGGTGTGGTTGGTTACGCAGAGGGTTAAAATGTCAGGAGCGCTAGCGGGATCCACGCTTTTCGTTGTGTAAAAGGTGTAGTAAGTTGATTCCAGAAATGATTTCAATGTCACTGGCATAGGTTTTTACAAAAAAAAATCCGGAAATGTTAGTTTTGTTTGAGTAAAGTAGCGTTTAATGATTTATGTATGGATACAAGATATACATTAAATATAATATAATATTCATATTTGGGCATGAAAATAACGGATAATCTGTTCTCTCAAAAGTGTTCAGCCTATATGTAATATTATTATGTACAATTACATATTAGCCTATCATCATTCTATATTCTTTACTATTAACATTTCAATCATATTAGATAACTTAAACTAGGGTTTAGATAATAAAGCTAGGAAATTAGTTCTTATCAATTAGACTGATAACTCCCTGGGAACATTATATTATAGGTAAGGTAAAAAAAATTTTAACCTTATACATGCATAAGCATGAAAAAAAAATCAATAAATTATTAAGCTCTACTTTGATATCAGTATGCCCAAAAAAAAAATTCTACATTTAATCTCAGAAAAGGGATTCACGATCACAGCTGTTGCGACTCTGAATCCTATTTCTCTGACTATAAGACCATCATGACATCGTGTGGTTTTCGTCGGTAAAAGTCTGGAACATCCCTCCGCTTTGCCTTTTTTGTTTACGGGGTAATCTTAAAAGGCGATCGTCTTCAGGAATAAGACCGGAGAGAGTGGGATTCTTATAGTACAGTATTCACCACTATCAGAACATGGAGAGGTGCACAGTGTCTAAAAGACCACCGCAGAACCCCCCGTGTAACATCAGTTTGGTTCAATCCCTGGGGATACTATAATGGCCACTAATGGCCTATCTACAAACCCGCCGGTAACACCCACTGCTGAGTGAAGGCCTCTTCTGTATACCGCCACTGTTGCCGTTGTTGTTAGCTTAGACTCACTTTTTTTATATTGATGTTGCATTTTCAGGCACATGACTATTTTCACGGACAATACAATGAATGTAAAAGCGATGAATTCTACCTACAGCCGAATTATTATTTAGTAGACTTTCTGTTTAGGAAAAAACTTTGTGCTATACTCCTTTAGGTTCATATTTCAATGTCAATGCATTTTTGTCCTTCAAATACATATTTCCAGTTAAATTCTGATGATTGAGGTAATCTCGTGATAAAAATCTACTTGAATCCATATCTTATCCCCACATTTTTCTTATCGCGACCTTGTGCGTTTATTAGTCACCGCACCCATATAAATCGCCTAGATATTATTCGAATACGTAATGTTTATGTACCAAAATAAAAACATTCGCGGTTATACAGAATTTTATGAAGTTATTAATAAATGTACATTGCATACCATCCAGCCTTTGTTAACTGAAGGGCTACACTGGTGTTTGTAGGTACTTACCATCGTAAGCTTATAGATCCCATTAAATATTTGTGGCAAGTCCCTTGCCAATTACCAGGGACAAAATTAATACACAGACTAATAGAACTGATACAGAGATTTACCTAATGGAAAAACCTAGTAACACTGTTCCACTTGGAAATCAAACTTATGTTTATGACGCAAAAGTTGTCTTCTAAACACAAGCTCATATTATTTATTATAACAGTCGTCGTTTGAGTGAATTAGGGTCAAATGGATATAATGAACTCATTGAAATTGCATTTTTCATTAAAAACTATTTCTTTTGTTGACCTAAGGATGTATATAGTTTCATGGTCCAATTTTACATGTAAAAATTTATTTTATTTATTTGTTCATGTTCTAGTATTTTTTTTAAACTACATGTTTTCGGTAGCGATTTAGGTAGTCATCTCGCCTCTATCATTGCACTGATAGTCTAGGTCCAATTCTCACCTGAGACAAATCTTTGTGTGATCCACAGATATTTGTTTCGAGTTTGGGTCTACGTCTGTTAGTATTTGTAAAAACCCCGTCACAAAGGGCTTGCCACAAGCGCGGGAGCTGTTTTAAAAAAAACATTAGTATCTATCTTCATAATTATACGTATAGTTATAAAAATATAAGCAAAATGTTAAGCTAAAAAAGGACAATCGATGGGACAACATTTTATATCACACATTCGAGTAGAGTCTGACAAGTCATATTAATTGACATTTCGTTCCACAATGCGCCTCCGATTGATCAGTCACTTGAATTACGTTAATAAAATTTCTGTCATAAATAAAATCGATTCTCGCCCATAGGGAACGAGATACGTGGACGGCTCCCAATACGTTTTCAAATATTTTATATGGAAGAAAGTCGGACTTCACCACATTTAAATAACGTATCAAACCATACAAGAAATGTGGGCACCACTACAAGAGGTGTACCTGTACATTCTGACTCATACAAACGTAGGTAAATGAGTTTGTTTTGTTGTTCAATAAGTCAATACAACTCGTTTTTTGTAGGTATTCGTTTGTAGTCACAGTATAAGTATTTAGGTTGTAGTTAGTTATTATATTTACCTAAATACTGCTACCTTTTTTGTTCTTCCTTCCTACCTAAGCTTTAACTACGGTTCAGAATTGAGGAACTTGAAAGATTGTCAACTATCAATACCGTTTCACCCTATTCAATCGAGTCAGTCAAGCGCTGATGGAGAATACAAAAAATGAGCACTAATTCATAGCCACTTCTCAGATGTAGTAGGAATTTAAGTTTCAAGTCTTATTTGCTGCTCGTATTCCATTTATGACCATTCTAACTTTTATTATCAAACGAATATCGGTTTTTCTATTGTGTCTGATATTAGTTGCTTGACGACTAATATAACATAATATAAAACGAGGAAGTTGATGCAAGAAAGTTGGTATTTGACAATCCAACATTATTTAATTAGGTACACAAAGGAAACAATACGGCATTAGATTGTTCCGTCTAATACTGAATTCTACAGCTGGCTATCATTGTAATTTCAGCTTCCATGTACAGACGCCAGCAGGTCAACCTATCCAAAACTGACAAATTTTCCCAATTGAATATGAACCTTATTATTTTGTGTTAAAGTAGATAATCAATCAAAGAAATTTGACAGATTGTGGTAGCTTGATGTGCTGGCTACTGTACATTGAGTTTTAATACAGTTTTACATTTTCTTGAAACTTTTTTACACCAATATCTTATATAAAATATAAGTAATCTAATCTAGAATTTTTGCATTAAGGCTATCAAATCAGAAAAGGAGTTGCATAAATCATGGTCCCCGGTAGACACTCGTGGTAGATACTAGTCGTCACTTTTTTAAACCATCGACAAGGGAAAACACGTGTTTTTAATGAGTCTATAAACCATAGTATTCTTTCGGGAATTCCAGTTTTTTTTTTCTAAAAGTTTGCCACAGTAGTTTCAAATCACTACTTTGATGACTAAACCTTACTATACAGCCACGAATATGTTTTCCTGATTACTTAATTATTCAGCTATGACGAATAAAAGAAATTGTGACTTATACAACTTTACATACCTAAGTACAGAACTAACAAATCATTATGAATATCAACAACCATTGCTAAAGATATTTCGCCTACCAAAATTGTCTAGCAAAGAATCTTCAAAACGGAAATCTATTAATTCATTCTATTGAAGATACATTGCTGCTTACTAAATAGAACTGAAAATTACGAACACCCAAAGTTTTAGCCTTTAGCCATGTTTATATTCATAATGTAACATATTTAATTTTATTCCTTTTGTTTTGTAGCTAGAGTAGAAGTGGAAACTACGTGCATAGTAGACTCCTAATACTTTTGTTATCTGTTCCTAGTATTATATTATCAAGTACTTAGCTTATATAAGTGCTATCAGTATGACTCCATTTCTGTTTTTCAGTTTCTTTCCTAAAGCATCAATCAATCAACCCAAAAAGCTTAAGTGTTGTGAAATTCTTAAGAGGTATAATCAATACACCGGATAACCTCAATTGTTTCACTTATAATTCTGCCAATGATTATCTGCAATCAATATTCTGGCGGAATGGCATGGAATGTGTAACTTTTGTGACTCAATGTCAAATACTAAAATGTGTCATGAATCAAGCTACTTTTTGGCGTAAAATCCTTAATACTTTGAAATAAAATCATGAAATCAATATCCTTAATACTGTTACATATAACAGTAAGACAATCAAGTAAAATCCATTATTCACAAACAACGAAAGAAACAAGAAAAATACTTTTAACCAAATTATAAAGATTGTATAAAATACTGTATACACTTAAGAGTATGCTAGACTAGTCTGATCTATTCTACACATTCTATTTTCTTTTTTCTTTAGTTTTGTAACTTTCCGGCAATATATTCAATGACCGCAAGCGTCATGGCTCTTTCGTTTTGTTCAGTTGTATGCCAAAAGCTTTACCAAATTCAAGACGTCGACTAAAATCAGTGCCGTTTTATTAGGTGTTTTAACTTCATTTATTTTTAGGTTAACCGCAACTATATTTTTATTCAGTTCAGTGCAGTTCGTTAAACCGAAGTAGGTACTGCTGGCTATAAAGATGACAATGTCACAACTCAATATGCCCGTTCATTTTGTTGTTAACAGGAAAATTGTATGACACACAATTGAAAAGATTATCATATCTGGTAGGGCATAAAAATATTCATTACCTAGACTTGTTACACCAAAGGATGTCAGTAGGAAGTTATATTACTTACTTCTGATACAATCAAGGCTCATTGTTTTTAATAATAGTAAAATCTTCTTGTTTTGTCTTATGTATTTAGTGTCTGGGTTCTCATAATTATATTAAAATTAATGTTAATTGTTAACTGTGCTGTTATTCTAATGACCTATTGTAGTGGATACGGTCAATGCAATTTCAACTTAAAATTCTCCGTAAGCAGCGAAACAATTCGATCCCAAAATTTGTCTCATTTAGGTCTGTCATTATGGAAATGTTTCAAATCATATAATTCCAGCCAATGTCCACTTGTTAGTGCGCCAAAGTTAGTGGTCCATTCGAGTGTTACGTCACAGACTCACTGTTCACCCGTGCATAACGTGGACCAAAGCCGCAGCCGGCTCAGAAGGTTTCTACATAGTATGTCATACACATCGCAATCAGGTGCACGCTTATTTTGCGACCTCAAGTTTAGTCTCTTTTTAAAATAGAGGTTCCACAAAAATATAGTTTTTGGTAATCAAAAAATAAGCAAAACAAAATGAAAGGGGAATCGGGGATATCAAGGTGAAGTGTACAATGTTTGTTTCCGTGTATTAAGACCTTGTTAGAACAAAAAAAGTTGTTTAATTATTATTTTAATGTAGTATTAATGATGTAAACCTTTGGACTATCAGTCGAAGTAAGTGATGCAAGTGGAATGCTCAGAAATGTGGCACAGAATGTGTAAAAGGAGTGACAGGTGTAGTTACAAAGTTTTGAGTGAACAAAAAAACTATGGATTTAGTGTTTGTAAATATTCGTGGAATCGGACATTGAAGTTCATAAAAGAGATCGTTTCGTGTTTTGGTATGTTATCAACAGACATATTTATAATAACAAAATATATATAATTTCAACTGCTCTTTTACTTTACACGTTTATTTAACTTGTTAGGGTGTATAAAAACCGTTCTTAGTTAGAAAATTGTTTTTGTTAGACTAATTTCCCGTTGAAACGCGTATATTTTTCTCTTGGTACTAACGTAAAAAACATAAACACACATTCTAATTCTGTATTCATGTTTAATCAGTTGATTAGCGCCCTCATAATCAGTTCAGTGGCTTGTGGATTTTTCGCATTAACGCTCATAAGTATCCGTACAAGGATACTACTATTCATTGTGTTATGTATATTGTCCTTGCTCCTAATCGGCGTTCGGTTCATGTGTTCTATAGAATGCACCATCACCAATGCATGTTTGTGTCTAATGCCAAGGCCAAGGGATCATGGTTGTGGGTATAATGCGCAGATGCATTTAACTGTCATCGATTACTTTGCCAGTACTGGATCAGTACTATAATTGCTATGATACAGAAAAAAATGTTGACGTCATGTAAATGTTTACAATAAGATGCCAGAAGAGTACCTGTGTCTAGGCATTTTTACACAAATTTATGAACATTGTGGAGCGCACGCATTTATTTTTACTATTTAAAAATATATGCACCTCTCTAAGTATCATAGCTTTCAAGTACCGCTTTTGCATTGTTTAATTGTAAATAACTCTAGCAATAAGATTGAAGGCAATTAACTAACAAATTTCTTTTTCTTTTTCCTTTTCCTTGTGTTTTTGTTTGTCTGTCCCATTCCAAAATAAAATAAATACATTTGACTTGTTCTACTCAATCCTTGACACCATTTCCTGACATATAAAAAATATTTGATGCCCAATTTGTCAACATTAAAATAATGCAAATATCGTCTGAAAATATTAACAAAACACTTATAAATATTTAAAACTATTCTTATAATTACCGCATTGCAAAAACAAAAACTCTGATCGTTTAATTAAAAACAATTTGCCCTTTAACGTAACATGTTGCCTTAATTGGTTAATACATCCCGTTGCTCTCGCAATGTCTAATGGCTGTCACTCGGCCGCTGCGTGCTCTATTTCTGTCCTATTGTTGCCACATCATTGTTAAAAACTATTTATACCTTCGTAAAACCGAATCGATTTTCTGCATTTCTATGAATCAATAAAATCATGAATCACAATTTGACACCGCAAAAAAAATTACAATACTTACAAATGACTCGTTATGGTTGTGTATATATTTTTATCTATGATTAATTTCGATTTCCTGTCACACTGTCAAATTCTATATAAAAAAATTAAATAATAATTCGTAACATTTATGCTCCCTACTACTTAAAATACATTGACATTTCCTTTCTAATATAAAAACTGTCTTCTCAAAATATATAAACCTCTTTTTACAAAAAAAAAATCCTTTTCTATCCTTGTTCCATTTCTCCCCATCTGCCCCTTGTTTGTTGCGTTGTCCAGCCCATAGCAAATCATACTTCACATACTCAGACGGGACGTACGAAGAAGAGTACAGTTGCTGGCCTCCAGCCGTGTGCATGATCCTCATTTCCCTGGTGGAGATCGTGCTCTTCTGCTACGATGCCGCAGAAGGCCACACGCAAGCCAATGGCACTATCGCGAAGCTGTTCATCTACAACCCACATAAGAGGCAGGAAGCGTGGCGGTTCCTCACTTATATGCTGGTGCACGTGGGGTGAGTGGTCAAACGATATCTTTTTTAAAGCGCAGGTCAATAAAACGTTCGGAATTTAATTACATTTTGTATTTATTGAATATAAGCCTATCTAGTAAAATGAGAAAATTCTCATGGATCGTCTGCTACTCGGGAAGGTGGCGGGGTATATCGGACTCCTTCTGATTCCGACTAAAAACCGCACTTTCCTTGCCCTAAATGTCATGGCTGTGGGATTCGTGATATTTCGTAATAGTACAGAGAGAGAGGCTCAATTGGAGCAGTAAGTAGTCGAGCAAACGGTTTCTGTGCGTCACGGGTTCAATCCCCGCACGGGACAAATATTTGTATGACTTACAGATTGATTTAGGTGTTTTTGATTTAGGTTTATAAATGCACCCCCAATATCTAAATGAGAAAATCAAAATAAGTATTAAAAGGAAAAAAAAATTTGTAATTAAAATAAAACTATATTTTACGGATTTTATCGCGTATATTGATATTATTAATCCCGACTTTTCGGACCCTTTACAGCGTCCATGGTCACGGGTAGACTGTCTACCCGTGACCGTGGACGCTGTAAAGGGTACGTCGTCGTACGGGTCAATATACGCGATAAAATCCGTAAAAAGTAGTTTTATTTCAATATATAATATTCGCGTAAATGTCAGAAATCAATGTGTTGCAATTATTAAATTTTATAGGAATATATGTGAAGTTTATAAAATTCTCTCTGTAACAATAAATTACTGCAATTATTAAACACAACTGGTGTTTGCAACACGTGGCGGATGCATAAGTTCCGTTTATTTATATGTAAATGTTTATATTCCCGTACGAGAATAGGTGAAAAGCAAGTAACAAAAGGAATTTATTTAAATGGCGAATGTCAGTGGAACTGCCGGGAGAGGCGCTCTAGAAAGACTTACACCGAACACCGAACTTATTGGTGAGGTTCTTCAAAAAAGTGTGTAGTACTACATACTCGCAACCGGCGTGTGTGTATGACAAGATGTATGAATGTGGACAAAGAAGTGTGCTAGAATCGTAGCAAGTGGAGTTCTTTAGTTCCTACCCCTATTGTATGCACCCCTAGTGTATGCATACATGCTCTCACGCCATACGTTTGCATAATATCATATTGATAAAATTATTCCGTCGCCTTCTGGACAAGGGCATTCTTTCAAATTGAGGATAAGCCTAGTCCAACACTAGCCTAGACTAAATTAATTCATGCACATTCACATTTGTAAATTAAGAATTTAAAACGACGATACCGCCCAATAGATTCCTCTGAAAGATTTTGCACACTCGAGTTAACATATAAGTACCATCTACAGTTTCCCATTGATATGTACATTTTAGGCCTCATTAATCAAAGTCAGCCTTTTACCGGGACAGACTCCAAGGCGCCTGCTACCGTACATTTCGTAACAGAAGATTCCAATAACCTGGGTATCGATCCCTGGTTTAATTTTCATGTCGAACTAAGTGTCATTAATTTTTTCTATGAAAATCTCCGTAGCAGTTCGGACTTTGGATTTGTGTCTGGTTAACGACAATAGGCTCGCCTCCTATTTCATGGGATCTAAAAAAACCGGCTAACTAGGTACATTGAGGCGCGATGGAATACTTAATGTACGATCAATTAAGTAATACAGACATACATACATTCACGCCTTTTTCCCATAGGGGTAAGCAGAAACTAAAGAACGCCACTTGCTCGATTCTTGCATACTTCTTTTGCTTCGACCACATTCATACATCTTGTCATACATACACGCCGGTTGCGAGTACTACGCACCTGACCTTTTTAAAGAACCTCACCAATAAGGACGGCGTAAGTTTTTCTAGGGCGTCTCCGCTCGGCGGTTCCACTGACATTAACCATATAAATCCCTTTTGTAAGTCGCCTTACATCCATTCTCTCATCATTCCCAAACCATCTCAGCATATTTTTCTCAATCCTCGTCACTACATCGTCTTTTAAGCCGCAACGTTCTCCTATCACACAATTTCTCAATCTGTCATTCCGAGTTACACCGCACATACTTACTAACCGCATAAGTATGTAATATTAACAATATTTAATTCAATATTTCAGCGTGGTCCACCTACTAGTTAATCTTCTCGTTCAACTGTTTCTCGGAGTACCCCTGGAGATGGTCCATAGATGGTGGCGAGTGGTTCTGGTATACCTGGCCGGGGTTGCGGCTGGGTCCCTAGCGACCAGTCTCACAGACCCGAAAGTTTACCTGGCTGGAGCTTCGGGAGGCGTGTATGCTCTGATTGCTGCTCATGTGGCCACTATTATTATGGTATGATTCTTCTTTATTTATACAGGGTTACTGGTAAAATGCTAGAATAGGAACTACCTAGCTAGTTTTATTCAAGCATAACTGAGTCTAACTCTTGAGGCAATCTTTCTGACTTTATCTCTACATTACAGAATTGGTCAGAAATGGAGTTCGCGATAATCCAGCTGTTGGTGTTCCTCCTGCTAGCCGGCGTGGACATCGGCACTGCGGTGTACGACCGCTACTGGCGACACCTGGATCAGAACATCGGTTACGTTGCGCATTTGGCCGGCGCAATTGCTGGTAACTTTATTTATTCTTTTTATATGTTACTCTTGTAAGAAGCCCGCTGATACACCTAAATCTCCAGCAAAACCCAAATAAGTATGAATAGGGTAAACCTTAAAATCTGTATCGTGTAAACCGATGGCAGAATAACAGAATCATTTCAAATGAGATTTGAAGTCGCTCTTCTATATCGAAAATTCGATACATAGTATAAAACAATCCCGCGTCTGTCCCTCTGTACGCTGAGATATTTAAACTACGCAACGGATTTTGATACGGATTTCACTATCATTTAGATAATTGCATACGGAAAGTTTATAATGCCTGTTATTTGTACATTGCACCCGTGCGAAGCCGGGGCAAGTCGTTAGTTGGAAAATAATTTAGATATGATACAGCATACTCACACGCCATCTTTGAAGGTTGGGATAAATACCTCAACTAAGTAAGTTTTGTGCTTACCAATTACTCTTCTTTTTCAGGTCTCCTAGTAGGCATTGGAGTACTACGTAACCTAGAAAAGAGAAAATGGGAGAAGCGTCTCTGGTGGGCGGCTGTAGTTCTCTACTTCTCTCTAATGATCGCCGGCGTGCTAGCCAACATTTTCTGGACGGAGAGGTTCCAATAAAAAACAAAAGCTTTAATGACGTCAGTGTTGTAAGTCTGAACCTACTTTTAGGTACCTGATAGATCACACACTTCTGTATTTATATGAAGTAACTACTTAGTTTGACTTTTAAGGACATTGGTGTAAGGTCCAAATTCATTTATTCAGCTATTGTATCGGTATGAGCTACACAGTTATTTATAACGTCAAAGATAAGCCAGACATGAAGTTGGTATCAAGGCTGATTTGGACAATCAGCCGCCGATCGATAATGTAAGACATCGAAGAAGACCGTCACATCACAAGTTCAAGCTCTTTGTTACCTGTATGAAGATATCGATGTCACCTGTCACTGCTGTTTGTCACCTTGACGGACTCAACCCTATAAATGAAGCGTAATGCACCCCAAGGGACCAGGCTCATACCAATACATACATATAGGCTACTTGGACCCGCATTAGTCTCATAGAAGGTGTATTACGAAGCCGAATAGAAAATAATCAAAGAATTGTTAAATATTTATTTTATTTATCTACTTACTCAATATAAATTATATCCACGTGTTGCGTATTTACTGAGCTGAATATTAAAGCCTCATAATGCTGTATTTTGAGCGTTCTATTAGCTAATATAATAATATTAATATGCTGCACAATTTAAACAATGTTAACAAGGACATTGTTTTTACAAAATATTTTGTGAGCCTCTTATTTTTTTATTCAGTAACGCCTTACATAAGTCAATTTATTTATTATGAAAAGTCAATTTGAACGGCAGGATGAAGGACCTACAATTCAATTATTTGTATTTATCTATAAGTATAAAATAATCGAACAAAATTAATACACGTAACATTGTTATACAATTTTGTATTCAAAAATATATTACAATATTTTGAGATTTTTTCTCATTATCTTATAATATACGTAGTTAAAAAAAACGAAAACAATTTTAAAGTACTGCCTTGGCATAATAATAAATAGTGATTTTAGGGTATGTTAATTTTTTTATGAATTTAACGACTATTGTATAAGTGAATGCGCTTTCGCACAACGTAATAAAAAAAACATGTATTTTTGTACGTACATTTTCTCTATTCTATCTACTAGTTCAATAGTATATAAGTCTAAATGCTTTGTGAAACGTGCTGATGTCATTATCTTCACGTGTTGTGAGATGTGTATAGTATTGTGTAATTGCAGTATTGTTCTGTACCGTCCTGTAGCGTTGCCATAGAAACGATACTATAGCTTAGGTTTCTAGCATGTAAATAATGTGAATGCTTGTCAATAAGGTGATGGATTTTGTTTAGAATAACACCAACATCGGTTCAAATGTTGGCACGATTGTCGCAATTTTTTATCCAGACTAGCTCTAATTGCATATCCAAAAGTTGAAGCTAGAGTATGGAAGGGTAGATATGAGATTATACGCTAGGTTGCGTTAAACTTGCACTCTCACGAGGTCCAACATAGGGCTGCTCCCCGAGATTTAACCCATACAATCTCGATTAATCACTCGTTCATGAAGTCTTGAGCTAAATAATTTTACTAATGGCAGCCGTAGCTTAGGAAAATGATACGTATGCGTTTATTACGCTTGTTCCAATGTTTGTACATCCTAATGTTCTTGGATGTGACCCGTAGCCGTAGTCTGGCAAGTAACATTGGACGGGCAGTCATGTAGGTACAGAGGCCAGCACATCAAGCTACCCCAATCTGTCAAATTTCTTTGTTAGATTTTCAACTTTAACTCAAAGCGATAAGGTTCAAAATCAATTGCGAAAATTTGACAGTTTTGGATAGCTTGACCTGCTGGCGTCTGTACATCAGTGTAAATAGGAGCCTGAGAGTACTATGATAGAGCTACTGTATGTATTATCTGTGTTTAAAGACATTTTAATAAGTAATTTCGCTATTTAGAGAGCTAATAGGGAATTGCATTTCGTTAATAAGGAATATTTCTGTTGATGTAACATTAATGTTATATTTAAATTAACTACTGACCCCAAAATAAAAAGTACTGAAATTTACCTCCGATTTGTTCCTAAAATAACTAATATTAACTTTCGTAAACTTCAGTATAAAGGCACAAATTATCGCATAAATTTTATTTTTTATTCCCGAAAGTGCGTCTTAATAATATGGCCTAAAGGACACGGGCACAAATTCCAAATTCAAATGATTCACGCGCCCTCGCGGATTATTTTACAATTAATAATCAATCTGTAGAAATATTTCCAATGACTGATAATAAATGTGGGCGTGAATTAATCATCACATCACGTGCCTTATTTTCTTGAATATAATGTAAATACTACTTTCGATGCATTTACTGTCGATGTTTCTAGAAAATAAAATATTTTTGTAAACAGTTGTATATTTCTTATGTGATGGTGTTTCTCGCTTTATTGTTATTTTTTTATGATAGAAATTCATGTGTTAGCAGCTAGATAAGTCTTGTAAAATCCTGTAAGTTCGTCATTAATTTTAATTATTTAAATTGTTATCTATAAAGTTGTGTGATAATGATAAGAATAGTACACTTGTTTTAAAACTTTTAATGGTAGACACACAATCGTCCACGTTGGTCCCATTTGGACCGACATTCAGATCTTTTTGTTAGCGAATCTAGTGAGTTTATATTACTATTTGATACTCCTTTTACTGTCGGTTCGTCATCTTCATCTTGACTCGATGATTTTCTGCCAAACAGGGCGAAACTAAAATGTCAATTGCTATGTAAAAGATATCAGACGTCATAGACACGCGTGAAATAACATTACCCAGCTTCTACCTTGCGCAGTGGGATAAAAAGCAATTGATATACCAATGATTACATCATTCCAAAAGCACAAAAATTTTAAATTGTAGTCGTGTATTGTTGCCATTTCAACAAATAACTTGCCATTACGTAAATAAATGTTATAAAGATGACAGTTATATTTTACTAGCAAAGAGTTTTTGTTTGTGTTCATGTTAGATTCTATGTTGTACTTGTATTTATTTAAGAGTAAACAAAGTTATAATATTTTTAAATAATTTTAGATTAAGAAAGTTTCTATGATCTATGTGTCGACCTATTTACCTGCTAGCTGAAGAATTTTAATCGTTAGTATGCTAGCCAGAAAATAATTTTGAAATTTTATTATTTTACATTAATTCCTTCTAAGTTTGATGTTATATTGCCAAAATTAAATAGAATGTTCTCGTGATAAACTTTTATTTCTTTAATGTTACTGGCTTTTGTATTCCGTTATAGCTATGACACAACCTCACCTTAAATCATTTGTCTACTCAAATGTATTAAAGGTACCAGTACACATACATGTATATGCTTTGAATGCCTGAAAATTATAATCCCAAATTACGCATGAAATACAGTGGCTTGAGATTACAAATATGGTATTATTGTAAGTATGTAAAGTTTATTTGTAAGTCAATTAGTTAGAATAAGTTCCTGTGTTATCCTGTACCTATTGTTTCATTATCACAAATACTTGTTGTATGATTTAAGATTATATAATTGCAGAAATAAAAGAGGTAATAAACTGCATATTTTTAACTGATTTGCTTTTATTTCCTACCAAATAGACATTTCAATTCGGGGTTACCTGCATAAAAAAAATATTTCTATTCGACATTTAGCCGCCAACTTATTCACTTATTTTTTAATCGATAATCTGAGATTAAGAAAACGGTTCCTGAAATCCCTGGCCTCAGGGCACTATACTTGAAGGTAAAATTTTTAGACTTAAATTATATTGAGATTCACTCAGTACAGTTCCTTGTTTGCAATCAAAGATATAGCTACCAGCTCCTGTATGAAAATGAAAAAAATATTAGAAGCTGTGACGTCAAAACAGCTGAAAAAGAAATTAAATAATGCGTAAAACGAAACACACCAAATGACACGTCAAAAGACAATGCTGTAGAAAATGTTACCAACCTATAAAATATTGCTACAAATATAGGTAAGTGTAATAATCTGTTTGTAAAAAAAACTATTTGAATTCATCTGCTAGTTCAACGATATGTATATCTTGTTATATTCTATAGGAATAACGTAATGATGTATTTTGAAATATCGCACTGGTTTAGAATCATCAACAGCCTATATTCGTCCCCCTAATGTTTCACCCTGTCCTCGACTTTTTGCATCCAGCTTTTGCCAGCAACCTTGGGAGTAATTTCACTCAAATTGGAGCTGCCTGACTGGGGAAGTACATACCTCCGCCTTGCAGAAAATCGAAGTAAAATACACTGCTTTGAGCTGTGTTGTGTTTCTTACGGTGAGCAAGGTTGCCAGTGCTCCACGAGGAAATATTGTGTTGGCAGTGGGGGGCCTTTGACCCTTATACTGCCAACCCAACTATCCTCTTTCAATGCAGGGTCGGCAACGTGCAAGTGATACTCCTGGTGTTGTAAGCGTCTATAGGCTTCGGTAACCGCTTACCATCAGGTGGGCCGTATGCTAGTTTGCCACCTTAGTACAATAAATTTTTTTAAAAAAACACTACGTTTGTCGAGTGGTGTTCTCCACAGGCTAGGACTAGTAGCTCCTAGTACTCCTAGTCTAGTCCAGCTAAACTAGATTAGGACGTCAATCAACTCCTGCGGAATGACGGTAGATTTTTGTTTAACTGGCAGCACTAGATCTTTCTCCTTGATCTCCCGTCATACGGACAATGCAATGCAATGCGTCAGCTGTCAAAGCGTACCAATACCTATTATTTCTGTTCTTATCATTTTTCTAATTAATTTTCAATACACGTCGTGCCGCCTACCATGTTTACGACGATAAAGTAGTGTTTACGTTCCTGTATCGGCTGTTAACGGTAAATACCCTCGGGCACATGACTAGTTCATCATAGAGGAGCAAACATGTTACTCATTCACACGTTTTTATTTGTGTTATTTGCTTTATTAATTGATAACTGTGTGCCCCGATCTGTCGAGGAGATCGACGAACATTTCCTTGTGTCCCCAAAATATACAAAATACGATGATTTGGTGAAGTTAACCAGTGAATTGGAAGCGACGTACCCGGATCTCATCAAATCTTATTCTATTGGGAAGTCGGTACAGGGTAGACAACTATTGGTTCTGCAAATAAGCCAAGATGTGCAAACACCGCACTATGAGAGGCCATCATTCAAGTATGTGGCCAATATGCATGGTGATGAATCAATTGGGCGGCAGTTGGTGATATATTTGGCCCAATATTTGCTGGCAAATTACGGTAAAGATGACAGAGTGACGAAGCTGCTGAATACGACTGATATACACTTGATGCCCTCACTGAATCCAGATGGTTTTGAGAGCAGTGAGGTAAGAAATTTTATTAATAACTATTTCAACAATAACAGGTCTACAATGTTATAAGAAACCTGTCCCAGTAGAATTGGCTTTGAACATGTTTATGGCTTAAATAAATAATACTTATGTTTACTTTAAATAAAGAATGCACTATTTGCTTGAAACAAATAATGTATGTAAGTATTCAATATTCATTAAGTCTATTCATATATATACATATATCATTACACAGCACTTGCCTCTCAAAATTAAAGAGATGAAAGCATAGTAATGAAATTAATATAATCTCAAGAATGTATTTTCACTTTTTAAAAGTCTATTGCCATACATTTTGCTACCAAAAACATTATAATACTTACAAATTATTACCTTTTTCTGTTATAATTTATCTTATGATTCCCACAACTTTATGGAAATAAATATATATAAATAATAAACAGGTAGTTTCGAGTATTAGTTTTTAAATGAAATAATAATATTTTAAACACTTCATATTTTTTTATTATTTAACATTTCCATTTTGTGCTCAGGGCTTGTAATTTTAAATAAAGTCATATTTAATATAATAAACTTATTTACTTTGAATTATGTAAACCAAATTCATTAGTTACAGGCTGATTTAACACTTAAATAAAAACATTCACTCAACCATGATTAATCATGAAATTTTATTTTAATTGTACTCTTATCTTATCTAAACCATGCAGTGTAAAATTAACATCATTGATGCATTCCACATTGTTTTTTTTCTACTTAATAATAAAAAATAACCAGAGAGAAAGTCAAAAATCAGAATCTTTCAGTTCATAATTGATTACATTTATAAATTATATAAAAATAAAGTGATAAAAGATAATACAGTAACTATTTAGTACTCATAAAAACTGACCTATTCAAGGTTGTGTAACACTGGCATTTCCTACAATCACAATAAATGAATCGGCTTTTATTGTGAGATTGTTTTAATCAAGCGAAAGTAAAAACTAATAAACAGTGGAAGTTTATATAGTCTAATGGCATTAGGTATATGCTCATTAATTCATTAGATGACTAGTACTAGACCAGCTACTACTAGCACATTTTTTTAAATATATTTTTTATATCTTTTGTCTAAATCACTAGTATTCAAATCCAAACTAATATTTTTAATGTGAAAGTAACTGTTTGTCTGTCCTTTTCACACTGACACCACAGAATAATTATTTACTTAAAATTTTGCTAGGAAAATAATATGTTTAATAATATTTAAACTATAATATTCACCCTATGGTCGACTGGTAGAGAATGCTTTTAGCATTAAGTCCGCCTCTGTACAATTTGTTGTGCATAAAGCATTAAATAAAATATTATATATTTCTTTCTAACTTTATATAGATATGTTCATTTTTCGTATGGGTGTAAAACTGCAGTTGCAAGGCTTATTATCAAAATCTAATTTAATTTGTTAAGAAGTCCTAGATATATGGCTTGACCTCAATAAAGTCTGCACTCTGCAGACCCATTGCAAAGATCAGGTTATGGTGGTGGTTGTGAAATTATCTTGTTTTCCTGATTTCACAAAGCCCAGTTAGTTTAAAATATTGATGTTGTGTAATCTTTCATACAGAAGATTGTTTTAATTACCTAATGACTGCCCTTGTTTAGTTTATCTCTGCATGTCTTGAGTTGTAGTTGTTAAGCAATCGTTTTAGTTACAAGTTTTATTAATGAATTAAAAATAACTCAGTTGTATAACAGACTAGTTAGGGCAGTTAATAATGCTTTCAGATATTTAAACAAGTTTCCTTATAAGCATGATTTTATTTTAAACATTGTATGACATGAATGTGGATGAATTTATAGGTAATATAAAATCTGTACTTTTAATAAACCTCTTCTCATCTCTACTTATAATATCACTGTATCTATATCTGATAGAAATATAGTCTGCACTGAATCTGTCAAGGAGCAATTAACAGACAAAAAATAAACAATCTTTCTACATGTGAGAATGTGTCCATATTTGTTGTGTGTGCTATAAAAATACTAGCTAGGTTTTATACTTCTAGTATGTAAATAAAGTAAAATTAACATTCTAAAAGATTCAAATGAATGTCAACACGACACAAAAACATACACTTTACACAGACATTGTGAGTGCATTGTATTAACCTTTTGTTGCATTTTTTTTTTAAGTTTGTCTTACAATCGCCATGCTTTAAAAGGCATTAAGTCATCAGCTCAAATAGACATGATGCAAATCATTTATTCACGCCTGTATTCCCCAAAGGAATAGGCAGAGGTTTACTAATGTCCATCCACAGTTGGCCGGTATGTTTAAGTCCCAGGAAGAAAGGGAAGACAATTAGTAATTATACATTTTATGTAATGAGTAGGTACTAGTGATGGGAGTTGAATAAACCATTGGTCCCCTGTCAACTCATCAACGTTAACTGATTATGATTCAACTAGTTTATTCGTCAACGAAATTAATGAGTTTAACTCGAAACTTAGGTTGAAAATAACATCATAGTTTGCGAGTGACGTTCAAATTTGAACTAAGTAACATACCCAAGAGTTGATTTATGAAAGCCTGAAGAAAAAGTATGTAATGTAAGGGAAGGTCATCTAGTTGACGAACGGAAATCAACGTTAAAGTTAAGTTAACGAAATACCCTTCAACGACCCAGTACCTAGGTACTAGCTTTTACTCACGGTTTCACTAGCATCCATACATACGAAAATAGAATTTACTCTGTTTTTTAAATAGGCAACCTATGTCCTTCAAGGTCCAATGTCAAAATCGGTTTAGCAGTTAAGGCATGAAAACGTAACAGACACCTCACAAGAGAGAAAACATATTTCTACAGACACTAATTATTGTCGAAGCACATAATAAAACACATTACACTTTGCGTTGCGCACTCGGGTAAAAATACATTATTGAAACAGTTGATAGAGAATAGAAACATTCTTCCGCAATCATACTAATATTATAAATGTGAAAGTTTGGATGTTTGTTTGTTTATTTGTTACTCAATCACGCAAAAACGGCTGGACCAATTTGCATGAAATTTGGTACCCTAATAGTATGTGACCGGGAATAAAGTATAGGCTACTTTTTATCCCAGAAAAATGTGGGAATATTCCGGAAATCCCGAAAAACTGATATAGGAAAACTACTTACGGGATTTGAATGAAATTTCATACACACATAGTATGTGACCGGGAATAACAAACAGGATGTATTTTACCCCAGAAAAATGCGGGAATATCCCGGAAATCCCGGAAAAACTAATATCTTACCGGATTCGAATGAAATTTCATACACACAGTATGTGACCGGGAATAACAAATAGGATATATTTTACCCCAGAAAAATGTGGGAATATCCCGGAAATCCCGAAAAACAAATATCTTACGGGATTCGAATGAAATTTCATACACACATAGTATATGACCGGGAATAACAAATAGGATACATTGTACCCCAAAATTATGTGGGAATTCCCAGAAAACTTATGTAGGAGACCTACTTACGGGATTTAAATGAAATGTTAATAGTTTGTGATTGGTGCTGGCATATTGAATACTTCTTTTCTCGGAACAAAGCGGGAATTTCCCTAACATTGAGTACTTCTTATCCCATGAAATACAATCCGACAACAATTGTGTAGCTAAGTCTAGGCGTACGAAGTCGCGGGTAAAAGCTAGTGTTATTGTATATTTTTTTAAATTTATAAGCAATTTGTTAACACTGCTTGATTTTTTACCGCGCTATATTATCACCAACTAGGCGCGGACTATTTTCAAAGCACAAATTACTGTGAAGTCTAAACGTCACTAAGGCGAATTATTGTCGTGTTGTGAACATTACCATACTGATAAGGGAAATTAGTATTGAGAGAGAAAATCCGAAACGACTAATTAGGGTGCCCGTGGGCCATGACGAAAAGGTATACAGCCGTAGGAACATTAATCCGTTTCTGAAGTTTGGAAAATCCTCCTACTGTCGAATCTGACATACATAGGCGGCATAGGACTTGGGGGGGAAGGGTACCTCGGACTCGTACTGACTAAAAACCGTCTTTCAGTTCAGAAACATTTTATTGCCATAAAAACAGCGACTAGTACTACATACAAAGAAAAATAATGAAGGCACTGTACGTCGCCGTTGTTCATCGCCGTTGTTCATCGCAATAAGGTCCCCACTTAGCATGATGCGGCAGCGCATTAAATCACTGCAGCGCTGATTTTCACTGGCTGATGACGTGTGACGTCACTCAGCGGTGGCATCAATCACAATTTACTGCATACCAACTAGGTACGTCGATTTGCGCAAATGTACTCGCCTTCCTTCGCTACGACTAAGCCAGGCAGGAAGATAAGTCCCTAGCCACAGGTGCACCTAGATTGTGTTCGATCGACTTTGAATAGTCGATATTTTTCGCTTTGGTACAATCATAGACTAATATATTATACTGGGTACAATGGTGACCTTGGCGATTCATGGTCAACCGATCGTTTTACTATTAAGATCAGACGAGAAAGTAGAAACACAATTGGTTGTTATCAAAACCAGACAGAAACTTGACCCTTTCTCGTTTTATAACAACAATGATACAAGTAAGAGTCTTTTTAGTACCATCAATGAGGGAGGATCTGTTTGCTTTCTGAATAACCACAAGACACTTGTGTCTGCGTTTTAATAACAACAATCAAAGTAAACATGTTGACACTACCTACATTGCGTTCTTATCGGTATCAAATCATAGAGCAAGGTCTGATCAATTCCACACGTCTCCATGTCAAAGGTTCTACAAACAAATATGTGCGACTGTTCGTTAGAGCGATGGGTCAAATGTGAGACAGAACAGCACAAACACCAAGTAACTATTATCTGTACTATGTGGAAATGTGTCCCAGTTCTCTAAAAGGCGGTGTTATTTTTTATTTTAAGAAAATCTTGTCAAATTAAGTCGCAGTGTTCAGCATTCACGTGTGTAAGTGCATAGTTCTTATCAATCAAATCAGCCTATCGCAGTCCACTGTTGGACATAGGCCTCTCCCAAATCGCGCCACAACACCCGGTTCTCCGCCATCCAGTCTGACCCAACCGCCCTCTTGAGATCGTCGGTCCATCTGGGTGGGGGGCGTCCCACACTACGTTAGTGTGTATGCATAGTTTGCCAACCCTAAATTCCCCCAGTTATTATTTTGTGAGACACAATACATGATATGTTTTCCCGATATGCTCAGAAAAAAGCAATTATGATTATTTTATCAATTGTTGACTTGGACAAGGAAATTATTATTGCAACTGCACATTGAATAGGTGACTGACCTAACGACCGATAACTTTATGCTAAATATATTGACCGTGTAGGTACTGTATATAAACATTTCCGTTTATAGTATAAACGACTACTGCAAAGTCTAGAATGCAACTTAACTTTATTAAGATATAGTTGAAATTGCATTGTAATAAGGGTGAATTTAATAGTCTAGTTGTACTTCAATTTATTAGTCGGTAACGGTATGACGGTAACGGTGCGGCCAAGGTTAAATAATTTGGGCCCAGTGGGTAGCAGATGACCCCAACTAACCACCATTTTCGTATGTTCAACGTTCTACCAAACAACCTGTGTACCCATAGTAATTTACCAATACCCAATTTTATTCAAAGCTCTGCTTAGTTTGGGACTACATGGTGCTGTGTATTGTGTGTGTGTATTTTTATTACATCCGTCCAGATTTCTCATTCTGTAAGTGTTAAAATTACAATCATTAGCGACTTGACGTAACGGTATCGCTTGCCGTGACCACCATACGTTGTTCACAATGGTAGCCTCGATAATGAGAGCTAAAATTTTTAGCTGCAAAATATTTACAAACAATACTAAACTACTTGCCAATGCCATTTCTACTGATTAAACATTTAAACACCATACACTAAATCTGCAACTTAACAATGTAAATTGTAATGAACCTTATTTCAAATCGCTTAGCAAAACTCTTTCAAATATAATATACCTGTCTTTGTCATTTTGATATCAATAAAGTGAGACAGCCCTAGAGAAAATCATTCAGCTAATTGACGATTAAGAATTGATTTGTATTCAATACTAGCTTACGCTCGCAATTTCGTTCGCGTCGATGTGTCACAATAAAACAGCCCCATAGCACTCGGAGATAATATAACTATTATATCAATAAAATAATTTTCACAATCGGATTAAATTACTGCTAGATATTCCTTAACTTGTTATTTGTCATGAGTGGCGTATCAACCATTAATTTTGATGGGACATATTTCATACCAACCAAAAACACCTTTGAGTATGTAATTATATTAATATAGATCTATAGATAACACTGATATCTACCCTTGCTTTTCTTACAGGAGAGTAACTGCGAGTCTCTGAAAGAATACTTAGGAAGAAACAACGCTAAAGGCGTGGACTTAAACAGAGACTTCCCAGACCAATTCGATAAAAACAGGTCCAATGAAGACGCCTACTTGTACGGGGGGCGGCAGCCTGAAACCGTGGCGGTCGTGCAATGGTTGCTGAACAAGCCTTTTGTACTGTCAGGCAACCTGCACGGAGGTGCCGTTGTCGCTAGCTACCCCTACGATGACGCCAGGTTGGTAATGTATATTCACTTCAAACTGTATCCTTGGCAAAGGCCTCCGCATCAAAAACTAGTTTCAATCCACTGACATTTTATGGTAACACGATTTCTAAATTGATAACATGTGACAAGCCGGTTTTATCGCTTTCGATTATTTGGTGTCAAATTTTAGATTGTATTTTAATTAGGTTTTAAAAGTTTGGTGGGCTCGTGATTATGTTTTAACTACGCTGATCAACCGATCTGCAAGGTTAAGCTGCGCTAGCTGCGGTCTGTCTGTAGATGGGTGACCGTTCTTAACACATAGAGACCCCTCCGTGCCTCAGCAAGTAAAGCCGGTTGTCATATGACCATCTATGACAATCGTTAGTGGTAGTCAGAAGCCTAAAAAGCCTCATTAGGCCAGCGTCGTGGTTATAGCGTAACCGCTCTTATTATTAGAAGAGAACTGGGCCCAGTAGGGTTGTTTATGATGGTCTTGAATTAAAAAACTGAGTTGTTAGCATGATTTTTTGTGGCCCAAAGCGTTACTTACCGGTGATGTGCTGTTACTAACTACTATATGTAAGTAGGTATACGTAACGAATATCTAAACACATAACAAACTGATTAACAAATGTGTTATTTTACTTTTAAGTTCGTAGAGTCTGAAATTGCTTAATATTCTCACAGATCAGGCAAGGAGTGTTGTGAAGACAGTCCCTCACCAGACAACGATTTGTTCAAATACTTGGCCAATGTGTACGCGTCCCGTAATGTAGAGATGCACGCAGGAAACACCTGTCCGCCGGAGAATTTTGACGGAGGACTAACTAATGGAGCCAACTGGTATTCTGTACAAGGTATGTACTTGGTTGATCACTTTTCAAACTCGTTATTATTTATAACATAACATACCATCACGCCTGTATTCCCCGAAGGGTTAGGCAGAGGTGTACTAATGTACACCCACATTTCGCCGGTATGTTTAGGTCCCATGTAATAGGGGGCGAGCCTATTGCCATTAACCGGGCACAAATCCAGACTCCGAGCTGCTACTGAGAATTTCATAGAAAAACCCAATAACACTTTGCTCGATTTGGGGATCGAACCCAGGACCTCTAGCGTAGCAGTCGCGCCTAGGACCACTAGACTAATGAGGCAGTCTCGTTATTAAACTTTTTTAAAATATGATACATATTTACAATTTTTGCATAAGAAAACTTCAATCCCAGGCAGGATTTTTTACTATAAAGTAAGTCATTTTTCATATCGGTTAGAAAACATAGTAATATTTCTTCAATAGATGTCACCAACGTCACCGGCGACTTGGTCATATCGTCATGTGTATTGAACCAAAAGACGCAGGTTTGAATCTTGCCCACAATCGAATTTTTCCTTCATTTAAACAACTTTGGGTTATTAAAGACGTAGAATTTGAAATCACAGGGAATGGTGTCAGTAGCTTAGTTGGAGCGTCCGGTGTACTTAGCTGGAGGGACGCAGTTTGGAAGCCTGTCTGAAATCGATTTTTCTTCGCTAAAAACCTTGCAAAAGAAAATCGATTCCAAGCTAAAAACTACAAGAACTAAAGATACGGTGAGCTCGTTTCATGAGCTCGGATTGCTAATAATTAATAAAAATGTGGGTAGTTGCTAGTAATAATCACTATATAAGTAATGTCGAGACGCCCGCTACCTCGAGTCTACCCTTGATGGTCACGCTGTAAAGAGTACTAAATCAATCAATATAACGTAATAAAATCCATAAAAAGTAGTTACATTTCTATGTCTAATATTATATGCATAAGTGTCAGAAATATATTTGCCTTAACTTAAGGATGGTATAGGATAAATGATAAATAAATGATATTTATTTTGTAAATCGATCTTTTGAAGACACTTTTACAAGTCAATATTTAAGTAATAATACTAGATGGCGCCGGCACGACCTCTGAGAAGAAACGCCGAAACAAACTCAGAGAATCATGGTCTCTTTTAAAGTCCAGACAGTAACAGTATTCAAGGCATATTATATATTGTGTTTTACAATGTAGCCAAATCTGAACTGGCCATTTGATGAAAGAGCTTAGGTTTTACAAAAGGCTTTACAATAATCATCGAGCTTATTTTTTTCTTTTAGGTGGAATGCAAGACTTTAACTACGTGCATTCAAACTGTTTCGAAGTGACGTTCGAATTGTCCTGCTGCAAGTACCCTCCCGCGTCCGAGCTGCCCAAGTACTGGCAGCTGAACAAGGAGTCGCTCTTATCATTTATTGAGCAGACGCATCTAGGGGTCACCGGTATCGTGGTTGATGAGGCTGGAGAACCTGTCAAGGTATCTATCTTCTTCTATACACAAGGTGTTCATTTGTGTTTGTGCAATACTTTTAGGGAACATGCTAAAATATTTTTGTTTAAAAGTTCCACTGCCATAAAAAGAAAATAAAGAAAAGCCAGCTTGTACACACCGTGTTTTTTTGTCGTCTTACAGCTGAAAGGAAATAATTATTTAAATATTATTTCTAATAGATATGGTACTAAGTTTGAAATCAAGTACGGGTCTCCCGACAAAATGTAGACTGTAGCTGATATGTTCTTTGCACTTCATGGTTGATCCCATAAATGAAATTGTTGATCAAGATGAGTAGAAGTATATCCTATCGGCTGTAAGACGGCAAAAACACACGGTGTATAAAAGTGATATATCACTCACTCATTAATTAATCACGAAATATCAAAAATGGGATTGCAAAGACGAAAATAAATGCGAAAAAGAATGCAGGCTGGTAATGTACTTTCCCGTGTCAGAATTGCTTTAGAGCTTCACGATAAATAATATTTATTTCTACAAACAGATCTTTTAAAAACACTTACAAGCTAATTTTTAATACTAGATGGCGCCGGCATTTCTTAGCTGTAGCCTGTTACTCACTGATAATTTAGCTGATAATAAGTGAAAGATTTTTTTAAAACGGTTAAGTATTTTTTACCTTTACAAATCTACAGAAAATCATATATTAGCACGTAAATATAGTTATAGTTTATGCAGAGAATTTAAGTTTCCCTGTGATGTTTATTCTCAGAATGCTCAAATCAAAGTGGAGGGCAACGAACACGTGGTGCGCACAACAGAGGCCGGTTACTACTGGCGCATGTTGCTGCCTGGACAGTACAACATAACTGCTATAGCTTCCGGGTATGTTCAATATTATAGACACATAAGTTCATTTAAATGTTAGTAAAAACTTCAATACATCATACAAAAAAGCACTTCGTTTTTTCCCGAATTTTCCAAGCAACTTTCCAATTTTTCTTTCCCCAAAAACCTTATTTGGACTGTTATGAAAATTTATAAAAATTGCCAAATCGGTCCAGTCGTTATTACGGAGACCTCTTGTGTAATTTTTAGGGTACCTTAATGGTTTATTGGGGACTTAAGGAACCTCAACTACATTCCGCAACCGTTCTCCTATGACCAATTCCCCACTTGACTGTTCGTTGCAGAACAATTCATTTATTTCAATTTCCCCATCAGACTTCACCTACGGACATTTTACCGACAAAAACCTTCATCTACGTCACTTTCAACGACAGGCCTTTCCAACTACAGAATGTTTCATCGACACGTCTATAAAACTATAACTCTTTTAACTACAGACGTTTCCGTTTATAGAGAATTCGCCGTCAATCTTAAAACATAACAAAAAATACACAGCTTTCTGTGTTACTTTACTATATTAGGGCTGGCGACTTGCCGTAGAGAATTCAAACTTTGCTTACAAGGAGAACGGCTGCGGAATCGGCCAACAATGGATACACCTCTGCCTCACCCTTAGGGTAATACAGGCCTGATGGTAATTAAGTACAAGGTGGCAAACAAGCATGTTGTAACATCATACACTTGCACGTTGCCGACCGTGTAAAACGAAAGAGGAATTGGTTGGCAGTATAAGGGTCAAATTCGGGGGGGACTTTGACCCTGACTGCTGACACAAGGTTTCCTTGCTCACTAGCAATTAAGTACATAAAATATTTTTCTCATGTAACTCGATTGTCTTATCGATTCTGGTTTCCAGCTACTCCATCCCCCCATACACCACAGTGACGGTGCCGGCCAACCAGTCGGAGCCCGTGAGCTTGAACATGACGGTGCACCGGCGGCCGCGCTCGCTGACCGCGGGTAAGTCGCAGATGCGTTACCATGACAACTCCGCCGTCACTGCGCTCACGCACTTCTCGGTGTTGGTCTTCAATCTACTGCTTGTAGCACTCGTGGAGGCTTGATTACATTAATGGGGGCTTTAAAATCACTCGAAACATTTTTGTATGTTAATTCATTAAGGGACGGCGACCGTCCGCCCTGCATAGGACCAACAATTAGCAGATACAATATAAATTAGTTTTAATTACTGATATTTTTTTTTAGGCCAGGTTAATTGTCACTAAAATATAGATTTAAAGTGGTAGATGATTTTATAACGGAGATCCAAGTTTTAATTTTTCATTTTATGATAGAATGAAAAAATGTTTAGTATTTCACGAGAATTAACATACTTTAATTTTTCTGGTGATTTCAAAGACTCCTGTATATCTAATGCGCGGGCACAACAACATAAGACATTTTCAGACGATTCGCCTCTCTATTCCATCGGTAAAATCATTTACAGAATATGACATCTACAGTGTTCACCTCAATAATAAGTAAAGCTATAGCTCGTGCCATCTCTCTCTGGCACAGTACTGTAATTTATATTGTGTGAAAGAGATAGGTACAAGATCATCAGTTGTTGCACAAAACCATTCTTTATTAGCACAGGTAATTTGTGGGTTTTTACAATAGCAAGGTCAGCTGATCGGGTCTCATGTTATTGTGCACGCTCAATACATAAAAATTAAAAATACTTTTACCTAATAGAAGTATTGCCGTTTACAATTTAAACCCGACGTATCCTCTTGTAAAGGACCAGTCACAAACCAATTCAGAATGTTGTGTTACGAAATTTTAAAGTTCTGAAATGTCGAATTTATTTCGATCGGGTAATAATATCAATACATTTAATTTACTTTCATTGCGTTGATAAACGTAATTGTGTCGTTATTAAATGATACAACTGCTTTCCAGTGACGTCATTCTTAATATCTGGCTAAGGCTGAAAGTAAAGTTCCATTAATAGTACAAACAGGAACTCTAATAATAATAGTTTAGTAGTTAATAAATAATGATATATAGTAGTCAGTAATAAGAATGGAGTAATAATATAAATATGTTTTTGTCTTAAAATATTCTGTCATTGGTCGATCGGTAGCGTGACGTCATACGGCTCATTCATCGAGGGAGCAAATTTTATTGCCATATTTTATTATACGCTCAAATTACATGAACTCTACAGACGTATTTGACGTCTAAATAACACTACAATGGTGTGCCCAAATTAAATTAATTCACTAAACAGAAAAGCAACGTATTTCGATAACCATATTTACTCCATTCTTACTAATTTGTAGTTTAGAGTAATATTACACTGGGTAACAATCTGTGTTGTGACTAACTAAAAAAAAAATCTTAGATATTTAACAGACTAGAAGCTTTATATTCCAGAATATCGATATGATTTTCTTAATTTTAATCGATATAATGTTTGTGCAGTACTTTTGTAAATGTAAACTCCCCAATCCATTACCTTTGGGCTTCCTTCATTCTTTCCACTAACATTTAGCCTTAAGATTAAGCTTTTGTGACGTACTATTAACACTTATACATAAATGTGATCTTAATAATGAGCAATATGGTCGATAGTCGTTTACATTTTAAATAATAAGTATACGCAAACATGCCCAATTTGAAATATGTTTATTTTATATTAGATTAGGACTGGTTGGTCTATTGACTATGGAGCCAGTGAGTAATAAGTACCTACTTATAACAAAAGTATCTTAATTTGAAGAAGATATTTTATTTTGGCGTTATTCTGTCTTAAGTGTCATTTAATTTTGTAACCGTCTAAAAAAGTATTAACTAAATTCTCAAAATTGTTGTTGATTTAAAAATGAACATTTTAGAGTTAGAAGTATTTTTTTATGAGTTTTTGTCATAAAAGTAATAATTATTAAAACTATTTAACTTCGTAGTTATATATTTAGGATGCTAAAATTATTAATTACTGTGCCAATTTATTAAATTATTTATAAATTCTAAAAACTTGATCTCAAAAATTGTGATTTTTTCGACTTAGAACTAATTAGAAATTCTCAAAATTAATTGTGATTATAAAATTATGATTGGTTGTGTATATTTTAAGTATTGAATGAAATTAACGTATTATTATTTATATTATACATTTGGTCGTATAGTTGACGTTTGGTGAACATCTGCAAATTGCGATAATTATTCGGTAAATGGTATTTGTAAATTAAAATAAATATACAATTTTATAAAGATACAAATAAGGCTTCAAGGAGCTGTTTTTGTTTATATAAAAATGATATTACAACTATTGTTGTGGATGTTTTGACACCGGTCAAATATTTGCATTCGGTGTAAAAATCTCAAGGTATATATTTTATGACGGGAGTACAATATTTTTGACTTACCTACCAATATTAAAAAATGTGTGATTAATTAATATTGCAGTTGTTTTATAATTCAATTAAATTGGATAGCTTACTTTTATACGATAATTATTAAGCAGTAGCTACTGTATAAAATTATGTTTTATGATCAGTATGAAGATTTTGTACAAGAATTGGTAAAAACACGTGTTTGTGGCACGCAATGTAGACCTTTAGTATTGAACTTAGTACCGAATGCCTATCATCCTCGGAGCCTTTCCCAACTGTGTTGGGGTCGGCTTTAGTATTTTACACGAAGCGACTGCCATCAAACATCCGCAACCCAATTGCAACCCAAAGGTTGACAGGCTTTTTGGACGAATTCCCGTATTCTTATTATATTTTCTGTCTTGACAGGTTAACATTGTTTAGAGGTAGAGGTCTTAGTCTAATAATGCACGCATCTCCACTAAAAGTGATTATTTTAAGTTGTGAAAGGAAATCAATGATTAATTAATTAATTTACTAGTAAAAGTTGAAATACGAGAGATCTTTGTGAAAATGTTTTGTCAATATCATTTTAAATCAGAACATGTCTGACTTCGTATGTATTTTATGTATTGCACATCTGCAGTTATTTACCAAACGATATGTAAAAAGGTTGTTTGTACATAGATGGCCAGTCAGCCGTTGTATATGAGCAATAAACGTCACAGGTACACAGTAAACTAACGCTTTGTTTTAATTATTAACACCTTCAGTAGTTCGATTCATTTAGCGAACATGCTTTTTTTATTCTTTAGTTATTTTTTAGTTTCAGTTGCAATTTAAACTAGTATTTATAAAAAGAAGTGCGTGACGTCACTGGTAGGTACCGTTTCGGCACAAGAGTCACTAGTGCACTCTGAGAGACATTCCTTGTGATGTCAAAAAATCACAGAAAAAATATTAGTTATGGGCTGTATATCTATATATTTTTTATGTAACTTAATTGAGGATTTTAAAGAATTTTATATTTGTTTTGGCAATCTGTAAAACATATTGTTTTATTAGAAAAATATTTAATAACAGACTCAGTTCGTTATTGAATCTTACTATATTCTTTCGGGTTCCCTCACTTTTGGATTCTGATTTCGCTTGTTTTTTTTTCAATTTTTTGATTGGTGGTTTTACCTTTTGTTTACTTTGGTGGTGGTTATTTCGTTACTTTTTTTTCTGTGCTGTTGATTTGCCCGACTCTTTTCGAAATGTGCTTTTGTAGTGCTACCTAGAGCCACCTGTCGCCTCACAATCCTCGTTTACTACTAGCCAAATCTGATTTTATCTTACAAAAATGGTTACAATCACTGTGTGAAACAGTAATACAATGCATGAACAAAATGTTCTATTAAATAAGTATTTGTTTGGTGTTTTTAAATTGTAAATACATTCTAAACATCCCTTTTTTGAGAACTACCATTTCATACAATATTTTCAATACTTCATCAAATTGTAAGTACACATACACATAATAATACATATACTCAAATTATATTTGAAGACATGAAAAATAAGTTAAAACACATAACATAGTAACAAACAAACTCTACAACTACACAAAACAAAGATGGCGGTGAGAAATTCGAAATTCAAACGGGCAAATCTCCAGTGCATGTGAGGCGCGAGCGTCACGACATCGACGGTATTTCCGCAGTGGACTTCTCACACCACGACTATGTGAAGATGGAGAGCTTTCTGCGAGAGCTGAACGAGCAATACCCACAGATCACCAAACTGTCTAGTATCGGCAAATCCGTAGAAGGGAGGGAGCTGTATGTACTCGAAGTGACGACGGACCCGGGGAAACATAAACCTGGTGAGTGCCTTTCATTTTATTAATATTCTGTTTGTATTGGCAACTACCTCATTAGCCAGTAATCTTAAGTGCAGCGACTGCTACGCTAAAGGTCTTTTCGGGTTCAATTCCCATGTCGTGCAAATTGTTATTGGGTTTTCTATTAACATCTCAGTAGCAGCTCGGAGTTACTCGGTTAATGGCAATTAGTGCGCCTCGTATAACATGGGACATAAACATACCGGTGAACTGTGGGTGTACATTAGTACACCTCAGCCTAGCCCTTCTGGGAATACAGACGTGATGGATGTATGGAAAGGCCAATCGTTTTCACAAATTGTAGGTCTATAATACGTTGTGGGCACATTGTAACAATAAGAAAAACTAATACTTTGAAAGGAGGATTGCAACTAAATAGCAGACATCCTATTTCAGCGGCAATTGAAATTGATCTCTTTATCGCATAGATTAAGGTAATTTTTTGAAATATAGAAATTCTGTCATTGATTGCATTTAAAAAAATCAGGCAATATTCATAGTTATAGGTCAGGAGAATAACAGATAGGTAACTTATTATTTTGACATGAGCACACACGAGCCAGTTTCATGCAAACAATTTCATGTTAACAGGGAAGCCAGAATTTAAATACGTGGCCAACATGCACGGCAACGAGGTGGTGGGGAGGGAGCTGCTCCTGCTCCTAGCCAAGTACCTGTGCCAGCAGTACGTGAGCGGAGACCCGCGCATACAGACCATGCTGAACACCACCAGGATACACCTGATGCCTAGCATGAACCCTGATGGATACGAGAGGGCTGCAGTTGGTAAGAGTTATCATACACACATCAAAAAAAGTTGATAAATTGAAATTTATCAAGAAAAATTCATTGTTGTGTGTTTTCTTTAAATAGAAATACCCTGTTTGAAAGAATCTAAGAAGAAGAAGAAATCATAATATAATCTACCGTAACAAAAAAGATTTCGATTTTTCAACGTGATCGCAAACTTTTTTTCATGTGTGTATTTTCATTTTTTACCGGAGGATCTGCTGTCGTAGTGGATGTGTTCACAAGATCATAGGGCAATAGTGGCCAATAGCCAAGTGTGGTTTTTACTCGGTATTAGTCCAACATACCATACCATGTCTCTAGAACAATCCGGGACGATGAAAAGAGGTGGTCCTGCTTCGAGTCATATTCTAGAGCCATTTACGGCCGAGTCTAGGAATACCTATAAAATTTTTGAGTTACTCTCAAAAAAATTGTTTTATTATTTAATCAAGAAATGTTAAAATACTTACCTAAGCCTACTCTCATTTTTCTTTTAGTTAGTATAATCAATAAGACCATGGTTTCATACTCCACTGAAATCCTCAACATAGTAAAATTAGTATTAATTAATTAGATTAAAAGCATCTTTACTACTACGTTAGGTTCTCTGAAGTCCAAGTATAGAACTACAAAGAACTATAATGCAATATCGATATAATACGCCGGGACGCCACCGCGTGCTCACGTGGTTCTAATTAACTCTGTGTTTAAAATTCAAAAACTGTGTTTGAAGTGCATAAGCCGACGAATAAACTGTACAATTATAAACTACAATAAAGCTGTGACAATTGGTGTGCAAAACAATGGTGAAATAAGTACGTAAACTTTCTATGTGATCAGTTTTATATCAAAACGAACTTAAAAATCGTTAGAAGTGCACACTCTTGGACTTTGACCTCAACAGCGAGACAAAGAGATAATCGTGTTAGCGACGAACCACTTGCACGAGCAACAAGCTACTGTTGGCCTATTTCGTCGATCTTCAAACAGACGGCGTGGCTTAGCGGCATAGCGCCTGCTTAATGAGTACTTCGCTACTGTGTTCGAGTTCGGTCCTCACTTTGCAAAAAAACACTTTTTGTATTTTTTTTATTATTATTTAATAAGTTCCTGAATTATTGCCAATATTAATAGCAGTTTTTCTTTTTTATTATTTATCAAAATGCAAAGAACTCCACCCAAACCAACTTTAACTCAAGGACAATCAGTTTTTGAACCAGACTTAACGTCATCAACAACAAAAATTGACGCAACATCGGACGGATTCAACATTACTATGCGAAACAAGCGCATTCGCTTGGACGACTCTCCCAAAAACGAGCCAGACCCTGCACCTCACCCAGAATTCAATGCCTTCAAGACTGATCTACTGGAGATGTTGTCAAATTGGAAAACCGGACAAGAACAGCTTGTCACGGAAGAGTCGTTACGGAACATTATAAAACAGGAGTTAGGAATTACTATAAAAAATACCATTAAAGAGTTGGTGGCGGATCAGCTGTCTAGCATCAATGAGCGCTTGAATGATTTTCATAACTCACTTCAGTTCTTTAACCAGAAGTTCGCGGAAATTAAGAACAGACTTGAAGAAGGGGATTCCATCATTGCAAACCTGCAGGCCGATAATGAGCGTCTGAAATCAAATGTCAACGAGTTAACAACACGGCTGGGTGTGGTTGAGCAGCATTTGCGGGAAAGTAATATCGAAATTAACGGTATACCTGAGTACAAGAATGAAAACCTAGCTAACACACTCATTAACCTATCTACAACCATTGGAAGTCCTTTGAATGACAAAGATATCCTGCAGATCACTCGAATCGCGAAGCTGAACAAGGACAGCGACCGTCCACGTTCAGTTATAGCAAAATTACAGTCTCCTAGGCAGCGTGACACAATTTTGGCCGCAGTTATCAATTATAATAAAAAACACCCTGAAGATAAACTGAATTCCCATCACTTGGGTGTCGCCGGCAATCGTGCCCCCGTATTTGTAAACGAACATCTGAGCCCAGCCAATAAACAGTTACATGCAGCAACGAGAAAATTAGCTAAGGAAACTTCTTATAAATTTGTCTGGGTCCGCAATGGCAGAATCTTTGTTCGGAAGGACATAGATCATGATTCCATTTATATTCGTAACGCAGATACTTTGAAAAGATTAAAAATCAAGCCTCCTCCTATTGGATTCGCCGCAGTAGGGTAATAGGTAAATTGTTCTTTACAATATGGTTTGAAATACTTTGGTGTTTAATAATCAATAATGCTTGATATTTACTATCAAAATGTGAGAGGTACAAGAACTAAAACTAATATTATCTACCATAATATACTGTTAAATAGCTACGACCTTATTGCCTTCACAGAAACATGGTTAAACTCAAGTATATCTAGCAGTGAAATCATAGATGGCAGGTATATCACTTATCGCAAAGATAGATTCTGTACTTCCAAAAAAGATGGAGGTGGAGTGTTGCTTGCCGTTTCAAAAGATATTAAATCAACAAGAATGCAGAGCTGGGAGACCAGTTCGGAAGACTTGTGGATAACTATAGAAACTAAAATCCAAAGCGTTACAAGAAAAATCGCTATATGTACAGTATACCTCCCGCCTCCTATCAAAAAGGAAAATCTAGTCTTATTTTTAAACAATGCAAATAATGTAATTGCTAACGTAGATGATGTCATAATTCTTGGTGACTTCAATTTGGGCTTTATAAATTGGACTCGAGTGAATGAAGGTTTCCATCACACACTTCCCTCAAATTACAGCAACAATTTAGGTTACTTACTAACAGACTTTATTTCATTAAATAATCTGTTCCAGTACAAAGACATAACAAATATTGATGATCGTACATTAGATTTGGTAATCAGTAACTTAAAAAACATAACGGTTTCAACTCCTCTAGATCAACTAAGTAAGCTCGACGCTCTACACCCTAGTATTCTAATAAGTCTATCCGATACAAGCCCCGAAACACTGAAAACTAACTATAAAACTGGTTATAATTTCTTCAAGGCCGATTATTCTAAGATTATTCCAAAACTGAAAGAAGTGGACTGGATTCGTTCGTTCTCTAAATGCCACGACGTAAATGATATGGTATCTCATTTTTACACTTTTCTATGGAATATTATCGATATATCGGTACCAAAATATAACCATCGAAAGCAAAAATATCCAACTTGGTTTTCATTTAGATTAATTAAACTGCTTCACCAGAAAGAAAAAATTCGACAAAGATATCGCAAATATCAAAATCCGCGCGATATAATAGAATATGATTTATTACGTGGCCAATGTCATAAGCTTATAAGATCATGCTATCACACATATAAACATAAAATTGAATCCGATATACTCAAAAATCCAAAAGCTTTTTGGCGTTATATAAAGGACAAACGTAAGGAACAGTCAAAGTTTCCTTCCAGCATGTGTTTGGATGGATCAGTTGCGAATACTGGACCAGAAATCTCCAATTTATTTGCCCAACATTTCTCGTCAGTGTACAGCTCCAACTCTGTAGGCATATCTGAAGAATCCCCTAATGTACAAAAAGTTGTAAGTAAAATACAATTCACTGAAAGAGAAGTTCTTACGAAGCTTAAGAAGTTGGACTCCTCGAAAGGTCCCGGCCCAGATTGCATCCCCCCCATTTTTATAAAACGCTGTTGCAAGATACTGGCATTTCCGTTAAGCATCATCTTCAATCGTTCATTGGTTGAAGGCATATTTCCTGAGGTATGGAAACAGGCTAAAATTGTTCCTATCTATAAAAAAGATGATCCTGCAGACGTGAAGAACTATCGTCCAATATCAATACTGTCATGTTTTCCTAAAATATTTGAAACACTTGTCTGTCCCATAATCACACGTCACTTCGACTCAAACATCTCAATCTGCCAACATGGTTTCAAAGCGGGTCGTTCAGTGGAAAGCAATCTGATTCAGTTTGTGTCCCACATATCTGAATCTCTAGACAAACGACTGGAGGTGGATACGGTGTACACGGACTTTAGCAGTGCCTTTGACAAAGTGAGTCACTCACTACTTTTGTCAAAACTAGCAGCCAATGGCGTGCACGGATCACTTCTGAGGTGGTTCACATCTTATCTCCAACAAAGGTCACAGGTCGTTGTTTTGAATGGTTACGCATCACAACCATACGTATCAGTCTCGGGGGTACCGCAAGGCTCCCATTTAGCACCCATTTTGTTCTCGCTGTTTATTAATGATATAGGTCATCAAATAAAAAATTGCAAGTTTTTAATGTTCGCTGACGATTTAAAGATTTACAAGACAATTATGTCACCTAACGATTCCGTGGCGATTCAAAATGACTTAAATCGGGTACATAATTGGTGTAATAAAAATGGTATGGCTCTAAACGTCAAAAAATGTTTCCACATTAAATTTACAAAAAAGAAACAATCCAGCGTAACGTCATATACATTCAACAACGTGACACTAAGTAAAGTTGATTAGATTCGGGATCTCGGAGTGATCATGGATAGGAAATTAACATTTAAGCAACATGTAGACAGTTGTGTTAATAAGTCAGCCCAATTACTAGGTTTTCTTAAGCGTAATACGCAGGGTTTCAGGTCTACTAAAACTAAAATGGTCCTATACAATGCCTTAGTGCGCAGCAGGTTGGAATATGCCAGCGTTGTCTGGGACCCTTTTTACGCAATACATTCTCAGCGTCTGGAGAGCATCCAAAGAGCCTTCACCAAACACCTTGCTTTTATATCCCCTGGCATATCCCATAGGTGTCCCTATCAACAGCGTCTGAGCTTTTTCAAGATGACCTCATTACGTCAACGAAGAACTATGCATAGTCTTATGTTCCTTTACAAACTTGTGAACGGCCGTATCGATTGCAGTGAGCTTTTATCGCGTATTTTATTAAAAGTTCCACCCAAAATTCCACGCTATCCCACAACCACAGTACTACAGCGCCCTACTACGTTTACAAACATAGGTCTCAATTCACCACTCATTAAGATGTGTAACAACCTAAATTCATTTTATAAGTCCGTACCCGAAGCTGATGTTTTTAATGACTCCAAGCCGAAATTCAAAACAAGAATTTTGGCCTCCCTACACATTAAAGGAAAGTAGTCGAATCCATTCTTCAAATTACTCTGTTTTTTTAATTATTATTATTATTATTTATTATTTTTTTTTTTTAATTTTTATTTATATTCATTTTTTTCCCCTAAAATCTAAATCGTTTCTCTTTATATTGTCTTCTGTTTTCTTTTTGCATAATTAGTGTTATATAAGTAGCAATTAAGCGGTAATCTGGCGTCTATGTTGTAAATGTTGTGTTTACCCGTAATTGGCATATATATTAGAATAGTACCTATAATCTTGTATCTGTACGTGTATATATATATGCTGTGGGCGAACCTAAGTTAATAAATAAATAAATAAAAAATAAATCATATTTGTTACAGGCGATTTCAGCAGTCTAAAAGGCCGAAGCAACGCCCATAACGTCGACCTTAATAGAAATTTCCCCGACCAATTTGGCGAGACTGAGGTAATGTATGAGTAATTTCTATAGAACTAGTAGCTGTGTACTCAGTATGAAATCGAATTTCTCAACACTAGGAATTTATTTTTAAGCTTAATGAAAAAACATGACTACTATTAATAAATTATCTAATAGGTACGAAACATTTTTTATCCCACAGAGGATTTCGTATTTGGAATTGAGATCACAGTAATTTGAGAATTCTTACGATTTGGTTAAGTTTAAGTAAGCTGTTATGTAGTATGCAATTATGGTTGCCGAATCTTGGATGCGATTTTTTTTTGTTCTGCGATCCATACAGGTAGGTCGCTCTTACTGTTAGATTGCAAAGAAATAATATATACCGTCATAAGATAAATATGTTACTTGACATATTATACAGTACCTACATATAGGGTGGCTAGATGCCCCGTATTTTACGGGTTACCCCGTTTCCACGCTACAAAAATTTGGGAACCCGTAATTAGCAAAATTAAATACGGGGTAAACAAAGCTCCCGTATTTTACCAATTCCGTCATGCGCGTTATGTCTGGCCCGCCGCGACTGTATGACTTTGATTTCATTAGTTCGTGCGCTCGTCAGTCGTATGTCGTATGAAGATATGTTAAAACTTGTTTCCTCTAATAAAAATATAACTTTAAAAATTAAATATTTTCCTTTAAAATAATGCCGTTTTCCATTGTCTCCCGTAAAAAATCTAAGACCCGTATTTTTTATGCTGGTATCCTTTAAATAAAAAAGCAGGTGGCAACCCTACCATTACTACATACACCTTTCTTTTTAGGAGTATATTAACTTTCACTCACTACATTCACTTTTCGGCACTTTTCGTAACACTAAGATTGCTTCCCCCGTCTTAAAAGTATTTTTTCCCCCAGGACAACCAGAATCGGGAACCGGAGACTAGCGCAGTGATGAACTGGTCGCTATCTGAGCCATTCGTTTTATCAGCCAACTTGCACGGTGGAGCCCTGGTGGCGAACTACCCGTACGACGGCAACCCTGACATGAGAAGCGGACACGAATATCTCACACCTGACAACCCTGTGTTTCTTCATCTCGCTCACGTTTATTCTGATGTACGTAGAAGATTTTCCGCTTTTTGGGAAAGGAAAATGTCACTGAAAGTCTTTGGGTCTTTGTGGAAGACTTAGATTAGCGTTTATTGGATGATTATTAAAAACACTTGATAAGAATGTTTACAAAAAAAATCTTATTGTTTCAGGCTCATCACAAAATGCACTTGGGACAACCTTGCAAGAATTTACCCAGTGAGAAATTCCCAGAGGGCATCACTAATGGTGCTAAATGGTAATTGATGAATTAATTTACAATACCACACTCTTACTCACATACACACGCACCCACACACACACTGGTCACTCATACATTGGTAATTCCATAAATTAACTATTTCATAAACATTCTTTATTTTAAATTTTATATATTTCTCGTTTCTTAATATACATTAGTAAGATTTTCTACTTATGTTATATACCAAGAACATTGCACTATTATCTTAATATGTATCATCGGATAGGTAGGACATAATAGGAATTTAGCCGCTGAGGGCCCTGGTGTCCTGTAATACAGGCTTCCGTCGAAACCTACTTCAGGCACCAGTCTCTCACAAAGTTATTAAATCCTTGTTTGTTCACTATTGTTAAGCGTTAAGTTATTTGTGAAGAGAAAATAAACGTATTTATTATTATTATATAATTCTTATATTTATGTAAAAAATGTATGATGATGTTCTATATACTTAGCTAGCCGATTAAAAAAATATTGCATTGTTGTTTAGATTGATTCCACTGCAATATATTTTTTTTTTCATGTTTCATATTTTTATCACAGAAAACCTTTTAAATGTAATTTAATATCTGACTGCAAGGTTGGCGTATCACCTCGCCGATACCGTTGCGGGTTGCGTGGGTTCGATTCCCATTCGAGAAAAATATTTGTGTGATCTACAAGTTGTTGTTCCGGGTCTGGATGTTTGTGTATGTGAAAATTTATGATTGTAAACGCTCCCACGATACAAGAGCAAATCGTAGTGAGGCAACGTTTTTATTAAAAAAAAAAAACAAGTACAACCGATACTCAAAAACAAATGCAATTTTAATTTTACAAGCCCAGTCATTTAGGAACCCTGATTATATTTTCTAGGTACGTCCTAGCCGGCGGCATGCAAGACTGGAACTACCTATACACGAATGATATGGAGATCACTCTTGAGCTGGGCTGCTTCAAGTTCCCGCCCGCCAGCGACCTGCCCACCTACTGGGAGGACAATAAGGAGGCGCTATTGCAGTTTATTGAACAGGTAACATTATCATTAACTGCATCATTGTCATTAACTGCATCATTGTCATTAACTGCATCATTGTCATTAACTGCATCATTGTCATTAACTGCATCATTGTCATTAACTGAATCATTATCATTAACTGCCTCGTTAGTCTAGTCCTCCTAAGCGCGACTTCTATGAGAGGTCGTGGATTCGATTCCCATCAGCAGCAGCGAGCAGTGTTCTTGATTTTTACGAAATTCTCAGTAGCAGTTTGTTCCCGTTTTAATGGCAATAGGTTCGCCCTCTATTGCATGGAACCTAAAAATATCGGCGAACTGTGGGTGTACATTGGTACACCTTTGCGTAACCCTTGGGAATACAGGCGTGATGGTATGTTAATATTATCATTACAGTCTAGAGATCGCATCGTTTCATGGTTTCATCGACGGCATGGTTTCTGAATTCTAGGCCCTAGTCGGCTCTTAGTAGCTATGAATTTTTTTTTAGCTTATCTTATCGTATTCAGAAAAAAAAAACTTTTTATTTTCAAGTAATATCTACAAAGTTTCTTGCCAATTCTTCTCCATATCCACTTTTTACAAACATGAAACAGATACCGATTTTAATTATAATTAATTAATTGAAATAAACCATTTTGACTTAATTGTATCAATCTTTTTGTATATTTTCGGCATTTTCCATGCTAAGATTTTAAAGTTATTTAGAAAAGGAAAAATTCGACGAGATTGAATCGCGGTGGCTTAGTGGTCATAGCGTCTGGTGTACCTAACCAGAAGACGCAGGTTCGAAACCTGCCCGCGGTCGATTTTTTCCTTTTCTAAATAACTTCATTGTATCAGCTTAAACATATTAATATTCCTGTTTATCCTTGATGTATGTAAGTTAATACTGATTTTTCGATGTGAATCTTTCATTCGCAGGTCCACAGAGGCGCGCACGGCTTCGTTCACAGCCACATCGGGCATCCGCTGGTTAACGCGACGATCAAAGTGAAAGGTCTGACCCACGCCGTCAAGACAGGCCGGGACGGCGACTTCTGGAGACTGCTCGAACCTGGCACCTACAATATCACCGCTATGAAAGAGGGGTGAGTCAAGTTTTCATGAGTTGTGGCATGCGGGCGGCGGGGAGTCTGCAGCATAACCGGATTGTGTTTGCAAGACCTTGCCCTTGTGACTGTAAGGCAAGGGAAAACTAGTAAAGTAGTAGGCACATTTATAACACCCGATGACACCCACGCGTGTTTATTGGTCGATTGTGGAAATCTAGAATCACAACATATAATCTGGCGAATGGACACGTTACATTTGCGTCACGTCGCGTCGTGTGTTACGAGTCTGTTCCTACCATGATGTTTTTATTTAGTACTAGCTTCTGTCCGCGACTTCGTCTGCGTGGAAAAGTTCTTTTAAATTGAAATAAAACTGCTTTTTACGGATTTTATCGCGTATATTGATATTATTAATCCCGACGTTTCGGACCCTTTACAGCGTCCATGGTCACGGGTAGACTGAGGTGGTGGGCGTCTTGATGATATAATTATTGACAGCTACCCTACACTATTTATTGTTACATGATCAATGACATTTATTACTAATTAATAATTAAAACTAGATGGAGCCGGCATTTCCTAGCTGACGACCTCTGAGAAGAAACGCCGAAACAAACTCAGAGAATCATGGTCTCTTTTAAAGTAACAATATTCAATGATCATGTTTTCGTTGTTAATTATTTGCAATCCGATTCACGCAGAACGAGCTCACAGTATCCTTTGGTCTTGCAGTTGTAGGCCTGGATTTTGGTTTAATAGAATCTATAACAGGATTCCAAGCAGGTGGTAAGACCCAGCCATCTTATCTATTGTTCTTTTAAATTATCATTGTAATTGGGCTAATTAACTCAAAATCGTTATAAATTGTTTTTTTTTTACTTTTATTTATATAATTATTTAATTCAGGCTACAAGGCCCATATAATATAAAATACTATAATAAATTGTAGCCTATATGTTATTCTGATGTATAAATAATAATACTGTAAAGTTTCATCAAAATCCGTTCAGTAGTTTTGGCGTGACAGAGTAACAAATATCCATCCATCCTCACAAAATTTTTATATTAGTAGGTTAAGTATGACATATCCTGCCGCATTCGAGGTGCCTTTTTGTATGTGGCAACATCTGTATTTATTTAGTCTGAATTTCCTTTTGTATTAATATTATTATTTTTGTTCCCAGCTACGAGAGCATAACAGAACAAGTGACGGTACCCGCCGCGGGCTCCGTTAGTGTCAACTTCACTCTAATGGCGGATGACCCCCAACACTGGTCATCAGCTTACGACTTCCGGTGAGTCGCACGAATATAGCCCTTAAACAGTGACAAAACGACCCAGTTTGCTTTGTCACCCGCTTGACACTTGCCTTGTACGCTGTTTGTTTTATATGTTTTTTTTTTTAATCACGCAATTGTGAATGTTTTAGAAGGGTCAGTTAAATAAGGAATGCCTTTAAAAATACTACTTTTAATTATGTTACATCACACACAATCTGTCGATATACCATTTCGTCTGCTAGTACAAAAATATTGAGTTTTCTTTATCCAATATTCAAGTACAATTTGTAAACATAATAAAGGTAACTTCTGGACGAAGGATAATCATTGTCTTGGCAAAATGTTATTATTATTAATTGGCAATATTATTATTTATGTATTATAAAATAATTTTGCGAATATTATCTAGATAATTATTTAACAATTGGTATTAGCTATGGAAATAAATTTCTCATAATCTCATACCACTCCCTAACCCATAGTTTTTTTAATGGTGCACTTATTAGTGATTGGAAAATACTCTTCCTATGGTATTCGAACTTAAAGTGATTCCTTGTTTAAATGCTCTTCTCTTTTTTAATCATTGTGTATAATTGCAATGCTCTCTGCTTGTTTATAGAACTTATATTTATACTTTTTTATTTTAATTTGTGGCTTGTACAATGACTCAACAAAGCTTGACAAATACATTTACTAATAAACACAATTAAAACACCATTCCGTCCCATTTAATTTGAATGCGTGATTTAAGAAACAATTAACATGAAAATGGAGAACAATACGTAAGTATTGTTGCAGTATCGTTGCTGGACTCTGGAATCGCCTGCTTTCAGAATCAGGCCATATTCCATTAGTCCAGTAAATGTTAATTTTGTTTACTCCAAAAAGTAATACCGAGTCGTTGTGCAAACCGGACATAATATAACTTTTGCTTTAGACACGGGCAAACATTTTAAGAAAGTCATAGTATTTTTTAATTATTATACGTCAGTTTTTATAAAGTATCTTTAGTTTTCCGAGTCAAATTGGTCTCATTTTATATCGATACTGAGTAATGACAAAGTATTCTTTTAATTTTTTAATAATATAAAGTTATTTCTAATTGATTTTAGTCGTTTTTTAAGCTTTATTTTTATAGTAATGATACAATTTTGCTCTCTATTAAACATTTTAGACATGTTGAGGTGCCTTTAGAATACTCACAAAAAAAAACAGGTCACATTTTGTAGTCGATTTCACACCACGAATATAATATCCTTGAAATTGAACATTTCAAAGAACAAGCTATGCAGTCGGGTAAGGAGGTGCCATAACTGTTCTAAGGCCCAAAAGTATTTATACGAGTATTTTTTTACGATTGAAGGCATTATTGGTACTAGATATTATTTTTGAGATTATGTTGCAATGGCAGCTCTATAGTTTTAGAGTCTCCCTTTTATATTTTCTAATGTTTTTTGTTCTTAATCTCTTGTGGCTTAATTATTAACAGTAGTTTTTAATATTAGTTTATTTGTATGTCACAATGTATTAATATCGCTATAACCTTTTATTAATAAACTGTTTATGCACGCAATTGTGTTGTTTATTACACCTAACTGTAATCTTTTACTAATTTCTTCTTAAAAGAGAAAGAGATCCAAGAGTTGATTGTACAAATTAAATTTTGCGAAATGGTACTATACCTACACACCTTGTCCGCAAAGTTAAATTTAATACCTTTACATAAATAAAGCTTATAATAAAAACACTGACACAATAAAATGACGGGCACCAATAATTGTAAAATGAACGTTTAAGTTCTTCATTTGAAAATTAAAAGATATTCTCAATTCTTTAAAAATAGAAAAATAGCATGCTCCGTCTCGGCTTAAGGTTTAATTTGCCTACTGTGCACCGCTTTTGTTCACATATTGCTTGAGCGATGCCAATCATTATTCAGTAGTGTATATTTGTTTACTTATCATTTAAATAAAGTAATATACCGCCTATTTCCGATTTTGACATACCATTTCCGGTCAACAGTGTACTAGACAACATAATAAATACTCGGTACCACACGCGGCTTGAGTTATACGCGGCTCTCTCTGAGCTGGAGAACAAGTTCCCGAGCATCGCCGAGTTCAGGGCAGGAGACAGCATACGCACGTCCACCTTCCACCAGCTCAAGATGACTGACGATGTAAGTATGATCTTGTGTGATACTTAAAGAAGACCCTAGTCTCCTACGGCCGTCCTTAGCCTATTGGAAAGTATAACACTTAAAAAAACAAATAATCAATCACCATTTTTCTCCCATAGGTCGGGTCCCCAGAAGAAACTAAATTCCATATAGCCATTTGCAGCAGTTTCTACGGCTCCCAACCCCTAGGTCAAGAGATGCTCCTGAACTTCGCCCGTCACATAGCAACAGCCTACACAATAGGCGAGCCCATCCACCAACGACTGCTGAAAAACGCCGTCTTGCACTTCATACCAAACATCGATATATTATCGGAAAAAGTCATACAACAATACGACGGTACCGACAAATGTAACGTCGAACCTTTAGAAGAGGAATTTGGAGACAGTCTGTACGGCTTCCTAACAAAAAAAGACATGAATCCGCTGTCAAACTACACCAGAGAAAAATCCTTCATAAACATGTTAGAATCGGAAAAATATGACTTAATTCTAGAACTGGCTTCTGGTTCAGAAGATATTTCATATCCAGAGCTATCGAAGAATTTATTCGAGAAGTTCGCCCAGACGTACCAGGATAGCAGGAATGCGAACGACAAGTATCAATGTAAGGGAAGCAGCGTGAAGCATGGTGACTTGATAGATGTGTTGTGTGAACGGTACAACACGCCGGTGATCTCCGCCGGGCTCAGTTGTTGTAAGATGCCGGTGGCGAGCGAAATAGCCTGGGTTTGGCGGAACAATCTCAGAGGAATTATGAAATTCGTGGAGCTGGCTAATACCGGTAAGTGTTTTTAAAATACTTAGGTTTGATTTTATACTGTGTAAATTGTCTCATAATTAATGAACTTTATTTGGATTTATACAACAAAATAAACAGTTTATAGTGTTATACATATAAGGAACTTTTCACGACTGTATTCACAACTAAAATCATTAGTATGACGGGTTTGAATTATTAAGTGTTCGTTTAAATTACGCATTTTTTTTAAACTACTTAGTTATTAAAAATGTTATTTAAATATGTCCTATTACCGACGTTACATACATTACACATTTCTCTAGGGGTCGTGGGCTTCATAAAGAACGAGGAGGGCATGCCGATGCGCGACGCCATCGTAGCAGTGACGGGCATCGAGCGGCAGTACCGCGTCACCCGCAACCAGGCGCACTTCCGCGTCATGCTACCGCCCGCGGTCTACCGCGTCATCGTGCGCTGCCACAACTATCAAGACCAGGTAATAACGTCATTATAGAAGACTAGCTTCTGCCCGCGACTTAATACTTATAATTAGTGATGGTTAATATCACATAAAGCATAATAAAGTAGCGTGCTTATTATGCATATATCTCATAAAGCAAATGATATCGCGGTTCGCAATTTATGCTATAAAGCTATTTTGCTTTATATCGCATAGCACTCTCTCTCTCTCTCTATCAACCAACTGTCCGTCGGGCGTCGCGTATCGCGGTAACATAACTAGGCATATAAAATAAGCATGCTATAATAAAGCACAGCAAAAATAAAGCTTATAGCATTAAGCAAGTTATTGTTTTATAGCAACTTTGGACACCACTACTTATAATTTGGCTAATTAACTCAAAATCGTTATAAATTATAGCCTATATGTAATTCTGTTGTATAAATAATAATACTGTAAAGTTTCATCCATTTGGATGAAACGGATTTCCGTTGGGTAGTTTTAGCGTGAAAGACCATCCATCCTCACAAACTTTCACATTTATAATATTAGTAGGAAGTAGGATGTTCACATTTAATGAAATGGAGAGCATGATCAATGAGAGAGTCAAGTATGCTATATACACCGTGACTTTATAGTCGTTTTGGAACCGAAACGTGGTAACTTAGGATAATTAATAGTACAAATAAAAAATATTAAGTTGACTGTACAGCTAATAATAAAAAAGTTGGCATTTCAAAAAAAAATTTCACTTGTTCGAGTTTGTTCGTAGTAGTGCACGAATATTTCATTCTAAAACCGCCGCAGTCTCAAGCTTGCCATTTATCAATGATGCGCGGCGGGTGGCGCGGGCGCGGGGCGCGGTGGCGCGAGCGCGGTACGAGTCAGCTCATCAGCTGGTCACCTACCTACAGCAACGCGAGCGACGGACGACGGTCGGATGATTCGTCCGAGTACCTACTACGCGTGATTTAATAGCTAGTAGCTAGACAAGTACATTTTATTATTAAAATAAATTGCATTACGATGCAGATAGCGACGTAATTTGATGTTAGGTTAGTACCTAGATCGCAGTTCAAATACTACAAGTATGGCGCCCAGCGAATCAGCTGATACGGGACACGAACGTAATACCTACATTCTTACTAAAAAAATTAGAATAAGACTGTGTGTAGGTAGGTTTTATCGTAGTTCTTATTTAAGAAAAAAAACGTTGCCCAACACTAGGATTTTCTCCTGTGTCATGGGTGCATTTACAAACATAAATTTTCACATACACAAACACGCAAGCCCAGAACATTCACCCACAGATCATACAAATTTGTTCCGAGCGAAGATCGAACCCGCGACAGGCGCAGCAGTCGCTCGCACAGCCGCTGCGCATCAACATTTTCACGCCAACTACGTAAATTGTACCTACTCCAATTTCTCGTTCATACTTTACACGGGCTTAGGACCGGCAGAAATACTTTATTTGAATTGAACTTATCTTTATTTTACTGTAGGTATCAATAATTAGAAACAGAGAGCCAATGCACTGAGTAGGTACTTCAGGCGTTTGGATTTTTGGAATTTGAGCTATTTACAAAATAATTAACTTATGTACATAGCTAAGTACTTACCTATTAAAAGTTTATTTATAATTGTTTACACTTCCCTGTACCGAAGCAACTACACGAAATGGAGTCTGCCGCGTTCAATACACAAACGTGTCCGTTTTATGCTATTGTCTTTTAGCCTATCACTTTTCACTTTATCAAAGGCGTCCACTATCGCACTGCGTAACTCGTTAAGACTTTCATGTTCACGGGTATAAAGGAGTCTTTTTATTTCCGACCACAAGAAAAATCCAGGGGCGTTAAGTCTGGGCTCCGTGGTGGGCAAGCCACGGGACCGCCGCGCGACGTGGCCTATCCATCGATCACGGAACTGATTGTTTGGGTAAGCACGCACAACACTTGCATAACTAGCCGGGCAGCTGACATAGGGCAGTTCTTGCCGGTGCATCATTGTTGTTGATGACGTGAGCTCGACGGAACTTACAGGGATGTTAAGCCATAATGTTTTCCATACAAAGCATTGGCTAACATTAAATTCTTGTGCCGCCATTCTCGTGCTTCGCCGCGGAGCCCGCTCGAAGTACCTACTCCAGAATAGCGTCTTCGTTCTCCTGCGAGTCATTTAGGCGCCCTCGAACTTGTGCGTGAGCCGGCACACGGAATTGTCCATGATTGAGAAGGCGCTGGGTTGCAGCCAAGTTGGTAGGGGTTGAAGGTACTTGAGGACTTTCAATACCTCGTAGCCGCAGCGCTTTTAAATGTTCTGGCCGGGAATACAACCGCTTGGCCTTCCAAATTGTAACTAGTAACAGTGTACAGCTGAACCATTGTCAAGTAACTACTCCGCGTTCGAATATTCATACTGAAGACTCATTTTCGCGTGGCTACGTAAAACGTAAACAATGCAACCTTTACCGCGCGCGAGTTGCAGCAAAACTGGCGGGTGCGCGTCGGTTAACGGGGGTGGGTGAGGCGCGGGCGACGGCGCGCGAGCGCTCGCCGCGCCGGCGCCGCGCAGCCTGTTACTAGGGGTAGGTACATAATACATTACAGCTGTGTGCGTGGATTGTAGGCAGCGGGCGCCGCGCCGCATCCAATGGGCGGATAACGTGTCTAGGCATGTTTTACCGCTTAGTGTTGTGTGTGTAACATTGAATGACATCGATCGTAGTGATCGTAGTACGTAACATTGAGTGGAATTATCATGAGTTCTCATTTTTTGTTCGAATATGACATTACTTTTAATAATCAATAAAATAATGTATTTTTATTTAATTTAAATTATATTTTAATAGGTTCTATTACTGATATAGAGTCTAAAATTTTCGGTTCCAAAACGACTACAAAATCATCGTGTATAGCTTGGGCCTGTGGTTAATAAGTATAGTTATTACTTACCCACGAACCCTAGGCCTATGAGCCAATTTTAAATTTATAAAGATTTGATCGGTTTATTCAGATGCTGGTATGGACGGTGGTAGAGGGCGTCCTCAAGAGTAAGGACATTATAATGCGGCGCATCAACGCTGACACCATTCCCGGAGGACAGTTCACTGAGCTGAAGGTGGACGACAACCCTAACGTCCTTTATGTTACTGGTACGTCTACTGATTATCTTGGCAGTTTTTTTGTTATACCGCAAAGGTGACAAACAAGCATACGGCCCACCTGATGGTAAGCGGTTGCCGTAGCCTATGGACGGTGGTAACACCAGGGGCGACGTTGCCAAAACGAAATAGGAATAGTCGGGTTGGCAGTATAAGGGTCAAAGTCCCCCCAATGCCAATACGTTTCCTAACGTAAACGTATTGGCCGTTTTATCCGACTATGCGTATATTCGATGCAGTACAATTAAAAGTATTGTTGTACATCACTGAACTAACTGTAATTAAGTCATGTCGGACAAGGACAGAGTAATGTGCTGTGTTGCTGAATCTAGGATTATTGTACTCTAAACTTTCCTCAAAAGTTTATTACAGACATTGCGACACCCGCATAGTTGTCCTACTTGAAAACGTTGAAAAAAAAAAGGTCTTGAGTGCAAATCCAAGGCACACACCTCTGACTTTTCGAAATCATGTGCGTATTAATTAATAATAAATTATCACTCGCTTAAAGGGTGAAGGAAAAACATCGTGAGGAAACCTGCATGCCTGAGAGGTTTTCTCGAAGGTGGTGAAGTCTGCCAACCCGCATTAGGCCAGCGTGGTGGACTATCCCTCTCATCCTGAGAGGAGACCCGTGCCGAGCAGTGGGACAGTATATGGGTTGATGATGATGAAGTAGTAGTATTTTATTATACAAAATCAATACTTTCCAGGTCTTACTTTGGACCACAACAGCGTGCCGCTGGCCTTTGTCCAAGTGAGCGTACACGCTCTAGGGTCCAAGACCATAGTGGCCAATAACGTCAGTGACGCGAACGGCCGCTATGTGCTAACTCTGCCTCTCGACTACAAGGCCAAGGAAGTTGTTGCTAGTGCGTCTATAAGCGGGTTCATCACGAAACAGAAGCATATCGTGGTAAGGATTCCATACTTTAGTTACTAGGCGTAAAGCTCAATTTGCATTAGAAAAGTAGCAATTATGAACTTTTCCTCTAACGCTTCTTCCTCTCCATTATATTTTGTTGTATGCACTATACACACCTGTATTTTAAGCGCTTGACAGCCAAATGAATTTCGCGCGTATTTCTTCTTGTAAGGGTCATTTTGCATTAGCAAAGTCTCAAAAAGTCTTAAAGTTTCCTCTGAACACTTTCTCAGTTCCTCTCGATGATCTTTTGTTGCTAGAATGTACGCACGGCTTCGTATGAAACAATACATTTTTAGTATAAGCTGTTCTCTCATTGTTTTCACAGCCTAGCCTATACAATTGTTAGTTTGAATGACTACTTTTTCAATATCGACTAAATAGACAAATCGGTTAGCTTTTACGTGGCAACACCGAACTAACGAATTTGGTGGGAAGAGAGGAGTGGGGAGCGCAGCACGGCGGCGAATCCATTCAGGCATTCTGGGTTGGAGAGAGCTACAAGCCGGCCGTGTTAGGATCTTGTAACCTGAGTAACCTGCATTACTGTACCTATTATTTGACGACCTCTGTGGTCTAGCGGTTCGAGTGCCGGACTACTGATCATGGGGTCGTGGGTTCGATTCCCACAGGACACAAATATTTGTGTGGATAAACCATAAGTATTTGTGTTTGTCTGGGTGTTTCTTATGTATTATAAGTATGTATTTACAAAAAAAAAAGTATATAAGTATTATATCCATTGTCTAGTACCCATAGTACAAGCACTGCTTAGTTTGGGACTGGATGGTGCTGTGTAAAATGTCCCAAAAATATTATATTATTATTATACTAGCAGCCCCCGCAAACGTTGTTTTGCCATAAAAAAAAAATTAGGGGTATGAAAAATAGATGTTGGCCTATTCTTAGACCTCCCCGATAAGCACAAAAAATTTCATCGAAATCGGTCAAGCCGTTTCGGAGGAGTATGGCAACGAAAACTGTGACACGAGAATTTTATATATTAGATTACTTACACAATGCAGGGCAAGCGTATACTGGAAATGATGTAGCCGTGCGTATAGTCCCCACCAAATTCATGATCCCTCTGAACTCGATTCGTCGTAGTAAAATATACCTTAATCCTTTTGCAATACAGAACCATTTGCATCTTCAGAGCGGTTGTAAAGTTTAACTCGGATAATACATACCTACCTAGGATACAATCTACACCCTTGCTTAGAAAATTTATTGAAACGATCAAGTATTATTATTACTAGAAGGCACGTGATGGCCAACTGATGTTGCATCGCCCCCCTTTTACACCAGGGCTTTTTAGCAACGCTATTCTCTCCCCAATGTTGTACTAGATAATAGATACAGGGTAGCAATAACATAGTATTGAATACTGGAAACACCTGCATTATAAACTGTGCACAGTTGAGCAATAAAATACTATCCTATTCTAGTACAGACGCCAGCAGGTCAAGCTATCCAAAACTGTCAAATTTTCCCAATTGAATTAGAACCTTAACATTTTGTATTAAAGTTGCAAACCTATTAAAGAAATTTTACAAATTGGGGTAGCTTGATGAGCTGGCCTCTTTTCATAAGTTAAGCAAACAAACATAAGTTTTGGTAAATAGGTACTTGATATTAAAACTAAGTACATTATTATTGTGTAAAAATGCGGTCAGAGACTCCCCTTGGGAGAGGACAAATGCAATAGAATCTTGTCATAAAAATAATATGTAAATATATTTCGTTGCAGATAAACGGCAAAGAGAACTTGACGCCGAACGTGCTATTTAAGCTAGAAGACGATGACTACGTACTGGGCATGCCGCGACTTGTGTTTGTTATGTTGGCAGGTACGGTAAACTTAAGCCCTAGGTCCTCCTTGAGTCGTTCTCCTCACTGCTGAGGGTCGTGATCTCTATGTAAAAGCTTCTTGCGAACTATGTTCCTCCATTTTGGTCAATTCTCTGCAGCATGGATGGCGTCATCCACACTGCGTTTTGGAATAAGGCCCTTAATTGAGGATGTAACTTAAAAGTGAACCTCACTTATCAAGTCGAACACTCCCAGCCAGATTTCCAGGAGGCGAGTGTCGAATGAAACGGTCGGACCAAAGCATCGGGCCCTCTTGGTCTTTTCCCTTCAATCTTGCTGATAACCGTGCTTGCGTGATAATCAGAATCATATCACCACGTTTTCTGGCTATGAGTCCAAATAATTCAAGAATTCTCCGAAGACATGACGTAGAGAGCCTAGTAGTTATATTTTAACCGCTGAACCGATTTTGATAAAATTTGATACATAGATTAGACCTTGGAGAAGGACATAGACTAGGACTTTTTGTTTCAAATAGTCCTTGGGGATAAGGGTGAATCCGCGGGCCACAGCTTTGTGAGAATAGGACATTTTGAATAAACTTGTGCTCAGAGACGACATGAATTTGCTAATAACGCAACGCTAGACATGACATTATAACTTTAGTCATTTGCTGTCGCGTAGTTGCAGAGTCGTCACTCGTGAAACATAAGAAGGAACGAAATGTCATTTGTGGTGTATCGTGTGTACATACCCTGCTGCCTCCCCAGGTGACGGACAGCCCATCAGAATATTTTGCACACAAAAAAAAATATCTTAACCAGAAATCGTGCGATAATTAGTGCAATAACGTACTGTTCCAGGTGTGATCGGTGTTGCGGTGGTGACTGTATCGGCTTGGTGCTTCAGCTGCCGCGACAAAGCGAAGGACTCTCGACGACACTACTCGTTCACGCAGATACCTAGCGATGACAAGCGACCACTGTGCGAGGATACCACTACATATGGTAAATACCAAGTTATACATGCAATTTTTTTGAAATATTGCAAAAAGAAACCTTCCTATTACAACGGTACGTTGGTATAGTGGCTGAGCGATCGGTAGGTTGCGGTTCGATTCCCGTACGCAACAAATAATTGTATGACATACAGGTAGTCCGTGTCTGGATGGTTAATTGGTTACCTATATAAAATTCGATTAAAATTAATTAATGCATGCTAATTAATCCAGCATGCAAACATTAATGCATTCGCTCTACACACATTTCAGACATTGTACGCAAACCGTACTTCGACGAAGAAGAACTACCACCATCGGAGACCGACTCGGAAGAAGAGATCGTGCTGCTCAGGTCAGACAGGGAGTGGAAACAGGTGGACCAGGACTAAAGTATACTACAGGTCTATTAGTACTGAACAACAACATTTCGATATTCAGAAAAACATTATTCTATATGAGAAATGAGAGGAAAATGTCGAGACTGCCTGTATGGCAAAGCAAAGAAAAGCTTATGTGACAACATACAAGCACTACAATGTCATAGCATAATGTAACATATCCCAGTATTTCCCTAATCTAAGTTTATATCAGTATACAGAGTGACCATTCAATGGGATCTTTGAAGCTTTCACGGGCTGCAATATTTGCTTTTATAAATCTACTTTTTAAGCGTATTAAATCTCTTTTTAAGTATTTTTGAATAATCAATGCTTTCTTTCTAAAATCAGTAAAAATGATTTTTCGATATTTTTTATCTAATATCTAATAAAATGACATTTTTTTAAATGATGTAATTTAATACGCTTTAAAAACTATTGAATCCCCGGAAAAATTAAGTCATATCTGTAATGGTGAAGTAGTTCCCAACAGATTGCTGACACAAAACATTGTTTGTATGACTTTTCATGTCATGAACAAGTAATTAATATCTATCATGCGACATAACTGGATCATACAATTTGAATGTTTATATTTATTTACACTTTATGGAATACAAGGTGTACAGTCTGGGGCGATAAGTCCAGTAGCACGTCAACGATCATATTCGCTTGCACGGTACTGCGTATATTATACAAACATGTGTGAGTGATTTCAATGCAAACATTTACCCGTCAAACAGTATATCTACAAGAAGGTGATAGCGTGTGGTTTGTCACTAAGGCAAATGATAATTTTATCGCACTCTTTCTGTCTAGATAATGATGAAAGAGTGCAAAATGTTTGTGAAACTGCTACTGGACTTATGACCCCGACCGTACATTGGCGGACTATATGCCTTAAGCATTGTCTTCCAGGAAACCAATAGGGTGACGTAGTCGATATGCTGACTGGCGCAATTTTTATTATATTAACTTGGTACACGCTTTGACCTGGTATATCCCTTTAAGTTTTAATATAGTATTTCCCATATTATTTTAGACTGCAATAGTTGTTATAACATATTTAACGTTCATCTTGAGTATTTACATTAATCCATTTTTAATGTTACTAGATTGTTAATCCTATAGTTTTCATCAATGCTGCAGTGGTAGCAGTTCTTTAATACAAAATGTTGATGGGTGTTTTCATAAAAAAATATGATGAAACAATCTAACAATGATGTAGGAAACATCATTGTTAGATTGTTTCATCATATTTTTAAAACACCCATCGTTTAGTTTTGATATAATAATGGTTGTAATTTTAAGTTTAATTAACGTTGATTATGAAAATGTCGGATTAAGACCTATTATTTTTAAACTAAAATGTAGTCAGCAAAATAGTTAAATTAATATTTATAATTCTTATATTGGAAAGATCTCTTTAGATGAAATCCATTGTGTAATTTATCAGTATTAGAAAAAATATACACCTACAATTTTTTATTTACAAAGTAAATTGTTATCAATTGGCAAACATTCCTGCGCATGTCAATTTTCTAAATATTATTTTATTATATAAAAATATTTTTTATTTTTTGACATACATAATATAGCGGTAATTATTTAAAAAAATAAGGATGTAGATGATGAACTACAGTACAGTCGCCTGAAGTCAGTAGTAACACTGACTTTGAGCTGCCTTAGCCGAGTATGGGTTTACTTTCACCGGCGTACGGGTAGTCGTAATAAATACTACAAGAATGGGATTGCTTATCGCGTATTTATATTTTATCTATATATCAACTTAAAGCAATAAAATACTGTAAAGGAATTACAATACAGTTTTCATACAACATTTCATACACTTTTCAAATCGGAATCTGTCCGTTCGTTACATCTTATTTTATTCCCCTTTATCATTATTACATAATTTTACAACAAATAGGTAACTGTCAAAAAGAATGCAACAAATCGCAGTGAATATATATCTATATCATAGAAAATAAGATAATTTATTCCTTTATATATCTGTACATTCCTTTTTATTCCTTGTATCTTATTTCTTATTGTCTATCATATCTATTAAGTGCCTTGAATTTAGAGTACAGGGTTTATATTACCTACTCAAATAAAATGTATATTATATTTTTGTACTGCGTAAAGCATTTTAATATACTGTAATATTTTAATATACTGTATGCAACATGCATCATAGTTGGTGCTATAACAATACTGTAATTTTTCGGGGTTATTATGGAACAACAAAACACATGTGTTTAAGTATATTTTTTATACTATTATATTATAATCGCCTATTGGTGTATAATCGCTAATATAATCAGTGTTCTAGACGTGAGAAGGATTTATGTACTGTTCTAAAGTCTTAATTTATAATTGAAATAATAAAAAATAATTTGTTTTGATAAACTGAATATTTTGTAATGTTACTAAAATCGTTGTATGTTGTTTTTTTAGTACAGTACCGAATTTTGTATTAATCAAACGTAATCATTAATTAACAGATAATATTTTTATTGAAAACATTGTAAACTAAATGGCAATAGGCTCGCCCCGTATTACACATACAGGCGAACTGTGGATGTATATTAGGTCGCCACTGCTTAACCCTTCGCTTAGGAGAATACGGGCGTGATGGTATGGTATGAAGTTGTTATGACTTTGAATTGGTAATAAACAGACATTTTCTGTTAAATGAAGTAACAAATTGTTTAGTTTTAGAGCATTATGTAGATATTTAGTGAATCTCCTAAAAATAAGTTCAAAATTTAATGGCAATAATTTTTTAACGAATTTATTAACTATGACATTTTTATACAATATACATTTAAAAAGTGCTTTCAATCAAATTGTACATTGTTTTTATGTATTCCTAATTTATTAGTTCCGTATTTATATTGTAGTGGAAAATAATGATTATTTTAATAGTTAGATGTGTGTTTCATTCATACAAAACTCTAACAAATCTCTTCAACGCCTTGCCCTCTTCCCCAGGGCCTTTTCCAAACTATGTTGGGGTCGGCTTCCAGTCCAACAAGATGCGGCTAAATATCATTAATTTATACGAAGCATCAACAATCCAGTTTCTTAGTAATACCGATATTCTGGTTATCAGGCTTTTTGGGCTTCCGACTACCACTAACGATTGTCATACATGTTCTTATGACAACCGAGACACTGTTTTACGTGCTCTCTGAAGTACGGAGTGGTCTTGAAGTGTTGAATGGCCACCCATACACAAACTGGCCGTGGTGCTTTTTCCGAAATATCAAATCAATATTAATTTCTGACATTTACGCGAATATTATACATTGAAATAAAACTACTTTTTACGGATTTTATCGCGTATATTGATATTATTAATCCCGACGTTTCGGACCCTTTACAGCGTCCATGGTCACGGGTAGACTGAGGTGGTGGGCGTCTTGATGATATAATTACTGACAGCTACCCTACATTTTTTATTGTTACATGATCAATGACATTTATTACTAATTATTAATTAATTATTATTATTTCAATATCAAATCAATCTAGTCTGCAAAAACTATCCACTTGTCTGAACCTACTACTAATTATTGACAAAGTTTTATTAATATATATAAGTATAGAAATAAAAAAAATTACATGAAAATGTTGATTGATTGTGCACTTTGCTAGACAACTGTTCATATTACCATTGATAAATATCAGCAATAAAGTTAAATGAAATGATCATTAGGTACGTAAAAAAATATGTTTATTTTTCCATTTACACATTTATCACATTATAAATAATGAGTTTGGCTCAACAACAACAACCTTGGCGAATGACCACTTGATATTAATATTTACAACTTAGTCTAAATTTGATCAACCGCCAATGTCGCTGTTCGACGATCCAAAATATCTGATATCTGAACTCGTTTTCTTTTGAACAATTTTAATAACATTTAAATAAAACTACAATCTAATTTTTGATGCGTAGTTTATTATATTCCATTAATTATTACTCGCTTAAACGGTGGAAGAAAACATCGTGAGGAAACCTGCATACCTTAGAGATTTTTCTCGACGGTTTGTGTAGTCTACCAACCCGCACTAGGCCAGCGTGGTGGATTATAGCCTAATCCCTCTCAATATGAGAGGACCCGTGCCCAGCAGTGGGACAGTATATGGCTTAATGATGATGCTCTGACTACAGATACAAACATGTATCAACAAAAGAAAATTCCATTGTTATTATTAATCATTTCTTTTGATTTTACCTACTTCTTAATGAGGTAAAGGCCTGTGATTGCCTGGCTTATTACATAGCTACGTCATATTAATCATCTAAATGTAAAATATAAGTGCCTGTTGCGGCATATTTCTCTAGCATTCGCGTATTTGGCAATGACATATACTTTCTAATAAATTCGTAAGCTTTAGGCGAGTAATAGTTCAAACTTAAAGCGAATTTAATAACCTCATCCGAATAGTTTACGGATACACCATTTTTATTGATTGCGGTACACAGTTTCCTAAAATTCCCGCGTAATATGTTTTCAATTTCACTACATTTTGTGTATTCCTTCACTGTAAACATTTGTCTTTTTAAGTTCTCAAGTTTTTTGTTTTTTCTCATTATCTGATTATGTAGAGCTTTTATTTTTTTTCTCTGCATCTCCGCTCTTTCTTTTTGGCGCAGTAACGATTCATATTGTTTTCTCGACAGTGTGTAATTTGCTGCTAGCAATGTCGATGATGAGGTTGTGGTCGTTGGTGCGACCGTAGCTGCTGACGCTGCCATGTTTGCAGATGCTGCTATGGTCGCAGATACTGCCATGGTCGTTAAATCGACCGTAGTCGTTGGTGCTGCCATAGTCGTAGGTATTGGTATAGGCTCTTCTTCAAAGAACTCATACTCAGAAGAGGAACATGACACGCTGCCTGTGATGTCGGTCTGAAAAACGGTAATTCAATTATAGAAGTCCACTTGCTGGACATATACCTGTCCTAAAAAGTATCCCATGTATTAAAGCCATATAAAACATAAATTTGAACTGAAACTTTCTGGTTAATATAAATTAATTCGAGAAATTAAAATATTGGGGGCTATCCTAACATTTTTTATTGGGATAATGTAACTAAATTCAAAAAAATGCAATTACAATTCTTTTTGCAATTACCTATAATGAGTTTTAAGATTTATCAGTAAATACAACTATACTGAAATAACAGTGTAGTAATCTGTTTAAGTATAAAACTTACTGCATCATCGTCATCGTCGTCTTCATAATCCTCATCTCTGTCGTCATCTACTCCATCCACGTCTTCGGTCTCGTCTGCCTCTTCGTCGTCTTTTTCTTGTACATTTTCATTTGCACTATTTTCATCACTTATTACATGTTCATCGACTTTTTCATTATCTTCACCACTTTCTAATTCTTCTTCAAGTCCATCTGACATGGATATATTTTCAGATTTGACGGATAAAGTATCATTAGATTCCTGAAACAAGAGTATCCTTAATATTAATTATTTGAATGTATTTGGGCAAAACAATAATTAAATACGACTGGTCAACTATGATAACTTATTTAACTTGAAAATACTAGTCACCCTTATATAGTCATGAACACAAAATACAAAATTATAAACCCGTTCTAGGTCCATTTATTGTGCTATATATGAGCGGGAGATAGGTCAGGTCTAGGTCAGGTAGTTTTGTTTTTTGTTTTTTATTAAGAAATTTTAAGTAGCGGGAATTCTAATTTGTAGACTAGTAAACTGATGGTAAACGTGCAACCTTTTTAGTATTTCAACCTACTATACAGGATGTATCAAAAACCCTGTCCGATCCTTAAGGGTCGTATAAGGTGTCGTATTACGTACACAAACACGTAAACGATAATTAGATACGAGATATTTTTTTTTCCCCGATTAATTTAAATATAATTAAAAAAAAACTAAACCTTTTACATGTCAACACTCAATCCACGAAATAAAGATTATTCAATTCGATCTACACTAGTGTCAAAGAAACCGCCCGAGCAATTTGCCGCTTTTTGATCCTTTGTCATGTGCCGCCAGCCCGCTCTGTCGCGTGCCGCCAAACAAATTTAATGCGAATGAATCTTACCTACTGGGCCTACACGTAGATATTAGCTGATATCGATTAGGCATAGTTATGTTTACCTAATAATTGACGTTCTTTTGTATTTTTCATAAGTATCAGCTGTTACGTATTAGTCATAGGGATGATTACCTCCTACCGGGCCTACGCGTAGGTATCAGCTGGTATCGTACAAGCATCGTGATACCCAATACTTCCGCTTACGCGTGGGTATCAGGAATGTGTTGCTTACCTAATAGGTACCTAAATAATTATTGACGTTGTTTTTCAAGAAACAATGAACTAAATGTATTGCTTTGTTAAAATTATTTTGTAAAACATGAACTTGATATCTGATATCTTGATATTGAAATTCTGCGATCGTGTTCCTTAAGTGAACTTCCAATAGGTACTTACTGATATTCCACGTCGTGTTTTCGTGGTCTTTCGGCATTAGGGTAATGAGTCTTGTACTCATTCATGGACACTGCTTGACACGTGTTCGTACACGTGTACACGTGAACTTCAAGTTCACGGAGACGTTGGATACACGCTCCGACGGCACTGGCATACCTTGCCTAGCAAAACGCACCCCATACTCTCACTCACTCGTAGTCTTTTCGAACATCTGCATAATTGCAGCATAAGCACATTGGAACACGACATTGACAACAGATTGGAATACGACATTACTCACGATACGATGGGTAATCGAGGTGATAAGAGATTCACGGACGTCCGATCGGAAGCGAACTCTACGCGAGACTGACATGTCAAGGACAACAATTGGCTTACACGTGCCGCTCTGTAGGTAGTTAGGTACAGTCTGTCGGCGACGACAAAGCGCGCATGGAGCGGCGCCGCTTGGCGGCATCCTTTGAGTTAAAAATTAAAAATAAATTGGTAAATATTAAAAGATTTCGCCGCTGGGTGGAGTATTGTCAACTTATGAAATTTTCCCATATTTAGTGGAGAATTGTGTAAGTTTATTAGAAGAAGAAAAATCGATACTTTCTGGTTTCTTTAATATTGTATTTTTATTTATGTTTATTAGTAAGTATATAAGAAAAGGAATACGCCTCTTTCGGATCGGACAGGGTTTTTGTTACATCCTGTATAACCAGAGCTAAGAAATATAATATTGCTACCCCTCACTTTATCAACTTTTTGGCTAAATAAGACGTCCTCATCATTTTCAGTATCTTAATTTGAAAAATGATTAAATAAAAGGATACATCGTATCATTTCGACCCCCATACGTAACGCGAATCCCAGGTTGAGAAACAATCTGTTAGAGGTTATATACCTGCTCGATTCCTTCCATTGGCTCATTTTCAAGAAATAGTGGATTTTCGGTCTCTGGTGATGTTACAGTTGTCACCGGCAGGTTTTCTTTTTCTGTAGGTCCCTGTAAAAGAAAGATTATTTTGTATGCACTACATAATCACTGTTTTAGGAAACTGTCTAAATAATACAGTCAGAATTTGTCTTTTTATTTTAAAACGTAGATTTTGCGATTAACGTACGTATTACTTTATTATTAGTTCGATTTTGCCCTGCATCGAAGGCGCGTTTACAAATTGATAATGAAACACCCAGAACCACTACTACCTGCACTCGGGCAGGTCATACGAAATATATTTCTCCAGTGTGTGGGAATAGAATACCTGGATCGGGGCGTAATCCTAATCCTACGACAATCCTGCAGTCATTTTTCATAGTCACACGTGGATGAAATTAGCAAAGAACTATTAAGAAAAAGCCGACGAAAAATTCCAACGCAGGGGGGTCCAGAATCATGTACTGAAGTCATGGTAAGCCGTTGCGCGTCGATGTCCCTTCCACCCTGTATATAATTATGTTTAAATAACTAAAAACGACCTTGTAGGTAGTAGGCGTTGTAGGCATTCCGGGGAAGTATTAATATAAGTATAGTCAAGTATTATCTGAATTTCGTACTAAGCTCATATGGCTGCCCATTTGAGCTTAGTACTAAATTCAGAGACATGATCATAAATATTTGCGCAAGCCAAATATAAATCTGATGCTAAGTTTTGGAGTCGCTCAAGTTTATGAAACTGCTGTTCTGTAAGACCAAGATAGCTGGCATCAGCGTAGTCTAGAATAGGAAGGAGAAGAGGAAGGAATAGGAAGAAAATTTCTAAGACCTCTAACGGCCCGGTCGCGACTTCGGTCTTAGCGGCGAGCGGCGCGGCGGGGTAGGCGGTGGAGCGTTGTGCACGCCACGTACCTTCAGTAGCGGTGAGCGGCAGCGGCCGAGGTGGACGGATTTGGATAATCAGAACGTGCCCAAAATCATAGCGTTATCTAAATTATCCCTTTTCTGTTTTGAAAGCAGTGTATTTTATCTAAATTTAAATTAAAAACTTATCTTCATATTCCAGAAAACATTGTTTTGTTTCTTCCCACAACCTTTAAATTACGTTTTTATATTTATGTTGAGGATGTTTTGATATCTATACTATAGGTGGTTGATTTAAAATTTCAGTGATGAACGCCTCTGTATTCATTACCGCCACAAAATCGTCTAGAATATTTTATATACATATACATTTCGCCGCCGCCGCTGAGTTCGTCCCTTCTAAACTGCTGTCAGTTCCGCTCGCGGTTGTGGCGTCGGCGTCGCATGCATTCGCTGGTACAGAGGCCAGCACGTCAAGCTACCACACTCTGTCGAATTTCTTTGATAGATTTTCAACTATATTGCAACAAAATAAGGTTCATTTTCAATTGGGAAAATTTGACAGTTTTGGATAGGTTGACCTGCTGGCGTCTGTACTTTTGTTCCCGCCGCTCGCCGCGCCGCGCGCCGCTGCAGCGTTCCGCTCGGAGAAAACCGCGCGCGTTTTCGCTATGAGCGGCGACTCGTGGCGTGCTTCAAACATTTTCATACATTTGCTCTTACCGCTCGCCGCGCCGCGCTAAGCCGCCGCTCACAGCGGCAATGTCGTGAACGGGCCGTAAAGCACCGTATTTACAATATGTTGTACGCGGGCAATATTTCAGGCAGAATGAAATAAAACAAGTAATCTTTGGCTATACTAAATTAATTGTTTATTCAGAAAATTTGGCGCATAAAGTATTATTTAATATAAAATCTACAAAAAATTTAAGTATACAAGCAGCAACAACATTGGTCTCTTGACTTAGAACGCGATTATATCAAATTATCAAAGTTTTGGTAATATAAGCAGCTAACAGCACCTGTTATGACACTACATTTTCACATAATGTAACACATTATTACACAATCTATATCAAAACTCTTTTGTCCACTGTACATATACAGAAATATCTTAAATGTACTATTAAAATAAGGCACAGTAGTTTACTGTGTAACCCTTGCTTCAGTTTAGGTATTTCAATAAATTAAATCAAATTTATGCTATAGATTTTGGTCCATTCCCAAGCAATGTTTTTAGGGTTTTCTATGGAATGCTTATTAGCAAGCTCTGCAGCTCAGACTTGGCGTTTGGTTTTGTCCTGGTTTCTGGAAATAGAATGGAATGGAATATTGAAACCACCAATAATTTACAAAATAAATTTGCCCCCTGCTGGGCATGGTGCTTGTCAGAATAAGAAAAATAAATCAACAGAATCATCATCATCAAACCATATAGGTATGGTCCCACTGCTCTGCACAAGTCTCTTCACAGAATAAGAGGGAAACACCAGAAATTATATTAATTTTGTTTTACTAGTGTATGAATTTATCCTTAAATTAATATTATTTTTTTCACACCAGAAAAGACAGCATAGGATGGCCTCCAATGAGATGGATCAATGACCTGCTAAAGGTGGCTGGGAGTTATTGGATGAAGGCGTCATATAACAGGTCCTTGTGGAAATCTATGGGGAGGTGTTTGTTTAGCAGTAGACCTCTGACTGATGATGAATGTTTTTTTATAAATTTATTAATATTTTTATTATGAAAATGTAATAATTTACCTTAGGAAACCTTGTCGGTACTGCATTCCCTTGAAGTCTAACTACCTATACCAAGAGTATTAATAAAACATGATTCTTTGAAATGTAATGAACAAACAAGGGTTCCGTCTTGGCTGTATTCAATATTCTCTGGACTCAATGATTTAAGCCACTGTCTTTTTATCTTTTCATTTTTTGGCAACCTTAAAAAATAAGTAGGTAAATAATTTCATTTTCCACTTCCACTACCTACTAATTCGGATAATATTTTTATTATAAATTATCAGTAATTTTTTTAAAAACATTGAATGAACATTATTATTTTATTATTGGTAGACTCGACATGTACTTGAAAATCAATTGTTGTGAAAATGTGAATCACAACACTAATTTGGCAGAATTTTATACAATGAATTACAGAATGATATTTGAGGCGCTTTTTTACTCTATATTTTGACCCGCAGACCTTTACACAACACTTAGGCATGGCTGCACTCAAATTTGCACTGTTGCAGGACACAACTTTAGAGTCAACAGCACTGGAGGTTCTCACAAATAAAAAAAACACTATCATAACATTCATAACACGCACCAAAACGTAGACAGAGAAAGTTAGAAAGACAGACAATGAAATGGTTGGCGACTGGCGACGGCACGGCGTGCCGCATGTGAGATAGCACGATAGGTGGGTGCTTGCCATATCAAAGATTTTACCCTAATTTTTAGCAATACCAGATTCAGGGCTCGAAGTCCAAATTTGTGTAAAGGTATCTGTGATTAACTAGCAGGACCTCGTGGTTTTACCCGCTACATTCATTTGTTTAGGATCAAAAGGTTATTGAATAATATTAAAAGTGTGATGTGGCTATTTTTATATACGCATTATGTATTTATGATAAAAATTAAAGAACATTGAAGTTATGTGACATTTTATTCAAAACATTGTTAGCATACTATAATAACAGTTTCAGTTTCGCACGCTCATTCATTAGCTAAATACGCTTATAAGCTACTCAGCCCGGTGATCAGAGATCTGCAACCTTTTGTGACGTTTCGCCGGAATCAACTGTTTGCTCAAGATGAAGTGTGCAGAATGTAATACCGAGTTTAATGACGGCGTTCAATGTGGGTTATGCGAGAAGCACTATGACTTTGGTTGCGTGAGTATGACCGAAGCTGGTTGGAGAAAACTGGGTACAGAAAGACGAGCTTTATGGAAGTGTATGACCTGCCGCGCGGCCTCTCTATCACCCAGTGTGCAGTCAACATCGGAATCCTTCTCTAATGAAACAATTCTCAACGAGATCAGGGAATTGAAGGAACAATTAGTAAGGTTTACCACACTTCAGGAAGATGTTCGGAGCATGAGATAAGAGCTTGGAGAACTTAAGAAGAGCCTTGAATTTGACAGCAACAGAGTGGAGGAGTTTGCTGTGAAATTAAATGATTTTTAGTCCAGAATAATACTGCCTCGAAGCTCTCCAGATTAAGGTTGATTCCATGCAAACTACGATTGATAGGATCAAGTCAGAACTGTCCTCCAATGACTACCGTTCTAGATTAAATAACGTTGAATTTAAAGGTATTCCACTCAACAGAGATGAAAACCTATTCTTAATCTTGGAGACCATCAGCCAAAAGGTTAAATACACTTTCCCTAAAACGCAGATCAATTATATTTCCAGACCACCACTCTTTAATTCCAAAGATAAGTCTATTGTGGTGAGTTTCCTGAATAGATACATCAAGGAGAATTTCATCGCGGCTGCACGTGCTCTCAAAGGCTAAGGCCCTGAGCACTTCTCAAGACCTTGTATATAAAGGACCAGCAGTCAAAGTTTATATTAATGATCATCTCAATTCGACCTCTAAAAAGCTACTCAACGTGACAAGAGGACGGTGGCGAAAGAGAAGGATTTCAAATATGTCTGGGTTAAGCACGGCAAAATACACGTTCGGAAGCTTGATGGATCTCATGTGTTTGTAATTAATAACGAAAATGATTTAAACAAAATATTATAATCTATTGTATTAATAAAAATTCACCACATTTCGTTGAATATTTCACATTTCGTTGATGGATAGCATCTCGGACTCGAGAGTTATTCGGTGAGCAATATATTGTCTGGCGTCGTGATCGGGATTATTGTCGTACCGGTCAAACTCGTGGAGGGGGCGTACACAGAACAGAAAAAACAGGTAGAAGTGCAATGTAACAAAATTACCATAGGCACCGTTGTCGCCAAACTCGCACAAATAAACCGATAGTCTTATATTGCACTACAAATAAACAAATCGTTTGATTTGTCGTTATAATTTTAGTCCAAACTAGCATAAGTCACTCATCCTACATCTGGAAATAAACCTTCATACTCTATACATAAGATTTATTTTGTTTTACTTCAGAAATTATTAATGACGTTTTGTAATCTAAAGTCAAACTAGAATTGATTGACGAGTAAATTCCGCTACTCAAACATAGATGGCCGTAGTCTGTTGCTACTCGACGAAGGCATAAATTGAATTACATTATCGATATCGATAAACACCCGTTTTTCATGTAATTAAGATAATGTAATTAAATGATCTACGATTAATGATTTATGTTTGTTTTTGATTTATTTTATCTCTGTAAATCTATAGGAAAAACATAACTTTCATGCCTTGTTTCCGCAAAGGGTTGGGAAAAGGTGTACCTGTAACTACTACGTTTTTTATATACAAAACGAGTGGCAAACACGCGTACGGCACATCTGATGAGAAGCGGTTACCGTATTTCGCGCGGCTACGCACACTACTACACATCGCACACAATATAATTATGTATATGTAAGTACTCATGATGTAGTTTTATATTTATTTGTTGTGTTTATATTAATATACTATGTTTATTTAAGTTTATACTGTATTGTAAATATTATTTTTATTTAAGTATTTTCGAACTGGTTTACCATTCGTGAGCCACCAGGGTCTGGTTGAAAACCAGCGCCAGGCATTACGTCTGGCATATGCTGAACCAGCGCCGTTTCAGCACAATGTCTAATACCTAGTACAATAAGTATTTATCTGAATAATTGTGCTGAATAAATGATTTTTCTTCTTCTTCTTCTTCTATTTACGCTCATGATACTGAACTTACAAAATAAGTGTAAAATGTAAAAATAAGTGGTGATATTTATAATTATAACTACAGCAGTCACTGGCAGTCGATAAATACAAAGACGATATCCATAATTTATACATTTATACGATAAGTAAGTAGGTATTCAATGTTTTCTGAATTGCCATGAGAAAATTTACGTGTAAATTGTATAATACAAATTAATGATTAATGATGATTAACATACCATCACGCCTGTATTCCCCGAAGGGTTAGGCAGAGGTGTACTAATGTACACGACTCGACGTTAAAGCAGTTAGTTTGACGACTGAGATCAAGTAAGCATAACAGCGCTTAATTATGGCACGCGTGCCACGCCTACTTTGCACTTCCACTGTTGTTTTTCTATTCCGTGGGGGCGTACTAATTGCTATAAAGAAACATATATCTGCAGTACCGCAACCGTTGTTTCACTCTTCAGCCGAAGTTTTGTGGGTTTCAATGAATTTACGTGATCCTACCACGAGGAATCGTTTTAGATTGAATCTAGGCGTTATTTACTTGTGCAAGCAAAACCAGGGATACACGTTTTCAAATCAATTAGCAAATTTTATTAATACTTTAAGTAACTCAGTGTTAAATAACAATGATGACAAGTTTTTAATCGTGGGTGACTTTAACTTGAGCGGCATTTCGTAGGAATTGGCGAATGATTCACTGACAAACATTAGTGATGACGAATGCTTATTGACGGATGAATTACGAGTCTTGGGCCTAAACCAGTTCAATAGAATTTTAAACTGTCATGGTAAAATTTTGGACTTGGTTTTGTGTAAAGATAACGTCTCCGTTAGTGAATGTTTAGTGTCCTTGGCACCTGTTGACAAATATCACCCCGTCCTCCTAATTGACTTAGCCTTCGCAGAGTCTGACTACCTGATTCCTGCACCATACACCCGGTATTTGTATGATAGGTGTGATTTCACAGCTATAAATAATGAAATATCGACTATAGATTGGATCAACGTTTTTGCTGATCTCTCGCTTGGTCTCAGCATAACCGATATAATAAATAAACATGTCCCGTCCAAACGAATAGGTCATAGCTCCTACCCGATTTGGTACTCATCATCACTTAATCTCTTAACTAACTAAAAACTTCATCTAATAAAAGAGAAATCAAAATACCATCGTAAGTTTAAGTTGTATGGTAGACTTTCTGATGAGGCAACCTTCAGGCTCTTACGGGATAGGGTAAAAAAAATTGGAATCTGGTATCTACTGAAGCTACTATTGAAAAGAACCCTAAATGTTTTTGGAGTTTTGTGAAGCAAAGATCAAAGTCCAACTCAATGCCAAGCTATTTTAAGTATGGAGATATAACAGTTTCTTCTACCCATGAAATTTGCAATGCGTTTTCTTCCCACTTTTATTCTACCTTTCTAGATCCCATCAATGACGTAGACTTAAGTTCTAGGCCTACCGTGCACCAAGTCTCGTCTAATAAAAATGTGTGTTCTGATATCTCCTCAATTGAAATAAATATCGAAAGTGTTAAAAAAATACTTAGCTATTTCGATCCATTTAAATCTGCTGGCCCTGACAACTTATCACCTAAATTTATAATTGGAACTGCTAAAAATATTGCCTTGCCGATATTTGCACTGCTCAAAAAATCACTAGCCTCTGTTACTGTTCCCCAGATATGGAAATCTGCGTATATCACTCCCGTACATAAGAAAGGTTCAAAAAACGAAATTGTCAACTATAGACCAATTTCCAAACTATGTGTTACAGCGAAAGTCTTTGAGAGGATTGTATATAATCAAGTTTATGCCGCGCTCAGACATTCTTTTAGTCCTTCGCAATATGGTTTCTTGAAGGGTCGTTCCACAACTTCAAACTTGATCTTGTTGAATGACTATGTAACAGAGGGAATGGATGGTTGGGTGCGGGTCGATGTCGAGCTGGATCTCAATCACTAGTGGTGTGCCTCAAGGCTCTCTGATGGCTCCACTGCTGTTTATCATATATGTAAGTGACATCGACTCTTGCTTCCGCAATTCTAACCTTCTCTGCTTTGCCGATGATATGAAGATCTATTCTACTGTATCATCGGTAAAGGATGTGGAGGCTCTCCAATCTGACTTATCACGGCTTATGACTACTGTCTAATTAATAAACTAGATCTTAACCCCTCTAAGTGCTCAGTGGTCACCTTCAGTAGGAAACGCTGTCCACTCTACGCATCCTACGAGCTTAAGGGTCAAATACTGCCAACATGTGAGGGGGTGCGAGACCTTGGTGTTTATCATGACTCGAAACTTCTATTCGATTCTCATATTGAGCAAATAGTCGCGAAAGCATCAAGGGCTCTGGGTTTTGTAATGAGAATATCCAGGGGCTTTAAAACAGGTAAAACATTTAAAATTCTTTATTGTGCATTTGTAAGAAGCCACCTGGAGTATGCCTCTCAAATTTGGAACCCATGTTACTATAAATATATTGACCGCTTCGAGAGTATTCAAAACGATTTATAAGATTTTTGTGTTATCGCCTAAGAATACCATATAGTTCAGATAACTAAATAGATCAAATCAATCAATCAAACAGTTTCACATTCAGCCATTGACAAATCGACGCCGGTTAGTATACTGTTAATTTTTGTCTAAGTTGTTATCCAATGAGATTGATTGCCCTAATCTTTTGCAGAAACTAAATTTCACTGTTCCCCAAAGGTCAAACCTTTTTTTTTGTATAGCTGTTGGTTTTCCAAAAATTAATAAATAAACACAATATACTTAATACTTCTTGAATCTGTAAAATTGTGGTAAGTTTGGGAATATTTATATTACATACCTGAAACATAAAATTTATGAAATATTACGTAAGTTAAGAAAAAACGTTCTTGCACATAAAAAAAAGTACCTACATAGGCGAACTTTATGCTACGTAGCATTTACGTAAGTATCTTTTTTAGCTTTTAAAATAATTGTATGGTCGACCAAAAATAGTGGTATAATCTTAAATCAGTACTACCTAACCTACCCACACCTGCAGGCTAGAAAAACACTTACCAGCAGTGGAACAGCATTAGGCAACAGAAAGGTCAGCTTACTACTTTTGAGCAAGACATTTTTCTCAAAATGAGTGGAACATATCCTTGACGATATTTTTGGTGTCCAATTTTTTCGGCCCGTAGCTTCAATCCAACGCATCCGTAAATCATGGCGTCGGGGAAAGCTGTAACAAATATGATTAAATAAAAATACCTCATGATAAGTCCGCTGGACGCTTGGTGAATTAAAGAAGTTGAAAGATCATTAATAGATATACATACATTATCAATTCAATATTTTGTATGCACACCTAGTGTATGTAGGTATTTTAATTCACCCTTGGTACAAGTAAAACAATATTATTAAATTTTTTATTGATTTAAATTACGTGGTTTGGGGAAAAATAATTTCAAACGCAGGCAACACCACAGAAATATTTTAAGGTTATGATAATTAATTTAATTCAACTTTCATGCAATAAACGACAAGTACTATTCTAAGTGGGTTTGTCTTAATTACGTGATTAAGTACGAACAATCAATTTTAAAGCTACAAAATAATCCAAAATACTATACTTACGAGTGAAAAGACAAATCGGAACGCTTACGTTCACCGTCACTTTTACACCCTATAACACTACACCGAACCATTTTTTCACTGACACCTAAAGGAAAATTATTATTCCTAGTTCCGAAGTAGTTCAATGTGTATTTCCGTGCTCACAGTCTGGTTTAATTTTACAAAAAACACAAAGCTTAAACTATGGCGAACTGTCAATGTTTGTTTAGGTTAAGCACAGTTACTGTCAAAACAAAAACAAAAAACTGTGCTGACCTTGAAAAAACCGGCACGTGACATGAAACAGAAAATTATATAATTCTGTCCTGTTTTCTTTCCATGACGTATGCATTAGCTGTTCTCTTTCTTGTATGAATGAGATGCAAGCTATGTAGTTTTCTAGGTTTCTCTGTCTACGTAACCAAAATCAAAATAAAAAATGACACTAATTCTTGATTCTTGTCTTGTGTGTGTGTGATAACGCTGTCAGACAGAAAATAGAAATACTCCTCGGAGTACTCAGATCGCCCCGGATAGAACCAGAAATTAAAATGGCGGACCGTCCGCCCGGTGACGTAAACAAAGCAGACCTATTGTTATACACTATCTGCAGTGTGCAGTGTCCATGTAGTTGAAAATACGACAAAATTAAAAGTCTATCAGTATTTTGTAACAGCTGCTTTTATGAGAAATGTATGGTGATAATAGTGAAAACCTAAATCGGATAAAACTGTTTCAAAAAATATTTTTGTAATAGATTTTTTTATTTTCAGTTTTTGTTAGAGTCGGTTCCCTTTTTAGTTAAAATGTTAATGTTTTTATACTTTTTGTAGTTAAAATGTATTTACTTACAAAACTTACACTACTGCATAATTCATAAGCGTGACTGCTAGGCCTGAGGTCCTGTGTTCGCAGTGTTATTGGGGTTTTCTATGAAATTCTCAGTAGGTAGCAATTCGGAGTTTGGTTTGATAGGTAAGACGAGGCAGCTGCTATAAACTACTTGGTGTACCTCCGGCGTCCAAAGTCGAATACCAATTAAGTTAATATGGGACCAACTTGAAGCCGACTTTACCGAACCCAATGCAAAAAAAAAACCATTCATAATTTGCGGAGTAATCGCTAACAAATGTAAAAAAATAAAAGTACCACCTCCGTCTGTTTGAAAATGATAACATTCCTAAAAATAATATTAAACATGAGTGGCTTATTATGTAATGTATACTTTTTACATATTTTATGTGGAATATCATTATCCCATTCATTTCTTACCCCAGTAATATATCACATGAGTGGATATGAGTCGTCAGGTCGCATGTTATTCGGCACGGGAAGTCAGATTATCGACATAAAAACATGTATTTTTTTTATACTTCTAAGGTGGCAAACAAGCATACGGCCCACCTGATGGTACGCGGTTACCGTTGGCTGACCCTGATGTAAAACGAAAGAGGAATACTTGGGTTGGCAGTATATGGGTGAAAGTCCCCCCCACTGCCAACACAAAACTGCTGTTGCTGATAATTCATATTAAACTTCAGGTAATTACACCTCTGCGTCGCTCACACTTGTTATTACTGCTATGAGGAATAGTGTGACAGATAGATCATCTGATTAATTAAAAATAAGGCTGTGATATGTCTCACCAGCATACATAAGATGTATGTTGTTAAATAAATAAATAAAATAAATAAAAATAAAAATGAAAGTTCTCAAGCGGATCAACTATGTGCTCAACGCGAGATGCAGACGATGAATAAGTTTGTTTATAATATGGCCGCTTTTTTTTAATACGCGTTTTTTAGTACTTTCTATGACACTCTGTGACCTAATTATTATTCTGTGTTTACACCAAAAATATTGAAAATAGTCTGTGGTATCAACCAAAAATAATGAAAATAGTCTGTAGTGTGACTAGTGTGCTGTCAAATGTCGTGTTTATCAATATTTCAACAATGAATATCTCCGAAACTATTAATTTCCGACGGTTAAAATTTGGCAAATCATTTTCATATATTAGTAGGAACCTACAATAAAAATTTCAACATCCTAGCTACATGTACCGATATTAGAGTCTAGCGCTATTAACCTATATTGAAATTACTAATAAATACTGTTAGCTGTACTAAAAGAATAATATTTTACTATCCTCTTAAATATGCTTGGTTCTAATCATGAAGGTATAGATAAATAATGGACACCACACTTCGAATACGTACTTGAAGCATACATTATGTATCGCTATCTCGCTCACTGTGGGCAGACCCTCTCTTTCTATGTAGGGTAACCTTTGTTTTGTTTAACCTAGGACATTATGTAGCTGCTTTCCAATTAGTGTTTTCTTTAATTAATAAATCTACATCACTGTTCACTTCTAAGACTTAGCCTAAGCCTAAGATTGATGAAAAATGTGTTACAGTGTAAAAGTTGGGATGTTTCTGATTTTTTAAAGGAGTTCATCAAAAATTCATACAACTCAACTCAAATTTGCACCAGAGGTACATGACAGCTGTTAACTTGTCAGTTTTTACTATGAAATTACTAAGAAACTGTTAATTACAAAATAATGCCGTTTATCATATATTTGAACAATTTGAAAATGTTCCTAAAAACATATTAATATGTAATATAGATAATTAAATTTTTACCTTGCAAAATGATACTACTTCTTGATTTATTGTTATAGTAGGAACTGCTGTTTGTTTTAAGCGCCTTGAGGAATCATAATCTGATTCTTGAAAATGCAAATTGCAAATCCTTGCACTTTCATAAAACTTAATTTTCAGTGGTACAATGGATAACCACAATTTTCTACGAGTACTATTTTTAGGAAATCTAAAAAAAACATTAAAATTATTGTACATTAATGTTATAAATAATGATAAACAAAAACTAAAATCTAAGAAAAAAGTGCGAATAGGTGTATAATATAATGACTAAGAAACATGTATAATTATTTAAGGTCCCACAGATATATCTTCAATATGGTCACACTACTTCAGTATGACCTAAATTAAACAAAAATAAATAAAATTTCAATAAGTCCATGAAATTCAATGTAAAACTATTAGGTCTTTACAAAGTTATCATTAACTAACATGTTAAAATAATTGATCAATCATTCTATGTAGTAATTAATTGAAAATACAAAGAAATATGTTTACAATTATTCAGTGTCAAAAATCACGATTTAAACACTTACGCGTGAAATCTTATATCACCTCCTGGACACCACGTACTACCACAACCACGCACTACACAATTTTGCACCATTTCTTCAATTATAACATTGATTGCAGACAAATATCTCAAACGAAGCTGTGAACCGCAAACTGAACAACCGCACATGTGGGGCCAATGTTGCCAATTGCCACATTTCCAAGTCCTTAGGAAATGGAATATTATTTCACCGATTTGTCAACCTTGTGACATAGGATTTTGGGATTTTTTATTTCAGATAACAGTTTAGGTTTTTAAGTATTGGCACATTATTTGACAGTGTTTAACATCTGATTGGGTTTTTGTGGGTACTCTTTTAAAAAAGGTATTAAGAGATTTTAATACGGAGATAGCAATACCATGGTCCAAACTAAAAAGAGAGGTCAGCCCATAGAGAGTGAGATAGATACGTAGGAATTTGACTCAAGCTATTGTTCCAAGTTTGGCCTCCATTTTTATCTATACCTTCATGGTTCGAATAAAGTCGACTCAACGAACAAACTGAGCTATAACATCACTAAAAAGTGAGGTTATAAATTTTAACTTATTTAGTAATTTTATTCAGTACTAAATAAAATTATTTTCTCATTATATTATCTTCTAAGCCGGCTTTATTAACTGTGAAATAATGATAGTCGACAAGTTGTAAACTTACGAGTGGACTGAGTAATCCTGGGGATTTTTTTTAGTGCGAGCCACATCCTGGTACTGCACAAGAAACCATCGTAATAAATTTAAATAATATAGGATATAAACAGTTATTTCTTTTAAAAAATGTTGATAACTTTGCGCGCACAATGACAGCGTCGGTATGGGCCGGTACAAATTAATAAATATATTAAATATTAAGTATCGTTGACATTGACAGCGATACTTATTATTTACTATATTTATTCATTACTCTCGCTCTCGTAACTCTCTTTTACTCTCCATGCCCTGGTAACTTGGAACATTTTTTGTTTGTTGTGAAAAGTACCATCTATCCGTCATACATAGAACTTTTTACGACAGTGTTACCACTTTTTTGCTTGAAATGTCTGATAGTTGCACTAATTGTTAACTTGGCATTAATAAATAAATTAATTAATGCAGTTGCAGAAAAACTATAATTTAAACAATCAAGTATATCTTATTTATTCTATTTTTATATTATTAATAAACAAAAAAACGATTTTATGAGTAGTACTGATAACAAATGTTAGCAACACAGTCTAACTCTATTAAAAAGTTTATACTACAAGCACCGTGCTTGACAGAGTCGTGGCGTTATCGGTCGGTAGAGGGCGGCGCACGTTGGTTGCCTGACTCTGGTCCGATACAGACGCGCGGAACTGTCTCACGTTTCGTTGTGTTGAAGTGAAAAGCAATTTGGCCTATCTACGTCTTTGAATTCTATCATAAGAAATATCTACGCCCACATAATGTCCGACGGTGATAATAATTCTACCCACGATTACCTTCTGTTCCGACATACATATAAACCTTTCGGAAGAAATTATTTAAATGGTAGTCAAAACCTCATTAAAATCAGTTGCGTAGTTCAAAAGATCTCAGATTCTCAGCGTACAGGGGGACAGACAGCGGAAAGACACATTTTTATAATATGTATAGAATGAGATACCCCAATAAGGCTACTGCCTTATTGGGGCATCTCATTCTATTCCGAACGTATACAAATATCATATCACTCAATATTAAAATACGGAAGCACAAGTTTACACTTAATTACTTATCAATCCAATATTTGAACAGTTAGGGATATATATTCAAAATCTTCGTTCTGTCTCAGCTCAGTCTCAATAAAATTAAACGAGTAGTCATCTACATTTAGAGGGTTTCAAACCACAGGGTTTTAGAATAAATATTATAACAAAATATAAAATTATGTAAGTATGAGGAAAAGGACTAAAATACCGGTGGCAGAATTGAATATTTCAACAATAGTACACAGTGGTGAGTGGTAGTTCCTCTTAATGACAAAATATTAGGGATGCTCGATGAACATCGATTTTCGATGATCATCAATGTCCAGGTAACGAAACATCGATGTCTTAACAGCGATGTTGCAATAAGTAAAACATCGGTACATACACGTCACGCCGTGACATCAATGTTAGTTAACCACCTTTGACTAAAACAATCTACCTCTTCCTAGTTCGTACATAAATCTGACACACCACAGTCAGACCACGAACATTGTAAACTATTTTTTCTAATGTTGGATGATAGATCAGGTAAAGTAGTGACTGACATTGCTGCACCGATAGACGCGTTTTTTAAATACAGATTCAAGAGTCATCTAGCCTTCAAAAAGCTTTTAGTACATACATTGTCATTGTCTCTTTTGACCGTTTTTTTTCTTTGTCCTTTTTTTCAATAATAATTTAGTTGTCTTAAATAAAACCATTCTGATGATTATTATAGTTGTTTTCCTTACATATTGACACTGCTTGCAAAAACATCGATATTGGCCGACATCGATGTTTTAAGTTTGATGTTAATCGAATATCCATGTTTCGATGCTATCATCGATGTCATGTCATGTCATCATCGATTTTTTTATAACATCGATCATCCCTACAAAATAAAATAAACAACTCACCGATGAACGGCTATGTTTGCCTCTTTTCGTGCACCTTCGCTTTTACAGCTTAAAATACTGCAGTGCACCATACTTCTAGGGTTCTATAGCATTCACAGCGTTCACAGTCACACAAATTCAAAAATATTTCACTCAATTGTCTAGCACTAGTTCGCTCATTGCTGATTATAAATAAACATTATAAATTAATCAAAAATCTAAATGAACGAACGAACTAAAAGACACGGTTCCGACCAGTGAACTAGAAGACACGTTTCCTAAATTAAACAGAGGAAAGTTAAAGAATAATAGGTTAGCGTGCCGCTGAGCGGGACAAAAAATAGGTACTTGTAACTTTAGGGTTACCATTTAAATTATTTTACCCCAAATATTAGTTTTTACCAGACAGCGCCAGAAGAGAGTTATGTTCTTCGGATCTACCTACAGGGTTTATTTAGCCCTAAGTTATTTATAACTAGAAAAATCTGAATATTTTCTGAAACTATTAAAAATGTTATTCTTTTATATGTATAAATGATGGAAAGTATATTTTATCACGATTTGTATATTTTAATGCATTTTTCCCGTGAATAAACATCCGGTGACATTGAATAGGTTAAGCTTTTAATAATATATCGGGTGGCAATCGACGCGCAACGGCTTACCATGAATTCAGTACATGATTCTGGACCACCCTGCGTTAATATTTATCGTCGGCTTTTTCTTAAACTTACGTTTTTTTTTTACTTTAAACTGTGTAAATTCATTATTTCTATCTAACCCGATAAGGTTTTTAATTAAAAAGTCATTAATTCATTTTTTGCACTAAAAACAGGATTGTAAATAAAACTCGTAAGATTTTTTGGTCAGCTGTTTCCCTAAAGTTCACTTGCGAGGTCAACGCCCGCCCAGTACCTGTACACGCGATGCAATCAAAGTCTTGGCGGTTGACCAGTTTTCACTTTTATCACTAAGGAAATAATTAATCAACCACCAACGATCGTCACCGAATTTATTTCCTGTCAAAGGCACCGACATCTTTGTCGGTCGGCCTTTGCGGCGGTGCGCAGCGGCACGCGGTCTCGTAAAGAAGCTATGGTGGTTGACCAGTTTTCACCTTTATAACTAAAGGAATAGGGTCGAAAATTAATCAACCGCTAACGATCTTCACCAACATTTTTCCTTAAAAAAATTGCCGGCAGACGGCGAGTGGTCTCTTAAAGAAGCTATGATCACAGTTCCCAATAAATGTAACAGACACGTCATCGAATCGTTTACATAAATAGTTAATGTGTAACTTAATACTTTCATTTTGGCTTATTATGAGTGATTATTATTTTCTTAATCATTAATTGATTTAAGTCAAGAAGATAAAAAAAGATTCCTAGAAGTTTGTTAAAAATATTGTTTTAAACATTTCGATCAATTTTTGTTATCCATATTTACAACAGCCTCATTAGCTTGGTGGTCCTAAGTGCGACTGCTACGCTAGAGGTCCTGTGTTTCATTCGCAGGTCGACTAGTGTTATTGGGATTTCTATGAAATTATCAGTAGCAGCTCGGATTTGGATATTATTATGTACCTGGTCAATGAAATAATGACAATAGGCTCGCCCCCTATTACATGGGACGTAAACATACGTGCAAACGGTGGGTGTACATTGGTACACCTCTGCCTAACCCTTAGGGTGAACAGACGTTATGGTATTATGTTATTAACTTAAATGCCTGCCGAACAAAACTTCTGTGCCCGTGATTACGGTAATGCACGGGCCACGGTATCACGAGTTCCTACGAACTACTTTCGATGAAATAATCAAGGATATGCCTGTGATATCGTTTCAACACGACGGCGCTCCCCAGCCCGCGATCCTTCCGACGGCACCTTCCTGGCTCTCCGAGCTCTCCGCGCTCAGATTTGCGAGCGAGTTGACGGTGGCCACTTCGAACTCTTATCTCATTAGGAATGATAGAGCTTAAAGTGAGTTACCTACATACTGAATCGCTTTGCAAACATGTTTTTTAATAATCAAGCAGCGGACCCGTAATTTTATAGGAATAAGCTTATTGTTCGTTTTTTTTCGTTATCATTGTTACTTAATAAGTACCTGCCTATCATCAGTTATCAAGACAAATTAAAATTGATTTTAGATATTAATGTTTAAGCGATACGTCGTAGGGACAATCACGAAAACCCAGCAGCCGTGTAATTAATATGTAATTTGATTAATATTAGTACAGATATTACATATTACTATTTCTTACCTCAAAAGGAATACTTTCAGGATGTAAATATGTTTTATTTCCTATCTTCACTAAAGAACTATTATGAAAATGTTTACTGCATATTTTAGAGCTTTTCTTAGGCAACCAGTTGTTTCTTCTTGTTATTTTAATCCATAATTCTCGTGATTCTGGTTTATCGGGATATCTGAAAGATTTTAGGTGTTAAGATTAAACGATAAATACTTAATTATTCATCAAAAAAAAATATTGAACTAAATGATTAAATTCAATGTAATTAATTTCCTTTAAAAACTGGGCAATTTCCCAGCACAAAGTCGGCAACACTGAACTTTTAGGTTATGTTTTTATCACTATGTAAAAATAATAAAATAGCCGCTTTTTCACCTTTAAATAGCAGTATCTGATCTAAACTAGATAATAAAGCATCACAACAAGTGTTAAATTGAAAAACATTTAGCAAATAAATAAAAAAAAGTGATACTTACGAATGAAAAGATAAACTGGGAATTTTCTTCTCACTATCACTTTTGCAACCAAGAACACTGCACCGTACCATTTTGCAGTATTAGATAAAGATCCTGCTCAACAGCGAACACGAAATAATACAAAATTTATGAAAGAATCAATAAAAAATGCAGTATAACACAATCTGTCACGAATGCTCAATCAAAACGTCAGTTTGTTTAGCAAATGAAGTAGGTACTGATCTTGAAATTGAAAAAATCGGCACGTGATAAGGGACAAAAAATTGTTATCTCTTTTCTTCTCGGGCATCTGGTGAATATTTATCCTTTTTTTTGCTGAAGAGAGATATATGTATTCAGCAGTCTATACTTTCCTCTGTCTACGTTTCCTAACCAAGATCGCTAATCGGTCCTTTATTCCTTTCCTTCCTAATTATGTTTATATGCGTACCGACACGACCGGACCGACAGACAGGCGACAGCGACAGTCCCGCGCTTCACTAGTTCAATCACATTCACAATTCACATTCAGTCAATTCTGTCAATTCACATTCTTTACATTACAACACTAAAGTCAAGTGATAAGATTGATATTCTTTTGGTGCGGTCTGTTGAATAAAAAATTGGAAGTATTGTTTTTAATGGAATTACTGTTTTACAATGACAATAACTGGTCTTACTTGATCGACGTCACCAAGCAAAAATAAATTGTATCAAGCTGCAGAAGATTTGTAATGGAAAGGCTTCGTTCTGACGTCGCAGACATGAGTCGTCGAGCCGGGGATGTTTTAAGGCGTATCAACAGATTTGCTGATGGTCCTATGACGAGAAAGAAATTGGTGATAATAATACTAGTTATTATTTTCTTAGTTCTTTATGTTGGACCTACTTTCATAAATTGGATGTTTGGTCCTGAGAGTGCCACTGGTCACCAGAAAGTGTGTCAAAATAATTTTATAAACCCTTTCGAGTCTTCTTTGAAAGATTATGATGTGTACCTCAGACAAGAGTCGTCAGCAACACTGAATTCACTCAATCACAACTATGTGCCTTATGTTGGGAATGGCTTAATGGGCATGGCACTGGAACATGATTCTCATTTGAACATAAAATATGGGAGAACTTTATCGTTACCAATGTATTACCACCCACTGTACATCATAGATGACTATGAAATGAAAGAATTTACAGTAGCTGAATATAAGAAGGGCATTGTACACAGATTTCAGTGTTCAAATTCAGGTTTACATGTATCTTATCAGTATTATGCTCACCGAACAATACCTTCATTGTTTGTGCAAGAGATCTGGGTAAATAATCCTACAAATTCTGTTAAGAAATTACGAATATCAACACCAAGAGTGTCTGATTGGCCCACCTCTGTCAAGCAGAGTGTCAACTTGCACCAAGGTGTTGATATGAAAGAGTATGAGGTAGTAACTGGTATGATAACAATACCAGATAGCGAGAATGTTGTAGCTGCTTCAGTAGTCTGCAGGAAAATGAGTAACACAATCCAAGTGGAAGCCCGAGATGGATTAGACATTCTTATATTAACCACAGTACAATATAGTAAACCAATTAAGAAAGCAGAGTATGCAAAGCAAAAAGACATTATAGAGAAAAAAGCTATTGAGGAAATGGAAAAAGTGATAGCACTCACTGGTGACAGAGCTGCTGTAAGAAACCTTAGAGAAAACCATGCAAGAGTTTGGCAAGGACTATGGTACACTGGTTTCTACATCTCTGACTCAAAAGCTGAAGGGATCATTAATGGTGACAGAATCAATGCTACCATATATGCCATACTGTCTCAAGTAAGAAGTTATGAACATGAAGACAATATAAAGATAAATACAAAGTCTGATATTATGAGGAGTCTGACTTACTCTGAAGGCTGTTACGAAGGCCATTCTACATTAGATGCTTTTAATTTATGGAAACCTTTGAATTCATTGTCAAATTTAAACAATGTAGCCAGTGTATGGCTTTTAACTTTGGAAAAACAAGGATGCCACAATCTACTAAAAGCTGGAGCAAGTGGTGTGAATCAAGCAATGATCCTGAGCTTTGGCAGTTTGCGTTTTAGTAATCAGCACTTAGAATATAACATTCACCCCTCAAAATTACATAGAGACTTTCTATTTCGTAGAGTTAACTATGGCAATATGACTCATGTAAATATCAGTGTAATTTTACAAGAAGACAATAAAGCAGCAATATTTGTGGCACTAGACCGCTCAGACAAGACATACTATGCCTGTGATGCAGGGTGCTTAGATTCCCCAGTGCAACTAGGGCCTTACAGAAAGTACTTCCCTGTTAAACTAACAGAGCCTTTAACAGCTATACTGTATGTGACAGCTGATAAACAGCATATGGAGGACTTAAGGCATGCAATTCACGTAAAAGAAGTTGTGGAAGCTCCACCTCATGAGCATCATGTAATTGCTCTACATAAACATGGACACAGCTTAGGAGGGCTAAATCCCTTATTCTGGATCTCAATCATAGTTCTAATTGTTGTCTTCCATTTATTCTTGTGCAGGATAATTATGAACGAATTTTGCGATAGTGGAGTGAGTTATAGAAGGCTTTACAACAAGCCTTGAAGTGAGGATGCCTTAGTAAGATGGTAGTTCCATCTTTGTCCATTGCTTGACTGACATGTACACTTTTTATGCACAACTGACCAAAAATATAGTTCAAAAAGCTCATATTTTTTACAGACATCACTGCCTATTAATTAGCATGCGGAATGGTCTTAATTGTAATATTCATAGTCCCTAATTCATAATTTGGTGATTATTTATGTATATTATTGATTTTGTCATAGGGTACATAAAAAGTTTGTTGATCTTACAAACCTAAGAGGAATGCTATCTAGTAACAACATTGGTCAAAGAAAACAGTTTAAAGTCATCAATCATATTATCATTTATTTTTCTTTGATAAGGAGGCTATATAATGTAAGAGTTACTAGGTACTCTTCAGGATTGTGATAATGCCAAGGCATTTAAATTCCTCCTGCATTCAGTTCATGTTAAATTGTTAAGATTAAAACTACACAAAATAAAATTGTTTGCTGTAACTGAACCTATGCTAAGCTTGCTCCACATTTATAAAACAACAGGCAGGCTCAGGCTCATGTTTTAGGGTCCATGTTATATGAAAATTTGATTGAATAACTGTTGCTGCCGTTGTCATGTTCACTGGGTCTATTCATCTATTGTGCTATGATACAAAAATTGTACCCGCCAACTGAATGTGCTGATTCACTGAGTTCATGTTCATATTATGGGATCTTTACAACACAAATGGAGAGCAGGCAGTGCAGATGTTTAACCTGTTATGTAAATGCCTGCACTTACTTGTAGATATTTCAATTTCCAATATTTTGCATTGGTAATTTGTAACTCAAGCACACAAATCAATTTGATTTTATAGCATACCTAATCGTGATCTCGGATTATAATTAATTTTTAAACCTTGGATATAATGAAAACTATGCTGAAGATATGTATAGACAAATTGGTTTAAAAATGTGTGTTAAGTATTAAATTTAAGTTTACTACTTTTGAATATAGAGTGTGAACAGCTAGAGAGGAATGTATCACAATATTATTAAGTATATAACGATAATATGAGGAAGTCTGATAGTTTATTTTGAGTGATTGATAAGGCCCTGTTAAAAGCTTTGTACTGTGACAAATAGCAAATAACCTGTTTACAGTGGTAAAATAAAAATGGAGAATGATATCTACCATTCATAATTATTTTTCAATGTTATCACAGGACGCGGTCTGTGTTATAGCGACGAGCGGAGCGGGAGCGATAGCGGTTGGCGTGGAGCACAAATACTAGTCGTTTACTACGGCAACGGCAGTGGGAATTTTTCCGCCAACAAAATATAGAAACTCGCTTCTGGTCCTGGTTTCGATTCCCAGGCGAAGCAGTGTTATCAGGCTTTTTCTGACTCGTCAATGGCAGCTTTGAAATTTGGGTTTGTGGCCGGTCAATTACAATCAGATTACCCCATTTTACATGGGACCCTAACACATACACTAGGATAGTATGTACATCGTTACATCTGTCGTCATTCTTCTGTGATGTGGTGTGTTGGTATATCATAGAATACAGAGAATGCACGTCAAACTACTCCTTTGATGTGTCCTGCTTCGCTTACGCAGTCATTGAGAATCCGTTCTCAATATTTATGTACTGAGGCCAGCACATATAGCTACCACAATCTATCAAATTTCTTTGATTGATTTTCAACTTTAAGACAAAATAATAAGGTTCATATTCAATTGAGACAACTTGACAGTTTTGGATATCTTGACCTGCTGGCGCGTCTGTACCTACATAATGTTTCACATTGGCTCACGCGCATTCGCCACCGGCCGTCGGCCTCACCTCGCTCATCGCTATAGTAAAAAACACGGATTATGTTGTGTTGATACACGCATGTAATAAATTAGTCATTATTACTGTAATTGCAATATTACCTAATTATTTATTTAAAAATCCTTATCAATGTTAGTCTGTACATAATACATTGTGTATGTTTATATATTGTTATAAGATTGTGGTGTATATTTTTGAAATTAAATGCCAAGTTGTATGTTGATTAAAACTTTCATTCTTGCATTACAATTTATATTAGCAATATGTCGGCTCTATTGCCGGCATTGGCTTGGCGTAGCACTGGCGTGTCGTGAACTCGATTCCCGTAAGGGGCTGAATATTTATATGAGCTACCCATCTCTTCTGCTGGCTTTTTACTATATTTGAGAAGTTGTGTAAGATTGATACTAAAAAGGAGATTAGAGTGGGTACCGGATACAGACGACTAATTAGGTAATCCAACGGAAAAACTCACCGTTGTGTACCGTATCTACTCGTATCTCGTACACTGCATAAACAACATTGAAACAATGAGTCACTATTAAAACAATGTGATAAAATTGACTATAAATATATTTACAAAATATAAAATTTTGATTACAAGGCACATAATTAGGTATGTAAAGTGAATACTTATAATTACTTGATTTATAATCATAAGTTCACAACATTTATTCAGAGAGGCACATAAGAACATGTGTAGGTATTTGAATAGATGGCAAATCTTGACATCTACGTACATACATATAAGTATAATTTATTATTACTTACAATCTGTGACGAATTAACAATAACATGTTTACCATACATAAGGGCATATTTTACATAAGGTATATCTACCTACTTTTTAAGGACAAATCGATTTATTTAGGTAGCCAAACCAGTCTGGGACATTTTTGAATTCCTCTAACCGAGATCTCAAATAATAATTGAGCTTAATTAGCTTTAATTGGCTTTTTATTATGGAAATTAAAACTATATAGGTATGTACTGGAAATATATTTTCTTTTGTAATTTCTTCTCTTATGTAACGTTGTATAGTTAATTTTCATTCAAATTGTACAGAACAATATATGGTAGGTCGTTAATGTTTATCTCACTACTTTTTATTTTGTTGCAAACCCTTTCAACTAAACCCAAAATACTTTTACCTAGACTAAGCCAGAACCTAAATGCTGATTGCGCTTATCAGTTTGTCGCGTGCTTTCTACGGTGATATCTTTATGACGCTACCCAATAGACCGATCATTGCAAATACACATTTTTAACCTTTTCGACATCGAAATACTTAACGAAACTTGCACATTTTTAACACATAAATGAGAACAATAAATAAACCCAGGTCATAGGAATTATTTTAGTGTGTACTTTTACATCAAATTACTTATTATCTACAATTAATTGAACTTTATGACTATACAGACAACATGGAACCACTTAAGCTATAGCGAGTGTGTTATGGCGTGTCTAGACTAAAGACCATCTACCTATGGTATATTGTACAGGGATTTTATCTACCAATAACAAAACTATGTACAGAAGTCAGTACATCAAGCTACCCCCATCTGTCAAATTTCTTTGATAGATTTTCAACTTTAACACAAAGTAATAAAATTCATTTTCAATTGGGCAAATTTGACAGTTTTGGGTAGCTTGACATGCTGGCGTCTGTACCTAATCATATTTAAAGAAAATCTCTGCATAATCCTTTGTATCGGATATCTCCCAAAAACAAGTTTAATTGGGCTGAGAGTAGTAAAATGTGTTTTTACTACATATTACATCTTATGACTCCCGGGCCCCGTTCTCCATAATTACATTATAGCTTTAGTATAGACATGCCACAAATGACTCAATAAAAAATAATGCAGGGTTTATATTTGAAACCAATTCGGAAACTGACACACGGCTTAACAACGGGCGACACCTTTCCAGTATAACCTTTAAGTGCGGTTTCACACTACGTCCGAACCGAATCTGTGAAAATAGAGATTCACGGATGACGTAGAGAAATCGGATGGCGGAAATCGGGTCTAGTGTGTCAACTACCATACAAATAGTTCTACGACTACTCCGAACCGTATTTTCACAGATTCGGATCGGACGTAGTGCGAAACCGCTCTACGTACCTATATGAAAAGCGAGGTCATCTTATACTGGAAATGTATGGTCCTTTGTGGAAATGTTTGTCTGTGAATCATATTGTATTCATTAAAACTGGTCATTTCAACCTCCTGAAACCCGTATTCCAAGCTTATATGGGTTCAAATAAAAACCTTAAATAATGAGTTAATGAAGAATACAGTCCAAGATGACGTTTCTATGACGCAACGAATCGAGTGTAAAATAATCTAAAGTACTTCGTCTATTATGGAAGTTATATTATTCATCACTTAATCATTCGGTATTAATTTTTCGAGTAAGAAGGCAACGCAAGCCACCTTTACTTTGAAGAGCCTTATACGCTATGACATAACACATTTCTAATGGCCAAATATTCAAACACTACCTACCACTGACCTCAAATACAAGAGGTCAGTGCTACCTACTCAATTTTAGGATGCCATTAAGTTTCGTGCTGTCTCTATCGCTTTACTTAAGTCAGTGACTTCACAGCACGAATTTAACGACATCTTAAAATTGAGTAGCGTTTGAATATTTGGCCTTAAGGGCTATCAAAAAGCGAATCTATGACACGAGTCACAGAGCACATTTTTGTCATTGGCTGCTAGCTTTTTCAAAACGCGTTATGTCAATGCATCACTCTTAGTTAGAGACGGTAATAGTAAACATTTAATATAAATTAAACTAAAATAAAGGTACATTATAGAATGGTCTGGTATATAGTGTTTGAACTGCAATAATTATTATGCTACAACTAGATGCGATGTGTTAATATGCAGTGGTGAAGGGTTAACGGCTAGGACCGATCGTCATAGGTCAATAGCAGTAAGAGGGATGTCGGAGAACGAAAATGTGCTTACCTTGACTTGCTATTTGGCAATAGTATACACTAATGACTGTTCAAAGGCTAACCCGGAAGGAATTTAATTGGATGACCTTCGCCACCGCTAACAATATACCACGATTATCACCGTTGTATAACTGAAATGAAATGAAGACGACATGGGCGGGGATAACGTCACTAAATTTGCAATAAAAAGGCCACCTGGCCTACTCTACTTGAGGAAGTAAATATAGTATACTGCATTCAGTGAACCAAAGAGAAATCGTAAACAATCATAACGGTACCCACTTCATTATAACATTTAATCTGCAATATAGGCCATCTGACCTACTGTCATTTGAAGAAGTAAATTTAATTTAATGAATTCAGTTACAATTAAGATTTAGCTTCACAATAACAATTAAGACTTAGCCGATATTTGTATAGCGGCATTTGTATTTGTATTGTACAGCGTTTCAAAGTACCTAGTAAAGAAACCATTGTTTATTTTACGATATTTGCCTGCACATAGCATTTAGGTACTAATTTACTGTAGCGGCAAAGCGCGTCATTATCGGCTAGATTCTTGGATTTAAAAAATGTGACTAGTTTTTTTGTTTACGGTTTGTCTTTTGCTTCCTTGATTCAAAGTACTCAAATCCCATAAAGCGAGTGAGAACTAAAATAACTTGTAGTTTGGATGGTTGACCTTCGTGCGCCGCAAAATTACGCAAGACATTTGACAACAAAGAACAACGTAAGGAATGACTGATTGCACTTTCAATTGGAGATGTTAGACCAAGCTTATTACAATATACAATTAATTAGACACAATTTTAAACATTTAAGATTTATACAGGGTGGAAGGGACATCGACGCGCAACGGCTTACCATGACCTCAGTACATGATTCTGGACCCCCCTGCGTTGGACATTTTCTACGGCTTTTTCTTAAATTTTACAACTCAGCTGTTTCCTTAGAGTTCACTTAACTCTAAGGAAACAGCTGACCAAAAGATCTCGAGTTTAATTTACAATGCTGTTTTTAGTGAAAAAAGTGAATTAATGACTTTTTAATTAAAATTCTTATTGGGTTAGATAGAAATAATGATTTTATAGTTTAAAGTTGAAAAAACTGCAAAAATAACGTAAAATTTAAGAAAAAGCTGACGAAAAATTCCAACTCAGGGGATCCAAAATCATGTACTGAAGTCATGGTAAGCATTTGCGCGTCGATGTCGAATCGACATCGACGCTGTATATATTGTGTTAGTTTTGTGCATGAACATTATAAATATGGAAAAATATCTACACAGATCTAATTTATACACACACGCTTATTACAGAACATGGCCAAACCCATATTTTAAGATAGTCCTATCTCTCTTTATGATATAAAGGTAGAAAGAGATGGGTATATTAAATTTTTAGTCTGGGTTTAGCTTAGCTCAAACCATCTTTTGTATGAAGAGGGAAAATATTTCCTTTGTATACAAAGAATCGTATACATTAAAATACATAAACAAATATTACTGACTGTCGGTTATTTTTTTACAACAGATCAATATTTTTAGTCTCAATATGATTTGTACAGACTATGATGAACAATATTTAATATAAAAAAAAAACAATACAATTTTGTGTATAGATTTCATAAAAATTATAATAGGTACACATATATTTTTTTGCTTGGAAAAAATAAGGAGAATATAGTCACTTTTATAGAACATTAAAAAAAAATATTGTAAGTTTCTTTAGCTCTTTTCTATATGTTTTTCTATTCTGTAAAATTACTTTTATAGATATTACTTTAGACCTTTTTTGGTAATTAAAAAATAGTAGTGTATATAGGTAGAAAAATAGTTGCCTATCAATGTATTATTTTCGATTACATATTTTTTTAAGCTATCTATACTTTTTCGTAACAAAGTGAAAAAAAAAATAGAGATCATTATAACGATAGCATTGTTTTATGAATAAAAGCGTCGAATATATGTTTAATACTTAATTAATAAATAAACACTCAATCGATTTACTAATTAACTTTTAGTTCCATCGATGATTTGAAACCGATTTGCTCACATTTTTTATCGCAGAATTTTGGCATTTTTTTTACACTATGTACATATTTCCTAGGAACATGTTTCAGTAGATACGACAAAACAATCTTTAACAATATATCAAAGACATATCAACGATTTTTTTAAATAGTTGAATCCACAATACGGATTCTACTTGGGTAGAAAATATAACAAATCTGCCGCTTCATTATTTATTATTATGCATACCAAGTAACATAAAGAAGCTTTATACAGGTTGTATATTTAATCTATAGACTACATAAAATACGAACCTTAAAAAAATACTTTAAATTGACCGAAAGCATAGGTACTGAATTTTTTTCACAAGTTCAAATATACAAACACCTGTATAACTTTTTGCTAATGCGTTTAGGTCCACTTTAGACTTAAAATAATGTGGAATTTTGTCAACAAATTAATTTTCAATTAAACTAATTACTCACAAGTCCCATTACCTTGAATGTAAATAGCAAAAAGTAAGATTTTTGACAAATAAAAGTGATATTTAATGCTCACAACATAAAGTTCAAGATTGCAAAACATGTAGCATATCTAACGGTTGTGATTTTTATGAAACTTTTATGGCGATAACATCTACTTACTATAATATCACTGGTCCTATCCGTTTGAATCTAATTTCAATGTAAATAAAGTTCGATATTGAATGAAGGTGACTTCAATGTTTTTGTTCACTATTATTATCCAAATGGACGATGATGCTGCAGAATGTCACTTGCAAGGAGGTATTCGCCACGGAAAAATATATCTTATTTGTTTACTGCATTTATATGTATGATATCTGTTTATTTTTCTAACGGAGGGTATTCGCGCCCATATTGAATTATTGTTTTGTAATATGGCGTTATAAATAACTTTTTTTAAAATCCTATCCGGATTCTATCGCTACAAACTCCAGAAGATGAAAATATTAACAAAAACAATTAATACAGAACAATACAGGATGCCTGGTTAGAGGTAGACATATTCTACGATATAATTCTTATGCCAGTTCCACACGTTGGCTGAATAGCGTTAGTGCCAACGTGTAGTATAGGTTGAAGCGATGTGACTGCCTTTGGCACTACCTAGTCTAAAAAAAACAAACATTGACTTGAAAAAGCGTCTTAGAAATAATTACATAAGATTTGTCAGTTACCGGTTAGCGCGTGTACATATAGTAGGCAAAATCGTGTGGAGATAGTGTTGTCCTAAAAAAAAAATAACTTTAAATCATCAATCCATAATTATACTGTCTTGCTAGGCACGGATCTTCTCTTAGAATAAGAGGGATTAAGCTGTAATCCACAACCCTGGCCTAATGCGGGTTGGCAGACTTTACACACCGTCGAGAAATGATTTAACTTTAGGTACGCGAGTTTGAAATTCTCGAAAAAATAGTTCTACTATTTAATATAAAAGTCGTCTGCAAGTTCATGTAAAGTAATTTTTTCGAGTATCCTCTTCTTAGCAGTGATAGCCTAGTGGTATGACCATTGGGCTGCCAAGTCGAAGGTCGCGAGTTCGAACCTAGGGCACGCGCACCAGGCAGGGCAGGGAACCTCTGACTTTTCGAAATCATGTGCGTATTAATAATTAACGGTGAAGGAAAACATCGTGAGGAAACCTGCATACCTTAGAGATTTTCTCGACGGCGTGTGAAGTCTGCCAACCCGCATTAGGCCAGCGTGGTGGACTATAGCCTAAGCCCTCTCATTCTTTGAGAGGAGACCGGTGCCCAGCAGTGGGACAGTATATGGGTTGATGATGCTGATCTTTTTCTTATCCCATCAACCAGACAGCCTGTATATTTGGTATCGTTGTGCCATCCGACTTAGTCGTCCTTTGCTAAACGCATTTGCGTTGATCTAATACTCAAAATATTTATCAACTAATTTGTATTGTCATTTGATCACCTACTTGTGCATCGTCGAGAACATTGTGATAACGAGTACCTGAAAAGAAATTATATGATATTTTTAACATAGTGTAATCTTTTAAAGTCATTTAGAAAAGGAAAATTCGACCGCGTTCCAATTTTTCATTTTCTAAATAACTTTAAAATTATTATAAACTAATTATAAAATTGCCAAAAAAATACAAAAAGATAATGTAATAATATAATGCCATTCTGATATCTAAGGAAAGCTCATTTTGGTGTCCGAGATTACGAGTTAGTAGGGTAACGTAGCCAGTGAAATTACTGGGTATATGGAAGTTAACTCAGGTCTCAAGTCCAGAACGCGCGAGTGATATCACTGGTGTTTCTGGCGTCTATAGGCTGCGGTTTCCGCTTACCATCAGGTGGCCTTTACGCTTGTAATTTTAAAACAAAAAAAATATATAATAACTAGCTGCCCCCGCAAACGTTGTTTTGCCATAAAAAAAATATTTAGGGGTATGAAAAATAGATGTTGGCCTATTCTCAGACCTCCCCGATAAGCACAAAAAATTTCATCAAAATCGGTCAAGCCGTTTCGGAGGAGTATGGCAACGAAAACTGTGACACGAGAATTTTATATATTAGAAAAACCGCCTCATTGGACTAGTAGTCAAAAACAAGTACAACTACAATGCTAGAGGTCCTGGATTCAAGAAAATTGGGTTTTTCAGTAGCTCGGGAGTTTAGATTTGTGCCCGGTTAATTGCAATAGGCTCGCCCTCTATTATATGGAACCTAAACATACCGTCAAACTGTAGGTGTATATGTTTACACCACTGCGTTACCCTTCCGAGATACAGGCGTGATGGTGTTATGTTTAAACCTAAATTATTATAAGTCTTACCATTTTCAGAGCTCTTCATAGAAGGCGACCCTGGTCTTGGTGGAGCCCTGCTTGAGCTTCCTCAGCGTGGAGTACTTGTTGTCTCCCGACCTGGCCTGCTCCTCGTGCAGACGGTCCAGCGTGGCCGTGGACTGGTCAACGCGGAGCACTGAGAACTCGCAGCGGAGCTCATCTAGCTGCTGCTGTAGGTGCTTCGATTTAGCTAGGTATTCCACCCTGGAAGATGAAATAGGAGTTTGAGAACGAGCTTTGGCAAAGCACGACGACTCGATTCAAATAGTCATCATTTTCCTCCGAACCATTTCCCAATTATGTTGAGGTCAGCTTCCGGTCTAACCAGATGCGGCTGAATGTCAGTATTTTACACGAAGCGACTGCTATCAGACCTCCGCAACCCAATTTCTGGGAAATACCGATATCCTGAGGAAAGAAAGAAGAAAGAAAGAAAGAAAAATAATTTATTTCAAGCACATTTGACGACACATCACATATACATTTAAAATGCAAAAAGACACATATCCAAGGCTATGAAAAAGTCAGTAGTGACAACTCAATAAAGTTCAAAGCACAAAAATTAAATAACCTAAATATGTATCAAGTTATCAACACTAAGATAATGTAAACACAGGGAACACAAAACAAAATATTGACAATAATAATAGACTGGTTGTCAGACTTTTTGGGTTTTTGACTACCACTAACAGTTGTCATAGGTGTTCGTATGACAACCGGGCCGACGGCTTTACAAGCAGCTCCCAAAATGGCCGCTCTTCACCGCCAACTAGTATTTTAGTGGGAAGAAGAAGTAGCTCACCACATCCCCAGTTACATATCTTCTGTACGTTCATTTATTGCGTGATTGGCCACTACGTTACTGGTTGCGAAATCTGTCATTAATTCGTTTACTTGTAGTTATTAAGCAAAGGAAATTCGACCGCGGGCAGGATTCGAACCTTCGTCTTCTGGTTAGGTACACCAGACGCTATGACCACTAAGCCACCGCGATACCTACCCGTCATGTCGAATTTTGCCTTCACTTTCTGAATTTACGTCTTTATGGTGACGTCAGTGACACCTATTGAAAAGCAAGTATTTTGCTCCTCAACCGACACGACTTACTTTAAAGTTAGTTCAATGTCGAACGATGCCACCTTACCTACTAACTATCTTTTTGTATTTTTTTGGCATTTTCCATGCTAAGATTTTCCAGAAGACGCAGGGTCGAATCCTGCCCGCGGTCGAATTTTTCCTTTGCTTAATAACTTTAAAATCTTAGCATGGAAAATGCCAAAAAAATACAAAAAGATAGTCGTTTACTTGTAATTAATTTTACTCTTTACCTCTCCTTCTCAATCTCTAGGGAGAGTCGATGTATATGAGGGTCGGAGTCATCGGGCACCAGCTGGTAGGAGTTGAGTTCGGGCTCCGTGACGGTAGTGGAGCCGTTTTGAAGGACTTCGCCCCCCAGCTCGGCTGGTAGCGAGCATGTGGACGGGAACAGACTGGACGGGACTGTTGATGACTGAAATATAAATTATTTAGTATATAATCCACTTGCTCATTAGTGGTGATCACAATAGACCAACTACGTTACAAGTCAATGTATTAATTTATTTTTTAAACTTAATGAATCCGGCATTTCCTCCCTGACCTCTAAGAAGAAATACCGACACAAACTCAGAGAATCATAGTTTCTTTTATAGTCCAGACACATATTGTATAGTAATGATCATTGTCTCATTGCTTTTCCTACATACCCCTTTTGGGGAAAACAGATGTGATGTTTTATAAATGCATGCTTACCGGAGGTCCCAGGTCCCAGGATCCATTGTAAGTATCGTTCAGGTAGTTGATCAGCTTCTCATTGGCCTGTTTCTCTGTCAACTTCGTCTCCAAAGACTCTTCGTACTTTCTAGAAGGTTTACTCACGGGCGGGAGCGACCCAGTGGACGTCCTGCTGAGGAAGTTGAGGAGTTTCTCCTTGGCTTGCTTCTCCGCCACTCTCGCAGCGACCAGTTCCGCTTTCAGTCTTTCGGCCTCCGCTGCCCGTTTCTCTGATTCTTCTACTAATCGGGCCGTTAGGTATTCGGCTTCGCGAGTTTTTCTTTCTAAGTGCACCTGAAAATAATTACTTATAATTTTATATCGACATTTTAATTCGAAATTTTGATTTGGAGGTTTATAAGACATGTAAATAGATTTTAAATTAAGAATGCATGAATTGATACACACTAACTCTCTTGTCTCTTTCTATCTTAATCATATTTATCCCACTTACAGAGCGGAATAATGCTATGATTCTAATTAAATTCTAATAAAAATATCTATAAGTCTCAACCTTCTCTTCCTCAGTCTTTATAGCCGATAGCCGGAGCCTGGCATTCTCCCGCTCAGCGTCTGCCGCCTTCTGTGCGAGAAGAGAAGCCTCCTCTTCTGCAACGCGTCCCTTCTCCGCTAGAAGTTCTGCCGTTTCTTCTGAACGACGCTGTAAAAGTAATGATTCTTCTTAGTTGCGGATTGATAACCATCTAACCTCGTTTCAACCTCGCTAAAGTTAGTTTACACATATATTGTTGTATTGGGTAACTCTAAACAACGATTACAGTTCCAGTTATGTAACTCCCCTCTGAAGTGAGTCTTTTCGAATGGGTATGCATTTACAGTCACATAAAAGTGTTATTGTGTAAATATAATAATTTATTTTATTTTAATTTAATGTCGTTCGATATTTAACTAACTGTAACGCGAGTCATGTCGGTTGAGAAGCAAAAACTTGCTTTAAAATAGGTGTTACTGACGTCACCATAAAGACATGAAATCAGAATGTGAAGGCAAAATTCGACATGACGGGTGGGAAACAAATTAATTATTTAACGGTAACTATAATTAGTTACCGTTAAATAATTAATTTGTGTACTGAACAACTGAAGTAATAATAAATTGATGTGAGTTTACGGAATACTTTTTTTCACAGGCCTCGTACACACTCACCAGCGCTTCGTTGGCAAGTCGGATCTCCTCCTGGTACTGCCTGAGCCGTTGCTCCATAGCTTGCCGTTCTCGCTCCGCTGCCTCTCTCAGCTGCTTTTCGCGTGCTAATTTGTTGCGTTCTATTTGACGACGCTGTAAATATTTAAAGACAGGCTTTACGGAAGAATGCACGACTTTAAAATACTATTTAAAGATAAGAATGCACGCCGAAATAATGATTTTATATACATTAATGGTATATGTTGCTACTAAGTACGTATGTATGTCTGGACTTTAAAAGAGGATATGATTCTCTGAGTTTGATACTGTGTTTCTTCTGCCGGAGAAATGCCGGAGCCTAGCTTAAAAAATGGACTTGGGGCCCTGGTAAAGGTCGCTGAGAGTAGCTCGATGCAGGCGGCATTCCTTGTGGAATCCTATGGGCCTTTGTTCATAAAGGCCAACGCAGACCGGGACGGCATAGCAAGGAATTTAAATCAGAAAATCCCTTTCGATGCCACGGCATCATTTTAAAGCGTAGCAATTTATGTCATATTGCTATATCGATACGTTTGAATGTCCATTGGTAAAAATTTTAATCCCTCGCTATGCCGTCCCAGTCTTCGTAGGCCTTTAGTGGACCTGTTTTGGTCGAGGTGATAATGTTGCTTACCTGCTTCTCTTCTTTCGCCTGTGCTTTCATTTGTTGGACTTCCATTGTATCTGGCTTCCGTCTTCTCATATACAGATCGTGGTTGCCAATACACAGATCTAGTATCTGAAAGAAATATTACATATTAATATTCCAAATACGTTAAAACATACCATGACGTCTGTATTCCCTGAGAGGTAGGTACAGGTATACTGCTGATGTACAGTCTGGGTCCATAAGGCCAGTAGCACGTCAACGATCATATTCGCTTGCACTATACTGCGCGTATACACTCATGAATGAGTGATTTCAATGCAAACATTTACCGGTCAAACAGTATCAACTACGAGAAGGTGATAGTGTGTAGTTTGTCACTAAGGCAAATGATCATTATATATCGGAATCTTTCTGACTAGATAATGATGAAAGAGTGCGATATACGAGATCGTGTATATGTGCAAAATGTTTGTTATAGAAAAAGGTCGTAAGTGCGAGTTGTTTTGATGCGATAGATTTGTGAAACTGCTTCTGGACTTATGACCCCGACCGTACCTACAATCTCATGTAATATGGGACGAGCCTAATTTATTTATTTATCTAATACCATTAACCGGGCATAAATCAAAACTCCAAGCCAATATTGAGAATTTTCCAATTAAAATTTCCTTTTCACGGTTTGGAGTAGTGGCTGAGAGATTGGCTCCTGCGCCAGGGTTTTTTTTTTAAATTTAAATACAATATTTATATGTATATACAATATTTTTTTCAAATTTTTTTGTGGTTCGTGGTCTTGCTTGATGTATGTGTATATAAAAAGTTGTGTTTGCCCAACGCACCCACGATACGATACGAGAAAATACTAATGTAAGACCACCTTACTTCAAAAACAACTCTTGGTCGACCGGGTAATCTAACTCAGGCCCTCGCGAGCATCGACAGGCAACATATTATACTTACCAACTTATTCATTCCCTTAGGTGAGAAGAAGATGAAGTTATTCGTAGTTTTTTCCACAAACTTGATGACAAACTTCTTGTCGTCGAAGGATATGTGTTTGATCTCCGACCATGGGAACGTGGTCTTAGGCGTCAGCTTATTGTCCTTCTCATATATATTCAGTCCAAGCGCCGTCACCCCAAGGTACAACTCCGTTTCTTTTTTGTTCTGCAAATAAATTATATTAATTTATTTCTCAAGGTGAAGCTACGATAGTCGCGGTCAGTCTGTTGATGGGTGACCATTCTTAACACAACAAGACCCCTCCGTGCCTCGGAGAGCACGTAAAGCCGTCGGTCCAGTTGTCATGCGATCATGTATGACAATCGTTAAGTCAGAAGCCCAAAAAAGAAGCTGTGAACCACTCCAACCTCAGGATATCGGTATTACTCAGAAATTGAGTTGCGAAGTTGCCTAGCCTGACGATGAGTGATCATTCTTAACACGTCAAGACTCCTCCGTGCCTCGGAGAGCACGTAAAGCCGTCAGTCCCGCTTGTCACATAACATAACATTATATGATAATAACACCAATACGATCGTTAGTGGTAATCAGAAGCCCAAAAAGCTTGACGAGTCTATCCTCAGGGTACCAGGGTTGGGGAGGTCTGATAGCAATCACTTCCTGTAAAATACTGATATTCAGCCACATTTGGTTAGACTGGAAGCCGACCCCAATATAGGCTAGGAGAATAGGTAATGATTATTTCTGTAAAATAGATCTCTTTTGAAGGCACTGAGTTGCGTCGGCGCAGATCGTGGTCTACGGGCCGGGTCAGGGTAGGGTCTTGAGCATTTGCCGGGTCTGCGGACGAATGCTACAACGCTCCCGTAGTCCCGGCATTAAAGTGGTGACGCGAAACGCCGAGGTTGGTTTTAGTCGGTAGATCGCTCTTATCAGAGCGGAGTCCGACACACCCCACCGCTCTCCCCGGAGTGGTGCATAAAGCATTTCCAAGCCCGTCAAAAAAAAAAAAAAAGCATTTGTGTGTGTAAACGCACCACGACTCAACGATTCAAAACAATATTCTAGATTTTATTTAAAGTATGCAAGAATCGTACCATTATCTAAAAGGCCTTTTAGATTGTGTATGCATTGCATTGTAACGCTCACTTACTTTAATAGCGAAGTAGTTGACGCCATACATATCCAGATCCTGTGCTATCTTCAGATACTCCATCTCAGCTTCATCCCGCGACATGCCTTTATGGTCAGCATACCTGGTAGTAAGTACAACTGTCTTTTTAGGAGAGAGGTTGCGTTTAGAGCTTGCAGGCGAGACCGATTGGCGCGGCGATAATAAAATAAAAAAATAATAAAAACTTTATTTGTACAGACGGCAGCAGGTCAAGCTATCCAAAACTGTCAAATTTTCCCAATTGAACATGAACCTTATTGCTTTGTATTAAAGTTGAAAATCTATTCAAAAAACTTTACAGATTGGGGTAGCTTGATGTGTTGACCTCTGTACACTTACAAGTAGCCCCAAATATAAGTACACAGTGAGATTTAGACATATTGTACGAAGGTGTCAATTTAAATTTAGCCTGTGTTTTAGGAGTCAATGTTCCTTCAGATATAATGGCAAAAATGGCTTTTTTTTTATTCTACTAAGGTGTCAAATAAGCATACGGCCCACCTGATGGTAAGCGGTTACCGTAGCCTATAGACGCTTGCAACACCAGGAGTATCACTTGTGCGTTGCCGACCCTGTATTTGAAGAGGAATAGTTGGGTTGGCAGTATAAGGGTCAAAGTCCCCCCACTGCCAACCGGAGCACTGGCAACCTTACTCACCGTAAGAAACACAACACAGATCAAAGCAGTGTTATTTTACTTCGATTTTCTGCAAGGCGGAGGTACTTCCCCAGTTGGGCAGCTGCAATTTGAGTGGAATTACTCCCACTATGCCCTACCTCTCTTAAAATGGCTATGTTACATCTACTATATTAATTGCGCGTACGCTTGCACCCGCCGCTATATAGTCTCTATAAGGAGTATGAGAGTTGTTTAATACTCACTTGTTGCTGTAATACCCTGTGCTAGGAACATTTAAAGTCAAAGAATGCCCGTTCTATACTATTAAATATACTATGGCTGTATTAAATGTTGGTATACCATATCTTGATGCGGTCCTCCCACATTTCAGGCGTCATCTGGTACTGGTCGATGACGCGCTGAGGCAGCAGGTCCTCGCTTGCCAGCATGCCCGGCTTGTATGCACTCTCGTCATAGTCACCATACTAATAAAAAAACATAAATGTTTTAATTAATTAATCTATGGAAACTATCTTTTTGTAGATTTTTTTTTGCAAGATTATAAAGTTATTTCAACGAAGAATGTGAAGAAAAATTTTGACCTGCGGGCGGGACTCGCGGTGGCTTACAATAGTTAGTTATATCGTCTGGTGTATTGAATTCGAAGACGCAGTCGAATTTTTTCTTCGCTAAAATCTATGATAATTTAAAATAAACATTAAAACAATATTAAGCTGTAAAAATAAATTTAGACCCTTGAGGTTACTACAAGAAGTTTTTCATAATTATTATTTCACTGGTGAACAAACACCTCCCCACAGACTTCAGCAAAGATGTTAAGGACGAACTAGGTCAAACCTAGACCTGTGCCCAGCGGTAAGATAGTAATGAGTTGGATCATGTCCGTCACAAAAAAAATCAGTAATGAAAAAAGATTCAATAATGACCTCAAGAATCAAACACTGAGAAATAATATTATAATTACTGTGACTTTGCTAACATAAAACAAAATGTATACTTTTTAGGACCAGAAATTGGAAAACAGACATCCGCCACTTGCACTGAGGTGGTGATTAATGGCCAATGCCTATCTAATACCAGAAATTAATAGATCAATGAGAACAAACTTAAAATAAGTCAATATGGATTAAGAAATAACAATAAAACCTTTACCACCAAATAAAAAAATGACATTCATTCAAGCTTACATAACCAACCTTAGCCTGGACAGCATAACTGGCTAGCAAGACGGACGCCTCAGGCGGACAGTAGATATCCATGCTGAGAATCGCTTGCTTCACCTGGAGGAACAGCAAGTGCTGCGTTACTTCCTGGATCAACTCCTCAGCCACATCTTCAGGGTACAACTTGCAGAGCAGCATGAATGGGGTGCCTGGCATCTGGGAGACACATTGGTCTTGTACTGTGAATGGATAAATAAATTGTCAAACTCCACAGAAGCCCTCAGGATCACGGGGCTTCATCCCAGGGCGTGTACTGTAGTTACAGTTCATTCTCCTGAACAAAAATACTGCGTTTTTTTTTATTGTGTCGATATAAAACTATTAGACGAAGTCTGTGGTCTAGTGGTTCGAGTGTCGGACTGCTGATCACGAGGTCGTGGGTTCGATTCCCACAAGACATAAATATTTATTTGATGAACTGTGTTTGTCTGGGTGTTTCTGTATTATAAGTATGTATTTACAAAAGAAAAAGTATATAAGTATTATATCCATTATCTGGTACCTAGTACAAGCTCTGCTTAGTTTAATACTAGATGGTGTTGTGTAAAAAAGTCCTAAAATATTAAAAAAAAAACGAGCTGAATATAAAATTGCTGATAATGGTCGACAATCAGCTGCAATGCGAGGAATCGCCGATTCAATCCTCGCTGACAAATTGTTAATAAAAACATATGCGGCAATGTTTGAACAGTAGAGTAGATAACAACTTACTAACTTATTAACTTACTTGTACTTTCATCTACATCTACATTTAATTTTACACCAGCAATGGTAGTATAATTATGTTCAATCAGTGCTAAATGTAAGACCGCAATGTACCATATACTGAGGAATAAAGCTATTCGATTCTATTCTACAATAATACTGAAAATAACAAGAAACATAATGACCGAATGCCATTATCATACGGAGACATTCTAAGACGTGAGCGTCCGATCTAAAGTGAGTTCAATTAGCATATATCTATGTAATCCATAAACTACAATATTCTAGTAATACAATTTAACTAACAGAAAGTACAATAGCCTCGCAGCCGGCGTGTGTATGAGAAGATGTATGAACGTGGTAGACATAAAAGAAGTACGCAAGAATAGTAACAAGGGGCGGTCTCTAGTTTCTACCTACCCTGTGCGGAAAAGACGTGAGTGTATGTATGTACAATAATCTATTAGACAACCGCTGTTGAAGTACTTGACGATAACATCCAACCGTTCAAGTTCGCAAGCATAACTTTATTATAATCTATGTATAATAGGTACACTTCTACATAATATGTATACATAGGTGTTCCTATGACAACCGGGACCGACGGCTTTACGTGCTCTCCAAGGCGCGGAAGGGTCTCGGTGTGTTAAGAATCTTCACCCATCCACAGAATGGCCGCGGCTGGCGCGCTTAACCTTGCAGATCGTTGATCAGCTTAGTTAATACTGAGCCACGAGCCAGTCGAGAAATAGCTAAATACATAATTGAAGCATTTTTTTTTAATCATCATCCAAGAAGTCCACTGCTGAACAAAGGCCTCCCCATGACTTCCACAAGGACTGATTACAAGTCGTCTGCACCCAACGACTTCCAGCGATCTTTACCAGGTCGTCCATCCGTTTTTTTAATATACCGATATAGTTCATAATCATAACACACCTAAATTCCTTAGTTTTTATATCATCATGTGTAGTCATATTGCACTTAATGCAGATAAAAATGGTGTAATGGATATCAATTACATAAATGCTTATCTTCTCGTTATGTAATTATTGCGATAATTATGTTGACTTTCTTACTAAGATCATTGTTAGAATAGTACACATTATAATGTATGAATATACATATGTTTCTGACCAGTCAAGAATATTTTAAAAAATGTAAAGAATTGCTATATATTTCAGTCGCCTTATGCCTGTCATAAGGTTGTAAGAATCATAAGGTCGTAAGGATCATAAGGTCAAAGTCAAATGTTTTATTTCAATTATACCATTAAAATAGCACTTTTAAAAAGTCAAAACCAGTTGCACGGTTCCAAAAAGTGGGTCTTATGGTGAAGAACCGGCAAGAAACTCCATAGACACTCTTTTTAAAAGGTCGTAAGGATAATAAGGTCGTAAGGATAATAAGGTCGTTAAGATAATAAGGTCGTAAGGATCATAAGGTTGTAAAGATAATAAGGTCGTAAGGATCATAAGGTCGTAAGGATTGTATTGCAAAGGCTAGGCTTGTCAAACACTATAAAATAACTCAGCCCTATCTTTTTATCATCATCATCAACCCATATACTGTCCCACTGCTGGGCACGGGTCTCGTCTCAGAATGGATCAGGATTAGACTATAGTCGAACAGCATGAATTAACTATTATAACACAGCTTATAGCAGAAGAAGAAACAGAAGAAGACTAACAAGTAGTACCAAAAGCTCTTTACCTCTTTTATCCAACTTCAGCCAGCTTATAAAGTGTTTTGTGTCTTCGAACTGCAGTCCAAAAAACCATGTTTCTCTCAGACCTATAGTCCTGCATACTAAGTCAAACAGATCTCGTCCAGTAGCCCGCCACTGTAAAAAATATCAATATTAAGTATATGAACAATATAATACTGCCTCATTATATTGGAGTTGATTTGTGTCTGGTTAATGGCAATAGGCTCACCCCGTTACATGAGAACTAAACATACTAAAAAACTGTGTGTACATTAGTACATCTCTACCTAATCCTTCGGAGAATACAATGTTCATTAGCACCATTCCTCTAAAATTGTGTTTACATTATAATAAATTTCACTTCACATTTAATGTGTGCGAACATTCCTAACACGACCAATTGAACTTTGATGTTTAATTAACCAAATTGTTATTCAAATTATCATTCCACTTCTTTTTTTTTTTCAATACAAAGGAATGAAGAGTCTACAAATACAATGAGTGTTTGTATACCCTTCATTAACAACAATATTAGCACATAACACAGTTATCAGTGCAGAGTTCACTTATCATCAATATAGGTCAAATGTCTATTAACTTATAGTCATCCTCTGACTAATATACATATTTTAATATATAAATACTATACATATATATAGCAAATAATGTATAATTAGACAGTCATTTAAGTAAACATTCCATATAAGGAAGACCTGTTCCAAAGAGTTTAGCAATGCAGGCAGATTACCTATACAAAAATACTGTAAATGAGTTAAGTTTGTTAGGATATTTGTTATTTCTCTAAAATTACTGAACTAATTTAGATGTTATACGAATAACCTGAACACCAGATAGCAAAGAACACTTTTGACAAAAAGACATAAAAGAAGTAAAAATGAGCCAATTTGTTTAGTCAAGATAAAATCAGTTTTGCATTGTGTTTACAATAGAAGTTACACTACTTAAATATACCACAAACAATAGTTTGTGGTATATTCAAGTAGTGTAACTTTCTGCGGCCAGACATAATAATGTCTGACCCCAGAAAGTGAAACATGTTAACATTACTACATTCCAGTCATAATTCATTCATACTGTCTTAATTTAAAATTTAAAATGCCACATTATTCAATATGGACTTTTACATTTTTGTGGAATTTAAGTAAGTAGTGGACAACAGGGCCAAATGTCACTCCTCAAAAAAAGGTGTATGTACAGCAAAGAACTGCTTCAGTCTGCTTCTTTCATCAGCAGTGAGGAAAATGATGGGAATCAGATATAAATGTGTGATAGTAATATTAATACCTAATTAGGTACTATGTAATTAATGCTTATTAAGTCACATAATAACTATGTGAATAAACCCTCTGACCATACTTTTTTTTTTGTAAGATAATTGTATACAAATATTAGGTTGAAATCCAACTTTTAAGATTATATTAACATTTACCTCATATTCAATGAAGTATGGTCACAACATGATGAGGAAATTACTAATTACGACTATTCAAAACCACAAATAAATCGAAATGTGTATCACTCAGGAATCAAATCTGTAACACATCCTGCTACAGAGTTGATCAACCAAACATTGCTAAAAGAGAATATTATGACTAAACAAGGCCTCAATTATCACGACTGTGTAATATTGAGGTAATTTACGAGCGTGCTGAGTGACGGTGACTCACAATCTATTCATTGTGGACCATGGATCTCGCTTACACACCAATTTCGACGATAAACAATAACAATGTAATCTATCCATACACGTAATACAATAACATTTTGTCAAGATTCTCACCTCAAGGTTAAATTCCAATTCAGCATCTAGCGTACATACTTTAACGGGGAACGATTTGGACGCCTTTTTTCTTCTAAATTGAGGCATTATCTTCTATCATTGCTTCAACACCTCAGTAGAACAAGACACACATTAGGTTAGAATATTTCTTACGTTATCAATTCGACCACAAAACGATGTTTAACGTTTACGTAATGTGCAATAGAACGAGGAATGCGTACAATTTCACATTGCGTACTATTTCCAGCAATTATTATTTACAAACAAGAAAAACGTCAATGAAACAAGTAAAGCGAAGGTGAATGAAGAAAAATTAATAGAACTGCGTTCCGTTACGCTTGATATTATGTTGTTTTCTAATGGTTTTTGTTTTTAATATAGAGTAGTATAACATTTCATGCATGATTGGGAACGGTACAAATATAGGTCAAACAAATTGAAAATCGTTAATAAAAACAAAATTTACAGATTCGTTTTAAGATTGATTTCTAGAAATAAAAAAATAATTAGGAATAATCAAATACTTTACATGATTAAAATATTATATGGATTATAGATCTTATACATTTTAGGTCCCTCATAATTCTCTTAATTTTATTTCGAAAAGTTGGCTACTCTGTATTGTCATTGTAAGTGACAGAACAGTTAGACACTGACAACTATTTGCAGCTAACTTCATTCATTTTAAATAGTCGTGCAACCACGTGCGGTGTTTTTGTATTGGATACTCGTGCTATGAAATAAGAAAAATGGGAAAATTTAGATCTAAACTCAAGGGAAAATCGAAAGGAAAGAGATGGCAGAAGGGTCAGTCTTCAAACTCCAACCCCAAAATACAAAAATACAGAGAAATGGCGAAATCCCGATTTTTTCAAGAAAATCTAGGTATTTATTAAGCACATATTTTTTTAATTAATTATTTATTCTATAGTTATTGTTATATTTAATTTCTTTTAATACACATCAGTCGGTAAAGATCGCTCGTTAACAAATTATGATATTCGGTCGGAATGCAGGTAAGTGCAATAAAAAACGAAACAAATAATGTTTTTTATACAATACTTAATTTAATTTCCAACAATCTTATACATCCCTTTTTAATTCTAACTGCTTAATTTTTACAGGAAGTACTGGCTTAACCCAACAGGCTGTTTCAAAACATGATGCTATGATGACTTATGGACATGCATCCTTGAAAAATAAATCAGTGGCTGAAACAGAGTTGACCATTGCTAAGGATCTGGAGAATATGTCAATGAAGAGTACAGATGACATCTCAGAGACTGAATACTCTGGCTCCTTTAAATCAGGAACTTACAAAACTTTCCAAACATTTGCTTCCGATTGGAGCCAGTGTTCAAATGTTAGTTTTAGCAAGTAAGTACTTATAAAATGAAAAGTAGTTTCCTGGAATTCTAAAATAGTTAAATCATTGTTTCATAAATTATTTTAGAATATTAGGCCTTTAGTGGTATTTGCAGTAATTTATAATATCCCTTAGAATTCCCCAGAATTAAAGTATGTAATATTAGGCAAAGAAATTTCAAAGTGATGAAAGTACATTGAAAGCTGCAGCCCCTAATTCTCTACACAATTTCTATTTAATTCAATTCTAATATTCTTATTTACATTTTTGTGATAATCAGCTATAGGAACCTCCTGTCAATTATTCAAAGCAGATAATTATCTTATGCCTGGCTGTATTTTAGATTTAAAAAATAAATTAAATTAATTATAGCAAACATTACTATAACATTTAAACAACTAATTTGAAACTGTGACTTAAACTCTACATTACATAAAAACCAGATTTATATGATGATGAAAATAAAATAAAACGAAGTATTTGATATTGTAACATGTGTGTTCATCCAGGTTGCTCACTAGATTTGACTCAAACAATGGTCTTCACAAGGAGATGCTGGCAGTCCTAGCTGCTGTTACAGAGGTCATTAAAGAGCAAGGTGGTAAAGAGTCCACTACGGAGTACTTTGCTGCACTGGTGAGTCTCCTATACAGTGCAATTCTGTTACAGTGCTCTTTTTGAGATATGAGCTATGCAGTATTCATAGTTAAAGATTACTCAACGAAAGCTAAGCTACTTTAGCAAGTATTTAATCACTCAATGGTGCTTATCAAGACACAAACTAAGCATTACATTTTTAATTATTTTAATAATAAATTATTTATTTATTTTTCGGAAAACCAACAGCAAATAATAACTTACGTAGACTACATTTTAGACAACATACAGCCAATAATATATATTATATGTATATAAAAAGAAATATTCAAACTTTCTTACAGATGGAAACTTTAAAAGCATCAGAAAAGGAAGAGAATCTTGTGGCAACACTGACATTACTATCCATGGGTATAAAGGCAGTGCCTCAAGCAGTTTTAAGAAAACAATTCTCAGAGTCAGCTACAATCTGCATGGATATTCTGGTGAAGAATGAACAGAGTGAGAATGGGGCATTACTGAGGGGTGCTATAGGGTGTTTGTCAGTGTTGTTGAGGGCTCAGGAGTATGCTTTGTGGGGTGACTCATCAACTAATAGGGTTTTTGAATCCATTCTTGCATTTGCACTGCATTCTAAGCCAAAGGTTTGTCAATATTATGTTTATTTTTTATAGGATTTATTTCAATTAAATAAACTGTTGAAAAGTTACATAAATAAATTCATACCATTTCCCGAAAGGATTAGGCAGAGGTGTATTAAAGTTTTTAAGAAGCTATCAATAATTTCATAGTAAAACCCAATAACACTGCTCAACTTGGAAATCGAATCCCAGGACCTCAAGCATAGCTGATGTAGAGCTCATTTATAAAATGGTGTAAGAAAGAATTCATAAAAAATATAATGTGACCGAATAATTAACAAATAAAATAACATATAATTTGTAGTGTTGTAACTATATAGGTTATATTATATACATGATTATAGAGACATCAGGCTGGCATCTCATCAGCTGTCTATATAAAATAAAAAAATTGAATTGAAGAAGTAAATCTCAATATTGAAAAAAATCTTTTGAGAATAAAGATTCTCAGAAAAATATTAATTTAATGTTTATTTGTTGTAGGTGCGTAAAGCAGCTCAGCATGCCGTAACGTCGGTCCTTCGTGGCAGCTGTTTCATGATACCATCAGAAGATCAGAAGACTAAGGTAACACTTTAGAATACATTAATAAATATGAATAAATTTCGTAAAAACATATATAATAATTAATATCACTTGCTAAAACGCCGCCGCGCGGTGTCCGCGTTAGGACAGCTCGATTGCCCGTATTTCCTAGGCAATAAACGTTTAAAACTGCAAAATCATGTCAAATGTGCAGGCGCCGCGTAGAGATCTCGCAATGGTCCTGACAGATTTCCTCGACGGCGTGTGAACTTTGCCCGCACTAGGCAACAATTGTCGACTACGACTGTAGTGGATAGACTAATGCCTCTTATTTGCTTAGCAATATACAGTTCATATAACCATATATCACCTGTACGATTGAAACTATTTTTCATCAGTCATCACTGTCATATTAAAATTCAGAATTATATAATTAATACATAGATTCTTATTTTGTAGGTGCCAAAACTGCATCCAGGTTCAAACCGCGTGGCGGAGTACTGCCTGTCTCAGATAAAGGCGGAAGCTTTGCTCGCCGGCCACAGAACTGTCCTGCACACCCTGACCATGCTTAGAGATGTCTTGCCAGTGTTCAGCAAGGATTATATTAAGGTATGCAATGGCATGTTGAGAATGAACGACAGGCGATTAACACGAGGAGTTTTAGGGCTAATGTGATACCCGTCATGGTCGTGGCGAATTTCATGGATCCCATGGCCATGACTATAGGGCAAGTGAAGGTAAGTACAGTTTTTAGTCAGTATGAGAAGAACTAGGTTACCGCACCAATAGACAGACGCAAGTAGCGAAGTTACGGTTTTAAGAGAGGTAGGGCTAGGGCATAGAGGGAGTAATTCCACTCAAATTGGAGCTGCCCGACTGGGGAAGTATGGTAACCGCTTACCATCAGGTGGGCCGTTTGCTTGGTAAGATGTAAATTGCAGCAAAAGAAAACTAGATCTCAGGCAGGATTCAAACCTGTGTCTCTCCAGTTAAGTACAGCGGACGCTTTAGCCGACTGAGCTACTGAGAACACTCTTTTAGGTGACGTCATCGACATCTGTTGAAGAAATATTAATATATTCTTCAATAGGTGTCGCTTTTGTCTATGTCGAAGACCTTGAAGTCATCATACATACCTATAGTGATAAACTATTTATCGTTGTTTGTTAGTCAATCTGCGAAGCCATCCTCTCGCTGATGACGCACAACAACGTGTACATAAAGACGTGCTGTCTACATACGCTGCACGCGCTGTTCTCGAGCGGGGGCGAGTCTAACCTGAGCGCGTCGCTGGCCGTGCAGCTGTCCCGGGCGCTCATGGCGGCGCGGCCTCCACACAACGACATGGGACAAGTCCTGGCCTGGGCCGCCGTGCTGCAGCAAGCATACTGCTGCCTAGCTAAGTAAGTACACCTGTCATGGTCGTAGCGAATGTCGCGAATAGATGGTGATCTGAGATCGATTAACTTTTTGACCGCCACGGACGTGTATAGACGTCAAATTAAAACTTGCTCACGACGCCAACGACGGCATGGCACGTCAAAAATACAATATTTGATATTAGAATTTGTCGATTGACGTAGAGAACACAGCTTTTCGTTATTGAAATGGCGGTCAAAAGGTTAATCGAATAATCGATTTTTTGGTTTTTTAAATCGATATGTGAATTGATAGGCATTATAGAAAAGCTAGGCAAGCAAGATTCGTTTTCTTTTCTGTTCCGATAAGAACTAATACAGGTCAAGAATCTCATTTTTTCACCTAATTAGTACAAAATTCGAGAGAAACCAAAGAAAAATCAATTTAGGCAAAACAAGCAGTTAGGCAATCGAAAACGTGAGTAAACAACTCATTAAAACTTTTCAGTTATTATTTCCTAACTGCTTCATTACATTACCAAAACTAGAGTGGTAAGTGCAACTACTACGCCAGAGTTCGATTTTCCAGGCCGAACAGTATTTTTGGATTTTTCTTCGAAATCTCAGTAAAAGCTCGGAGCTTGGGATGTCTGCCCAGTTAATGGCAATATGCTCGCAACCTATTACATGGATGTAAACGTACCTGAACTGAAGATGTACAGACGCCAGCAGGTCAAGCTATCCAAAACTGTCAAATTGAATTTGAACCTTATTGTTTTACAATCATTAAAGTTGAAAATTTATCAAATCAATTTGACATATTGTGGTAGCTTGATGTGCTGACCTCTGTACATTAGTACGGCTGTTCGTAACCTTTTGGGGACTAGAGGCTTTTAGGGGATAGTATGTAGTTATTTTAGATATTGCCTATTTCAGCAGATGTTATTTATTTTCCGCTTTAGCTAAAAAGTGGTAAAAAAATCATCAATATCAAAGGTATCAAGCAGTTTATAGACATTATGTCTATAAACTGAAATTTCGAAAAAAAATGTATTGTTTAAAGTTCTGTTCATTAACTAGTCTGGATCTGAACCTGTGCATGCCGAACCTGCCAGCGTTTGTGAACATCTGCGTCACAGAACTGTGGCTTTCTGACGTCGCTGACATCAACTCTGCATCCACCAACGCTTTGAAGGTAAGAAAAACTCACTCATGACGGTTCACAAATGACATCATATTCGTAGCATTAAAACGCAACGAAAAGTTATTTATTGAAGGAAAAATTCGACCGCGGGCAGGATTCGGACCTGCGTCTTCTGGTTAGGTAAACCAGACGATATGACCACTAAGCCACCATGAGTCCCACCCGTCATTTCCAAATTTTCCTTCACATTCAGTATATTTATGTCTTTATGGTGACGCAACGAAAACTCAAAATATGTGGGATTGACATTTTCAAACGCTTTATTGCTGCGTGAAAAGACTTATTTCCATACATTAGTTTTCGTTTCGAGCGCAGTGTGTTAACAGATGATATAAATTTATCAATATCTGTGAAATTCTGTATCATTATTAGGGAATTGGAATCCATCAATTATTTTATCGATTTTTAAAGGTTTCTCTTCCGTTCGAACGTTTTGCAACTTGCCATCAGCCTCAGTACATTGAAAACTAATAGATTTTTCATAAACGAGTTATTAAAGAGTTATATGTGTATCAGTTGCAGGGGCCAACAATATTTATGTTACATAATATGTAGGGGCAATGCTGACGCATCTGTTTTAGCCATTCGGGACTCACATTGCGCTTTATGTTTAATTGTCCCGTCGCCGCACTACCGACATCACGTTTTATTAGGAGATAGACAGATATCTCAGGTTAGGAATTTTTGGTAATTAACTTTTATTTCGGTTTTCTGCGTTTCAATCATCTCCCGTACACAACCCTGGACTAAAGAACATTCACACGAACACACGCACACAAAACATAATTATTTCATTTATATTTTTGTCTCCAACAGGCTGTTCTCCTAGATTGCGTCAATCTAGCATTAGAGTCTGACGAGGTATTTATCAAGCACAAGAGTCACATCGACGCCATATTCAAGAGCATCGGCACGGGGCTCGACAACCCCTTCCACCAGGCCATCAGACACGTTATCCTTACTATTGCTGTGTGTTTTGAGGTAAGTTGGTGTTCCTACTGTATCATACAGTTTTTACTTGCTACCTAAAACTAGGATTTTCTCCTGTATCGTGGGTGCTTTACAAATCTAATATATAAAATTTCCATGTCACAATGTTAGTTACCGTACTCCTCCGAAACGGCTTTACCGATTTTTACCAAATTTTATATGCGTATTCAGTAGGTCTGAGAATCGGCTATCATCTATTTTCCATACCCCTAAGTGGTAAGGGTGCCCCTGGAGGTTTTTTTTTATGGCAAAACAACGTTTGCGGGGTCAGCTAGTATAATATATATACTAACTTTTGCCTGCAGTTTTCTTGCATATCAAAGAACTCTTTGAATTAAAAGGTAGCTCATGTCCTTCTCCAAGTTCTAATTTAACTCTATACCATATTTAATCTAAATCGGCTCAGCAGTTTAGGCGTGAAAGCGTAACGGACAGAAAGAATAGAGCCCCGCATATAATATTAAAGTTCCCCGAACTATTAACTACGTCTGACCTAAAAATAATACGCGGTCGGGGCATTCATGCAAGAGCCGCTGAACAGCACGGACCTCTGGGATGACGTTACGCTGTCAGATTAATAAACGAAACTTTGGAACTAGACGTGAAGTTTTCTTTTATCCATCAAAGATGAGTGATATCATGAAGATAACATCAGTCAACGGCTGTGCTGACGTCATTCTTTTTAAAAATGCTACGGTGATTCATGAGATTGTTCGATTAGTCTATCGTTTTTAATGAATCCAACTATCAATCACTATAACACTTTATTTTTATAACTATAACAAACTAATATGTACATAATATTCTACAGATCGGAAACGAGAAAGTAGCAAACTCACTGGGCCATCTTCTAAAAAAACTAAACGATCGCCGTGAGAGTCACAACTTTGACAACGACAAGGAGGTTGAATACGCCACTGGTTGCGCCATCAAAGCTCTAGGACCGGAATTCGTACTAAGAATCATACCAATCCGAGACGGTCCTGAAAGTATCAATTTAGAGCGAAGCTGGCTGCTCCCCGTCCTCAAAGAAAAAATCACCAATTCAAACCTGAAATACTTTGCAACAGAAATTTTGGAAATGGCAACATTTTGCAGGAAGAAATCCAGGGAACTCACGCAAACGAAAGACATCCCTGGGTCCCATACTTACGAGCTACTCTGCAATCAATTCTGGGCGTTACTGCCATCTTTTTGTAACAACCCTAGAGATATTAAGGACAGTTTTAAATCCATTGCAAGAGTTCTAGGCAGCGTGTTAAAAGATAATCCGGAGTTCAGACTGTCAGTGATGCAGGCTTTGAGGAAATTGATCAGTTGTTCGACGGATAATGAAGAGGACCAAATGGAGCTGGGGAGGTTTGCAAAGAATTACTTGCCGATTTTGTTGAATATTTACATGTCACCGGCTAAAGGCAGCAGCGCGGAAGGACAGAGGTTAGCTGCGTTGGAGACTATACAGGTAATAAAATATCCACTCTCACCTTCCATCCACTAGGTTGACAGATATATTTTTTTTCTATGGTTCAATTCACACACTAGTGTAGTCGATGCGCATCTATGCGAAATGGATTCTACAAAGCGTATTTGCCACTTTTTTTTTGGGTGGGGAAATGCAATGCGGGACGGTTATGTCGGGCTCTCCGGCCAGGTGGCCAGCTTACCGACTATTACCACCACCACTACCCCCTTATGCATAATGGTGGGAGCACGGGAATCGCTCTCGCATTATCCGTTGATGGACTCTCCCGGAGGCCCAAGTGCAATGGGCGACTCGTCGTCAGGCGTATTTGCCCCTATCACCACAATATAATGTACAATTTTCTATACAACATTATTATTAGTATATGCGAAACCTGAAACACGTGTCTAGTATTTTTATGTAAAGAATTTATATACAAAATTTCAAAACTGTACCATGAAAAATCACAAAGTTATAAGCTTGTTAACTTACCTGGTTGTCCGTACAAAAACATGCTCATCGACGCGCGGGCGCCGGCCCGCGCCCGCGTCGTCGCAGCGCTCATTGATAATAATGTGGCAGTAGGTACCTAACCGTACGGCGATTTCCGATTGCATTGTATTTAACTGATCACACTTTCCACATTTTCCATCACACTTACAGTCTTTGGACTGTCGTACTGGTCAAGTGTAGGTAGACATTAATAAGTACTTTATTTGTAAATGCAGCCGTAAGTCATTAAATGTAGTCAATGCGATATGTTGCACCTTATACCAAACACTGTAAGTTCAAAATGGATGAAAATTGTTAAACATAGCATTACTTAACCACAACAGGCTGTAGGTACAAATAAAAACGTGTGTTCATGTGTGTGACGATACTTTAATGTCAGATTGCTCCTCGTGCCGCACTGCCAGGAATACGTTATCACTTATCACCACAAACCGCTAGTATCCGTACCATTTCTTACACGAACACTTATGCTTTTTACATACGATAGGTACATGACAACCGAAACACAACTGCCGCGCGCTCGCGTTATCACCACAAACCGCTAGTGTACGTACCATTTCTTACACGAACACTACCTATGCTTTTTACATACGATAGGTACAGATCAATCGAAATGCCGTGCGCTCGCGTTATGTACCTACTTTTTGAACGGGAGCGACATACGTGTACACTACCCGATAGCATCCGGGCGACTGAAGTGGTTGGTTCACCCCCGGGCCCCGCCCGCCGCACTGCGCCCGCGCTGAGCGCTCAGTGTCAGTGACCTGTGTTGCGCGCATATGATTGCGGATAGGTACTTAGTGTCGCTCGGTGTCCTACTCGTAACATTTTTTAAATGTTTTTGGGACAAAATATAACATGATGTAAAAATTATTGGAATCGATTCAGTTACTGATTCTGAACAAACTATATTCAGGTTTCGCATATACTAATAATAATGTTGTAGATACTAAAAAGACGCGTGAATTGGGTACTCAGGAGCCTCCTCCACGCGTAACAAAGTGACTTTGTGTCAAATGGCAAATTCTCAGGAATTCTGCACTAGGATCAGTTGACCTAAGAATTAAATTCAATAAAAAATATTTTTATGAGGGTTGAAATCAATCATCAAATAGGTATTATATTTGGTCACATTAGGTCGATTGTAAGATAAGAGAACAAATATATAATACCTACCTATTTGATTTCTTATCTTACTAATGATCAAATGTGATATTTTATGTTGTGCATTGTGCATTCTCTTCAAATACGTATAATATTTGATCTCAGGTATACCTTACAATCAGCGACCAAACTCTACGCGAAGAGCTATTCACAAACGCTCTACAGCAGTTAGAAACGTCAGAAGACAACCATTTCCAACGAGAATCCATACTAGACATCATAAGAGCTTTAGTCCTTTACCAATCCAGCGAACGAATCACCAAACTATTCGACGATTGGGTATACCCATTATCTGAAACTGTCTTAGAAGACCCCAAGAAGCACAAAAAGGTGAAAAAAGAGAATACAGAAGAAGAAATGGAAGAGGGAGATAAGAAAAAGAGTGAATTGAAGTATAAAGAGAAAGCTAAACTTCTTGAAATGGAGCACAAGAAAGCGTATAGGATATTGGAAGAGATTTTCAAAAGTGATAAGGATAGTTGTAAGCAGTTTTTGAAGGATAGTTATAAGAAGATTAAGAAATTACTGATATCTTCGTTAAATAAGGTTGCTGACAGCAGTAAAGCTGCTAGATTAAGGTAATTTAATTTCAATTATCACGTTTATATCTTCGACAGGTTTAGCAGAAGTGTATTGGACAGTGCTGTGTAAAAAAATATATCTAAAATATTTATTATTATTGACACATCCACAGTGCGCTGGAATGATTTAAAACCCACAATTAATTACCTATTGACTATAGGCTGAGTACAGACGCCAGCAGGTCAAGCTATACAAAATTTTCCCAATAGAAAATGAACCTTATTGTTTTATGTTAAAGTTGATGTGCTGGCCTCTGTACAAATCTGTTTTTATCATGTCTGTTTATACAAACGGTATCTCGAATAGCAAAGCACGCGGTAAGTTCGCGCTCTCGAGTCGAACTCTGTTCTCCAGTCGAAGTCCGCTCTTGAGTTGACGTCTGATTGTAAAAAATCTAATGAATTTTCTTTTACTCAGGTGTATAGAGCATCTCATCATCTCCACACCATTCCTGAACGCGGAAAGCAAATTACTAAAGAGTGCGATCGCAGAGTCGGTTATATGCACTAAGGACATCAACAGCAAATGTCGTCAGTGTGCGTTCAACCTTATCAACAGCGTTGGCAACGTTCTTAAATCGCAGGAAGGAGGTATTTAGTATTCGTTACTCTTTTTTCTCTCTCTAAAAAATGCATTTATACTTTATGTTTCATTTAAAATATAACATTACATTGAAATAGAATTATTTTTACGGATTTTACCGCGTTATATTGGTATTATTAATCCCGACATTTAGACTCTTTACAGGGTCGTCAATATAACGCGACAATATCCGTAAAAAGTTGTTTTATTGCAATATTTAATATTTGCGTAAGTGTCAGAAATCAATATATATATCCAAATATTTTATTTATAGAAAGTAGGTACAGACGCCAGCACATCAAGCTACCACAATCTGTCAAATTTCTTTGATTGAATTTCAACTTTAATTCGAAAAAATAAAGTTCATATTCAATTGGGAAAATTTGACAATTTTGTAAAGTTTGAGCTACTGGCGTCTGTACATAGTACAATTAAACATAATAAATTTAAAAAAAAATCGATTCACAATCCTCATTTACTAAATTTCCCAATTACAGACTTCTCAAATGTGCCTACTTAGTGTAATGCATCAGCCAGTTAGTTTAAAATAAGTTTAATCTAAAACCACATACTTTATCTTCAGGTATGCAAGCCTTCGTAAACATGCTGACGTCTGGCCTCGCCGCTCCACTCACACGCATCGTAAGCGCTACTCTCCGGGCGGTAGCGTCAGCTCTGTTCAACTTCTCCGAGGATATGGGGCTACAGACCGTACAGGGCTTGCTGGAGACTGTAGTGGAACACATGAGCAATAATAACAGGGAAGTCATTGCCGCCTCGCTCAGCTTCTTGAAGGTAAGAAACGGAGTTAGTATTAAGGTCAGAACTATAGACTGTACTAGCATTGTCAGATATATTCTATGTCTGTTTATGAAACTAGATTAATTTAATAGAACTAAATCAAGATGAACACTGTAATCATGTTTTTTTTTAAAACAGTGTCTATTGAGTTTTTGGAGATTCTTCTCCATAAGACCCAATTTTTGGAACCGTGCATCTAGTTTTGACTTTTCAAGAGTGCCGTAATGATCTAATTGAAATAAAATGTTTTACTTTAACTTAGTGGTTTTACTTGCTTTAGGTTGAATGTTCAATGTGCTTTCAATTTAGGGGTCTTATTCTAATAAGCTTAGTAAACATTATTAGTAAAATATCGTATTAAAATATTGTACCTGTCTTGTGAGATGTAGCTAGAGATAACACCTTAGCTGTGTTTTAGCTAATAAGCTTTTCGGAATAGTGGTATAAAGTATTACACATACTACTGACTCTTGCAGGTCTACACAAAAGTTTTGCCCACAGACGTCCTAGCGGGGAGCCTTCCTCTTATCTTCAAATCACTATCCGCAATGCCCGAAGACTGCAAGAGGCATTCGCGTCTAGAAATAGGCTATTTCCTCAGCAAAATGATGAGGAAGTTCGGTGCAGATACTGTGGAGAAACTTATACCTCAAAGTGACGAGGTTATGTTGAGAAGACTGAGGAATATAAGGAAGATGGATAACAGGAAGAAGAGGCAAAAGGAGAATCAGAGGTTAGAGGCTATTTTCAACTTTACTAGAACGAAATAAGGATGATTTTTAACTGTGGTTGTAATAAATATTATCGTCCTTACTCCTTAACTTATAACTGAATTAACAGAGTGTAAATTGTGCTCTACTTGTGTTCTATTTTTAAGTTTATCTCAATTGGTTGCACTTATAAGGTGATTTAGGGAGTAAGCAGACAGAGTATAGGAAGACTAATAGTCAAGTGGGTAAATGATATAGTAGTGTGTTGGAAAAACCTGGACAAGATGGGCGCAAAACCTGGATGAATGGCGTAAAAATTAATGATAATGATCATGATTGATGATTTGTCTATGGCCGCAGTTTTTGTTATAATAAAACGAACTATGTACTGCTTATTTTTTTAATATCAGCTCTTAGGGGTCGTTATTTTCAACCCCATAAAAATGCTAGTTTCCTTTTACAAAATACTTAATTGGACATTTCTGAAAAAAAAAAGGTTGGCTAGTTATCTATCTTAACCCTGCACTAAAAGTACAGATATGATATTTCTTCTATCTTACCACCTCCTTTTAGGGACCAATCGGAAGGAGATTCAGACACAGATATGCCAATCAAGGGCACGTCAAAGACATTGGAAGATATCTTAAAGGATTCCGACTCGGAGATGGAATTCTTGGACGAGGAGGAGGAAAGGCCGCGGCCGAAAGCCAAGAAGCAGATGAAGGGCAAGAACCAGGCCTGGATCCAGGACGACCCAGAGAACATCGTGGATTTGGCTGATGTGTCCGCTTCTAGGAAGATCACTGGTATTATGCTTAGTATTTATACCGTTATTGTTGTTGATTATAACTGTCTCATTAGATTTTTGATGTCCTGCGTTTGATTCCTACATCGAGCAGTGTTATTGGGTTTTTCTATGGAATTCTCGGTAGCAACTAGAGTTACGATTTGCGCCCAATTGGTAGCAATAGGCTCGCCCCCTGTAATGAGATAAGAAAATATTATTTTATTATTATTAAAAAGAATACACCTGCGTGTGCGTTTATATAATATTAATAATTTCGAAATCGAAGCATTTTAAATTTTGATCAACTTATTTTTCTTTTGGTTCTATTATTATCCTTATCTTTTCTGTTACTTTAAAACTCGTAGTTCAAAAACGTGTAACGAACCTCTTCTCATTTTCACTTTTTTTACAGCCACGGATCCATCACGAAAGAAGGCTTTAGAAGTTAAAACCCAGAAGAAGAAGGACGGTGGCTTCAGGACGGCACCCGACGGTAGACTGATCATCACTGACGACGCGTTCGATGATGATGACGAAGAACCCAGACCCAGCGGGGATATTGACACGGATACTGACGACACTGGTATGTATTAATTTTATGTTGCCATCAGTCACGTTAATATCTAGATATAAGTTCGTAAGGATATGTTTTCTTAGACAAGTTACTGTCATAAATTGGCTTTGGCGATTACATGGGATCGACTATTAAACGGGTGCACGCCTCTGCCTGACCCTGGGGATTTAGGGCTGCTGGTATGTGTCGTGGTGAATTTCATGGATCCCATGGCCATGACTATAAGGACAGTGCGGTTTTTAGTCGGTACGAATCTGACATACCCTGCCGCCTCCCCGGGTGATGGATGATTCATGAGGATCTTCCGCTCTATAAAAAAAAGAGTGATGGTTATGTATTACCACGACCAAAACAATTAAGCGGATTACGGGGGGTCTACTCCTTAAGCACGAAGTCTGTAGTTTCGACCTTAGTTACGGGCGTTTCCTACTCCGTACCACCTACGGACGGATGATTTGTTCGAGGCCCGCACTAAGAATGAATGACAACACAATTTGACAGTTGTCCCTACCCTCGATGTGTTTTTACCCGTTCAAAAAATTGAATTTGTTACTTGTTTTATCGGACTCCGAAGTTTCGGACGGCTCGTAACTTCGTTGATGGAGATAGGGAGTAGACCCTCTGATACGGTTTTGGAACTATTTGAGGAGAATATCAATCAACTGATTCTATTTCACAAAGAACTTTGTGATGGATGACCTCTATGTCGTTGATATTAAGTTCAAATTTTAATAATTTAACTGTACTTGTGACTTGTGTGTAATTATATAATTTTATTATATTCGTATGCAAGGAATACAGGTATCCATAATTATAACTGCTATTCGCTTAATTGTTGGTCGCGTAATGTACAGAGCCCAGCACATCAAGATACCTCAATCTGTTAATTTTTTTTTATATATTTTCAACTTTAACTACAGAACTATAAGGTTTATTTTCAATTGGGAAAATTTTACAGTTTTGGATAGGTTGACCTACTGGCGTCTGTACTTATGTATTTGAATTGTATTAATAGTAAAAAATCATTGAAATTTCAAATTTGACCAACATGTAATATTTGGTAGACGCAGAAGACGAAGACACAAAGCCTTCGACGCTTCTAAAACCAGGTGCGAAACGCCGCTATGACGATATCCTCAGTGTGAAGAGTGGCAAGTCAAATAGGAGTAGAGCGTCCACGGTTACTGTGGGTTCCAAGTATAAAGCTGGAGGCAAGGGTATACACAGGTAAGATACTTTCATTATCAAAACGTTTCCTGACTGACATAAGTAACGGCTGTACATATTATAAATAATAATGAGCGAGCAGAGACTTTAATAAATTATGCAAAGAGTACTCTTTTGATCCATTTAATACCAGTAGTGGCGTAGCTCGCAGACAGCTGAACCTTGATTTCTTTAAATATAGCTAACTGTCCTAATTATAATGTGTCTACATAATATATTGTTATACTTTATATGTATTAGTTAAGTTTAATTTTATAAGATCGCCCGAATAGCTGTAAGTGTTTTTCTATAACTATCCGTGAAAACCTATAATTGGCTTAATGTTTCCTAACCTAATTATTATTATTTTTTTGTATAGCTGTTGGTTTTCCAAAATAAATAAATAAATAACCTCGTCGTTTCCCACTGCTATATAAAATGTATATAAACATATACTTTTTTTACTATATATTGTAGTAAAAAAAAGTATGATGAAACTTGTCTGCCTAGTTTCTGCTTCTTCAGAATTATAAAAACCGGTCTCCGGTCGGTCAAAATAAGTCTCCGAGCATTTTCCCAATTATATTGGGGTCGGCTTCCAGTCTACACAGATGCGGCTGAATGTCAGTATTTTACACGAAGCGACTGCCATCAGACCTCCGCAACCAAATTTTTGTGTGATACCCTGAGGATAGACTGGTTGTCAGGGTTTTTGGGCTTCTGACTACCACTAACGATTGTCGTTATTCGTATGACAACTGGGACCGACGGCTTTACGTGCTCTCCGAGGCACGGAGGGGTTTCGATGTGTTAAGAATGGTCACCCATCCACAGACTGACCGCGACTAGCGCAGCTTAACCTTGCCGATCGGGTGATCAGCTTAGTTATTACTTAGCCACGCGCCCCTCAAGGTTTTTATGTAGGTAATTGTTTAAAATATGTAAAGGTTTTTAGGTAAAACATTACATTACAGGCCTCTCGGATCAGCAGCTTCTGTGGCATCCGGTGTGGGGTCGGAATACAAATCTAAAAAAGCTAAGGGTGACATCAAGAAGCAAGGCAAACACGACCCGTACGCCTACCTACCGCTGTCTAGGAAGAATTTAAATAAAAGGTAAGATACAATATAATAAGCCGGACATCATTTATTTGGTACACGTGGTTATGTTACTTTCCAGTATAAGCTGACTCCGCAATGTATAGGCTTTTCGTGTCAATGATAGCTCAGCTTACTGAGCACATATAGCTTGGTTATATGTATACGTTACGCAAAGAGTGTCCAAATTCTACGGATAAACTGTCAGGAAATAGATTAACGCCTTAACAACAGGATTTTAAGTTTTTTTTATGCCACTGAGGTGGCAAACATGCATATGGCCCACCTGGTGGTAAGCAGTTACCGTAGCCTATAGACGCTTGTAACACCAGGAGCATCACTTGCGAGTTGCCGACCCTGTAAAACGAAAGAGGAATAGTTGGGTTGGCAGTATAAGGGTCAAAGTCCCCCCACTGCCAACACAATGTTTCCTCGCGGAGCACTGGCGGTTGCCAGTTGCTCACCGTAAGGAACACAACACAACTCAAAGCAGTGTTATATTCCTGTCATCAAGACCCCTACCACCTCAGTCTACCTGTGACCATGGACGCTGTAAAAGAATAATAATATGAATACATATTACGTAAAAATTAGGGGCATTTCACACAGCACGATCTAATCCCAAACTAAGCAGAGCTTGTAAAATGAGTACTAAAGTATGCATAATTATAATACTTTATTAACTCTTTTTTTTTCTAAATATACTTTGTTAATACATAAGAAACAACCAGACAGAAGTGTGTTTCGTCTGTTCATCCCATAAATATTTGTGTCCTGTGAGAATTGAACCCATGACCTCGTGATCAGCAGTTCGATTCGAACTCCTAGACCACAAACGTCGTCAAATACTGCTACATTAATAAACTGTTGGAAACTGTACTCAGAAAATATGCTTTTAATAGTCGTGCCACCCGTAAAAATAAACACCTGTTGAAATTCCGTGACAATCGTAAAAAAGGCACTGTCTCATGTATAAAAATAACAACGTTAAGTTGTATTCTCCTAAAATACTAAACCTATTTTCATGAACTTTATTCAGTTTAGCTTGGCATTGTTCCAAGTGTGGTAAAAAAACACTAATACGTGGTGAAATACTGACATAAATCATTAACATTACGTTTTAGACACAATAGCAAGGCATAAAAAATACATTTGTAAGTATCGTCAATCTAACTCTCGTCATGACTTACCAGAGACGAATCTACGCGTAAACGTAGCATCACATCTTTATTAACCCATATACTGTCCCACTGCTGGGCACGGATCTCCTCTCACAGAATGAGAGGGATTAGGCTACAGTCCACCACGCTAGCCTAATGCAAATTGACAGACTTCAAACGCCGTCGGGAAAATCTCTATGCCATGCAGGTTTCCTCACGATGTTTTCCTTCACCGTTTAATCGAGTGATCATTCATTAATAACATGCATGTGCGTATTATTTCAAAAAGTCAGAGGTGCGTGCCCTGGGTTCGAACTCAAGACCTTCGACTCGGCAGTACAATGGTCATACCACTAGGCTACCATCTGCAAACGTAGCATTTTATATCAAAACTCAGGTCAAATCTATACTATACATTTAAGCGAAATACTAACCGATTAAACACGAAATATCAGAAACTATATTTGAAATATGGTAAATAGGTTCCCTATAAGAAATTTCCACAGGATTGGGAACTTTTATCAGCATTAGTAGGTATCTATAGGCAACGCCAAACTGACTCATGTGTAGATAGGTCGCAAGAGCGGCTTTAGAATGTAACAGGCTGTATCCCCATATTGAGCATTGTTAAGTATTGATATTTTTTTTGTAATGAAAATCTCAGTAGCAGTAGAGTTTGTATTTTGTGCTTACATAGAACCTACAACGTAAGTACTGGCGAACTGTGGGTACATTGTAGATTCGTACGTACGTCTATACTTTGTCTCGGTATCCCGAATTACCATAATGGTATATTATGGTAATGCGGGATACCGACTTCTTCAATCCATACGTTTTATATTTGGAAGAGAAAATACTAAAATAGTTTATTATGTGAACATCATCTGTTGTATTTATAATACAATTTATTTCTTTTACAGGAAAAAGGCCGTAACGTCAAAACAATTTAAAGGTATCGTCAAATCTAAAACTAAAGGAGGAAAGATTAAAAAGAAATGAGATCTACATGTTGTAGAATAGTAATACATTTATTATCTAACAACACTTACCTTTGGCAGTTCGTTTTCATTGTCAAAACTAGGAACTTGAATAAATTTCTTCATAAATAGATTTAATAATGATAATCGAAAACAGTTATATATTATCATACCATACCTTAATTAAGGCAAACTTAATATCAAAAGAATTGATGTAAATTACTATTATGTACGCTGCGACTATGGAGGGTAGAGGCAAGGAGAACCAGCTCCGTTTATGAAAAAGTGTCCACCAAAAGGTATATTAAGTTTAAGTTTTTTAGGTTATACCCTCTACCTACACTAACGCTATTCTGGTAGTTTCTGGAACTATTATTTACTGCTTCTAGATGGATACTTTTTCAACTTACCCACTAGTTAAGATGGTTTCTCCTTACCTCTACCCTCCATAAAGCCAACCAAAATAACGGTAAACGTTTCGACAGTCAAAATGAACTGTGATTGGCGTATACATACATATGAATCTAGTTTCATATGTTATAGAACGAGTGATTGGCGTATACATTACATGTGAATCTAATTTCATATGTTACTCGGCGATTTCATTGCCCCAATGCGCTAGTTAAAAAAAACATAAATATTTATATTCTGTGGTTCCCACTCTGCTTCGTTTATTTTCGGGCAATCTAAACGTCTGATATTGATTTGTTGAAACTTGAAAGTGTATATTAATAAATCCATTTATAAAATATCGCATTGTTTTATTGATATCTTAGAGCTTAACTTTTTACCTGAAGAAAATAAGCATTTTAGAAAATTCTCACATCAACTAGGTACGGAGTTTGGGGATTTCCTATGCCTAGTCGAAGTTTAGTCTGAAAGGTGAAAATAAAAAACTGAATAGGTAAGTTAGTTGGCGTCTAAAAGGGAGCAAAAGTATTTTTAGGTTTTCAATGTGACATCTACTATTTTAACCGACTTCAAAAAAAGGAGATTCTCCTGTATGTGTGTTTGTCCGCGATTATCTCGTGTTTGGCTGAACCGATTTTGATGCGGTTTTCAGAAAAGTATTATATATGTTACAATTCAGGAGAAGGTTTTGGACTTTTGGTATACAATAAATGGATACGCCGTGACGTCATTCGCTATATTAGTTCATTTCGAACGTTTTTTTTACACAATGCTTGAAGTCGGTTTTCTTTTCCTAAAAAGTTATGGGGGTGTTATTATGCCTACAACCTTCCCTCCAGCCCCAGCGCCTGGGTTGAGACCGTTGTCGCAGAATAACTAACGGCCATTCCCAATAAAAAATCAGTCTATAGTTTTGCTGTCTAGTACAAACAAGTAATGTTCATATCATCATCATCATCATGATCATCAACCCATATACTGTCCCACTGCTGGGCACGGGTCTCCTCTCATATTGAGAGGGATTAGGCTATAGTCCACCACGCTAGCCTAGTGCGGGTTGGCAGACTTCACAAACCGTCGAGAAAAATCGAGTTATTCCCAGTTGTCACCACCGTCTTCGTCACCACTGGTGACAAATGGGAAAAAAATTCCCATTTGTCACCAGTGGTGACGTCCCCAGTGGTGACAAATGGGAATGGCCACTCTTTTTGTTCCCAGTTGCCACCAGTGGTGACAGATGGGAAAAATAAATAGATACGTCCCCAGTAAGGCGGGGCTAGAGCTGAATATATAGTGATGTGAATTCAATTTTTTGACACGAATTATTTTAATTAGATGATATATTCTATTATAAAATGTACATTAAAACGAGAGAAATAAAACTTTTACACGTCACTTGGAAGACATAATTATATTTTTATAAATCACAATATTTATAGTAATCGAAATTAAAACTGCATAAGTACAGTTTTTAGTACTACAACTATTACAGATAATTATTTTACGTAAAACGATTTTCTTAGGTTTTTTCACAGTTTCAACACATGGAATGACGTCTATTTATGTAAATTTGTAATAAAATAGCACTTAATGAATACTTAATTACAACACATTTACAATAATTTTCGCACTCCCATCCTGCCGATAAACCCCCCTCCACTATGCTGTTGTCGGTTCGTAGATCAGTGACGTCACACTGATCAGTACATTCCTAACAATGTCAGGGTCAAGTGCGTCGTGCAGTTCTGGTGCAGTTTCGTTAGTTTTTATAAAAAGACGTCATGGAACTATTATGCTTCGCGCAGGATATCATATAAAAAGGAAACATAAAAGTGGATTAATTGTGTGGGAATGCACCAAACGCAGACAAAACTGTAAAGGAATTGTTAAAATAAAAGTAAGTTTTCGGCCTTTGTTTAAAAATTCTATTATATTGTTGACATATTTTTTAAGAGTTTATTTATGTTGTAAATCTTATGTTTAATTATACAAGAGTTAACGAGAACGAATATACTTGGCACAATAAAACTTGAAACAATTTAAATCTAAAAAATGACGTGTAAAAGTTTTATTTCTCTCGTTTTATAATAGAATATAAATATCATCTAATTAAAATAATTAGTGAAATAAAATTGAATTCACATCACTATATATTCAGCTCTAGCCCCGCCTTACTGGGGACGTATCTATTTATTTTTCCCATCTGTCACCACTGGTGGCAACTGGGAACAAAAATAGTGGACATTCCCATTTGTCACCACTGGGGACGTCACCACTGGTGACAAATGGGAAAAAAATTCCCATTTGTCACCAGTGGTGACAAAGACGGTGGGGACAACTGGGAATAACCCGAAAAATCTCTAAGGCATGCAGGTTTCCTCACGATGTTTTCCTTCACCGTTTTAAGCGAGTGATAATTAATTATTAATACGCACATGAATTCGAAAAGTCAGAGGTGCGTGCCTTGGGTTCGAACTCGAGACCTTCGACTTGGCAGTCCAATGGTCATACCACTGGCTGTCACTGCAATATGTTCATATCGTTCGCCGGTAAATTTGGGACGCCTATTATCAAGAAAATTTCCACAGGATAAAAAAAAACCTGCAAGTGGCCATCGGACCTAACCACGAGATGCACTATGTTCCTGATAGACACTTAGTGATCCGTAATATTAGGTATGAAAACTATTATAGGCTAATATTACGGATAACTAGTGTGTAGCAAATTGGATCCAATTGGCACAAGATCGAAAGATGGGGGAATGAGGAGGGTTGGACCAGGAATGGGACTAGTCGTAAGTAGTAGAATGTTGGTACTTCAGGCAAGGTTTATTTGAAAAAAATAAATGGAACCACTCTCTTGGCTTCGTCGTCATCAATAGTTAAATGAAATTTAACTCCTAATTTTTTAATTACTGTATAATATAATGTATCCTATACCTTGATATCACAAAAAAACACAGTTATGTTCCATAAATTTTTGTTGTGTGCGTTCCTATTGAGGGACCATCTCGGAATTTTCAGTTTCCGTTGTATCATGATTTATTAGGTAAAAGTTCTACAATTGTAAAACAGCACTAATTTGTAAAAGTATTCAATCAAAAGTTTCAAATTAATGATTGAAAGTGGTCACTCAGTCCTTTTTCATAGATTTAAGTACATCTATTGTTTGTGTCTTTATTTAGTGAAAAATATGTAAAATGATTTTACTAAATCCTAGCCCTTGACGCGTAGTTTAAACACGTCGAAAAATGAATTACAGGGCGGTCCCTCAATCGCGCATTTCGGATAACACTTAAATATTGATCAACAAAGCTAGATCGATTAATCCCTGATCGTCATGAACTCTTGAAATTCGTGTAAACAATGCATTTTATGATCGGAAATGCCAACAAGTTTTCCTTTTAAAAAAGTAAGTACCTATATTTATTTGTAACGATGTAGGTAAGTTAGTTATCATCACATCACACCGTTCAAGTCGGTAGTGACAGACTATATCGGAAGTAAACCTAGTATCTAAAAATATGGTGAATAAAATTCAATAACTAGCGATGAAATTTTTATACATTAGTCTTGGGCTCATGTAATAATGTATACGTCTATTACATTTTTCGTAGTGATTTCTTACTTTTTGAAAAATAAATTAGGTAGGTACGACCCGTTGCTCACTGATGATATTGTATGTGTGGAATGACTTTTATAGGTGGTGTGTATCAAATCTTTTCTCTGTATAATATTAGTTTAGATTTAGATGAAATGATAAAGCACTTAATGAATATAGATAATAATAATAATAGTACTTCTCGCCGCCGACGACACCACCACCTGCGCGTCGACGGGGAGGGCGCCGGCCGCCGGACCGCTTAGGACCTCGAGGCCTACCGGTCTCTGATAGGGTCCCAGCACCCGGCGGAAGTGTGCAGCGCATGAGATGGACACAATCCATCAATGAAAATGTCATGCGCGCATACTTTGGGGCTACAGAGGGAGGAAACAACCTGACCGCGTACCGTGTCCGGATGCTCTCTTTGTTTCAGGTGCTTGAGCCAGCCGTCAACGTTTCGGCCCAACGACTTTCGGATCAGGTGCGGGTCATTCAGCGTAATCGTATGTTGGATGATACTGTGCTTGATCGCCTCCGAACAGAAATGTGTAACCCTGTCACTGCCCCATCGTCGCAGGCTGTGGCCCAACCACAGCCCAACCATACCTCTAGCCACGCTGACGAGGAGAGTAGTGACAGGGTTACAAACGTAAGTACCCAGTGCAGTGAGGAATTAAGCAGTGCTTTGGAGTGTGCTATTCGGGAATATCGCTACATGCCGCCCGAACTTAGGCCACGATTACCTCGTTTGCCCATGCATAACAAAAATAGGGCGCTGGTGGCTGTTTTGGATTCGCAGTTGTCAAACTATTTTGATGACTGCGAAGACCTCACTGATACACATTCGATCATGTACTGCGCGGCTGTAGCGGCATGTCGTGTAGCCCACGTCAAATTTGCAGATGACAGAGCTACACGACCGAAACCAGCCGTACCGGCTTGGCAGTGCAGGATCGAGCGTCGTATTGGTGGGGCCAGAGCACTCATCGGTAAACTAATTTGTTTCAGGGAGGGAAATACTCGTCCAAGAGTGATGCGCTTTGTGAGACGGGCATTTTCGGGGACTGATATCAGCCCCCGAGACTATATATCCCATGTCACAGAGCGCATCGACTTCCTGAAGCAAAAAGTGTTTGCATGGGCAAATCGTATTCGTAGGTACAGGCGGAGAGTGGAGCGATACACCCAGAATCGTACATTCCAAAGTAATGAAAGGTGGGTTTATCGGGCTTGGGAGCGACCCGACCAAGGTGTGACTGATACGTGCCTACCAGATGATGACGCTATGTGTTCATTCTGGCGCAGCATCTGGTCGGTGCCTGTCGGTCACACCGAAGGTGAATGGACTCGGGAGGTCGAACGAGCGTGTGATCCAATACAAGAAATGGGGGCTATCACGATCAGCCCCCAAGATGTAGCCCGTGCAGTCCGTCCGTTGCCAAACTGGAAATCTCCAGGGCCGGACGGGCTGCACAACTTCTGGATTAAGTGGCTACAAAGGTCGCACGCTCGTTTGGCATCTCAGTACCAGGCAGCTTTGGAGTCTGGTTTGCTACCCAAGTTCCTTACAACAGGAATAACCCACCTGCTCCACAAGTCTGGTAGCACCGCGGATCCCAAAAATTATAGACCTATTACATGTTTACCAACGGTCTATAAGGTTCTTACATCCATCTTAAGAGTTAAAATTAATAAACACATCGACAATAACTCCATCATGTCGGTCTCTCAGAATGGATGTAGGTACGGGTCCCGCAGTACTAAGGAGCTACTCCTTATAGATATGGCCATTAGCCAACAGGTTCGGCGTTCCCGAAAGGATCTGTCGACATGTTGGATAGATTATAAGAAGGCCTATGACTCGGTGCCACATACATGGCTCATGAGGGTGCTAGAATTGTATAAAATAGATATAACTCTACGCACCTTCCTGATGTCGTGTATGAGGCAATGGAGCACAGTCCTTCGCTATCCAGGATGTCGAAATACCCAGAGGAATAGCGAACCTGTAAGGATCGAGCGAGGTATATTTCAGGGCGATAGTTTGAGTCCGCTTTGGTTTTGCCTAGCCCTGAATCCTCTAAGCATGCTGCTGGAGAATTCAGGGCTGGGCTATCGGTTGAAGAGAGGGGGTCAGGTTATATCTCACCTCCTTTACATGGATGACCTGAAGCTCTTTGCCCCAAGCAGTCTTCGGCTGATGGAGCTATTGAAGGTTACTGAAACTTTTAGTAGCGCCATCAGGATGGAGTTTGGTGTGGACAAATGTGCGGTCATGCATGTAAAGCGAGGGGAGATTGTGGAATCCGTAGGAGTTCAACTCGCGGATTTCATAAACCTGAGATCTCTCTCTTCAAACGAAACCTACAAGTACTTGGGTATGTCAGAAGCGTTAGGTATCAGCACAACTGACATGAAGCAATCGTTGAGGGAACGTTTCTTTGGCCGCCTGAAGAAGGTATTCAATAGCCTTCTTTCGGGCGGAAACATGGTGCGCGCCTTCAACGGTTGGGTCATGCCGGTATTGATGTACTCTTTTGGCATACTCAAATGGACTCAAACGGAACTTGACGCCCTGGATAGGCGGGTCCGTACACTGCTGACTGCATATCGAATGCATCACCCACGATCGTCTGTCATGAGATTGTATATCCCGCGGAAATGTGGAGGCCGAGGCTTTTTAAATGCCAAAAACCTTCACAACTGCGAGATATGCAATCTCAGGGAATATTTTCTACACGCCGACGTGGGAATGCATCGAGATGTAGTAGCAGTGGACAAGGGACTCACCCCGCTCTCCTTGGCGAATGAGAACTGGCGCAAGCCTGTAGTGCTTGATACTAACGACCGCAGGAAGGTATGGCAGAGTAAGGAGCTCCACGGACGCTTTTTCCGGGCCCTTCATGGGCCCGATGTAGACCAAGCAGCGTCCGTAGCCTGGCTACGTTTCGGTGACCTCTTTGGAGAAACCGAAGGTTTTGTCTGTGCAATTATGGACGAAGTTATCATGACGAATAACTACCGGAGATTTATTGTGAAGGATGGCACGGTTGACATCTGTCGGGCATGTCACCGCCCGGGTGAATCGATCCGCCACATTATCTCTGGTTGTTCTCGTCTAGCTAACGAAGAGTACTTGCATAGGCACAACCTTGTAGCCAGAATTATCCATCAGCAACTTGCTCTGAAATACACTCTTGTGGCATCGGAGGTACCGTACTACAGGTATGTGCCCGACCCAGTTCTCGAAAATGGCAGTATCACATTGTACTGGGATCGGTCCATCATCACTGACAGGACTAATGTAGCCAATAAGCCTGATATTGTGGTGGTGGACCGAATCGAGAGGCGTGCAATGATTGTTGACATTACCGTCCCGCATGACGGGAACCTCGTGAAAGCCGAGAAAGATAAGCAAATCAAGTATCTTGACTTGGTTCGCGAGGTTGTCGACATGTGGGATGTGGACACAGCGATCATTGTACCGATAGTCGTGTCAGCCAATGGCTTCATAGCCACGAGCCTCGATCTACATCTTAGGAGGCTCTCGTTAGGCGGCTGGGTCAAGGGCTTGATCCAGAAAGCAGTACTGCTGGACACGGCTCGTATTGTTAGGAGGTTCCTCTCTCTGGAGCCCTGACCGCCGGTAGCTTGGACCCTGTTCCCGATACCGGTGGGCCTCTATTTTTATATTTTTAAATGTTTTTGTTTTATAATTTATTTTATAAAAATATTTAAAAATGTAAATAATAAGAAAACTGATGAATAAAGGAAATAATAATAATAATGGATGTTGACTCGGCCATCATTGTGCCGATAGTCGTTACGGTCAATGGACTTATCGCCAAGAGCCTCGACCATCACACATCAGGAGGCTCGAGCTGGGTGGCTGGGTTAAGGGCCTGATTCAGAAGGCAGTACTCCTTGATACGGCGCGTATTGTGAGGAGGTTCCTGTCTCTGGGGCCCTAACCACCGGTAGCTTGGACCCTGCTCCCGATACCAGTGGGCCTCTATCTTTTATATTTTTAAATGTTTTTGTCTTTTTTTATTTTATAAAAATATTTAAAAATGTAATTAGTAAGTTTATAGACAAATAAAGGAGATAATAATATCTTCCATAATATAATATTTTTGGGTCATTTTTACACAACACCAGTCCCAAACTAAGCAGAGCTTGTACTATCGGTATAATAATAATAATAATGAGGACGCATCAACACCTCAGGAGGCTCGAGCTGGGTGGCTGGGTTAAGGGCCTGATTCAGAAGGCAGTACTCCTTGATACGGTACGTATTGTGAGGACGTTCCTGTCTCTGGGGCCCTAACCACCGGTAGCTTGGACCCTGCTCCCGATACCAGTGGGCCTCTATTTTTTATATTTTTAAATGTTTTTGTCTTTTTTTTTTTAATAAAAATATTTAAAAATGTAATTAGTAAGTTTATAGACAAATAAAGGAGATAATAATGACAATGGATATAATACTTATATACTTTTTTTTCATAAATACATACTTATAATACATAAGAAACACCCAGACAAACACAAATACTCATGTTTTATCCACACAAATATTTGTGTCCTGTGGGAATCGAACCCTCGACCCAATGATCAGCAGTCCGGCTCGAACCGCTAGACCACAGAGGTCGCCAGATAATGATACGATTGCTGGCGATGGATGTGCTGGATTAGGCGTCGTTTAGGGTTTTGGGTCACTCTCTGTCCAAAAGTTTGGCTCGAATAGGGTCCGAAACGACAACGAACTTCAATGAAAATGTTAGGGATTAAGATACGACTTTTATTAAAATTTTCGTGTACCTAGGTATCTTATTTCGATATCTTGCTGGGTTTAAAGATATCAGTGTTTCCAGACGTTGTTAGCTGTAGTACATCTAGGAACTTAACAAGCGGATGCACCGTGAATAGTGACTTTTGATTTGATTACTGGGCCAGCGCAATCGTACCGTCCATTATAATAACAGATGCATCGCTACGCTACCGTCAAGGTGGCGCACGCCTCTAGTACCCACGCTTGCATGGACATGCGAATCGTACACTCGTGCTAACGAGTTTTTATATAAGCAACAAGCACTGATTATTTGTATGAAGACCTTCGCGTGTCCTCGCCAAATCCGTGGGACGTAAACAAACAAGAAAAATAAGAATGACAGTTCTTAATTTTATAATACACTAGCTGTTTCACCCCCATCTTAAAGGGCTGTTTGAAACAAAAGGTAGCGTATTTCCTTCTCCAAGGTCTAATCTATTTCTGTACTAAATTTCATCAACATCGGTTCAGCGGTTTAGGCTTGTTAGCGTAACAGACGGACAAATAGTTACTTTCACATTTATATTATTAGTAGGGATAACATACCATCACGCCTGTTCCCTGAAGAGTTACGCAGAGATAGATGTACTTAAGTACATCTATCTCTGCGTCCGATACCGGGTGTACTTACACCCGGTATTTCTTGTTCCCATGTAATAGGGGTCACACTATTGTCATAATTTATTATGAGTATCTTTTTATATGCCTAAATATGAATCCTTAAATTTAAAAATTTCGCACTAGTTTAACGCAACTTCTGCGCAGGTAAAGATAAATCAACAGTAAGCTAAAAAGTCATAGAACTAATAGGAAACCAGATTTTTTTAGGTAGGTTCGAACCGGTCAATTAAAGTCATTTTAGTTATTTGAGGTATTTGCCTTTATTTTCCAAAGGAGGCGATTTTACTATTACGGATATACTTATTTTAACAATATTTATATTTTTACATGGAAATTTTCATCACATTTAACCATTATTAATCCTAGGCCATATATCAGTATTCAATTCAGTATCAACATTGCGTAATGTCATTTCGAAAAAATACAACCATTCTGTAATAATCTATTTTTAATTCTTCATTGACACATTAATTACCGACTCTCGTATCGGAGAAGGATTTAAAAATCTTATAAAATAATATACAAAATAATACAAACATTAGTTCGCTTGTCGACGGAAAAATGAGATTTAACATTATAGTAACATTAAATTCCGTTCAGGAAAATTCTTGATTATTTTACATTTCACATAGTACGTGAATCCGATTCGATTCTTTACAGAAAAATAAATATACAATTATTATGTGACTACACAACCGGTGATTGCTTATATTGGTGCTCAGCACTTCTCGTCGGCTAGAAGTGGGTCGAGCGAGAAACCGAGGTCGAGCACGGGCGCGGGCGGCCGCTTGCCCGTCGCGTGCTTGAGCGACGCGCGCCGGCGCTCCACGTGCCCCACGTGCCCCGCGTGCCCCGCGAGCCCCGCGTGCAGCGCGTGCCCGTTCAGCGCGTGGCGCACCTCGGCGCCGCCGAACAGCTCGCTCAACGTCTGCTGCACCTCCTTACCAGCCACACTGACGCCCGCGCCCCCCACACCACCACTACAAGTCACTATCAGTTTACGCACTTCGGGCTTATTAGTTTTACTAGCGTTCATATGTACAGTTTTTGATAACGACAGGGCGTTTGAATTGTAATAGTAATTGTTCACACTGCCCGACGACTTGCACTGCGACCGCGACAGTGAAGACTTTATATTACTTCGGACCGTCGCGAATTTTTTACCTAATGTGATTGCACCTCCGGCGTGCGATGCGTTAAACGTGCAAAGCGCGAGCGGTCGAGGGCATGAAGAGTACCAGCACACATCTGCCGGCACTAGCGGCGGCGGAGCTTCATCCGGCTTGTCGTCAAGCCGTGCCGTCGGCGCCTCTACTGGCGAGGCTATGCTCAGGATAGGGACGTCCGGCGGGATTTCTGCGTCATCTGGCATGAGAAATGCCTCCGGAGCCAGTGGTTGGCTCAGCAGGGACGTGATGCTCGACGTGTCCGGCAGCACCGAGTTAGGATCCTCCACGTTGAGTAAACTCGCGTAGATGTCGTTCACCTGCTGCTCAGTGGTGAGGCCGTTGAAGGTGCTGAGGTCTATTGATGTATTGACTAGGAGCGGTGGGAGGTTGAGGGGAGCGGCGGGCTGCGTAGGGGGCACGGGCGCGTGTGGTACCGGCGCGGCGGGGACGGGCGCGGGCACGGCTGCCGCCGCCGCCGCCGCAGCCGCGCCCGCATCCCGCGACGCTCGGTGCTCCGCCAGCAGAGTGTCGAAGGGCTTCGAGCGCCCCTCGACCGTCCTCCGTAACGACAGCGCGTGTGCTTTGCATGTGAGAGATCTCGTACAAGGCTTGGGGTTTTCAGCGGTCACTACGCCACAGTGCTTATTCGGATCGTATTCTCTTAAATTAAATTTCGTTTTACTTGTTTTCGATCTGGACGATGATTTTGTCGATGGCGTGGTCGGCGTCGATGTCGGTTTTAAGGGTGGTGGGTTCAGTACATTAGCGTCCATGACCGACAACATGGGGGAGGTATTGGGATTGGCAAATTGGATATTAGATAAATCTGAATCTGATATTGCATATGCTGATAGAGAGGAATTGTGTATTGGTGCATATAAATCCTGTGTAGGTACATTATCAGTAGCTTGGGGAAAATTAATATCACCCATATTTCCAATATCCCTGATAATATTTTTCCAGTCTGCTGCATTAGTAATGTCATCTGCACTTTGTATACCTTCAGAATTCATTATTGCAAAAATATCATCTGTTAAGTTTTCACCGAGGGGCAGATCCTCTGTGTCCTGTATACTGACAACTGGTAACTCTCCACACTCCATGCTCACCTTCACCTCCCCCGTCACAGAAGAGGATGTGCTGGCCTCATCCAGGTATTGCAAGTCTGGCTGTGGTGGTAACATTATCCTTGATAATGGAGGTGTGGAGGTGTGTACTGGGGAAGATTCCATTTTAACTGGGAGTATATCTACAGGGATAGGTGGTGGTGGTTCCTTTTTATGCCTGCTGCGACTTTTGTGTATGGGAGCAGGCAGCGGCGGCGGGGGTAGGGGCTCAGCCCCTGTATGGGACTCAAGCAAGTGTCTGTATGCCGCACTACACTTCACTATAACACCACACATATGACACACAGCAGCATTTAAGTTGTCCATCTGAGGGAACAGTCCATGTAGACTCATGCTCTCATACTTGAGGCGGTTGAGGCCGGCGCGGCGGTAGCGCGCCTGCCTCTCTGCCTGCTTGTAGGGGTGGTTGTCGTGCACGCGCCGTACAGACGCGCCGCCCTTGGCGTCTACCGCCGCCGGCGACGTGAACGTGGCATCATCGTCCCGCCGCGGCGATAGGTGCCCTATTTCACTGACCCACAGATCCCACGGCTTTTCATTGCACTTAACCGGGCTCACGATTTTCGCCCCGAAAGGGTAGTCGCCGGACATATTTCAGCATGTACCTAAGATCCGATGGTGAAACTCGTACATCCGCCTCACGGGAGTCCAGCCATACCATAACCAGCCTCACTCCACTGTTAGGTTATTACCCCATATCTGCTTCGAGATCGCTGCCTGTCGCGAGCGCAACCAGGGTCACATTGTAGCTCAATTGTTTACTTCATTATACACACTTATCAAACTAAAACGTGTTGTGATTGTCTTAGCTTTTATATTTACAGGGACAGATGATCTATCTCACTGACAGCTGATTATGCAGATTGTAAGTTTTTCTCGACCACGGAACACTTCCATCTATCGAGGATTGTTTTTAAATCACTCCTCGGGTCCCGATTGTTAGAAACATGGGTTTATCTAACTTAATTCAATTGATATTATACTCGCTACACACAAATAAAATGTCCAAAATTTCTGTTTGGTTGGTTGTAATTTACTATAGAAAGCATCAACACTTTTTTGAGTATTTGTAAAGACCGAAAGTATAGTCTATGGTCATTCACTATTGAATGAGCGTGACGTGACAGCGAAGATATTCTCGATAACCAGTAAAACCACCTGTGAATTTTTAAAAATACAGTCTTCTCGCGAGGCTTATGTGTGTGAGTCCAACATTTTTCTTGAATGGATTTAAAATATTATAACGGAGCGTTACGGAGTTTGCGAGTTGCTCTTGAATTCAATAAAATCAGAAGGTGGTTAGTATTGAATGTGGTAACGCGACTATAATAAAATTAATAAAAACATACCATCACTACTTCGTTTTCGAAGGTTTAGAGAGGTATCACCTAAATTTAATACGGCAAAAAGGAGTCTGACGCGGTGTAACGACTTGTGGCAGAACTATCTCTTTGGTAGATGCCAAGGAGATAGTGCTGAGCACTAGCACAAGATGAGGTATTAGCATCTGCTAATACCGCATCAAAAGTATTTAGGTATTTAAACCATTGTCTAGTACCCATACAAGCTCTGCTTAGCTTGGGATTAGACGGAGTTGTGTAAAAATGACCCAAAATTAATAAAATATATATTTAAAATAATATATTTAAAAATAATAAAACCCGTAAGGATAAGGATAAGGATCGTCCGCAACCTAGGGAGGCGGCAGTGTATACGTTGGACTCGTACCGCTGAAAAACCGTGCCCATGACAGGCTAGGAACCTAGTTCATATTTGTTTCTGCTAGAAATATTTGTTATTGTTATCTGTTACGCTGGCGAAACCATTTAAAGATTTCGCCAGCGTAACAGCGAGCGCCCCTGTAGCTAGAAGTGTCAGGCCTATGCCAAAACAGGCACCGAATAGAGCTGATGACGATGATGGTTTTGTGACGGTGCAGAGGAGGAAACGCTGTACTCAAAATAATAAGAACCGCTGCGGCAAAGCTCCTACGGAGCCCAACGTGAGTCTTCGTGCCGCGAAGCCGAACACTCCGGTGTACATTTCCCGCCTGCATTACACCACAAAGGCAGATGACATCGCAGAGTACGTGCACCAAAACACGAGGTACATGCCGAGAGTGCTGGTGCTGCTGGAGTCGCGCCGCAACGTAAACTTTAAGGCGTTCGTGGTGCGAGTACCAAATTGCTTCCTGCCTCTCGTCATGGAAGAAGACTTTTGACCGCAGGGCGTGGTGTTCCGTCGCTTCCGCGGACAAGTACCACAAGACGGCACAAAGACAATTAGCGCACAGTGAAGTGCTACTAACATAGGTTTAAGTTTTATATATTAACACATTTGTATTTAATGTATATATGTTAGTTTGTAAGGTATTTATCTATGGGCCATGGATGCCTGAAATAAACGAATAAATAAAAAAAATATATAACTGGGTGTAACTAAAAGGTGAAGAAGACGAGAGGGATAATAGTCTATATCACGATATAGATCGAACACCATTTTCGCAGGTGACAAAAGCGACAACGACCTACAACAAATGCGACCTACTTACATTTTAATAGTATGATATTAAAATGTATGTAGGTACTCCGACATCCTGCGCAGGTTCAGCATCACAATCATTTTCCAAATTAGATTTTTCATCATCTGGTTGCGATCCGTGACACCCTGTTATGTTAGGACACCCCAAGGCGCCCACGATTTGTCACTTTTTTGCTAGCTAGCCTTTTCACAGCTATGTTGGGATCGTCGGCTTCTACAGTTTCCGTCTAGCCCCTAGATGGTGCTGTGTAAAAATTAGAAATGGTCAACTCGAGTTAGGCGTTATGAAGTTGAATTCGCTCTAGCTCAAGTTTGAATTGACACGGTAAATTAACGAATCAGACGAGTACGCCATTAGCGCCCTCTCATTCATTAAGACTATATTCATTAGTACAATAAAATTTGAGGTTACCTTTGGAGTGCCGATTATTGTTATTTTTTTTTTGTTAAGAAGGCACATGATTAACAGAATAAATTCCTTATTTTATTTAAGTTCTCGGTACTTCAAATTATTATGAATGTCTAAATTTTTTTTAATATTGTGAGACATTATAGACATTTTTAATTGTTAAAAACATAAGAAATCACAAATCATCCACTCAGTTTCACCCAGTTACCTCGAATTACGTAACTCGGGTTAAGTGAATTTCAAATCGATTGTATTTTTCCCAAGTTGGCACATCTCTAGTAAAAATGTCCCAAAAATTTAATATTCTAGTTTCTTACTTTTTTTTATGGCATGCGTGCTGATGACGACAATTCCGCCAATGTCGAAGTGTGGTGGAAAAACGTGTGTTAATATTTCTAATTTGATTATTATTATTTATGTTTAAAAAGAAACGAGCTAATTCATACTTTCTTGTGATGGTTTTGGTTTGACAGATGCCACAGCCACCTGCCAGTCCTGCCACAGGCAATTAAAATTTAAATAGGGCAGTTCAGTTTGCCAGTGCCAGCTGTCGTCCTGTCATTCTCATTGTTTGATTGAAATGTCACAAAATTCCTATTTCCCATTCCCATCTACCTCATTACATTAAATTAGTTATTTATGATGTTACCTGACAAAAAATAGCATAATCGACGTTCTGAACGACTATGCCGGACACATCTCTGTTACAAAATCAAATACCGGTATATTCATGTGGTTCAGAAGTGTATGCAAGTCCGTCATCCTTGGTGTACCGATCGGTATAACCTTTCTTGACACAGTAGGCTATGTGGCCAGAGTGGAAGGTATATCAATGCAACCGGTGCTCAATCCGGACTCTAAAAACACTGACTATGTATTTCTTTCGAGATGGGCGGTCAGAGACTATAATGTGCGAAGAGGTGACGTGATATCATTAGTGTCACCGAAAGATCCGAATCAGAAGATTATAAAACGCATCGTTGGACTGCAAGGTGACGTTATTAATACTCTAGGCTACAAGTCGCAGTACGTGAAGGTTCCTGAAGGACATTGTTGGGTTGAAGGTGACCACACTGGCCACACACTCGACAGCAACACTTTTGGGCCAGTCTCATTGGGCTTAATCAACGCCAAGGCATCTTACATTGTCTGGCCACCAAGTCGATGGCAAAGACTAGAAGGAAAGTTGCCAGTCAACAGAAAACCTATTAGCAGACCTAATTAATATTATGTTACAAAATAGTAATTTTAACCTTGTGTTCTTAAAAATTAGTGTTAGAACATACAAGTGAATTAATTTTTTTGATGGCATCCCAACCACATTAGTTAAATTTTGTGATATAATTATTGTTTAGTCTATATTTATTACTCTGTAAATACTAAATAAGACCACAATTTAATATAGATTGTTTTTCTGAAAACTCAATAATGTATCTCAATATTATTCTATATCTTCTAATTATTGATACTATGTAAAATGTACTTATTTCTACTACTCCCATTAATGAATGCTAAAAACATTGTAAATTTCATCATGGAAATATGTAAATTGTAAAAATGAATTTATACCATGAGTTTGATGAAAATTTGCCAAATTTTTATTTCATAAGAATGAAATGCTCTTGTTATAGTTCAGAAAGAAAACTTTGTTCAACTATGCTCGTTTGATTTAGTAGTTACCTACTAACAGGTCATATCCAGTAAGAATTTAATTAAGTGATAAGATGACAAGCCACATCTTTTGAAAGAACATTCACCAGTCAGACATAACACTTAAAAGCAGATAATAATTATTATCATTTATTGGCTTAAAATAGCCAAATTTTACTATATTTAGTAACTGATTACAGTTAACATTGAAATAATTACAATCATACAAAAATATAATAACATTTTATTTCCAACATTATCACAGCATACCTAGTGTGCTTTTAAATCTAGACAATACTTTTCAATCCAAAGCTTTCAACAATCTTGATTACTCTGTCATATGAAATGCCTCTTCTTATGACATTGTAGGCACCAGTTTCAGACAAGTCAATAACTGTAGAACCAGTTCTGTTCTGTTCCAGACCTTGACTCAACACTCCACCATCAAAGACAGCCCCTAAATGACCAAAAAGATGTTCAAACTCTTTCACTGTCAATGTAGATGGCTCATTACTGAAGTTTGCACTAGTCAATGCAACAGGCTTATCAAATATCTTTGTAACTGTATTGACAAAATTGTGATCTGGAATTCTGATCCCTATTTTGGTAGCTGCAGGGTTAAGAAATGGATTGTCTAGGTATTTAGTCTTCTGTAAAACAACTGTGACTGGTCCAGGGAGTAAGCTGTGTAGTAAATCATCAGACAAATGTTCAGCTTCACCCCATTTTCTGACATCAGATATGTATGTCACACAAATGGCCACTGGCTTTGCAGAATCTCTACCTTTGATTGCATATAACTTCTTTATAGCATCTGGACAGTTGGCACTACATGCCAGCCCATATATTGTGTCGGTTGGCACTGCTATGACTTGTCCTTTGCCAAGGCACTCTGCTGCCTTGGCACAAGCAAAGTCTTCAGAACTAGATATGACTGGTGCCATTTTATCTATCTTCATCTTAGGTGATGCACCCTTATATCTAACTAGAAAACTATGAAGTAAATTAAGTTTTTGGAAGAAATTCATACTCATTCACATCAGTATTAGATTAAATACTACAAAAATATTTAGCACTACACAATGTTACTAAGTCTCTCACTTTTATTGTCCACTTAATCACGCCAGTTATGAGCACATTTGTGATTGCAGCAGCGATAGAATGTGGTCATTGGTTCATCAGCTGAACGAGTTTGGAGTTGCATGAAGAAAGCTTTTCCATGTCCACACTTTGGGCACACAGCATCTGTCGAATCTACATTCTCCCAGGCAGCTGCTCCACCCATAATATAATCAAGTTCCTAAAAAGATATTGATTATAAGACACAATATTGTGTTACTTCTACTAAGCCTGAAGGTGAAATAATTGTTACATTGGAGGTAAATCCAAGTTTTAGAGCCTATGCTATTTACAAAGGCTTTGACACAGCTATGCTATAATGACACTAATAAGATAGTTGGCATAAAATTATTAAATACATACATTAAAATTATATCCAGTAGTGTGTTAATACAAGCGAATGATGATGATGCAATCTAGATTGATCATTGAACTTACCTTCAGCTTAGGGAATGTGCGTGAAGACACTTTCCTTCTGACATTGTACACATAGGGGCAAGTGTTACAGGCGTACCGTAGTCCAGACTCTGGACCCTCCTCCACCATAAGTACATTGGCACATGTAGGGCAAAATAACATTATTGACTCAACAAATTCGCCAAACAATTCACATAGGTTCAGGTTAATTTATGTGAACGTTATCTTTACCATACTCTTGCTCAATACTATACAGCAGTTGCATGTTGCATCACAGAACAATATAACTAACTGTAGAAGTAGGAGAGCTGCATGCTAATTTCAATTATCGATAATTCCATTTATTATATCCATAATCCAATCTTGAAAGTATTTAGTTTTTTTCTATCAAAGGAAGTGAAACTACAGGCACTGTACTGCAGACTGCTCTTGAAAATCAAGTTAGGAAGAACGGTTCTTGATTTTTGGTCACAAACAAACAGTAATGAGACTTGAGAGCATGAGAGAGAGATTTAAATAAATACGCTCAGTATTTATCACGAGTGATCACGTATCCGTATCTACAAAATTATGATTAGGATTTAGGACAATATGATTTCTATGATTTAGGTTATTATCTATCTTTTTCTAACATTATTTTGACATTGCCATTTTTGACATTAAATATTAATGAATTTTCTCTTGGAACAAAAAAAAAAAAACACCGTGCAAAGTTGCAAACTTATTGCGTAGGGATGCGCCGAGCTGAATTTTGGAACGTAATAAAATAGTACGTAATATTCGTATGCAATCCTTTCGATCTCCTAGCGAATCGATTCAATAAAGATTAAAGTTAGAAATAAATAAAATGAATCGAAATAATTAAGAACAGTTTATCTTTTTTTTTTTGTGGCAATTAAGCCGTTTGCGACTATTCTGCCAGTGTCACGTTGAGACGGCGACTCAGTGTCTCAGTGAGGACCACCGTCGATCTTTTGTTTTGTAGTAGATGTTAGTTTGTAACTAAAATTTAAGATCGTTTTCATTTTTAAACGATCTTAAATTTTTATTTGCATTTCGTTATATCTCCAGACTGTTGACAGTTGACACTGACATTCTAAAATATTGTTAGTCTGCGGAAATGAAAATAAAAATACTAAAATTATTAAACTGTGAATCTGTGATTCTGTGTCAACTGTCAAGTCAAACAGTCTGTTACAGAAACAAATCAAATTATTTATTGTTAAATCTCTGTCATGTCGGTTGTTGGACGGTCGTGTCGGTAAAATAATAATTTAGGGTGTGTTTATGGAGTGATAAATTATTATTAAAGCGGTAATAGTGGTTGAGATTGTTAGGAATTTTATTACACAGTGTTCGTAATGTTGCGGTTTCTGTTAGACAAATTTTGGGATGAAGAAGTATGGTTGCCGCCGAATACTACATGGGAAGATCTTGCACCGGGATCAGACAAGGCGGTGATTTACAATGATTATACGCACCTTCTGTATCCCCTGCCGTTGGCTCTGGTTCTGATTTTCCTGCGGCGCACTCTAGAGACGTAAGTGTTAACCTACTTTCTGTCGCTAGCCTGTAGAATGTATGTCATTGCTTCTCACGGATGAATAAAATCTAATCATGCACTTCGTGACTCATAAGTTATTAATTTAGCGAAAGTGTAGGATTTTCAGTATTTTATTTATATTTCAAGATCATGCTGTCAGTGTATTGACTCTACTACGTACTACTATAATTATACAGTATTTTCTGATTTCTGATGTACAAATAAATATAGCCCATAAGGCCATCATCTGACGTAATTTTTTTTAAATATTTTTGGCAAATTACAAACTATGCAGAGCTAGTTGCTAGACAATGGATATAATACTTATATACTTTTTTTGTAAATGTTCCAATAATAAAAATTATTAAACACCCAGAAAAACACATTTTTATTTTCATTACATTAATATTTGTGTCCTGTGGGAATCAAACCCACAACTTCATGATCAGCAGTCCGACATGCAAACAACTAGACCATGTCATCAATAATATAAGATTGGTACTTATATTATATTTATAAATTAAATTGATAGTTTGTAGATGTGTATTAACAAAACACATCTAATTAAATTAATATTTGCATTGCTGTGTTTTAAAATATGTTAAATTAATATTTGTAACTACTTTAGTAATAGTAGTAGTTAATTGTTGCCAAACTGCATTAAAATAAATAATTTTATGATGGGTAATAAGTTGGTTGCTATATATTAGTCCAACTGTGAATAGATCATCTGGGGCTACATAGGTGCATGTTTCACCAAGATATTTTAAGGTAGCTCTGTTCAGGCTGCTGAGTTCTTCTGGTGGCCCCATCACAATGCCAAAATATTCTGACCTAAGCAATAATGTGCTAATATTTGTGTTCCAGTTCGAAGCAATTTAACTGGTGAAATTACTAGGCACATTTTATGACACTGAACAACTTTTGTAGATATGTATTCTTATTACTATAAAGGCTGCTGGTAGAAGCTGGATGTGAAAAGCCAAGGACAGGGTGAAATGGTGCACATTAGGGGAGGCCTATGTCCAGTAGTGGACTAATATAGGCTGATGATGATAATGATTACTATAAAAAATTTGTGTATAATGATGTACATACATTAATTAAAACAGTAAACTGTGTAAGTGGAATAAAATTGTTATAAGTAATTTTCAACCCCACAACAACTTTTGTTTTTACAGATTTATTTTGTACAAGAATTAGCTATAAGAAAATGACATTTTCTCAGATGTTTTCTATTACAAACTATTATTGCCAGTTTCTAAGAAAACTTTGAATAACATTAAGCTGACCTGCCACTTTATTATAATACATACTAACATATTCACAACCTTTTGCCACAGGGGTAGGTAGAAACTAGAACGAAAGAACTTGAAGGAACTCACTTTTACCTTATAAATAATTTAGAAAATAATCTTTGTTACAGGTACTGGTTCGCGCCATTTGGCAAGTCATTAGGAATTAAGAACACAAGACCAAAGAAAGCACCTTCCAATCCAAAGTTGGAGACTGCATATCAGACATCACCAAAAATTAAACATAAGCAGGTATGACAACACTGGACCTTTACCTACTGCACTGTACACTTTCAGGACTTAAATTCAAGCAGAAAGATAATTTTCGTATCTCATGTCCAGCCATCGTTTCGGCATAAGCAACGACAAAATTATTTTATGGCATGTTAATTGTCTTGATTCAACAATACCATAAAAAACATGACAAAAAGTAATGATACAAGAATTATATTGTCACAAAGATCAGAAACATCAGTTGAATTTTTGTCATATTAAAGTACAAATTCTTCTACTAAAACATAGATAGATAAATGATGATTAAATGCCTTTGCTATAAAGTTAATTATTCATATTACTCACAATACACATAGGTGTCCCATTTATATATTTTATAATGATTGCTAATAATATTAATATTATGTATTATTAATGGTTTTTGGTGTGTAACATTGCATGCTTGTGGCGGTTTGTGTGTGGTGTGCTTGAAGTAAAAATTTAATCTTTTTAGAGGTAGTTTGCATTAAATACAGTAAAATTTGTTTTTTAATGGAAATATTTGAAGTTAAGTATATACATATAATTACTAGTCCTGACTGACTGACGGATTCATCAACACAGCCTAAAATGCTGTAGCTACAGACTTGAAATTTTGGCATTTGATGCCTTTTATGTTGTTAGCATCCACTAAGGAAGGATTTTTGGAAACTTCACCCCTATTGCGGGTCGCTAGTTAATATATTGTAATCATAATTACAATTTATAACAAAGCTCTCATGCATATAAATTTTGCGCCATCCATTAAACACGATTCTTGGCAGTTTTTGACCCCCTCGTCCCTATGTAAGAAAAAAAAGAATCAGTCGGACATTGTTTAATAGTCTTTAAAAGTACTTAATTGTTTTTGATTGTTATCTTTATCATAGCTTACGGTTCTTACACTACATACACGCGTTGAAATAAATAATCAGAGTCGGCAATGAATCTATAATCGATAAGATAATCGATAAGTATTATAACTACCGGTTGTGTGATAAGTAAAGCTTGCCATGTATGACTGTACTAAATTAAAAATAAAACATAAGAACAACGAGAACGTATAATTACAACAACATACGTATGATTACAGGTTCTTTTAAAATATAAAAAAACTCCGTTAGTTGCTGTCTGTATTGTATACACTAGCAGATGACAATGAGCTTAATGTAGATACATCATCATTATATCCAGCCCGTATTCGTCCACTGTTGAACGACGGTCTCTTTCATTGAACGCCACAGAAACAAAACCCGATCTTCACCACTATCCATCCATTCGCTGCACTCGCTGCAGTCTTCCATAAGTCGTCACTCTACCTGGCCGCGTGGCGTCCCATACCATGCTTGGCTAGACGTGACTTAATGTTGGCGGTGAAATTCTCAAAATCAAAATGTATCCAAATCAAGTCTGTAGCTTTGCATTGAGAGGAATAATATATTCTTATTAAACATAATTAATATAATTAAAATGGCAAGGGCATCTAGTGCCGTTTATCATTAAAAAAAAAAACACATTGTCTAGACACATTTAATAATCGCGGATTCCTACCGGAATCGTAAATGAATATAATTTTCTTAGATGTTATAAAATTAGAATTATTAGGTACGTTGCATTAAGTGGGTGGAATATAATGTCTTGAAAATAGAGGACACGCTAGTATTAAATCCCAAGGTTAGCGGTTTAAAACATTTTTGCCTGAATTTACACAAATCTATTTATACGCGCACACTAATTAATTTGACGAGATCCCATAAAAAAAAAAATCTCAGCACAGTCGAATTTCGTGGAAACAGGAATATTCACTTGGGCCTGTAGTGGCCCCTTCGGCCTTCGGGGGTAAAGCTATTCGTGAAAAGTCAGAAATGTCGTAAATTGTAAACCAAAAGTGGTGGCGGGAGCAGGAACGTCGAACGTCGCGTTTCTAGCGACTAGAATCGGTTTGAAAAAAGTTATTTTTTTTTATTCCGGAGACCATTCTGATATTTCCTGAGTTACGCGCAGGGCTGTTAGAAAACGTCGATGAATTATATGATAGATTTACCTTGAAAAAATGCTAAGGACCTGAAGGAATTTATTGTACAGGAATTGTTCGCCTTTTATCCCCCTTTGTTCTTGAGATTATTACTACAAGGGTTGGCTATTAATTGGCAACAGTGATGAAAAAACGACAATTTAGTAAAAAATGGTGTAAGTATTACATTTAAAAAACTAAGATGTCAATCTAAGATGTGCAATACTCTTTTTGCTGAGGTTTTCCCATAGCGCTATGAGATGGGGTTCTTCAAACGGCGTATGTACAATCAACCACTCCTCCAGTGTCTATAGCCGGCAATATAATACTTACTATACAGGGGGCGCTAAGAAGATTGTCAGATTTGTCTCTGAAATAGGTAAACGAAACTTAAGTCAACTGTGTTGTTAATAAAAAAACGAACAAAGCCGCTCTATCGAAGAAGAATGTAATGTTCCCACACCCGTCACTACTCGTGATTTGTGTCCCATAGAGTAATAATATAGACAACCCAATTAATGTTAAGTGTGCTAAATGAAGCTTGTTAAACCTTAACCGTGCTTCCTTTCTTTTCAGTTCTTTTTGAACAAGGATGAGGTAAATGTTGCACATTATAATACGTAGCACGTTAGCACGTATGAGTGACATGCATTTAGTTTAATGTAGTTTATAGCATGCACTATGTTGGTCTCAATACTCGCGGATAGTATCCGAAAGCTTTACTTAGAACTTTCGGAAATGAGAACTCCTTTTTTGTAAAAAGCACCTCACGCGTTAAGGAACATGCCCTATGTCGCGGGGCACTTCAAACTACACCAACACTTGAAAAAAATAGCAAATATTTTTCTCGGGTGGGAAGCGAATACAATCGTAACAATCAAAGAAAACTCTTTGTTTGTACAAAGCGTAGACTTTTCTAAACTATATTACGATGCCTAAACCCCCTAAAAAGTTTATTTAATCAGTGTCAGATGTACTGATTAATATTATCTGTTTTAATCAATGTCATATCTCTCTGTTTTTAGTTTAGGGTTAGGGGAATTTAGGTTCACTTCCCCAACCGTTTGTCTGTAGATATAGGTGTGTATACTCAAGAACAGTACATGGCTTATCTAACTTCCATCGTGCTCTAAGTTATCGTCTTATATCACTGCCATATCTATTGAAGTATTTGACATAGTTACTGTATTCTGCCTTAGTTTTGAATCCAAAGTGTATGCAATGTATGACAATACGACCCCAGAGGAATCGGGGAAATCGAATCGAATCTTTGCAAATCCCACATGTGACCTAAAGCATACCAGCGAACGGTGGATGTGGGTACAAATCAGTACAGATCCGGGTAACCTTTCCGGAATAGAGGCTACATGTTTCGGCCGTCGCATCGCACGGGTCTTCTCTCAATATGGCACTACCATATAGTCCACCAGACATTAGTCCTAATGTGGAATGGCTGCCTTCACATAGGTATCCTAAGGGCATTGTGGAGTACTCGTAGGCAAGTATCATGAAAATTTTCATCACCACCAAAGCACATTCTTCAAAATCACTTAGCTAAAGGCGATCATTTTTTTAAATCGTGTAATAATAATCAATTCCCTTAAGCAGATCGTGGGCATTCAGACCAACGTAAATTTATCCTAATAGTGCACGATTCACAGTATATTCATTCCTTAGATAGATGTCCTTAGAATAATATGCGCATGTTTTTTTCTGCTTTACGAAATAGAAGTGATAACATAACGGCAGCCTATCACTCCAATAAATCATTATTGAAACGACCTCTTTATCAATATCATTTTATTACTTTGCCCGTGTATTAACATTTTTTATTTTTTCATTCACGTTTCGTCCAATTCGCGTTTGGTCCAATTCGCGATTGGACCAATCGCGCCGAAAGGCTATCGATTTACTGTCTCCAAGAAACTTACCAAAAAAAATGTCTTTATTATCATCCCTGTAAACAAAATGAATATCTTCTGCTACTAGTAAAAAGTAAATTTAAAAATTAAATAAACCTGACTGAAAAGAAAAAATCAAGACGTCAGGTATATAGCGACTTTAAACAGTAAGTACATAAGTATGGTATGGAATCTATACCATACTTTATTATTATTATATTTACGTATGTATTTTTTTTACAACGTGTATGTTTTATTTCAGTGTCTTGTATCGTTTTATGTACGCCAAACTACCTAACTAATTGTCACTTTTCCATTTCTCTTGAGTCCATCCAAAGGTTGTCTGTAAGAGATCGCGATAAGATCGCCCACTGTCGCATTCTATGGTTTTTAAACCTATACTGGACCTTTGTTTATGGTGTGCATATATGTAAATAAATTATGTTCTATTCTTTTTTAAACCCATAATTATGTTGATAAAGACTAGTGGTTTAATTTCTTGTCGTATAATTGTCATGTTTACCCTTCATTACTATGAAGGGTAAACATGACAATTTCAAATCACTTTTGCCAGTGATGATGTATTAAATATAAGTGTAGGTCCTCGGATGATTACAAAGAATAAAAACCACCTACACGCTCCATTACAAAATAAATAAAAGTTTTACATAGGTACGTCACTCAAGGATACATCATCATTCAACGTCATTAGTAACATGGTTATTGCTTCAATATACCTTATCTGTGCAAATAATGAGTTAGCCATTCTCGAAAACTGTTTAACCTATTTTGTGACAATAATTATCACTTAAACATGGCATTGAAAAGATAGTTAACATTTGTAGTGTTTTCAAAGTTTCATAGGTAGATGAAAAGTGTGTATATATAAAGTACATCGTAGAAAAAAATGCAGGATACCATACATATTTTTATTAATTAATAATAATGTGTTTAGGCGCAACAAAACAAGGTATAATTTTGTTTTAATTGATAGATTCATTGAATGATAAAATCGTATGGAGATGAACACTATTTTGTACAAGAATAATTGTCACTATAAAAAGAGAAACACCTTTAGTCTTATCTAGTTATATCGCAAATTGTCCAAACAAAACAATAACTTTAGCATACCTTTTATTGGCTTGTAATTACGTTATACTTTTTTCCACAAATACCGACTGCCCAGTATTATGTGGCCACCCTAACATTCGTAACTTCAGTAATCAAATATCGTTCACAATATTTCGACAATTTATGGTGTGATTAGAATCTAGATGTATCATTTAAAGTAACGGTGCCTCTAATTATCCGGATTTTATTATTAAAATATTATAGTTGTATATATTAATGTCGCAACTTGGAAATTGATCAAGGCGATTAAGTCAAAAAGGTTTTCTAACAAAATAAATTCATCTTTATACCGCAACAGGTTATTAGTTATTAAAAAGAGCAATGAACATTTTCTAAACACGTTAATAAGCATGACAAAGTCATACTTTTATATTTACCATGACAGATACAAATGTTTACACTGCCCATATTATTGTAGGGGATTAAAATGCCTATGTATCTTTTGTCATCTACATAATTATTTACAATGATATATCTTGAGTTATATGATTTTAGAGAGATATTAGATATTATAATATAATAAAATGTATCTCTGAATTAACAGAAATTCGTCATAAATTCTAAAATCAACAATTAAATATTAATAAGTTAAAAGCTCTCGTCTATGCCCCTATTGGAGTAACTCATCAATTGACTTAATTGGACAAAGAATTTATTATACTAAAAGTTATACTGTTCTCTTAAGTGGCAATAGCGCCGCTTGGTGGCTCGCTCAAAATGTTTTCATTGATTTATTTGTCAAAAGGGAACTTATCATGAAACAAATTCAAGACTTGTAACGAAATTGATATTGACGTTTTATTGAACCAAACATGTTTCAATCAGCATCCTTTAGTCGTCCACTTAAAAACATTTAAAAGGGCTCAGTGTAATATGTCCACTTGTAAATTTCAATACGGGGTTGTAAGAGAGGGATGGCGTGAATGGAATTTATCGTGGACTCTGGAGAGCCTGGACTCGGAAACCGAGCTCGAAAGATGATAACTCCGAAACTTGACTAATTTTGTAGACATACCCGGCGAACTATCCACCCATAGTTCGCCGATTTGTTTAGCTATCATGTAATAGGGGGCGAGCCTATTGCCATTACATCATCAACCCATGTACTGTCCCACTGCTGGGCACGGGTCTCCTCTCCGATCCTGAGGAATTAGTTCACCACGCTGGCCTAGTGCGGGTTGGCAGACTTCAGACACTGTCAAGGCAAATCTTTAAGGCATGCATGTTTCCTCACGATGTTTTCCTTCACCGTTTTAAACGAGTGATATTTAATTAATACATATTCTAGTTCTATTGCCATTAACGGGACACACATCCAAAGTCCGAGCTGCTACTGAGGTGTCATATAAAAAAAAAACAATAACACTTTGCTCGAACCAGGAAACCTCCCCTAGTGTTGCAGTCGCGCTTAGTTTAATGAGGTAGATTTTCGGACACATCACCTTATCGCGACACAAATTTGTAACCTTAATCATAAAATGAAAAGTTATTAGCTGGGCCGTGTTCTCTAATTTCTATGACTATTCCGAAACCTTCCAAAACCACGCCGATTCGTGTCAAGAGGTTCTCTTTACTGTTAAAGATTATACGAGCACAGTGTCTAGTCAATAATTGCTTTCAATACAACGTTGATATCTTCGTTGTTTAATTTCAAGGTTAAACTACGTAAACAATATCTGCTAGGTATAACGTAATGAAATTTAAGTGATAAAGTACATAATTATGCCCAAAATAGAAGGTTTTGTGTGCATTTACATGTAATGCAATACGATTATACACGGTAATAGCCAGAACTAATGTGGTTTTCGACAGGTTGGCGCGCCCCTTACGCCCCTAACTCATGACCCCACTATCCATTTTGACGGCTTTTTCCCTGCGGGCTGTGGCAAACAGTCAAGTCTTACGATTTGTTTATGTTAGTTTTAGAAGGCTAACCCAACTTTATTAGTTCATTACATTTACTATTGAAGAAGTGTAACTTAAAATTACCTAAAAAGTAAATTACTGGTGCAAATAAGACATTTACAAAGGACGTCTTAGGGTGGAAACGCGCGAGAAATAATTCTGGTTGCGTGTGTCTCTGCTTCAACCATGAATTACGAAGTGGCCCGTATGGGTGATTGCCACCACATTTGAATTTAGAATTATTATATGATAGTATATAAATCCTGCAATATGAAACTTTAGCAATTTAAAAAATATTTAAAATAATTTACCGCTGTTAAATGCCACAGGAACGCTCAAAGACTAATTATTCTAACGAGTAACTTCAGCTAGCAGTTGGTATGAATGATCTCTTTGAAACTACGCGGCGAGCCTCGATCTCGACCCATTTTCATTATTCGGTTATATAAAGATCATTATATGCGACCAGGGCTGACAGTTTGTCTATCTTTGTTAACTTCCCTTAGAAATCAAAATATTGATCAGGAATCCACGAACTCTGACCTTGTTATCATAGAAATTGAAGGGCTGAATATAAATGTCAATGACCTCCCGTGGAGTAATTGTAGCTTCGCGTGTCAGCTATGCTTAAGTGTACTTTTGGATTTGGTAGCACACAAAGAGCCTTCTTTAACAAGTTTTGGAGGTACGGTCAGCAACGGAAGTCGCTGAACAAAGGTACATTTTGAAAACGGCACAGCTCCAAAACTTGTCAAGAGGTTTTTTCTACTAAGGTAATCTAAATATTTAATGGTCATCTATGCTATTATTTCGCATAACCTTCACAGGACAGTAACTTCATACTTATTAAAAATCATATTGAAGATTGCAACATGTTCGGCGACTTTCGTTAGTTTCGTTGCTGACTGTACCTAATACTTCCGTTACACATTGGGAATTGTTTACCAATTTATATTGAAAGATTGTTTACCAATGTTGCTACTAGTTCTATCCAATAGTTTATATGTATATTCAGGAAACAGTTACATTTCCTTCCTCTATTTTTTAGTTTATCGATGATATTTTAGATTTTTTGACATAATAATTCCGGTCCAGGACATGACAATCTTTTTTTTTTCTCAGTTTTGGGAAATCCTCTACCACCTGGGGAAGTGGCAGGGTATATCCGACTCCTACCGACAAAAAACAGCACTTGCCTTCTCTAGCCCTATCTGTCAGTCATGAGATTCGTGACATTCGTCACGACCGTGACAGGCATATGACATTCTACATGTATTCCAATATAAGATAAGAAAACTTTTATGGACATAAACCCTCATTCAGAGAAAATTGGATAGAAGTGCTATTTTGGAGCTGAAAAGCAGTCAATTAAAAAATTAGGTACCTATTTAAAAAACACACTAGGCTATCGTGGTGGACTATAGCCTAATCCTTCTTATTCTGAGAGGATAATTATATAGGTTGATAATGAATTTAAAAAAAAAGATTAATGTAGTTTTGCTCTGCAAGACGGGAAAAAAATAATACACACTAGATGGAATGGTCTATAAATGTTAATCGCGATAAGAGTCATTGCAAAACGCTTTTATTTGACATTTATGTTTTTCCAAGATTTACGACACGTGAATCGACATATCCTTCTAACCGCTATTGTGAGATGAAATAATCTGCGTCATGATTATCTCTACTTTCTAGTTCTACACAATTTTCTTAGACATTTCATTTCATTTACACGAAGCAATATCCACTATATCCCACATACACAAAGGAAAATGATGTTGATCATAGCGTCAAACAATCGGACAGCCCTATGTCGTAGATAGGCAAGTATACGCATACAGCAATCACTGTATGTTTGAGACAATAAACGTTCATTGAGTACGCAATTAGCGCCTACGGCCAGCTCTAAAATGGACCTTGAGTTGGCCGCACGACCCAGTTTCCTTTGCCTGAAACACCGACGTTTTTATGGTGTTTTCACTTCTTTTTTCATAAACGCTTTATTGATTTCGATCAATGGCATGAAGGTCAGTGAAATTATGTTATGTAATTTTATTTTTAAAGGTATGTAACATAGTTTGCTTTTCTTGATTTTGTTTGTTTTGTCAATTGCGGTTGCGGTTGTTTTTGCAAGTTACATTGATACCCGTCTATTTTTATTATATTTATGTTCCTACCTATTCATTTAAATTGATAGTGTTAATATTGGTGTTGCCGTTGCGGTTTCTCGCACACAAAACACGTTATTAAAGATTGATGGTTTAATCTATTGTGCTTTGTGCAGTTGTACTTCTCACAATGCAGTTGAATGCAGATTTTATTGTTTGTCCTATAAAATGTAATACAAACAAGTCATTGCATAAATTACCATTAAAACAACGATAAGAACAATGATACATTAACATAGTCCAGCGTCGGTTCATTGCATCCCGTTGTGACTACTGCAAGTATTACTTTGTATTGATTTTTATTTTTTTGTCCCACCGTGATAACTGCGGTCTTTCTAGCTAGGAAAACTACGACTTCTCCCGTACAAAGTTTTTATATACAACTGCCTTTAACCGACTTTGAAAATGCCTTGGTAGTAGTAGCATGTAAATACTGCTTATCTATTCGAAATTTTACAGGAAGACTAAAAATGTTTATTATATCTTGGCCATTCGTAAATATTTTTGTGACTAAGAACTTTTTATACGATTTTCTATAAAACTCTATTTAAAAAGAAAATTATTTTCTATAAAACTATATTTTAAAGAAAATAATTTTCTATAAAACTCTATTTTAAAGAAAATAATTTTCTATAAAACTATTTTAAAGAAAATGATTTTCTATAAAACTCTATTTTCTAGAACATCGTTAGTTAAACGATAGCTTATTTAAATTCAGTGATCAGTTGGCGTGATATTTTAATTTTGGGACTTTACGTGGTATTTACCAGTTTGTAAATCTCTTTCGCGCAATTGCACATCCACAGTTTTACATTTGGTTAGTTGTTGCTTGAAGTCATTTCTTTTTCCTAAAAGTTATACAAGTACCTACTTGTACTTATAACTTTCTGCACAACTAAACTGTGGAATGAACTGTCACCTGCAATATTTCCGGACCAATATGACCTGCAAACCTTCAAGAAAAGAGCGTACTCCCTTTTAAAGGCCGGCAACGCGCTTGTGTCTCCTCTGGTGTCTATGGGCGGCGGTAATCGCTTACCATCAGGCGATCCGTCTGCTCGTTTGCCCGTTATCCCATAAAAAAAAAACTAATTTAGTAGTACGATTCCTTAAATTTTTACAGAATAGATATTTTCTGAGAAAATAAATACATAAATGGCTGTAAGCTTAGTTCCCTACGACAACTAAGGAAAACAGCTATAGGAGAATTGCTCCATCGTAAATCTCAGCAAACTGAACCTAATCTAAGAGTCGTGTACCTTTTATCAATGAACCTTGTTTATTATCAAAGTATAAAACGATAAGTCGTCAGATGTTACGCTAGAATCCTCGTTATCCGCGTGCTTAATCACTATTGTCTTGTCACTAACTAGATAATGTCAGCAAATAGATAACGGGTTGTAAGGATTAGAAGGTTTTAGTTAAGTTTCTCATTTAGGTCATCAACACAAAGCCGTAGTCACTGATGGTATCAATGTTATGATAATGATTTTATGAATACCTAAGGGTAACTAAAATGACCACGTATGATTAATATAATATGACTCATATTACAAAATTGCGAAGGAATTCTACGGGTTCTAAATATGAATTGATTTAGAGAAATTGCTAAGCGTGGCCTGGGAGCTCCAAAAGCCACAATTGGCAATTCCTTAGCAATTTCGAATCATAGTAGGTAGTGGCTGAATATAACTACGCTGATCAATCGATCATCAAGGTTAAGCTGCACTAGTCGCGGTCATTCTGTGGATGGGTGACCATATAACATCGAGACTCCTTCGTGCCCTCGAGAGTATGTAAAGCCGTCGGTCCCGGTTGTTATACGAATACCTATGACTACCGTTAGTGGTAGTCAGAATCCCAAAAAGGCTGAAAAGCAGTCTATCCTCAGGATATCGGTGTTACCCAGAATTTGGGTTGTGAAGGTCTTGTGACAGACGCTTCGTGTAAAATACTGATATTCAGCATATGCTTAGACTGGAAGCCGACCCCAATTGGGAAAGGTTCGGAGGATAATTAGTATGGTTAAGTAGTAAGTAATCAAAAGCGAACATTTTTGCTTTGGTAGATTCAAGACGACTTCAAAAGTTCAAAAGTTCCAAATAATGGGCTTTATTCTACCTACGTGAAATATTCTCGCGGAATAACTGTACTGCCACGATACAATGTCATAGGAAGACATCATCCTCAACCCATATACTTTCCCACGGCTGGGCACGGGTCTCCTTTCGGGATAAGAGGGATTAGGCTATAGTCCACCATGCTGGCCTAATAGGAAGACATATGACAGTTCGTTTAAATGGAATCGATATTTTTCAGATATCGTGATCACAATGGAAGCACACGTGTCATCAACCTCAGTTTTCCTTGACTCACTATAACAACAGATAATAATTTTATAATACTACACTAGTTACATTACACTACATATTTTTGCTAAAGAATAAGCGCCCATTACTGGATTTCATTTCTCAGGGGCTACCGTATTAATAGGTAATAAATATTTACGAAGTCTTGCCGTATCGTATTGCCGTTATGCGATTTAAGTTCGGACACACTAAAAGCAGAAAACTACGCAACGAGTACATGTGATTGCAGCGTAGCAACGCGTACCGGTTTCTATACACACATGGACATCTTCCAGGCCACAGACGTCCGTTTTTGACAAGTTCAGACGTATTGTGACGTACCTGACGTCTTTTATGTATTTCATACATTTAATTTATTTTCATCCATCATCGATAAAACTGCGCACGCTCTATAGCTGCATCTGCATTAGGTGTGGACAGGCCTATACTACTGTTATATCTTTACATTTTCATGTTGCATACAATTTCACATATTGCATCGTATAATTGTACTGCTCTTTCGAAGAAGCTGTTTTTTGTAAGATATTCTTTATAAGTTAATTAGATCCGAGCCTAATCCCGCTCATTCTTTGAGAGGAGACCCGTGCCCAGCAGTGGGATAGTATATGAATTGATGATTTATTTTGCATCGATGATTCACTGCCAATTTTTCGGTGTTTGAGCGAAGGGAATTCATTCAACTGAGGGTCTACTCCCTATCTCCGTCAACGAAGTTACGAGCCGTTCCAAAGTTCTCCGAAACTTCGGAGTCCGATAAAACTAGTGTCATATTCTTTTTTTCGAACGGGTAAAAACACATCGAGAGTAGGGACAACTGTCAAATTGTGTTGTCATTCATTCTTAGTTCGGGCCCCGTACGAATCGTCCATCCGTAGGTGATACGGAGTAGGAAACGCCCATAACTAAGGTCGAAACTAAGGACTTCGTGCTTAGGGAGTAGACCCCCTGGTCTTATCTGTCATTAGGAGGATAACCACACTGTAGTTTTATGATAAGATATCAATTCATGGAATCATCATCGGTATTGGTTCACATCGTAAGTTACTAAAGGTCTTATACTGCAGGTGAATGCGTCAATCACCTGTGAAGTTACGACGCGGCGACGCTGCGATACGAAGGCCGCGAATCCTTCTGCATAATTCAGTATTTACGACAGAATAGACTTTTATAGCGTGTATAGCTCACTGTCTTAAATTACTGCGCAGACATCATAGCACTTGATATAAAAAATGCATGAAGAAATCTTGATCTATCTTTACTTTGTCTAAAACTAACACTGACCATCTTTCACAACACTTCATGCTTCTAGAGCTGTGCGTTGTCTAGCTTAGAACGGAGGTTTTAAAAGCATGAAATTTTTCATCTTTCATGAATTATTACAATATACTTCGCAAAGTACATTTGCTGACATCTTGAATAAAATCTTAGACGGAGTGTTGAGCACATTAGTGATTCTAGTGTTATTAGTTATTAGATTAGTTAATATAGTGTACTATGGCCTAGTGGGAAATATAGTTGTAGCTATCAAGGTTATGTTTCAGTTCCTAACACACCAAGGTAGCTGAGTAGTTCCACTAAAATTACAATAAAAATCTTAGGTTACTTTAGGAAGCGACAACTGAATAACTGTATATTGTTTGAATATTATAATTGCATTTTATTTCGAAGTTGTCTTTGACAGTTTATTATGCATCATTTTGTTAACCTTACTGCTTTGTAGTGTAGATTTCATATCATCTTTATTAGTCTCCAAGACAATATTTCCACTGCATCGCATCGATGCTTTGTCTTCTCGGATTTCTAATTTAGCATCACCTTTATAAGGAACTGCATGATATACGTACTTTGCATCCATTTCTATTACCTATACGGAGCTTTTTATTGTTATTATTATATTTGTATATATTTATAATATATAATTTCTAACCGACACAATGCTCCATAACAATTCAAATACATATGCTTGCTGCACAATTTCCTCTTGAAACCATAACCAAGAAATACCTTTTCCAGATATGTGCATTAGCAAAGCAATTGGACATGACAGAGAGGCAGGTGGAGCGCTGGTGGAGGCTCCGCCGCAGCCAGGAGAAGCCTTCCACTCTGGTGAAGTTCTGCGAGAATATGTGGAGAACAACCTTTTATTTATACAACTTCTCTTACGGACTGTTCATCTTGTGGGACAAAGAGTGGTTATGGGATATTGATCAGTGTTACATTGGGTATCCTCATCAGGTAAGTTCATTTTTGTAATTTTGTAAATTTTTGCTGAATTGAAAGCATGTTGCAATTTTCCCTAGATTTTTGAGTTGATGTCATGTTCAAGTTATGCAAGTTCGTTGATACGTTTAGCAGTTTCATCCCTTAGTTACAGTAAACTGTTCACCTTTTTTGATATCCAATATTCGATTAGATTTCCAATATCTGCACTCCTTAAAATCTATAATTCGGATTCCAAGCGGGATGCAATGCGATACACTCGTAACTTACTGACCGCTTAAAATAGCGCTGCAATAATAGCACTAATGGATGACGTAGGTACCTATTTCAATTAAGTAAGATTAACAAGTAGATGCTACATAGTTGCGTGAGGAGCCTTGCCTAGCTACCAGTGTGTAATTTTGAACTTTTCGCAGTGAATTGCGTTTATAAATTTACAAACGATGATTGTGAATGGATCCCCGAGTCAACCACCTTTACCCGAGTAAACACTAGTCAGAGCTGTCATTAGTTTGGAATGAATAACGTCGTACTGTAAACTAAATATGTAATACGTCTTGTGTTCCTTAATAAGTAGGTTACTAAACCTACTTATTAAGGAACATAAGAGGTATCCGATTGCTTACTTAAATACTAATCTAAGTAAGTAATCTCGGATAAAACTGCGATAATCCTATACTTAGTCATAAAAAGCTGGCCACCTGTGCTATGACTAAGTGCATGTTATCAAAATATTATCGTAATGGTCTGATTGACACATTGTTTTTGTAAATCGTAGAAAATGCCGTTTATCTTGCAGCTGGATGATTTGGTATCTAATCTTTGATGATTCATTTTAAATATTTTTGGGACATTTTTGAATTTTGGAAAAAAAACTCTTAGTTGCTTACATGTTATTTCCATCACCGTGCACATTTATTCCAAAAGCCCGACCAATTTCAATCTGCCGGAATGGGACCCCTTCAGATGGATTCCACCACAGAGTTATGCGTGTGGGAAACAGCGCGCATCACTATCTTAGATCTTTCGGGCGGACTTACTTCGTCAGCTGGCCGCAGGTGACAGATTTTTGAGACCAGACATCATTTAGTTCTCTTTGAGACTTAGTGTTAGAAATTAGACGGAACACATAATTTGTTTGTAATAGAAAGCTGCATTTACTGTCTATAAGACTATGTGTAATGCAATTTTCAGGGCCTCACTAGTGATGTCTGGTGGTACTACATGATATCCGCAGCGTTCTACTGGTCGCTGACGATATCGCAGTTCTGGGACGTGCGGCGCAAGGACTTCTGGCAGATGTTCGTGCACCACATCGCGACCATCCTGCTGCTGTCCTTCAGCTGGGTGTGCAACCTGCACAGGATTGGCACCCTCGTGCTGCTGCTGCACGACTGTGCTGACATATTCTTGGATGCGGCAAAGGCTGCGAAATACGCCAACTTTCAGCGCTTCTGTGATATAGTATTCACAGTTTTTACTATTCTGTGGATATTCTCAAGACTTTTTATCTATCCGTTTTGGATTATATGGAGGTGAGAGTTTAAAGTTTAATGTTTATTTTCTAAGCATAGAGAAACCCCCGACGTAAACAAAGGGGTGTTATACGTTTAATGTGTGTATCTGTCTGTGGCATCTTAGATCCCAAACGTATGAACCGTTTTTTGATTTAGTTTTTTTTTTTCATTTGAAAGGTGATTTGATAGAGATTGTTCTTAGCTATGATTCTATAAATTCGTTCAGCCGTTTGGAGAACGACATCAGCTCTTTTCTAGTTGACGAGGGGATGTGAGCAAGTTCCACACATGCGATTGATTTGAAATTTGGTATCCTGTTACTTCAACGATATGTCAACGACATAGTAACCTTGACGTGATGCTGAGGCGTTTTTAAAATCTATACTTTATATTATAAATAAATGGAAAACATTTATATTTAAACACAAAATCTTTCATACATATTTACTTGTAGGATCATCATCATCATCAGCCTATACTAGTCCACTGCTGGACGTAGGCCTCCTCTAATGTGCGCCATTTCACCCTGTCCTCGGCTATTCGCATCCAGCTTCTACCAGCAGCCTTTCGCAAATCATCACTCCATCTTGCCGGAGGGCGTCCTACACTACGTTTGCCGAGCCGCGGTCTCCACTCGAGAACACGTCTACCCCAGCGGTTGTCGGTTCTTCTGCAGATATGGCCAGCCCACTGCCACTTCAGCTTGCTAATCCGGTGTGCTATGTCGGTTACTTTGGTTCTCTGTCGGATAACCTCGTTGCGGATTTTATCCTTCAGAGAAACTCCAAGCATAGCACGCTCCATAGCACGCTGTGCGACTTTAAATTGGTGGACTAACCGCACTGTGAGTGTCCACGTCTTAGCGCCGTAGGTCGTCACAGGTAGGACGCACTGATTGAAAACTTTCGTTTTCAAACTTTGCGGTATGGGTGATGAGAAGACCTGACGTAGTTTTCCAAATGCTGCCCAGCTGATAGTCTGAATCCTCCTCTTGGCCTCCTTCTCAAAGTTGTTTTTACCTAACTGCAAAATCTGCCCAAGGTAAGTGTACTCTGAAACAACTTCAAGAAGATGACCATTTACAGCAATAGGTCTCAGATCAATGTGGTCATTGAACATGACTTTGGTTTTATCCAAATTCATGGCGAGACCTACGCTTTGTGACGCTGATGCTAGGCCATTCAGCATCTGTTGCAGCTCCTCCAGCGACTCCGCCAATAGGACTATGTCGTCTGCGAATCGCAAGTGCGAGATGTAATCGCCATTTATGTTTATGCCCTTACCTTTCCAGTCCAATGTCTTAAACAAATCTTCCAATGCGCTCGAGAACAGTTTCGGAGATGTGACATCTCCCTGTCTCACGCCTCTGCGCAATTGGATAGGTTTAGACTGTTGGTCCTGTACTTGGACATTCATAAAGGCAGATTCATAAAGAGATCTCAGCACCTCGATGTATCGACAGTCCACTTGACATCTCTGTAAGGATTCCAGAACAGCCCAGGTTTCCACAGAGTCAAAGGCCTTCTCATAGTCCACAAACGCTAGGCACAGGGGCCGATTATACTCATCGGACTTCTGTATGATCTGCCTCATTGTGTGTATGTGGTCTATGGTGCCATACCCTGAGCGAAACCCGGCCTGTTCGGGAGGCTGAAACTCGTCAAGTCTTCTAGCGAGACGATTAGTGATGACTCTAGAGAACAACTTATAGACGTGACTTAAAAGAGAAATGGGTCTGTAATTTTTAAGAAGAGTTTTATCTCCCTTCTTAAAGAACAGAACCACCACACTCTCATGCCACGCCTCACGCGCACACTTGTAGGATAGTAAGTAATAATCATATTCCTATAACTACCTACATTGCACGTCATGTAATATCTTTAATAATCAACCAAAAAACAGATTTATCAGTTCTGATAACGACCCCCTGGTGAAAAGGATTACTAATGCTGACACATATTGTATATACCTACATCCGACATTGATAAGCTGCTATATCGCTTCAGAGGTGGATAACTGACACACTGTTAATCTTCGTTAAAAGGAAAAAGAGAGGTAGGGCATAGTGGAAGTAATTCCACTCAAATTGCAGCTGCCCGACTGGGGAAGTAGCTCCGCCTTGCAGAAAATCGAAGTGAAATAACACTGCTTTGAGCTGCGTTGTACCCTAACAGGCCTTACACCGGGAGGGTTCTGAGGTGGTCTATTAAGGGTACACGATGCCCTCCATGGTGGTGGTTTTCGTGGTTAAGAACTCCCCAGGTTTTTCCCCCGTAAACAAAAAAAAACAGGTTACCCGACTCTTAATCAGTTTTATAATAGGTAAGATATTACTCCACAGATAAGTAGGTAACTCTATTTGTTTTTTTTTACAGTACGTCGATTCGTGCTCCAATGTTGTTGCCGATGTTCCCCGCCTACTACATATTCAACTTTTTGCTGTGCCTGTTATTAGGCCTGCATCTGGTCTGGACCTGGCTTATACTGCAGGTCGCTTATAAAGCCATCAGTGTTGGGAAGGTAATATGCTGCTATATCTTTTTTTTTAAGAGGAATACCGCCCAAAATTATTACCGCTCTCACAGTGCCGTGGTGACGTAGACATTCTTTAATTATTATGATGATATTGTTATAAACTCCTCGACTCGATTCGACGGCATTATTTATATTATTATTTAATTATTTATGAACAAATATAGTACAAAGCCGGATTTAATGCCAAAGGCATTTTCTACCAGTCGACCTTAGGGCTGCATTACCCTATATAGATAGAAATTAGTAGGTGCACTAACACATTTAAAAAAAATATTAAAAATATTTAATAAAAAATGCTTGACATCACAATTTTATCATTTAAAATGTTATTTATTTCATTTTTTTTTTCTGTTTTTAGATGGAAGGTGACATTAGAAGTTCGAGTTCAGAGATAAGTGACAGCTCCCATCAATCCAACCACAGCACGCCAAACCGTGTTAATAATAAAAAGTAAGTACATTATAACAGTATTTTCCTATGCTCCGTGCTCAAAAGAGCACGTGGAATGAAATGATAATGTTATGATCAAAAGTCATAAGTTTTTTTAAATTGTAATAAGATGCTAAATTAACATACGGGCGGTCTGATGGTAAGGCAACCGTATCCTGTAGAAGTCAACAACACCAGTAAATGATGATAAATGTTTTTTTTTTGCAAATAGATCTTTTAAAAACACGTTTACAAGTTAATATTTAATTAATACTAGATGGCGCCGTCATTTCCTTTTGAGAAGAAACGCCAAAACAAACTCGGAGAATCATGGTCTCTTTTAAAGTCCCAGACAGTAACAGTGTTAAAAATATGTTACTACATCTAATAAGCATTGACGGAAGTTATAGTTACTGTTTTCTAGCGCGTTATCATCTCGAGACTTCAGTGGTCTCATATCCCCAGTAATTTCACTGACTATGTTGCTTCAGACTGGAAGATAATAGTGTTAGCACATTACTGCTTAGCGGCAGAATATTTGGTTATATAGTGGAAATGTCACAGACCAACCCATGAGCAGAGTCTAAAAGTTAAAACTAGTCTGTGACCATGGTAGAATAATAAGCATAGGTATTCTCTTGGATTCTCCAAGGTATTCTCTTCCCACGTTGATACGGGTTGACGTCACGATTCTCACCATTAGTGTTGCCATTGCTTGACATCTTCAATAGGATATTTATAATTCAAGATAAATTTAAAATAAATTTGATAAGAAGCACACCTATTTTTATCTCGCATTTTTCATCTATTTAGTTAAAAAAGTAAACTGTATACAATTACTAATTCAGAGTTGCTTCATAATGGGAGCAAGCAAGTGAGAAAATGCGTTTTGCTCAGTTATTTTTTTATTTACACATAGCGACAACAGATATCAAACGTCAGACTCTCGATGACGTCACTACTCACCAATCACGCGTCCTAGCTGTCACGGGAAGAGAGTACCATTATTGTACCATGTTGACTAAACAATATCGCTTAAAGAAGTTTTGATCAAGACTATCGACTTACGCAGTCTCTTATGAAAATCAGTTACTAGTTATTATGGACTTATTTCCGCAGTCAACATTAGTTTTGATCGACTATGCGTTTTGACTGTACCACTTATACATTAATTTCTCCCCAGAATCAAACGGAGAAAGCAATATCAAAGTGCGGGAGGGACGTCTGTAATTCAACGACCACCGATGTCTTAGGCAAAAACCGTGAACACATTGGCGCGGCTCGAGCCGGGCAAAGCCAAAGGTTTGCCCGGCGGTCTACAAAGCCAAGTGGTCCGGGATTAATACCCCTCCCCCCGCATGCCACTAATACTCCCATGAGGCGTGTCCCTTTAGATGCTTTTTGATTCAATGGCGTTTACTGTTAAGCAGGGCCAGATAGAAAATCTAGCCAACGGTTTCCGGATCGTTAATCTTTATATTTTATTACTGGTATGCATTTTTCGAGCCAACATAACTGCTATGTAACCTATTTCCAAAAATCCAACCTCCATTATCCAACCTACGAGTATAAATTAATGTCAAAAATTACCTCGCGACTGACGTTTTAACGCGACCACTGACCGTGAAGGTTTAATATAGATTAATACTGTATACTACGGTTATTCACAAATAATATTCGAATAATTAGGAACTTTACAATTAAGAATTTTGAGAATAGAAAACTGGATAATCGAGGTTGTGTCAAAGGCATTATTAAAACTTGTGTGTACACGTTTTGATTCTATTGAACCAATCCAAAGCTCATTGATAACTATAGTCACTGCTGAAGGAACTACTAGATGGTTTGGATTAACTTGATAACCGGAGACAATTGGCATGGCACTGGCAACAAAATTTTATGAAACGGTTTAAGATTGCTTTCGAAAAACGGCTATTAACGTATTAGTACATTACGTGTCTTAGTTTTGATTAAATAGAATTTTATTCTTATGCATGGTGCGAAGGACGTTTTTGCACGCAAGCACTAATACGATATTTATAATACAATCGTAATCGTTAGTTTACACATTTTATTATTATGTAAACTACCTGTACCTAAGGGAGAAGGGACTTATTTTTTTTTAGACATACGGTAACCATATGTCCTTCATCAGGAAGCATTGCAAAATTGTATAGAAATCTGTTCAGAGGTTTAGGTTTTTAAAAGTAACAGACAAGCTGAGATACTTTATAAATAATATGAATATGGTGCCATGTCGTGTTGACGGTTCGTGTTACTTGGTTTTGCAAATGACAACACTAACAGTAACACAACATTGATTTATTTACCTGTGCCTCCAGCAGAACACAAGATTTGAGCCTGAAACTAATGTACATACTTCATTTTTCCAGAGAGACCTAGAATCAGGACGATCGTCCAGGCGTTCTGTTCAGCGTCGGTGGCGCCATCTGGGGACACACATGACTACATCACTCCTCGTTACAAGGTTGTAACTAGCTATAATATGACTATATCACTAATATTACGCGGGGCCACATTTACGCTTCTTGTATTAAGAAAACTTGGCTGCTCTAGTTTAGTTACAGTTATAATTAAGTATGCAAATAATCATTAAGAATTACTCTAAACCTCCTTATTACAAAAGATTGACTTAAAAGCCTAGGTTTTAATATAGCCCTGTCTCTTTTTGTGACTATGACATTAGAAATTGATGGATATATTTTTAACCTTAAGCTTGTTTTAAGTAGTTTTTCGTAGTTAAGGAGATAATGTTTAAAATATTCACAGAGAAATGGTTGTAAATCTTATAATAATGTACCGCTAAGTAACAATAAAATGTTGTGTTTTTGGCTTAGGCTTTCGGATTCTCCAAAGGAATGCTAAGCCGCTTGATCACCATGAAATAGAATGTATGTAAGAAGGTACTTGGAAGATTAATTTTATTCTGTTTGTTATTTCTTTTTAATATGTTATTTCGTTTATATTCTTTGTGTTGGGCTGAAGTGTCAAATATATATTCATAGTTATAATTAACCGGTTGTATTTAGGTGGTTTTATTGGTGCGCACTTAAAATATATACGATTTTTGTATACAAATATTCGCCTATAAGTGTACCTTCTAATCGATATCACTGTATCACGTCTCAAAGTATCGACATTATCGTATTATTATTAATAATATTAATATTATGTGCACAGACACGTACGAATGACGATTTTGGATTAAGTAGGTCGAACGCTAAATAGAGCTTAAAGACTAGGTGCAATCGATGAAGGAATCGGAAAGAAAATGTGTATGTGTGACAAACTGCCTCATTAGGCTAGTGGTCGTAAGCACGACTTACAGGTCCTGGGTTCGATATCCAGGTCTAACAAAGTGTTATTGTGTTTTTCTATGAGATTCTGAGTAGCAGGTCGGAGCATACATTACTATAACATGGGACCTAAACGTACTGGCGAACTGTGGGTGTACATTAATACACCTCTGTCTAACCCTTCGGTGAATACAGGCGTGATGGTAGGTTATGACTAATCCGGTATTCCTCGATGATATTTCCATTTTCTTTTTTCGTTCGTTCATCGATTGCAGCTTGTCTATGTATCGACTCGTATAGAGGCAACCTTTGTGCACCTTTATTTTATGGTTGTCCACTGCACAAAAACTAGAACGGAATTGATAAAGCAAAGGCTTAGTGTGGTGTGGCCCCAAAAAGTTCGTCCTGTTCCGTTATTTATTCGCGGTAAAGATTCGAGCTATATCTAAGTCTGTATTTATAATATACACGTGAGATTTTAAAGTATTGCTAGATGTTAACATTGTCGAAATTCATCTGTGTCGCCTCTTTACTTAGGATTCGACGTGGAAAATATTTTATTCTGATTGGACTTTATCTCAATGGGATAAAGCTGAATTTTGTGTGTAGCCAATCAATATTGCTTGCATTGTTTATTGTTAAGATTTTCTGCGTCGATAAATGAGGCGACAATTGCGCAGTTGGGATATTTGCGAAAATTTAGGAAAAAAATTAGGTTACTGAATGTTAAGTTATACTTTATTACTATGCAATACTATACTATGTTTCTATTAAACACACACAATATCTTATTTAGTTGTCTTATACTGGATATTCAGAAAGAGTGTACCGATCCGGAAGGAGATTATTTTACCCTCTATCTTTGTTTAATTGCATACGAAAAATCAGTTGCCATAAAAGACATTATTTCGTATCCTCATATTAAAAAAAAAGAATATAGGTTATCACTCATATCAGCAACTGTTAGAATTTTTATACTCAGGCTCGCACGAACTGGTATAAAGGTTACTTATCGTAATGATTGGGATTTTGGATCGAAAATACCTACTTAAAAATACTACTTTTTTTCTTAAAGTTCTTAGCCAATACGCACTTTGCTGCGTACAGAAATCAGCGTACTGTTTTTATAAACCCCTCCAAATGTACACCAAAGTCCACTAATAATGTAATAGTTTCAAACAGAAATTGGTTGTATTAGCATTTATACAAATATGACTTTAAAATCCATGAAGATTAAGTGGATTTTGGAATAACAAAATATTCATTGAATAAGTCTCAAATCTATTTAACTTGCAATAGAAACAGATTCGCTCATCATTTCCACATTGAATTTGACTCGCTAAACGAATAAACTTTCGTGCAAGTCGCGCTGAAAACCTTACCAAAATATTTGCCCATTACGGTGTTAAAGACATAGATGCATTTCTAATGATAATTTTGTCAAAGTCATTTTATTGAACTATAGCTAAATATTTACTTCGTATATAAACGGTAAAAGAAAACACAGTGAGGAAACCTGCATGCCTGAGAGATTTCCTTGACGGCGCGGCGTGTCAGGTCCGCTAACCCGTAGTAGGCTAACATGGTGGACTTCTCCCTCTCGTTCTGAGAGAAGATCCGTACCCAGCAGTGGGACAGTATATGGGTTGATGAAGTATTTCTAAAATTAGTTCTAAAATGTGATAGGCGTATTAAGGTAAACAAACATGGTGCTGATTTCGTTGCTATTACAATAAACCAATTTACACAGTATATTCTATTCTTACAACCATAATTGAAAAGAGACAATAAATAAAAGTATATCACGCTTGTATTCTTGGAAAGATTAGGCAGAGGCGTACTAATGCTAAATAAGATCACCCACAGTTCGCCGGTATCCGTTTAATTATCTATGCCACTTTCATCTATAGAAAAATAGTCGTGACTTATGGCGAGATGATGAGTAACAGTAAATTCAAGTGCAGTGATGCGGTTATTGAACTGTCGACAACGTCTTATCATCGAATTTTAACGAATATGATTGTTTTTATCTGTATCCACCGTGATATTTTATCCGCTTTATTAACAGGGGGTCTACTCCCTAAGCACGAAGTCCGTAGTTTCGACCTTCGTTACGGGCGTTTCCTACTCCGTATCACCTACGGACGGATGACTCATTCGGGGCCCGAACTAAGAATGAATGACAACACAATTTACATTTTGTCACTCTCGATGTGTTTTAACCCGTTCGAAAAATTTAATTTGACACTTGTTTTATCGGACTCCTAAGTTTCGGAGAACTTTCGAACGTCTCGTAACTTCGTTGACGGAGATAGGGAGTAGACCCTCAGTTTGTAAATATCATCTTACGGCCAAGAAAAATTTATTGATTTTTATCGTAATCGTCGTCGAGATTGCTTAGAATGGCACCTTAGATTATGAGATTATATCGAGACGAAAAAATTATTTCGTAATTTTTACAGTTAAATTCCACCGTCTATGATAAAATTATCGAATCGACATTTTTAACGATTTGATCCATGCTTGCTTAAGAGGGCATACATTTTTTTCTTGTTTTCTTATGTCAGAAAGAGATACACAGTCATAGTGCTTGTAAATAGCAGAATCAATACTATTGTCTTATTTTGTTTTTAAGTAGACGTTTCTTTTTGTTCATAATAAGCTTTAAAATGGTTTAAAATGTGCACATTATTAGAAGCTTTTGTTTCACCTTAATGTATTCCAAAAAATAATTAATTATAAGAAAATAATACTAATACGATATTTTTACATGAATAGTTTGTGAAAGCGGCGTAGCGTAATTACAAAATGGAAGTTATTATTATTGTAATGGTATTACTGTTGTTTTAAACGGAAACTTGTTCCTTTTGGTGTGTTCGTTGCTAAATCAGAATGTATTGTTGATTGTTCTTCTGTTTTCTCGATGCTGATACTTTCTTGTCCACAACATTAGTTGAAGTAGATGACGATAAAGAAACATCGGCTTCACTTGTTTAAACTAAGTTTAAAAGGCAGAGATAACAAAAATGAGGTGTCCGATTAGCGGTTTAGCACGTTTTTTTATGTCAATTTTGACATATGGGCCAGTGTTGCCACTGTGAAAAGTGTCATTAGCCCGTGAAAAATAGTCATTAGCTGTCATTCAAAATGTGCGCTATTCGCACTATATTCTTATTGAACAAAATACATCCTAATATTGTATGTAGTAAAATCTTTTTTCGTTACCATTTTAAAAGTCAGAATAATATAGGTCGCTTAATATTAGTCTTATTTTGCGAGATTTTCTTGGCAAACGTGATTTCTTGAAATTTTTTTATGAGTAAGCAGAGGTGGGGGGCGGGGGGGGGTGTTGGGAAGAACCATGCAGGTCACACATTTACATTACTAATCTATAACTTTTCGTCTTACGAAAATAATAATTATATTATGGTCAGTAAGGTTTTCTTTTACACGGCATTTTCCATAGGGTTAGGTTTTTTTTAAACTTCAAATACATCATGTCTCAACAATAAAAGTATTATTTATAAGTAAGCAGTAGTATATGAAAAGCGTCATAAAGAGCTCCCCAATAAAATTAATAAATGGATGATGATAATAATATTAATCGATCAAAAATAAATTATAGATATAAAACAATAACAACATTTTTAAAGAAGTGAGCCTTTAAGCTTTTTGATAAATTTACAAGTGATCATATCGAGAGAACTACAGTAGCACAATACGGTTCCTTTTTACCTCCGATTTGGCAAAATAATGTACAGTACCCGGCGATAAATATTGCACATCGACCTTTGTAAAGAGACAATCGGCTAATTTCGGCTTCGTATATCTGTGTGGGACACTACCTATGTGACGTTTTGTCAGTCGCTGTTCAAGTGCGATAGAGTGCGGTCGCGTCCAGTTCAAAATATAATAATAATAATATTTTTGGGACATTATACACAACACCATCTAGTCCCAAACTAAGCAGAGCTTGTACTATGGGTACTAGACAATGGATATAATACTTATATACTTTTTTTTGTAAATACATACTAATAATACATAAGAAACACCCAATATATATTTAGAGTTATTAAAACCCCCAAATTTAAATTAATTTAAAGTTCTACTATGGCATCTTTAGGAAAAAGACGGAAACCTTTACGAGGTCAGTCACCTAAAGCCAACACTTATAGAAAAATTGGTGTATTTTATACAAAGAATAAAAAGAATTATCAAAAGAAGCAAATCATAATTGTTTTAACAGCTCCTAATAGATACCGAACTGTTTGTATTTCGTGCGACAGAGATAACGCCGAAGCCGAAATTAGCCGATTGTCTCTTTCCAAAGGTTGATGGGCAATATTTATCGCCTAATATGCTTTTGGCTGAAACCTCTTAGACATAATTGATAATTTCAACATAACACGTTTTGATAGGTTTTCGTAGAGAAAGTCGGAGCTGTTAACATCTGATTTAGTTTTGCGTTGTCTCCCCATTCAAATTTGATTTGGTTGTTAGAAATTTGTGTGCTAGAATGTTATATTATTGTAAGTAGGTACTTTTGTATACATTTTTGAGCAAATCTATTAGTACAATGTTTATATGTAGTTATTGTCGCAATTACTACCCATTGCCGAGAACCCACAATATGACACCGACCTAAAATTTGCAAAAAAACATAGAATTCTGAGGATGCAAAGTATTTTTGTCCTAATTCAATTAACCAGAATAACAAAAAAGTAATTGTTGATATAACGAATTCGGTTGGAAATTGGCCGTTTTTTTAAATCTCCATTATGAATTGTCATTGATATCATAATCTATCTTAGTTCTATATATAGATAGGATATATATAGATTTGATAAAGATAGTGCCTATACATACTTACAGACGCCCTTTTCGTTCTTGAGATTACAAAATTAGACTAATATTAGAATTGCGTTGGTAGTTCGCTTCACAATATTCAGATATTGATAGGCGCGATATATGGCTTTTTGGAATAAGCAACTTAGGCTGAATAAGCGATATATAGATAAATATATGAATATGAAACGTATCACACAGTAACTGATGTCTGTGATTGCATTCTGTGAATAAGAAAATACTTAAGTTTCACTTGTAATATCTTGTATTTGGTTTATAGAAATGACGAAACGACTTCCAGTGCCCATCTTAATACAACATACTCTGCTTGCAATAATTAATAGATTAACCTCTCCTGTCATAAATATATACCTACATTTATAGAAGCTTTTGGTATTTTAAACGTCTTCTATAATCTTGAAGTAGTGGATTCAATCTATATAAATGCAAAAGTTTCGGCGTACTGTCACAAATTAATATTTTTACTTTGAATCCACGAAATATATACATATTTTGTAAAGAAAGCAAAAAGACTCCTTTAAAGAAGTTGTTGATTAATAGTTTAGTAACGCGAAAGATAGGGATTTTGAAAAGCTACAGATCAGTACATGGAAAAGTATTATGTGTAGTATCGTAGAACTAATATTTCCGCCTGTTTCTATTTACAAATTTCCATAAGGTAAAGCTATTTAGCATTCGTCTATTAGAGCTTAGTTCCGCTCTCGATTCACGCAAACTGTCTTTTAGTGAAGACGGTGGGAGTTGCGGGAATCATGGGCGCTCTTCGTTGCCGAGTTGTACAGTTTCTAATTCACCAAGACCTCAATATATCCGAACTAAAGATCAGATGCATATAACGTTCTTGTATGCTATGTTATTATTAAAATAAAAGCATATTTATACTACACTCGGGGAATTAAAAGAGAAACCAGTAATTTAATTCTGTAAGGAATATATATTATAGTCTTGGTTTTCGATATACTTACGATGTTAGAATTTGCTAATATATTTATACGTATTCAAATGTCAAGTCTATTCTAAATACCAAACTATAAAAAAACCCCGCCGATATCGCTGGTGTGCTAAATAAATAATAGTAAAAAAATTAATATGAAAAAATACCATATCATTGACTTATTTTATATTATTAATAATGACACATTTATTAGATAGTAAAATAATTATACACCCACTCTATCTTAGTCGACGGTCGGCTATTGCTCTACGACTGAGGATCAGTCCAAATCAAAGCGGGAAAGTTCTCGACCTTTCTATTAATCCCCCGACAGCATTAATTCACGCAAAATAGTATTATTAAAATGACAATCAAATGTCATCTGTATCAAATTCAGTCAAGAGTTGATACACTACCATTATTCAAATTTTTGACTATTTTGATTTGATGTCATTTATTAGTGAACAAATGGTCGAACATTTTTCCATCTGCCTTGAGCTGACCTTAATAGATCTGATCTTAGTCGCACTAATAGTCGATAATGGGGACGCCTCTAATGTTAAGTAATATTTAAAAAGCGATAATATCGAATACACCCAAAGATGCTTAATAAAGCTTAAAATAATAAATTCTAATAGACTTAAGAATTATTAATTCATTATAATATTGCTAATACAATAATTGTATAAGGTAATTTATGAGACTACCATTAATTATTGGTTGTTTTTATTTAGATATACTTATATAAAAAAATATATCATTGTTTATGCTTTTACAGATAATATAATTATACACACACACCATCTTGCATTTTACAAAAATTCTAGGTACAATATAATTTTGAAATTTATTCAGTATTCAAAACTAAATTACTGTCAGTTGAAATTGTCAACAACTATTGTGACCCTCCCGACCTTCGTATATTTTTATACTCCTCAAATATGTCAACATAAGACTTCTTTTTTTTTCATTCAGGCCACATTATATTATTTAACCTTAAGGACATGTTACTTACGTATTAATTATTTATTTATTCTTTAAAAGAAGGTGCGCACTTAGTTTAGTAACATAAGTTTTCCAGTAGAGACATGTATTATGCAATTTTATTAATGTTTAAATTAGCCCATTATGCAATTTTATTGATGTTTAAATATTATATCAATAAAACACCAAACTATTTATTTCAGTGAGGTACTGTTGTAACTTAATTTAAAGGTGCGTATTAATAAGTGTTGTTGTTATATTAAAAAAAAATGTAATGTCAGTAAGTACATTTAGATCTCCACAGACGATGTTGTATTTTACTTGTAAAATTAGTACTTATGAATTGGTTGCTAAGATTATTATTACCCGGTAAACAAGACTAAGAATAAACTAAAGATGAAAACAGCATAGTAAGGAGTCATTAAGTGTATCTTTGCCTATTCTTGAGTGTGATAAATGGCATACAATGTTGCCACTAAAGAAAATTTGCATATTATTCAATCTGTTATTTTTTTAGCGCAATGCATATCAAACCCCAACGAAATTAAACATTTATATAAATTTATCATCGTTGGGGGTCACAGTAACTTAGTAAAACTTCTCAAAAAACTTAATAATGTACAAAAATGTCATTATCAGGATATGTTGGTGCCTTTCACTATATTTGAAATGTTGTTGATATTTAAGTAATAGGTAACGATAAGAAACAAACTAAGTCGTACATGTGAAAAATATGATGAGAAATTTGAATGAAATATAAAAATAATAATTATGTATGTTGATCTCTGTATTAATTGCATTTTTTCATTAGTTTCATATTAATTATCACAGTTATAATTACTTTTGTTATTTAATAAAAGCTTGTAAAAAGAAACGTGTATGTTATGGTTGTTGTTTTTGGTGTAGGTTAATTATTATTTTATCCGCAAAAATAGTCACGGTTGTCTAGATTCTTGGATTCTGTTGTCGACCACCACATTTGTATTCCTAAAGTACAGAGGCACATCAAGCTATCCCAATCTGTCAATTTTTTTGATACATTTTCAACTTTAATACAAAACGATAAGTTTCATATCCAATTGGGAAAATTTGACAGCTTATGTACAGGCATCTGTACATAAGCTTCTGTCTTAACCACAAAAAAAACAGCTTCCAAAAAAATAATTTTTTTACATTCGGAATTGCTTTGAATTTTAAAAAGCTTTAGCCTAATAGTTTCAGACTATCCTCACCTGTAATATTTTGTAAGTATTAACAATTGCAGTTTTAATGTCGACTATTCAGAATTCATCAAAATCACACGACATATCAGTGACTAATTTTGTTAAGAATGGGTATTTTTTTATTTATACTTTATGCAAAAGAGGTGAATTATATTGTTAAAATAAATGACAGCAACGTTGTACTGTGAATGTAATGACGTGATTACGTGTGCGAGATAATGTAACGAGAGTTTATTTGCAAAATGGTCTCTTTTGTATGCGATAAAAGAATAATAAAATGATAAGAAAAGTATCGACTTCTTTTATTTTAAATTAAAAATAATAGATAAAAATAGTTTTTTTTTTTATGAAAATAGTAGAGATATTATTATTAGTGTCATGGACACAATAAAAAATCTAATAATTTTAATTATAATACAATAAGTTTCGTCTTATTACTCCCAACTGAATCACAGTGTTCATTATAAAAATTAAGCGAGATAGTTAATTTTTAGGAAAACGTGATTATAGACAACACTACCGTGTTGTCACGGACGTCAGTTGGCGGCTGGCTCAAAGAGGCCCATGCCTCTTGTTTTCTGTCTACATTATACAAGACATATTTTATTTAGTACAGAGGCCCAGCACATCAAGCTACCCCAATCTGTCAAATTTCTTTGATAGATTTTCAACTTTAATCCAAAGTCATAAGGTTCATGTTCAATTGGGAAAATTTGTCAGTTTTGGATAGCTTGACCTGCTGGCGTCCGCGTCAGTACAAGTTTCGAAACGTTAATAAATTTAATTTGCGTGACAATAAATGTGTCCCAATTTCGTGTTTTCAATGTACTTAGGAGGATATTCGAGGGATATTACGAGCGTACCTACCTGAAATGTACGATGTGGAACCCTTACCTCTGACTTCAGTAAGAAGGTACAGACGCCAGCACATCAAGCTACCAAAATCTGACAAATTTCTTTGATTGATTTTCAACTTTAATACAAAGCAATAAGGTTCATATTCAATTGAGAAAAATTTACAGTTTTGAATGGCTTACCTTGTTGGCGTCTGTACTTTATTTATTAGCGTACAGACAAAACTACCTACAACGTTAGAGTATAGATATCAATGTATAGGCTGCTTTAATCACAATAAGGAAGTGGGTTTACCATACAAAATATAATTTACAGTGCATTGATTAATGTAAGATTAGATACAAAATATTGTATAGATTATGATAACTACGACAAATCGACGTTGTACGTGTACGGCTGTATTTACTTTGCTATTTTATCTATGGCCACAATGCCCTGTATCTGTATTCTCTGTAATTTTAGTCTGGGTTACTATTATTCAAAAATATACCCTGGAACTGGAAAAGTATTAATGAAATTTAAGATGTTACACATCGTAATTGTTAATTCTCACATAAACATTGCTCAAAATATTATCAATTCCAATCATACAGTTTATTATTCTTTTTTTTTACTTTCGATAAACTACATAGGCATGGTATGGGCTCGAATTGGCTAGTTTATTGAATTTAATTTTGAGTATTTTTTATATTATAATTTTTGTAAATTTAAATATTGCATTGAAACTATTGTTTTGAAACATTTTATGGGAGAGTGGTAACTTACACGTTTATATTTAATGGCAACTTCACTTCAAGCTGTCACTTTTTCTCAATGAAGCCGTGAGTGAGGTGCTCGTACACATTGGAAACTTTTGTACAGTAATTTAATTGGAATCAATTGAATTAGTAATTAAAACAGAATTTTAGTGCCAAATATGTTGAGGTATATCCTCGACCAGTTTTGGAATGAAGACGTGTGGTTACCTCCTAATACAACATGGGCAGACATCGCTCCTGGTCCCGATAAGGCGGTGGTTTACACCGATCATACGCACGTTTTCTTTCCTGTACCGTTAGCGTTTGTGTTTATATTTCTGCGCTACGTGTTAGAGAAGTAAGTAAGCCTAAACATTCCACTATGATAATGCAGTGTTAAATAACATCGTCTGATAACCTAATCGTATGATATCGCGTGAGTGAGGCATAAAAATATCGTATGACAATCAGTTAAACTGTCGTGTTCTTTTTTTAAAAAATTCAATGAAATTCAATGGAGCATGAAACATTAAACTTCAACTTTCGTTCGTTAAACTCACTGCAAATAACTGAAGTTACATTAAAATTTATAAGTTGCTACTTTTATACTTTTTTAATACATTAATTTTCTTATCGTGGCTGGCAATAGAATTACTTACCTTTTTATTGAAATTCCACTTGCCAGTAGATGCAATACTACTACTAGACTCTAATCCTTCTCATTCTGAGAGGAGACCCGTGCCCAGCAGTGGAACAGTATATGGGTTGATGATGAAGTATATACAATACATAAATATATATAAGTAACCTGTGTATGTAATTTAGCTTTAATTTAATATAATTTTTACATACCTACTTAATTTCAAGTGTGGCTTTATAACATATCATGTCATAGTCTTTATTAGTGTAGGTGTTAGCAATTTTTATGTGGTGTGTAGGCACTATACAGGAAGTATGGCCTCATACAACTTAAAAGGATTGAGCATTAAACTCTGATTTCCTTTCTTGCTATAAATATAAACAAATGGAGTTGGTTTGACTGTATTTCTTTGAACATAATAAAATATTGTAAAATATGCAATATTACTTTAGCATCCATAAATACGACATGTAGGCAGTAGCATGCATGAATTGCTACTACCTACCACTTCACCATTTAAACGATTTGTGCTGTCAAATTACAAGTATCCCAATATTAAAAACCTTTGATGTATTTTGCTATTTTATAGAAATTACATTGAGAATAAAGAATTTTATGAGAATATTCTTATATTAAGATTTTATTTGCAAGTATATGAAGGATAACAAACAATATTTTCCTTATTACTTTGAGTTCTCAACAATATTGTATGTGCAATACCTACTTATCTATAAATATATAAAAATGAATCTCTATTTCCCTTGGTCATCGCATCATGCGTGAACGGATGGAACAATTTCACTAATGCTTTTTTGTTGTGTTAATTTTTGTCAGGAAAAGGTTCTTATGAAAGAAAAAAATTAAAAACATTTTATAGGAAATTAGAAAATTTAAAAAACTTAACAACTAGATACTTTGAAAGTATCTAAGCAAAGTCTATGCAGACAAAGTGGCGGGCAAAAGCTAGTTATGTACTACAGGTTAAGAACTTGGTAATTTTATTATGTGTAGTATTCGTAGAGTTGGGAATGAACTAGTTTATTTATTCAAGATCTCTAACAAAAGAGTCATGACATAACATAATAATGATCGTAATACATAATTTATAATTACTCTTTCATTTATAGGAGACCACAGAATGTAGTAAACTAACAAAGTTACAATATTTATTCAGTAAATTGCATAGGGCATAAGTGTCCTCGCCCATCATACCATGTCTTATTTGCTTATTGCAAATAAAGAGAAAAAAAAAAATGTCATGTAGCAAATAAGACAACACAAATTTTTCCGTTATGTAGTAGGTTAACAATAGATGTTTAAAAATAGCACCAAAAAGGTTTTAATTTCTGTATTATTTTGATTCACTTCATATGAACATAAATAGTAGTCAAAGTAATTAATATTAAGTTGTTATTATTAGCTAGACTTCCTGAAAGTATATTGAGTTATAAATGTTAGTATTCTTGTAGTTTTCTGGCTGTCCTTGCAACATCACATGATTAAAAGTGTTTTGGATACATTCCTTGTACATATACTTATATTATTTGATGATAAGTATGCAAAGTAGACATCAGTACTCTGGTACAGACTAGTATCTACTTTGAATACATAAAATCAAATATTTACATTTTTATATAAATAAAAATGTAGGTAATATAAATTACTTGTTGACCTGGCAGACATTGTCCTGCAACTTCATTGTAGCACCATCTACTGGGTCAAATTGTGAATCTAAACCATCAAGGAGCCCACTCAATACACACAAAATTTCATCAAAATTGGTTAAAAAAATTTTTGAGTTGGGAGACTAACAAACAACTATAAATAGAGTTATTTTAGTGAAGGAAAAATTCTGCGAGCAGGATTCGAACCTGCGTCTTCTGGTTCGACATTGAGCTAACTGTAAAGTTAGTCATGTCGCTTGAAAAGCAAAAAACTTGCTTTTCGACGACGTAAATTCAGAACGTGAATGTAATTTCGTCCTGGTGGGTGGGACTCGCAGTGGCTTAATGGTCATAGCGTCTGGTGTAGGTACCTACACAGAAGACGCAGGTTCGAATCCTGCCTGCAGTTGACCCGCAGTTGAATTGTTTCTTTGCTAAAATAACTAAAATCATAGCATGGAAAATGCCAAAAAATACAAAAAGATATACAATACTAGTTTTCCGCCCGCGGCTTCGCCCGCGTCGAGTTCGGTTATATCGCGTTTCCAAGATAACTCTTCAAAAGTCCGAGATAAAAACTATCCTATGTTCTTTCTCAAGGTCAACTCTATCTCTGTACCAAATTTCATTAAAATCAGTTCAGTGATTTAGACGTGAAAGCGTAACAGACAGACAGAGTTACTTTCGCATTTATAATATTAGTAGGGATAGATTAGTGATGTCTTGAAATATTAACTTGCTTTAGGTAGAAACTTTCTTGTGCGCATTGACTAATTACAATATTTTAGAGATGCTACAAATCATGCTCTATCTCAGTGAGTCGCAAAAGTACCCTGATTTTAGTTAAATATACGAGAAAAGACATTAAAATTTCTTAGTATTTGTACAAGATTATGACAAATGTGGCTACTCCTTTAACTCCTACAACCGTGTCAGATATAAGTTACGGCGGGTATGGGTATAGACTAGAGCATTTACTTGTAACGCAACATCGAGCATTCCCTGTTTTTAAATTTACTCGGGTCACTAGACGAACATAAAGCTCTATGTTTAGTTGCTTGATTTTAAGAAACAACGAGCGTTTTGGTGTAACACATATATGAGCAAACGCACGAGCCCCGTCCCCCGGGCTGAGTGGGGAGTAATTGATATTTTTTTAGGAAATGTTACAGGTATAATTATGTTCACTTGCCGTTGGCATTACGTCGAACACAGCGTCGACCATTCGCAAGAACGTTACATTACATGGAAATGCTTTTAGAAAACTGAGCATTTACCTGTATTGTAACATTCGTAAAAACGTTACATTACATGTAAAGCTCTAGCAAATGCTCTAGGCTATACCCACCCATAAACAACCATAATTATGATTATGACCTTAGAATATTAACACGTTAGGCATAATTATGATTAATAATAGCAGTGTCATTCAAACTAACATTAGTAGAACTTCCTAAACACATTGAGTCACACTCACAACTTGTTAAAAGATAGATGAGTCAATATATCAATGAAAATTATTGAGTATATCGATAACGATAATTGATAACGTTTTTGTTATGACTAAGGCCGACAAATCCGATTCTTACTGCGAGCAAGTTATGCTGGCGAAGGAGCCAGGGGAGCGGGGGAGAGTAGCATCCACCACCCCTGATCCGTAGTAACGTATCGAGTGCCAGAGATCGCTTCCAGTCTTCCAGTCTCTATGAGCCGAGGCCTGGTGGCTGGCTTGGGAGTCTCTGATTGACAAACAATGGCCCCAGTGGGTAAGGAAAGGCTACCTTGCCGCCTACAGGAGGCAGACTATCCATGAGATGCCTGATTTTTTGGGGTTCCTCGGTCAGGGCACGTTAAAAGATCTGGGGTATATTCTGAACTATCGGATACACTTCGAGAAAATAGACAAATATTACAACCTTCACGTGCGAGTCCGTTATCTTTTTAATATGATCACTCCGACAGTGTGAAGCATATTTATTGATTGGCTAGATCGAATTGAGTTGACATGGTCCGGTCATGTCCTTGTTAACCTACGACAGTAACACTTTGTTTACCATCATAAATCATAGAATGAAAGACAGAAATATAGTTGAAACTTACTAAGCCTAACCCTGAAATTGTCCTAACGATGATTGATATACAAATTGTTCTTTTTACAACAAGAATTCAACTTTCCGTACATACTCGAAAAATTAAGCCTTTGTCATTCCAAATGTAAAACATATTTATTGCTCTTTCAAATATTCTGCTGATAATCAATAATGTGCTCACATAATTGTGTTCTAGGCTAGCATAGATGTATGTATAGTTAATTAATTATAAATATATGTATATCTGTGTTCTAATTTGGAGGACAATTTAGCCAGCGAAATTACTGGGTACAGACGCCAGCAAGTCAAGCTATCCAAAACTGACAAATTTTCCCAATTAAATATGAACCTTCTAATTTTGCATTAAGTTGAATTTCAATCAAACAATTTTGACAGATTGTGGTAGTTTGATGTGCTGGCCTCCGTACATATTTTGAGATTTAACAACTACGGCCTTAAGATGACAATGCGCTAGTGATACGTTGGTGGCGTCTATGTGCTGCGGGTACCGCTTGTGATGATATTATCTTACAATACCTAACCGAACTGATACTGTGAATTTTAGAAAAAACAATATCTTTGCAAGACCTGTGGGATCAAACCCAGGACCTCAGCGTAGCAGCCGCGCTTACGACTAAAAGACTAATGAGGCAGTTTACTGAAAAGCAATAGATATAACTAAATATTTCGAGAAAATTATTGTCAAAACAATTTAAGAAAGATGTTATATCTTTAAATCAGCTAAATCATCGTTAAAACGCGTCAGGCAATTAGATTCGGTTAATGAGTAATTAAGTTTATTCGAGACAACAGCTTCAGTTACTATATGGCTTCCTTTCGCAATAGTAAGACTAGGTAAAGTTCCATTAAATGAAGCCTTAAAAAATTAAAAGAACTTTGCAATAGTAAGTCGTTACCATTAGGCGGGACTACTGCTGTCTAGTAATGGGGAGCGAGTATACCTATTTCCGTTAACGAGGGACAAATCTTCCGCGCCGAAACCAAGGTCTGCAAGCCTATTGAAAAGTTCCAAGACTCGTCCACATAATGATTTACGTGTACCGTACCGTCTTGTGTTTTTGCGGTCAGTCTGTGGAATCTTAACAGATGGAGGGATACCCCTCTGTGCCTCGGATAGCACATAAAGCCGTCGGTCCCGGTTGTCATATAAACACCTATAAAAATCGTGGTAGTCAGAAACCCAAAAAGCCTGACAACCAGGATTTGCTCAGAAATTGGGTTCGGAGGTCTGATGGCAGTCCCTCAGTATAAAATATTCAGCCGCATCTGGTTAGATTGGAACCCGACCCCAATATAGTTGGGAATAGGCTCAGAGGAGGTTGATGACCGTCTTTTGTTTGCGGAACCGAAAACAGAACCGAGTACCTCAAGCTTAGCAGCCGTGTTTGCGATCAATGAGGCAATTAGGCAGTCAGAAAGAAACGTCTTGAAATTTAAGACAACCGCTACACAATACACTTGGGTCAATACTTCTATATCTTTTCACACGAAAGCAAAACTTTCCGTTTCCTTCACTGTATGTGATAATTCGTGCTTTTACAGTTGTAATGAACTGACTCCAGCTCACAGACCGTGACCCGCTTGTCACAATTCATCTACTACTTGTATTCGCCTGACGTTAATTTGTAGGTCACGTATAACTTAGAACATTGTACAGTCAGCGTCAAATAGTTAGTGACACTCAGGGTATTCAAATAAATAGACGCAACCAAAAAGTCAATAATATCGGTACAAACAAAGTTTCCATATTGTTGTCAACATTATAGTCGCTCAAAAGGTCGAGACGTTTAAAACGTCATAAAGATAGGTTCAGTCAAGCCGTCATAAATATTGTTACGAGCTGGGGTTCGGGATAAATTAAATGACACCAATTTAACCGATATACAATCAAAACTTTAATTATTCACACGAATACTAAACACAAATCACCAGTATGTCGCTATACTAGTTCACTTCACAATTCACTATCGCACTGTAGTCGCTTCGTAACTCGCTTCGATCTTCACTTGTCCGTGTCCACAATTGAACTGCCTTGCCGGCCCCCTACGACCGCTATTTATATGGCTCAGAAAGTTCCAGAATCGAATAATCCCGAAAATGCTACAAAAAATACGAGTAGGTACTCGCGCGCCTATTGTTTCGCGGGCGTTGACCTCGGCCTATTGTGTCGCGAGCCGCGTGTCCTTGAGCTATTGTTATAGGCACTTATAGATATAAGTACCTACCTATACCTACGCGAGTGTCGAGATTAAACTTCCACGCGTTTCTAGAATCTTCGTGAGCCATCTCAGTCGTTCTATTACGTATCCGGCGTAACACTGCCCCCTCCTAAGACATGCTCGTCCCGAGCATTATTAGATCCGTGATATCGTGCCAGGCGATCCACATGAACGATCTTCGCAGCACCTCTTTGTCCCTTTTGTATTCGGTAGGTGACATCGTTGATCTTAGTCACGACTCGATAGGGACCGTCCCATTTTGGCTGTAACTTAGGTGACTTTCCTTTGCTGCGCACCGGGTTATGTAGCCACACTAGCGAACCTTCGTCGAAGCCTTTATTGTTCATCTTGCGGTCGTAGCGGGTCTTCGTTTTCTCGGACGTTTGTTTGCCTGATTCCCTGACATGCTCATATATGTCATTCATTCTAGTCCGTAAGTCGTTCGCATAATCAGTAACACAGCGGGGAGTGTCAGGGGGGATACCAGTGATGAGATCTGCAGGCAACCGTAGTTCTCTTCCGAAGTTTGCGAAGGCTGGCGTTACTGTCGTACTTTCGTGAACTGCACTCCGATATGACAAAAGGAACGGCTGGATGTGCTTGTCCCAGTCTCTCTGCCTGTTCCCCACAACTTTCGCCAAATATCTCTCCAATGTCTGATTGAACCGTTCAACCATTCCATCAGACTGTGGGTGATACGAGGTGGTTCTAGTTTTATGAGTACCCATGACTCGACACGTCTCCTGGAATATTTGAGATTCAAAATTCCTTCCTTGATCACTGTGAATTTCTAAAGGTACTCCAAATCGACAGAAGACCTCATGGACCAACTTGTCGGCAACCGTCGAAGCTTCTTGGTTCGGGATTGCGAACACTTCCGGCCATTTTGTGAAGTAATCCATCACAACCATAAAATACTTGTTCCCACTTTCACTTTCCGGGAATGGTCCCGCAACGTCTAGAGCTATTCGTTCCCAGGGTGCACCAACGTTGTAGACCTTTAATGCACCTCTGCTACGTGTGTGAGGCCCTTTGACCGCTGCACAACTCGTGCATTTACGACACCAGTCTTCAACGTCGTTTCGACAGTGGATCCAGTAGAAGCGCTCTCGAATCTTTAACAAAGTTCTTTTTACTCCTAAATGACCTCCTGAATAACCATCATGATAAAGTTGTAGTATATCCGGGACCTTAGCTTTGGGGACTACTATCTGCAGATGGCTCTTGTCTCCTCTAGCATTTTCCCATTTGCGGCACAAGACACCATTCTGTAACAACAGACTGTCCCACTGTGCCCAATAACTCTTTGTTACTGTGCTCAGTGCTGCAACATCACTCCATGTTGGTTTAGAGGCACCAGCTTTCATCCACTCGAGGATCGGCTTGACGTCTGTGTCATTTTCTTGAGCCTGCTGTAAAGTTCCCTTCCACTCGTCACTGAGGTCTGTTTTCAGCATCCTTACCGGCACTGCTTCCTTATTTTCTTGCCTGACACAGTGCTTGCATGTTTCCGGACAAGGTCTTCTTGACAACGCATCTGCGTTACCGTGAGATCTGCCACTACGATGTTCAATTATGAAATCGAACTCCTGCAGAAGCTCAATCCACCTTGCTACCTGTCCTTCTGGGTTTTTAAACTGTAATAGCCACTTCAGTGCAGCATGATCCGTTCGCAAGTGGAACTTCCGCCCCAATAAATATTTGCTGAAGTGCTGTAGTGTCTTAACTATGGCCAGCAATTCCCTCCTCGTGACGCAATAGTTCCTTTCAGGTTTTGACAGTGATTTACTGAAGTAACCTATCACAACCTCCTGATCTCCTTTTCGTTGTGACAAAACACCGCCAATACCAGTATTACTTGCGTCTGTGTCCACTATGAATTCATTTTCATTGTCAGGGTAGCCCAAAATAGGTGTATTGCACAGACGTTTCTTCAACTCTTGGAAAGCACTTTCGCAACTCGTGTCCCAGCAAAACTGTGACTTTTCCTCCGTCAGTTTGTGTAGAGGCTTCGCTACATCCGAAAAGTTCTTCACAAACCGTCGATAGTAGGAGCACAAGCCCAAGAATGCTCTGACTTGCGTCTTATCTTTCGGAACTGGCCAATCCTTTACAGCAACTATCTTCTCTGGATCGGTTTCAACACCTTTTTCTGAAACGACGTGTCCCAAAAAGCTTACTTGATGTTTAAAAAATGAGCACTTTTTCGGACTCAACTTTAGGTTGGCCCCTCGGATTTTTGACAGGACACGTTCCAGGTTTTGAAGGTGTTCATCAAACGAACGGCCCACTATGATGATGTCATCTAGATAGACCAGGCAGGCGTCTCCAATTAGGCCAGTGAGCACTAGTTCCATAAGCCTCTCGAATGTGGCAGGAGCATTGCATAGTCCAAACGGCATGACTTTAAACTGCCACAGACCCTTTCCTGTGGAAAATGCTGTTTTCTCTTTATCTTTTGGGTCTATCTCCACTTGCCAGTAACCACTTTTTAGGTCTAACGTCGTAAACCATTTCATTCCTGTCAATGTATCGAGTGTGTCATCAATCCTTGGCAATGGGTAGCTGTCCTTCTTCGTGACATCATTCAATCGTCGATAGTCTACGCAGAAGCGCATACTACCGTCTTTCTTTTTAACCAGCACCACAGGAGAGCACCATGGACTAGATGAAGGCTCTATTACACCATCCTTCACCATTCCCTCAATCATGGTCTCCACTTCTTTTTCTCTTGCAACTGGCAGCCTTCTGGGTCTTTGACGAATTGGTGGCTCATTGCCAGTATTTATCTTGTGCTGAACTAGACCAGTCTTTCCTATGTCAGCATCATTTGATGAGAAAATATCAGCGTATTTAAACAACAACTGTTTAGCCTTGTTCTTTTCTTCTTCAGACAGGTGATTTTGACAATCTTTCAGGAGCGTCGCAACGTTAAACTTAACGTTTTGTACCTTATTACCAGCACGTTGATCTTGGCACCGTCGCATCCAGACTACTTCTTCACAAGTACCCATCAATGTGCCCTTCTTGATAACTTGCTCCTTATCGCTTGGATTCAATATGCGTACTGCTGATACATTGGTAGCCTTCACCAACGTTCGTGCCATCTTCCATGAAAAGTCATCGTCCAACCTTTCTATGAGGACACATCGATTTTTCTGTCCAGCATTTTGTGGAAGAGTGACTGGGACGATTGTTTCCGACTTAGGGGGAAGAACAATCTTCCTTAAGCAGAACACATTCCCAGTAGATGCACCTTCCATAAAGATTTCTTCTGAACCACACTTCAATACTCCTTGGTTAACATCGATCTCACAAAAATGCTTTCGCATAAAGTCCAGTCCCAATATGCAGTCATCTACTATATCAGCTATGATGACATTATGCCGATATATTCTGTTACCAAGTTTTAATTCCACCTCCTTCTCGCCTCGGACGGCTATGTGCTGACCAGTAGCTGTTACTAGTTGTATAAGATCACGGTCACCGGTGTAATCCCCAAGAACCCGACGTGCTAACTGAAAATTCACGACCGTGCGAGAAGCTCCAGTATCTAGTGTCAGCTTACATGGTGTTCTGTTGACTTCGCCTTTGATGATCAGGCCGTTTCCATCATGGGCTTGTGAGATCGAAATCCTTGGGGCTCCTTTCACACCAGCCAGCACCCGCCCCGCAGTCCTGGCTTTTACTCGTTTCCCTGTTGTTCCTCGGTAGTGGAACTAACCGCCTTTACTTTCACGCTTTGCCCCTTATCTCGCCATGAAGTTCCTTTGGGGCAATTTGCTCGCAGGTGGCCCTTCTCACCACAAATGTAGCATCTTGGTGATCCTACACCTTCCCTTCGACCCTCGCTACGCTTTGGACAACCCGCCTGGTAGTGACCCTTTTCCCCACAAAGGTGACAGGTTGGCAACACGACTTCTCGAACTCTATGTGCCCGATGGTCCTGTCTAACTGCCTCCACTTCTAAGGCATGGGCCAAGGCATCTTTAAGGGTTTTATGGTGTCCAAGATTCACAGCAGCTCTGACTTCTAGGTCACGAATCCCATCGACGAACGCCTGGACCAGATTTCCGTCGATATATGCAGGTGTCGACTGGTTGGCTTTCCGGACCAGCTTTTCAATTTCCACAGCCCACTGCTGTAGTGACTCGGTGCTACGCTGTACGCGGTCCTTCAGCTGGGCACGGAACACGTATTCCAGGTGTGCGTCGCCGTATCTAGAGTCCAACGCCTCAAGCAGCTGATCGTAGGTCCTGTCGTTGCCGAGGGCCTCCAGTACTGTTAAAGCCTGGTCGCGGAGACATAACGTAAGTGCCGTCATGGCCTGACTTTTGTCCCATCCATTTGACTTCATGACGGCTTCAAACTGTATTTTGTAAGCCGACCAAGAGGAGGTCCCGTCAAATGGCGGCACTTTGAATCCACGAAGTGAAGGCATCGTGGAACCACCAACCACAGGAGTCACAATTCCGTTTCCTGCTTTGATATCACCTAAAGTCTTCTTTATGTCAGATATTTCCACTTTGGTTTCGGAAATCCAACTGTCGTGTTGCTTAACTTGCTCTTTCACATCCTTGAGCTCTTTCCCAAATGTTGCTTGAACATCCTTTAAAAAGTGCATTTGGTCGTCTTTACCACGCTGTAATTGCTCCTGCAATTGACGCGTCTGCTCCTCCTGCTTACGGACCTGCTCCTCCTTGTCTTTTTGCAGCTGCTCCCGCAGTAGGAGGGCCTGCTCCTCCTGCTTACGGGCCTGCTCCTCCTGCCTACGAGCCTGTTCCTCCTGCTTACGGGCCTGCTCCTCTTTGTCTTTTTGCAACTGCTCCCGCAGTAGGCGGGCCTGCTCCTCTTTGTCTTTTTGCAACTGCTCCCGCAGTAGGCGGGCCTGCTCCTCTTGCCGGCGGGCCTGCTCCTGCATCAGCGCCATTAAAGCTGACAAGTCAACGGCAGGCGCTGGAAGGGCTCCAGATGGACCAGCGACCGGATCTAACGTCGGCTGCCGAGGGCCCGAAGATTGTGACGGAGAATCTCCAAACCGTCTCTGGTCCATCTCTTGCTGCCGCTGACTCCTGGTTCGAATACCATCCGTATCTTCCTTCGGTAGAACTGGCATAATTTATCCCACTTCTGACACCAATTGTTACGAGCTGGGGTTCGGGATAAATTAAATGACACCAATTTAACCGATATACAATCAAAACTTTAATTATTCACACGAATACTAAACACAAATCACCAGTATGTCGCTATACTAGTTCACTTCACAATTCACTATCGCACTGTAGTCGCTTCGTAACTCGCTTCGATCTTCACTTGTCCGTGTCCACAATTGAACTGCCTTGCCGGCCCCCTACGACCGCTATTTATATGGCTCAGAAAGTTCCAGAATCGAATAATCCCGAAAATGCTACAAAAAATACGAGTAGGTACTCGCGCGCCTATTGTTTCGCGGGCGTTGACCTCGGCCTATTGTGTCGCGAGCCGCGTGTCCTTGAGCTATTGTTATAGGCACTTATAGATATAAGTACCTACCTATACCTACGCGAGTGTCGAGATTAAACTTCCACGCGTTTCTAGAATCTTCGTGAGCCATCTCAGTCGTTCTATTACGTATCCGGCGTAACAATATGGTAACAGACATCCCGCCAATGGTATCCAAGCATTCTAAGTGTTCAAAAATATGGAACACATTAGAAAAATAAACCAGCATGTTATAGAAATAAACGGTTTCCCAAAGATGAAAACCTCTTTAGGCAATGTAGTGTTATTTGCATGTTATTCTATTTATCTATCAGTAATATCAATGTCAAGTGCAAAACTAAAGCAAGCTAGAAATATGGCTACGCATTAGTGACACCACAAAACATCGAAATATATATTTGAGGGAGGAAGGTGTCTCCGTAACAGATATTTCAAATGAACTGGGAATATTCTTATGTACCTATCGTTTTAGATGTTACGTGTTAGTTACCTATCGAATTATTCTCATCTCTCTAGATCCTCATTTCTTCATATTCGCACATATATGTATAAACAAGCACACAGCCCGCCTGATGGTAAGCAGTCGAAAACTAGAGAAAATTGAAAAGATGCAAGCGATTATCGACCTTATTGACATTATTTTATTGCTTATTTTTAGTTATTCATCCACTCTATTACCTTGTTTATGTTTAAAATAGCAGTTTTTGAGTTATAGTCAATAAGGTTGAAAACTTTGCACCACTTTTTTGCAAGCACTATCGAGTCTAGTTTTGTCGACGTTCATTGTTAATTAAAATAAAATAAAATGATCATGATATTGAATCATATATTTTAATTATGCACTCTTGCTCTATGAGATATATAGTCATACTCATTATCAATGAGGTTTAGGTACATCTATTTTCAGTCAGCTGTATATTGCTAAGTATCGTAAACGGCTATGCACGAAATTCTTTACAAAACAAAAGACATATCTATGACGTCATGCTTAAAATGAAAAGGACAGCAGTAGTTTCTATTCCTTTCATTTTTGTGTATAAATGTTTTCACATTAATTGATGTGAGAAAGAATATTTAAAATATATAGTAGTAAAGTTCATTTTTCTAATGTGTTCCGTATTTTTGATCACTTAGAATGCTTGGATACCATTGACGGGATGACTGTAACCATATTTATGGCGGTTTGACTGAACCTATCTATGTGACATTTTAAACGTCTCGACCTTTTGAGCGACTATAATGTTGACAACAATATGGAAACTTTGTTTGTACCGATATTATTGACTTTTTGGTTGCGTCTATTTATTTGAATACCCTGAGTGTCACTATTTGACGCTGACTGTACCTAAGTAATATTTTTACTCAAGTGTATTTTTATTCGCTTCTAGACATTCATTTTGTATTCCTTTAATATTAAGGTAGGTAAGCTCATTGTTATATTTTTTACAAAAAAACAATTTTATTCAAAAGAAATAAAGTTTGCATTCGATCTTTAATCTTAGGGTGGTCGTACATTATGGTGGGTCACACGACGACTGGATGTCTCATCTTTTGCGCCATTACAATGTGATGGTAATTTAATCAGATGTAGTCTTGCCTGATCATCATTGCCAGTACCTAGTCTTAAAAATAAAATACTCGTAGCAATCAAGTCTAGATTGGAAGCTGGCTTCAATAAAAATATTAGGTAAAGATTTTACTATCTATTTCCAAGATTAGGAAGACTATTCATTAAAATTAAAGCACACTTAAAAGAAAATGGCGAACACGTTGTCTATTTTCATATACGCGAAAATCTGACTGGTTATTGTGTGAAGTGCCCAGTGGGCTAAAAATTTCGTAAAGGTTTTTTTAATTTTAAACTTTTTCGCGGACCGTCCGTCGCCGTATGCCAATTTGTGTGTTGTATCGTGTACCAAATTGACCGCACGGATTGTTTTCAGTCAGTCTGACATTGTATTGTAGTCTTATCTGACAAAAAGAAAAACAGTGTATATCCGTGTGTTCTTATCACGAAAGGGTTATTGGTTCATGAACTTGAAACTCGTGATTGCACAGTGGAATATTGATTACTTGTTTACCGTTTATTGAATTGTAGCTTTTATATATTGCATTTACATAATTTATATTATGATATTTTTATGAAAATCAAGCTCTTTCAAACTTGACCTTGATCTTGATCCAAAGTCCCCAAACTTTGAACTTATTATCTCCAGTCTCCACTAATCAGTATTAGTGGAGACTGGAGATATTAATACAGTTATTATTATGATTCTGATAGTAAGTCTTCTTATGTCATCTTCGCGGGTAAATTGTCACACCATTTTAGTGAAATTTGTGAAAAATATAAGTCAAAAAGCGGCATGTAAAGTTTTAAAAATATAAACTACAATTTACTTATCTTTTTGTATATTTTTGGCATTTTCCATGCTAAGATTTTAAAGTTATTTAGAAAAGGAAAAATACGATCCTGCCCGCGGTCGTATTTTTCCTTTTCTAAATAACTACAATTTACTTATTTATTTAGTTTCCCTCATTAGTCTATTGTTCGTAAGCGCGACTAGAGATCGCTAGAGATTCCGGCTTCGGTTCTCAGTAGTAGCTCGGAGTTTGGATTTGTGCCAGATTTAAAGGAATAGGCTCGCCCTCTATTACATGGGACCTGAGCTTACTGGCGAAGTGTGGGTGTACATTGGTGCTCCTCTGCCTTACCCTTTGGGGAATACAGGCGTGGTTGTATATTACTTAGGGATTTTATTGAGTTCATTGACATTATAATATGTAGTTTTATTCAATGTCTATATTCACGAAGTGTCGGAAATTAATAAGTTTTTTTATTCAATTAAAATATTTTTATAGGTGGCGATAAATCATTATTATCTTTATGTTACCTGTATCGTACTCAAATGTAGGACGGACAGAGCAGCAGTGGCAACAGTCACAAAATATACAGTCTGTCTTATCTTTAATCCTAAATATGAACTCTTTAGATAACACTTAGCAAGCACATGATACTAAGTTTCCCTCATTTTCCTGTGACAACTATTTAGTCAACTACTTTTTTTTAAACCTGTGGCCTCCTTTTTATTTAAAAAGGAGGCCACAGGTTTTAAATAAGTTGAGTTTTTATCAGCTACTTACGTGTCAACTTGAGCTACACAATAATAGTGGTAAAAAATATTAGCTAGTCAGCAGGGCTTTTCAGCAAAAATTACATATATTATGCGATGTGATCATTGCGGAATTGCAATTTCGTATCTTTGATTAACTTTAAATAGGTAATTATAGTAAAAATCATTTGAATGGGACAATTCACAATTGCAAAAGGACACTCTCGGGTTCAAATGTCTTAAGGCCTAATGTAAGAAAGGCAGTGATTTTCGATAAATTAAATATAAATTTATAAATACTGATCAACGTTTACTTTTTGCAGATTCATCATAGCTCCATTTGGTACATACTTGGGAATTAAAAATTCAAAGCCACGACGAGCACCGAACAACCCTAAACTTGAGAAAATATACTGGACTTCACCTAAGCTTAGAGAGGTACTTGTTTATGTTATCATTTCCTGAATTGATTTGGGCCCTAAATCTGCGATTTAGGCTGTGAGAGAGATCGCGCTATCTGAACTGTAGGTTGGCATCCCTTTCGCACAACCTACGTTAGTACGTACGCTCGGACCCTCCTATCAACGTCATTACATACATCGTTTTTAAACGAAAGATCTAGTAAAGTAATTCATGCACCGATGAGGTGGCTATGTGAATGATGTCTTAAAAATTGAACGTTTTTCCGCTAAAGGACGCTGTGGACAATCTCGTTGATAGGGAAATTGTATTAAGTACTATTTCTTCCTATATAATGTATATTTATTAGCCAATAGAATTATAGTTAATAATGCTACGTATAGAATGACCTCTCTACCCCCCCTAACTTAGATGCTACACCGGTGCCTGCACTTCGTTATAATTCCGTGTCACTGCAGCTCTTTATTTTCACCTATGATATCTAACCAAAGTCACTTATTGTAGTTAATATTCGTTAGCTTACGTTAAATGGATGACAATAATATATGTTATTACCTGTTAGGATTATTATTAGACGTTGATTTGCAGATAGATTATTTTTGATGAATAAATACACATAGATAAGGCAACTAAACTTTGTTCCTTCCTCAAAGAAAGGGACAAAGTTCAGTTGGATAAATTATATTATCAGAGATAAATTTAAATATACTTGTATTACGTTTCATGGATATTCAAACAGTAATAAATTATATTCATTACGCCTTTATATAGCGGTACGCAAAAATTACCTTCGTCGTTAAAAATCATGGTATACACACGTGCGGATTGAGTGAACTACCTAGCCTATTATTTTAAATTAATTCTTGGTAAGAAATAAGCGTCTCTTCATATCAAGTCACGGCCGTACATTGATCGAAGTATGAGTAAGGAACTACCTACTATCTATAAACTTACGAACCACCTGCGCTCATGAAAACCATTAAACTGGAACATAAATTTGCCATGCTAAAATTATGATTCTGTTGGAAACCACTCTCCTGTATCCAGTAATAAAACATCTATTTAACAACTAAATTAAAACTGACTGTTAATAGGAACTCTAGAGGTTGCGCTTTGATCTCACATTTTTTTATATGTATAAGTAATGAAACGGCGACGAGACAGTAATTCTATACAATTTAAATGTTTTTGTTGGGATTTTCAAGTGTTTCTCAATGCTTTGTAAACGCTGTAATCATGCGCTATCAATGATAAATATTTAAATTCTACTTGACAAGCGCCAACAATCGACGATAACGGCATAGCTATAGAAATATTTTTTTGCTAACATTTTTATTTGTTTTACGGTTCTTTGACTTAAACCATCAATCATTCCGTTTCCGACAACTTATGCACAAGTGATCGAGCAAAGCGTGGAAACGTCCTTTTAGTGAACTTATGAGACATGGAACCACACAAATTAGTATAATAGTATACATAAAGACTGTACTTAATGCCGTTTACACCACGGCATGACCGCAATAGGGACGAATCACACGAAAATAATGAAACGGACACTACAAAGCCAATTGTTTGTGACAGCACGGTCTAATTGGCGCTGCCTTGTCTCAGAATAATAAGATACAAAAAGTATTTTTTGCATATGTCTGCACGGGGTCATGGTATGCTACGCTTTAATGGGCAACATCCTTTATGATACTAAATATTATTACCGTGATACAGTTAATTCAATGAGATAGCTATTTTTAAAAAGCAATAAACGACTTTTTAAATGCGTTTAAAGACTTTTTGTTCACGAATTAACTGTTTTCCAATTCTAAAAGAGATGTAAAAAATATAATTATGTATGTAGTTATAATAATTAAACGGTTTAAATAAAATAATTAATTTTTATTTCGACTAAACACCAAAATGTTAACGATATTAAAAAAAAAACGGTAGATTTATTTGTATTAAAACCTATTTACATAAAACAGCATTTTCAACCTGTTGTGGCAATTTAATGTTTTTTTTTTCGAGAAATATCGAAAAAAAAAACACATTTTATTGCCACGAAATTCGTCAGACTGCCGAACTGAACGGGCGTAATTGAGGTACACACAGCTACATATCAAGTTATTCATGTATAAGCTGATTTCCGTACAAAAGGTCAACTTATAATGGAAATGTATAGCATATAATGAATAGTATCAACGATATCTCTTTAAGTCTTACTGTTCCAATTCCGAATACGAATGCAAGCGTGGGAAAAATCATTTTTAAGACAACCTGGTTCTTATTTCTCATAAAGATTGTATTAAATATCGATATTATGTAGATGATTATCTATCGATAACATTTGCATTTGTTTACGATCCTACATTAATGACTAGTGCAACTGGTGCTTGACATTGTTTTCTAGATATATTTAGTTCGTTGTAAATATAACCCGATTACCGCAGGCATGATTCACTTCAAAGATATTATGGTAATAATATGTTTGCGTAAGTGCCTGCGAGTCTATAGTGTATACTGTTTATAAACGATTTTTTTTCATTATATTAGCCTTTTTTTTTATTGACGGGATTGGAAATGCTTTATGCACTACCCACCGCTCCGGGAAGAGTGGTGGGGTGTGTCGGACTCCGCTCTGAAAAGAGCGATCTACCGACTAAAACTAACCTTGGAGTTTCGCGTCACCACTTTAGTGCCAGGACTACGGGATCATTATTTTAGCCTATACCTTCATCAGAATTCCGCAACCTACCTAATTCAGCAATATCCTAACTATAAATTGGTTGTCAGGCTCTCCGGGCTTCTGACTCACACTGACTATTGTCATAGGTGTTCATATGTCAATCAGGATCGTTGGCTTAACGTGCTCTCCGAAGTACAGAGTAGTCTTGATGTGATAGGGTAAGTCACACATCCAGTCAGACAGCAGCAAGCGCAGTCATTACTTAGCCAATAGCCATAAGTCCCTCCCTTGTTGAAAAAGTAGAGGGTCTTCCTCCTTCTTCAGCAGACAGCTGATTATTCTCCTTAGGATTTCTTATTTTGAAACGAGAAATAAGTAATATTTGTCGTTTCTTGTTTTCTTAAAAGTTCTTGGCTTTTTGAATTAAGGTGACTTTTGTCTTTAGCTGTATTTGCCTTTCTTAAATTAATGTAAATAATGGTAATGAGAACTATGTTTATTACATAGTTCTGTGAAATACCTCACGCTAAGGTCAAAAATAATTTAGGTACTTCGACCGTTTACAGACAAATATATCGATTGAATTCAAGGTTAGATGTAAAAGCATGCTACCTTTCTTCGCTAAGGGTGGTCAGTGGTTTTTAACAGTCACGTTATGGTTGCCTTGGGCTTGCAATCTCAATATGGGTGGTAATCTTTTTAGTTAGATGTGTTCCTTCCTTCGAATAATGGACCTGAAGCTAGAATATAAAGCATTGTAGCTACATCTATTACACTTCATTGAACTACGACGAACAAATGCTGAATCGCGCTGTCAACATTCCCAACGCAAGTTGAATATATCCATATACAGACGCCCGACATCAACCGTCGAGTCGTGGCCCGTCAGACAAAACATCTGCCTGGACCGAGGATTCTCCCTTTGGTGGAGGGACACCACACCTCGTCCTTCCACAGCCTAATACCATATGATAGGTGCATAAAACAAAACCGTTCTTAAACTCACCATATCATTAAAGGGCTGTTCTAATTATAACTTTTTTAATACTTTCAGCCAGCTCTCCTAGCCAAGAAGCTCGATATGACAGAGCGGGAACTCCAGCGCTGGTGGCGACTCCGCCGAGGCCAGGACAAGCCGTCGACCCTCGTCAAGTTTTCCGAGAATGCCTGGAAGGTGGTCTTCTACACCTGTAACTTCTCGTTTGGCTTGTACACGCTATGGGACAAAGAATGGCTGTGGGACATCGATCAGTGTTACATTGGGTATCCTCATCAGGTGAGATTATTTATTTTCTAATTGGGTAGTAATAAGCTGACAAGCAATTTTCCTGAATATTATTAAAAAGAGAATACATGGGACCCGAACATACCGGTGAACGGTGAAAAAAGGTAGAAACTTCGATTAGTTTCAATCACCCGACTCAGTATGTTTTTCACAACCTAATTTGCATCTCAATACTGGAAAAACGCCGAACCTGCTTCTACAGTTATCCCAGTATTTGTTATAATATAATTTATAATAAGTATACAGGGACATAATATAATATACTTACTGGTCATATTGATATTGGCTCAAACTTTTTTATTTCGGTGCAGATTAACGAAACAACCTTGATCTATTATTATTTAAAGAAATATAACCTTCTTTTCGTGTTATCTTCAATGTCAAATTATTTTCTACCACCGAATTTCATAGACATACGAACAATCGATGCTGAACACCGAGACAGCTGTAATTAGTCCACGTTAGAACGCTAACAGGTGGAAATTTAACTAATTGTTTTACTAATTAGATTGTAAAACAGAAATTGAGCTGTTAGATGTTCGCTAATTACAGCCAATAATGTTTCTCTTTATTTACATCATTACAGCATAATATACCTTTCCATTGATTAGAAATTAGAATTGTATATGATTTATTAAGCGAGCGTTAATTACGTAGTGAAAATGGTATTTATTTTTAAATAGGAACGTGTCCATAGACTGGAGCATTGAACTGCTAAAAACATAACTAACGTATCCATGATTGGATTCAACAAATTCAAATATGTTAACAAATAAAATATTTGAATTTGAATTTGATTGTCCCCACTAAAATCTAGTGGGTGGTATTACAAGGATTCGCAAATTATGTTTACAGTGTTTATAGAGGATCTATCTCTTAATCTTAGGATGGTCTTTGTTATTATGACCACAATGATAGCCGTGTCGACATACTAAATGTGCCTTTCCAAATACATAGTTTTTTGTTTACAACCTTAATTTAGAAAAATGCTAATGAGTGACAGCAAAGTGGTACGGGCGACAAAAGAGTTAGGTATACAGGTAGCTAATCAAATATCTGTGTTTTAGTAAAGATTGTGCAATAATGTATCATATGTGTCAAAACGCAGGTATTGTCAGCTGCTACATACCAAATTATTTGGCGCTTAATTGAATATATCACAATTTGTGTAAAGATGCAGATTTCGTTCGCTATCTGTATACCTACCTCTTTTGTTTACTGCACGACCGAAGCTGCTGGTAGTTAGGAATCCAGGATGAGGAACCTACTTATGATACCGTCGGTATCATCAGGCTCTTGATCCAGACACGAGCCACCACACCACCGCCAACACCATTCAAACACAAGCATTTCAAAGCTAATAACAGATATCCTGGAGCCAATATTGTAATAGTTTCTTTATCATTTCAGGGTCTCACAAACGACGTATGGTGGTACTACATGATATCCGCAGCGTTCTACTGGTCGCTGACGATATCGCAGTTCTGGGACGTGCGGCGCAAGGACTTCTGGCAGATGTTCGTGCACCACATCGCGACCATCCTGCTGCTGTCCTTCAGCTGGGTGTGCAACCTGCACAGGATCGGCACCCTCGTGCTGCTGCTGCACGACTTTGCTGATATTTTTGTTGAGGTGAGCTTGAAGTTAGTTACGAGTCGAGATTGAAATTCTGCTCTCCGTCCGGATTTCAATGCCGACTCCTTCCGCTATTTAAATAATCAACTATTATAATCGACTTCATGGTATAATAATAGTATGTTCTGAATCAATATTATGACACCAACAAGATTTCAATTATTTTTAATTTATTAGATACTAGCTTCTGTCCGCGACTTCGTCCACGTGGAAAAGCGTTATAAATTGTAGCCTTTAAGTTATTCTGATGTATGAATAATAATACTGTAAAGTTTCATCATAATTCGTTCAGTAGTTTTAGCGTGAAAGGGTAACAAACACACACTCACAAACTTCCGCCTTCATAATATTAGTGTGATTATGTATATCGCATTCATACTAATCAATATCATCAATAATAATCAGTATTTATGTCAGATAAAAACAATTGGTTCAAAAAAAATCTAAATCGGTCCATATAAAACATAATTATGCATGAAAATATATAACCTTCATAACCAATTCCTTTTTAGATGTCATATAAAAATACACACTTGCATTTTGTTAATTCCTCGGCGCAGTCAAGGACAAAGAATGTGATAAAATTATTTTGTTGTGGTCATTTAAACTATAAATAATAATCGTTATTCATAAAAATGACATTTATTGTTGGTTTTAATTAATGGTTTAAAATTTATGTATTTTGTTATTTTAATATTGATAAAGTGCATGCTAATGACTTCAAGGATCCTAGCGGATCCTATGTTATACAGAGTTTTTGCTCATGTTTCTGCTCATCTTATCTCATTCTGAAATTTGATTCTCAGGTTTAGTACAAGATATAATATATTGCAATTTTTGTCGGTTTTAAAAATGGTACTTGGCATGCTGCGCCTACGCATACATACAAGTCTCTTACTGTTATGTTTGTATTGATTACAGTCGGTGAAGGCGAGTAAATACGCGAAGTACCAGAAGCTATGCGACACTTTGTTCCTGATGTTGATCGTGGTGTGGATCGGTACGCGCGTCGGAATATACCCCTTCTACCTCATATGGAGGTAAGCTTATACCTTCTTGTTTCTAATATGCATCGCCTAAATTAAATATACCTACAGTTTATTATGCGTTTCAAATAAGAATACTACTGTCAAGACAGCCATCTTGTTTCGTAATGCTTTTTTTATAGAAAATTAATAAATTATTTAATTTATTTTTTTGAGGATATCCTATAAAGAAAGTACACAATTGGTTACGGATAAATTTAAAAAGTATACAAATAAATAAATAAATAAATACTTGGGATATTTTACACACTCACCATCTAGTCCCAAACTATGCACAGCTTGTACTGTGGGTACTAGACAATGGATATAATATTTACACATTTATTTAGATATATTTTTTTGTGAATACATACTTTTTGTACAATGTTTTTAGTTTGTGTATTCCTTCACTTAAAGGAATTCACATCATGTTTATTAGGAATAAAACTAAACACATAAATATTTTATTCATTATATTACTAAATAATGATTATATATTCAAATTAATAATAACAACTTGCGGCACTTGGACACAGTAATTAATTAGACACATATTTTTTTGTGTTTTATGTTTGCAGTGCAGACATCATAAATAACGAGTTTAGTTGTCCGCAAGTGTGATCCTATTCTAAGTTGAAACGCATAGTACACGGCTCTTATGGGCTGGAAATTCGATATTATGTGGGGCAAATGGCGCCGTCTGTCGGACGACAATACGTACTAAGAATATTTTTATTCATCAGTATATAATTTTGAGAATAAATAGCTAGCTCTAGTTATAAAATATCGTCTCGACAGTAAAATCAACTATATAAATAGACCTCATCAGGTCAAGTCGTTTAGAAGTTACACGATCACTTACAGAGGCGCAATAGATTATTGTATAATATGTTTTTTTTAATCGGAACTTAAATGCAACCCTACCCAGCATATTTTGTAACTCTTACATAATTTTCTTGTTTTCTTCTTATCAGTAGGTTTGCATAAAAAATCATGTTGCATGTTGGTGAACATTTCACATCGTTTTGTCTGTTTGTCTGTTTATACTTTTTATTTACGCAGACTAAAGACCGGCGCGGATTGTCCGTCGTCTGTAGCTGCTCTTATTGTTTCCTATCTCTCTAATGCTGGCACTTCTCGTGGCGTATTTGTAAAGTGTTCGTGTTATTTAGCCAAAGAAAAATTAACCCTTAGTATATGACGAGAAAGTTTATTTTGAGTTTGGTTAAATAACACAAACTTTTGTACAAATGCGCCAATATCAGTTTTAGGTGAGTAATACATTTTTATTGTGAATAGTTCTGTATTCATTTGTTTGTCGTGCTCATGCCTTGCTCATACCAATTGACTTCATAGTACATCGCACGATGTCCAGCTCAAATCAAGCTATGAGTTCCAGTATAAGCTGACCTGTCATTGTATAGAAAGCCTTTACAATTCGAGCTCAGCTTATTATGGAAATCTATAGCTTGATGTGTAGACGTATGTATCTAGTTCAAATCCTGATTGTTTTGTTTCCAGTACGTCGATCCGTGCTCCGATGCTACTGCCGATGTTCCCTGCCTACTACATCTTCAACTCGCTGCTGTGTTTGCTACTAGTCCTGCACATTGTTTGGACTTGCCTTATCCTGCAGATGGCCTACCATGCCATACAGGCTGGCCAGGTAAGAGGCTCAAGATCTGCAATCTAAACGTAAAGCCAAGAAAACTAGTTTTTGTTGCAAATGCTCTATTCGACCACGTGATAAGAGTCGATCCCATTTTAGTTATCGTGTCGTGTTAACGCTGCAGATTGTCACATTGGGGGGAAAGTAACTAAACGGGAGAATCCTATTTATACTTGGTGAATTGGTCGATCGCACAATTTGAAGAGAAATCTAGGGGCGGTATCTTTTCGCTTTCTTTGTGAAAAAAGTTCCGCTGGACGACGGACGAGAATCAAGTTTCGCTACACAAAAGCGTATAACGCATAAGCATAGCGCTTAGGTTTGAACTGTAGGAATACCGTAAATAGATATTTTATAGATTTTTTTATAAGTCAATATTTAATTAATACTAGATGGCGCTGGCATATCCTACCTTTGAAAAGAAACGCCGAAACAAACTCGGAGAATCATGGTCTCTTTTAAAGTCCAAATAGTAACAGTATTCATGCTTATTAGATATGTTTTACAATGTAGAGCAATTCTGAACTGGCCTTTTGAAGAAAGCATACTCACAGCGGTAAACGAATATGACATAGATCCGGTTACCGTGGTTACTTTACATTTTGTAATTTTTTTTATATTAATCTTACTGATGTTTCATTCGCAGATGGACGGTGACATTAGGAGCTCAAGCTCTGACTTAAGTGATAGTCCGCGTAACTCCAACCACAGCTCACCTACCAGATCAAAGAGTAGAAAGTAAGTTACAAACCATTTAAAACTATTTTTAATGATTATACGCAATACCTATTAGCACTCTTCCTTATAACTTTATAAAATATTAACTAAATATCAAATTTTTGTTGATTTCTTATTATAAGTTACGAATGTGCAATTCGCATGCGTAAATACGTAGTAAATACAATAATTAAAATTGATAATTTAACAATTAAACGTATACAGGGTGTTACAAACTACCCGTAATGCCGAGAGGAGGTTAAATGGGGTCCATTCACTGTACTTAAGAACCGTAGTAACGCTGTATAACATACCCCAAAAAAAGGAAAACAAAATTTTTGAATTAAAAATAGAAAAACTATTAAAGTAGACAATTATTAGGTAAAATAGGTACGTAGGCTTTTCTGTTAAATAATCTGGTTCCCTGACATGACAGCTGACAAAATTTTTGGCTTTGATTATTTAATTATATTTTTACGGGGTATTTTGTAACACGTTGTAGAGGTGTCCGCCATAAATAACATAATGTGCCGATAACGTTAATATAGACAATAATTATTGCCGATCTCGTGCCGTCTTTCTTTGGCTAAGTTCACAGTATGTAAGCAAAAGATGCATATCAATGTTTTATACGCGGCTAGATATTGATACATAACATTCCTTCACGCCATAACGCACTTCACTAAGGGTTAGGCAGAGTGCACCAATTTTACACTTTTTAGGTCTCATGTAATAGACGGCGAGCCTATTGCCATTAACCTGGCACAAATCCAAGCTCCGAGCTGCTATTGAGAGTCTATATAAAAACCCAATAACTCTCACTGCTCGACCTGGGAATCGAACTGTCAGCACAACAGCGTAGCTGTCGCTCTTAGGACAAGGCTAATGAGGCAGTTTATTATTGAGGCAAATATTGTATTATCCTAAAAATATTTATAATGTAATTATTTTACCAACCAAACTGTACATTTATTTGCAGGGACACATAGAGACAGTCAGCTTCAGAATGACAACAGGGTCTCATAACAGCAAAAAACACATAGTTAAGTATTGTGTACCATATTATTCAGTGCACAAAAAAACAAAAAACCCGTGTACTATCCACCGCGGCATTTATTTAGAATTATCAACTGCTCCTTTTAAATGATTGGTGAGAACACGCAATGGAACGCGAAACGGTTATTTAATCGTTTAGTTTTGTTGCAATCTGTAGCTTAGTTATGTAAAATATTGTATTTGTGAGAATTAGCTTCGAGATTGTTGAGGCTTTCACCCGAGCGAAATGATAAGGTATTGTGGGCGGAAAAATATGGGATCGTTATTGAGTGTTATGAAAAATCTTTAATTATTATTGGTTACTGAGGTGGGGATAGATAATTCTAATTGGAAATATCGAATAGGCCCTAGTAATGTTTATACGAATTAAGTCACAATATCGTGTGCTCTACTTAAGCTTGTTTGTGCGTGTAAATATATGTAGGGCAACTGTTTTTCATGATTTGAAACGCAAATCAAATAGAGAAGAGAGATAGCGCTATAGGTACATCAGAATAGTGCCGCTGCTTTAATGTGATAAAGGGAAAAATGTTAAAACACGACTATGAACTACTAGGATGCTTGTGACACCAGTAACGATCACCATAACAATAATTGCATGTATTTGTTAGGCGTGTTACATACTTGTTCGGGTCGACATTACTCGGCACAGCCGGGCGGCAATATCGAATATAATTTTATGTAAGTATTTTTTGGAAAAAGTATACTCGCCTTAACCGAACGTTCTCACAGAGTAGCACATCGGCACGAGCCGAATTAAAAACAGAATATAATTCAATTCAAGTTCAATAAATACTGTCGACACGAACAAGTGTGTAGCACGCCTTACGTCATCGAGATTATACAGTGTTGGATAGTGAGGCCTCAAGGCTTGTAGCACATTAGAACATTAAGGGGGCGTTCGTTACAGAAACTGCCGCGAAATGGCGCTAGTGGACCAATGACCTATCTCAAAGATAATACCAAAATTAGAATTAAAACATGAGCACAAAGTAACTAGTAGGTAATGCATTAAAAAAATTAAAATGCCTGATCAAAATGTCAAGAATTCGTATAAAAAACTGACTCAGCCTGCGCGGATAGACGCATTAGTATTGTTTTGCCACTAGCACCATCTGGCGGTCAAATGTCTTCTTATTTAGGGACTGTACATCAATTGCGACACAGCAATAGCAACATGTAACTCATTTACGACTAGTCAGTCACAATGGTTATTTCATCAGACCATTAAAATATATAAGTACTTTTAAAAAGTAAAGAACACAACAGTTACACAGTTTAAAAAAGAGGGTCCAATAGAGACGAAGCTCCATAGAACCTACTTCATTTATTTTTATTTACAGTTTTGTTCTGATTTTACGTTGAGACTAATGCAGTTCGCTGCATTGTGAGATTCTACGATGTAGTTACCATCTAAAGTGTGGAATTTTAACTTCTTTTTCGCGATTAACTTTGCTTTTGTGTGCCGTAATTTATGTGTGGTTTTTAAATTAATGTTAAAGGTAACTTGTTTATATATATGTAGTGTAAGCTCAATGTGTAGTGTTAAGTCGTTCTACGGTGGGACAGGAACGGACCAAACTTAGGATTTCGTTCGTTATTTAAAGCCAAATTGTAGCAATGTTCGTAGTCAACAATATTTGTGGGCTGATATAAGAGTTACCGAAGAATTAACAGTGGACTTTGAAAAATCTATAAATATAGGTACACACAAAATGCTCACGTTGTCGTAGGATCGTTGCGGATAACAGCTCGATGTAACATTCCGACTCGATTTCACTGGTGTACCTAAAAATTTCCTATAGTTTTCAAAAATAAATATCGTATTTATTATCAACTTTTTCAGAACAAATAAATAGGCTTTATGGTGGGAATTAATCCATATATTAAAAAAAAAAACAAAATAGTTTTATTTTCATATAAACCATATACAGGCACTTATGAAATGTCGAGTCTAGGTGCACGGTTCCAAAGTAGTCGTTTCCTATGGAGAAGAACCGGCAAGAAACTCCATATACCTACGTGATCTCTCACAACGGGAATGATATGACACTTCCATAAGTATAGTGGGTTATTTTCCGCAACTCTGCAGGCAACGTAGCGGTCTAACGTGGAACTATTCAGAAAAATGTAAAAACTCCACGACAAATCGCGTATTTTTGAACAGAAAAATTTAGTTCTAAATCTATAAAACGGGCTGGGACTTGAAACCCATCTTTATGTTCAGCTTATTGTTATAATGTCAACTAGGTACCTACGTAATAGTTAGTAACACTTATATATAGTAGTACGATCTCTTATATTTGCCCCAAGTCTAATAACAGGGACCACGTAGTTGGGCTAGATTTTTTCAATCACTTTACAACTAACCTGACTGCGTAGATAAGTATTACAATGTTCACGTTGAGGTATCATGCCTCATCGATGCTTGACCGACGTTTTGTCGATGCTTATTTGTCGTCTCATCGATGCTTGATCGATGTCTCATCGATGCTTGATCGATGTCTCATCGATGCTTGATCGATGTCTCATCGATGCTTGATCGATGTCTCATCGATGCTTGATCGATGTCTCATCGATGCTTGATCGATGTCTCATCGATGCTGATGCTACGATGTGATGGATGAGACAGTGTCACTTGTCTTGGGACGCAGGACATTGGCGTCCGCTATTGTGAAAAAATGGTGGGCGCGATTACATCATTACGCAGTCGGGTTCGAAGATCCAAAATATCCTTATTTTTCTATGAAAATTATTACCGCTGTACCTTCACATAACTATTTTTAAATTTTGATCTTAATCACTGCATTCCGTTTGTGTACCTATTAAAGTGTAAGTTTATTAAAACTGTCCTGGACTGAAGAAACTGATCTTTTACTTATGAAGGACGGGCAATGTTTTGATTACGACTGATTTAAAAATAGAGCACTACCTACCAATTTTCAGATCCAAAAATATTTTTTTTACAGTTATAGGTTTACGGTTGCCAACCCTAAAATATATATTTTATTACTGCAATTTTGGAACTCTTTACTATACTGTTACTACTCCACATTATATAAATATAAAATACATAATGCTTATAAGTGTTTAGGATGTAGGATAATATACATTTCTGTTATTTTGTGTCAGTTAAAATATGAATTTTCTCTTGTAGCAATCCAAATAATATATTTTGTATGTTTATTTATGAATTTATAAGATAAAATAATTCATACGATAAAATATAATTTGCTATAGATATGTTATATCTCGTATCTTTTTATATGTTTTAATCAATTAGCATTTTATTAATTAAGGGAAGATAATATCCCAGTGCACCTTCTATCCATTTCTGTACTGTTAATAATATGCAAATACATATTAACAATGCTAAATATAATTATTTTATATTATTTATTAGTCGCTTAAGTATTACGAATACCGGTTTCACCACTCAAATAAAAAGAAATTGTATCATTACATTATTTTCTATTAAACTTACTAATTTATATATCTCCATAAATATGATTGTAAAGTATGTTACATTGAATGATATGATAATAATTAAACGAACCTTTCCAGTTTTAAATAGGTTAATGACAATATTCCTACTATCAAATATTGTGTGCTGCCTTGAGGATAGTATAATTTAATTCTCTCTTTGAAGGTTTGCATATTTCAAGCGATTTCTATTCAACAGTAAATTCTTACACATCTTCCGTGTAATACTTCCATAAAAAACTCATATAACTTCCCCTTACTGCTTCCAGTTATTACTTATAGAAACCGATAGGTGGTGAAACCATAAAAGATAATTTAACGATACAAAAATTAAGCGGGCCTATTCATCCAAATATCGGGCACACTAGTGTAACTTATTGTTTTTAATTTTATATCTTAGTTATGTTACGTGTTAAGGAGTATGCTACACTAGGCTTTATGTACTCGGGTTGCTTTTAACAAAATTACTCTATAATGGTTTAATAACACTATCTTGTGTTGATTGATCGTGTCGGCTTGAACTACTGACTAAAGGTTCTTGCAGTGTTCGAAATATTTGCTAGGGTGCGCCGGATGATCATTTAAATAATTAATGTCAGTGAAGGCTTTTAAAGTTATAACGCACGTATAAAAATATTTAAGGTGACTGGTTCGAACGAAAACGAATACAAAAAAAATATTTGGCGGCCTCGGTCGAACGATCCACCTTAAATTAAAGTCTGTCTCAACAGTCTGTGTCCACCTTAAATTTGTTTTAAATTATATTTTTGGGATGCTAGTTTTGTTAAAAGCAACTCATTAATTTATATTATTCTTTAGAGAATATTTTTATGTTGAATGATTGTTTCTAAGGAATTGATGTCATTATAAATTACTGTATGTACCTATGTGTTATGTTTTATCATCACAATATCGTTTTAGTAATTGCACGATTAAGTTAATAGTATACACATACAGGTTTCATTGAAGTATTTACTTCGCTAAATGATTTTATCGGTTTAAAAATATCACAGTCGCAACAAAAGAGCGGGCACAGGAAACGGACACTGCCATGACCCTTATTGAAAATCTCTTATCTAGTTGGACGTATCTAGATAGAATTGAATATCTTAAAATCAACATAGTTTGCAAGTTTGTAGCAGTAATTTAATAAATATATTTTTCAACACACTTGCTCATAAAATGGCTCTTATTTCACCGCAATTAGGCATAATATAATGACACCTGTTATCAAACTGTGACTTTTTCATTGCTATTATTCACAAGTGAGTTATAGGGTTTTTTTATGTTATTAGGGAAGTTGCTTTGTTCTTAAAAAAAGTTTCGATACAAAAAAGATCGTGTTCAATAGTACAAATAAATTAATGTACCTATTGCTTGCTCATTTCATGCAAATTCGTATTTAAATAGATAATTTCAACTTGTACGTTTTTAATAAATAAAACTTTCACTCAAATATAACTTGTTTTCTCTGTAATAAAGAAAACTTAGAATTCCCCATTTTGTATGTGGCTAAAACGCTATCCGAAAAAGCCAAAAAAAAAGAAACCTCATTCTTTTAGCCTATGGCCGATCGCCATTATTCGCCATTGTTTAGGAAAACAGCTGATTAATTTTTCCCGCCATTGCGAAAAATTTTTCACAGTTGAAATTATAGTCATTTTCTTCACAAGTGTGTTGAAAAACGTAGTATGATACACGTGTATTGATGATTACTGTCCTCGGCTCTCTTAAAACACTCACCTAACGGCTCGGGTTTCAATGGCGCCTCAGCGGTAATCACCAACATTACACACTTGTACCATAAAGTACTATAACATTATAGGTGTTCGTAATGCGCGTAACGTGTATGTTTTACTATATTATATCTGAGATTCTTTATAATAATTCACGGATTGATCTCATCTGTGAACGCATTTCTTAAACTTTCCATTAAATTAATACTACTTCTACGTCAACATTCTATTTTCTTTAAAGATTATTTTCCATTGTTTTATTCTTTAAAAACCTGATTTTGAGATAATGTTAGGTCTGTTTTTATTAATGTTTGTTTTAAGAATGTTTTATGTACGATGGAACTTTCTGTCTCTGAATTATACTACTGTCCTATTTTTTACATTGATGTTGTAAATAATTAATTAGATATCCGAATATTTATAATACGGGGAAACGACTTGTTTACATGGATATTTTCATAAAGCTATTTGTTTTAAATAAAGCCTCGGATAATTTACTGTTATTATATTTTTACGAGAATAACCAGGGACCTTAGTTTTACAAACGCGTTAGGTCACTATTTATTTAACATGAAATTAATATTTAAAGAGATAATAATTTACCCGTACCTACTAGATAATTTTGATGTTAACATACATTCTAAACTGCATGTATATTCTTATTAGTGTATATTTGTAATGTATAAAAATGTAATACATTTCGTGTCCAGGCGGAGCGATGGTATACCGAACTTTAGTTTGTATAACAAAGTTCTAGTCAAGGGATGCTATAATAAAACTGTGTACCTACCTAAGCAAAGCGATTATTATACATTTACTGAATTAATATGTGTTTTATTGCTCTACTGGACACATGCAGTTCTTTATGCTCTCTTTTGTACACAAATCATGATATTATATGTATATACTACGGTGTTTCGTTCAAGAAATAAAACTCCGAATCAGAAGACTATCTTTTATTAAAATTAAATTTAATAACCTAGATAATTATATAAAAATGTCCTTTATGTCGCTACAGTTATGCAATCACTATTGCAAGAATTAACGAGGAAACTTTGAAATACCATTTTCCGTCAAACGGTAACTTGTGTTCTCGTAGTATTAAAGTTCACAACGAGACAGTTTAATCTGTGGGCACAGCCAGGCCCCCAAATAAAAATAATATTTACACTGATTCAAACTAGTCCGAATCCGAGTCATATTGACTCGTGGCATCATACTATAGAATACATAAACTGATCCGCCTGTCATGGATCATGTCCATGTGACGAGTCTTGACGGCTCGCTGTGCGTCGAACGGCGTGCGAAACGCGACACGAGCGTCGCCGGTCGGCTGTCCGCGCTCATTGTACCGCCTGATCACATCGTCCTGAGTCATTTCGAAGTCTGAAAAGAAGTTCATGATATCGTCTATAGAAGCTCGGAACGGCACATTTTCCATGGACACCACGCATCCAGGAGCTCCAAAATCGTCCAGAGCGGGGTCATGATCGTCTTCAATACGACTGTTGTCAAATCCACCGCCTCCACCGGACCCGCCACGTCCGAAGCCTCTCCCGCGACCACGACCTCGATCGAACCCGCGACTTCGGCCTTCGTTGAAACCGCCTCGGCCTCTAAAATTGCCGCGCCCCTGGTCGAAACCTCCACGGTTATATCCGCCTCTATCAAAACCCCCTCTGTCGAATCCACCGCCGCCGCGACCCCTGTATCCTCCACGGAATCCTCCGCGGTTGTTCTGCTGCATAGGTTCGAAAAACTGCGGCTGTGGCTGAGGAACGTTTCCTAGAAGTCCCTCTCGTATTTCAGGCTGCTTAGGTCCTTCTAATGCCTCTTCGACCACACTCCGCGGCACCAAATCTACAGTTACACGACATCCTTCAAGACTTTGTCCATGTTTAGTGGCCGCCATCCTTGCTTCTTGCGTCGATCTGAATTCGCAAAAGCAGTCTCCGGACGGCATTCCATTCGTATCTAACATGAGATGTATTCGTGCAGGCACTGCACCAGTGTCAGATAGGAAGGTGACAATAGTTCTGTCCGTTGCATCTCTAGGGAGACCTTTCATTAGAACGCAGTCAAGTGGTTCGTCTTCCATGTCGGTGGATATCGCGTTAAGTGGCTTGGTTATTGGCTCCATTTGATTAGGAAATTGTGGTCGGTTAGCCCAGTTTGAAGCGGCTGTACGTGGGTCTATTGGACCGGTAACCGGAAATCCTCCAAACTGTGGCCCAGGGAATTGTCCCGGAAATCCTTGTTGTTGCGCAAAGGGTGTGAAGAACGGAGATCCTTGGGGTTGCCCTTGCATCTGCGGGGCTCCTTTAGATCCAGGCCCATTTTCGAACTGCTGGCGTCTTTGACGCGGATCTCGCGGCGGTGCCACCTCCGCTGGAGTCTCCTTTGGCGGAATAATATTGGCTTGCTCCTGAGGTTTATCATTGATATTTTTCTCTATTTCATACTCTTTGTCCGTTACTGGCGTTATTGTTGGTTGCCTTCTTCCAAATAAGTACCTCTCTTTTCTTTCTAGTGCTTCTTTTGCATCTTCATGCTTTACAAATTGAACATAGGCAATCTTAGTCCTTGTAAGACGACAATCGTTGATCATAATAGAGAGAAGCGAAAAATCACTAAAAGTTTTTATAATATCGTGCTCCTTCACAAAGTTTGGTAGATCTGTTAATTTAAGAACCCTAAATGTCGGTTCGGTATCTTCAGGAACAGCAATAATCAAACTAGCTTCTTCTTCATCATTATCTTCTCGGTATGGAAGAAATGAATCAACCGCTGCCTCATAAGCATCATCATCGAGAGCTTCAACAACAACTTCAGCACCTTTCAACTCGTTAATCTTGTGTTGTAACGCGAGCTGTTTCGAGCGAGGGTCACAAAATCGCACGTAGATATTTCCAGTGCGACGTCCCATATTATCATTTATCATTTTAATACCGTGTTTATCTATCAAAAATGGGAAGAAACGGCGGACGTCACCATAACTAGTATGGTTAGGTGCATTCCTTATAGCGACGCAGCAATCTCGCTGTTGTTCGTTATCTGCAAAACGTGTGGGACGTCCTTCGCGACGGAAGTTAGCCCCACCGCGCCCAATGCCGCCGCGTATTGAAGGGCTCGGCATTCTGCCACCGCCATTCTGGTCACCCTGGAATGCGTTTGGATTGCGCTTTTTGCCGAGCTCTTGAAGCTTGGTAAATGCGTCGGCCATAGATGGATCGTTGAAACGGGTCATGGGCGAATCACGACCTAAGGGGCTGTTTTGCATAATATTGTTTTGTAACATCTGTGGCACTTGAAGAACAGGCATGTTTAAACTCTTTGGATTTCCAAAAGAAGGCGGAGCAAGAATCGGTGGCCCGTCCTGTATTACTATAGTTTTTTCCTGGGAGCCTTCTGGCGTTCGGTGGTCGTTGTTACGGCGGTCGCGAGATCGGCGGGATGGCGACCGGTCTCTGGATCGGCTACGGTCTTTCCTGTCTCGCTTGCGATCACGTCTGTCACGGCTTCGGCTACGGTCTCGGCGACGTCTGTCCCTAGACCGGGACCTGTCGCGGCGGTCTCTTTTGCGGTCTTTCCTATCCCTGTCACGTGACCTAGAGCGTGTCCTAGACCGACGCCTATCCTTATCCCTGCTGCGTTTACTCTCTGTCTTCTCCTCTTCTTTCTCCTCTTCAGCATTAGGAGTATTATTAGAGGTAGGGCTGACAAGAGGAGCAGGTGGTTCAATAACGGCGGGCTGCGGAATTTCTTGAGGATTTCCGAGTCCTGGGATGCCGAAGTTTGATAAAGGGTTGCTGCCCAGTGCTGTTGCGAATGGAGTGAGACCAGGAATGCTAAGAGGTTGCTGTACTGGGGGGATGGTGGCTGGCATAGGCGCCGGCGCAGGGGTGGGAGCGGGCGAAGGCGTAGGCGCGAGACTTAAAAGAGGCACGCTCTGTCGCGCTGCCTCGATCACCTTATGCATTTCAGACCGGGAGCTAAGTAACAACTTCACTTGTATCTCTTTGATCTTCCCACCGTCCAGCATCATAGCTTGGCGCGCATCTTCATCCGTACTGTAACAATAATATACTTTAATTTAGTTGCAAAATTTTTTTCAGAATTGCTAATTTATAAACTAGTAAAACGAACCTTGATCTCACTATACCCTATAGATTTTTTGTTTATTGGTATGACTATGTATCTCAATCAAGTTATTGTTTATCAGTTTAAAGTAACTGTGTCCACCTAGCTCTTATAATCGGGATATGTACAGACGCCAGCACATCAAGCTACCACAATCTGTCAAATGTCTTTGATAAATTTTAACTTTAAAACAACTCTATAAGGTTCATTTTCAATTGGGAATATTTGACAGTTTTGGATAGGTTGACCTGTTGGCGTCTGTACACAAATTTAGATACCACTTAAATTCATTGATATAAAGTGCTTGCTTGCTCAAAAAAAATAAAATTGAATTCGATATAATATCAGATAGGTACTTATTTTTATATTTACTGAAGGTATGTGCTAACCAGTGATAGCCTAGCGGTATGACCAATGGACTGCCAAGTGGAGGGTCTCGAGTTCGAACCCAAGGCACGCACGTCTGACTTTTCGAATTCATGTGCGTATTAATAATTAATTATCACTCGCTTAAACGAGTTGCTGACGATTCGGACACAATATATTGGGACACAGTGTCCGAATTGACACATTTTAATTTTAATATTTCTTTCACTGATGATTCGGACACCAATAAAAAAAGCTGTTTTGTACAGTCAGATAAAAAACTTCCAACGATATCTTAATTGTAGAAATCCGTCCTCCATCCATAAAATACAGTTTTATTTTTAACGAAAGATGCCGTTTTTAATAAATAATATTCTAAACCCACATAAATAGATACGCGCCTTGGCAGTTGGGTAATAAGTATTTGAAATTTTGAAGCGCTAATAGATGCATAGAAAAGACACTCTTTCTATTTCTTTTATTCGTAAAGGTCTCTCTCGCTCGTTTTGCTCTGACGCACCACCGACGAACAGCAAGCCCTTCGTCCTAAGTCAAGGTCAGTGCAAGTCCTACTTAAGTGGTTAAAGTGAAAAAAGAAATTATGTGGCAGTTTATGTTGTTTTTTATGTTATTTGGAGGTAAGTTAAATAATTTTATAATTATTATGTAATAATTACACAAACCGATAGCTTAAACATGATTATATTTAGTAATTAGTTTTTGTGTAAGATTTTTGTATTTGTCTAAGTACATACCTATAAAGTTGTAATAATAAGCTGTTTTCCGCGAATGTTCGTGTGGTTTCTAGAAAAACCAAGAAGTTGTCAAATAAATGTTTGATTATGTTTGGTCACTTTCGCATTTATAATATTAGTTAGGATTACGGTTTTAGGTAATTACTGAAATGGTAGATCTGGTTGTATGAGATTTCTATTCAATTTTTCATCAGAGAGATTTTTAATCGTTCCAGTTTTTAGTGTTTAGAAATATTTACCTACATACTTATCTTAGGAGATGGGGAACCAGCATGTTCATCTAATCCAAATCAAATTGGATTCGATGTAATAACATCAAAGCGCGGAAAACCGGTACTTCTACGTGCAGGTTATACGTACAATAAAAGATGTACTAATAAAGATAATTCTACCAAATGGCTATGCAATAGCTCTAAAATAGATTTGGTAACGCTTTTTTGTCTGACTGTACTAAATAGCTTCAATAATTTAATGATATCCGAATTGTCACTAAAAATATATTAAAATTAAAATGTGTCAATTCGGACAATGTGTCCCAATATATTGTGTCCGAATCATCAGCAACTCGCTTAAACGGTGAAGGAAAACATCGTGAAGAAACCTGCATACCTTAGAGATTTTTCTCGACGGTTTGCTAAGTCTGCCAACCCGCACTAGGCTAACGTGGTGGACTATAATGTAATCCCTCTCAATATGAGAGGGATTAGGTTATAGTCGACCCGTGCCCAGCAGTGGGACAGTATATATGGGTTAATGATGATGTATGTGCTACTTACTTATTTATATGGAATTCATAACTATAACCTAGTTATAAATTTCCCTCAACTTTCTCTCGGGACTTAGTAATTGTAATGTTACCTTTAATTTTATTGTTGACTGTTAGGCTAAAAGTGATTGTTAGATACATTTTAATTTTAAATTGTTCTAGTACCTATTATAACACTAAAAACAATAGTCTGCCTACCTCAATGGGAAAAAGGCCTGGAAATGTGTATATATGTATATCTTTTTGTATTTTTAGGCATTTATTTATTTATATATACTTTATTGTACACCATAATAATAAATACAATTAAAGTACTTTATGCCATAAAAAAACATACAATGGGTGGCCTTATCGCTAATTGCAATTTCTTCCAGGCAACCTTAGGATGGACATAAATGGATGAACTTAAAACTGTGGGTTGACCACGTTGCACATCCCTATATAGATAAATAATGACGATATATATACGTATATATATATTTATTTATATATATAAATTATATATACTATTATACTATAACAAATTAAAAATATATGCAACAAGATCTGTATAGAATTTGCGACGGTGAGGTAAGTATTAAAATTACAGCGATAAGTAATGTTCCTTCACTAACCTTTTAAACACAGGGAGTGATTGAGCACGCCTGACATTTTACGTGCTAAGATTTTAAAGTTATTTTAGCGAAGGAAAAATTCGACGGCGAGCAGGATTCGAACCTGTCTGCTCAAAGCTCAAACAATTTTGCTCAAAGACCTGTCGCCTGATGACAGATACCTAGTCAATTTGTGCAGGCCACATCATAACACAGCGCATACCTACCTAAAAAAATAATGCAAGCCCACGGTTGGCATTGGATGGATATGAAACTAATGGTTACATGTAACGATAATTAATAGGTATTATTTTATAAGAATTAGAAAGTACTTAATGATAATATTATTGCATAAGAATTAATAAGTGTTTCGACATGGCAGAGGGCACTGGTTCTTGTACCTAACACAGTTTTATCACCTATCACAAGCCAGGGACTTCACACAAGATGATAAGTAATCATCAACCCATATACTCCACAAGGCACGGGTCTCCTCTCAGATTGAGAGGGATTAGGCTATAGTCCACCACGCTGGCCTAATGTGGGTTGGCAGACTTCACGCACCATCGAGAAATATCTCTAAGGCATGCAGGTTTCCTCACGTTTTCTTTCACCGATTAAACGAGTGATAATAAATTACTTAATTAATACGCACATTAATTCGAAAATTCAGAGGCTCGTGCCTTGGATTCGCACTCAAGACCTTTGACTTGGGAGTCCAATGGTCATATCACTAAGTTATCACTGCTCAAGATGCTGCTGCTTAAGATGTTATTATTACATATATACGAGTCTGACATAGTCCATAGTCAGCCCCCAGGTTGCACGCGCCATATGATGACTTTCCGCATTAAAAAAAGGTATCTAGTTACTTAGGTATGCCTACTTGACTTTCTTTTTGACTTAGTACCTAAAATATCCTAAGCCTAGTCATTCATGGTCTGAGGGGTAGTAGGGGTCAAGGCCCCCCAAATCTTTTGAACCCGATCAAGCAATAGGGTAGATGTAGGTGTTGATTTTTTAAAAATAATAGGCTTAGTGAAAAATCTTTTTCGTATATAAAAAATCGAATATTTCAATCGAATAATCAAGTTCTCAAGAGCACAATTTAGAGCGTGGAAATTGAAACTACAAAAGAGAAGCATAAATGAGTTCCCATCAGTGAGTGAAGTCGGGCCGCGGATATAATTATAATGACGATGAATCAAGTTCTAAAAATAATTGCGTTTAATGTTTTGGTGGGGATTTAGCGGGGATGGTCTGTCTCATTCCCGCAAAACTAGTGTAGAATTTGTAATATTTGACGTCATCTCTCGTTATTAGTACGCTCACAGTCTAGCGTAAAATTAACCTCCTTATTTTGGGAAATTCCCATATCGCTCGATAGCTTAAGATACTGTAATATGAAAATATATATTATCTTAGCTGTTTGGGATAGTTCATACAAATTGTATAGTGAGCGATATTTTATCTTAACATAAAATATTATAGTATCTTCGCCGTGTGTGACGCCCTTTAAGCTGTCGTCTAGCCTATTTGCACCTATTTACTAATACTTTATCTTCATTACGTCGCGTCTCTGAAGGCGTATGACACACTCAGTGGGAATTGTTAATGTCATTAGAAATTACTATGATGTTGTAATTTACGTCTACTTAAAAAAAAAGAAATGTGAAAATCCTAAGGTTCTTGATATTCATACATTCCTGGTATAAGGATATTAACGTTATTTAGAAAATATATTTTTATGACGAGGCTGTCATGTTATTTTAAAAATTACTTACTAATGTTATTATTATGGTGGGACAGAAATGCCACTCGACTCCAGTTAAGATGAGAGAAGTACCTGCAGCAAGTAGGTACTTACCTGTACCTATTTTTCTACATCTTATGAAAATTGTCATCAGCCTATATCCTCGTCTAGTGAATGCCACAGAGCCCGATCTTCGGCTTTCCTCATCCAGTCATTGTGCATGACTATTTGTCCGACGTAGACATATTAAACTTTTCTAATTTTTTTTTTGATTTTAATTTATGATTTCGAACGATAACCCATTTAGGATAACCAGTCTCCGGGTAATAACATTGTTGTACCAGTACAAACGAAAGTGGCTGAACACAACCAAATTTGGAAAACATTCACCACCAAAACTTTGAATTAAATATAGTTAAGGTAAAGCTTGTACAGAGGCCAGCACATCAACCTACTCCAATCTGTCAAATTTAATTGATAGATTTTCGACTTTAACACAAAAAATAATAAGGCCCATGTTCAATTGAGAAACTTTGACAGTTTTGGATAGTTTGACCTGCTGGCGTCTGTACCTAATTACCTTAGAGACAAAGAATTCGTCCTACCTTCTCAGTTCAAAAACTTCTAGATAATGAAAAATGTAAAATTGCATCGTGTACAGCGACTTCCGTTCCTGACTGTACCTCCTAACCTTTTATTGACGACGTCTGTGGTCTAGTAGTTCGCGTGCCGGATTGCTGATCGAGGTCGTGGGTTCGATTCCCACATAACGCAAATATTTATGTGATGAACATGTGTTTGTGTTGTCTGGATGTTTTTATGTATGTATTTACAAAAAAAATTAGGTATATAAGTATTATATCTATTGTCTAGTACCCATAATACAAGCTCTGCTTAGTTTGGGACTAGATGGTGCTGTGTAAAAATTGACCAAAATATATATTTATTTATTTTATTTATTCATTCTAAGAGCGATATGTCGAGAGGCACTGCTAGGTCGGTCAACATTCGTTCGGAAACCTGCAGCGAAGAGAATCTTAGGAAGATTGACGACACATTTGGCGCAGCAGCTGAGTGATCGGCTTCGGCAGGCGCCACGAGTTGTGGTTTCGATCTTCACAAAGAACAAATACATATTTGTATGACCTACATGTAATTATTCTGGGTGTTTGTGTATGTGAAAGTTTGAGTTTGTAAACAACAATAAAATCCTAGTGTAGGGCAACGTTTTTTTTAAATTAATAAATAATCACAGATATGTACTTGTAAGTCATCATCTTCCTGCCCTTGTCCCAATTTATTTGGGGTCGGCGCAGTATGTCCTTTTCTCCCATTCACCTCTGTCAGCCGTCACATCATCAGTCACTCTCTTTTCTATCATGTCCGCTTTAACACACTCCATCCAAATTTTCTTTGGCCTTCCTCTACCCCTCCATCCCTCCACATTCATATTCATCACTCTTTTAGTAACATGCGTTTCATCTCTCCTCATCACATGCCCATACCATGCCAAACGGTTCCCTTTCAATTTTTCTGTCACTGGCGCGACTTTCAAACTTCCTCTAATATACTCGTTCCTTATTTTGTCCATTCTGGTAGCTCCACACATCCACCTCAACATTCTCATTTCCGTAGCATGGAATCTTCTTTCATCCATCTTAACGGCCCAGCACTCTGATCCATACAATACGACAGGTCTTGTGATCGATTTATAGATTTTGCCCTTGATCTTGAGAGGCATCCTTGGGTCGCAAGTGGTTCCTGTGACCTGTCGCCATTTCATCCAACCTGAGTTGATTCGATGTGTAACGTCCCGATCACGTCCACCATCACTTTGCACGAGTGACCCGAGATACCTAAAGTCTGAGCAAACTGGCAAGGACATGCCGCCCAAAGTTAGTGACACAGGACTGGAAATGCCGCCGAAATCACAGAACAGATACTCTGTTTTGGTACTGCTGACTTTCAAACCGACACTCTCCAGTCTCTGACACCACTCCGTCAGCTTGCTCTGGACCTCGGGGCCACTCTCACCAACTAGCACAATGTCGTCGGCGAAGAGCATGCACCACGGAGCCTCCTCCTGTATGTCCGACGTAAGAGCGTCCATAATCATCAGGAAGACATAAGGACTAAGAGCCGATCCCTGATGCAAGTCCACCGCAACATCAAAGCTAGCTGTGGTGCCTGCTGCGGACCGTACTTAAGTACTGCATCGACCGTACATCACTCGAATCAACCGCAGGTATTTCCCAGGCACACCTTTCTCCTTAAGGGCCCACCACAAAACCTCACGTGGTACCCGGTTGTATGCCTTCTCGAGGTCAACGAACACCATGTGCAAGTTCTTATGTGCCTCTCTGTATCTTTCGCATAATTGGCGAATAGCGAATATGGCGTCCCGTTGTTCCCCGACCAGGCATAAAACCGAACTGGTTTTGTGAGATCACACTCTCTTCTCTCATTCGCCTCTCAATGACTTTCACTTTCATACTATGTGACATTAGCTTTATTCCTCGGTAGTTGTTACACTCCTGGACATCACCCTTGTTTTTAAATATAGGTACCAAAAAGCTTTTGCACCATTCGTTGGGAATAACTTCTTCGTGCAACAACTTATTGAAGAATAAGGCCAGCCACGTGCACCCATCTACTCTCAATAACTTCCACACTTCAACTGGTATTCCGTCTGGTCCTACTGCTTTTCCATTTTTCATTCCTGTAACTGCTTTTTCTACTTCATCCGCACTCACCTCTCTCACTAACCCCACATTCACTGCTTTATTCTCAAGCACTCCACTCCATTCATTCTCTTCATTCATTAGCTTTTCAAAATAGTTCTTCCATCGGTCCTTGATTTCCTTATCATCGGAAAGAACCTCCCCTACTTCATTCCTTACACATTTTATCTTGATATATCCCTCTCGTTTCTTTCTCTAGCCTTAGCAAGCCGATACACGTGTTTCTGACCAGCTGGACTATCCAGAGTATCATATAATTGGTCCTGGGCTTTAGCTTTTGCTACAGCAACGGCTTTCTTTCCTTTTTTCTTATATTGATCTTCTTTTCCATCTTTAAACTTACATTATCCTCTTCTATACTCTACCATTCTTTAAATTTCGTCTTCTTTTCTTTTAACACACTTTGCACTTCTTCCGACCACCACCATGTATCCCTATCAATCGTACCCTTTCCTTTCGATATACCCAGACTATCTTTTGCTGCATTTATGACACATTCTGCACTCACATTCCAACATTCATTCACGCTTCGGCCACTCATATCTCCCATTTGTACAATTTTATTCACCACTCGCTCTGTAAATTTCCGCGCACGTTCTTCCTTCCTTAACATATGCCATTTTATCTACTTGTAAGTACTTAAAGTAAAAGTTTTTAACACTTTTTTTCTTCAAATATTCTAGTTTCGTTTTAGCTAGTCTAGTAATGTTATACATATAAGTTTTTGTTTTTGATGGCGCTGAAGTTTTGACTGACGATTTACAAGAAATAAGTATACCTACATTGCTACCTGAGAACCTCTTCTAACGCTCTCCAGACATAATGGCAATATTGGCTACATGACAGAATAATCTCTATGGAAATCGTAGTTACTCTGCAGTTCATGCGGTCAGGCGAGCATCATTGGCATGAATGTGCCTATGAACTCGCAAGAGCGGGGGTAGTGGTACGCCGCAGGAACCCAAGCCCTTCTATGGTATACCAAAAACCCTGGCTGACCCCTATGAACTCGTGCTTTAAGACTGCCATAAAGCTCTGGACGGAATCACCAGGCACTTGGACAATTCCAAAGCTTTAATTAAAATCTACAAGAAAAGGCACACACTAGCCTTGTCCTAGCGCTAAGCAGGAATAATTTCATGTTCAACCTAATGCTAAGCGACAACACGTGAACCCGCCGGCGTTGTTAGGAGGCTGATAAAACGCCACTTCACCTTCTAGGGGAATGTGGACCGCTAATACATACCTAAGCGCAGTGCTCATTTAGGGAAGCCCAGATGAAATGAGTTGTAAAAGAGACCATGATTCTCTGAGTTTGTTTCAGCGTTTCTTTTCAAAGGTCGTCAGTTAGGAAATGCCGGCGCCATCTAGTATTAATTAAATCTGTGGTCTGGTGGTAATAGGGCCAAAGTCGCAAAACCTTATTTTGAGTAATGTGCATTAGAATAATTAACAAACTTGTAATAGCTGCAAAAATGGATTATTATATTGTTTTTTTTTCTGATGTTTGATGCATGTTTTTATGTATTATATTCAAACTTAATAATATATCTGTACCTATTCGGAAAAAAAAAATGTCAAACCACATTTTGGCAGTACAATCACACTGCTCACAAAAACGGACATTGGCCTTTTTAGCACCAGGCCACAGAAATATTTACTTGTAAATGACTTGTGATAAATGACGTGACTTGATCTATTTGCATAAATAAATTTAATTTATCAAATAAAACAGCTCACCCCTAAGCAGACCCTGCAGTTTACATAGTAGCCGCAGACTGCAGCGGTGAACTCGTAAGTCGTAACTCTACGGTCGCAATGATAAGTATTAAATCCACAACATATGTATCTTCATATCAGCCACAGGAAGTCCACTGCTGAACAAAGGCCTCCCCCATAGACTTCCACAAGGACCGGTTACAAGCCGCCTGCATCCAACGACTTCCAGCGACCTTTACCAGGTCGTCCGTCCATCTCGTTGGAGGCCGTCCCACGCTGCGCTTTCCGGTGCGTGGTCTCCACTCGAGAACCTTTTTGCCCCAGCGGCCATCAGTTCTAAGAGCTATGTGCCCCGCCCATTGCCACTTAAGCTTGCTAAGTCTTTCAGCTATGTCGGTAACTTTCGTTCTTCTACGGATCTCCTCATTTCTGATTTGATCACGTATACCAAGCATAGCTCTCTCCATAGCTCGCTGAGTGACCTTGAGCTTCTTTACGAGACCCATAGTGAGCGACCACGTCTCTGTGCCGTATGTCATCACTGGTAACACACACTGGTTAAAGACATATATATGTATATAATAATAATAACATGTAATAGTTACCCAGTGCTGTAAAGTAAAACTACTTAATCGTTTTAAGAATCTCTTTGAAGAGTTCTTGCTTTCCTATCATTGTATCAATTGGTTTGGCTCTACAAACTTTATTCGTGGTATACAAATGTTTTTTTTTTTATTAAACACAATCACAAACAAGGATAATCGGCACCCGCAGCATATAGACAGACCAGTGAAGTTGCGCGTATGCGCATTGTCATCTTGAGACCTAAGTCGTTAGGTAAATCTCATTTGCCTAGTAATTTTTTGGCTACATTAAAATTATTAGCATTATATTGCTTAGCGACAGAATATTTGGTAATACAGTGGTATCAATGCAGATCAACTCAGCAGCAGTTCTACTAAAAACATTAAAAAAATATATAGGTTGGTTTTTTACAAGGCAATGTTAAGTTTTTTTTTTTTGCTAGATGATAATTATATACTCCTAACTGACGATCTCTGCGATGAAATGCCGCCACAAACTTACAAGACGATTGGCACAGTGGTCGAGAAAGCGGCTGCTGCTGGAGGAGCCGCAGGTTTGATCCCCACACGGAGTGGATATATATATGTATGGCCTAGAGAGAATTAGTTTTTCCGGGTCTGGTTTGTCCAAGTCAGATTTTTAATAGTTAACGCGCCGACGATACATGAGAATAACCTTAATTAAAGCTTAAGGTCCATTTTGACTTTAGCTGAAATCATCGTAGAAAAAACTAGTGTTACAGTAGGGTTTACAGTTTACTGTAGAGTACTGTCTGGAATAGTCTTACGGTCGTTTTAGTTACTAAAGATAGACAAATCAATCGTTTTGTCCTGACCCGCTTTTCAATAACCTATCCCCCGATAGCATTTCCTATCAAAACTAGCCTTCTGTCGTCGGGAGAACGCATAGCCTATCTACTACAGATAGGGACACTCATACAAATCATTCTTACCTGCGTTTCAATATATGTTTCAAGATACTCTCGGTTAGCCGAAGCTATCTTTATTTATTAACGTCATTTGTCTATCTGTCAAAATTGGCCGGTAACTTTGTTTTTGAAAAGAAATCGCTTTAACTAAGGAATATATTCTAGCAGTGACGACCGTGATATGGAATTCAGTGATACCGATTCATTTTATTACAGTCTGCATGAATGAAAGGAAATTTTGAGCACAGATGCCAGTGTACTTACCTACATAGAGTCAGTATTTGTTTGTTTTAGTTCAGTACCTATTCCGCACGGTATACATATTCTTAGAGAACGACAAGAATATAAGAACATAGTCCAGATACTTGTCTATTGCAGTATAGCACAGTGCTTCATCTCTCTTAGGATCCATACGTAAGCCATATGTTCCCGACAATAAAAGTATACACAAAAAAGCGTGGTGTGGTGTTTAGTAGATACAGCCTAAGTCTACCCTATCGCCTCTCCAAGCAGCAGTCCGTCCTTCCTACGCAACGGCTACAGCTGAAGATATATGAAACGCGTTCCTTGCAAATGTATGTGATATGCGAGTGTGACTTATAATGACATAGATTGAAAGATTGTGATAAGACAACGTTGCCGTTTTAAGTTTTACCATAGAACTGCTTAGTAGAACAAGTGGGAACAAACCGTAGACTTATGGGATATAAGGCGAATGTCATCAGAATTATAAAACCCCCTTCTCTTAGTGAAGTCCTTTACTTAAAAAGGCCACATGATTTTAGTGGAATCCGCCACACCAATTCGAATTAGTGGGATAAATTCCACAGCAACATTTTAAGTATGTATTTCATAAAGTGAAATGTCCCACCAGTGGGGCAGCTTGTTGGGAGAAAAGAAGAGCTCGAGTCTCCATGACGAGACATCCTATATCCTTTGTCAAGGCGCCTTGATTGCAAAAGAACGAATTCCTTGGCTTGGTAACCCTAACTTTAGTTCAAATTTGGCAGACAGCATGTTCATGTACTTGCAGCGAAACGAGTAGCGACTCAGCTCAAGTATCAATATCTATTCCAACTATATATATATATGGTGAGTTCACACAATGAATCCTAATAATCCAATTGCTAGTATGGCATAAATTATTCCAGTGATTTTATTCTCTTTCATTCGCAAAGACTAACGCATCTCCTAGTTACGATGATGGTCATCCTTCAAGTCTTGATTGGATTGTAATGAAGTTTGCTCACACTACATGGTGGCCTGGCATCGCAGTTAGTCAGTCAGTTCTAGTGATCTTTCAAAACTGGGGCACTGGCACCAAACAGCTCTATGAGCCAGGTAATATTGATCGGAAAACCTAAACCTGAAAATGGACCGTATTTACAACATGTTCATACATCCATTTTGCATATCTACCTACTTATAACATTAAAATTATAAATCACATTGACAGCAATAAGTTACTTATTACTTCAATAACAATCAACAATTTCTTTAACCTACCTAGGTACATACCTTAAAAGCGATAAATAATTCTTGGAGATAAATAGTTTTGCTTTTGATCGAACGCCACCCTCCACTTTCTTTGTTGCTCCACAAGAGAAACTACCGCCTGGACACGACTTACAGTGGCCAGTGTGAACCAGACGGATGCATTACCAACATGTGCTAAGGAGGGTTCAGAGATCCTAATGTTACTCAATGTGACTGCGGCGATGCAGTGCAAACTATGTCACAGTTGTTGGTGTCCCTTGTGCTCGAACAGGTGGCCTTACTCGAAAATTATTTAACCATTAACACAATAAGAAGAAGCAGATGAATACCTAGATGCCGTTAAAACCTGAAGAATGTAAACTAAATACATTGAACGCGATATTGAATGAAAATCGGTCCAAAATGGCCGCCGCCACTAAATGGCGGATTACATTTTTTGACAACTCCCTCAATATGGGTATCAAATGAAAGGGCTTAACAACTTAGTAGAATACTATAAACTATGATAAATTTCAAAGAATGTCGGGGGTTTTTTAAATTTTAAATTTATATTATATCACACACAGCTTCTCATTGATTAACCACTATTACAGATGGAATTTTGACACATTTTATATTGAGCATATGTCAAATTCCTATCTCTTTATTTAATGCAAGCGGCCGTTAGTCAGTTGGTATCTTGCTTACTAGAGATAGGATTTTGAAATAATGTATACATACAAGTAACTTCAAAATCCTATCTCTAGTAACAAAGCAAATATACCGATCGATTTATTGGGACCGGCCGTTTACGAAGCCACATCACCAAAACCGCGTCGGAAGGCGTGCTCATTTATAAAGCACGTCCTCCGATGAGGTTTCGCAAAAATGTTACCAAATGATACATACATTCGCAATGCAATTTTTGTAATGTGACATATATTCGTTGATACCTATAACTTATACGTTCTTGCAATAGCTAGTTTACCCGATACGGAACCGCATCCCGCCGTAGACTTGTGTAAATAAGAAATCGCTATTCAATCTATGAACATGTCTATCAGCTGAAACGCCTATTACAAGTTCTCAGTTCTCTTGTTCACAATCTACGTATCTTCACAGCCTACGTTGGCTGTAAAGATTTCGTGAGCCCGCTAATCCATCAGAGTTCATTCCAGTAGGAGATTTTCGTATAATAGCAGATAGCAGTGCTCCATAAAGAACATTGATCAAATGGTGGAAACAAAACCGCGTCGCATGTACCTAGGTACTCAGGCTAAAATAGATACAGATACCTTCAGATTTATAGAGCAGTCCGTGATGTGGCTGGATTTTCTTTTCCTCTACGTTCAAGTACAGAGATGTGATCAGCAAAAGTTCTCTATAAGAACTGGCTATCACAATTCTTATGATACAGCTCCGTCTCTTTGCCTGAAGGGAATTGATGTCAATCTCCTTCACTTGGCTTCACTCGAAGGTTTCAAGGCTACACTTGGTATCAATTTTATTAAAATTGTAAAATACCTACTCCAAATTTTTAGTCTCCAACTATTTAAATAGCTTGGTATACTTTTATCAATGAGCGTAGGAAGCTAACAAAGCTAGAGAAACATGAAGTGCTTAAATAAATCAGCCAAGCGCAACCTTGTACTTGGGCAATCGGTGTTGATAATGATTTAAAACCACTGACCTCTATAATACAAGTACTAAAACCGTTAAAACCTTTGCGATTTTAGCTATGTAGTTTCTTTTAAATCAACAAAAAAATTGTGTTATTAGCATAATATTTAATACATATCATTAGGTATGTACGTTCCGAGATGTTATCTAGATTTTTCTGACTGAATATGCATTTACGCATTGTTCTATTTGTACCTACTTCAGAGCTTTTATGGGACCCCAGAAAATAGAAAGGGAACAGACGGTAGTTGCAAGTTAACACACGCAAGTAAGCGAAAGGAGATCATCGTATGTGACCTACGATGCATCGTGCGTTCTTGTTTTTCGTGATGAATTTGCAGATTTGTAGGATATCAGTATCTCTGTCACCACCCTTATACCTGACATCCAGGCATGCACGTCGTGCTCCGTCGACCCAAAAGTTTAGTTAGAAGTATTTTTCATTGGGTTGACGATTTGCGGAAGGACTGGATGAGGGGAGCCGAAGATCGGCTCTGTGGCGGTAAGAGAGGCCTACGTCCAGCAGTGGAAGAATAAAGGCTGATGATGATGATTGAATAAATGACTGAAAGAATTAAACTTGAAAGATTTTTTTTTCTTACTGCAATATGCTAAGTAATTCTCCTGATATGAAAATTTGGACGCAAGCGACATGGCGGGTTGACTCCTGGCAATCATTGCTTCAGCTCGAAATAACATTAAAACTTTAGTAAATATTTAGTACGGAGGTCAACACATCAAGCTACCCCAATCTGTCAAATTTGTTTGATAGATTTTCAACTTTAAGACAAACTCATGAGGTTCATTTTCAATTGGGAAAATTTGACAGTTTTGGATAGCGGCGAACATGCTGGCGTCTGTACATTTCTAATCTTAAAAGTATAAAACAGCTGATGATTAATATTAAGACTAAGACAACATGACTGTTTATAGAGCATAGTGATCTCACCTTATGGGCTGGTCCTGACAGTGAGGTTGCAACCCACTTATAAATATTATTTTAATACGTTTCAAAGTAAATGAATTCGCCTCTTTTTAATATTTTTTTAACTTGTCCTCCAGTGACGACAGTTCATAATCAGCATTTGTGTCATGAACCTAGATGTTCATGACACAAATGCTGGTTATGAACTGTTAAACGTCTACGCGGCGGAAAATAGGTAGGTATTCAATAAAGTCTGATAAAGTTGACGCGTAAGGCTTCCATGTTTTCAGTCCTTTTCCAGTCGTATGCTTTTTGTAGGTACAGTTGGGGTCATAAGTCCAGTAGCAGTTTCACAAATCTATCGCATCAAAACAAGTCTCACTTACGACCTTTTTCTTTAACAAACATTTTACACACATAAACGATTTCGTATAACGCACTATTTCATAATTATCTAGACAGAAAGAGTGCGATATAATGATCATTTGCCTTAGTGACAAACCACTCACTATCACCTTCTCGTATTTATACCTACTGACGGGTAAATTTTTGCATTGAAATCACTCACACATGTGTGTAGTGTATACGCCCAGTACCGTGCAAGCGAATATGATCGTTGGCGTGCTACTGGACTTATGACCCTAGACTGTACATGATCCTTAGGTTAGATTAATAGATTCAATGAAAAATTAGAATTTAGAAGCCGATTCTGGTAATCTGGTTTTCTGCATTTTCGGAGTTTAAAAGTCAGTGGATAGATAGGTATAGGGCCAGATCGTACACGTCCAAAATTCAGTGATACCTATGTGTAGTTCTAGTTACAAGAGGTATTTTCTAAGACCTAACATAAAAATAGCTCTGCGTAGTGCGATCTAAAACTTCCAGATAGTAGGTAAGTACCTATTTACCTAAATTCCTTTTGTCTCCTTATCTAAGTATTTAAATAATTTGCCAAAGGGCCTCATTGAAAAAGTTGCAACGCTCCGTATCAGACGCTGAGTTTTGAAAAACTTAGTACCGAAGTATCTCTTAACTCATCTTTTCTTTCAGCAAAAACTTAAATTTAATATTCTGTTTCTTTTGACTGGATATAAATTGCCTGAACGATAATGATGCAGCTCATGTGTTCAGGTTAGGCACAAAGTAAGTACCTAAATAAGGTACAGACGCCAGGTGGTCAAGCTTTACAATACTGTCAAATTTTCCGAATTGAAAATTCCTTTGTATTAAAGTTGAAAACCGATTGATTGGGAATATATTATTACAGATTGGGATAGCTTGATGTGCTGGCCTCTATATATTTTTTTAAAGAGAACTTAGAGGATTATTGATGAAATAATTAGCTAATATTGGTAAGAGACATCAAGTTTAGTTTTTTAACAATTCCGGTTGTTGTGTAGGCGTTCATCAGACGTCCTTCGGCTGATATTAGGATGACGATTGATGACGGTTAAGCTTAAAATATTTTTCAAAGAACGAAAATTCTAACTAAACAAGACATTCACTCACATCTAACATAATATCATAATATCTACTCTGTTAAGCCCGACTTAAAATTAAGCGTAAATTCGTGCTACTTACGCGACTCGCACACCAATCACGCTGCTGCTCGGAATCATCAGTCAGGGTAAGTCGGTAAATCTGGTTAACGTTTGACTCTCGTCAACAGATTTCCAGTTGTCAGTACCGCTAGGAGTCGGTCGGAGATTTTAGTGTTAATATACCTAGATAGGTACTATAATTTACGGTTGCGCAGACATTACGCAATACCCAGACACTTTGTGGGTCCCTATTGCCGCTATGCATAGGTATCTTATATCTAAATTATATAGGTACATAATATTCTATAAAATATTCAAGCGACGACGACATTCTACAAGGAACACTTATATCTACATAGCAGAATTTTTTAATTCTATCTTACAATCCCCTAACTTTTGTCAGACGAATTAATTTCAGTTATTACCTAGCAGTTTTTGTAGGCAAATCATGGTAGGTTAGTGAACTGATAGATATACAGACCGACAGATTCACAAGGCAGCTCGTCGGTGGTGTTGAACCCTATTCCATTGTACCGAAGAATTAATTCCATAATATAGAACTATTAGCCTTTGCCACGCCCATGCGCGATCCTTCTAAAATAACTCCGGACGTTTATCCAAATTAATAATAAGTATCGCATAGCTTTAACCAGGTGTAATAATCATTATTATCAGTGTTTCTTTTAGGAGTATCCAATACTACTTTTTTAACCGAGTTCAAAAAGGAGGTTCTCCATTCGATTGGTTTTTTTTTATTCTACGTAAATGACTAACAAGCATACGGGCCGCCCCATGGTAAGCGGCAACCGCAACCTACAGACGTCAGCATCACTCGCGCGTTGTCACCTTGCTAAAAAACTAAACTAGTCTCATATACCCATTAAGTTCTTAGGCTGTGGCTTAGGCTTAGCACTCATATGTGATTGAGTTGCGGTAAAATAAAATGTGAGTGGATTGTACATAATATGATATAGGAACCTTCGAGGTGAGAGTGAATAGGCATTATTTGAGTGGGCGTGTTACATATTCGGCAGCATCGTCTCTTACCATCACGTGAGGTGCTGCCAAACGCAGTCAAATGATTGAAGGATATGATGATGATCATATCCTGTGATGTCCATGGCATTGATGTCCGCGCCAAAATCGCCGTCCAGTCACTATCTCCATATTACAGAATTCTTTAGACTATGACGATCACATATGGATCCTTGATCATTTTTAAACCTCTTTTGCTTAGGTTACACAGTAGGTACAGTTTATTTTTATCAACCGACGAAATAAAAAACGGAAGAGGTTCTCAAGTCAAGTCAACGCGTATTTTTTTTTGCGTTTCGTCCCTGAAGGGTCTGCGTTTGCTAAGGTGTCATCGTATCACGTCACCCGCCACAACTCCTCCATCGACGAATTTTTTAAAATTAATAATTAAAGCGACCCTAAATGGTTTTTTAACGAATTTCGAAACAGTAGGATAAATTAAAATTTGTTGCAAGAATGCAAGAAGAATAGGTTGGACGAAAACTTACCTCTCTTTTGGTGACAAGATAGTTTTTTTTAAATAAGTTGTTTTGGAGGAATTCGCCATCTAGGCTTTAGAGCATTATTTTAGTGTTAAGATTGTTTGTTTATGCAGCATACGAGTATATATTATTTATAGCTTGTATCACGTATTATGGCAAAACTCAAAACCAAGAACTAGATCGATAGATAGGTTTACTACTTATAAGTACTTAAAATATTAAGATACTTATTTCGATTAACCCAGGAGTCGTCGATCCGATTTGCTACAAATAAAGCATACCATCCACCAAGGTTCCGAATGTCGACCTTATTATCTAAGCACTGACCCACTGATTAGCAGGAAAATTTTGGTCTCAATTTAAGTACTGCGATCGAATCGTGCTAAACATGGTGTTTGTACTATGTCATTGCAGTCCTACTATACATATGATGAGTTGCCATCTAGTAGGACGGCGGTTCTTAGGTAGTAATCCACGGAGCATTTATATAAGTAATGTAATGTTATAAGTGCTAAACTTTTTGTTATTCTAAGAACCCACGCAGACAACAGACTTCAGCATCGTCGGTAGATAGGTAGTTTTAATCGCTTTTCTACTATGAATATGCATGATGGATTGGAATTCGGCCGATAATGTAGTGTAGTCTGCGAGGGCACTAACAGCGGCCCAGACGGTACGTTCTAGTATCTAAGTAGTCTAGTTATTTTATATTTGAAGCATATTAACTATACCTATTCGTCATATTCTCGAGTGTATGTCTTGCTTAGCTTTTCAATCTTCAAATGAATTAGTTGGATAATCTACGATGACAGTTATTTCTCTAAGATAAATCTACTTATTTTCCATCGGATGATTGATTCAGTAGTAAGGGTGCCATTTTTTGTGTGTTGACGAAGTGGTGACTATACCGCTGCTGTATCTGCACCGCTACATAAGAATCACACAGAATACTCAATCAAGCAGAAGCTACAATATTGTATGGATTATAGTCATTGAAACAGCAAAATGAGGTTGTCAAATAGTACCTCTCAGATAGCAAATATTCATACCTTTCAGATATTCAGAAATCTGGAAGACAGAGGAAAAAAAAGAACAAAGCGCGAGAATTTTAGGCAAGTTATTTAACTTGATTTTGAAGCGGCTATCGCTCACGCGAAAGTCAGCCAATCCCGTAAATCATTCCAGTTTCACTACCCACGCAGGTTTCGTTTTTGTTCAGACTACAACCGCTTTATTAACACGGCATAGTCTGGGTGTAGTATATATCCTTTCGGCTGTAAGACGACAAAAGTTTTTTTGTCGTCTGTTGTCAGTGTATAAGGTGTTAAAAAATATTTTTTTAAGAATTTCGTGCCGTTGTTCGGTATCATAAACAAACATATTAAAAAGGAAAAATGCTGCCCTGGAATCTCGGCACCCTGCTCAGTACTCGGCGTATCGGTTCAGTATGCGTATCAGTCGGCCTAAAATTTTATACATATAATTCATACGAAAGAAATTATTTTGCATATCTTGAGAAAGGGTTGTTTATTATTTTTTGAATATCATTCCAAATCACTCTATGGCGTTAATATTTTAACATTTTCAGAGGTCGAAATTAGGTAGAGTTATTTATGTACTTGCATCGAAATGTTGATATTAATATGGATCCTTCCGGGATTTCTAAAAATCTATTACATTTTGTTAAGCGGGGAGTGCTCCGCATTTCCGCTATTGTTTTCTTTTGTTCTCACAAGCTATGTAGTGCGAACTAAAAATGTGGCAACATCGCGCGTGTGCGCATTAGAATTTTGCAACTTCGGACATCCGATGTCGTTGATGTAAGTTTGGCAACGTCGCGCGTGCAGTGGTTTAAATTGTGTATAAGTAAATAACTTTTTCATTTAATAAATCACGTATTTTTTTCTGCTCTTTAAAATAATTTAATCTCAGGATTTGAGGCATATATCCACTTTCTTCTTTCGCTGTATGAAATTAGTGTAAGTACTTACATAACCCTACCTAATTCCGACCTCAGCATATTATACACAGCATTTACGTACTTTCATGATTAATCGGAAAATCGTTTTTTTAACACGATTGGATGAGTACCGAACTACTTAGCCGAAATCGGAGAAGTTGCCGGACGTACTTAGTCATTCATAATCCATTATTGCCGTTTGAATTTCGGCTCAGGCCGCCTGAATACTAGTAAATTCACTATAATTATCCTAACCAGTGTCTGTTTTCATATAAGTAGTACACAGTTACAGTAAGTACAGCTAAGTTTATCCATAACCTGTTCAACTAAAAAGAATCTTCGGGCTGTCCTATAATTCATATTATTATGCAACCAACTGGATCGATGTTGAAACCAATATTAATAACGTTTCTAGTCATTTTTTTTATATAATTGTGTGGTTAGTGTTTGGTTTAATATGCCAAAACGAAAACCACAATGAATTTTCCTATTCAGTATTTCGTTTTATGACTACCCAGCCGTTGTTCCGAAGGATTTTATTTTTACTTGCATCCTGAAATCTTGATTATCTGCTGACCGTAGTATCTACAAATTAATAGATACTCAACTTGTAACTCAGTGGGTGTTTTTAGTTAAAGATAATTAATTCTTCATTTAAATAAGGTCCCAAAAGATTTGGGGTAAGTAACAGAGTAGCTACCAGTACTAATCAGAGTATCCTACATTTCAGTTGTAATAAACACTAATGCTATTCTTGTCAGTAATCGATTGTTTGCTAAAGCAGTGGGTTAATATTGTTGTGAAACATACATTACAGAAACTATTCGATCCTAAGAAATCAATACTGAACCAAACAACACGAAATTTAGAAATCAATACTAGACTATGTTGATGTTCTCTTACATTAGGTACTTGCAACTGTAAACACTAACAGAATGTATTCGTAGTTGTTTTTTTTTTAAATGAACGTAGATTATAAAAATGCCTCTTAGTAGCACTAAGACAATTAAACTACCTACCTACGATCAGAGATAAGAACCCTCCGCGTAGAAATGCATTGAACAATGTATTGTTCGGTGTGTGTGATGAAAGGTGTTCTCCAGAATAATTTGTTGTAGCCTTACTAGCAAACAGTGTGTCAGTTTAAGTTGAATAAGTTAAAGTGGACTTAATACACCCAGGATTAAGTCCCGACGAGTGGCCGATATGTAATGATCGAGTTCAACCAGGAGTCACCCTCGGTATCAACTAGCTTATAGGCCAATATCTTGACCTGAGCAGGATCTAGATAAATGCGGCATACAGTAGCAGAAGAAAGTGAGAAACTTATTCAGATAGAAACGAGAATATACGACATATTGTCCACAGAGCCTCTTTTGCAAACGGCTGCACAGATTAGAACAGCGTGAACAAAACATTACAAAGGGCATCAAATTCGTGTAACTCCTTGAAACCCCGTGATGGACTGTTGATATTAAAGATTAACCCTAAATGCGAATAGGCATTAGTGCCACTTACGACTTACCCAATGCAATCCTATTGGCTGAAACCTCTTTGATATAATGGTTATTATCAAAATGTTGATAATAGCCATTACGTCAACGTTTTTATTGATTGTCGTAAGAATTCGGAGGATGAATCGAAGATCCATTGAATCCAACAAACTAATCTTAGTTTCGAAACCTTTACGGGTACAGAAAGTGATATTTTGTTGAATCAATCCTCACAATAACAGGCAGGCATTCTACATAGTTATATAATTTACGCGTCAGTGCTTAGGTCATTTGAACCAAGGGTTTTGTGTGAACAGTAGATTTAAGCGCAGCTGGTAAGAATGATGAGCACGTTGTACCTATTGAAACAAAAGACATACTTAAAGATTTTTTCTTCGTTTCTGCGGATTTTAGAGATGCTTATGTATTCATTCTTTACGCGGATGAATGCGAATGAGAATACAATCTGCTTGCGGACTTCGCATTTTTTGCGTTCAGCGTAACATTGCAAATAACTTTTAGGAATTTACTCTAAGGAGTAAGACTGCGGATTCAGCGTCCGTTTTTGCATATTATTTATTTAATTACATGTGTAATTAGTATTATTGTTATTAGTATATTATATTGTATTAGTCAAAATGTTGTACTGTTTGTAATTAAGCTCGCGGTTAGGTAATAACTACGCTGATAGATCTGTAAGTTACTCTTGCTGCGGACAGTCTATGAGTAACCATTTTTACCACATCCGAAACCTCGCCGTGCCTCAGAGAGCTTGATAAGCTTTCGGTCTCGGTTGTTATAATAACACCTATCGTTAATGGTAGCCAGCAAAAAGTCTAACAGCCATTTTATCCTTAGGATATCGATATTACCCCGAAATGTTGGGTTCCGGAGATGAATGCCGCATCTGTTTACACTGGAAGTCGATCCCAACGAAACGGCTAGGATATATCTATAAGTGACTTGAAGGATAATACTGCGCTCCCTAGGACTCCACATTCTAAATGATGGTGGAATTCATGAGGAGCAGAATCCACAGCGACGAACTGGTTCAGGCCGTAACCTATTTCGCCTCAATAGTTTGCACAGAACGAAATGCAACCAAGGTATGTGGATGCAGTCTTTTTTTAGTTTTTTAGTGTAAGTTCATCACAAAAATCAGCATCGTCAACAATCGGCGTCTTCGATAATGCCATTAGGTAGACTTGGATGATGAAAGAGTAAACACCATAATAAAGCAGAAGATTTTTGCTTAGTGTGTCGATGGCTTAATTTTTTTTTTTATGAATTATGTATCATCCATGTTTAACCTAAAATTCAGCAACGCGCTGCGTTTGCGGGCATTCAAAGGTACAGCCGCCATCAGCCACGGCGTTGTCATTAACCAGTTCAGGAAGTGTTCCCTGTGCTTAGACATTTAGGATTTATTTTTACTATACGAAATCATTAACGAGGTTAATCTTTATCATTGTCCTATTACGTGGTTTTAAGGAATACCACTAATTCTTAGTCTACCTATGTATGTCAGCGGCTTCTTCAGTTTCTGATGGCGCAAAATTTTTTACTTACATTCTTCACAGGCCGTGAATCGCGCCTGGTGATATCCGTGCGTTAATTATTTACCCATAAGTTCACAGCAGTTTACAGTTATATTTCCATTATCATCGTCTATGATTTGTTAAGTCATCCGATAAGCAGCCAAGCTTTCTCTCTCATTTCAAAGAGTCGATCGATGAATGATTGATATCGTGAGTATATAAATATATTGTCTAAGAAAATAGATAATACAGTGGTACTTTTTCTTGTTTGATCAAAGATGTTTCCTAACGTAAATAATTAGTTACCAAGGCTGATTGTTTAAGAAAGCTAAACGGATATTAAAAACGATATAATTATATTGCAAAGAAAGCGAGAGTCTCAGTAAATATCCGAAAGTTTGATTCCTTACCACTTACTTGTAGATCATGCTGATATTCTTACTTTTTAGAGATCACAACTTAGACATTATAATAATAATGTAGTTCAGACATCTCGGTCGTCGTTATAGTCGGATGTTTACCAGAATGCTGTCTATATACCTATTTTCCGTGTCATCTAGACTGAAATTTCAAATAACGCCCTTTGCGTTTAGCAAGCCCACCTATAATCGTTTTGCTAACTCCTAATCTAACAGTAGCTATATGTTGCACAGCCTTTATTATTTGTAGGTTGTAGCATGCATCCCCAACAGTCTTGTCGACGTATTATCTCGTTTCTAGCTACTGAGTCGGCACGAGATATGCGACGACAAAATTATTTATTAGGCTACATGTTATAACCACGCAAATTCGTGTCAAAAACGTTAACAGTAGAATAAAGTGATGTTATTTTTAAGACCTACATTCATTTATTTAGTCTATTCATTTTCGGCAGTTTTGAAGTAAAGTAGTGCAGATTTAACCAAGTTTTTTTAAACATTTTTAAAAGTATCGCTAGTTTTCAGAGTTAATTGAATATAATTTTTCAAAAAATAATAAAAAAACATGCATCCCTTGCATTCAGTTTTTGCTGTTTATGTAAAAACTTAATTTTTAACATAAATTATTTGTCACCTTGACGCGTTTTTTGCGAAAAAGAAAATAACTTATTTAAACAGATACATACCCTGGGTTCAGCTGAGCAGGACCAGTGGTGTACTATATTAGCTTATAGGACCGGATCTCAAAAATCTATGGGACCAGGGCCCAAGAGGTACCTCGTTCCATTATAAGGGTACAATGCAAGTTAAAATAGTTTCTTCTTATGTACCTTTACATAATGGATGGTTACACCACTGACTACTTTACCTTGCAGAATGAGTAAAGTATAGGTATCTATTGAAAGTAAAAAAGAAAGCAATAGCTAGAGCTACTAACCAGTAACCACTATAGAGATTAATCTAAGAAATAATCCCTCTGATGAATAACCTTCATAGTTATCATTAAAAAGATACTAATCTATACACACAATATTTATCTATCTATAATATCTATTTGAAATTTTTAGTCTTTTTTAATAGTTCATTAGATAGAAATGTTAATTTCAATTAAAAAAAATATATTAATAAAAGATCATTGTCAATTTTTATAGCTTCATTCTAGTTTTTTGTGGCATTCCAGTTGTTTTATTTGTATAAACTCAAGAAATATTCTTGTACTTTTAATAAAAATTATCATAACAAAACTTATATCTAATCTAATTATATTTTTCATAAATTTCACCTAAGTATAGTGAGATCATACAGTTCTGAAATATTTTCATTGAAATGGAGTCCAAGAAAAATATTACCAGATGGGATGTGTCAAAATTTGAATGTTACATATAGCTACCTGAACGCAATGAACGCATCTCCAAGCTCGCCGCCTACGATGTGAACTCCACCTTCGGGAATCGAGAGGCCCCGAAAGAAATTCCTAATATCCAGGGCATTTGCAGACCAAGGCAGATTTTGAAGTCTTATGATGACACTCATGGTGAATCTGTTGACTGTACCTATAAAAACGAAAATAGCCTGTCCATTTTTCGATTTGCAGTATTGGAACATAGTATAAGGTAAATTTATGTAAACATATAAAAATTTGGCCAAGACAGAATAAAGAATGTAATGATCCAGGTAGGCACTCAATCATGAATGATCATTACATTTCATTTAAGAATCGAATATGTATCAAATCAAATGAATACTAAAATGATCCGGTAGTCTGAACAACCAAAAAAAAAACTGATGTACAGACGCCAGCAGGTCAAGCTATCCAAAACTAACAAATTTTCCCAATTGAATAAGAACCTTATGACTTTGAATTAAAGTTGAAATCCAATCAAAGAAATTTGACAGATTGTGGTAGCTTGATGTGCTGGCCTCTGTACAAAATTATAAATTCAGGCAGACTGGCAAACAACAGTATATCAATGATATAAACTATATATAGAACATAATTATGTATATTTAAAGAGTGTATATTATATGATAAGTTTATGATTGACACGGAGAATCGTAGGTACCTACTGTAGTTTCTATGACTGAATAGGTAGGTATTCCTATTCCGATAAATTACAAAGTGCTTCTACAGTACCTACCAACAAAAGTCTGCCTACAAAATTAATATCAAACACAATCCTATTAAACCTCAAGAATTCTTTCGTAAGGACTTAATATTAAAAAAGGCTTAACTATTTTTAAAATGAAAATAGAAAAATAAATAATAGCATGAAGAATGACGCCAGCATAAAAAACACGCACTTCACAAACTTACCTACAGAACGCTAAAACCTTTTTACCGCGATTAATGAGAAGACATATCTGAACACAATTCTTTCACAATACGATTAAGCACATACTCAGATAAAAATCATTCATTGAATTCCAGTAGATTTGTAACAATTACGAAAACAGTAAATGCGATTATGCGAGCAATGCGGTCAACCAAGATGGCGGACGGACGCGAGGTCTGGTGGCTACCCTGGCTTGCTTGCTCTATGGGACATCATCTTCAACATCGACTAAATCTCTATCGAATAGAAATAAGATTATATCGATTCGAATAAGAACCTTTCATGTCACAAACAGAATTAAAAATAAATAACATCATATAGTATATTTATTGTATCGATTTTCAAAATAAATTGACTGAATCGAACGTGTAATTTTTAGTTTATTACTCTTAGTTATAAACTAAAAAATAAAATAAACAAACCTACAAACAAAATCTAAGCAAAAAAAAAGAGGTCACTAGGAGAGGTCTATGTACGTTCGGCCTACACAGCAGTACATAAATATAGGCTTAGACTGATGATGATGATGAAATAAAAAAATAAACAAAAACATTTTGAAAATTATTAATCGTGACTGAAGGAGTACAAAAAAATAAAACTCACAGGAAATCTAATCATTTGGACAATGATTTAATACAAAAGTCGCGCTACGGAATCCAGACCATTGAACTCTAATCATTTTCAATAGAGATTTTAATAATTTAATTTATTTACAGTCAGTCATCTATGTATCTGTTCGATTTAGTCTATCATAATTATTCGATTTTACAACTTTTATCAAAGACACAGTATCTTAATCATAGACAAAAAGAAACAGTATCTATTTAATATTATCTAATCCTGCCTGGAACAGACAGGAAATTAGGAATACTTCCACAGGACTTACAGGACTGTAGCAGCACGTAGCCTCAGGGCAAGAGAAGGCAAGTACGGTTTTTAGTCGGTTTATGTCCATACTCTGCCGCTTCCCTAGGTGGCTTTTCTATACTCTAAAAAAAGGCCAAAGCACACCACAGCATAAAGACAATACAATGTGTAAATCTCAGAACAATCTATGAGAACACCAGTGTTCAGAATAGAACTGAGGCTCAGAGATCATCTGCCTGTTTAGGCTTTACATTGTGGTTATTCCGAGGCTATGTATTCTGTGCATTTGAGCCTATTGAGCAGTGAGTAGGATGTATGGGAATTAGCCGTTCTTTTTGCTCCGCCGTAGTTGGTTAAAAAGGCAAACCGTTTATAAATTGGACATTCAATTCAATTTGGGTAAAGTCAAATAAAATATGATGAGTGGTTGGTAGGGTAATTGTGCCTTATTTAGAACTTTGTACTTAACGTAGAAAAGCAGAAAGGTTTTAAGCATAAACGTAGATAGAAATATAGAAAGAAGATTTATGAATTATGTCAAAGATGATATGTATAGTACAGACGCCAGCAGGTCTAGCTATCAAAAACTGTCAAAATTTCCCAATTGAACATGAACCTTATTAAATCGTGTGAAAGTCTATCAAAGAAATTTGACAGATTGGGGTAGCATGATGTGCTGGCCTCTGTACATACATATAGAAGGAACTAAGTGATGACATGACGCCTGATAGAGACATACGAAAGCTCGAAAAAAAAGACGTACTGCGCCGACCCCCCAAAGTAGAGATAAAGGCAGCGAGAATTATGAATATTAACTTATCATAAAACTATTCTTACTGGCCCTTAATACATAACCTAATAGATTTGATGTCGATTTTTTTTTTATCTAGGATTAATTCTGGTTTAAGTGAGGTATTACCAGTAAAGTTAGAAGAGACAACATTACTTTTCTCTACGGCGCGGCGCTAGAGGCCCTGCTTATAATAATAAACTTTCAGTCTTTATTTATTTTTTTGCATTACGGCAACTAATTGGAATCGAAGCAGAACGAATTGACTGAAGGACTTGTATCCATGGTCATGAAATAAATAAAAAAAAAGAAGCAGAACGAATGAATCGATGAACTAGTAATTAATTTCATTCAACTCATTCACCATTCAGTTAGCTCTGCGATTGTCACGTACCGACGTTAAAGTTACATTTTTTTCTGAAAATCTAAAAACTAGCCTTGATTTCAAGTGGAAATAAGAAATAACATTTTTTTCGTAAAAAACGTAAGTATGCAAATAAAGGCTATGTTATAGTTGAATAGTTTGTTATCCTGGAAACGGTTACCACGCTGTCAAAAATGCTGAAGTAAATAATCTTCTCAATCTGTTATTTTTATTGTTTTGCATAATTACCAATTATCATTTTAAATAACAGAGTGATTAAATTCATGAAGGCAATAATATGGTATTTGTAGAGAGAAAAATTATAATTGTGAATGTTTTGAGGAAGGAAGCATTCATTCATTGATTGTAAGGATTCCCCTGGGAAATGTAAGAATAAAACCAGAATAAAAATGCACTTGGATTTTCTGAGATCGCCATAAAATAATTGTGTCAGTGCAAAGAACCACCCTTGCGTCCTTAATAAATTTCTATGCCTACCCATTCTAATTGCATTAATTGCTGGGGCCATGGCTCCTACATGGTTAGTCGGTTGACAAAAAACTGCAATAATTTTCCCGCTTTTTTAAAGTCATTGACATTAAATTTTGGCATATTGACCTTTGAGGTCAATATCCTTTGACCTGCCTCCTTTGAATTTGTGAATTATGGACTAACAACCAACATAATTTGTTTATTTTTATTAATTACAGGTACATACAGCAGATTAGGATTTAAAAATATTGTAACTAGTTTTAAATATATGTACTTAGATGAAAATGTTGTTATAAAAGTAAATTGCTCAATATATAAATAGAAGTTAGTGTGATATTCATTGAAAAAAGTGTGTTATAAGTGTAATAAATGTGTGAAAGATACCCGGGTTATTTGTTTGGAGGGACGCCTGTCAGTAGTTGGGACAGGAGTTTCAATTCATTGGAAAATGTAAGTAGTTTATTTTATATTTATTATGTAGATTTGGAAGTCATTGTATGCAGGCGGCATGTAACCGGTCTTTTTGGAAGTGTATGGGGGGAGGCATTTGTTCAGCAGTGGACCTCTTGTGGCTGATATGATGATGTAGATTTTTTTATTGATTAGTTTGTTGTAATTTTATTACCTACTGTAAAAAGCTGAAAAAAATAGTTGCTGTGTAGAACCTCAATATTGTCATTTGATTATAAGTTGTGGGTGGATTCACGTAACTCATAAGGCCAGATTTATGTCAGTTAAATACAAATATTGTAACTAATGGAGAGTATGATTGTGATATGGTTAATATAGTTAAACATGAGTAGTGATGTTGATAATCAATTATTGATAATGGATCGAAACAGGTAAAATTATCTTAATTATCTCAAAGGTATACTTATCTCACTCAAATAATCAATAATCATGAATGAATGAAGCTATAGATTTATGTACCTTTGCTTCCTCTCATCTCAATGCTGTGATAGTGATGTTGATTAATCGATTATGGATGATTTGATAACAACATCACTAAACATGAGTTAATGCTACCTATGCCATCTTTGTAGCCTATAAGCTATGGTTGATGACATTCGGTGATTGATTCCATGAGATGCTAGGTATCATATATTTAGATGATAAGGTGAGATCTGGGTTAGTACTATACTCCTAGGATCCTATAAGGGTCCTAGGAGTATAGTACTAACCCAGGCAAATCAAAGAAACTCTTGATTAAAAGGTACTTTAGGACTTGATTCTTCAAAGGTCAAGGGAAATCTCTCTGTGACAACCATCCATCACTTGCATGCAAACATTCTATTATTCAAAATGATTATTTCTTCATAATCAAAGCAGCCAGTCATACACTAATGCTACCTCCTTGTAGCAACCTCTAACGTACCTATTACAATAGTATGTATGTATTATTGTTCACAATGTCGCATATTCAGTCTACAACTCATCAACTCATTCAGTGCACCACTGTTTTGGGGCAGAATAAGGTTTTATTGCTTAGTTCAGTTAGCTGCTCACTTTAACAGAATGAGCCTAAAGATAGCGAGCCTATGGCTTTGGTTGCCAATCAGTTAATATTTCAAACAATTGACTTTAATATTCAAGTTACAGCAATAAGTTATAACTCATCAAGGATCAATTAGCAGATACATAGAAACACAATTCTTCAATTCATGGTTTCTTTAATGAATTAATAGTAGATTTTATATGATATATGAGAATAAGGTAGGGAGGTACCAAGGGCCTGTGCCTACTGGTGCCACAGCACGGTAAGGGATTTTTATAGGAATATAACTTAATATTCTGATAATAAAATTGAAATTTCAATGAAAATAATTGTCATTTGTACAAAAACCAAAACTGCAGTTTGTGGTGCTCTGACGTTTCAAATTTTATTTTCATCGTAAGACTGGTATCTAATAAAATTACTAAGTCCTATTTTTATTTTTAAGATTATTTTAAATTACCATACAGTTTCTAAATAGAGATTCAACATAATTATCATAATTAGAATTTGAACCACATAGATCAATGAATCAATCTAGTTGGTTGAAATTTTGAAAAATAACAGTTTTTGTTATTTATTTGAAGTGTATGAGGTGCATTTTTTCATTAATTCACTTTATTTCAATTTTATATTTTTCTGCATCTCATTATTGTGATTGTATAGGTAAATAATTGTTTTATAGAAGTCTGCACATAAAACCTGCATAGTAATTTGCATGTAAGTGAAATTCCTACTTATTGACTATTTTATATAACCCTAAAGATATTCATTATACAAGTATATAATATATTCAGCTTTTATGGGAAAAATACAAAGTAATTGATCAGAAGATTCAAAAATAGCTGCAGCATAACTACTTAATGCATATACATATGTAGACTAGGATTAGTACCTACTTGGTTGTCACCCTAGGATTAAAATTGTTGTTTATTGATAGGAGCCCCACTATAGGATTTTCTTCTCTATAGTGTGAAACTACACAAAAATGGAATTCTATAAAACTGGGATTCGTGGGTTCATCACATGCACAAAAATCTTTTTTTTATCGTATGGAATATCCTCATGTTCCATCTACCATCTGGGTAGGTGGCAGGGTATGTCAGACTCTTACCAGACTCAAAACCGCACTTGCCGTCCCTATTCTTATATGACAGTCATGGGATTCGTGACATTGACCACGATCGTGACAGGCTGTGGTCTACGTTTGCTGGAACCCTTCAAAGGTCGAGGCCTCTCTTGGCTTCATGAAATAACCTATGTTCGAAACAACTGTCCGTACGCCATATAATAAATGCTCCGTGCGAGGATCGTATCCGCGATCCCTAGCACAGAGCCGATCTACAAGAAAAATAATTCACACGGCAGATATCTCTGAGATACAACACTGGCTACTAATAAATTGTGCTATTTCGAGACTGCGATACCGCATTATTTGCGCGAGTTTGAGCCTCCTTTTGATGTACGAATTTCGCATTCAAAAAACCATACCTAATGACGCACTCAACAACCCATTATTAATGAGCTCTGTAACTAACGCTTTAGTGAAGAGGCAAGTTCCATTTTACATTGGAAACGTGCCAGCATGCTTGTCGACACCAAACGCCAGTGCAAGATGTAAAGGGGCTGTGGTTTGGAATAAAGGAAAATATTGTAGCAATTTTTTGCTTCGCCTTACCCGAAAAGGTTATTTTGCCGTACGTCTACTGCTGTCAGTTCCGGATTAAGCCATGTAGAGGTCTCTAGGCAATGCAATTCTTAAGTACTCCTCTTGTTCTTTACCTTCTTTCTAAAAATCATATATCATATAAGGGATCTCTAAGTTTGCCTTAAGGTTTATCCGGCTTTGACTGGTGTAGGTCCGATACCTGTCGTAGCGTGCCACTCGTAGTGTAAGACCTCCGATAATCTCTAAACCGGGAATCTTGGAGGCTCAGGTGCATCATGTAGGCATGATGCACCTTGGTAAGGATGTGCGTCATCAGGATGTAATCTCCGCGATCTGCAATCGCAAAAAGTCTTGTATGTGTAATCAATCAAATCGATTACATATAAAAGACTTTTTGTAGAACTTTTGTAGAGATTAACTGCAAAAGCTTTGACCGTCTATTACATAGGTATGTGTTTTAGAGGTTGACTAGGAGTCTTTCGTTGAATGTGCAGATCACCAAAGAATGCAAAGCAACCAGTTGCTACCTACCGCTTATCGCTACTTACTTTACAGTGAAGCCGTGTTCACCACAATAAAATGGTTATATATTATTCTACAATGAAAATACGAAATCCATATTGTTTATAATCAAGTATACGATTTACCCAAACCTAGTAACCCATTTTTAAGAGAATACATTCATACTCATACGAGTATACTGCAAAATAGGACAGTTTACGCTAAGCCAATAATTTGGTTGATACTAGTCTTGGCACGATATTCTATAAAAAAGAGGGTTACTTTTTCCCAAAACACGCGAAAATGCCAAGAGGTCACGTTGGTACGACATTATCCCGTACAACCTCGAGGCATATTTAACCTACATCTTAAACTAACTTGCAGTTAGATATATCATCCGTTGCGAGACCTTTATGATATTTGCTTCCGGTATTACGATCTGATAATGCTCCAATTTCGAATATATTCGATTATTATACTTTTATTTCTTGGTGCGGAAAGTAATTTGCAATTTTCAGAGCCATAACTCCGATTACGATTAGCCTAGTGTATCCCACTACAGGGGAAAAATCTAGATTTATTTATTAAAAGCAATCCTGAAATTTTAACACATAAAATTTAACAAAGATAAGTTCTATCCAGCAACAGAGGGAATGGGACAATCAGATGTTTAGCGACAATGAGTGGGCCTCCTTTACACACTTGTGTTGCTAATCGTCAGAACGTATAAAATATGGCTTCGTAGTCTGTCAATACACTTACGAAGATATGAGTAGCATTGGATCCACTCGGTTTGACTCAGCCAGTGTTTGTCAGTAAACAATAGCTAAAGTTAGCATTATATAGTTATTTAGAAAAGGAAAAATACGACCGCGGGCAGGATTTTTCCTTTTCTAAATAACTTTAAAATCTTAGCATGGAAAATGCCAAAAATATACAAAAAGATAGTTAGCATTATATGTTAGTACTTCGCCTTTAAAAAATCGCGACCATAACTAAAATTCAATTGACACGACTCGCATAGCAATGCACAAATTTATGTTGTGTAAAAACAAATGGATGTCAAACGTCTAATTAGAGATTAGATAGATTTCCAAGGTTCTAAGGTCCTGCTTTCTTGGTGGTCACCTTATAAATAATGAGGTTATTAATGACATACTCTACTTGTGACCTACTGCCTGTGAAAGGATGCCATCTAGTCGGTTATGCACATGTTCTTTAACTTTGCTCGATAAAGTTGGAGGCTATATAACTTCCTTGCGAAGTTTCCTAGAGAAAACTACCAATGAATTTCTGAAAGTCATGAATTGTAAAGGATCTTCACATCGTGATTGCTTTATGGATCTTTGCCCGGGTTTCTTTAAATTGAGGCGTTAGTTTTGCGAGTTATTTATCATTTACGTGTAAATCGAGTGAGTTAATCTAATGGTAGGTATACTTTATCCAGGTTTTTAGGTCACGGCCGCTTGTATTGCCCGGTTTTTTCGTTTGATTGTGAAGTTTACCGACTCTTGTTTGTTTGTTTTAAATTGACAGAACCTCATCTTTGATGAGTATTGTGCCTGTACAATGTAAATTAAGAACCGACCTACACTTCGGTGTAAATTCTTGCGTGTTTGTTGGGGAGGTCATTTGTTTGTATGTCTATTACCATTCTTCCAAACAATTGGACCATTTGTTGCGTGTAAATGTATTGTGTTGTTCTTAACAGGAATTTTGAAATGTCATGCTGAAACAGCGGAGGGCATTATACTTTAATAACATTGGCTTAAGGAAAAAATGCCAAAAGATATTACAAGATTAATTCTTAGTCAGATTTATCGGTGTTGGCTTATCTACACTACTATAACTTTCATGATTTTCAGGGTATATAGGTACCTATACATATAACATTTACTGTGGAGTTATATTCTCTAGTAGATAACTTGCTATAGCTGCTAGTTTTAGTGAGGCTTTCGATGTACAATCATAAATCTCTGCTTATGTCTACCTTTTGATGAGATAACCTATCGGTACAGTTATTGAAATTGTAAAGTTTGTTAAAATGCATGACATACCTAATCATGCGTAAATATACTGGAGGTCAGAAAGAACTGATGGAAGACTGGAAGTCGTTTCTTATAAAATGATAATTTTCTGTTTTGATATCTGACACTCGCGAATATTAGACATTATTAGAATATTCAAATTGAGCTCCCAAAATAATGGTTGAACTACACGATTATGATTATTGATAGGTATAAGGGTGCCGTTAGTTAGGCCTGGTCAACTCAAAACTTCTGTGGCTCTTTCTTCAAAAGGCCAGTTCAGATTTTTGTCCTTCTTTGTAAAATACATACATATATTACCTATATAATATACTATATGATTAGATATCTGATATCTGGAGTTTAAAAGAGATCATGATTCTCCGAGTTTGTTTCGGTGTTTATTCTTAGAGGTCGTCAGTTAGGAAAAGCCGGCGCCATCGGTCTAGTATTAATTATTGACTTGTAAAAGTGTCTTTATAAGTTAGAAATAAATATTATCATATAACATCATTGATTAGACGAAACGTCGGGATGAAATAATTCCAATGTAACGCGATAAAATCCGTAAAAAGTAGTTTTATTTAAATGTCTTAATGGTTTATTTTAATTATTGTAATTGATTTTATGTTGGCTGTTATTAATCGTGTCGCTGGGTGGCAATTTTTATTAATAAATGTGCGTAAAAGAAATTTAATTATAATATTCTGGTGGCCTCATTACAACAGTGAAAATGACTTATTTTAATATAAATTAATTACATTTAATTTAGTAGTTTAATGTTGAACTGAAGAACGCTTTTAATTATAGTATGAATAAACCGTACATTTATTGAATAAAGAATTTGAGACAAGGGCAAAGCTACGAAACTTAGCCTAAGATATTTAAGACTAAGGCTGGAAGTCTGAAAACTGTACCTAGGTATACTTGCAAAAAAACGTTCCTAAAAAATCTGAGCCCCAATGTTACAGCTGAGGTCTAACCTTCATAACTCAAAACTTTTCATAACTTTTAAGTATTTTTCTTCTTCCTAAACGTACTTGGTAATGGAATTTCAGTAGGTATTCTAGGATTGCGCATTTCATAAGTAATTCTTGGCTCCGCTCGTGCGATAAGATTTACGGTGTGTCTGCCCTGCCCAACGATTTTCGAGTTGCAACTGACTAAGTCGGTCAGATCTGAGATGTACGTTTATGTAACCCTAAGTACCTAGGTATTATTAGATGCCTATTTTATTTCGTTCATAAGTGGTCGGTACGTTGAATAAGATCTCAGTAACTCGATGACTTGGGGGTTGATTCTATAAAGGTTTATGCCCAATTGATTGAAAGATATAAAGTTTATACCACCGCTTTACGTTTTATAAAAAAACAGCTATGGTTTCAGACACCCTAACTTTTCCTTTATGGTCGACTCCGATAAGTTGTAGCGTGATGTTAATTAAATAACCTGTACCTAGTCTTCCTCAAAAATTGGGCTATCCGATGCTAAAAGATTTTTTCAGAAACTGGTAGTTTCCGAGTTCAAACAAAGAAACAACAAAAAACTCTTCGGCTTTATTATATTACCATAGAGATGTTAGGAGAAGTAAGCAAAAGACACGGCAATACCTACTTCCTTGTGGTGCCCGTAAGGCTTAATGTTCAATTTGCGACTTCTTGCCAAAGCTGCGCAGGCCTCGGGGAGATGAATCACCCCTACAAGTCCAGACCTGGCACCCAATGATTGATTACCATCGTTTCCCAATTATGATATTCGTTGCCAATAATTTTAGTTCAGGCCGAATTATAAAATATTGACGATTGGGTAATATAACAAAAAAAAAACAAACATAAAGCAATAAGCTTTTACGTTCATACTCTACTGAGAATTTATTGAACGGCACCCGTAATTAGGTAACTTTACTGGATCTATATTATGCTGGATCAAGTTGAGATTTTTTTGTTTCAAGTTTATGGTACCTATATGTCTTTCCACATCTGATCATCATGAACCTTTTTTTATGGTGTTTTCCAATGATTACTTTTTCCAACATCTAAGTCTGGTATCCTTAGGACAGTTATCTACGACTAGGAAAAATTCGACACGACTTACTTTACAGTTAGTTTATAAAGGTGAAAATTCTGAATGTGAAGCCAAAATTCGTCATGGCGGGTGGGACTCACGGTGGCTTAGCGGTCATAGCATCCAGTGTAGGTACCTAACCAGAAGACGCTGGTTCGAAATCTGCCTGCGGGCGAAATTTTTTTTTTGCTAAATAACTATAAAATCTTAGCATGGAAAATGCCAAAAAATACAAAAATATTAGTTGTATTGAATACATTTAGCTTCTCTGTGGCTCTATCCTCCAGCAATATTTACCACTATGGAATATTAGGTCAATCCAACACAGGCTACATAAAATATCATAACAGTATCTGGTTCCCTTGGGAATTTATCTAATTTCACGCGCCTGGGCCTGGGGTAAAAACAAGCTTGGATTATTTCTGTGTTAGTGCAAAATTGGCCTGGGCTTTACAAAGTAGTTATGGTGTTTTATAAATATAGTTTCAGTTTTGTACAATTAGTGAGAAATAGAAAGAATGTAAGAGAAGGAAAACTTATTTTGACAATCGCAACAAGACAAAAAGAAGTGTATTAGGGATAAATATTATCCTGCCAAGCAATAGGTAATATGTTAACGTCATTGTATTCCGGTTTAGGGAAAAGTTCTGATATCTATAAGACAAGTGACGTCGTAGGGCGGTGCTTGGCTACGGTTACCGTAAACTATTAGGCACTCCATAAGCTAGTTCGCTACTTTAGCGATAAAAGCAAAAGTCCCCCCACTGCCAACACAACGCGAAGCACTGGCAACCTTGCTCACCGTTAGCAGTGTTATTTCACTTCGATTTTCTGCAAGGCGGAGGTACTTCCCCAGTCGGGCAGCTCCAGTTTGCAACCTCTCTTAAATAACTGTAGGTAGAAGCTAAACCTGCGGTGGCCGCTGCATCAACAAGAGCTCAATACATATTTTAACTAGAAATGTAACTTGATGAGACTTTAAATCAATTATCGAAGTTCTGTTATAGATGTAATTCCACTAGAGGTTGCCAGAATGAATCCAATCATCGTTCGCAGTAAAAACCCAATGTACGGACACCAGCAGGTCAAGCTATCCAAAACTGTCAAAGTATCCCAATTGAAAATGAACCTTATTATTTTGGGTTAAAGTTCAAGGTTGATGTGCTGGCCTTGGTACCAACTTTATCAATCAATTAATTCAGTAATATCGCAAGTGTTCTTTCTGTCTGTGCTTTTACGTTCTTCTTTAATTTTTTCAAGGTCATCAATCCATCTGGATCAAGTTACGTCAAAAGGAATATAGGCTACTATTGTTTTGGAAATACAGTGTGAATTTATTTTATGTTTGTGTTTCAGCAAATCCAACAACAGTACCGAGGGCGGGCAGGCGCGGGCGCGCGCTGCTGGGGCAGCATGTCGGAGGGCGGGGGCGTGTCCGCCGCGGGAGGTGACTCCTGCAAGACCAACCTCATCGTCAACTACCTGCCGCAGACTATGACCGAGAAAGACCTGTACGCGATGTTCATGTCGATAGGACCCATAGAGAGCTGTCGAGTTATGAAAGATTTTAAGGTGAATTATGTGTTTCGTTCTTCATCATGAAACTACAATCCCAATCATCTCTTACTAGGTCGGTATTTTGTGCGAATAATGGCCACATACAACTTTAAAAGTAATAAACCATTAGAATTCAAAAATCTAACGATAGCAAGCGTAGAATGTATAACTGAGCACAGGTGGTGTTGTTTGCAGACTGGCTACAGCTACGGGTTTGGCTTCGTGAACTTCACGCGGGAAGAGGACGCGGCGCGGGCTATCGACACCTTCAACGGATACCAGCTCAGAAACAAACGGTTAAAGGTAGGAAATTCTATTTTTAAATTGGATTCCATAGTGAAGGAGCTAATGAGCAATGGCTAACCTCCTTTTTGCAAATCATTTTTTAAGGCTCCTATTTTCGTTCTTGTCAAAAGGAAATTGTACAATCTATTTCTATGAGACATAAAATAAGATACATTTTTTACGAACCCAGAAGTATGATTCCAAAGTATAAGTAAAGTTATTCGCCTAAACCTAGGTTTCACCAAATATTGTGACGGCTCCGAACATGAATGTACTGTGGTACCCGGGTTACTAATCTTGGGGGCGTATTTTAATTTAAAACGCAATAATGGTATTATAAGGCTTCTATTTAGTTTCCACAAGCAAATTCTTAATTCATCTGACATTAAATAAATTCTTTTTTAGACATCTTTCAAAATCTACTTACTTTTTTGTTCGCCACATATTTAACCGGCCAGAACGAGAACATTAAAAACTTATTGTTCCAAACTCTTACAGTACACACGGCAAAATAATATCTTATTCCTTGACGATAGCACCTCTTACTCTCATAACTTCAGTGTTCACAAAGAGTCCTCCACAATTGTGCCGATGTAAATTTTACGCAGTCCGACAAATTTATCTGCGATAGAAAATAATAGTACCAAAAATAGTTTATTTAGTATAATTATCAACTACAGTTTTCTATTGGCCGTGCCGTGGAAAAGTAAAATTCCTAGTTCGACTAACATGAATGACTCAACATAATTTTATACTCACACTATCTCATCTCCAGCCACAGATTGGTCACAGATAAGCGACGACAAAATCATTTCAGGGCGAGATTTTTAAAAATCATTTCGAAATCCTACTTTATAAATACCTATTTAATGTGTTTTGTCCTTACTCACCAGGTTTCATACGCTCGACCTTCAGGCGACGATATAAAAGACACGAACCTCTATGTGACGAACCTGCCACGTGCCATCACTGAAGACCAGCTGGAGACCATATTCGGCAAGTACGGCAGGATAGTGCAGAAGCACATACTGAGGGACAAGAGCAACGGCACGCCGCGCGGAGTTGCTTTTGTAAGGTTTGTATGCCGATGATCATTCACATCCCAAACAACTTTTGAAGACAAATTGTAGCCTATGTCAAGGTCCAATATATCTCTGTACCAAAACTCATCAAACTCGGTTCAGCGTTAGTAATTAAAAGCTAATTTTGCCGGTTCACTTAGCTGTTGCTGCTTAGCTGAAATTATCATTTCTATTTTTCTTAATCTGAAGTTCAATCAGAAACGTATGTGAATATGTGTTTATTGTATGTGTAAACAACTATGACGTGTGTATGTCAACAGTTTCTAAGAAATTTCAGTATTAGGTTTTTAATGACTAGTAGAAATAATTATATTTAGTTACAGGTACAGAGGTATATATATGTAGTATACAAGTGTAAATTGACTCAGGTGTATATAGAACATTAAGTACATTTCACAAATACCTGTAGGTAATAACTGGTGTTATTCATAGATAAAATTGGTTATAGATTCGACAAGCGCGAAGAGGCACAGGAGGCAATAGCGGCGCTAAACAATGTGATACCAGAGGGCGGCACTGAGCCACTCAGCGTTAAGGTACGTGGCGACATCTATTGGAAACTTTTAGTACACACACATCTCGCTTTTAACATATTCACGGGGTTTTTGTGTTTAGAATGTCCAAGCTGAAGTATAGTAGTTAAATATATTATTTTTATTGCAGCGTTCGTGTCTTTCATCATCATTTCGTATCGATTAAACTGAGCTTAGTCAATTTGTGACACTTCTAGTTATTATTACTATATCTATGTTCCTGACATGTCTCTTCTAGTCTCGAACTCTACTGTCGACTATCTATAATTGTGTATTTCAATGCACTTTCAAATCAGTTAGATGATTTCATTGAATGATTAATCGCTTAATTAGGGGTATCTTTTAGACTAGGTTGAATAGCTATCTTCTAGGACTGCGTGCTTCATCCTCAGCCACATCGTCTCGCCATCAAGGGTGAGGTGGTGGCGAAACGCAGCTATTTCCGACACAACAATGTCAGATAATTTTCTATGATAACTTTATGCAATTTACTCGATTCTAAACTTACTAATCGTGAGCTTTTTTGCAATAATAAACCATAAACTATGTCATATTCAGTATATTATTCTCAAACTACGAACACAACGGGGTTCGTTAAATATAAAGATAATAAATACATTTCAGCTTATACTACATTATATTGCACGTACTTGGCCATATATGTAGATGTATTTACTGACCAATAAAAATGCGTCGCTCAAATTTATAAAAAACCTAATTATTTTACAAAATAATCAAAAAATAATAATTGACTTTCACTTTCCGTACACTAAACCCTAATTCTCTAATTCTAATTTACTCACATCTATAAACTTACCTCTAAATGCATGTGTTGGGTGCATGTTTAATTGGCGGGGTTGGGTCTAAATTGTTGTGATAATCTGTCGACAGCCGACGGGGAGTGACGCTGTGTACAGACGCGCGGGTGTGTCGCGCACCAACAGCAGGCTCCGCCTCCACAGTGACACAATGGTGCGAGCTCGGCCTGCCCCGGCTGGGGACACATTCACTTTTCTATATCACCATGGTACAATTATAAGCTTACGCCAGGTCTTCTCTTCACACGTTGGTACTCAGTGACGTCACGATCGGTGTTGCCGTTGCTTGACATTTTCAATAATTATTTATTTCTGACATTTACGCGAATATTATACATTGAAATAAAACTACTTTTTACGGATTTTATCGCTTTATATTGTCTATCCGTGACCATGGACGCCTTAAAGTGTCCGAAACGTCGGGATTAATAATATCAATATAACGCGATAAAATCCGTAAAAAGTAGTTTTATTTCAAAATAAAGGAGATTTATAATTCAAAATTAACATTTGTTAAATAAATTGCTGAGTAACCCACCTATTTTTACAAAGACTGACTAATTCATTATAGGAGCAAAATGGAATGGAACTTTATTTACACGACATAATGACAGGATATTAAACGTCAGATGGTCGATGACGTCGCTGCGTACCAATCACGTGATTTAACTGTCACGGGAAGAAAATACCTACTATAATTCTACCATGTATATGAGAACACAGCTACAAAGACAGCCTTGTGTCTCTAGTCGGGTAGCCTGAAGTGCCAGATCGGTGCTAATTACGTCATTGTCACGCCTTCGCATGTTTAATTTTTTCTTTGGATCACGTTTTTTAAGTTGCGGGTGGTACTGAATATTTTATGTATAGACGCAAGCAGGTCAAGCTATCTAAAACTGTCAAACTTTCCCAATCGAATATGAACCTTATTATTTTGTGTTAAAGTTGAAAATCTATCGAAGAAGTTTGACAGATTGCGGTATCTTGATGTGCTGGCCTCTGTACTGTCTCTACTCTGTACTATTTTTTTATATGAGCGCTTTTTATTGTAGCTCAACTTCATGGGTAAATAATAAAAAATGTATTTAAATATTTTTTTGAATGAAATAATATGATTCGAGGTTGGAATTTTTATTTTTTATTAGAATAATTGATTAATATTGATTTAATTTGGGATATTCGATGCAAAGGTGCCAGATTAAAAATCTTAGTTACACCAAGCATGCTATAGAATAGATTCACTTGTTACAAATATTCTGTGTAAGTTCACCGTCGCATTGAAACTATTGCAATGTCGATCTAGAACTTTCTTTTCCACTATTATTAACGTAAAGTTCCCGAATCGTACATTGACTTTGAAGAGTGGATTTGTACGTATTTTTCAGCATTTTTGTTTATGTGTGTAAGTTGCCTAAGTAAATGTTATTAACGCGATGTGTTTCGTTCTTCCAGGTGGCTGAAGAGCACGGTAAGCAGAAAGCAGCGTACTACGCGGGTTGGGCGGCTGGGTTCCATCATAATCGAGGTAAGTGCATCTTTATGATGTTGTGATAATAATGGATTCAGTTATCTTATATAATAGACAATCTTTCCGGTTGACCACTACACTTATTAAGGGCATAAGATCGAGATTGCTGTTGGTATCTTAGAAGAGTTGGATCAATTCATCCACATGCTACTACTATACTGCGTTTGTATTTGTGTTTCAACTATTTATAAAAGGAATATAATAAACCGCGTATCAAAAATACTGATTGAGCGACAAAATTACTGATTGAGCAGCAAAATACAGATATCGGTTAGGTTAGGTTAGAACTGTGACCACACAACCAAAGCCAGAACCAAATCTGAATGTTTTGAGTGTATATAACAATATTTTGAGGTGACTATTTTGCTGCTCAATCAGTAATTTTGTCGCTCAATCAGTAATTTTGTCGCTCAATCAGTATTTTTGCTGTGCATGTTTTGTATACAAAATGTCATTTTTTGATTTTCAGTTAAATACTAGCCTTTATAAAATACAGACTAAATGACGACCAATAAATATATCTTTTAAATGAGCAACAAACATGAGGATTTGTCAATTGAAAATATTGTTGGATTTAAAACAAGTTAGCTTTTTTACCAGTTAACCCTGATTCTATCAAGAACCTTATATTAAAAGACAGCTAAGATGTGTATTAATGTCTAATACTGTCTTCCTTATTTCACTCCAAATGAAATATGATATAATTATTATAACTAGCGATCTGCCTCGGCTACGCACGGGTGCAATGTACTAATAACACGCATGTATTATACATATAAACCTTCCGGTAGGAATTATTTATCTAAATGATAGTGAAAACCGTATCGAAATCCGTTGCGTAGTTTTAAAGATCTCAGCGTACAAAGGGAACCGACTTTGTTTTATACTATGTATAGATAAAATATGTTTGAAGTTTAGAATTTATCTAAGCTTATTGGAATAATGGCCGAACAATTTTTGTGTATACTCGTTATAATTTGACTCGCCTGTGCACGCTGCCGGATAGCCTCCATCGCCCCTCAGCGCCACCACAGCCTCGACCAGCTCGACATGCTGCACAGCCGGCAAGATTACACGACCAACTACGGAATGTATGGCGGTCTCTCCAACCGCTACCTCCGCCGCGACTATTTCAACCAGCCCTCTTATATGAGCCATCACCGCCCATTTTGAAAAGGGCTTTACTGTAAGAAGTTCCGTCTAACCGATACGAGGATATAGACGGACAGACTTTTCATTTTAGTAGTGTAATATAGTGTTGGTGTTAAAGTTAAGTGCTTGTGGGAGTTTTTGAGGTTTTGAGATTATGCTGTTGTATATTGCGATCGTAGACTATGTTTTATGTTTTAAACTATGATTATTACATTTTGATATTGCGTATGAAATTGTAAAAAAACTAATCGAACGAAGAAAGTTGATTATCTAGTGTCTGTAATAATTTAAAGAATTACTTCGTCATGTTATAAACTATTTTTTAATAATGAACGATTTGAACACTTTTAACCTAATTTAATAATAGATAGTCCCCCTATTTTGGAGTAAGTGTTAATATAAGAAAGAGAAGGATATTTAGGTAAGTGTTCTCAAAAATTCCCACAAAAACACTTTTTTACAAGTGTGGTTTAAACCTTATTTTGCGCTTAGTTTCCCCTCCATTGTTGAAATCCTATGCTTCGTATCTAATGTAAGATAGACAAGACTCCTATTTCATATGTATGGATGGTAACGTTCGATGGTGTTGCCAGTTATGGAAATGGTTTTTGTTGCCAGTCTTACAAAACAAAAGTCATTTCCGAATTTTTGCACTGGCCACGACTGAGGCGATGTTAAATAATATTGTAAAATTGAAATGTTAAAATGTTATCTATAAAATAACTCGTGTTGGGTTAGAAAATAATTATAGTGTCACTTGTTGAGTTGGGTTAAATTTTATTTGACAAAATAAATTAAATGATTTTCAATTTTGGTCATACCAACTTGCTTGCTGTCTTATTCTTGAATTTTCACAAGAAATTTTAAAATTTAATTATTCTAAAAATAATAAAATCCATCTTTTCTACCTTAGTTAATTTGAATTTCTTACACAATTCCAAATTACTTTTTGGAAATTGTCTGCTTAATGTATCTGCGGTATTTATTTATTGGTCATCACGTCATTGACTGGGATTTGCTTTGTCTATCTTTTCGACTCAACACAGTAAAATTAATTAATAATAACTTCATAATTTTACTATAAAATTGAGGGACCCTGTCTCAGCACAAAAATCTGATACCAAATTCTAGACTTTTCTAGAACTTTCTAGTCTAGACGTCTCATAGTAATGCACTTACATTGTTTACCAAATAGTTACTGTGTAAAATAAAGTTTAGAAATTAATATAACCAAGGACTTAATGTAAAATAGTATTTGTACTTCTTGTAACAAAAGCTTTATAGATTTCACCCAAAATAATGATCTTTCTGAATACATTGAGATTTCTTCATTATAATTTCGAAGCCTCAGTATATTTTAATTCGCTGCTTTGTTTAAGAAGAGACATGTAATAAGCTATTAGTATCTATAATTTTTAATAAAACTACTTAGTTATTATTACCAGTAAAGTGGGCCATTTTAGAGCCTCTGGTTCATGAAATGTAATATAAAACATATCATCACGCCTGTATTCTACAAAGGTTTAGGTAATGTACACACACAGTTCGTCGGTATGGGATTTAGGTTTCATGTAATAGGGGGCGAGTCACAACTCAACACAGCTCAAAGCAGTGTTATTTCACTTCAATTTTCTGCTAGGGCCAGGTACTTCCCCAATCGGTCAGCTTCAATTTGAGTGGAATTACTACCACTATGATATAAAGGGCATATCTTATAGCTCGGGTTTACATTTGAGCTTTATACAGAAGGATCGGGCAATAGTCCACCACGCTGACATGATATGGTTCATTTTCTCATACTTTCAAGAACTTTTTGAAATCGTTTACGTGAACTGGTTCTAAAATAGTCCGACTATACGGTATTCAATAGTTTATGCTAACGTAATGAGGTAATGGATCAAAAAATTTTGATGCAACAGAAGATTATTATACTATATGTCTGACACTATAAACGAAATCATGTTAATAACATAAGTTGTGCAAATGTCAATTTATTAATTTTATCTTTGTAATGTTGTTCACACATTAAAGTGTTAGTAGTTCTGTAAAATTAAGCTAAAATTCAGTTTTTTGTTCAGTGTTTAGCTTATGCTCTTCATTGTTCCCGGTAGGCAGTAGTCAACATATTTTCATTGTAATTAGCTAAAACTCTCCTCAGTCATTTTTTCATGACAGAGGGGCTATGAGATGACTAAATTTGTTTATAATCAACTACATTTTCATAATAGTATGAGTTACTGATTTCACTAATCTGAGGCACTGAGCATTCCCCTCTGCGCGAGCGCAATAAGTAGCTTTTAATTAAGTTATTTTTTTAATAATAATAATAATACTTTGTATGAACAACATTACCCACTTATCGGCTTATGAAAACAAATATAATATAATGTGCTCAATAGAAATAAAAATATATTTTGTCTGTTAAACAGCATTGTAGCTAGTCATTTGTTATACAAGCTTTCAATTAGTTGGTTAAAGTGTGTGATTGTAAAATAGACCGATACACGCTTATTAATCAGATTTTATTATTAATATTTTTAATTAGAAAATTATAATTACCTGGGCGACGCAATAAAACTGAATATAAATTAAGCATTACCTTCAACAGTACATCAAGTTACCGCAAACTGTCAAAATTTTTCATTCAATTTTGGTTTCAATTCATGGTTAACCATCAACATTTTAAGGTTTAAAATCATTTGGGGAAATTTGACAGTTTTGTATAACCTGATGTGCTGACTGTACATGAGTCTTGCTTAATGCTTAGTTGTTGAAATAGATGCCAGAAATTATAATATTGTTATAGGATTGAAACACTTGATTCTAAATACTACACTTACCGCTGCGGAACCAGTATCGAACCGAATTTGTTACAATTCTATAATTTGGTAAAAGATCCTACTCTGCTCAAGTCGTCGCGAGAAGTCGTGTAGTCACTTCCAAATCGCTCATACAGAGGCCAGCACATCAAGTTACCACAATCTGTCAAATTTCTTTGATTGATATTCAACTTTAATACCGGATCATAACATAACTTTACGACACGTACACACTCTCTCTCACACACACACACACACACACACACACACACACACACACACACACACACACACACACACATACGCAGATACCCGCACACACTCACTAATACACGCACACACATACACACTTGTCATTTTCTTCTCCCTTTCTTTGATTTCCACATGTTCACGTTGCTAATCGATGTTACTGTTTATTGTTAATCTTTTGAGAGTTCCTTGGCTTCCATAATACAAGTTTTTACTTAGTGTGCAAGCCAAGTGCATCACTAATTGTACTTCTGTTGTAAATGTGCAATAAACGAATTTTTATTTTATTATTTATTATTATACAAAGCGATATGGTTCATATTCAATTGGGAAAATTTGACAGTTTTGGATAGCTTGACCTGTTGGCGTCTGTACAATAATCTTGACATTATTATCTTTAAAAAATGACGTTTTTTAACGTAATCTAAACGTTAAAGATGTTAGTTTAGCATAAGCTTTGTATTTTACACATGTTGCACTAGATTGTATGAAATTTTAATTTAGATACATTAATGTATTTGGAAGGCTTCTGACGTAATGAACGCTTATTATCGACAAGTTATTATGAAGGTATATCTTAATATTAATAAAAAAAGCTTTTTGCTTATAATATTATATTTCAATATAAGTTTGAGAGAGCCTAGAAACATTTGATGCGCTTATTTAAATTTGCAGCTTATAACACGTAAATGAATTCGCTTTTAATGCCTAGGTTGAAATTAAACTAAAGCAATTTGTGAACATATCGACTATAAATGCTCGCATACATTTGTAGTTCAGATGACAATACAATAATCTGTTGTCATTATTAGTGCTTTTATTTAAGCCTTTTAATTTTTTAAACTAATAACCGTGGTGGTAATATTGATTCGTGTTTCTAGCGTTGTCCCGGCCCGTTGGGAGTGAGTGACCAGTACTTGCTCAAGCGCATCCTCAGCGGCCATACTGATATAAGCTGACAAGATTTATTGTGCTAATTATAAAAGACTTCAGATTCAGTTTAATATTTTTTGTCAATTCTATCGACATATGATCGAGTTAGGCTGATGTCACACTAGCGGGCTTACACGTCTGCGCAACACATTCGTCGAACTAACGCCTTAGTAACAGTTTCCACGACGACTTTAAGCGTAAACTTACGCTTCCATATGTCAAAATCTTTGAACATGTTTTCCGAATGGTTGCGTTATGGTCACATGCTGATGTTGATCGTATAATCTGTTTGATACTTGGAGAGAGAATAAAAAGTTGTGTGGATTTGCGCGACAAATGCAACATTTAATACTGTGTGTGTTGTTGAAAATTGCATAAAATCTTAACCTTAAACGAAAAGTTGTGCAAACTAGACATATAAATGATCGTAATAACTGAGGTCTTAGGTTGACAACGCGCTAGTGGTACTGTGTTGCTGACGTCTATAGACTGCGGTTGCCCCTTTCCATCATGGGGTCCATAGCTATCGTTGTTTGTCATCTTAATTATTATGTTTTTAAACTTGGTCGTGTGTAGCCAGCAGTATACGAGCGCTAGTGTGACATTTAAGTTCGACATTTAGTTTAATAATATGCGTTCATTATGGCGGAATTACATTGACAATATGCAGCGGTGATTCGTAAGTTCAGTAGATGTTTCGGAGTCTATCAGTGTTGTTCCCGTAACGACTACGTTCCTATTCGTATTCTATCATGAGATGGGTGTCTGGACTTTGCTAGGTTCTAAAGAGGGAAATATGGTAAGGTTATAAGATATTTAAAGTTTTAAATAGTTGTCACATTGAATTGTTTGCTTTAACAAGGAATGCAATTTTAAAAAGTATAAATTTCTCTGGACTGGTTTATACAGGGTATTACAAAACTACCCGTAAAGCCGAAAGGAGGATAAATGGGGCCTTATAACGAGTCCATTCACAATATCTAATAACCGTAGTAACGCTGTATAACATATCCCAAAAAAAGGAAAACAACAACATTTATGAAAACATCATTTTTGAAAGAAAAATAGAAAAACTATTAAAGTAGACAATTATTAGGTAAAATAGGTACGTAGGCCTTTCTGTTAAATAATCTGGTTCCCTGACATGACAGCTGACAAAATTTTTGGCTTTGATAATTAATTATATTTTTACGGGGTATTTTGTAACACGTTGTATAGCCACATGACCCAATGTCAAACGATTAATTATTATTTTTGCAGGGATTATTATTAACCTTGCCTAAGGACTAACTCTAAAACTCTAACATCATCTGATCGTCTGTCTGGTTCGCTTTCCAGCCTAACCAGATACGAATACTATCTGGTATGACGTAGGGGCTACCTGTAGTTCATAAATTAGTACTTATTACTTATTATTTTTCTTTTTCTTAAATTTAAATCTTTAATTAACTACATACGATTCTTTATAGTTTTTTAAACAATTTATAATTATAAAGTCGACTTTCCTATAAACACTTGCTTAGACAACATGTCAGTAAAACGAAACTCCTTCGGGGGCAGTCGGCTAAAAAGAGAGAGATATTAAAGGTAAGTGGTCCGGATACCCATCGCGTGTTCTCATCCCTTTTTAGGCTAGTATCTATAACTGTATATTGTATTTATTACTACGTAACTGTAGCAAATCTGATGAGTACTCGAGTTCAGTGGGGATCTCTTACGGGCACGTTTATTTTGTACAATAGTATCGTAATGCAACTGTCTACTACATACAGAGGACTAGCAAAATAATCCGTGCTTAAATTTATACATAAAAATTTATAAAACTTCATTTTAGGTTTCGAAAAGTTTAAACATTATTTACGTAGTTGATACTTTATAAATAGGTTGGTTATGAATTGTGTTCCTATAGGTTATTGTAGAGTTAATAGTAAGTTATTTTTAGATATGATATTGATTGTGGCTATCGTATAGTTTATGTAGTGTTACAGAGTATTCACGAGTTCATTAATTGTTATGATTAGTCCTTAGTTAACTATTTTTCTTTGTACTAAGATCCATAATCCTCACTGAACACGGAACGTAGGTATAGAATGCTAGAACTAGTTTCCAAATGTGAATTGTGCCTAAATAAAGCGTATTTCTAAGTGATGTACTGTCGGGGTTCACGAAGTCTACTGTTTGACAAATTTAAAACTCGTTAAAAGTTATATGAAAAACTAAAAAATGTGTAATTTGGGTGCTGTGCTCGAAAATCTCGTTTAAAAGTTTGGAAATTATAAATATGCTATTGTAATAATAGATAAGGTTGGAAAGGACAGGCTTTGGGTGATGTGGAGATAGCACCCAGTATAAGTTGTTTATGGTAAGTGTAACAAGATTAAGAATGTGATTGTATGAACGCGTTTTGGCATAGAGTCCAGTTAGTGTTATTACTTTGTAAATAAATAACTACTTTTTTAATTTATCTTTTTTCGTCACGTGCCAGTATTGACACAGATTATTAAAGTCTTACTTGGCAGCTAGAACGTCAATTTAAAAAGTCGTTCTAACAAGTACAGCGTTATGTTATATATATATCCATTAAGCCTGAAACCAATACCTTAATAATTTACATGGAATAATAATATTTACTGATTTTTTTTTAATATCCATGTGTATCCATTACAGGACACTGGCAGAAATTGCTGTAAATTCGGCAGATTGCCATTAAAAAAAAAGAAAAAAAAGTACAGCGTTTTAAGTGAACGCCTTATAGCGATAGTGCCCTATGACCATTCTGCTTTTGTCAAATAAATGCGACTGATGTTGTAAATATAGAAATGTTAGTTTGAAGTCGTAGTTATCGGAATATAATCATTTCTACGTTCTTCGAAAGGAAAGTTGGAAACCGTCATCCGTAATGGGTCTCATAGAGGATGACGTATGTGTGTTGCGAACTTTTTACTTAATATTTTATGACAATCACCTTCACGAATCTTGTAGCGCTAATAATATTTAAAAAAAATATGTTATTCAAAAATGTCAGCGAATGCTTGTTACACTAATGTTGTTATATTACGTGGCTTTATGAATCTGTTATTTATACTTTAATAAAGTAAATGCATGCATGTGATGTGAAGTTCTTTTAAATGTTGAAACTCGACTAAACATGCGTAGTCGTATCCATTATTGATATCGACGTTGTTATAAAAAAAATAACTACATTTTGAAATTAGAATATTGTAATAGCAAGACAAAATTTAATACAATAAATGTTTAGGCTGTTGTACTATTCTACAATTGAATAACAACACGTAGAAGTAAAATATCATTTCGTATTTTTAGTCGAGTTTACTAATTAGCACGTTTGTATGTTAACACTATAATTGGCCTTATGATGATAATTATGAAAATTTTAATAAAGTTAAGTTCTTCTTATGATAATAATTCAATTATTATTATTACGAATATTTAATCGGTTATAAAGATATTTGTAAATTATTTATTTAGAATATATTAAATGTACTATTAGTGGATCATTTGTCATACAGATTTGACTGTAAGTTGTAGGTTTCGCTTATCGAGAGAGGATTATATGAAATGGAAATATAGTAAACTAATTTTGTGGTTTCTTTATTAATAAATAAACTCCATACTGCTCATTTCTTTAAAATTATATATTATGGTCACCTTATATTATGTATTATTTTTCTTCATATTTATTAGTATTAACTAGGTTTTCCTACTACCTGCATTTACCTGGTATACCTGCATTGTCAAATATATGCGACGATCGAATTATTTTGAAAGCTCACCTCTACTTTTGTTGCAAGTCAGCAATGAATATCGTCACATAGATAAGACAATGTACCATTGGCTATATATTAGCGTTATCATGTTTTAAAATTTACAAAAAATATGAATACTTTTTAATATTATGATATAGTATTTTGTGATTGTATTAAAATGTACGTAAAACTAAGGTTAGGTCGAACGAAAATGCAAAAGTATTCTTCCAAACTTTGGCCAAACGATAAATAGTGATGTATAAATAAACATTATTCATGAATTTTGTATTTTCAATGCTATTGAGTTTGAGTATTATGAGTTGATACATATTATTTGGTTATTTAAATTCAAAAACCTTAGAAAAAAATAAACATTTTATCAAGTATTCTCTTATTTAGTGATGTAAATGTTTTCAGGTGATTACGCGTGGACATGCGGAAACTGTATGATGCCGGATCCATGGGAGAGATTCTCGTCACCGCCCCTACCTGGCAGTCACCCAACGACTCCTCGGAACGGCTGTCGACCAGGAGTGTGCGTTAACAACCGGGTATATCCCCCCAATTATGTAGGCAAAGGGACACCTCGATCCAATAGGGGTAGAAACCTCCCCTGGGCCCCAAACTTTGGAGCCGAAGAGCGCTACAAAGGCCAGCGGTGCAGAAACGCACCGTCGCCATATTGGTAACGGTTTGACATTTCATAATGGCGTTTAGTTCCACGTTTGAATATCAAACGGTTTGTACGGATTGTTAATACTCATATGACGAATTGAGAATATTCAGGTTTGAGTAGATGACTGTTGTGGGGACTGATAGTGTTTCTCATGTATGTCCCAGATATTTCCAAGGCTGCAAGGTTATAAGTAAATTCGTATCTAATGTTCTTAACGTGTGCCATAATTTGGCCGCCGTCTAGAAAGTTGCTTATTGTCTTGATATTCTTAAACAAGTATTCATTTAATGAAATAACTTGAAGCCCCCACAAGTTCCTACTACAGCGTAATATAACGATCCGTAGCTTTCGGTATAGTGAAGAAATGTTAATAAGGTGCGAGCAGTTGTGAATTTGATCTCAGTACTTTGTAGATAGTGTGCGGGCGAATGCCGAGTCAAGTTATTTTAGTAACCAGTTTGATACTCTGTCTATACGATACGGTACTTAAGGTTACAACACTAGAGATGAAAATGTTTTATCCCGATTTATGATTATTCGAGATTTCTTTATAATGGGCGAAACCCGATCCTTGCAGGCATATTTAATTAATTAAAATGGCAACGTGGCCAGTTTTAGCAGAAGCACATTCATTCTTAAGTAAAAGTTGTGTTAAACAAAATAGTTGGGTAGTCTTTAGTGTGCACGTTATAATTAACTCATAATGAATAAATGACTGCAACTTATCGAGAAAAGGTCATAGCGCTATTTACGGAGGCAATACCTTTCTAGTTATATTTGTGCTATTAACTTAAAAGGCAAACTTTTCTTCGCGCTTGACGAAGTGAAGTAAGTCCTGCCTCACGGCAATAAGGTGCTATATTGTGTGTAGAGATAGTGCCAGTACAAATAGGTAGCTAATTATTATTACACGGTAAGTAGCTAGTGTTCTATGAGGACGCAGCATTCGATACTTAAGTGTGGCCTTTGACTTGGGGGTTATAGAAATATGTTGCAATTTATAGAGAGAGACAGTCAAGTGTTATAGTAGTGGTATCGAGTGATAGGATATGGATGTACTAGTGATATTAAATTAGTCTATAGGTAGTCTTTTCTTCAATACCTATCGTTTTACTCGGCGAGTTCCTGCTATTCCGTCGTCCGCAACAATGAAGTATTACATTGTTTAGTTTATATTTACCTACAAGTTGTTATGAAACTTGCTTGTATGCAAATTGTATCCCTTACTTTGATCACTCACCGCCTCTATTTTAGTAAGTCATTTGTATTTTAAAGATTTGTAAGAATACAATTGCAGGCTACGGTGTCAGATAGACCGAGTATCCCCAAAATCTGGTTACATGTTGTAAATAAAGATGTATATTTTGTGTGTATGCTTCGTAGTTCTATTTTAAAGAGCATGGATTTAGAAGTTACTAGGACTCGTCAAATTTTTAAAGATTGAGGAGAATATTTATGGATATTATTGTGACGGTGTGGTTGCGCATTTTATAATTTACTTAGGTACTTGTCATTTATTTTTTACGTCGAAGCTTTTTACGTCGTGGGAATTAATTATGTGACAATAGTTACAGAAGTAATAAAATGAATTACTTATATGAATTTAATGACTCCTTTTAAAGCAGAGGCGCTCCTTTTAGCTTGAGCTGATCGTAGTTATTATTATTATTGAATAGCAAGGGTTTGGTGGGTTAAAGTAGCATCGTGGTCTACTATAAAAACGCCCCAGGACGTAACGTATAGTTCGATGAGAAAACAAAATGCATTATTTTTGTATTAACATCTTGTTATCCGAAATAAGAGCTAAACTTTTAATTTCGTATTATCACTTTTTGTAGATTTGTCTCCAACATAACGTTTCCACGTAAAAAATAATGAAATTTATTTTTTCATTAAAATATTTTTTCTGACTTGAGTCGAAGGTGTTTTGTTTAGTTTTGCTCATATTTTTTAACGAATAACTGTTTCGTTTTCATCTCATGAATTTCATTTTATTTTATTATGAAAAATAACTTTTAATTTTTCATTTCATTTAGTATTAGACGTTTCGCTTTGTTCATTCAATGTGGCGATGTTTTATATTTGTGAGTGTAGGCTGGGGAAGAGAGGCATGTTGATTAGTTGGTGGACTAGTTGGTAGATAGGTCGATGAAGTAAGAACAGTGGTAGGAAAGACGTTTGCGAAACGCAAAGAAACAGATCTATGATACAGGATAGAGGAGTCAGCATTACTTGAATGTTAATGTAATGTAATGATGATAAGTATCAGATTAAAATTTAGTTCAATATGAATGTTAATCTTACTTCATATTAGATCTTCAACCAAGAACTGTACTGTATCTATTAAAAGTTATCCGTATTTAATTCCTGAGTTGCCGTACAGCAATTCGGGACTTAAAGGTTAATGCATGTCTTCGTTGAATGCGGTTAATTGTTCGATATTTCTGAACTTCATCATCTCACACTTGTTAAAAAAGTATCTAAATACATAATTATTTCATTGTCTGTTTATGTCAATGTTGATGATCCAGTGTGTGGAGTAGGTAGGCTGGTAGAGCCAGAGTCATCGTAAGATTGATTTATTAAAGCGAAATCTATACATCGCATTTGGGATGATGATAAAAAGTGATTTAAGAATAAACGAATGAATTATGCAGTGATCATTTTAATATGCCAATCCCCACTAAGCCAGGGTGATGGATAGCTTAACCCTTATAGATAATATTTATTATTTTAGCTGTTGTCGTCCCACTGCAGGGCAAAGGCCTCCCTACCCTTCTTCCATTCCTCACGGTTCAAGGCTATTTTGGGCCAATCCTTCCAGAAAAAGTCAAGCTCATCTCGCCATCTTCGTCTAGGCCTGCCGCGCTGTCGTCTGCCGTTTTGTGGGACCCATTCGGTACTTCGTTTAGCCCACAGCTCATTTGACATGCGAGAGACATGTCCAGCCCAGTTCCACTTCAAGCTAGCAGCTTTTTGGCCAATGTCGGCGATCTGGGTTTAACAATCTGGGATAATACTTATGATTTTTACTATAGATTCCACTTGTTAGTTTTTACAAGTCGACTGAATACCTCGAATTAGGATAGTAACCTCATTCAGGCTCGAAAATCATTCTTGTTAGTTTTATGTTAATAGAGATGATACTCGTCTTTACGGCGATCGCCACATTGAATGAATGAATACTCTTATATGGTTCTGAGATAAGTTACAAACTAATATTCGAATCGATGAACGAATAGTGGATACGATTGTATAGAAATGGGCAGACATATAGGGCTTTGGTAGAAATAGCCTTAAATCCTATAGAGATAGTTAGTTCAATTAATACTATAATGTGACCTATTTCATTCTGAAATAGACTTAGTTTACATACAGATGAATTCATTATTTCTGTTCATTTCCAATTTCAAATGTAATTTTACATACAATATGTTTCTACAAGTTCAAAGATTTGAACGTCAGTTTGCAACTGGTCTGGTCCCAAGGATGTATGTATAATTTTCTCACATGTAACGTAAGTTTTTTTTGTACATTTTGTGTTTTTTTGTAACTATGATTTTATTATTGCGTTACATTGAGTTTGTTTATTTCTACAACAATTTCTTCTATTTGTAACATTATAAATGTTAAAACAATGTTTTGTTGTTTTATTTCAATTGTTGTTGATTTATTTTTATACGTACAGAATTTCACACTGCTTTTATTTGTGTTAATGAATGGAGTAACCCCTCTCATTCTGGTAAGAGACCCGTGCCCAGCAGTGGGACAGTATATGGGTCGATGATGATGAAGTTGTGCTTATCATCAGTCATATTTTTAGTCGAAGTCTTTTATCTCATTCATGGTGAAAATGTTTGAAATAAAATGGGTAGTTATACGTTGGAACTTTATTTTTGTCATGTAATAATAGGATTATTACATACCATCACGCCTGTATTCCCCGAAGGGTTAGGCAGAGGTGTACTAATGTACACCCACATTTCGCCGGTATGTTTAGGTCCCATGTAATAGGGGGCGAGCTTATTGCCATTAATCGGGCACAATTAATCCAGACTCCGAGCTGCTACTGAGAATTTCATAGAAAAACCCAATAACACTGCTCGACCTGGGGATCGAACCCAGGACCTCTAGCGAAGCAGTCGCGCTTAGGACCACTAGACTAATGAGGTAGATAATAGGATTATTATCTATAATAATTATATATATTCTATTATTATAGACATTTTGATATGATTATGATAGAATGTTTTAATTACAAATGATTATAACCATTTGTAATTAAAATATTATTATTCAGTAAGTATCAAAACTTCTAATACAATAATACTTATTTCTATAGATAGGTAACTATTAATTTAGATACATTTTTACGTATGTATTCACAAAATACTGGATCATATAATTTTTCGGAAACAAACTTTCTGAAGTGTCGCCTGATAAAATTAAAATTTTACCAGAGGTAGGTTATATTTTACGTCCAACGCCTTATAAATAGAAATAAGTACAGACAAGCCAACAGGTCAAGCTATCCGAAACTGTCAAATATTCCGAATTGAAATTGAACCTTAATACTTTGGTTTAAAGTTGAAAATCGATCAAAGAAATTTGACAGATTGGGGTAGCTAGATGTGCTGGCCTCTGTACGTAAATTTTCAATGTTACCTTTTTTATGAGGGTAGGTACACCATTGCTCTCCGAATACTATTAATCGTAACTACCCTACGTAGTGTGCAGAAGTGCAGAATGTGCAATAGCAATATAAGGGAAATGCAATTATAATAACTTATATTTAAAACAAAATGGCTGCCATTAAGTCTAATCTTGATATGAGGATGATTAAAAAATCTTATTTACAGGAATAAAAGGCTTTGCAAAAACCGCTCTTAAATCCATTAAGTAGATATTCAATTTCCTCTAACTACTTTTGACTTACTTATTCGACGTCGCACCAAAGTACTAGATGTAGATATCTAGAATTGCGGTACTAAAGTGGACATGGGCGGGACACCTGGCAAGGAGACACGATGGTAGGTGGAGTAAGTTTGTTACAAAGTGGTATCCTAGAATGGGTAAACGAAGCGTAGGACGTCCGGCGACCAGGTGGGCTGATGGCATAAAAAAGGTAGTAGGAGCAAACTGGGTGAGCGAGGCAAGGGACAGAGAAGGCTAGCATAAAAGAAAGGAGGCTTATACCCAGCAGTGGGATAATACAAGCTGAGAATGATGATGATGAACTATTTTTGCGTAACTCAAATACTTTTGAAAAGATGAAGCGTGTTACTGGATTCAACTTTAAGTTGTAAGAGGAATGGCGGTATTTAAATTAGAGAGCTGCATCCTTGTCTATTAGGCCAGGCCAGCATGGTGGACTATACCTTAATCCCTCTCAATCTGGGGTAGACCCGTGCCCAGCAGTGGGACAGGATATGGGTTAATGATGATGAAGATAATATACATATACTTATCTGATGTACATCATATACTTAGGTGAAATTACAATTACAAATTTTCTTAAATAAATCCAAAAATTTTTTTAGAAGACTGATGACTTAAATTCACTCACCCCAAGTGTATTCGCCTCACTATCCAACACGATGCTGAGCCTCAACGAGTGCCGGGTGCTGTCAGTGGACAAGTTGATCACTCCGAACCAGCAGTCGGGCTCCGACCCTGGCGGCTCGTACATGAACACGTTGGGGCACGGCGAGATCGGCGTCTGCGTCTCCTGCTCCAGTGAGGGCACCGCCAGCACTGCCAGAAAGATGAATACGGCTGCGATCTGCTATGGTTGAGGGTCATAACATAAGTTTGATATTTACATTCCATCACATGATATTCGCCTGTACTCCTCGAAGGGTCAGGCAGTGTTGTATCTACTTATACACACATCGTTTGTCGGTATGTTTAGGTCATATGTAATAAGGCAAACCTATTGCCTTTAACCGGGCACGAATTCAAACTCCGAGCTGATACTGAAAATTTCACAGAAAAACCCAAAAACACTGCTCATTAACTTATTACTGGACCGATTTCGGTAAACTCGACAGATTAATGGTGGCTCTCCACACATAACTAAGCTCGCGGAGCAAGTTCCATCCAACATTACTACTTACGGTTGTTGCTTTTTCGATGGTGAAAATCAAAAATTAAAGGAATATAATAAACCGCGCATCAAAAATACTGATTGAGCGACAAAATTACTGATTGAGCAGCAAAATACAGATATCGGTTAGGTTAGGTTAGAACTCTGACCACACATCGCACGAGCCGAGCGAGCGAAGCGAGCGGTGCCGCGAGAACAAAACGATTGTTTAACATACCATACCATATCCAAAACTTTGTTAATAATAAAAAAAATAGTATAAATGATGCGTGTTGCTTAAAGTTTTTTGATGTGTTTATATTTAGAAATAAACGAATATTATTTCTTGTTCATCTGAAAAACGTATTTTTTATTTAAAATTGATGGGATATTGGATTTAATTCTTATTGTTGAGGCAAAATAACAATTCCGAGAATTTATTATAGCAATCTACTCGTAAGTATTCATAGCAATTAAAATAACTAGTAAGGTGATTCTTTGAAAACGAGTGTTTATGACTCATTCGTCTGAGGTCTGGCTTAAAAATATTTTTATTGTTTGATCCAAATTAAAATAATAGTTTTTTGAATCCATTCATATAACTCAAAGGCTTTAATTTGCTCCCAGTGCCTAGTTTATGATTTTGAGTGTACAGATGAATTAAGCAGCCAGATAAATTTGGACAAAGCAGATGAATGACATTTAGCAAACATATTCATTAGAATCGAAACTTTATATTAAGTTTTCATGTTGTTTCCAATGAACTTTAATAAGAAATCAATAAAAAAATGAACTGTTAAAATAGATTTCTAAACAGAATTTAAAATACTAGGTATATTTATTGAGTTATTTAAATAATAATTTCTTGATTGCAAAATAATTCCACAAACAAAACATCTTCGTTGAAACGAAGTCCTTAGCAAACAAAAACATAACATAATATGAGAATCATCAATCAGACAATACACTATACACACAATACACACTAGGAGAGGCCCACGTCCAGCAGTGGACGAATATGGACTGATGATGATGATGACAACGTAATTTGTCTAATGAATTGAGTATGTAAGTAGTATATATAAATATCACCATTTCAGCCCAAGGACGTTGCCTAACAAAGGCTTTAACAGATTTCTGGAAATCTATGTTAAGTAAACGCCTGCAAGTAATTTGTCTCACAAGTTTGACGCAACACCTACCAGCCGCACAGCCGTATCTCAGTCAATTTGCCTTTTGACAGCCAATAAAGCTTATCTGTGGAAAACAGTGATCCTACCTACACACCGTATAGAGTTGACAAAGATCGATCAACTTGAAGCTGTCTTTGGGTCGCTATCTTGCATCCTGGCGAGTGGATAGATTTGCGTGTGTGTTAAAATGTACCTCCTCAAAATTACAAAGCCGGTTTTTGTTGGATCAAATATACTGGAAAGATTCGAGAAATCATGTAGGTAAGTATACGATTAAATATAATTATTTTAATTTATATCCCTAAATAGTTATTTTGTTGTTCAGAGTAAATTTAATTATTCGAGTTTTAGATCCTTATTGGTTTGGCAAGCGTGAGTGGTACTGGGTCCGGCGTGTATGTATGACACCATGTATGAATGTGGCCGAATCAAGAGAAGTATGCAAGAATCGTAGCAAGTTCTTTAGTTTCTGCCTACTCCTTAAGGAAAAAGGCGTGAGTGTATGTATATGTGTATCAAATATCTCAGTTTGGAGTTTCGATTTGTTCATGGATAATGCCAATAGTCTTGCCCACAGTTGTATGTGAAAACCATACCGTATTATGTACTTATGTACTTATGATGTACTTATGTACTTATGTGCTTATGTACTTATGTACATAAGTACTTTCATAAAGAAACGTATCAGTACTTGTTATAACTAACTTGAATGTCATCCACTTGAACGTAAAGGCGTGGTCAGGGATCTCGTGGTACTTTTTGCCGAACAATTATCCTTTCGTGATCATTATACGGACATTAAAAAAAGAGCATTAAAACTCCTCGGTTTTGTAGCTAGGCCACTAAAGGCTTTAAAAAACATCAGAGCTTTGTATGTCCGTACATTAGTCTTGTAAGAAGTGTATTAGAGTACTGCTCAATAATCTGGTCACATTGTTACGCAGTACTTTGATAGGATCGAGAGTGTCCAAAGAAAATGGGTTAAGTGGATCTCTTTTAGATATAGCCTTTCGAGAACACTTCAATCCTATTCTGAACTACTTACTAAATTTAAATTGATACCCCTGCACAAGCGTCGTAAGCAGCAGGATTTAATAAATCTACGTATGATCCTACATTCTACATTTGATTCATCCACTTGGCTTTCCCTCATTAATATTAATACCAGGTACCACAGTGCTCGCAAACCGAACACGTTTACTCTTCAAGTGTTCAAAAATAACACCTCTTATTACCCTACCATCAGAATGTGTCGACTTTATAATGAAATATACGCGTGACAATATTGAAATTGATATCTTCGATTCCCGTGCCGCGGTCTTCAAAAGGAACGTTGCTGCCTTGTTCATCTATCTGGCTTCATCTATCTTTATTTTCTGAATTTTGCATGTTAGCTGTGTGATTGTTTTCTGTTTTATTTCCTACATTGATGGTGGGATGTGTCTGAGAACATTATAATTATTGCTAGTCATATAATTGCTTTGTTAACTTTTAACATACCTTAATAATAATAATTGCTTATCATGCTGTGTGATTATGTTACCAATCTGAACGACGCCTACTGTATTTTTCATGTATATATTATGTTATGTTTGTTACCAGCTGTAATTGCCTGATGAAATAAATAAATAAAGAAACGCACTGGCTCGACGACGTTTCTGGTCTAGTGGTTTGATTGTGTTTGATTAACTGCTGATCACGAGTATATGTAATCTAAGTACCTTAGTATTACACGCATTATCTACCCATGTACAAACTATGATTAGTTTAAGACTAGATGGTGCTGTGTAAAAAAAAATACCAAATATTTATTTACAGGCTGATCTTACCTTTAAAACGCTTGTACCTATGTACATAATTATATTCAAAAGCCCTTGTATCATTTATACAAACATTGTATCCTGTGATACAAACATGAACTACACACATTGAATATTTTGTAAGCCGACCCGAAAAAAGGCAAACACGCGGCTAGGGCTGCCCCGAATAAATATTGTCATGCATATTCTACCTGGGTGGGATAAACAATATGTTTTATGTATGTTGGTAGGACATTTCAAATGTTACTGACGGTTGTTGTTCATGTTTTCTCTAATATCTGATGGATAGATCTTACTGGATAATTTATTAAATGTATGTTAATCCTCTTTAATACCTCTGCCAATCTTTGACAATATTTTGGGCTTCTAATCTTTTGACAACTAAAAACAAACGTTGTAACCTGGCTTCCAATGGAGTCGTGCATTTTTTGTATACTGAGCAAATGTTTAACAGTAGGTATTATGAGCCACTTATTGCGAAATATCACTTTTTTGTGCATAGTATTATTATTATTGTACTATTATTGCACTGTAATGATCCTGTGATGATAGTTGTATGTGGTAAATAAGTAAATAAATGTTGCGGGATTTTCGGCCTTTCGGCATTTTAGTGATAGTGCTCGCTCGCTTGAGCCATTTTACCGATTGGGTACCAGAAACCCATAAATTCAACGCTCACCAGACTGTATGTTGAAGTGCACTTTATAATTTAATTTTGTATTTCGTATTAAAGTTTATAGAAACTTTCTACGTCTCTAGATGGTCTAAGCTGGGGGTGCTATGTCTTCGATTGCAACCTTGACGGTTTTAAATACCAAACTTAGATAAACTCGTAGAGTGTAATATAGTACTTAGGTACTCTATTACAACTTACAACAACGCAACTTACCTACTACAAAGTTGTCCATAGAGTACCTGCTGTGGACAACTTTCTTAACTTTATGAATTTAAAAAGAGAAAAATAAAGTTGCAAGCGCCAACCCTACACATTTTCCTCTCAATTAATTAAAAATTAAGCGCATGTTTGCCTGTAATGGATAATTAAGTGATTATGGCTTTAGTAAATTGGGTTCGTTCAGGACTCGGAATCTGAATAAAAAGTTACAGAACCTGTTTAAATGGTTGACCGGGTAACTTTTAATGGTTAACTTTCACGGGTAGTAACTTTTTGTCAGGATGAACAGTTTGAACAGTTTCTGTAAACATTGAATTTGGTTAAATTATTACTAGAACTCAATACTTCAAGAGAGGTAGGGCATAGTGGGAGTAATTGCACTCCAATTGGAGCTGCCCGACTGGGGAAGTACCTCGGTCTTGCAGAAAATCGGAGCGAAATTGGACTTCTTTGAGTTGTGTTTTTGTGTTCTTTACGTTGAACAAGGTTGCCAGTACTCCACGTGGAAACGTTGTGTTGACAGTGGGGGGACTTTGACCCTTATTTACTGCCAACCCAACTATTTCTCTTTCGATTTACTGTTTTGTATATAGGCTGATGATGAATGATGAAAAATTAGTAAATTGAAGGAAAACATTCAAACATTACAGTCATTGGCTGTCACACGGTCAGTCTTACTGCTTCTACCATCAGCACTCCACTTGATTTCCGTTACTCGTTTTCCAAGGTTAAAAACCTCCTTTAAAAACTAAAATAATAATATTGATTTCTGAAATTTACGCTAATATTATAACATTGAAATAAAACTACTTTTTACGGATTTATCGCGTTATATTGATATTATTAATCCCGACGTTTCGGACTTTAAGTAATAAATATCATTGGTCATGGAACAATAAAAATATAGGGTAGCTGTCAGTAATACCACCTCAGTCTACCCATGACCATGGACGCTGTAAAGGGTCCGAAACGTCGGGATTAATAATATTAATATAACGCGATAAAATCCGTAAAAAGTAGTTTTATTTCAATAAAGTAATAATGTTTAACATAAATCGCATGCTACAATCTGTTGCAGAACTTTTAAGCGGCTTTCAAAGCGTTGCCGTCGTTTATGATATCATAAAGTAGGGTAGAAACACGCGTCGTCGCCCTCTAGCTTTTTATAGCGATAGTTACCAGTCAACTACTGAGTACCAGTGAAAATTTTATGATTCACCGAGTGATAAGCTCATAATTTTATTATTTTAATAAAATATGGTCGTGTTCGCGAAAAATATTTTATGAGTAAATGGTTGAGCAATTGTTACAGCAATAGCTACAGCTAGTTTTGACTATTCCTTTCAGTATCAGTGGGTCATGTCTGATGTAGGCGTGGCGAGTCATTGAAAATAAAGAAAATATATGAACTAGGTTAAGGTTTCATGGGTCTATACCACTCGAAATAAAGTTCTGTTATTATTATTGATATTTATTGTGTTATAAACAAAATACACTCGTAGTTATGGGACTTTTTCAGCGTATTTCTTGTTAATCATGATTGAAGATTCTGAAACTTTTTAAATTTCTTTGATTAACATCCTGCTTGAGTTGTGTTGCCAACCATAGTTATTTTGTTGAATAATTCCATAGAGAACGCCTCTATGAAACTTTGTTAATAGACAAAACGCGTAGTCAATTTGTTAGGGCCTTTTTTTAAACTATGTCGTGCGGGGACCCTAGTCCCCAATGGCGGACAACTCGAGTGATTTCTGACAATATTCTTTTTTTTAAAACAATATCTATCCGCCACTCCCAGCAATCTAAATCATAAGATGACCAACTCTTCCATATTATGTTACATAAAACCATTCCCAAATTCCATTGTAAGCGGAATTTCAAGTACAAATCTGATAATAACAGCGACGTTTATCAATAAAAGAAAATACGGATTATAAGGGTTAGGGTGCAGAGGGCAGTCACAAATCTTTATCGGCGGACCTTAATGTGATTTATAACTAAGCTGCGTGTGCGACTGCCCGATATAAGATTTGTTGGAGAAAATACCATTTAATACACGAATCATTGATAGGCCGATTATTTGGTTGTGACATTGTGAAGTACGGTTTCCTTATAGGTTCTTGAATCTGTGTTATAAGAAATTTTGTAAAATAAATTATTTCAGTTCAGCTAGATTCGTTCCAAAAAGATTGATCTTTGATTGAAACGTGGTGTACATTGGTAGGTGTACATTGTATGCATACGGCTTAGATGTTTCTTTTTTGTAATAAGATTATAAACATTAATAGTAAGCGGCAAACGCAATTAAGTAAGTTGGCCTATAGACGCCACTATACAGCAACACCAGTAGAGTCACTCGCGCGATGATATCTTGAGAGTTCAGTTGTTAAACCTCAATGGCCCAATAATTTCAATTTCAAATTTCCCTTCAAACCGGAATAATAATATTATATATACTTGGGATATTTTACACAGCACCTTGTAGTCCCAAACTAAGCGGAACTTGTACTGTGGGTACTAAAAAAATGGATATAATACTTTATATAGGTACCTTGTCTTTTTGTAAACACATACTTATAATACATATGAAGCATATAACATTCGGTAGAATATTTAGTAATGTAGGTTCGAAACGAATTCAGCAGGGTTTTACCACCTCAATAAATGATGTGAAAAGTCCGGCTTCGCGCTCGTTCGCCGCTGCCCCTTGTTTATAGACAACGAACACCACAATGAAGTTTGAGGAGCGATGACGTATCTGAACCAGCTAAGCGAGGTGCGGAGAATGTCCTTTCTGTAAGAAGTACTAAGTATTCCTAATTGTGTTGTCCTACCTAAATTTCTGTACAAAATCAGCAAGCAATACAATTTCAGTACTAAACTCCACTCATTAATAAAAACAGCTATTATCATTACAGAAGCTTTTTTTGAGACATAAGTATACAGGAAAATCCGCGGATTACCAATAATTTATATTAGCTTTGCGTGCTCAGCGGGAATCAAATGAGCTCCGGATTACTACTGATTAATGTGGGGTGGCATTACAAGCCATACGAGCCATGTAAATGATGATAATATCTGTGGTATTTTATTAGGTTGGGTCATTTTTTTTTATATTGAATAGGCTTGCTATTGAGCTACCTCAACTGATGTTAAATTATGATGTGACATTACTGTATCTGTCACCGTAGAATAATAACAGGTACAGTCACCAACGAAAGTCGCTGAATACAACCAAATTTTGAAAACATTACTACACCAAAACTTTTAATTAAATTGTAGTTAAGGTAAAGCTTGTAATTATCTTATAGACAAAGAACGCGTGCTACCTTATCGGGTTAGTAACTTCAAGATATAAAATTCAAGCGTTTTAAAATTTGCATCGTGTTTAGCGACTTTCGTTGCTGACTGTACCTATTATCTTCCTATGACAGCTAGATCACGTGATTGGTACGCAGTGACGTCATCGACAGTCTGACTTGTGATAAATGTTGTCACAATGTGTAAATAAAATTTTATCGGAGCAATAACTCGAGGTGGCTTAGTGATCATAGCGTTTGATGTATTTTACCAGAAGACGCAGGTTCGAATCTTGCCCGCAGTCGAATTTTTCCTTCACTAAAATAACTATAAATTTGCCAGTTACATCCACCTCCACCCCCTTTGGCTGAAATTTCACTTCCTTTATTGGCTATTAAATAAAACATCATTATAAAAACACATTTAATATAATTAATTTAGAAACTTTACTACGGTAACTCTGAAGGGCGAATGCCGAAGGACGAAAGCCGAGGTCGATTCACTCACACTCGTTCTCGTGAAGCAGGATAGCTCGGCGTACGTATCTGAAGTGGTAGAAACTGAAGACCACCATGATGGAGAAGAAGTATATTACTGAAACAAAATACATTAAATCTGAATTTGTTCTATACCACATCCTTATACACAAGCTTTAACATGCTTGTTAGTCATTTTAAGTATAACGGGTCTTCCATTATGTACTTCCGAACTTTGACAGTTGATAGTGGCCATCTTGTTGAAGCTACATCTGTCAAATTGGCTGTCATTTATTCAGTCTGTTTTGCCAAATCACCATGGACGGATATAGCTTTCAACAACAAATGTGCAAATTATAAAATTGTTTTATCAAAATGGGTGTTCTGTTCGGGAAACGTTACGCGCGCTTCACCCATTTAATGTCGCAATAATCGTCCTACCGAGATGACTATTCGCAGTGTAGAGGATAAATTTGAGTCCACTGGTTCAGTAAACGAGTCAACCAACACCAGTAGGTACGTCGACGAAACGCAAGATCTGCCGAATACAAGCATGGTGCGGATTTTGGGCTGGCGGCGTCATCAATCCATATTTCTTTGAGAACGACGTTGGCCAGTCTATCATCGTCAACGGCGAGCGTTATAGGTCGATGATTACCAACTTCTTTTGGCTTGAATTGGATGATATGGACACCAACGATTGTGATTTGACCCCATTAGATTTTTTTTGTGGAGTTTTCTTTCGTTGGTAGTCTTTGCGAATAAGCCACAAACCGCAACGGGTCCCACCCGCCAGGTCCGAATTTTGAATTTACATCTTTAAGGTGACGTCAGTGACATCTATTCAAAAGCAAGTTACTTTGCTTCTCAACCGACATTACAGTTAGTTCAATGTTGACGATTCCACCTTAGCCATCTGTTTGTATTTTTTTTTGTGCCCGCAGTCGAATTTTTCGCCATTACCTTGACAAGCTGTGGTCTAGCGGTGGCTGGACCCCTTCAAAGAGCCTTTTTAACCTGTTACTAAGTATTAGATAATATCTTTATTCATATGACTAAGGTAAATGACTTTATGGCAATAAAGATTCCTTAACTAGAAGTAATGTTCATTACCATTTTTTTTAATTAGATTATATCATATAATTCTAAACAAAATAATGTATACGTAAATCACATGCACAATAAACACAAGAATACATGCCACAATTAAAATAAAAGTATTGCGTTACGGTTTTAATTCAATTAATATTATAGTAATCAGGGGAATGCGCTATGCGGTGGCGGGAACATCTATTATAATTAGTACACTACGCTCACCCAACTACTTTCATGATTGCCGGCTGAATTATGTACAGACTGTAGGTCCTATCTGATAAAAGTAGGAACTAATCAATCACTACTTTGGTAAAAAAAAATTATACAGGATGCAATTTTGGGAAGTACAGTCACGTGTAGATCGAGTCTACATCCAAATTAAAAATATATCCACTATTTCCTATCGGTAAATCACAAAAAGAGATACGGGTAAGTAAATACGAGGCGCCACTCAGTACTCACCAGCTCCAAGGAATGTAAGGAGTCCACTGACACACGCCAAGTTGGCCAGCCTGTGTTGCTCGTCCTTTATTTTAGGAGCTGAAACAAATTAATAACAATGAGCGTATTGAGATCTACAAGTTAATTCATAAGTAATTAAAATTCCGGCTGCAGAAATAAAAGTAATAGGTATGTATTTATAACATGTCTGTGAGGTCCTGAGGTCCTGGGTTCGATTCCCGGGTTAACCTTTTGACCGCCACGGACATGATTGAATAGACGTCAAATGAAAACTTGGTCACGACGCCAACGACGGCATGGCAGGTCAAAAATACCACTTTTGTTTTAGGTCAATATACATAACTATAAACATTTTTGTTGTTGTTTTTACCTATTATTAAATACGAGAATTTGTCGCTTGGCGTAGAGAACACGGATTTTCAAAAGGTTAAGCAAATTGTTATAAAGTTTTGGTATAATAGTAGAGCCGCTGCAGTTCGGACTAGTTTGGTTTTGTGTTATTATTAATATTCCATTTATTTCAGGCAACAAAGCCCATATAAAAATAAAATTTTAAGAGAGGTACGCATAGTGGGATCAATTCCACTCAAATTGGAGTTGCCCGACTGGGGAAGTACCTCCGCCTTGCAGAAAATCGAAGTGAAATAACACAGCTTTGAGTGTTGTGTTCGTAACGGTGACCTTGCGAGTGCTACGCGGGAAAATGTTGTGTTGGCAGTGGGGGGACTTTGACCCTTATACTGCCTACCCAACTATTCCTCATTCATTTTACAGGGTCGGCAACGCGCAAGTTACCCCTGGTGTTGCAAGCGCCTATAGGCTACTGTGACCGCTTATCCACCAGGTGGGCCGTATGCCTGTTTGCCACCTTAGTGGTATAATAATACAATATGAAATATAACAAAACAGAATACTATTAACCCTTTGAACGCCACGGACGTCTATAGACGTCAAATTAAAACTTGCTCACGGCGCCAACGACGACATGGCACGTCAAAAATACCACTTTTTGTAGTTCATAATAAATATACAACAATATGTTTATAGTTTTTTTTAACCTATTATTAGACAATAGAATTTGTCGCTTGGCGTAGAGAACACAGATTTTCGTTATTGACGTGGCGGTCAATAGGTTAAATATATACAACAATAATATTACCAAATAAAATTATCTTTATCTTTAATAAAACTTTCAAAAATTCACACGTAAAGTTGTCGTGTGTCGCGCGGTGGTAGGTATCCGGCCTCAAAATCGCCGGAACAATACACTTTTCGGCGAAAATTCCTCCCTCACGAAGGTCGACAGATGGCAATAGGTCCCTGTTACATGGGACCTCGTGACGTATTGGCAAAGTGTGTAAGTACTTTTTACTTTATCTCTGCTTAGACGTATTTGGGAAAATACTAGATAAATTGATGATGATTTCATCTAAATTACGGCAGGTCTTATAAAATAAGAGGGTTAAAAATATGAGGGTTAAAAATATGAGGATCGGGACTCGCTGTCGGATGGATTACATTAGTATTCTGTAGTCCATTTCCACAGTATTTGCGTATATTGGCAAATAATTTGTAAGTGGTCGATTTGGTTTATGAATCAATCGTAAGATTAGGTACAGGATGGTTATGTGAAACAGAATTACTACAATTTCTTTTACAAGCCTTTATAGTCCCACTGTTGGGCAAAGTTCTCCCCTCTCTACATTGTCTAAATTGCAATAAAGTCAAAGTCAAATATTTTATTTCAATTGGACCATTAAAATACCACTTTTGAAAAGGCAAAATTAGTTGCACGGTTACCGGCGTCATCCGGTTCGTTACTCTTCTCAATAAACATAATTATAAAAGTATGTCATGTTCGTTCTGTTTATTAAATTTATTAATAGACTTGACTTGACATGTAACCTAAACGTGGCGACGAAATCTGGGTGTACATTAGTACACCTCTGTGTAACCCTTTGGGGAATACAGTCGTGATGGTATGTATGCTGCAGAGAAAAAAATGCCTGTGGCTGTCACAAAGACAACGAAATATTCAGCCCAGAAAAAGCAGAAAGATTAGGACACTGATAAATGTAAATGACACTTGAAACTATAGAAAAACTCTTTTTACAAAAGGCCTCTTTTAGGATGTCTACATAAAATACAAACATTCTTCCCCCACAAGTTTTTACTAGCTTAGCGTCTGTGTTCCATACGACGAAGGTCCGTATGTATATTTACATTACATATCGACGTTTATACCAGGACCTACTCAATTACATATTGGAAACCAATAGCACGAGAACAATACTATAGCATAGGGAATTTATTGTAAATAGGTAGAGGTATGTAAACAAATGTTGCGGAGGCCGCAGGAAACGCTACTGTAATTTACGTGGAAGGCTTACAAAGAAAGATGTTATGTTCCAGGGATGCTCAACCTTTAATGCGGATGTATATGAGAATACTACTTGACTGAGACAGTGCAAATAAAGGTGATCATTAAGTAGGTATAATGCTTACTTGCATTATATTTAATTCAGCAACTCAGTTCGAATTTTCAAAATCATTTTCATTAAATGTTTAGGTAGAAACTATTTTGACAGATCACGCGTCAATTAGAATTTAACTGTCTGAGTTACTAGTAACCCATCCTTGCTTCGTTCGGGAATTTTCTTAAATTATAGACTATTTTATTCTTTTTGATTTTTTCTTATAAATAATAAACTGACAAAGGGACTGGGCAATAAGGACGAAAAAATAAAACAAAGAAACCAACGGGCCTTAGGTTGAGCACCACTGTTGTTTATGAAAAGCTTTGTACGAGTTACGAGTACGTTTACGCTCACAGCAATATTGTACTGTATTGTTTTCGTTCTATTTTGCTTGTAACTTTTTAAGAGGCTTTAGACTTATTGAAATAAGAAGGCAGGTACGTAAATGTATTGTTCTTAATGTTTCGTATTGCGTAAAACATTTTTTATTTCTATTTCTTTTTTTCATTGTTTGTAGTATTACGCTTTTTTGATAACGACGATATAGCTGTAGATGACCTTGTTGTTTTATTATGTTCTTCAATGTATGTTAAAGTGACATTCATTAGAATATTGTCATCATCATCATCAACCCATGTACAGTTCCACTCCTGAGCAGGGGTCCCCTCAGAGATTGAAAGGAATTAGGCTATAGTCCACCACGCTGGCCTAAAGCGGGTTGGTGGTCATCACAGATCACAAACTTATTCTGTTTCTAAAAAAAAATTTTATAGTCCTTTAATTGTGGCAAGTGCTGTTTTAAACCGAAAAATTATAGTTATTTAGAAAAGGAAAAATTCGACCGCGGCTAAGCTAAGCTATCGCGGTTGCTTAGTGGTCATAGCGTCTGGTGTACCTAACCAGAAGACGCAGGTTCGAATCCTGCCCGCGGTCGAATTTTTCCTTTTCTAAATAACTTTAAAATCTTAGCATAGAAAATGCCAAAAATATACAAAAAGATGGTACCGAAAAATTATCTTAAAGCTGTTTATACAATAGACCTTGTGTTGTTTGAGAATTATTATTTTTATACCTATGTAAATCAATCTATCTTACCGATCTATCCTAACGATTGACTGATATAGATATATTCACCGTGTGTTCGTCTTATAGCCGAAAGTATATACTCATAATGATCAACAATTTCTTGTATGGGATCAACCATGAAGTGCAAAAAAAAAGTAACAGCTACATCCTACATTTTGTCGACAGACCTGAACTTTTTTCTAGTAAACGGCTCTCTTCTTTTTTCAAGATTTCAGACTTCGTCTATCAAGCAGGAATAATATTGAAATAATGGTTTCTTTTCGACTGTAAGACGACAAAAAAACAGTGTTTAATAGTTGTATATTTTGCTTACCGTCTTTGAACCTGATGCAGGCTCGACCAATCTTTGTAATAGCTAGGGACACCAGTCCCAGCCATACTATAGTTGCCACGAGCAGGTATACCTGGTAAGTAGGACAAAAATATCAATACGGAGAAATGTGATTTCAGAACTATGAGATTCATTCAAGACTAGCTGTTGCTCGCGGCTTCACCAGCATCCCAAAAGGCTTTTTGAGACAAAAGATAGCCTATATCCTTTTCCAAAGCCTAATCTATCTCTGTACCAAATTTCATCAAAATCGGTTCAGTAGGGATGGTGTAAGAAATATAACCCATATGAGGTTTTTTTTAATGTATACTTCATCTTTCAGGATAATAAGAGTTCTAAAGTGCAATGAATTCTTAAATTCTACTTAATTAAAGTCTTACAAAGAGTTAAAAATTTGGTTACCAGCATGGCTCTACAGTTCTCCGTCAATGCTACCACGATGAGCAGAACTCCTGCGCCGGTGATGCCGCTCAGCACGATGCCGGTTGCGGCACTGATAACTGCATGAGAAAATAATGTATGTAATATTAGTAGTCGACAAGCCAAACAACAAACTTACTTATGGCGTTAGGATAGACACGGGAAATAGTCTTACTGAAACAAAATGCGAGTTTCTTGCCGGTTCTTCACCATAAGACCCACTTTTTGGAACCGTGCAACTAGTTTTGACTTTTCAAAAGTCCTTTTTTAATGGTCTAATTGAAATAAAACAATTGACTTTGACTTTGACTTTGAATTTATAGCATTGATGAAGATAGTATGTTTTAGGGCCCAAGTATTAGTATGTAGGGGGCGAGCCTATTGGTTTTAACAGGCACAAATTCAAACTTCGTGCAGCTGTTGAGAATTTCAAACTAAAACCTAACAAAACTTTGCTGAACTTGGTAATTAAATCCAGGACCGCTGAGGACCAGACCACAACACTAATGAGGTAGGTAGTATTGAGTTTACTTTGCGAGGTGTTGCTATTTCCCAATATTCTCAACTTACATTGCGAAGTTGGTGTCATATGCATCTCATCATACTGCGGCCCATGCGTCAGTATTAGAGTGAGCAGGATGGACCCAACCAGGACTTGGGAGAAAGCTATCAGCAGAACTCCTGGGAACAGGTTGCAGACGCCGCAGCAACTCTCGAAGTGACATCCTGGCTTGTGGATGGCGAAGTGTAGCGGGACCTGGGTGGGGCACTGGAGTATAATTTATCTTTAACAAAAAATCTACTGCGCACTTAAGTAGGCCCCTGCAAACACAATTTGGCGAAATGGGGATCATAGATTCCCCCGTCAACGACTGTGAGTGACCATGAATATGCTCCACTTGCTGAAGTACTCAAAATTACCGTACCGTACTCGTTTGAGGCCCTAAAGAGCGCTACTGATGCCGCAGTTGCATGGCATGACCTTAAGTACGTACTGGGCTCAAGCAATCTACATAATATTTTATTTACCATCGATACTAAAAGTCGACCTAAAAGTTATCAACAAGGAATCTTTGTTACTTATTTCCTATAATTAACTATTCCTGGGAGTCCTTGTTGGCATCAAACTATCATAATTTGAACAAATATAATAATTAAAAATCGCTTTCAGTTTTGTTTCAACCATACCTATTCACCCCGTTTTTTTACTGTACATACTATTTAAAGTTACGTAGCTATTGCTACGTGTTGGCGAATACAGTGTATCTATTTGATCATAGAGCTACAATTAAACAATTCAAGCGCATCCGCCGTATGACTTCTAAACCGAGTTAATTTACTCAGAAACCTAGACAAAAATACTGTACTAGACAAAGATCTGTGTCAATTTACTTGTAATGCCGTTGTACATCTGCTAGTACTCCTTGGCTTTTCACTAGATCTCGTATAATCATCAGTAACACTCTTTGGCATTTTTATGCAATTAAAATAGACATTTCGTAAAGTCCACTTTTGACAGTAGTTCTTTTTTAATCTGAAGGCCAGTGACAGATTGATTTGTCTTTCAAACGTCATCGTTAGTAAGAGAACTTACTTTAAATAGGTTGGTCTATAATATTGATTCCCATTGCAAAATCTAGAAAAAGCTGTTTTATAATGAATTTTATAGAATTACTAGTTTGTGCCCGCGGCTTCACTCACGTGAATGGAGAAGCAGCATTATAGAATTAAAAATTAAATCCAGAAGAAGAGAAAGAGACACAGACTCACTTTCACATCATCAGCCTATATTAGTTCACTGCTGGACGTAGGCCTCCCCTAATGTGCGCCATTTCACCCTGTCCTCGGCTTTTTTTCGCATCCAACTTCTAACAGCAGCCTTTCGTAAATCATCACTCCATGTTGCCGGAGGGCGTCCTACACTACGTTTGCCGAGTCGCGGTCTTGACTCGACAACACGTCTACCCCAGCGGTTGTCGGTTCTCCTGCAGATATGGCTCACTTTCACTTTCACAGTTTCATCAATCTCCTAACCTTTTCCCAACTGTTGGGGACGGTTTCCAGTCTTATTCTTAGTATTTACACGAAGCGCCCACCATCAAACCTCCGCACTCAATATCTGGTTATTAATAACGATATCAGGCTTTTAGGCTTCTGATTAAACGATTGTTCAAATGTGTTTGTATGAAAACAGAAACTGGCAGCATTACGTGGTCTCCGAGCCACGGAGGAGTCTCAACTTATGTTAAGAATTAAACATTAACGTAGAATACAGGACCTATTAATCATCGTAGTTATAAATTTATAACGAGTAGATCGTGCTGCCGCATTGCTAATATTCTACCGGTACTTTTTTTACAACAACGTTCATTAGTATAGGTTCATTAGTATTTACAACAGTACAGGGGCGCTAAAATGGCGAATTTTGATGAATCATTTACCGACACGACTCAACTTGCCATACGTTTCCAGTACAAGCTGATCTCTAAATGTACTAAAAGCTTATACAATGCGAGATCATCTTATACTTGGAATATATGACCCGTTGTGTACCTAGCTGTGCCCATGAATCATATGATTGAGTTCATCAAAACTGACGGTTTTAGCAACCCTGACGTTCCTTTGATTACATTTGGTATACAAATCACTGCACAAATTAGGGCTGCTGCCTAAATACAAATTCAATAAAGGGGAATCCGCTGCTATGAATAGGGAGAAGCAAATAGCGCTAGTGTAAGTCAGTGGAACGTTTGCAGGTAAACAGTACTTAGAACCAAACCTTTGTTGTAACGTGAACGAATATGACAGTAATTTTAGATTTTCTGGGATATTTTCAATTTTGAATTTAATATTTTAAAACGATCATTTGTCCCGCAAGATGGTACAAACCAAGCAAAGAACACAGGCGAGATGGTAGGTTATGTTAAATATAAAAATAATAAATAGTTAAGATACCTTTGTAACGGGTGGCGCAAAAGTATATCATAATGTGAATGTGCCTTAATTTTTGCAGATGGCGCCAAATGTAACTGTGCTTTGATATTTTATGTTGGAGACATAGAGAATAAGTTGTCAACAAGCCATGGAGCGAATGGACTATCAGGAATTTCTAGAATATTACGACGCTGCATGGAAAATCTCTTAAAAAAATAGAATAAGAAAGAGACGAGACTGTCTCACAAAACACTGTATCCTGGCTCCCTTATTTCAATTTGGAGGTGCATTGTACCTGATTGTGGAATAACGTGATCAGAAAGCGATTCAATGTTGGTAACTGGATTTCGAGCATCATCGTCAGACACTTATTACGAGATGATGAAAGCATGATCGGAATTCAGTTGGGTATTGAAAGTAAATTTCAGTTTATAACGATTTCGAGGGTACTGATGTTATTCTGTTGAAACATATACGAGAAAATGCCTTTTACATAGCCGGTGAAATTACTGAGCTTAAGAGACTTAATTGGGGTGTTTAGATGATAACGCATGAGTGATACCTCTGGTGTTGCTGGTGTCTACATATAGACTGCGGTTGCTGCTTACCATCAGGCGGCCTGGTTTGTTTGTCATCTTATCACTATAGGAATTTTGAATTAGATTTATTTATTCAAAATAAAGAAATAAATAAAGTATTTACCCGCTGTTTTCTCGAAACCACCTTTCTGACTTACTGCTATATCGATTACTAGAGCAGAATTATGGCCAACTACGGTCGGGAAACATAAACGTAATAAGTATAGTTATTGGGTACTATAAATCTATAAGTAGGTATATTTAAAAATGAATCTCTATTTCCCTTGGTCATCGCATCACGCGTGAACGAATGGAACAATTTCGCTAATTCTTTTTTTCTTGTCTTATTTATTGTCAGGAGAAGGTTCTTATGAAAGAAAAAAATAAAAACATTGTGCGGGAAAATCAAAAATTAACAACTAAATACTTCCAGGTAAAGTCTACGCAGACGAAGTTGCGGGCAGAAGCTTTTTGGAAATAAAAACTTCAACATTAATTGAATGTGTTAAGTTACCTAGTAATGTTACCAACTTAAACTAAAAGAATATGGAAGTTGTCAACATGCTTCCGTGAATAGTAGGTATAATAGCTGGCGAGCAATGAACTGGAATATTCATCGAGCGTTGCACAAAACATTTTTTTACAATGTCTAAGCAATAAGCTATGGATTGTCGCATATCACTTGAAAGGTGTGTTAGCTTTCAACCTCTTTTAATATCATAACCAAAGATTATTAACCTTTTGTCATAGATCCACTGATCTCTTTATTACATGGAACGAATAAAAAAAGACATCAATTTTTAAAACAAAACACTATATTGTTTGGTAGTCCTGACACTCACAGTCACACGATTAGTGTACATATTTCTACAACAATTTCTTATATTTGTAAAAAGGTAACATTATAAAATGTTAAAATAATGTTCTGTTGTTATATTTTAATTTTAGAATCATTTTATAGATTTATTTCTATACTTACCGAGAAATTCACACTACTGGCTTTTCTTTATAGTAATTAATGGACCTTCTCATTCTGGGAGGAGACCTATGCCCAGCAGTGGGACAGTATATGGGTTGATGATGATGAATTAATGGCGCCAAATTCACTAGTTATGTATTGTTGTGCTTATCATCAGTCATATTGTTTTAGCCTGAGTTCTTTATTCTATTTTATAAATTTTATGGTGGAAATGTTTGAAATAAAATGGCTAGGTACGTTGGAACTTTATATTTGTCATGTAATAATAGGATTATTATCTTAAATATTCTTGTTATCATAATTATATCAGTCTATAAATAATTTTTAATTAAAACATTATTCTTCAGAATCAAATCATCTAATAGGTAACCACTAATTTAGATACATTTCTAGGTAAGTATGTATACACATAAAAATACTTCATGATTATATATTTTTTTTTAAAACAAACAAATTTCTGAAATGTCGCCTGATAAAATTAAAATTTTACCAGAGGTAGGTAATATTTTACGTTCAACGCCTTATAAAATATAAATAAGTACAAAAAGCACAGACACGAGTTTTCAATATTAACTTTTCCATGAGAGTAGGTACATCATTGCTTTCCGAATACTATTAATCGTAACTACCCTACGCTATAAAGCAGCATTTTAATCATTCTGCACTTTTTCAATATAAATTAGGAAGATACTATTAAAATTACTTAAATTTAAAACAAAATGGCTGCCATATCAGAATGGCGAATCATTAAGAAGACTAATCCTGTTAGGAGGATAATTATTTAATAAAACTTTATTATTTACTTAGGGACTGAAAAGCTTTGCAAGAATCGCTCTTAAATCCTAGTTCAATTTCCACTACAACTCAAATACTTTTGAAATGAAGCGTGTTACCGGATTCAGTTTTAGGTTGTAAGAGGGATAGCGCTATTCAATCTGTAGAGCTGCATCCCTCTAATAACCTAAAAATTATCGCGTTAACACTATGGTGCGGCCTCAGATCGTCATTAATTGTGTATTTATAAGAAATAAAATATTCTAACATTTCCATTTTGATTTGAGGATAGGTAGGTACTCATTTCATAGGTATTTTATTTTTGTGTGAAGTACCCACTTTGATTTTACGTTTTTACATTGAGCAAATGTTCAGTTTAAATAAAAATCTACTCAAAACATGTTTTCATATAAATGTACCTATTCAAGATTTACGATTGAAGATCACGTTTAACCCGGAGACACATTTACATAATATGTTGGTTGAAACAGAACAACCAACGTTGCCAAGAATAGATCAACCTTTAATGTTTAACATGCGTACCACGTAATAATTTTGTCGTTGCCTATTTCTTACCAAGATATCGGCTAAAGACGAGATAATACGACAAAATTATGTCGTGGGAGACATACATATAAGCCATTTTTTAATAATGCCCGTCAATAAGTCACTCTTCATATAAAGTCAGCTGACAAACATGCTATGGCATAATTTACCAATGGAAATATTGATATTTTTCTTCCATGCCACCTACTAATATTCTACGTTTTAAATTATCTCTAAATACCCCACTCTTCCACATTTCCTCCTCAATAACAAAATTAGTCTTCATTCATATCACAAGATCAAAAATCGTAAACATTTTGCTTGATCCACGGCAAGAATTTGGCTAAATCTGTGAATATGACGTAGTGTGTTGGGTCGCAACGGTACTCGTTCTGCCTCGCTACCGACAGAGATACGAGGCCACGAAGATACCAGGTGCTCCCGGTCCTGAACACCATGCCGCCGCCACTGTCGCCATTGCAGACTGATGTGCCTAGAAATAGATGGGCGTAATTTAGTCGGATAGATGTATTGGCTGCCTAATCTACAGTTGCAGTGAACACACAGTGCGGTGTCACTGGCTACTGAAGCAAGCTTAATTCTATTCCTGTTATATATACAAAATAAAGTAGGTTATGAAGATAAACACAACCTGGACCTTGAATCCTTGGACCTCTAAGGATTCAAGGTCCTTAAAAGATGCACTTATGCACTTTTTCAACCTTTTTAATCCCAAATAGATGCAGTTATAAAGTCAGAAGTTAGGTAACATTAATTCTCCTTCTTGTAATGTTAAACCAAAGGAAAGAGTGATCATAACAAGCGAAACGATCGACCCAGAACTGCCTGATAACCACAACCAAAGAATAGAAAATAATAGTGGGCAATAATAAAAATAGAAGAAATATGTACAGAATGGCTACAATCCGAAACACTGAAGCCCAATCCATACGACACCAACATAGGCTTGTACAACGTGTTTGCACAAATGAAGTTTGTATTGGTGTTATGTGGATTGTGTTGTGTGCAAGCTTATGTTGGTGTTCTGTGGACCTGCCTTCTAAATACCCTGTTGCTCATCGCATATTGTTATTTAGTATTTTCTGTAAAACAAGGGTCCGTAGGCGAAAAAACGCGAAGGAAGAAAACTAACGCACACTTAGACGCATGAATACTAAAAATGTATTAAAGGATACGAAGGCAATCCTACTTATTTAACGAGCACATTTGAGTATGTATTTTAAACGTCACATTGCTTATGCTTATGTAGTTGTAGTAGGTACGCATTTCGGTAGTGGTGTGCAGGCCCCACATAGGCATAGACATATTCTTCGACGAAATATGAGGCATTAGTTTCGAAAAGTTTCTATGCAGAATTGCAGTGCAGTGACCGTAGTCCAGCCCTGGATCTACACTTAAATGGGGTGCCGAGTAATTTGCCGCTCGTCTATAAATATACGGATACAGCATAGCACAGATAGCGGGAGTGGCATCCCGCCAATCTTCGTCACCCGAGGCATGTGCACCCTTCCCCTAGATCCGGCCCTGCCGTAGTCTGCTTTACAATATCACTATCAGTAAGAAGGTACTTATAACCACTATGTAAGTTACTTATCTATTTCATGCTGCAAGGTTATAAGCAGAGTAGTAAAGGTTGTTGTTCAGCGGTAAATTGTAGTTAGTTAGATGTAATGGGTATTGTTCAGGTAGGAACTTTGTGTTGTTAAAGTGTATTAGTGTATGTAAGGCATTATGGTCTATATTTTCATGGTCGATAATATAATCGATTGTGAATAATAGTAAACAGATCGCATTTGTAGGACAAAGGCTTTGGGTAAGGGCCAATTTCCAAGGATGATGAGATATTTTAACCATTATTTTGTATGAAAATCATTAATTAACACGCCGTGAACAAAATATACGTTTCAGAAACTTAATTTACAGGAGAATCACGAAACTATCTTGCAATTTATATCTTATATTGATTTCTGTCATCTCCGCGAATAATTATTAGAAATTGAAATAAAACTATTTTTTAAGGGTTTTATCGTGATAAATTGATATTTTTAATCCTGAAGTTTCAGGCCTTTTGCAGCGTCCATGGTCACGGGTAGACTGAGGTGGTGGGCGTCTTGATGTTATAATTACTGCCAGCTACCCTAAATTTTCGTTAATTATTGGCAATCAGATTGACGCAAAACGAGCTCACCTTATTTTTTGGTCTTGCAGTTGTATGCCTGGATTTTGATTTAATAGAATCTATAACAGGACGCCCACCACCTTAGTCTACCCGTGTCCATGGACGCTGTAAAGGTTCCAAAATGTCGGGATTGATAATATCAATATAACGCGATATAACCCATAAAAAGTAGTTTTATTTCAATATCTTTATACTATACAATATATATCTAATGTTATTATACCATATTGTAACCATAGTTGTGTGCAATAAATCTACAGTTGCATTTTTATAAGCAGAAGGTGCTAAGCAGACGTGCTACCGTAACCTAGTTAGAGTATTAAGAAACAATCTAAACATACTTTGCCTAATGCCGGTTTGTTCATTGTAGAGTCCTGCAAGCAACAAGCATTTATTACACTATCTAAACTTATTACAAAAATATATAGAAAACACTAAGATTTAAGAACTGCCTCAATAGTCTAGTGTTTGTAAGCGCGTCTGCTACGCCAGAGGTCCTGGGTTCGATCCAAATCCAGCAATGTTATTGGGTTTTTCTATGCAATTCTTGGTAGCAGCTCGGGCTTGGATTTTGGCAAGGCTCGCCCCCATTACATGGGACCTAAACATATCGGCGAATTGCGTATGTACAGAGGCCAACACATCAAGCGACCCTAATCTGTCAAATTTCTTTGATAGATTTTCAACTTTAATACAAAACAATAAGGCTCATGTTCAATTGGGAAAATTTGACAGTTTTGGATACTTATTTAGCAAAGAAAAAATTCGACCGCGGGTAGGATTTGAACCTGCGTCTGCGTTAGGTACACCAGACGCTATGACTACTAACTTGCTTCTCAATTGGTGTTAGTGACGTCACCATAAAGACGTAAATTCAGAATGTGAAGGCAAAATTCGACATGGCGGGTGGGAGTCGCGGTGGCTTAGTGGTCGTAGCGTCTGGTGTACTAAGACCTAACCACAGACGCAGGTTCGAATCCTGTCCGCGGTTGAATTTTTCCTTTGCAAAATAACTATCCTAATAATTAAAATCTTAGCATGCCAAAAAATAGAAAAAGACAGTTTTGGATAGCTTGACCTGCTGCCGTCTGTACATTAGTACCTACGTCTCTGCCTAAACCTCCGGGGAATATAGGTGTATGTTTGTAAGGAAGTAAGTATATCTACCAACAAAAATATTACTTACTATATATTATACCTTTAACAAAAAACTTGCCCAGAAAGTCTACAAATGGACATGAAATATTTTTTTTTCAGCAAATAAGTATTAAGACCTAAAGTAACAGACACTAAGCATTCACTGTTAACAAGTCCTGTAGAAGTAGGTAATTATATTACACACTGAAAATAAATGGTCTACATGGCGTTTAGGTAAATTAGGATGATTGTATGTACTTATGTAGTTACATAAGTACATACAATCACGCTAATTCCTATGCCTCTGCTTACCCCAGTAATCACTGCTTTTCATTTCAATTTCCTTAATTGTTTCTTAGGACGATTAAACCATTTAATTGTGGTTTAATCGTCCCCGTACCGCACTAATTTATGTCAGGATTTAATATTATTAAGTTTTAATTGTAATATGTTCAATACAGACAGCTCAGCTTAGATACAAACAAGATAGGTACTAATAAATAATAATATACTATATATGTATATAATATCATATTTTTGGGACATTTTACACAACACCATCTAGTCCCAAAGTAAGCAGAGCTTGTACTATGAGTACTATGAGTAGTATATTTTTTTTTGTAAATACATACTTATAATACATAAGAAACACCCAGACAAACACAAATACTCATGTTTTATCCACACAAATATTTGTGTCCTGTGGGAATCGAAGCCACGACCCCATGATCAGCAGTCCGGCACTAGAACCGCTAGACCACAGAGGTCGTCAAAATAATGCCCACTACTTTGTTTAAACTATCTAGTATATATGAAAACTAATTCTACTTATGTCTAAAAAATACATAAATCTTACCGTCTCTGTAGCCAGCGCAAAAGGTGTAATCAGATGTGAAACGCACGAAGAAATCGCTGTATGACCTGATGCAGGTCTCCTGGTCTACCACGGGCATCTCAACTAGGCTCAGCTCTTCTGTTGCCACGCCGGTGTCGTCGAATCCCCAACCTACAACCTGGGAAATAAAATAGGAATATTTTTATATCTTTGAATATTTTTAATTGGCACAGGAATTACTAAAAAAGCCACATCTAATAATTCCTCCCATTCATATTTAGAACCCATCATGAACATATCAGCCACAGCAGTCTACTGTTGAACAAAGGCCACCCCCATAGACTTCCACAAGGACCGGTTTCTGTTTTACGCCGCTTACATCCAATGACTTCCAGCGACCCAGCGGTCGTCTATCCATCTTGTTGGAGGCCGTCCTGCGCTATGCGGTGCATGGACTCCATCCGAGAACCTTTTTGCTCTAGAGCTCAGGAGGAGAGAACAGTTCTACGAGCTAAGAGTCTTGCCCACTGCCACTTCAACTTGTTAAGTAATTCTTTCAGCTATTTCGGCAACTTTAGTTCGTCATTTCCGATTCGATCACGTAGAGAAATACCAAGTATAACTCTTTCCATAGAACCCATCGTTATGATTCATCAAGTGTATCTCTTGTTGTTACGAACTCATTTGATAGTTTACTTAATTCGTTGGTAAGACTATGAAAGGCCACGAAAAAGGCGCCATTACTGTAAGGGCTCTCGGTCCGCGAGCCCTACCATTTTAATCCTGGACCAAATTGCAACATGGCATTGAATAAGAAACCGATTCTTTATTCGGGTTCACAGTTTTCTTCTATTGATACCAGTCGTCTTTCAGCTAATTAAGAAAAAAAGCGCATATTACACTCTGCTAGCAAAACGTCGGATAATTACGGTGTTCCAAGAAAAGTGCAACTGCAGCGAGTTGACCAGGCTGAATGGATGCCGACGTTTGCCCGCTCAATTTATAAAGTTGCTAATTGAGAGCGAGCCAGATAGTCTGTTTGCTGTCTGATTTTACTAATCTGTGGTAATTATCTACGTTGGCGCAGTTAAACCATAAAGATGGTTTGCAATTAGGGACTATTTTGAAGTTTTTACTATGTTTACGTCATTTTACCATGTTTGGGGTTGTGCATTGCATTCATGAGATTGACTAGGGAATAGTCACTGAAAAATCCACTTATGTCTGTTCCAGGAAGTCAGCGATCACAAAATGAGTGCAATAATTATTTTAGGATCTATAATTATAGAATTTATAATAATAGAAAACAGTTTATTCTTTCTATTACATTTAGGGAAATAAAAACAAAACTGAGTGAGTCTGTCACTCAGTTGACAGTGACAGTGAGTACAGAAGTACCTACACTTTTGTCACCTTTCGGTGAATACCTGGACGTGGTGGTGCTATTTATATGTTGGAAACAAAATTTGTAGGTACCCTTGAAATAAAGTACTTTTTACTATTTTTTATTAATTAATAATATCAATACAACGCGATAAAATCCGTCTAATATTCGTGTCAGAGTAAGAAATCAAAATTTTATACCATGTGAACTTTAAAGACAAAATTTTTATTTTAATAATAATTGAAAAACTAGTATACGGGTCGTACTCGTAGGTATAGAGGTCAGCACATCAAGCTACCCCAATCTGTCAAATTTCTTTGATGGATTTTCAACTTTCACACGATGTAGGTTCATGTTCAATTTGAAAATTTTGACAGTTTTTGATAGCTTGACCTGCTGGCGTTTATACATTGGTAAGCGGCAACCGGAGCCTATAGACAGCAATATTGATAGTTTCACCTCCCACCCATAGACCTAGCAATTTCACAGCCTACCCTACTCCTGTCCTTCAAATCGGAACAATAATGTTGTCACATTATTGCTTAGCGTCCCACCAGACGAAATCAGCTGCATTAGCAGTGCCTACCAACTTAAAAATCAAAAGTAATTGTGTAATGTTAGCTTGTAAGTCCATTTTAGATAAAATTTAATTGTAATGCCTTTGTTGTGCCCAAACAGGGTCCATAATGATACCTATACTTAAGATTACCACCTAATTTACATTGTGGAACTGCTAATAAAGGATATGATATGATATCTTTACATACCGATCCCTTCTTTCCAATGACATTCTTGAGGTCGATCTCGTTCTCTGGCCAGAGGCAGGCCGGCCTGACCCAGTCGGAGTACGTTACAGGCTCCCGGAGCTCCAAAATCGCCACATCTCGGCTGAACGTAGTCGCATTGTAGTCTGGGTGGACTAATATCTTTTCAACCTGGAATTTTTAAAGAAAGATCTTATTTATCACCTTGTCATATACATAATTGCATCATAGTTATAGTGGTTGTTGGCGTGAATGCTGAGGTCCTATAATATTATACTGGAAATTTATTAGTAATTGGATTTGTCTTTACCTATGTTGTTTAAACCTTAAAAAAATGTAAAAGCAAACGTATGAGCCGCGTTTGTCTTATTTTTTAAAGCAACCAGGATACTCTTGTGTCGTGTCATAGGTGATTTTAGGTACTAACACAATCTTCCACATACAGAAATACCCAGACCCGGAACAACTAACTACCTATACTATAATATTCATTTGTCTCCTGCGGGGATCGAATGCGCGACATGTGACGCAGAAATAGATTGCTGAGCTGGACCCCCATTTAGAAAACCATGTTTGTCACCTATAATAAAATATGTAACTAATGGAAACATAGCAAAATTAAATACATAAACAAACAAACAACATTAAAAAGGTCACAGCTGGACAGGACATGGGCATTTCCCGCTATGGACCCTCTAGTTAACAATAATAAATATTCAAATCAGGAATGAACGTAAATATGGCATGTTTCAGGCATGCGTAATAAGCACAAATGTGACTAAACGATGGCCAAACCCATTATTATGGTGTTATTGTTTGCTGTTATTGTTTATTTCTGTTTGTTTGGCGTCTATTTTCATAATCCTAGTGGTAGGTACCTATTTTTATGGTGAATTGCTACAGAAATGATGAATTATTACTACCGAGTCGTTATTTGTGCTCAAAAATTTAGTCTTGTGTCATTTTTAGGCTGAAGTGCCGTAATTAATCTCATAAGACCGTGCGATTGCAGCTATACAATTAAATACACTGAGTTGTTTCATTATATACCTAATATCCTCCCATCTATGTGACTGCTGGACGTCACAAGCGTTTCCCTTTAAAAATCTTCTAATAGATATTAGTCGTTCCTCAAGAGCTGTAACGCCGTGTGATGTGCTTATCGCGACAAAAAATATTAGCACTAGTAACACCTACGGCTACTACCTAAGGGTGGTACTGAAGAGGTCGCAATTGAAAAATCAGACTTGCGAATGAATAGACTAAACTGAATATAAAACAAACTGGGAATGTCGAGAAAATGAATGAAAGGAGACTAACAAAAGGGAAGGAAGTGCTGAGCGGGGATGCCCCAGAAAGCCGTACACTGACCTTATTGGTGAGGTCCTTCAAAAAGGTCAGGTACGTAGTACCTTCAACCGCTGCGTGTGTATGACAAGGACGTGGATGAAGGAAAAACATTATACAAGAATCGTAGCAAGTGGATCTGCCTACCCTTATTGAAAAAACGTGATTTCTGTATGACGTTGTAATTGTAGGTCTTTTAATAACTTCATTAAACTTTCTTGTTTTAATTGATAATCATAATTACCACTTCTAGTCACACCAGACGGTACCGTATAAATTATCCCACAAACCACGATTATTGTTCTCTCAGAGGTGGAATGCCCGAAATCGATTAGTTGTAAATTTAGCAATGGACACGACCGAACTCCGTCCATCAGTTAATTAAACTTGTTGACTCGTGATCCTGTTTTGTAATTTAGCGTCCGATCAGACAAAGGATGGCAATCTATTTTAACACAAATCTATCTTTGTTTTTATATAGGTTAGTAGGTAGAATTCAAAATGTTTTTTGTTTCTTTTATGTATTCTTATGGAGATCTGTGTTTTTACAAATATTTTTGCATAGACTGCTTTGTATACCTAGTATTAGCATGAACTTTGTATACAATAATACTAACATACCGGTGGTCTTAATACGGAACGTGTAAACATTGCCATTCAACGTGGCAATGGTTTCTTCTGGGCACGTTGCCGGACGACAGCGAAGCCGAGGAATACTTTGACGCTTACGTACCTACTAGCGTTTTTTCTTTTTTTTCTTTTGGTATAGATATGTATATTTTGTAAATATCTAACTATTATTTTGGTAAGCCTATTGTAAGTAATGTACTTACTATAATATTAATCGTACTGTAAATAAATCTCATACTTAATGGTCATAATACCAAGATGTGGTATATATTTTTATACAACGTCATTAACAGGCAAAGGTATTCTATCTTCTAATAATTCCCATGAACCAATTCAATAACATAAAAAATGTTTTCTTTTTGTATTTACTTATAGCGTTATATTTTTATTTTATTTTAACTTAAGGTCTGATCTGTCTTTTTAGACTTCCTCATCATCATCATGATCATATCAGCCACAGGAGGTCCACTGCTGAACAAAGGCCTGTCCCATAGACTTCCACAAGGACCGGTTACAAGCAGTCTGTAGCCAACGACGTCCTGCGACCTTTACCAGGTCGACCGTCAAGTTCGTTGGAGGCCGTCCCACGCTGCGCTTTCCGGTGCGTGGGACATCCAACAAGAACTAAAATCGATCACCGAGTAGTTTTTATTGGATGAGTCCGGTATAACCTTCCTCAGACGGAAGCATACTCGTAGAGATGAATGAGTTGTTAATTTTCTCCCGTACTCATATCTGAAGTAGGCATTAGTAGGTACCTATTGCCCCTCTTATTAGAAAAAAAAATCCTTAATTGATTTCAAGTGTTTGACAAACCTTCGCTGTAAAAGCCTTTAATTAAAAGATTTCTGAAAGGGTAGCAGGAAGCTATACAGTAGTTCCGAGTTGTTGAGTGGTGTAATGAACAAATAAAACTTATGAATGTAAAGCCGAAGAGAGCTCATTAGTGAGTCATAAAAGTTTTGTAGTGGGAACTGGGTTCAGATGAATTCATTATTCAACTTGAAGAAAGTTTTTTCATCTGTGTTTTTTCAGCCTAAGATTTGAAGAGGTTGGAGACACTTTTTGAGCACTTCTCAGTATTAACTGAGAAGTGCTCAAAAAGTGTCTTTATTGTTTGGTCTGTGTTATTTTTTGAAGAAAAGACTTGACGGTTAGTTGCCGTCATTAATAAAAATCTTAATTTAAATAACGCAAAGAATTGTTCCGGGTCTGAGTGTTTTTTCGCATATGACATTTGACTCATCCGGTCATTTTGTTTTTTATAATTATATGGTAATAAAATAGATACTTACAAACCTAATCTGCACACCATCAACGGAGGTTCTAAGGTTGTGTTTGCCCAGGTAGACCGTCAGGGTGTTCTTGTTGACGACGCGGCGGGACCCCTTCCTGGTGACGCAGTGCGCTGCTGTGATGATGTGGCGATGGGTGACCAGGGTGCCGCCGCAGATGTATTTATTGTCCACTGTCTGGAATAGAAGAATGGCCAAAACCGGAAGGTTTTTTTGGGATAAGTTTCGAGACTGGTTAATACTGTGTAAAAATATTTTTAATCATTTTTTGGAGATGAATATACTATATAATAATATGTATTGTTATACTAATTATGTTAAAAATAGTATCACCTATGAAGGAGCACAAACCAACTAAGCTCACTCGGCGGTTTTAAATCTCGGCTATCCAAGTACATAATTGAGTAGGTCTATATAATAACCCTTGCTAAATTTTTCCAATATACTTAAAACAGTTGAGAGTTGGAACTGCTGAATGAGAGACCTACCTTGCAATAATAATTTTATAATACTATAATTATATATACTTTGGTGACGGTTACCTAAAATAAGAATTTATGTTTCTTTTGTATTCTCATGTAAGTGTTTCTTTTTTTTGTTTTTTATGAGTATACTTAAATGATTTTGAACCGATATAATATAAGTACCACTTCCCTCCCCGTTGGGTCCAGTTGTAGGGGATGGCTCGTAGGACTAAAGTAATAGCAGTTAGGTATTACCATTATTTCAGCTCTATCTAAGCAGGTACAGCCTGCATTCTACATGAGGTAATATAGGTTTATTATTATATTTAATAAATTTTGATAATGTAGGTTTTTTTCAGTCAACTAGGTATATTATAAGGTCGTAGTTGTCCGAAATAAAATTAATTGCTACTTTTACTTTTTTTTTGCCACTAGGGTGGCAAACAAGCATACAGCCCACCCGATGGTAAGCGGTTGTACATTGTCTATCGCAACCTATAGACAATGTAAAACGAAATGAATATGTAAAATGAAAGAGAAATAGTTGAGTTGGCAGTATAAGGGTCAAAGTCCCCCCACTGCCGACACAACGTTTCCTCGCAGAGCACTGGCAACCCTGCTCACCGTAAGGAACACAAAACAGTTAAAAGCAGTGTTATTTCACTTCGATTTTCTGCAAGGCGGTGGTACCTCCCCAGTCGGACGACTCCAATTTGAGTGGAATTTCTCCCACTATACCCACTTAAAACTTTTTTTAAAATGTTTTTTTTTATGATCGATCGACCTTTACCAATTAATGACTATCGTGATATTCATTTGTGCATATGGAAAGGACATGTGATAGAAAAATATCTGAACTGTAATATAAAGCAATTTAATCCAATGACCGCCAAAAAACATAATTAATAGATAATAATTATTATTCCACAAAAACTGGATGACACTAATCATTTAATCTCATTTAATATAAATATTTTCTCATTTTTAAATTGACTTGTATTTCAACTTTCGAATGCCAAAGTAAGTATGTCAAAAAGAAAGTTAAAATAATATAAAATTAATTTTGGTTTTTGACAGCACAACTCATTATATATGTATGTAGGTAAACTTAAAAAAAAAATGCACTTACAAGGTTTATGTGAGCTATAAAAACCTCTCCACGAAGCCCATGATAAAACAAGTAAACTGCGATAACGTACTCTCACCTGGGTTTGGTACAAAGCGATCTGCCACGGCCATTGACCCTCCAAAGTCGGAGTCCCATTCACCACTAGCGGTATAGGGTTATTTAACACCACTTTACCACACTGACCCTGTAAAATTGAATGAAATCCTGTGAAACATTATTTTTCGCCATTTCGTTTGTATTAGTAATTCTAATGCGGTATTATTCTACGAGTGCGATCGGATGACGTTTTGTGGTCGCCATTTATTGTTTTACTGTAAAAATAGTGGTCAGTGAAATGCCACAAAAATGTGTTGCAAAATAAACTAGGTAGGTAGGTATCTGAGTGAATTAGGTTTCTAAACGCACACATGGCACACGATTGGAGGAAATAACTTTTTAATAATTTAAAAACCTTTACTAGTAAATAAATATTTGGAAAGTTTTCCACAGTATGATCTTATCTATCTTTATTATAAGTCCGTGTCAGAATTCAAATAGTAGTAATTAATTAATCTTGGAACAATGTGGACCATTTTTTTTTTGTGGTTCCAGTAACAACATTTACGTAACATTATTATTCTCATTAAAGGTAAAAATAAACAAACGCAGGTATTTGAACGCATTAATTGGGACCTACCAAAATATTTATTTTTCATACCGGGCAAAACGCAATCAAAATGATTTTACCAAAACGATAGGAATTCCCGACCACAATGACACTGTACTTCTGTAATCACTGACCACATTTTACTGCTGATTCTACTGAAAACATTAACGAACGACCACAAAGTGTTTAATTAATTGAAACTTATTATATAATAGGTTTGATAGATAGGTGTTTTTGATATGAAAGGATTTATAATACAATGAATATTCTTTTGAAAGTTGTGCAATCACCTTATAAATTATGCAAGGGAATTTAAAGAAATAAACAAAGAAATGCTACCAACTTTACAAATATTTCGTCAAATAAGCAAGGCAACGAATAGTAAAATCGGTAAGCATCTTGATTACGTTTAGAGAAACTGGAAAGTAGGCCTAACTAATAGATAGCCAAACTATTATACAAATACAAGTATTCAAAAGAGTTTTAGTGAAGAAGGTACAATTACGAAAATATGTAGGACAAGAGAGAAAAATACTGCTGGCAGTTTGGCACTAATTAAGTTTGCATGAAAGTGGAATGCTATTACACTCGCTTAGCTCGCCCGTAGATAACTAATTACTGTATCGTATTAACAACTTTGTTCTAGAATTCGTTCGCCATCGCCATAGCTATACATCATACCATTTCTCCCGAAGGATTAGGCAGAGGTGTATTAGAAGTACACCCATAGTTCGCCGGATTCCCTGTAATAGAGTATGAGCATACTGCCATTCACCGCTGCTACTGAGAATCTCATAGTGAAACCGAATAACACTGCTCCACCTGGTAATCGAACCCAGGGCCTCAAAAACATACAGAGACATAATTATTATACTATAATATATATTTTATAGGTATATAGCTATGAGGACGACATAAGCAAGGACTAGAACAAAGTTACAATACATTTATTATGTAAATTACAGGTGCGATGAGTCCACTATGTGTTCTAAACTTTCGGTTACACCAATTTTTTTTATATGTATAGCGGGTCAAGCGAATGCCTCTGCCATAAGTGAAACATAACAAGATAAAGAGTACTTAATTGTTGCATGGGAATAGAGGTTGTTACTTTGCGAATAGAGGTCGCTACTTTGCTTTGTTGCTACTTCTAAGCTGTTACAGTGAATTCTACTAAGTCATTGCATATCTACAGAGCGTGTTATTTTCTAATTCTACAGTATAAAGGGAAGAATGTTTGAAAAGTCAATAGATTCTTATCTTATAGGCGATAGTAGACTCCTGAAAATATTTAAGCTTGTAATATTTATAGAGGTAGCAAAGCTAAAAAAGAGTCTCTGTTTCTGAAATGAAATAGCAAATTATTAACGAGAGTGTGACCCTCTCGAGGGTTGAAAAATTTGTTTTAATTCTGTACCTGTTAATTAATTCTCAATAGGTTAGGTTTGAGTTATGAGTTTAGTTATTAAAAGATTCTCTTAAAAGTCATCGTAACTTCTAGGTACTTACAAACTTTAAAAAAAATTTAACTATATTTTATTTATGATAGTATACAGAATAACTGTACACAAAATATCTAATAACCCGAACTGTATTTTTTTAAAGTGCAACACTGCGACTTGGTTTGTAAAAATTTGTTTATGTATTTATTTAATAATAAATTGTCTAATTTATTGTTTTTTTTGTTACCTATGCGAACTTCTTGGAAGATTTGAAATTTCGGCAATCGATGCCTTATATATTGTAAGTTTCCATTGTACAAGTTTGTAAATGGGAGAACTGTTTAGAACTTTCTTTTATGCCTAGCTGTATTTTATTTTATTGTAATCTTCGCAACATTCCTAAATTGTTCTCTCATGTGAGTATCCAATCCAATTTATAATCAATCATTGTACAATACAAAACGATATTTTAAAAGAGTAACCATGGAGTTTCTTGCCGGTTCTTCTCAATAGGAAACGACTACTTTGGAACCGTGCACCTAGACAAGTCATTTCATAAGTGCCTGTATATGGTTTATATGAAAATAAAACTGTTTTGATTTTTTTTAAAGGATTTTTAGAAATATCACCCATAAGGGGTTAAATGTACAAACGCCAGCTATCCAAAACTGTCAAATTTTCCCAATTGAATATGAACCTTATTGTTTTGTTTTAAAGTTGAAAATCAATCAAAGACATTTGACAGATTGTGGTAGCTTGATGTGCTGGCCTTTGTACAAACCAGTGCGAAGTCGGGCGGCTGCTAGTTATAATATATGACTGCATTTAAATAATTTGTATAGAAACCGGATTTATATTAAAATACTAGCTGACGCCGCAAACGTTGTTTTGCCATAAAAAAAAATTTAGGGGTATGAAAAATAGATGTTGGCCTATTCTCAGACCTCCCCGATAAGCACAAAAAATTTCATCAAAATCGGTCAAGCCGTTTCGGAGGAGTATGGCAACGAAAACTGTGACACGAGAATTTTATATATTAGAAGATATACGAACTACATACTTACAATTATTGCAAGAAGAGATTTTACCAAACGCCAATTTTGGATTTAGAAAACCGGTTCTGAAAATGTGGAACAAAAACCTATAAGATGTACAGAAGCCAAGCACATCAAGCTTCTCCAATCTATCAAATTTCTTTGATAGATATTCAACTTTAATGCAAAACGATAAGGTTCATTTTCAATTGGGAAAAATGGACAGTTTTGGATATCTTGATCTGTTGGCGTCTGTATTGTACCTACTTACCATACTACCAATAGTTGTCTATTAAAGACTGCTTTGTCAAATAATATTTATTAATGATTGCAATGTACTTGCAATATGCTAGCTTATACACGGCTACTGAAGAATACCAGTTTTAATTTTGGAAGAAATCAGACGAGTATTTTTTTTAAAGCATTTTTAGCATGGCTGCTGAGTGTAACAATGCAGTCTCAAATATTAGTGAATTGGATTTATTTACTTAATGACAAACTATCAAGTTTTAAAAGAAAAATCACACTGTCTTTATCTCAAATAGTCCTTAAATATTACTACACTTAGTACTTCCTACCTCTGGTCTTGTATAATTTAATTTAATCTAATGTTCAAATAATGCTCAAATAATGTTCAAATTTGTTTAATTTAATTTCAGCTAATTTAGTTTTTTTTTTTTTTTTATACCACTAAGGTGGCAAACAAGCATACGGCCCACCTGATGGTAAGCGGTTACCGTAGCCTATAGACGCTTGCAACACCAGAGGTATCACTTGCGCGTTGCCGACCCTGTAAAAATCTTTTCACACCCTTCTTTGCTGTGAGCGCTATTGCCATGAGCATTAGTCCTGTAGTTAGTAAGATTGTCTTTAGTATAAGACGTGTAATGCATGTGATGTGGCTCTGCTTTTAAATAAATAAATAAAAAGCATAAGGGCCGCCTGATGGTAGGCATCCGCAGACTATCGACGCCAGCAACCAGCAACACCAATGTATCACCCGCACGTTGTCATCTTGAGACCTCAGACATTACATTATCCTTCAAACTATTACTGCATTATTACTTAGCGGTAGTGGTGTTCATAGTTGCTATAAATCAATAACATGCTTAATGCTATTGCTTAATTTTGTAAGCATGCGATTTTATGTGCTATATTATAGCATGCTTAATTTATATGCCTACTTGTTATGTTACGGCAAAACGGGCGGGCCGCGCCCGACGGAAAATTGCTTGATAGAGAGAGTGTTATGCGATATAAAGCAAAATAGCTTTTTATAGCATTATAGCTTAAAGTGCGAATCGCGATATCATTTGCTTTATGCTATATTTATTAAGCATGCTACTTTATAATGCTATAATAACCATCACTAGTGGTAGAATAAGTATTTGGCAATGCGCGAACTGAGAAAATTAAAACGAGGTTGTAGATAAAAAGAAATGTAAATTGTCTTGTTGTGAAAGTTTCGCTTGTTCCATAACTTTCGGCATAGAAGAAGACTGTCGTGCTCCATACTCATACCCTATGTATGAGTATGGAGCTCTATGGAGCTCTCATTACTGTAGAGATCAAGATAGCGCTGATGCAGTTCGAAGACCAAGGCTGTCTTGAGGCAATCCTGTAACCAAATGCTTGGAGATGCTAATTGGCGTCGGATTTCGACACAACTGAACATGACATCACATCATCAACCCATACACTGTCCCACTGCTGGGCACGGGTCTCCTCTCATATTGAGAGGTATTAGGCTATAGTCCACCACGCTGCTCTAGTACGGGTTGGCAGACTTCACAAACCGTCGAGAAAAATCTCTAAGGTATGCAGGTTTCCTCACGATGTTTTCCTTCACCGTTTAAGCGAGTGATAATATGAATTCGAAAAGTCAGATGTGCGTGCCTTAGATTCGAACACGAGATCTTCGACTTGGCAGTCCAATGACCTATAACTGCTTACAACAACAAAAAACTGAACACCACAGAAAAATACAATAATATAATCTGGACTACAAATTCTGCTATTTCCCGAGCATGACTGATATTTGACACCTGCATAAAATATCGATACAGACGCCAGGAGGTCAAGCTATCCTAAACTGTCAAATTTTCCCAATCGAATATGAACCTTATTGCTTTGTGCTAAAGTTGAAAATCGATCAAAATTTGACAGATTGTGGTAGCTTGATGTGCTGGTGTCTGTACAGTATGTGGAAAACCTAACTCAGGTGCCGTTAAAGCGGGTGCCCAATGTGGAATACGTATTTAGTGTAATTGTCTCAGATTTATTGAACACATGGCCACTTCACATCATACTGGACACCGGACTCGCCACCCCTGGGAGTTGCGACCTCCAGGTTGAGAAATGATGATGATATTATAAAAGTACACCACCCTTATCCTCTTAACCTGTTCCCAGCTCTGTTGGATTGACGATACGATTGATATATATGTCAATTGTTATATTATATGGATTAAAAACTTAAATTATTTAAAAAATTTGCCCCACACTATGATTTTCTCATGTATCGTGGGATCTGGACCCGGAACAACTAAATGTAGGTCATACAAATATTATTTGTTCCGTGTAGGGATCGAACCCACAACCCGTGGCGCACAAGCCGATCGCTCAACCGCTACGCCAAAACGTGTCGTCCAATTCCAATTAAATTCCACCGCTATAACTGCAATGACCTTTGGACCTTCCGTTGACCTTGCTGAAACCGGTGTCTCGAAGAAGCTTTTACCCATAACCCGCTCAGCAAAGCATTTAAGGTCGATATTTATGCAGTATTTTCCTCCTAGGAAATGATTATGCATAGCGGTACTCATTTTTATTCGTTTTTAGTTGAGCATTCATTAGATATCACCATAAATTATTAACTAGATATACCTACATAAGCAGTTCATTTAATAAAATTTTTGTTATAGGTAGAATATTATGCGATTTTTGATTTAACACATACCATTACGCCTGTATTCCCCGAAGGGTTAGGCAGAGGTGTACTTATTAATGTACACACATGTCGCCGGTATGTTTTAAGTTTCATGTAATAGGGGGCGAGCCTATCGCCACGAGTTGCTACTGAGAATTTCATAGAAAATCCCAATAACACTTTGCTCCACCTGGGGATCGGACCCAGGACCTCTTGCGTAGCAGTCGCGTTTAGGACCACTAGACTAATGAGGCAGTCATTTACCATTACTATTATACAATAATAATCTTTATTTAACTTTCATCATCATCATCAACCCATATACTGTCCCACTGCTGGGCACGGGTCTCCTCTCATATTGAGGGGGATTAGGCTATAGTCCACCACGCTGGCCTAGTGCGGGTTGGCAGACTTCACAAACCGTCGAGAAAAATCTCTAAGGTATGCAGGTTTCCTCACGATGTTTTCCTTCACCGTTTAAGCGAGTGATAATTAATTATTAATACGCACATGAATTCGAAAAGTTAGAGGTGCGTGCCTTGGGTTCGAACTCGAGACCTTCGACTTGGCAGTCCAATGGTCATACCACTAGGTTATTTAACTTTATTTTAACAAAATTATATATCTTGATTTAGCCCGTGAGGTTGTCGACATGTGGGATGTGGATTCGGCAATTATTGTGCCTATAGTTGTTAAAGCCAATGGTTTATAGCCAAGAGCCTCGAAGGACATTTGAGGAGGCTCTCGTTAGACGGCTGGATCAAGGGCTTGATACAGAAAGCGGTATTCCTCGACAAGACACGCATTGTGAGGAGGTTCCTTTCTATGGAGACATAACCACCGGTAGCTTGGACCCTGTTCCCGGTATCGGAAGTCTGACAATTTTTTTATATTTTTATATGTGTGTGTTTTTGTGTGTGTGTCTTTTTGTAAACATATTTGTAAAAATATAATGTACTTACATAAGAAGATAAATAAATACGAGAGTAAGTTTACCTCCGTAAGCACAAGGTACTGCTAGGCTAGAGGTCCGATCCCCAGATTCGATACCTAGGTTGAGTGGTGTGTTAGTGGTATTGGGTTTTTCTGTGAAAATGTCAAAATAAGTTGGATTTGTTCCCAGTTAATGACAATAAGATTGCCTTTTGAAAATGGGACCTATATCTTTATCTTTTTTTCTAGCTTTGGGGGAATACACGTATGATTTTGTGTGTGTATTATGTTTATAATAAATAATAGAAAACCGGCTACATTAAAATTGGACAGTGAAAATAAACAAATGTAAACCTAACGATTTCAATTTTGGTCGGTCAACTCACTCTAGTGTTGCGCTTGCGCTGCATCCACAATGAATACTTGAGTCATCCACGGATTTATTTCAAGTTTCGGTATACTTAAGTACTTCGTGTCCGAACATAGGACTACTCCTCTAGATAAATAATTATAATTTAATATTAATTTAGTTCATAGGTTTTTGACAGCTAGTAGTTATCTGTGGTTGATTTGTTCAAATTATAAAAATGAAAAAAAAAATAGCTGAAGAGGAGATATTTGTCAAAGGAATTTGATAAAATCTTAAACAAATATAATATTGAACCACTGGCATGTGGCAATCGAAGAACTTTGATCAAATCTTGGTTAAATATATCAGCTTCGAACCTCACTACGCCTAACCAAAGAACCATTCCGTTCACAATCAAAACATACATCGCAATGGTCTGCAGAATGACCTTCATTATTTAACAGTACATGTGGCGATTTAACAACACATTCCGTTTTTTTGCTAGAATACTAATTACTACGCGGATACAATGAAACTTGTTTTAGCACATGCTTTGTTCGAATCTAGACATAATCAAGAAAGGAATGTTGAACGAAAGTCTTTCGTTGTAAATGTTTGAAGGTCAAAAAACTTTTATTCATTATAATTTTCGTTTAAGGCTAAAATGGATTTGTATTTCAGCTGACCCGGATGTTTTTCGTAACTAGTTTGTTCAACAGATTATAAGAAAGAAAGTTGGGTTTATTTTTGTTTTGAGAACCAACTTCGATACATTACCTACTTAAAGTTTTAAGTACTTACCTATTTTTTCCTTCCTGCAATTTTTTAGGTATTGTACATATTGCACGCCCTGTTTTAAGGAAATCCTCTTTTTAATTTCATTCAACGATTTTTGGGAGGCCGACATTAATTAAGTAATTAATTAATTTGCTGAATTAAGCTATTCTCACCCCAAAGCGAAAGTAATTAATCTACCATTTTTTAATACAACGATTGTCAATCAGTGAACGAACCGTCTGATGGCAAGCGGTAACTGTAGCTATGACCCCGAGGGTGTTATCAGCTCGTTGGCTTCCTAAGACGTTAATAGTTATTTGTTTTACAAGAGTGCAAAGTTGCTTTTTAACCGCGTGCTCAATTTTAATGACCGAGCAAGCGAAGGATCCTAAAATTGAAATCCTGAGCGTTAGCGGGGGAATCAAAAGAGCACAAGGTGAAAAATCTTTGCACTCGTGCAACACGTAACTTTTCATCCCACCTCAGCGAGGAAAAAAAAGTTCTATGATAAATTCGGCACCATGAAGTAAATAGGTTTAATGATGTTTTGAATTCACAAATTTAGAGCACACGATGTTCTAAATTCAAATTTACTTTTATCCTCTAGCGGATAAAAACGACTGTTGCACTCAGATATCGAAGAGCAAAAATAATCTTTCCGATATGGGGGCATGAAAAATATATTAAGTCATCATTTGCCCAGTATTGTTATTAGGTAGGTACCTACAAGATTTGTCAGTGATCATCTTCATCTTCGGAGCCTTTTCCCAACTACGTTGCGGTCGGCTTTCAGTCTAACCAGATTCGGCTGAATAACAATATTCTACACGGAGCTGCTGTCATCAGACCTCCGCAACCCAATTTCTGGGTAAAACTGATAGTATATCAGTTTTACTGAGCACAGACTGATTGTCAGGCTTTTTGGGCTTCCAACTATCACTAACGATTGTCATAGGTGTTCTTATGGCCATCATCCTGAGTATAAACTGGTCTAACTGGTGACAGGATTAGTCAGTGATATGACCATTGGACTGCCAAGTCAAAGGTCTCGAGTTCGAATCCAAGGCACGCACCTCTGACTTTTCGAATTATTGTGCGTAGATTATCATTCGCTTAAACGGTGAAGGAAAACATCGTACATGCCTTAGAGATTTTTCTCGACAGTGTGTGAAGTCTGCCAACACGCATTAGGCCAGCGTGGTGGACTATAGCCTAATCCCTCTCAATCTGAGAGGAGACCCGTGCCCAGCAGTGGGACAGTATAATGGGTTGATGATAATAATGACTGGGTAAATTAAACTTACAGCCCGTGAAACTGGACTTCAATAATGTTAGCAATGTTGCTTAGCAACAGGTTTAAAAGAACGTAGGTATATTTTTTACCGTTACACTGAAGGCAGAGCATTTTGTACCTGTTCGGGCTCGAGCACCAAGTATGGCCAGCCATATTTGGTCGGTGAAAATATACCTTATTTTAAACCTGATATTCTGTGTGAAACAGTGAAAGGTTAGACAATAGATGTATCCTCTACCTCCCCAAGTCGGCGTGACAATCTTTATAGATACATGAAGATATTCACCAAGTAAAAATGGTACCTACAGTATTTTTTATGAAAAAACCGCCGTGACGTGATGCCTTACTTATCAACCTTCAAACCCGAATGAGGAGACTAGCTTGATAATGACATTTCAACACGCGAGGTGACCCTTTGCCATTTAAAACGATTACCACTATACGTTCTTAAAAATATAGTAGGTACGTACAGTAGGTATGTTTATATCATTTAGTTTTTGTTGCTTTACTTCTTACGTAGAGATGTTGATAATTACGTCTCCGTTTTTATGTGGAAAGATAAATGTATAGACGTATTTTATTATCAAAATAAACAATTTGTAGTCAACTACAAACTGTTTTGTTTTGACTATTTCTGAAATCATCTTCTTTAACTTATGTACTGACTAGTGTCCCACCGATGGGTACGGGTCTCCTCTCAGAATAAGAGGGGTTATGTAAATGTATGTAATAGCCTAGTGGCTATTAGATACATTTACATAACCCCTGGGTGGACTAGTGGACTAGTGTCCATCCTTCTGTCTGGATGCGGGTTGGCAGACTTGGTTGGGGTAAAAAAATCGAGGGATCAGACTGTTGTAATAATTGAGTTTTAACTATAGTCGATGTCAGATGTTCTTTAACTTTTATAACGAGGTTAAGAACATATTGTTTTTCATGATGTTCGGCAAGGTTCATTAATAATTCATCGTTTTTTCTCCTCAAATAAAGGTAATCATAATAATAATTAAATCGCACGCGACCGAGGGTTTGTTCCTTATTGCGAGATTGCTTTTAAAAAAACAATAAATTAAACTAGACCGTCTAGACCCGAGAAGAGTAAGTAGTTTTTCTATTGTCTATAATAATTTGTTACTTGACAGTTTAATTCCTGAGTTTTTTTTAAGCAATGAAGTTTGTTCTCAAAGTGTGTTCACAGGTCATGTTGATGCTCTGATGTTTTAGGGAGCTGAACGACCGTACGATTCAACACGACATCTTTAAATAGTATAAAAAGTCGCTATCCGCAACGGATATTGATACCATTGTCACTATCATTTAGATCATTTGGTCCGGAAAGTTTATGCGTATTATAAGTATATTGCCACGGTAATATTATATGTGCACCCGTGCAAAGCCGGATAGAGCCGCTAGTTTAGATTTAAAATCAGAAAGGATCACAACATTTTTCGCTTTTGACTTTCTACTTTTGAATTTTTGGGCTAGCACTCCTAGCCTGTCTGTATGTCTAGTATGAGTGCCTTTAAATGTCTAATATCTATCGTCATTTTACATCTACCTACTTATTATAAATGTGACTCACTGGACAAGATCCAGTATGCTAATGATGTGATTATAATTCACTCGATCATTGTCTGCTTCAAGACTTATACAATACAATAAACAGAACCACGGTCAAGGGGAAGCCCCGTGAACCATTGATGCTATGTATCTTTTTATTATTATTTAATAACCTTTTGAACGCCACGTCAATAACGAAAATCCGTGTTCTCTACGCCAAGCGACAAATTAAAAAACAATTTTTTGTATAGGTATGTATATTGAACTTAAAAAAAAAGTGGTATTTTTGACGTGCCATGCCGTCGTTGGCTTCGCGAGCAAGTTTTCATTTGACGTCTATACACGTCCGTGGCGGTCAAAAGGTTAAGTGTGTGCTTATGTGCCCTATGAGCTTTTTTGAATCACTTGGAAATTTCTGTAAATCCCCGTTTTCAATACCTGACGTATACAATTTAGAATTACCAAAATCTTGAAGGTATTAGTTTCTTCTTTTATAAGTAAAGTGCATTGGGGCAATTCCGATAGAAATTTCTGCGAGATGACTAGAGGTGAACATTTCATTTGATTATTTGGGAATGCTCTATTTTACGAGTCTTACTGTTTTAGATCTGCATAGATATTGAAAGAAAGCCTTTGAAAAGCATAAATTATATTTTTAAATATATCGTTGGATTTGCTAAAGAAAGTGTTTTAAATAAAGCACCATATTTTTGGGTCATAATGGATAATTGCGAACTATCGCGGGGTAATTCCGGAAGAACTCAAAAGTCGCCTTTATTGCATTTCAGCCAGAGTTTACATTTCATTTTCCATCGTAATTGCCCCATAGATTTTGATATTGTAAGTTTTTAAAATAATAACCGTTAATTTGAATTCCTATAACTTTGTATTACGGAAATTACCCGTATTATATAAGATGGCGCTTTGCCTTATAATGCCAGCAGGAATATATTGCTGCGTTTGGTAGATTTTTTGCACTTTCGGAATATACCCATTTTCGAAATAGCCCCAATGCACCTTAGGTCAATATGTTTATGGACGTGTATAGACGTCAAATGAAAACTTGCTCGCGCAGCCAACGACGGCATGGCACGTCACAAATACCACTTTTTTTCAAGCGCTAGTCAAACATTCCCGACATTCCGTAAGACTTTTATTACTTATACCTTTTTTGCCCACGTTTTCTGATTGGTATTCTTATATTTAAATTGTTTTACTTATTAATTTTTTGTTGCATCCGTGATTAAAATGTTTCTACATTTTTACATAAGAAGTGAAAATTATAAAAAAATATTTAAATAATTTGGAATGTTTTAGTAAAATGTTTAGTACTACTCTTTATTCTTTATTATTCGTAGTAATTACTCTTTATTCTTCGTTTTGTCATTTTTTCTTTTTCTTTATGGCCACTACGGAAGTAAGAAAATAGGAAGAGTATAAAGAGAGGCTTACCTGTCCACCACGGTTGTTAGAGTTAGTATTTCCAGGTCTACTTGGTATTATGAAAGTGGGTTGCCCTCCCCCGAAGTACTCGGGTTCATCGTCGTTACTGAAAAAAAAACATCTCATTTAATTCGAAAGTTCTTATATAAGAGTGGGTAGGAGGATAAATATCATAATGCTGTGCTTGCCTAATGCTTGCTTGATATTGGTATTGCTTGCTAATTAAATTGATGGGTCCATTAATTGAATAATCAAGGGAAGGGAGCAATTCTTCTGAAATCACATTATCAATACTACCTAAGTAATCAATTAAGTATAGGTAATTGTTTTTTTTAGATCTTCAGATGCAAAGTACGTGTAAAACACTGATTAATTTTATTGTTCAACTACATCAGGTGTTTATTATGCGTGAGTAGATTCTAAACATACTAACACGCCTGTATTCCCCAAAGGGTTAGGCAGAGGTATACGAAACGTACACCCACAGTTCGCCAGTATATTTACGTCCGATATAATAGGGAGCGACACAAATCCAAACTCCGAGCTGCTACTGGGGATTTCATAGAAAAATCCCATAACACATACACACGCTCGATATTGGAATCGAACCCAGGACCTCAAGCCTAGCAGTAGGTTAATGAGGCAGATAGTTAGTTGCAGGTCTACGACATTCTAAATAAATGTTACTATAAGTTACATAAGTTACGCTTGGCAGGTGGGTTGGTGAGCGCAGTAGTTGTTCTTACACTCAAGGGGCGCTGCTGCCCACCCCTCTGGCTTAAAACGGCAGGTGGTTAATAATGCCGTGTGGTAAAAAGATTAACCAATCAGCAGGATGTTAACGTGGCTGACTGTCCAGGGTGCGGCGGACGGTCATTTGTATACCATCACTCTTAGAGGCTCTTTTTACACCCCAGTTTACAGTTTGAAAATAAATACAAAACTTGACGCCAGTTTATTGATATTATTATAATATAGTGATTATTAAGCTGCTACTTCTACTTTCTAAAATAATTGACCACAACGCGTTGTGAGCTATTTTTCGCTCAATGAGCGTTTTCGATCTTTGAGCGTAACATATCGAATATATTTTATAACAAAAACAACAAAATAGAATAAAAACAGAGTTCAACAAAGTTTTGTCTGATTGGTATGCATTTAAATAAGCAACACATTTTCCTGCAAGACTTGAATTACTTGTTTTTCCAAGTGAGATAATTATCTACTATTCGATTATGAATTTTATTAAAAGTAATTATTATTTTTAATATATATATACTATCCGTACTAGGTCAGTGCGGTAAACTGTGTTCAATGTACAACAGTGGGATCATAACGTGATCATTAGAATATTAAACTTTTTTTTTAATACGTTGCCCCACACTAGGATATATTATTCTCCTGTATCGTGGGTCCCTTTACAAACACAAACTTTCACATACACAAACACCCACCCACATCCGGAACAAATAACTGTAGGTCATAGAAATATTTGTTCCGTGCGAGGATCGAACCCACAACCCGTGGCACAGAAGCTGAATGCTCAGCCGCTGGGCCAAACAAGTCGTCTATATGTATGTGTGTGTGTGTGTATGTGTGTGTGTGTATACGCGTTTTAGAGGTTTAGAGTGATGTTAACGAATACCAGATATGCTTTACACACATTTAACATTGTTTGTTATTTACCATTTTGTCCTTGTACTGTAGTTAAAATAAATTATTATTTTAACAAAACGACTAATCAGCTCAGCAGCAGCTCGGAGTTTGGATAATTGCCCGGTTAATGGCAATAGGCTCGCTCCTTCTTACATGGGACCTAAACATACCGGCGAACTTGTAAATTGGTATACTTCTGCTTGACCCTTCGGGAATTACAGGCGTGAAGGTATGTTATGTTATGAGTAATCATTGTTAAAAGTATCTATTATTATGTATTAAGTTAGTTCAATAAATTCTTCTTACTTGAACCTACAAATTACTTATAAAGGTTATCATTTGGAATTCTCGACAATAAATTTATCTTGTACAAAAATATCTTGTTTACATAAAGGTTAACAACTTATTTAGCCATTTAAATGAATTAAGCCAATTAACTAACTTAAATATGCGGCAAATACTTAGCTTTACGGAGTTGAAATTGTGAGAAGTAAGAATTTGTATTTTACTTATTAATTTCTTACAAATGTACCTATGCGAATAAGTAGGCATGAATTTGCCGTAAAATATATTGCAATATACCTACTTAATCCGTAAAAAAGAATCAGTCTATTAAAAAAAATGATTTTTTTACCGATTTTGTCCCAATACTTTTATTACGGACGGAAAAAAAACACGTCGGGATTTAAGTTATAATAAAAATTATTGCGATAAAACCCGTAAAAAGCAGTTTGATTTTACACAGAGCCTGGATCCCACAACACAGGGAATCCTAGTCAATCATAATGTAGGTAACATGGTTTTCAGACATTAAATAAGTATATTTCAATTTTTTCAATTTCATTTTCTAATTTTCTCGTACCTAAATGTCGGAAATTAACATGCACAAGTTATTAGGTGGGTAAGTACCCACCTACAGATCACGATCAAACAAAGACTGTAGGTAAATATGAGTGTGAAAGGTGTTTAGGTTCACAGTGAGGTACCTACAAGATAACCGACGGTTTCCATTTGGTTTTTCGTGATCCGGTCCGAGGTGCAGGTGTTGATGCCAATGAGAACAAATTACAATTATCATCGAGTTTTTAACAGTATTTAAAGATGGGTATAAGAAAAATAGAACAAATTGAATTTACAATTATTATTTTTTTTTTTTTTATGTGATAGGGTGGGCAAACGAGCAGACGGATCACCTGATGGTAAGCGATTACCGCCGCCCATGGACACCCGCAACACCAGAGGAGTTTCAGGTGCTTTGCCGCCCTTTTAAGGGGTTTGGGCGTCCGGTATCCTCACTCACTCGACGAAACACAACGAAAACGTTATTTCACGCCGGTTTTCTGTGAGGCCGTGGTATCAAGTCCGGTCGAGCCGGCCCATTCGTGCCGAAGCATGGCTCTCCCACGGTAAAAACAAGTAACAGTATATGTGTCACCTCTGTCGAGTATTATTATAACTATCCCAATGCGCACTATTGATTTCGTACTACCTACTATAATTGCGATGCTTATGACTATAATATATATTGTTATCAGTGCGTAAAAAGTATCGTAAACAAAGTAATTAGCTTATAATATATTTAAAGGAATAGTAGATACATACTAATAGGTAATATAGTTCATCTTGGAACAATATTACTACGAATTAACTGAAAAACCATCACAAGCGTTCTAAATTCAAAATAAGAGTAACATGTAAAATACTCGCTTTTTTTTTTAATTGATGTGGCTAAGTCCTTGGCTTGGTTACAAGACCTTTAAGCCAAACACTTTTTTAAAGTTTAAATAACATAAGATTACCAATCAATAAAGAGGTTTATCATTTAATAGATAATCTAACCTTTATTTTAGGTCAGTAATGGAGTATACTGAACGGTGGAACAATGGCGTTTTTGCTATCTGCACACAAATAAAAAAATTCTCGCATAAAAATGCTCAACGGTTGCGCGGCAAAATTCAGACCTATACATACAGTCTGTAGGTGTAATACAAAATGTACATAAAGCTACGTCCTGTGCTTAATTGTTAGATTTAGAAAGGTTTTTGATACTTGCCTTACGTTATCGCTGTCAAAGTCTGGTATATCAGGTCTCCTTGTGGTGCGGCGTCCCGGACTTAGCGTGGTCATTAAGAAACCATTATTGTTCGGTCTGCCCACGTTTTGAGATGGGACTTCACCGCCGGCGCTACGAAACAATACAAAATGTCAATGTCTCTGTGACGTTTAAGAGCAAAACTACTACAGATGTCAGCACCTACGCCTGAATCGTTAAAATGTCTTCCCGATTGACAACTTAATTTGAACTTTATGCTCTACAATATAAATGTACGATTTTAAAGACGGATGCAGCGCCAAGTAAATTGTAGAAATAACCTTCTGATGAATCAAATTAAAAGATAGATACAATGGAGAATCGCAGTGCTTATAAGTAATAACCAAGTAAACTGATCAATGATGAGATAGGTTAAGCACAGATTAACCACGCGAGCATGATCACGTAAAACGCAGTTTTAACTATGCACAGGTTGAGCTAACCTATGGATAAGGTAGGTTAAGTTTAACCCATGTATACACCTCCTCCGTACACGCCATCCGGTTGTCATTCAAACACCTATGACGATCATTAGTTGTAGTCAGAAGCCTAAAAAGCCCGGCAACCAGCTTTTCCGGAGGATAGGAAATTTGCTGTGGAGGTCACGTGACTGGAAGCCGACCCCAACATACTTGGGAGAAGTCTCGGAGAATCATGATGCTGATGAATAAAATTAAATACTCAATCAGATAATTTTATCAGCATTTACGTTAAATTACCCATAAATCTTATTTTTCAATTCAAAGGCACGATAGCATTAATCACCCAGCTTGTGGTACAATGTAATTTGTTGAGCGGCGGTAGATAGCGCATGATATTAATGAACATCGTAATCAAACGCTCATTACGACTGTAGGTACCTTGCCGTGGAATCGTCATAATGAATTCATTTAGACTGTGACGTCATTATAATTTAGATGACAGATCTGTTGTATGAGAAAATTATTACACTCAATGAGCAAAGGACCTTTTTCTATTGTGATTTTTGAAATTTGAAACTCATTAAAATCTGAATTTAACAGTCTGTATGAATAAAATTCGTTATTATCTTGTTCTGTAGTATGAGTAGGAGTAATAATGTGAATTTTAGTTGCTACCGAATTCGTCGAATATTTTGTATGCAATACTTAATTCCGACTCCTGGTATTAAAAAAAGGGAAGGTTGTCCGGTAGAAAATCGAAGTGAATTAATACTGCTTTGAGCTACCTATGCTGTCTACTTACTTCTACTAGTCCCTTTGTAATGTCTATTAAAATATATAATAAACTACCACAAACAATAAAAAATGAACAAAAACATAAAATATTTACAAAGAAATTAAAGAAATTACTAATAAAAAAATGTTACTATGATATCAGCGAATTCTTAAATGAAAAACTATAATAATATAATCTCCTTAGACAATAAGGAAATTTACATACTTCTACAATAAAATAATATATTACACACATATTATCTATTAAATTTCTTAAAAATGTTTGCATATAGGTAATAACTATAATATAATAGCTATATAAATAAACTATAATATATGTATAAATGAAATAAAAATTATTTAGTAAATAAATGGAAATATAGCAAACAACTACGTATATAGTAATAAATATAGTGCCTTCTTCCTCTCTCCTACGTTGCCGTGCCCGACAGGGGCCATGATTGATACCATAAACTGTATAACAACTGTTTAACATTGTGGAGTGCAATAAACGTATTGAGTATTGAGTATTGAGCTGTATTCCTTACAGTGAACAAGGTTGCCAGTGCTCCGCGAGGAAACGTTGTGTTGGCAGTGGGGGGATTTTGCCCTTACCCTTTACTGCCAACCAAAATACTTATTCCTCTTTCATTTTACAAGTTCGGCAATGCGCAATTGATAACCCTGGTGTTACAAGCTTTTATAGGCTACGGGAACCGTTTACCATCAGGTGGGTCGTATGCATGTTGGCACCTTAGTGGTGTAAAAAAAAAGAAAATGCCTAAGGCATTAAAACCACCTTGGTATACTACAAAATACAGAAGTATTATAAGCATAAATCAATTCAGTTGCAAAAATATCATATAGGAGTAGGTACTTGAAGTAGCAAGGAGACCCACTATTATATTATATATAGTAATTTTCTAAAATCTGGTAATACATGGCTAAAAGTTGCTATTGGAAAAAAAATAAGGTCCATTGAAAACAACATCCACTTTATGCAATTATATTAGATAGGTAGGTAATAAGAGTTAAAAATGTTATTAGTGCACGAATAATTAAGCATTCAATTTATCGGCGATATTTGGTTGTGTTGGAAGCGCGTTTCTCAGGCGAAGGGTATTTAACCTGAGAGACTCACTTCCCGTATCTATGGTATTATTAAATCTAATTATTTGTGCATATAGGTACCTACAACACCATCTTGTATTAACATAACGTATCTTACCTAAAGATCATTGATTTAGGACGGAAAGCAAAGGCTTTTGGTAACTTAAACTCGAGTACAAATGTACGTTTGAAGAATCGAATATGAATAAAAATTTGGGATACACTCACATGCTCGAAGGATTGGGAGAGTGCACGGGCCTCACGTAAACAGGACTCACATCTTCGTTAGGCCGACTCTGAACTGGTCTCGTCTGCGGCCTATCTTCAGGCCTTATATCAGCGTTGGGCCTCGAGTTTGGTCTTGAAGAAGTCGTGTCAGGCCGCTTTACATTCGTGTCTGGGCGGTTTGGCCTAGATTCTTGGGCTAGGTCGGGTCTGTCGACGGCTGGCTGCGGCGTGTTGGCGTTGCAGATCTCCCTGCCATTTAATCTTATTGCCTGCAGTCTCGGGGTTTTGTTTAGAGGGTTGTATTGGACAAAGAAGCGCACGGCCACGGCGGGACCAGGGTTGATCTTCATGTCTGTGTTTTCAACCTTGAAGTCTATATTGTCTTGTGTTGTTACGTCGCCTACCCAGTTCTGTAAAGAAAATTTAACTTAGTCGTTCGTTAGTGTTTGAAGGTCGGGCACGATATTCATGGCTTTGAGATGATAGTTTCGAATGCTATTAGCAATATTTAAATGTTTGTTTATAATATTAGTCACAGATGTCGTATTCATCATGGAACCAGCAGTAGATTTTCATCGAATGATGATGATGGAAAAACCAGAGTGATTTCCGTAAAACGGAAATTGGTCTAGTGGTCTGAGGCAGCTACTGAGCGTGAGGTCCTGAACCAATTTCCAGGCCAAGCAGTGTTATGGGGTTTTCAAAGATTTTTTTTTCTTTAAACTCATTTTAGTAGCATTTCACACATGTTTAAACAATTTGCGAGTAATATAAGGCCACCTCAATAGCGTTAGATGTGGCCCCATAGAGATCGTCCTTCGTGCAGGTGTTCTCTCTCTCTATATTATGGTAAATCAAAAACATAATATTGAAGAAATTTCAGCAGTACTCTGCCAGGAAACGTAGTGTTGGCAGTGGCTTTGACTTTGACCAAACCTTTGGCCAACCCAATTATTTTGTTTTACAGGGTCTACAACGCGCAAGTGACTCCTGGTGTTGCAATCACCTATAGGATACGGTAACCGCTTACCTTTAGGGCCGTATGCTTGTTTGAGACCTTAGTGGTATAAAAAAGGCTAAGTATACATATGTACGTCAGGACACTTTTTTGTGTGACTTCAATTCACTCACCCCAAGTATATCTGCCTTGCTGTCCAACACGATGTTGAGCCATAGCGAGTGCAGGGTGCTGTCAGTGGACAAGTTGACCACCCCGTACCATCGGCCGGGCTCCGACCCTGGCGGCTCGTACATGAACACGTTGGGGCATGGCGAGATCGGCGTCTGCGTCTCCTGCTCCAGTGAGGGCACCGCCAGCACTGCCAGGACGGTGAATACGGCTGCGATCTGGTGAGGCGAATGGGTGTAGGTCATAAGTTTGATATTTACCTACATTCCATTACGTGGCACGCCTGTATTTCCCGAACCCAGGCAGAGGTGTACTTAATCACCCAACGTTTGTCGGTATGTTTAGGTTCCATGTAATAGATATATGATGACATGATACTGGAAATTTGATAGAAAAACCCAAAAACACTGCTCGTTACTGCCGATTGCAACAAAATCGCCACAGTAATGGTGGCTCTCTACACATTTAATAACTAAGCTGGACGAGCAAGTTTCATCCAACATACATATTACGCTTGTTGCTTCTTTGACGCTGAAAAGTAAAGGTCAAAGTCAAGCATTTTATTTCAATTAGACCATTACGGCACTTTTGAAAACTAGTTGCACGGTTCCAAAAAGTGGGTCTAATGGAGAAGAACCAGTAAGAATGTCCATAGACACTCTTCAAAAAAAACATGATTACAGTGTTCATCTTGGTTTACAATCTAAATCTGAATAGTTCATGAGAACAATGCAGTTTGATGTTTGATGTGTACTATTAAATTAATCCAGTATAATAAACAGAAAAAAAAGAAAATAAAAGAGATAGCCATTGACAGTAAGAGCTGACTGGTCCCGACAGACGGCACCCGTTCGATAGTATGACGTGTGTATCGACGTCGTTTGACTCAACCATGTTGCAGGGAATAAAACGACCCGACACACAACGCCAACATCAGCAAAACATTTTAGTGAGCATGACAAGCTCAGACCGCTAGGCAACTCACAATCTCAAATCGGTCAAACTTACATATAAAATTAAATAAAGATGACTGACGGGAGCAAAGCGGCTAGTGGGAGAAAACTAGTTTAAGTATAATGATAAAACATCGTAGATTGCCAAGTTCAAGTAACTAAGTGCATTCACTTGACGATATATTTAGAAAACTGGTTGAGTAGTTTACCACTTGCAGCCACACTGATGACGCAAAAAGGTATAGGTAGATACATAAATATCACATCAGCTTGAAAACGAAGAATATTTTAGTAAGACAAAATGATATTTTTGACTACGTTTTGGTGCCACTGACCACCTTTACTGTAGGTACTTTAAGATTCCGTTTACTTTATTTCATTGTTACCAATTGGTATGGGGATAAATATTAAATATTGGCTGACCTGGCAGACAGTCCTGTCTAAATAAACATAACAAAAAACCTTACAAAAATCACACAGAAAAAACACTCCGTTTTGCAATCCATTTTCCAAATTTTTAAGTAACTTTTCCAATAGGTACCCTAAAACATTTGTCAAATTGGTCCAGCCGTTTTCTACTGATGCTCTTACGTTTTTATTTATATAGATGGTAGAAAAAACACCTTGCAAAAATGTAGGTACTTATTGCAATAAAAAACCCGGAAAATCTACTTATCAAGTGCGATTTAAACACTAGTTGTAATCATATATTATAAATTACACTTATTACATAATCTTTAGTAAACAGGTATTTACTTGTTTAGATACCTACATGTAACTAGTAGGATACATAGTTATTTATAAATAAAGATTGTTAATATCCTACTTATAATCTAATATATAAAATTCTCGTGTCACAGTTTTCGTTGCCATACTCCTCCGAAACTGCTTGACCGATTTTGATGAAATTTTTTGTGCTTATCGGGAGGTCTGAGAATAGGCCAACATCTATTTTTCATACCCCTAAATTTTTTTTTATGGCAAAACAACGTTTGCGGGGTCAGCTAGTACCTAATATTATAAATATGAAAGTTTGTGAGGACGGATGGATGGATGTTTGTTACTCTTTCACGCTAAAACTACTGAACGGATTTTGTTGAAACTTTACAGTATTAATATTTATACATCAGAATAACATATAGGCTATAATTTATAACGATTTTGAGTTAATTAGCCAAATTACAACGATAATGAAAAGTAACTTATCCACGCGAACGAAGTCGCGGGCAGAAACTAGTCTCCAATATAACAAAGTCTCAAATATACACCACTACTTCAGACCAAAAATAATAATTATTAAGGCTTAATACAGAACTGTTTTCATACTATACCTATTCGCTTAATAACAATCGGGGATTCGAGAACGCGACAGAATCGCGTATAGTTTTATTCCAATAATCGCTTTTGTTTTATTTTAATAGTAAACAGTAATATAACCAAACCTCTCGTAGGTCTGTATACTATTTCTTACCCAAATTTATATACCTACTACCTATTACAAACTTATAAATTCATAATTATAATTATTATTTCTTACCCAATTAAGAAAGACTAAGTTTAAATAAAAACTACCAGTGTACATTTACAATTTTTAATACTATCCATCTTTGCATTTAAAATTATTTAATGTTGCAACACCTTTTTTTGAAAAATTAAGTCTACGTCACTTGCGGTTCTCACAGTGATGAAAGTGCCTTAATTTTTAATCTAAAAATAGTGTTGTATTACAGTTGTATCCTATAGAAATTTCTAGAGCTCAGACGAGATCAAACGGCTTGTCAGCGATCTGCCATCAAGATGTATCCTTATTTTGCTAAACGCACATAATATGATAATAAAAATTGCTGGTATTACTGCATAACATAGTATTGTGTGATGTAATAAGTGTATTATCAGATGACGGATGTTAAGATAAGCAAGTAATAGGTAGTCTTGATGCATTTTAATAGAATCAACCTTGTTACTCGCAAGTCTAGTTAACTTGATGGTTGGGTCCAAGAATGATTGAATGTAAAAAATATCATGTCTAACTAGTGGGTGTGAAGAAACGAGAGGGTTTGTGTTCGATTCTACTTGTATGGCAATCTGTAATTGGTATTTGTAAGCAAGTTATTGGCGAGTACGACTTTTCAGGACAGAAAAACTGGTAAATTGAAGAAAGAAAGTGGCAGCATTAGCAGAGCCTACCTAGCAATACATTGATGTCACAGATTAACTACAATTATATAGGTACAGAAATAGAAAACCAGTAGCAGAATAGACCAACAGTACAGAAATAGAAAACGAGAAGTAACTGAAAGCGGTTAACTAGTACGAAAACACTTATAGTTACGGCAAAATAAATTTTATTGGTTGAACAGTATTGCAAAGCAATAAGATCTATTTTGGCGTAAAAAATCGTGTACGGAGCGCCCATAAAGTTTTTGTAATACACATAAATATACAGGCTGTGCAGGAAAATGGGACACCGGCTTAAATTAATGAAAGGGCATTATACTAATATTCTATTACAAAAATAATTTTTGAATAAGACCTATAAATTTTAAAGTTGCAAACGTGAATATTTTTAGTAAAATTACGATAATTTTGCATAAAAGCAGTAAAGTAAAAGACTTTTGATAGGACATAATATTATGTTTTTATTCCTTCCGGACCTCATTTTGATAGCCTCCTCTTAACAATGTTTAAAAATCATTCAGGTCATGAACTAACAGCTGAGCACTGTCCTTTTCTAACCTAACAAAAAATATTGAAATAAAACTACATACTTTTTACGGTTTTATCGCGTTAAATTGATACATTACACTGATACATTTAACATGAGTATTTGTTATTTAGAAAAGGAAAAATACGACCGCGGGCAGAATTCGAACCCGCGTCTTCTGGTTAGGTACACCAGACGCTATGACCACTAAGCCACCGCGATACCTACCCGTCATGTCGAATTTTTCCTTCACATACTGAATTTACGTCTTTATGGTGACGTCAGTAACACCTATTGAAATGCAAGTTTTTGCTTTTCAACCGACACAACTTACTTTACAGTTAGTTAAGTGCCGAACGATGCCACCTTACCTTCTAACTATCTTTTTGTATATTTTTGGCATTTTCCATGCTAAGATTTTAAAGTTATTTAGAAAAGGAAAAATACGACCGCGGGCAGGATTCGAACCAGAAGACGCAGGTTCGAATCCTGCCCGCGGTCGTATTTTTCCTTTTCTAAATAACTTTAAAATCTTAGCATGGAAAATGCCAAAAATATACAAAAAGATAATGAGTATTTGTGTTTGTCTGCGTGTCTCTTATGTATTATATGTATGTATTTACAAAAAAAAAAGTATGTAAGTATTATACCCATAGTACAAGCTCTGCTTAGTTTGGGACTGGATGGTGTTGTGTAAAATGTCCCAAAAATATTATTATATTATATTATTAATCCCGACGTTTCGGAGCCGTGTAAAGGGTCCGAAACGTGTATAATATTCGTTTCAATTTTTTTTTATTCTACTAAGTTGGCAAACAAGCATACGGCCCACCTGATGGTAAGCGGTTACCGTAGCCTATAGACGCTTGCAACACCAGGAGTATCACTTGCGCGTTTCCGACCCTGTATTAAGCGGAATAGTTGGGTTGGCAGTATAAGGGTCAAAGTCCCCTCACTACCAACACAACGTTTCCTCATGGAGCACTGGCAACCTTGCTCACCGTAAGAAACACAACACAGCTCAAAGCAGTGTTATTTTACTTCGATTTTCTGCAAGGCGGAAGTACTTCCCCAGTCGGGCAGCTCCAATTTGTGTGGAATTACTCCCACTATGCCCTAGCTCTCTTATCAATGTAATTATATTATCAATGTAATTATATTCGCGTAAATGTCAGAAACTAACAAAAATAATCTATCAAGATGTAATTATTCATGTATCACCATGCTCCTAGTCTTTTCCCAACTATGTTGGATATCAGTATTTTACACGACGCGAAGGATGGACTGTATGTTAAACTTTTTGGGTTTTAGAATACTACTAACGATTGTCATAGGTTCTTATGGACAAACGCCTTTACGTGCTCTCCAAGGCACGTGATACTATGTATAATTCCCTTTTTTAAGAATGTGTTTCTTTTTCATGGACACCCTGTATAATGAAACTTTGCAAGATCCGTGGTATCCGTTCTAAGGTAACCGGTTACATACTGCCAGACTGTAATTATTTGCGGAAAGTTATTTCAATGTAACGGTATTGCAAAGGATGCAATGTTCAATTAATTTCTTGTCAATTCGTTTATTAGCTTAGTGGTCTTACGTGCCATTGCTGTTTGAGGTTCTGGATTCGTAATTTTCTTTATTATTTGTTTCAGTTGTGGCAATGTATAGAGGCCAGCTCAACAAGCTACCACAATCTGTCAAATTTCTTCGATTGATTTTCAACATTAATACAAAACAATAAGGTTTATATACAATTGGGAAAATTTTACAGTTTTGGATAGCTTGACCTGCGGGCGTCTGTACATTAATACATAAAAAAAAAAGGTTTTTATTGAAGCTCGTTTGAAATAGCACCATAATATTATTCATTAGTCTATTTTTTACCAAGTAAAAACATCACCAGTGAATTCGTCTGTCATGATACGCTACGTTGAACGCACATCTTACATACGTCAGGAAAAAATGGCGTCTTAACATTTTTTTTATAAAACCCAACTTTTTATTTACACAGTTAACCAGTCCAGTACTTGTAAAAAATAAAACTGGTGTGTGTGTGAACCTCAATGTTTCTAAGTTTATTGCTGACGAAAGAACAGATAAGAAAGAAGAAAACAACCAAATAACAAAAGAGAAATATAAAACGGTAATGTTAACTTGAAATTCAAGATCAACAGGTTTTCAGTGCTTAATTGATGGTTCAATATATGATCGTTCTTTTTCCGAACCTCACCTCGGTAGTTGTACTTCCGACTCATACAGTAATGCACAGCAGTAATGACTAATGTATCTTCATAATTAATAGGTATAGCATGTCACAACAGTTAAGTGAACAAGTGTGCAGTGCGGCCATTAGTAACGATCTGTTTGATGTTAGGGATTTCCTGGATTCCAATTATTCATAATTAAAGAACTTGATTTGTCAAATTTTGAAAATAGAACAAATTAGCCGGCCAGTCAGCTTCAGAAATCGTCGTATGGCTTTTCCGTGTAAAGCCTCATTCACACTAGACTTATGTGTTGTTTCGTGCGTGATAACCAATCGGCGCAGCGGCGTCATATATTTTGCATATTAGGCGAGTAGGCACTATTCTGACGTGTTGTCAGCGCGTCTTGATACCTACGTGGATAGGCACCTCATGTACAGTCGACAAAAGAGTTAGGTATACAGGCAGGTAACGAATTCTGTCTTTTGTCAAAGACTGTGTAAAGAAAGAAAGACAATGTATTTATTGGGACAATAATTAACTATAATTATGAATGTACTTATGTAACTTGTGTATCACGCAATATGTGTCAGAATGCAGGTGTTGCTAATAATTATTTGTAAGACAAAATGTTGTTGCATACCTATTATGTCGTTCGCTGCCTGTATACCAAATTTCTTTGTCGGCAGTACGTACTGATGTATAATTACACATCACGTAAGTAATGTGTATGTGGTGTAAATGTTTGCATCATTGGACTGTATATGTATTTTTAGAATGTGGTCGAACGAAAAACCCAAAAACAAGCGTAGGTACGAGTAGTTAAGGGCAAGTGCGGAACATGTGGACACTTTCCAGAATTTGGCATTAAATATTTTTTATATCGGTAATGGTTAAGTTTTTTTTATTTTCATCATATGACATGTTTTAAGGAATAATCAGCCTTTCTTAAATTAAAATATAGTCTCAATATCACTTATCACTTACGAAAATAATCAACTTATTTAAAAACACCATATTTGTCCACAGGTTCCTAGGCCTACCTAGGACAGTTCACATTAGACAATAACATACAATTATAGACTTCTAAAAACAACATTAATAAAACGTAAACATACAGTATTAATATAGTTGCTTATTTGTATACTTTACATGTAGCATGCCACCCAAACGAAACCTTCACCCTCATCATCAGACTCAAAGTTATGTGCCTGTGGACAGTGCACAGGTACACTCATATTTTTGTCCACAGGTACAAATTCAGACATAAAACTAAAACTGATCTAATTGAGAGTATGAAACGGACTTACAGACATGGAAATAAATACTAAATATGAAATAAACCACACAGATCATACTGCAAACACGATCAAACCGATTTTGTAAGTATTTTCACGGCAAACCTCATTTAAATTAAGAAAAAAAAAGTTACTTTTTGACGCAAAAACCTTTCGTATCTAGCATTTAAATAACCACATGGAAAAAAAAATTGCGACACGTCAAAACCGTCAACTATAGACAAAGCATTACGGTCGCATTCAAATTAGAATTTTAGGGTTTCTAGTTTCGTCAGAATCGATTATGTCCACAGGTACAAGCGTCCATAAGAACAGCACTAGCCCCTACTATTTTAATAAATAAACTAATTCTATTTCTTATGTTCATCTGAAAAACATATATTTTTATTTAAATTGAAGTATTGGATTTAATTCTTATTGTTGAGGAAAAATAACAATCCTGAGAATTTATGTTAGCAATCTAAGTAAGTATTCATAACGATTATATTAATTGCTTACGTGTCATTGTCGTAAAATACCTATAAGTTCTAAAAGGTACAGACTCTCGAGTTGGCCGTTGTGACTTGGCCGTCTAATGGTCATTACACTAGGCTATCACTGCATTTTGTATGCACGAATACAGTAATTCACCAGCGTACCTATTATGTCGTTGGCTGCCTGTATACCAAATATCTTTGTCGACTGTACGTACTGATGTATATTTACACATCACATAAGTGATGTGCACGTGGTGTAAATGTTTGCATTATTGGACTATCTATTTTTAGAATGTGGTCGAAGACTGTCGAACGAAAAACCCAAAAACAAGCGTAGGTTAATTTTATTTCTCGTTCATCTGAAAACTATTTTTTTTATTGAAATTGAAGTAAGTATTGGATTTAATTCTTATTGTTGAGAAAAAATAACAATTCTGAGAACTTATGATAGCAATCTAAGTAGGTACTGCTTAGTGCCATTGTGGTAATTTACCTCGGAAGTTCTAAAGTTCTAAAAGGCACAGACTCAAGAGATCTATGACTCGGCAGTTTAATGGTCATTACTCATAACACATTTTGTATGCACAAATATAACAGTGATTCACCAGCGTTAGACACTTTTGGATAGTGTGTGGTTGGGCTTAGAATGGAGTACAAAATTACTATTATTATTAAAATAATTAGAGTTTTTCAAAGATGAGAAGAGAGGCAGGGCATAGTGGGAATTATTCCACTCACATTGGAGCTGCCCGACTGGGAAAGTACCCCTGCCTTGCAGATAAACGAAGTGAAATAACACTGCTTTGAGCTGTATTGTGTTCCTAATGCTGAGCAAGTTTTCCAGTGTTTCACGAGGAAACTTTGTGTTGGCAGTGGGACTTTGACCCTTATATTGTCAACCCAACTAAGTATTCCTCTTTCGTTTTACAGGGTTGGCAACGCGCAAGTGTTCCCCTGGTGTTGCAAGCGTCTATAGGTTTCGGTAAACGCTTACCATCAGATGGGTTGTATGCTTATTTGCCGCCTTAGTGGTATAAAAATAAAAGACGGGAACCAATTAACATTTTTAATTGATTGTTCAGTCAATTTTCTCGTTCATAAATGGTTCTCGATAATTTTTCGTAATATTTACCTTAAACGTTTAATATGACACATTATAAACTTAAGTTCGTCACTCGGTCAGTCTTAGGTCAGTCAGGTAAGTCTTAGTAATTACAAGCATTAGGCAAGTATTTCTCACTATGTTTACCTGAACTATGTGTACAGTGACGCGGGTCGTAGCTGACCACAAAGGAGACGGTGGGACGAACTTGTCTTCCTGGAGAATTGGAAAGAATTAGCGCACAAACGCGAACGCTGGAAGGAATGGAGGGCGGCCTTTGCCCAGCAGTGGGACAGAACAGGCTAATTAATAATAATATTGTGTGGAAGCTAAAAGATGTTGGGTTAGCGAGTTATTGAAGTTTATTTATATTATAAGTTTATTTTTTTGCAACAATAATCTTGCAGTTTGGAACCAAAACGGGTTGCGGGCAGTATAAAGGTAGGTGCATCTAAAGCTTTACACAAAATTGGCGCGGAGGCTGTGTGATCGACTTCTGTGCGACTGGTACAGACTCCAGTAGGTCAAGCTATCCAAAACTGTTCAATTTTCCCAATTGAAAATGAACCTTATAATGATGTATTAAAGTTGAAAACCTATCAAAGAAATTTTACAGATTGTGGCAGCTTGATGTGCTGGCTTCTGTACTTGAGGGTGGTCTGCACGGAGTAAATAGTTGTATGACCTACAGGTAGCTGGGTCTTTGTGTATGCGAAAGTTTATGTTTGTAAACGCACCCATGATAAAAACAGTATAGGTATATCTAAAACTTTTCAGGTATAGAATAGGTACATCTCATGCTTTTCAGATATAGAATAGGTACATCTCATGCTTTTCAGGTATAGAATAGGTACATCTCATGCTTTTCAGGTATAGAATAGGTACATCTCATGCTTTTCAGGTATAGAATAGGTACATCTCATGCTTTTCAGGTATAGAATAGGTACATCTCATGCTTTTCAGGTATAGAATAGGTACAGTTACGACAAAAAATATGTTTATGTACGTACACTTGCTAAAATCGAATGACTTTTTTTGTGAAATGACATTAGGTATATAGCAGCCTTTGAGATATCGCCATGCCATAAAAAACATAACTTGTAAAAAAACCAAGTCTCGCAACTTAGTTCTTCTAACGTAAAAAGTTGAGAGATCCATTTAATACCAAGTCGTTTAACAATAGTGACCTTATTATCAATATTAAAAACCTTTTATGTTTTAATCAAATATTGACTTGGCCATCGCATGAAAACAACTCATAGATATTATATTAAATTAGATTGCGATTGCCAAGTCAATCTATTTATTTAAAACTGTGTAGAGTCAATATTTTGATAACCTACAAAATAGGTTGTCTCAAATTCTTTTTTGATTAAACAAAAAAAAAATGCAACATATCGGGGTTATTTTTGCGCTAGATTAGAAAACGCAAAACCGATAAATAATATTTGTGTAAAATTTCGTAATTTAACATATTTTTTTACCCTTTTTGTTTATTATTCAGGAAAATTGTTTAATTATTCCATAGCCTCAACACTTAACTTTGCATTAAGATTTGAAAGATATTAACAGTTTATTGAACATAAATGAAATGAAATGATCTTTATTTGCGTAAAGCATGGTACAATAAGTTCTTAAAAATAATATGTGATTAGTTCATCATACTCCGCCATATGGTTGTGGCCTTTGATTATATACTTGTCTAGATGCCACATTGACACGTACAGAACGGCCCAAATAAAGTCTACTAAAATTGGTAGACTCTCTTCTCACTTACGTCAGTGTCATTTGGATCACTTCAGGGTGTGGAGTTCTCGAAAAATAATTAATTATGTCGGTATGTGCTGTCAAATTGTGTCGCAATTATGTGGGAAAACCGTATAATTACACTAAGATCACATTACATCGGTAAGTTTTGTTATTTAACCTCTATTATTTTATGAAAACATGATTTTTCAATTCGTTAATTTGTAGGTTCGACAGAGTAGCCGGTGTTGTCAATTTATTACAAGGGAGATTTGGCGAAACTATGGGAGATAAAATGCAAATATCAGTCATCATCTTTCGATCAGGAGAAAATTTTATTATTTTAATAATTACCTACATAATTTATTTGATCACTAAATGATAACTTGCCTTCACAAAATAAATGAAGTCATTCACTAAATAGTATTTTTGTTAGTTCTTTCTAATATTTTGGGTTTCAGATTTCTTAAGACTGGAGAGACATTATACAGCGGACACGAAATGAAATATAAAAAAAAAACGATTTCGAAAACAAATACAAAGAGATGGATTTTGATCTATAAATTGCTGTATATATTTTTTCATTGTATTTTTTGTTTTTATTAAAATAAATAAAACACAATCTATAAAATAATTACTTTATTCAGCCTATTTCGTTTAACTGTCATCCCATTAAATAATGGAGAAAAGGTAAGTTAATAATTTGGAGCAGGCATCCCTAAACACGCACACCTTGACAGTTTGACTACAATAAGTACACAAGCGGTACTCACACATATCACGCAATTTGGCCCCAGTTTTCGCGTGTCGTTTGTTTGCATTGCTCCATCTAGACAAGTATATAATCAAAGGTTGTGGCATGCAAAGTTAAAATTATATGTATTAGGCACATTCTATAAATATTTTAAAAATCTCTATTTTACAATTATAATTTAAAATATTTTAAAATAAGATGGCTGCCATTTGCGAGGTGTTGGGTTAGGAGTATATATGAAAGTGTATTTGTCGATAAAAATGAGCATATAATATACCCTTAAAGTATCGGTAACTGTTCTCCAAACACGTTGTATGATACAATATCTGAAACCTTTTAGGTATTGTATAGGTATGTAGGTATATCTGAAGCTTTTCAGATATACTATTGGTATATATCAAGCTTTTCAGGTTAGGTATATATGAAACTTTTCAGATTTAGGGTTTGTTTGGAATGTAGGGAATTTATATGTTTATCTTTATCTCTGTCTTTGCATCTTTTATGTATATAAGAGGCTTACGAGAGTAAAATTCTATTTTGCATTGTCGTTTTCACGTAAAAACTACTTCTCGAATAAAAATATCGGCCGTCTTGACCCAGAAGCCTGCATTTTCCGAGCCCTCCATAAATCCTTGTTACGCTATAAGCACCGAATTAAAACCTTTTTCTTACAATGGCCAGGCCCGAACCGTACCGTACTATGGGCAAAGAATAGTAGGTAAGTAAGTATTACTACATACGAGTACAGTCAGCAACGAAAGTCGCTGAACATGTTGCAATCTTCAATATGATTTTTAACAAGTATGAAGTTACTGACCTACGAAGGTTATACGAAATAATTGCATAGATGACCATCAAATATTTAGGTTACCTTAGTAGAAAAGACCTGTTGCCAAGTTCTGGAGCTGTGACAATAAAAAAATTTAGCTGTGTTCAGCGACTTTCGTTGCTGACTGTACATGAGTAACCAATAAGACAGATTTTTGAGTTCTGATTTTAAATAATGTTAGTGTTTTCTGACCGTTAAGAGTTCTCAAACACGGCTGCTGAACGAGCAGTGTTATTAGGCTTTTCCATGAAATTTTTAGCAGCAGCTTGGAGTTTGAATTTGTGTTAATGACAATAGATTCTGCACACTTCTGCCTTGTCCTTTATTATACAGGTGTGATGATTTATGTATGTATGACATTTCCATAATTAAAAAATAATTATGTACATAAAAATCTTTAGAGCCTGACGATGGTAGTGAAGTTCCAAAATTAAATTGATGTATGTACTTACGTGTAGGAGTATGTTTTTTTCGAACGAGAATAATTTGCGTTTTATTGAGGGTTTTATAAAAAGTGGGGAGCTTGTGACGTCTATGTTGCGGTACAGTTGTCTGTGTAGATGACGTGATTTGTGTGTATTTCTTTGTTAACAGGTGAAGTTTCTAATTACTACTAGTGTATGAGATTTAAAAAGAAATGTTGCCCCACACTAGATCTATTTTCTGTACCGTGGGTGCGTTTATAAAAAGTCGAATCTTAATAGCACAAACACCCAGACACGAAACAACTAGGTATTGAACCTACAACTCGACTCGACTGGACCACAGCGCTAATAGTTATGATGTTGTTTATTTTAACAGTGACCCTTTCAAGGGTCGAAACAATTCTTTATATTGTGTCTGCTACTTGATTCTTAATAAGTTACTTAAAGCGAAACTTGCGGTAACCAGAATATTAGACCTTTTTTTGTAAGGTATAAAGAATACTTTTAGACAGAATTCAAAACATAAAAGGAAAGCAGTAATATTGCTTTATTCAGTATTAGTAGTATAGTGATTGTTTTTGATAAAGCAATCCATTAAAACTTCTGAGTAAATTGTTTGTTGTCTTTGAATCTTGACAAACTATTTGGCGTCTGCGGCCATTCCTTTATTCCAACTTGACTTAACCGTTTTTCGGCGAGTAAAAGGTCTTCCAATTTCAAATTATGTTTTTGATTTAGAGAAATTCTAACTCTTTCCTCTTTGGTAACGGCAACAAACTCTTTTGAGGAATTCTTAAACAACAACTCTGAACAGTTTCGAGCGTCCTTAGATCTCCAGTGGATTAAATAATAAAAAGGCTACCTCCAACGTATAACAAACCGGTCCACCACCATTTTGATCACAACACAAGTGACATACGACCACAGCACTTAAAAAACTTCCTACACGTTTTAATTACACAGAATAACATAATTGCACAATTATTAATAACACGAACACCGTATTTTTTATCACAATTCTTACCATTTTTAAAGGAATTTTCCCCGTAGTTATAAAAAACGACTATTTGTGTGGTATTTTCAAACAAAAAATTGTTTTTTTTTATCGATTAGCGACGGGCGCCATCCGCGACGGAGTCTGAAAGAATGACAAAAGAAAATCATAGCAATCTTAGAGGTCAAGTTTACGATAGCCAGTAGAAAGAGATGGAGAATTTTTACTTTATGTTTAAAAGAGATGGATGTATGTTGCTTGGTTCGCCGTTTAGTGAGGGTGCGCGCACGCAAACCTGTTAGCAATGATCATCTAAACTGTTATTGAATTATAGAACATAATCAAAACGATGATTACTGCACTGTACTTATGTGGGGAACAGTATCTTTTTAGGGAAAAATCTCCATTGTTTTATTGATATTTATATTAATTTTATATTTAATTAAATAGAACAACAATATATTGTATCCGGAATTAATCTCAATAATTTAAATGATAAATACAGTTTATAGTTATTACAATAAAGTAATAAGAGGAAACAATGTTAGTTTACCTCGTTCGTTAGTGTGTAAGATATACTCGTGTTACTAGAGGTTAAGCAATGATGCTGCGGTCAAAATTTTGATATGTGACTTGTTTACAAATCAAGATTTGTAATATCGGCTTATAATTAGTGATGATAAATACAGTTATAGTTAATTACAATAAAGTAATAAGAGGAAACAATGTTAGTTTACCTCGTTCGTTAGTGTGTAAGATATGGTCGTGTTTGTAGAGGTTAAGCAATGATGCTGCGGTCAAAATTTTGATGTGTGAGTTGTTTACAAATCAAGATTTGTAATATCGGCTTATAATTAGTGATGGTTAATATAGCATAAAGCAGAATAAAGTAGCGTGCTTATTATATATAGCATAAAGCAAATGATATCGCGGTTCGCACTTTATGCTATAAAGCTAGTTTGCTTTATATCGCATAGCACTCTCTCTCTCTCTCTCTCTCTATAAACCAACTGTCCGTCGGGCGTCGAGTATAGCGTTAGTACACTTAACAAGTAGGCATATAAATTAAGCATGCTATAATAAAGCACATAAAATCGCATGATTAAAAATAAGCATATAGCATTAAGCAAGTTATTGATTTATAGCAACTTTGAACACCACTAGTTATAGTAATGTCCGAGAGCTGAGGTGCCTCCTCTCCGAGTCCTTTAAGATGTGCAACTTACCTTATTAGCCATGTTTCATAATGTACCAACATCACGCCTGTATTCCCCGAAGGGTTAGGCAGAGGTGTACCAATGTAACCCACCCCGCAGTTCGCCGGTATTATTAGGTTCGCCATGCAATAGGGGGTGAGCCTATTGCCACTAATACAAATCCAATAACACTTTGCTCGATCTGGGAATCAAACTCAGGAAGGCGTAGTAGTTGCGCTTAGGACCATTAGACCAAAGAGGCAGTTACGTGTATAGATATAGACCTTTATTTTTAATATAAGTAATAATCTTTCTGATACACACATGAATTCGGAAGTCCTCCCTTGGCTCGGACATCCAGTCAAAGAATTTTATAGAAAAATAAACAACACCACTGGTCGTGAGAATCGAACTCAAGACCTGACAGTAAGCAGCCGGGGTTACTACAATTAGATTAATAAGTAATAACATTATACGCACCAAAATAAATAAATGCATCAAATACGAAAATGGCATTTTAATTTTAGACAACAGACAGGGAAATGAGGTAACGAGGCAAATGAGCACCGTTGTCATGGCAACGTGTGGAAATAGGTTGAAAGGTGCAGGGAGTGACAAGAGGCGGCGTGATTAGGGTGACAGGTGATGGGAGGATGGCGGCCGCCGCGCCCTGGGAGAACACATTAGCGTAGCGAATGAAGGGTTGTTGTATACTGGGAACTTTATAAACTACTAGCTAAACCCGACCACGCTACGCTTTGGCTTAGCGAATTTCCCGTTTCCGTGAGAACTTCGGATATAAACAAACTCTTTAGAAATGCAGCGTTGTGGAAAAAAAACCGGCCAAGTGCGAGTAGGACTCTCGCGCACCGAGGGTTCCGTACAAACCTGTAGGTATACTTTTGATTACGTTGACATAGAAGTTTGATTTTGTTACAGCTTAAAGGTATTACAGACCTGAGTATTTGATATGAATTTCAATTTAATAACTCTACGCGTTCATGAGGAAAGGCGTAGTAACTGTAAACTTATTAAAAATATTTTTATTATATGACGTAACTAAAAATGTACGGTTTTCGCAATTTTTCCTTTATCTGTGCTATAAGACGTTGTTGCGTACCAAATTACAAGATTCTCAGTTCACGGGAAGTACCCTGTAGGTTTTGATTCCCTTGCGTGTTTCGAAAATTTGCGGTAATTTGCGGCATAAACGGCTGTAACTTTTGATTGCATTGGCTTAGAAGTTTAATTTTTTCACAGCTCCAAGGAACAGTAGACTTGAGTATTTGCTATAAATTTTAGCTTGATACCTCCACGCGTTCCTGAGACTCACATATCTCGAGAGTCGGTGCCTTTTAGAACTTTAGAACTTCTGAGGTATTTTACGACAATGGCACTAAGCAGTACTTAGATTGCTATCATAGGTTCTCAGAATTGTTATGTTCCCTCAACAATATGAATTAAATCCAATACTTACTTCAATTTCAATAAAAAAATATGTTTTTCAAATGAACGAGAAATCAAATTAAACTGCCTACTGTATTGCTTATGTACCTACTTACCTATGTACTGCTTATATACTTACCTATGTACTACTTAACTACCTATGTACTTACCCATGTACTGCTTATGTACTTCCGTAAGTACTGCTTATTTACTTACCTATGTACTATTTATGAACCTACTTATCCATGTATTGCTTATGTACTTACCTTTATGTACAGACGCCAGCAGGTCAAGCTATCCAAAACTGTCAATTTTTTTCAATTGAATATGAATCTTATTTTTTTGTATCAAAGTTGAAAATCAATCAAAGAAATTTGACAGATAGTGGTAACTTGATATGCTGGCCTCTGTACTTTAGACTTGAATCTAGACTGGATTGTTGTTCGGTATTTTGTCTTGTGTTGTGATTGTCAGAATAAATTTTCTTTCTTTTTTTCAATTTAACCAGAATGGTCATAGACCAATTAAACTAAACGACACGAAACTTTTATGTGATGAACTTAAGTGTATGTTTTTGTCTGAGCGTTTCTTATATCTATTATAAGTATGTATTTTTTAAAAAAGGTGTATAGGTACAAAAGTGTTATATCCATTGTCTAGTACCCACGACTGCTACGCTAGAGGTAATGGATTCAATTCCCAGGTCGAGCACAGTATACAGTGTAGGGTGTACAGTATAGTGTAACATAACCCGTACATCAAGTTCACTCAGAGAGCACGCAGATGATGCTTGAGCAAAAAATGATTTAATGATTTGGCCAAAAGCCTCCTAAAACTACCATTATATCAACAACATCGTTAAAGGTAAGTACGTAAGGCAAAATAAGTGGGTATATAATTATATAAAGTACCTAACTTTGTTAATCTTACTATTCTTGTCCTTGTAACGGACTGTTTACTCAAATTGTTTACTCAACTAGGTACATATTATAGATTAAGAGCTCATTGTGCCCTAAGCTTTATGGGTAGTTCTGAACAAAGCTCTGTTTGGTGCCAATAAATAGGTTATTTCTAATTTACCAATACGCTATGCACGGTTTAGGCCATCTACACATGTGTTACAAAAAGTTTGGCGACTATTGACGAGTGTTGACGTCGAAGACGACAGTCTAGCATACTTATTATTTATTTAGTTTCTGTGTGGGAACGTTTTATAAAATTCATTAAATAACCATAAACTTTAATTCCGTAACATCTTTCATAGGATTCTAAAGGCAAAAATAACAAATAAGTAGTTGGAAACTAGCTGTTGCCCGCGGTTTCACTTGCGTCCCAAAAGTACTACTTACTATCTTTTTGAGTCATCCTAGGTGTGTAGAAATCATAATTTATTCATCTATTTAATTTATATTCAGTTATTATCATCCTCATTATTAGGCAAATGGTTCGCAACCTCTTTCCGCTCCTCTCGGCTTAGTACGTTCTGCAGTCAATCCTTACAATAAAGGTCTAGCTCATCCTGCCATCTCCTTCAGGGCTTTTTTTATAGTACGGAAAATCCTCAGCGATCATTTACAACGTGGGGAGGTGACAGGGTATGTCGGACTCCTAGCGTAAAAAACTGCACTGGCCTATCCATGCCTCATATGTCACGGCCATGGGGTTCCTGACATTTGCCATGACAGTGACGAGATCTCATTCTAGACCTGCCGCGACGTCGTCGTCCAATGTTCCACACGTTCCATTGTTGTGTTCTTCCATTGTTTCCACTTACATAGCATAGAAATAATATGAAAACTCGTCATAACACTTTGAAAAAATGATGACAGCAGGACATCTTTTCGAAAAATAATATATAGATGAAAAGGACCACTTTTTTTAAAGTCAGTTAAAAATATTACAGTATTCCTACTAGTCACAAACAGTAAGTAAGTTACTTAAGTCTGCTACAACCAAAAAATAAACAGCCTGCCTAAAACTGCCAAGTTGGCTCGTCTGCAGGCAGCTTTAAGCCTGTATTACGGTACGCTTCGGCGACTCGAAATCAGCAGTTTGCAGTTAAACGAGGTGTCTCTGTGTGCAGTGACAGTAATGTGCTGTCCGTCTGGTTGTCTGTGGCTCTGGTTTGTTGTGTCTGAGTAAACAGAAGAATAGTAAGATTAACAAAGTTAGGTACTTTATTTAATTATATATTATACTTATTATGCCTTGCGAACGCCTTTCGTACCCTTAATGATGTTGTTGATAAAATTGATTCGTTTTCATGCTCTCTGAGTGAATTTACAAAACCTTATCTGTACGTATTATGTTACTGTACCTATGCTATATTTAAGAGATTAATTTACAAAACAAAACCATTATCATTGTTTATAGAGATGACGATGATTTTGATATTATTTATAGCCTCAGGCAGTCGTGTAAATATCGCAAACCATCAATTAGGAAAGCTTTCGATACAGGCATTTGATTTATTGTTCTGTATTTAATAAAAAAAAAACAATACCTTATTCAAATGAGTTGAGAGACTTCGACATTGAGCTCCTTTTATTTTTGAAGATAGGTAAAAACACCACATTTTCTCTACAATTGCGGAAAGTACATTCTCGAACACTTATTTTTCGGCCGATTTTTACACAGATGGTGTATATGTATATACATATATAATTTTACATTAGATGGTGCAGTTCTAATTCCCAAACTAATCAGAGCTTGCACTATGGGTAGGTAATACCCAATTACAATGGATATAATACTTATATACCTACTTTATTTTGTAAATACATACTTATAATAATATAAGAAACTCCCAGACAAACACAAACCCTTATGTTCATCACAAAAATATTTGTGTCCTGTTTGTATCGAACCAACGACCTTGTGATCAGCAATCCAATACCTGAACCACTAGACCACATACGTCGTCAAAACTTTACGTAACAAAGTTTAAAACTTTAATTAATCTACTAATACACTACATAATAAACACAGCAGTGATAGCCTAGTGATATGACCATTGGACTGCCAAGTCAAATGTCTCAAGTTCGAATCCAAGGCACGCACCTCTGACTTTTCGAATTTATGTGCGTATTAATAATTAATTATCACTCGCATATACGGTGAAGGAAAACATCGTGCAAACCTTAGAGATTGCTTTGTCTGAAGTCTGCCAACCCGCATTAGGCCAGCGTGGTGGACTATACCTTAATCCGTTTTAATAAGAGAGGAGACCCGTGCCCAGCAGTGGGAATTGCTGGGCACGGGTCTCCTCATCATCAACCCATATATTGATATGGGTTGATGATGATGGACATGATAAAAAATGAAGAAATAAAATGAGAACCAAATCAAAATAAGAATATCTACTTAACACTAAGGTATTATATACGTAATATTTGGTATATTTTTACACAACACCATCTAGTCCCAAACTAAGCAGAGCTTGTACTATGTGTATTTATTATTTTTACATTAATAATAGTAATATTGACTGCGCTAGTTTTAACTAATACAAATATAATTATGTTACTTTGCTCATAAAGTAACGATATCTAGGTATATCTTTATACAATATTCCCCTGAACAGGCAAATAAAGTGATCCGATTAACTAAACGAGCGAGCAATAAAAATCAAATTAGTTATCAGTGTCCATGATAGGTAAATAGAAAATTATTCTTTTTTTGTATTACTAAAGTAATAAATAATAATAATTTATTCAAAACATAAAGGTACACAGAAAAACATCAAAAATGAACATAGTCTATTTATCACTAAATTAGGAAAAACTCTGGTGCCCATGATAAGATTTAACTTGTGTTATGGGCACTAGGGCTCTCTCACAATGACATGACAACAGTGGTAGACAATTAACTCGGGGGAATATTTTCATTTAGGATCTATTTGTTCTTATATAATACTAATAATCTACAAAATTAAGACCAATACACACTTTAATGTAAACACAACAGTACAATTAAAATAAGATTCAAGAAATTAAAGACTTGACAATTTCAAGAAATCTTCGGTTTCTGAGTAGGTTTTTGATAGAAGCCATTTCCTTGTTAGTGTTTTGCATGTGTGTTTGCAATGAGGGAATATGTTACAGGACCTGTTAACTAAAGTGGCAAACAAGCATACGGCCCACCTGATGGTAAGGGGTTACCGACACTTACCGTAACCTATAGACGCTTGCAATACCAGGGGTGTCACTTGCTCGTTGCCGACCTTACTAAAACGAAAGAGGTATAGTTGGGTTGGCAGTATAAGGGTCAAAGTGGGGGGACTTTCAATACAACGTTTCCTCGCGGAGAACTGGCAACCTTGCTCACCGTAAGAAACACAACACAGCTCAAAGTAGTGTTGTAATTATTCTTCTTTAGGAATACGAGCTACGTAAAAAGATCATTAAACATCATCTTCTAAGGTAGTAGTAGTACTAAGTACATAGGTAGTACATAGGTAGTACATAGGTAGTACATAGGTAGTACATAGGTAGTACATAGGTAGTACATAGGTAGTACATAGGTAGTACATAGGTAGTACATAGGTAGTACATAGGTAGTACATAGGTAGTACATAGGTAGTACATAGGTAGTACATAGGTAGTACATAGGTAGTACATAGGTAGTACATAGGTAGTACATAGGTAGTACATAGGTAGTACATAGGTAGTACATAGGTAGTACATAGGTAGTACATAGGTAGTACATAGGTAGTACATAGGTAGTACATAGGTAGTACATAGGTAGTACATAGGTAGTACATAGGTAGTACATAGGTAGTACATAGGTAGTACATAGGTAGTACATAGGTAGTACATAGGTAGTACATAGGTAGTACATAGGTAGTACATAGGTAGTACATAGGTAGTACATAGGTAGTACATAGGTAGTACATAGGTAGTACATAGGTAGTACATAGGTAGTACATAGGTAGTACATAGGTAGTACATAGGTAGTACATAGGTAGTACATAGGTAGTACATAGGTAGTACATAGGTAGTACATAGGTAGTACATAGGTAGTACATAGGTAGTACATAGGTAGTACATAGGTAGTACATAGGTAGTACATAGGTAGTACATAGGTAGTACATAGGTAGTACATAGGTAGTACATAGGTAGTACATAGGTAGTACATAGGTAGTACATAGGTAGTACATAGGTAGTACATAGGTAGTACATAGGTAGTACATAGGTAGTACATAGGTAGTACATAGGTAGTACATAGGTAGTACATAGGTAGTACATAGGTAGTCACCGGTGGTGGTAGTGACTATCACCCGACGCGTCATTACTGGATAGTGGATCGCTATCCAGAGCATCCTTCTCAGACGACGCCAGAAGCGGTGTCGTTGAAGAGGAACCAGGTGGAGCTGGGAGCCAGGAGCCAGGAACCAAGTGGGCGGTATGTTTGGGTCGCAAACGAAATCATAGCGCGATTAAATATATATGATTTGAAAGTTTAACCTTTGTTTCCCTAGATGGCGTTGGGATCGAAATAGATCGCGCTATGGTTTCGTTACACGAGTTTAATGACCCCCGCTGAAATTTTCATATTTGTTGTGAGCTAGAAAATTACGTTCAAGTTTATTATACACTTTATAATTACCGATTATAAGTGTTTTATTTACTACCGTCTTCAAACGGACCCTCGGGAATATACATAGGTAGTACCTTTGATTATATACTTGTCTAGATGCCACATTGACATGTACTGAACGGCCCAAATAAAGTCTACTAAAATTGGTACTCTCTTCTCACTTACGTTACGTCAGTGTCATTTGGATCACTTCAGGGTGTGGAGTTCTCGAAAAATAATTAATTATGTCTGTATGTGCTGTCAAATTGTGTCGCAATTATGTGGGAAAACCGTATAATTACACTAAGATCACATTACATCGGTAAGTTTTGTTATTTAACCTCTATTATTTTATGAAAACATGATTTTTCAATTCGTTAATTTGTAGGTTCAACAGAGTAGCCGGTGTTGTCAATTTATTACAAGGGAGATTTGGCGAAACTATGGGAGATAAAATGCAAATATCAGTCATCATCTTTCGATCAGGAGAAAATTTTATTATTTTAATAATTACCTACATAATTTATTTGATCACTAAATGATAACTTGCCTTCACAAAATAAATGAAGTCATTCACTAAATAGTATTTTTGTTAGTTCTTTCTAATATTTTGGGTTTCAGATTTCTTAAGACTGGAGAGACATTATACAGCGGACACGAAATGAAATATAAAAAAAAAAAAACTATTTCGAAAACAAATACAAAGAGATGGATTTTGATCTATAAATTGCTGTATATATTTTTTCATTGTATTTTTTGTTTTTATTAAAATAAATAAAACACTAATCTATAAAATAATTACTTTATTCAGCCTATTTCGTTTAACTGTTATCCCATTAAATAATGGAGAAAAGGTAAGTTAATAATTTGGAGCAGGCATCCCTAAACACGCACACCTTGACAGTTTGACTACAATAAGTACACAAGCGGTACTCACACATATCACGCAATTTGGCCCCAGTTTTCGCGTGTCGTTTGTTTGCATTGCTCCATCTAGACAAGTATATAATCAAAGGGTAGTACATAGGTTAGTGGTGAGTCGTCGACGATTTTCCCGTCGACGCAACGAGACTGTTTACCGTCGACGATAAACTAGTTGAAAAAACAGTCTAATTTTCGACTAGTTTACGTCATGGACTAGATGTGTTCGACGTTCACTCGACGACAACTGACTGCACGAACGAACGTGTCAACGCAAGTTCGCGTGTCTTCTTCTTCGCGTTCATCGTCGACTGGTCGACGTCGTCAACTAGTTTATGTATGAACCTTCGACTAGTTTATCCGTTCACGGCGATAAACAGTCTAAAAAAACAGTTCGTTCATTCAACGCTCACCACTAACATAGGTATAATTTATTCTGTGCGATGTCAGAAGTGGTCCCTATCTCATCAATTCTGTAAATAAATAAATATTTATAAGTGGGAATCGAACCCACGAACTCGTGATTTGCATTCCAACCACGGACCACGGACGTCGTCAGAAAATACCTACGATGAATTAATTTCTTAGAGTGCAACCTAATCAAATTAAGTAGCACAATGTTAAATTAAAAATGATATCGGTTTCCGTTGCTCCTAATGAATGAAAGGACACGCTTAAATTATTAAAGCCATAATCGATGCTGAAAGATACTTACCGATTGACCTATTATCTTGATCTACCGTCGCAACCTCTTATCAAATATTTCGTTTAAGATACAGAGATCATTTTACACTGGATGACTTTTAAGAAAATTGTATCCGACGATCAGTCTGCTCATAGCTTTCCGAATACGCAAAAGTAAACTTTATGTCCAAGAAAATAGAGTAACAATTTGTGTTATCATGAATGATGATAATAATTTTCTTGAAGTTCAATACAATGGATATTAGGTTCTATTTCTTGTGCATTGTGGTGCTTTATTGATTTCTGTGTTGTTTAAGACCGTGCGGTCGCTAATCGGTCTGATCAGACGCTTTCCATCCGTCTCAGAATGTCGATGGCAGATTAGCCGCGTTGGAAATAGTGATGTGCCTAGTATTAAACGAACGTATCGATAAATTATCGACTGCTTGTGACGATGTAGACTATTTTTTTAATGAATTTAATTTGGATAATAAGGACACAGGGTGAGCGATTAGCTTCGTGGCTTCCTCGTGGGTTCAATTGTCACAAGAGACAAGTCAAGAAACAAATAAATATTTTTATGGCTTACAGAGTAAATATGTTGTAATATTAATATGTGTTCTAACTTAGCTAAGGAGGAACAAAGCAGCTATTCCCAACGATGAGTTAGTGAATTTAGCATTTTTTTGTCCCGCTGACGATAAAATAATAATGATCTACATGAACAAATGCAAAAAAAAAACCTTTAAACTACTCACAACAGTGTTCTAAGTTATCAAAAAGCAGTAAGCCTTTTCGCAACCGAGCTAAATTGAGTTCATTGTTTGTGTATGACACTTTGACAGTCCCATTGGAAATGCAATTTTCATGTACAGGTAGTTTCAAACTGTTGAACGAAAGCTTCCAATCCACTTCGGGATTTCATAGTACGGTTTGGTTTTACACTTGTTTTGTTAGAACGACGGAAGTTTTGAAGATTTTTTAGTCTGAAATAGTGTTGGGTTAAGAAATAATAGTTTTTGCAAACTAGCTTAGATATTTAAGAGGGGTGTGGTATAGTGGGAGTAATTCCACTCAAATTAGAGCTGCCCGACTGGAGAAGTACCTACCTCCGGCTTGAAGAAAATCGAAACGAAATAACACTGCTTGGAGCTGTATTATGATTTTTACGGCGAGCAAGGTTGCCAGTGCTCCACGAGGAAACGTTGTGTTGGCAGTGGAGGGACTTTGACCCTTTTACGAAAAAATATGCTGGCAGTCGCAAAAAAAGACATAATATCAAACAAAACAGAACTGTAGATTCATTTGTAAACCTTACTTCTTATTAAAAAAATATATATCAGTAAGTATTATTTGTCTAGTACAGCTCTAAGCTCTGAGATGGTAAATACTGTGTAAGTTAAATTAAATAAAATATCCCAAATATTTATAAGTAAGCTCATTAGGTATTGACCAAGTTAAAGAACATAATGTATTTTTTTGAGTTATTCTCCACGTGCGTATTATGTAAGAAAACTTCACACGGTTGAAAAAAAGTGTCCCATCACTATTATCGACAGATAACCAGCAAGAACCTTCTTGGTTCAGTTAAGCGGGGTAATTTTGTTGCGAAATAACTTCTTATTGGCTGGAAGTAGCGAAATGCTGATGTTAGTATATAAGTTCTTAGCTGTGCCATATAGTTTTAATATTGGCAACATAATTTAACAGCACATTTGTATTTTTTTTATGATTATTTTATTTTATTTATTGTTGTCAGTGTTTTTATGGGCAATTAAGCCTGAAATAAATGAATTTTATTTTTATTTTATTTTGTGAAGTGTTATACAGAAGTGTACCAATGTACATCCACATTAACAAACAAACAACTAACTAACAATGTACATCCACATTAACAAACAAATAACAAGCAGTTTAATTAAATTAAAATCAATATTGATACTGGCAATCAGACCAGAATACGTTTTTTAGACAGACTGATAAATAATATATCGTATAAAGGTTTCTATTATTAGTGAATTAATGAATCCAATCTAAGCGTTATTAATTTTTCATCCCTTATGCCACCGTAAGGGATGAAAGTTTATAACGCTTAGCTTGTGTGTGAGTGGCACGTGTGGACCTAGTGTAAGTGATCGTGTGTGTCCTACACACGATCAGGTTTATTGTTGTAGGTTGACTGAAAGAAAAAAAACGTTTTATTTTAACTACATAAATTAAGTAAATAATTACAGTTTAGGGTGGTGGTTCCATTCCCACATGACACAAATATTTTTAAGTGATGAACAGTGTTTGTGTTTCTTGTGTATTATTATACATATGTACGTATTTATAAAAAAAGTAGGTATATAATTAAACATAATATTCAATATCTAGTGCTTATAGTACAAGCTTTGCTTAGTTTGGCACTAGATGCTGCTGTGTAAAACTGTCCAAACATATTTATTCTTTATTTAAGATATATCATTAAAATCCCGTAAGTAGGTCTTCTGTATCAGTTTTCCAAATAGTAATAGCAAATTCCTGCAAATAGTACAATTTTGTATAAATCTTGACGCCTGCTGAAGTCACATAGGCAAGTTCTCTGATGGCAAGTTACATGCCAAGAACATTCTATAAGTTCCTCAACATAAAAATCAGACATAATTGAATGTAAACTTCAGAATTTAAATAATTATTACAGCGTCCATGGACACGGGTAGTCTACCCGTGTCCATGGACGCTGTAAAGGGTCTGAAACGTCAGGATTAATAATATCAATATAACGTGATAAAATCCGTAAAAAGTAGTTTTATTTCAATGTTTAATATTCGCGTAAATGTCAGAATCAATATACTATCTGGTATAATTTATTTAACCAAAAGTCCGCCGCATTGAATATTTTCTCATAATCATACCAAATAGTCCACGAGCTAGGAACATATTTCGTCAGTCATTTACTATCGGGTGATAATTTGTAACTGTATTAATGAAGTAGAGAATATTTTCTTAAGAAATAAAATCTCAATCAACTAATTGAGCCATGAAATGTGTTTAACTTTTAAACGTGCAATGGGTAATAAATTAAAAAAAAATTTAACGCGAATTTCATCGCGTTATATTATATTATTAATACCTGAGTCTACCCGAGACCCTGGACGCTGTAAAGGGTCCAACAAGTCGGGATTAATGATATCAATATAACGCGGTATTTTCATAAGTGTCGGGAATCAACATGCAATAATTATTTAGAATTAGTTTGATCGTGTGTGACCACCATTACAGCACTTACGTTAAAATGAAGTTAGGTCAGTCGTTTCCATACTGACGTGGGTTGAAATAAGCCCACATTTTGTGAAATAAGCCCTCATTTTGAATTTCGACCTACGTCTGTTGATTGGAAATGTAGCCTACATTTGACCCGAATTTCTAATCACGCACGGGGGCCTAATGTGCGTGTATCGTCCTAAATATGGGACCCACGCTAATTGCAATTGCCTCTATCGCCGTATGTCCGCATGCTGCGGTTTGAAAAATCAACGGAAATTTTGCAAACGTTTCTGTTGATTTTCAACATAGTGAGTTGAAAATTTAGAAATAAAATTAACCTATTGATTTCTGACATTTACGCGAATATTATACATTGAAATAAAACTACTTTTTACGGATTTTATCGCGTATATTGATATTATTAATCCCGACGTTTCGGACCCTTTACAGCGTCCATGGTCACGGGTAGACTGTCAGTCTACCCGTGACCATGGAAAAAGTAGTTTTATTTCAATACAATTAACCTAATTAATTATTGGAAGCCGACACCAACATAGTTTAGAAGACTAGGAGGATGATGAGGTGGCCCAGGCGAACTCAACAGCAGAGTTATACCAGCCCCAAAATGACATCTAAAATATTGGGTAGCAGTCAGCAGGTCAGACGGCTGGCCCAGGTTGTGTAGGGTTATATTTTTATCGAGCCTTTTTTATGTGACCTACGCAAATGTTCCTCTGATCTGGTATAGTCGTGCGACGGGTTGTTGAGCTCCCTCAATTATGGTTGAGCTACACAATGACTGATGCATGCGTGCCGTCAGTTGGGACTGGTCTACTCAAAGCCGCTATGGCTCTTTCTTCTATTTCAGACTTTGCCCTACATTGTAAGACACATATTTGTTACTATACAATGTCTGGACTTTAAAAGAGATTATGATTCTCTGAGTTTGTTTCGGCGTTTCTTCTCAGAGGTCGTCAACTAGGAAATGCCGGAGCCATCTAGCTTAAAAAAAATATGTAAAATATGTACTTGTAAAAGTGTCTTTAAAAGATCTATTAACAGAAATAAATATCATTTAATCGTTTTTTACCAATGAGGTGGCAAATAAGCATACGGCCCACCTGATGGTAAACGGTTACCGTAGCCTACTTATAGACGCTTGTAACACAAGGGGTATCACTTGCGCGTTGCCGACCCTGTAAAACGAAAGAGGAATAGTTGGGTTGGCAGTATAAGGGTCAAAGTCCTCCCACTGCCAACACAACGTTGGCGGTGGCAACCTTGCTCACTGTAAGAAACACAATACAGCTCAAAGCAGTGTTATTTAACTTCGACTTCCCCAGTCGGGCAACTGCAATTTGATTGGAATTACTGTGGGAGTATGCCTTACTTCTCTTAAACTCTCGTCACACGTTGAAACTCGTTTAATGGTATCCTGGCGTGCGGGACTTGTTTCGCAGCTATCTACAAAATTCGACAGTGACTCGTTCAATCTAGGAGAAGTTCTGTATACGGGACCTTTCTAGGAATATTCAATTTCCACCGATAAGCAAATAAAAAATCAAAAGTAGTTCTTTTCCTTTTGAAGAAAAATACTTCAAACTTTTGTAATATAAATCGTTCCACGTTCAGCGCTACAGGTAAGAAAGATTTTAATAAAGAATAGAAAAGAATTTCTTTATAAGTCTAGGAGTGAAAAGTGCCGTTATTTATGTTAAGGTTCTAGGTACCATTCCCATAGTCACACCTCTACCAGCTTATGTTACTAGCTTGAAGGTAAGTATTAAAAAAAAACAATGTCCAAATGTAGTGTATATTTGGACATTGTTCTTGTTATTTTTCTATTATTATTTTAATGATAAATTACTTGTAAAAGTTATTAAATAATACTAGATGGCGCTGGTATTTCCTAGCTTACGACCTCTCACCGAAACAAACTCGGAGAATCATGGTGAATTAGCGAAATGTTCCACTATAATTACTGCAGATGGAAACAGACTGGAATAAGTTTATATAGAAATACGGGAATACCTTTTACAATGTATAAAGCAGTACTACAACAAAGCTAGCTATCAAAACGTATTAAAATTAACTTTACTATATCACATCATTTTAAAGGTTATTTATGTTAAAACAGGACACGTTCTATAGAACAAAAGATGGTGTATTGAACCACTAATCGAACTAGTGCTGCAGACCCACCTCGCTGCTATTACCTCAATCATTAAGCCATTAAGATATCAATCTGCTTGTGAAAATGATTAGGCTAATCATCTATGTCAGCAAACATTATTGCTTTATATGCTTTCGTTACAAATATGTGGCCGATGTGGTTACATTTGTGTTATACTTTACTTTTTCTCAAGTTTGTCTGTGTTGAAATTTCAGCCGCAAGTGAAGCAAAATCTGTGAGTTCATCATCTTGGTGTTTTATTTCCATGTTTTCATTTCTTTCTTCACAGAAATTTTTGGCTAAGCCAGATAAGGCACGAGTCTCCTGTCAGAATGAGAGGGATTAGGCTATAGTCCACCACCCTGGCCTAGTGCGGGTTCGCAGACTTCACACGCCATCGAGAAAATTTCTAAGGCATTCAGGTTTCCTCTGGCATTTTCCTTCACCGTTTAAGCGAGTGATGATTAATGTTGAATAAGCATAATATGATTTCGAAAAGTCAGAAGTGCCTTGGATTCGACCTCAAGATCTTTGACTCAGCACTCTGATCATATAACTAGGCTATCACTGCTTTTCCATCTTCATCTAGCCCAAAATAATATAAAACATTGACTTCTAAATGTGTCTTTGAATGTCAATTTACTTTACTGTTGGCGTTACTTCATACATTTTCCTTTATATATCCTTGTGTTTGTTAAATAGCCATCCACCCTTTTCCTTCTCATGTTATTCTTCAGTCTCTTCTTGGATCTTCTTCTAGTATGTATATCGTTCTGCATCATTATTGATTTCTTCATTTTTCATCCTCACACTAAAAATATTATTATTTCTTCAATTCCTGCTTATTGTGTTCTATTATTTGGCGTTGTAAGTATGGTGTGGTTAATAAATTTAAATAAGTATGGAAACAATAAATTTTTCAGGGACCCTACAAAGTAATAATAATGAGAACTGGTACCTGCAAGAAGTTATCCTTCCGCCTTCATAGAGATCCCCCAGTAAAGTTCACTTTTGAAATATACAATACTTCTACGAGGTCGTTCTTGAGTCGTGGCAACCTGACTTTTACGAGGAACGTTGCAAATATGAAGGTACTAATTTTTCTGCTTTTATTTTGCTGCCAAAATGGCAACGGAAATAAAGACAGTGCTGACTTTTACTTGTGTATTATACAGTGACCAATAGATGTAGGTCTACCGTCATGGGCATTATCATTGTTTGACTAGTGTTGTATGACCTAGCCTTACCGCTGGTTCGTTTATATTAGTCGCCGGCATTATTTCATCAGGGGACTAATAAGGCTATAATGAGCAACTCTTCTAGAATCCATTCATTTTTAGAACACGCACTTGATGAGGTCATAATGAGCAATTTATATTTTAGAACACACACTTGAACCTCTTTATTAGGGTGCAGAAAATCATTATCATGTTGGCCCCGTACTGGTTAAAAACTGCACTTATCTTCCGTCACGGCCATTCATGGGAATTGTGAATCGTGGGCTGTCTTGCATGCATGTCTCGCAGCAACCTGCGTTTGACCCTAAGCAATTTCCTAATGTATGATGCATCAAAAGCAGCCTTTTTAGCCCAGCATCTCGTTAAACTTAACTAATATTCGGAAACCATAAAATAATTGTGTCCTCTTTTTTCTCGTCTTTACCCTTGAATTGTCATTTCATAAAAGGATGACTAATTTTTATTGAGCATGTGTGATCTACATCTTAGCTGCTCTATTTCAAGTAGGTACTTACCATAAAAATCTTAACCGTGTTACATGACTAATATAAATAACGGCTTAAGTAATTTCCTGGGATAGACGCGGGTGTGATCTGGGCTATATTAGATAGAAGGGTTTTGAAGTATTTAACAGTCTTAGCAAGCATCAGGCAGGCAGGTATTGTATTAACTGCTATTATGCTACTGCCGGATCAAAAAAGGCACGGGTCTTTTGTTTAATTTTCTGGTAAAGTTTATGAAAGATTTATATTAGAAAATTTTCATTTATTTCAAGTCCATATAAAAAATATCCATGTATAATCCTTCCCTACTTAATATTATAAATGCGAAAGTAACTCTGTATATCTGTTATGCTTTCACGCCCAAACTGCTGAACCGATTTTGATGAAATTCTTCCTCATAAATTCCTTTGAGATGCGAGTGAAACCGCGGGCAATAGCTAGTATAAAATATAGATAAAAGGTCAGTTAATTACAAATTGTATAGTTATGATTAGGTATATTAAATCTTTTTGTTGAAGTTTAACTAAATCATATTAGACTTAATGATTGAGTACACCTTCAACCACCTGTTATCTGTCTTTATCCTAGATTCCTGTCCATCCAATGGTTGTCTGGAAGAAATTGCGAATAGCGATAATACCGCCAATTGTACCTACTCTTGTAACGTTTGCATAATGTTATTCTGACTTGTCCTATGTAATGGTGTACAATAAAGAATACTCTGTCTATCTATATTTAATTAGCATTTTCATTTTGTAAGCCGAAGATCTTTTAGTCTTGTCAGTCTTTGTGGCGTTCATTAGGAGAGGCCTACGTCCAGCAGTGGATGAACATGGGCTGATGATGATGATAACGATGATTTTGTATATTTAAGACGAGAATCAAGAGCTATCTATGGGTGAAAAACAAATGGAGGGTGAACCACTTAGTGGACAGTCTTGGGTGTAATGAGATGCTGATTCCCATGTTATGCTCCATATTTAACGTCAAGTTTGACAAAAAACGCTGCATATTTTTGAAGGTATTTTTTGTTGTTATTTATATAATTACAACAGGGCTTCTTCTCCTGTACACAAGGTACAGAAATCAAATCAAATCAAACAGAACGTTACGGGTTGCCGTATTCCCAGCAGTACAACAGTAGGTTAACAAAAAAAAAATAGGAATAAAACAGCTCCCACATATGGGAATGACCCCTACAAACATACTTTTGAAAACACATAATAGTTTTAAATTTGATTTACTTATTTGTATATTTCACTCGCTTTTTCTTCCATTTGCAATTAAAAACGTAACGATTTTATAGATATTTCTATCTTTTCTAATTTAGATATCAGTTAAAGCACACGGTACTGCCTCTCCGCACAGAAGTCTTCTTCGCAAAAATTCAATCTTATAACAGATAAGAAAGAAATATTAAATTTAAGTAGCCCTACATAAATTATAGTCATCAATGTTTTTTTTTAATTTTAACACATTTTAGTGGCTTCACGGTCACCTGTCTGTAGCTAACTAATTTAAGAAATTGTACATACTACGAGTACGTATTCGTTTAGTTTGGTTGACAATGCACAGTAAGAGTGACGTCATTCTAAATCCAATATGGCGGACTTAGTATTTTTTATACACTCCCATGCTATGGGTGTCAATCAAAAGGGTTTGCTGAGAAGAAATAATAATTGTAAAATAAAATGACGTCAATCTAAATTAAATATGGCGATACTCCCAAAGACGACTACATGAATAGATTTTTATGATTGCTTAGACTTAACTTATCACCGGATATGTAAAATATATATGTGTGTTTAATAGTTTCTTTTTAAACTATAATATTACTTATTATGTTTCAGGGCAGTTACTATTATGAGAATGTAGACACTAATATGATATCACATCTGATGGCTAAAAACTTGGAGTACGGGAAGACTTTATGGACGTGCGAAATATATCTCCCAGGGAAACCGTTCCAGACCTTATACTGTCAAGAGTACGAGACTTGGGTTATGCCGGCATGAATTAGTTGAAACTAGTGACATAAAGTATAGCCACATTTGAATATTATTGATTTCTGACAATTCCGCGAATATTAGACATTATAAATCAATCTTTGAAAGGCACTTTTATAAGTCATTGTTTTACATATTTTTTTAAGCTAGATGGCTCCGGCATTTCCTAATTGACGACCTCTGAAAAGAAACGCTGAAACAAACTCAGAGAATCATAGTTTCTTTTAAAGTCAGACGTAGAATAGTAACAAATATGTGAGTTTTACAATGTAGGGCAAAGTCTGAAATCTCCTTGTGAAGAAAGAGCCATAGCGGTTTTGAGTAGACCAGCCCCAGTTGACGGCACGCATGCATCAGACATTGAAATAAAACTACTTTTTAAGAATTTTATGTAGGTCCGAAACGTTGGAATTAATAATATCCTTAAAACGCGATAAAATTAGTATAAAGTAGTTTTATTTAAATATTTGAATAAATTTAGATTACATTGCATTATCATTATTAATACACATTTTTATTATGGTAGGATTATCATCAAGCTGTCCCACTAGGTACTGGGCCACGGGTCCTATCAGAAAGAGCGGGGTTAAGCTTTGATCCACCGAATTTCACAGATCCCACTGCCAAGGTGCCAAAAGCGCGGTTTTTCGTCGGTACGAGTACATACCGTACGGCCTCCCACATGTTCCACATTATCATGTCGCAGAGGATCCACAAAAAAGGCAGTAGTCCACCCTAGCATAGTGCAGGTTTCTTCACAATGTTTTCCTTCACCGTTTATGCGAGCTTCAAATGATTTCGAAAAATCAAAGGTAATTCGAAAGTGAGAATTATGGTAGTCTAGCGAAGCGTAAGACGTCTGGGGACCAGGTGGATTGGTGATATAAAAAAGATAGTAGGAGCAAATTGGATTAGTGTGGTAAGGGACAAAAATTATTGGCACAAAAAATGAGGCTTGTACCCAATAGTAATACAACCTGCTTCTCTCTTCTTCTTACGGAAAGATAAATTAATAAAATTGCACAGGAAATTGGATAACTTCAGAAAAATTAACGACTAGATCTATACTTTTTATCCAGGTAAGGCCACGCAGCGAAGTAGCGGGCAGAAGATAGTAATAATAATAAAAATGATCTATTGACACCCCAAATCACATCACATAATAAAATTACTGGAAATCGTTTCCAAAATACATAGTTGGGAAAAGGCTAGAAGCTAATGAAACTGTGGTTCGTCTTCTTTAATTTCTGATTGATTCTACATCCACGTGAGGGAAGCAGAGTTTGAATCCAAGGCACGCGCCTCTAACTTTTCGAAGTATGTCCATATTAATAATTGATTATCACTCCCTTAAACGGTGAAGGAAAACATCGTGATTATGACGTGTCTATGGCTATTACTGTTTATATAGAACAGTGTAGTAACGGTTATTAATGATAAATACTTGAGCAGACTAATGTAGTTTTAACTGTCAATTATTATGTCATTACAATAATAGTAATTACTTTCTGGTATATTCTGCTAAAGTCGATTTACGAACTTATGTATATCACTAATGGATTAGGCAACAAAATTTATTATTTATGTACCTACGCACATTATATTCTTAATTGCAGGGATTTATAAGAAATGTTGGTAATGTGAATTACTGCGGTACTTATATTTCTAACTAGCGCCCTGGCTTCGCACGGATGCAACGTGTATATATTACACATAATAATTATAGCCTATGACACTCACAAATCATGTGGCTTTCTATTGGTAAAAGAATTTTCAAAATCGGTTCAGTAGATCCAGAGACTACCCCCTACAACCTCACAAACCTTACCTCTTTAGAGGTATTAATTTAGTATTGTAAATTTACACTATCAATAATTCGACGTTCTGCCTAACTATTGAGCCTACTTTTAGATAAAGCTAACGTAATTATGTTACCTCAATGCAAGTTTAGTGGTTTGGAATGCAAGTTTCAACTGCCTCAGTAGCCGAGTGGTTGTAAGCACGACTGCTACGCTAGAAGCCTTGGGTTCGATTCCCAGTTAGAGCAATATTTTTGGATTTTTCAATGAAATTATCAGTTTCAGGCTCACCCTCTATTACATGGGACTTAAACATACCGACTAACTGTGGGTGTACATTAGTACACCTCTGCCTAACCCTTAGAGATTTTGTTTTATACACACTAAGGTGGCAAACAAGCGGCCCACCTAATGATAAGAGGTTACCGTAGCCTATAGACGCTTGCAACACCAAGGGTATTACTTACGACCCTGTAAAAAGAAAGAGGAGTTAGTAGTAGTTGGGTTGGCAGTATAAGGGTCAAAGTCCTTCCTTTGCCGACACGTTTCCTATTAGGTACATGTTGACAAGTATGCAATTTTATGTTTTAATAGAAACGGCTTTATTAATATAATATACCTATTGTGTATAACCTGTATCATAAATTCATAAGCTATAAATTAACAGGTTTGTATCGCAGTTCATTAAATAATTATAAACATGTATATCTCTGTCTTTTTCTTTCATAAGGACATTTTTCCTCCCATCCTTTTCGTTCTAAACTTGAATTTAAAAATAATTCTTACTTATATGTCATTCATGTAAAAGCAGGCGCGGACGCCGGCCGTATTAAGTATAATAAAAAAAAAAAAACAAAACGAATTGCCGCATTAATTTCAAAATTAGAACAAATTAAAATGGTAAGGAGATTTTATGTGATAGTGAATAATATGTTTAGTGCTGGTGTTGTATGTTGTAAAAATATGATGTACAGTGATGATCTATAGTGTCGTGAGCAAAACAATGATGGACCGGTTTGTAATACAATTTAGACGGATAAAATGTGTGATTATAAAAGATAGTAAGGTAGTTGACTTCTTTGGGAATGGAAAGAATTTAGAAGTGGATTTGGGTTATCCTTTTAAATCTAAGTGGAGACTGGGAGTTTGGATTTATGTCTGCTAATGGTAAAGGTAACAACAGTGATAGCCTAGTGATATGACCATTGGACTGCCAAGCAAGGGTCTCAAGTTCAAAGCCAAAGCACGCACCTTTGACTTTTCGAATTCATGTGCGTATAATAATTAATTATCACTCGCTTAAACGGTGAAGGAAAAATCCATTGTGAGGTAACCTGCATGATGAGATTTTTCTCGATGTCTATATGAAATCTGCAAACCCAGGGACGTAGCTAGTATTTTGTTAATGTGGGCAGGCGTTGACAAACCAAGAATATATCTAAGGTAAATGTTGCATGAGCATTATATTAGCAGGATAGGTTACGTTACAAATTAAGACGAATCTAGATCAACCATTCATAGTAAGTGCAAACTTATAAAATTCGCCTATCAATAGAATCAACTTTGTTTTTGTTTATAAATAGGCTACTTACGTAATATTACTTTACGGTTTGTGAGCATTCCTGCATCTTCTTGGGAAGGGCAGCGGCCTCCCCTTCCCCCACCCCCCCGCGTACTTCGCTACGCCCTTGTGCCAACCCGCAGTAGGGCAGCGTGGTGGACTACCTCTCAATCTGAGAGGAGACCCGTGCCCAGCAATGGTACGGTATGTACCATTGGGCATGGGCGCGTACAGTTAGCACAACTCTGCCTGACCCTTCGGGGAGTAGTGCCGTGATAATATGTGTGTTATGAAAGGAATTTTGGGAGTACCTACCTGGCTAGCGATAAAGTAGCGTAGATAGATAGATAGAATATCCTTTATTGTACACCAAGATACTTGATAAAATTAAAAATTATAAATTGATTTCTGACATTTACGCGAATATTATACATTGAAATAAAACTACTTTTTACGGATTTTATCGCGTATATTGATATTATTAATCCCGACGTTTCGGACGCTGTAAAGGGTCCGAAACGTCGGGATTAATAATATCAATTTACGCGATAAAATCCGTAAAAAGTAGTTTTATTTCAATTAAAAAAATAAACTTAAAGTACCTAGTACAATTGGCGGTCTTATCGCTCAGAGCAATTTCTTACAGACAACCATTGAATGGACACAGATCATGTAAGAAAATAAAAATGTGAAAGTAGCGTACTCTGTAAGAAAAACATAACAAGTAATAACTTGCATGCATAAGTTAGGTACTGCACTTGATAATTGCGTGTTGGCATTTTGAGATCATCTGATCATTGTTCTCTTGATGTTTTCTTTCAAAACATAGTTAAGTTATCTAAGTTATAATTATGTTCTTAGAATAACAACTTCCACAGTTAGATAACATGAAGAGGAAAGGTAGTCAAGTTATAATTATGTTCTTAGAATAACAACTTCCACAGTTAGATAACATGAAGAGGAAAGGTAGTCACAATATATCAACCGTACTTATCGTCGTCTAACATCAAGTAAGAGATTAGGCTTACTTCACTATGCACATATATACTATCTTGATATGCTGTTTTATTCATCCGGCAGAGGCTTCCCTTCCACCGTCTTCCACCCTCTTCATTTCACCTCTTGGTTAATATCCTTCTGCGAATCCTTACATCTTCTTCTTTCTCCGAGCCTTTTCACAACTATGTTGGCCGCTAAGCTATGGGTTGGCTTTCTGTTTAACCAGATGCGGCTATACATCAGTTACAAGAAGTATATATATATACCATACCATATGTATGTATGCCATCAGACCTCCGCAACCCAATTTCTGGACAATACCTTTATCCTGGAGATTAGACTGGTTATCAGGCTTTTTGTGCTTCAGACAACCATTAACGATTGTCACAGGTGTTCGTATGACAACTGGGCTGAACGGCCTTATGTACTCTCCGAAGCACGAAGGGGTCTCGAGCTGTTAAGAATAGTCACCCATCCACAAACTGACCGTGGCTAGCGCAGCTTCACCTTGCAGATCGGTTGATTAGCTTAGTTATTACTTAGCCACGAGCCCCTCTGTTTTATTCTCTCTCTCGAGCGAATCCTTATATTCTGGTATGAAATTATAATTAAAGCCGTTCAAATCCAGTGTAGATCAGCTAGTATTATATCTATATAAGGTATGCTTATATGTATATATCAAGAACAAGTATTCGCGTTTCTTCGCGCATAATAACAGTGGGAAATTCCGTAAATTCCACATTAATAATATAAATAAGTTGTTTATGAACAAATAACAGTATGGTGTATGTCCATTGCTTCATAATAAATGTTGTAAACTAAACAATAACAGTGTACTTGTTACTTGACTGTAGGATCTGCGCAGTCGCAGATGATCTAGGCTCTTTAGCGTGTCACTATGGAGGTAAGGTCTTGCCATTTGTTAATATATACCTGGGAGTTGCAAACTAAAGTTCGAATCGATAATCGCATAGAATCTCGGGCGTTCATATAATAAATATAATTTGCATACAAATTTATTACGATTCGAATTTTAGATTGCAATTTGCAATTGCAAAACTTGTGATCCGATTCATATTAGGACGAAAGTACAGACGCCAGCAGGTCAAGCTATCCAAAACTGTCAAACTTTCCCAATTGAATATGAACCTTATTGTAATGTATTAAAGTTGATATGAAATCTATCAAAGAAATTTGACAGATTGTGGTAGCTTGATGTGCTGGCCTCTGTACCTACCTAACTTATGAATGCAAGTTATAGTTAAAGAAAGAAAGAAAGAAAGAAAAATATTTATTGATACAGTCTTGGACAATGCACACAAAATATTAAAAAACATGATGGCAAAACAAAATAAGGATAAAAAAAAAAAATGTGTGCCCCACGACTGCGTCAAATAAACTGCGTTATTCACATATGCTGAGGTGATGTACAGAAGCCAACAGCTTCTGTACATCACCTCAGCATGTAGTATCAACATCAGCATCATAAGCATCACCATCATCAACGTCATTAAATCAACAATAACTTATATAGTATTCAAAGCTCCCGTCTAGATTAGAGACGGGTAATTAAAATAATATTTTTGTCTACTTTCAGATCAGAGCTATAAGCTCTATCTTGGTCATTGCATTAGTTGCACGAATTGCTGGTCAAAGCACCCAAGGAACACCTGTTTCGCCATGTCCGTCCGTTTTCACATACGAGGCACCTGGATCAGAGCCAGGAAAGTGGTATGGAGTCGTCAACTTGACAACAGATACTACTCTGTACGCGTTATGGCTTAATATCGTACTGGAAAGTAAGGCTGATATACTCGGGGTGAGTACAACTAGTTTTTTTATACCACTAAGGTGGCAAACAAGCATACGGCCCACCTGATGATAAGCGGTTACCGTAGCTTATAGACGCTTGCAACACCAACCTACGCTTGCAACACAAACCTACTGCACAGTTCGGCTGTGCACAGGGTATGCACACCTTAGGGTATACATATGACAGTGAGTCACTGTAAATATAATAAATATGCGTTTTTATTTTGAATCTCCGTACAAAAGCACAACTGTAGTCGTTAGTAAGATTAAATTAAATTTAAACAACAATTGTCGTGTCAATTAAATATTAAAATTCTGAAAAATGATATTGAACTTGGTCTTAGTACCTACTCACCAAAACCAATAAGAACGATTAATTTGTAAAACTGTGAGTAGTACAGGGTTGACAAAAATACTGCCTATAAATAATTACAATTAAGTTAAAACCGAGATATTTATTCTTTCAGAACTGGGTAGGTGACGTAACAACTGAAGATAATTTAGATTTTAAAATTGAAAACACTAAAATGACGATCAATCCTGGACAACCGTTATCCGTTCGATTTTTTATCCAATATAATACTCAAAACAGTCCTCCAAGGCTCAAAATTATCAGGTTTAATGGAAAAGAAATATGCAATGTAAACACTCCCCAAGTTTTAGAAAGTGATTCTGAGGGTATTGTTTTCGGAAAACCTACAACCACAACATCCAAAATTATTAACAGGCTGCAGACGACATTGAAACCTCAATATTGGCAACAAACGAAGGTTGAAAATAGCTACCAGGTGAAGACTGAAAATAAACAAACAACTATAAAGCCTCAGTATTGGGCTGTAACAAAAACTGAAGACAAGACATTGAAGCCTCAAATTTGGCCACAGGTAAGAGCCGTTAATAACCAGCAAGTTGATACAGAAAGTAAAACTCAAAATAGGTTCGATGATAGATCACAGTCGATTACAAAGAAGGAACAGCCACCAGCTCAACTTTGGTCTAAACCAAAAGTGGAAAACAGTCAGCAAATAAAAACAACAGAAAAACCGCAAACTAGAACAGAAACGAGACCGCAGAACACAACAGAAAATAAGTCTCAACCTTGGTCTTACACTAAAGTTGAAAACAATCAACAGGCAAAGAGTCAAGACAGAAATATAAAACCAGAAGTGAAATACCAAACTACTTCGAAAAGTAGGATAGAAAATTCTTCCCAAACCCATCAAGTTACCACGCAGTCTCCTTGGGCTTATTTCAAAGCTGGAAATCAGGAAACAAAGTTTGATAATAGATTACTGCAAACTGGCAATAATCCTCCTCTATTACCGAAAGAAGCAGCAATTATAGGTTCGGAAAACAGGCAGCACACTACAACCAAAAAGCCGCAAGCCTTAGGATATACGGATCGGAACTTGGGAGAGATACCAAAAACGAGACAGGAGGAGGTATTAGAAGATAAGCAAACCTGGTCAGAAGAGTCGTTGTCAAATTGGTCTGGAGATAGCTCTCTATCTTGGAATGAACAGGCTAAGAACAAAGAAGTTTATTCGTTAGCTAGTGATTCTCCAAGCTAGTAAGTACTTATTTAATATCTCTATTAATTATTTTAGACTAAAGGTTACGTACAATCAATCGACATAGATGTTACGATTTTCCTAATTTGAATTTTTCTAAATAAATAAAACATTTGATTAATTTGAATCTATCGCTATCTCCGTCCTTAACCCTTCTCATCTCTGTGATTTCTAACTGTGACAAAATATTTATATTACTGAGTGGCGTGTTCTTTTTGTGGAAAAATGTTTATTAAATCTATAATGGAACACCATTAGAAATGCTTTGTTACAAGTACGACACAGAAGTCTACGTACTATTTATGTACTCTTTGTTTAATACCAAATAAAATGTTCTGTGTTTATTTCTTTCTCACTGTTGCTACTCTGTGTTCAAGCTAAGTTTGAATGACGAATAATGAAATAAGTTCAATTTCATTAAGCTAAAATAACTTTCTCTCTAACACCGTATATTAAAACAAGAATTTCTTCAACAGCAACGATGATAGCCGGGTCAAAAGCGTAGATGACGGCAACATAGGCTATAGATTCCAGTTAACCACTGAATACGTGCCTGCCACTATGAAGTCACCACCAATGGAAGACTTTTTCAACGATTCTCCAAAGTAAGGAATTTATCATTTTTACAATACATTACTTAATTTCATTATTGGGATAACTTTGACAGTATAATATGTTTTATGGTCTTTCAAGAGTTTTTGAAAGGATAGAAGCTAGCTTGGAAGAAGTTAAACTCCAAGTACAAATGTCAAATAACCTTTTAGAAGCATTTATGACGGTTATAGTTATTAGTTTACGGTTTTAAAAAGTTCATCCTACGGACTAGAATCCGACAAGAAATGTACACTCTTTTAAAACAAGACGTGTTAAATTTCTATATTCACTGGTACAATATTGCGGTCCCAACATTAAATGTTAATGTCTTTATTAAACCAAAGTCAAGATTATTAGAAAATACCCAGCCCGGATAGTCTCTGTAGAGACTATCAGGATGACGTAGACGTCATCCTGACGAGTTTCGGGTGCTGGGAACTAAGAAGAGGATTTTCCTCTTGCGGTCAACCAAGCAAGCAGAAACTAAAATCAGCACACAAAAAGTCACTAGAAACGCTAGCACTTCTGATGAGCTAGTGGTGAGGTTGATACACCGACTGCGGTCAAAGTATAAGGTATAGCCGCTAAATCAACAATATTTTTTTTAGTATATTTGAGTCCTGTTTCACGCAAACGAAGCTATACCGCTGTCGTTCCTGGTGTCTATAGGCTGCGGTTGCCACTTACATTGCGTTTCATGTTTATCACCAAGGCAAAGATTATCTTCCTTTACGCATATTGTAAGGTTAAAAAAATACGAACATTCCGATTGCATAAATACTCAGAGAAAACAACCTCTATGGTCGGAGTTTGTTTTCTTCTTGTATTCAGCCAGCGGGACAAACAACATAAATATTTTCATTGTTAGTATAAACGGAATATAATTTCAGGAAAGAAGAATCCGTCGAGTATTACTTTGGAGGTTTACCTGCGCTCTATATACCTCATCATGGGCATCGTACAGTTGAGGTGAGACTTAATTTTTGTTTTCAACACCTACTATTTACTGCTTTTTTTAAATAATATACTTTGCTCAACACTTTTCCTGTATCGTGGGGTAACGTACAAACAACATTTTTCACATACACTAACGCCTAGATCTGCCTGTACCTAGGTTATACAAATATTTGTTCCTTTCGTTCGCTCAACCAGTAAAAAAAACGTGTCGTAAAAAAAATCTTATTGTTGACTTGAATATTTTTAACCCTGATTTTGCTTGATGGAAAGTACAAACAGGGTTTAAGACGGAGCTCACAATTCTTAAAATTGCAGACGTCTCACATACTAAGCCGGCCGCAGACGTTTTGTTTTCTGATCAGGTTTTCGAATCAGGAATACCAATTCGGATACATGAATGCACGTTCGGCGAGATTCCGAAACGAAACGAACGTCAGGGCAAACAGTATGAAATGCATGCATTCGGGTATCTGAATCTGAATTCCGGATTGAAAAATCTTGCCGGTGCTTCTCCATAAGACCCACTTTTTAGAACCGTGCAACTAGTTTTGACTTTTCAAAAGTGCTAATTTAATGGTCTAATTGAAATAAATATTTGACTTTGCAAACAAAACTAGGATATTAAAAGACAAAAAGAAAAACCAGGAAAATTTCGAAGGGCATCAAAAATCATTACCTATCTTACGTACAGACGCCAGCAGGTCAAGCTATCCAAATCTGTCAAATTTTCCCAATTGAAAATAAACCTTATCACTTTGAGTTAAAGTTGAAAATTTATCAAAGAAATTTGACAGATTGGAGTAGTTTGATGTGCTGGCCTCTGTACATAAGAATATGAAAAATGTATGAAATAAAAATAAAAGTATGAAATAAAGTATAGAATATTGAATCGATAAAATCGAGTGTCTGCGTTCGGCCTTAGGACGATGGAATAATAAAATTGTTTGGCTCTAGTCATAGCTAGGCAGAACACTATAAGTAAGTATACATACCTATAATATTTCCATAATAATGTTCATACAAATGGATTAAAAGATTGTATAAGAACGAATTGAATTGAGTAGCCATTATATCCACCTGTGTTCGAAGCGAATTTTAATTATTTTTTAAATCTCTAACAGCTTGGTAGATATAAAATAATTTGTTTTTCATAATTACCTAATAGCAAGCTACAATTAATCACAGGCGTTTCCAATATAATTCACTTACCATAATTTTCTGCTGATCATGCAAATTTTAATCAAATAGGACGAACACATATTTTTATACTTCCTTTGTTTTAATTTTTGAAACGTTAATTTGTATACATTCTGCTGCTGCAAATATTTTGGAAATTTATCCAAAACACTTAGTTACTTTCCAATATTCGTAAGGCTAACGATCGTAAGCGTGGGGTCAATTCCCAGGTAGAGTAAAGTGATAATGGGTGTTTTTATAAAATTCGGTAGCAGCTCGGTGTCGTGCTCGGTTAAATGCAAAGCCTCCTATTATATGGGACATAAACATTCCCGCGAACTATGGGTGATAGTATATTAGTACAGTGCCTTCAAGAAAAGAGCATACACACATTTTAAAAGGCCGGCAACGCATTGGTGACAGTCACGATGTCCCTGATGTCCATGGGCAGCAGTAGTCACTTACCATCAGGTGACCCGCATGTTCGTTTGCCCCCCTCTGATATAAAAAACACCTCTGCTAAACCCTTCTAGGAATACAGGCGTGATGGTATGTTATGTGAAAAGGAGAACGTTCTCAATTACACGGGATTATTTTTGTGTCTATGTTACGCGATATCAATGGTCGTGGCTTGTGGCTAAGTAATAACTATACTGATCAACCGATCTGTAAAGTTAAGCTGCGCTAGTCACGGCCAGTCTGTGGATGGTTACTAATCTTAACACATCGAGGCCCCTCCATGCCTCGGAGAGAACGTAAAACCGTCAGTCTCGGTTATCATATGAACACCTACAACAATCGTTATTGTTAGTCGGAAACCCAGAAAGCCTGACACTCAGCCTATCCACAGGATATCGGTATTGCCCAGGAATTGGCTTGTGGAGGTCTCATGGTAGTCGCGTCGTGTAAAATATTGCTAATCAGCCGCATCTGGTTAGAAAAGGCTCGGAGAAAGAGTCTTTAGCTCTTCAGTGCTTCAAGTTCATGATTCAGAATAACATAAACATACCATCACGCCTGTATTCCCCGAATGGTTAGGCAGAGGTGTACTAATGTACACCCACATTTCGCAGGTATGTTTAGGTCCCATGTAATTGGTGGCGAGCCTATTGCCATTAACCGGGCACAAATCCAGACTCCGAGCTGCTACTGAGAATTTCATAGAAAATCCCAATAAACACTGCTCGACCTGGGGATCGAACCCAGGACCTCTAGCGTAGCAGTCACGCTTAGGACCACTAGACTAATAAGGCAGTCAGTATTGATTTAGAATACTTTAAGCAAAATTAAATACTTCGATGTCAGACGAATAACGTATTTGCGGTATTTTCCCATCCGAACACACTCCGTCCTTCGATATTCATTTAGTAGGAAATATCGAAATGAGGATAAAATATCGTGTATAAAAGTGATATAAAGATGCATGCTTTATTGGAACCTGATAACCGGTTCTCTATCGATAAAGTCCTTCCTACCTGTATGCTAATTAGAAGTCTTTTAATCATAAACATACGTTGATATGGAAACGTCTTCTGGTTTGCGGTTTTACCGGATTAAGGACAATAATAATTAAGATGTTTATGATGTGAGTCATATCTCTAGGATTATTTATAGTAAAGCGTCGTATTCCACTACTGCTTACTGCATCACTTGATACAGTAAAAGGGTGATATGTCACTTGTCAAATAACTATAACCAACAACACTTTGATCAAATAAATTGGAAGACATTTGATGACCTCATGAAATATACGCGCAACACTTTACTTCCAAGATTTTTGACAGCTGAATATTAGTTAAAGTGCGTTTCATCAAATAGTTCCTATGTCGTCATTTTGACTGGCTGTCAACATCATCAGTTTTTCTGTAGTTAGATCTCCCCGTTTCTGATTCGGTCGCTTATACACCAAGCATAGCTCTCATCAGAACTCGCTGATTGATCTTTAGGTTTCTTACTATTATACATTTCATGTATTTACACTTATTTGCATTACTGCCAACCTATCGGTATAGGAACTCTTTGATGAAACGCACTATACCTACCTTTTGCTATCTTGTGGTTATCTATGGTTGATTATTTTGATTAAATTCTAAATATGAAAAAGAAAATGGTTGATGAGAAGGCAATTGTTGAAGATATTTGATCAAATCTTGGACAAATATATATATATAAAATAATGTTTTTATCCAATATATATATATTATAATATACATAAGTATATATATATATTTATGTATATTATAATATATATATATTGGATAAAAACATTATTTTGATCAGTGGGATATCACCCGAAATCATAATATGCAATATCAATAAAGTAACCTACGTCTTTAGTATTCCTATATTTGTAAAGGAGGGATATTCTAGTAGGTGTATATCGTTCGATATTAAATCGTTCATTTTTGATCTCAAAAACTGAACGATATAATGACATATCGTATAATTTTTAATTTAAAAAATATTTAAATCTAAATATTGTTTTTTTTTATTTTTAGCCCCAGTGTGGCAAGGTGTTCCTGAACGGAGTACCAGCAAACAGCTTAAGAGGATCTACTACCTTGGAGGGCCAGTGGCCATGGCAAGTAGCGCTTTACCAACAACAAGTACGTACCTATTTTTTTGTTTTTTATTGCATGTAGGTACATGATGACGGATTAGATACATGCTGGGTCTGAGCAGATCAGCAGACCAATATGCATAGTTTGTTTTTTTTTAACCGTTTATATAATTGCTTTAGGATTGCTACTGTTATGATAATGCTTGAATATTAACTTCGATGCGAAAACATACATAATGTATATACTGGCTGACTTGAAGCAATGTATAATTAATAAGTCACTATACTTAAGTAAAATTAAAATTTTGTTTTGTATAATTTTTACCGCTACAGTAATTTATCAGACAGAAATGTGTTGCTGGGGAGTTTGGGCTGTCCAAAATGTAAAAAATACGTTTTAAACGTACTACGTACTTAACATTTTGACCTAATATGGTGACTTTGTTGAAATATTGTCCCTTGATAGGCCCAATGTCAATTTCAGTATAATATCAAGTCAAATTTTCCTAGTAATCTCGCTGGATAATAAGATCTCTCAAAGCGGAACAATACCATTTGAAAACTGACGGTTGGCGATAAATTATCGCTGCAGATCTTGTTAATGCATAACATGTAAGTCACTTGTTGGCATACGACGAATAAAATATGTCACGACACGCATGATTGACCCCTAGGAAATTATTAATCCGTCTACACAGAAAGAGGGCCTTATATTGATAATGTCTTATTAATTGCCTAGTTATTCTAGTGGCCCTAAGTGAAACTGCTATGCTAGAGTTCCTTGGTTCGATTCCCAAGTCCAGCAATGTTATTGGGTTTTCAATGGAATTCTTCGAAGTAGCTTGGATTTTGGATTTGTACCTGGTAAGTGCCAAGAGGCTCGTCGCCTATTATATGCGAACTTCACATACCGGCGAACTTTGGGTGTACATTAGTACACCTCTGCCTAATCCTTCGGAAATAGGATATAACAATAATAGAACAGGTGTGATGAAATGTAATGTCTTATTATTCCATATTTGATAATATAATAATTCAAAAAGCATATCTAGCGGATTCGCTAGATATGCTTTAAGTAATGGTGATTACCATTACTTGGTTTGTGATAATCATCATCAACCCATATACTGTCCCACTGCTGGTCACGGGTCTCCTCTTAAATTGAGAGGGATTAGGCTATAGTACACCACGCTGGCCTAGTGCGGGTCGGCGGAATTCACACGCCACCGAGAAAATCTCTAAGGCATGCAGGTTTCCTAACAATGTTTACCTTCACCGTTTAAGCGAGTGATAATTATTGAAATAAAACTACTTTTTACGGATTTTATCGCGTATATTGATATTATTAATCCCGACGTTTCGGACCCTTTACAGCGTCCATGGTCACGGGTAGACTGAGGTGGTGGGCGTCTCGATGATATAATTACTGACAGCTACCCCACATTTTTAATTGTTACATGATCAATGACATTTATTACTAATTATTAATTAAAACTAGATGGAGCCGGCATTTCCTAGCTGACGACCTCTGAGAAGAAACGCCGAAACAAACTCAGAGAATCATGGTCTCTTTTAAAGTAACAATATTCAATGATCATGTTTTAGTTGTTAATTATTGGCAATCCGATTCACGCAGAACGAGCTCACAGTATCCTTTGGTCTTGCAGTTGTAGGCCTGGATTTTGGTTTAATAGAATCTATAACGGGATTCCAAGCCATTGGTAAGACCCAGCCATCTTCTCTATTGAAATTTGGATGTTTTTTAATTTCAATAGCCTCACGAATCATCCTGGGTAGGTATCGACTTTCCTTCGCAAGTATTTGTGGTTTATCAAATCTGATATAATGCTGGGCCTTGTCAAGAGTATGTTCACAAACTGCTGACTTCTTGGAACGGCGGTGTTTGACATCGGCGATGTGTTCTTTTACGCGGGTCCCTATGCTTCTTTTAGTTTGGCCTATATATGAGAGACCGCAATCACAATCAAGCTTGTATACGCCCGCATCTTGTAGAGGTATATGGCACTTGACAGATGGTAAGAACTGACTGATCTTCTTCAGCGGCTTGAAGTATGTTTTAATAGAAGCACGCTTCAAGATGTAGCCAATTTTGTCGGTGACTCCTCTAACATATGGTAGTACGGCAGGTAAGCGCTCAACTGTGGCACGTTTCACACGGTTTCTGTGACAAGGGCGCGGTATTCGGAGCTTGTTGTCGTGCAGGACTTGCTTGACATGTTGAAGCTCAGCAGCCAGGTGTTGCTCATCACAGATCCCATGTGCTCTCTGAAACAAAGATTTACCGACGGTAGATAACTGTGTTGGGTGGTGGTGCGATTCACCATTTAGGTATTTGTCTGTATGGGTTTTCTTTCGATACACAGTATGACTCAAGGTGTTGTTATGATTACGAATTACTAAAACATCTAAGAAAGGTAAAGAGTTATTAGCCTCTGACTCCATAGTAAATTTAATTTTTGAATGTAAGGAGTTGAGATGATCTAGAAATGCTGTTACTTTGTTAGATGGTAATATGGTGAAAGTATCATCTACATATCGCTTATAGAACCTAGGTGTTACAGGAGCAGATTGTAAGGCAATCTCCTCAAAATCTTCCATAAAGATATCAGCAATAATGGGAGATACCGGAGAGCCCATTGCTACCCCATCTACTTGCGTGTAGAATTGATTATTCAACAACAAATAGCCAGATGTTAGGCAATGTTTTAATAGTTCAGCATATTCAATAGGCATGTTATTCTCTACTAGTTTCCTAGATACAATTCTGATGCAGTCTTCAACAGGTAAGCATGTAAATAATGACTGAACATCAAAACTGACCATAGTTTCATTGTCGGTGAGATGTAGGTGTTTTATTTCACTGACAAAATGGTATGAGTCCTTCACATGTGCTGCCGTGTTCCCTCTTAGTGTAGTGAGTACTTTGGCTAAGTGTTGAGCCAATCTATAGGTTGGTGAGTCGATTTGGCTGACTATTGGACGCAACGGAGCATTAGTTTTGTGTATCTTAGGCAGCCCATACAGTTTTGGTGGTTTAGCGCAACTAGGAACTAAATATTTGACATCTACATTTAATGTGTCGGAGTGCTTTTTTATCAAATCACTAGTTAATTTCAAAGTTTTTGTTGTTGGATCTGTTTTCACTAGTTTGTATGTACTGACATCCGATAAAAGGTCTTGTATTTTATCATTATAATCTGATGTGTCCATTACCACCGTAGCATTACCTTTATCTGCACGTAGAATAGTTAATTCAGGCCTGTTGCGAAGGTCTTTTAGCGCAAGAAATTGGTTTTTAGTTAGATTTAGTTTGGGTGGTTTACTACGACGTACTACAGACGAAATGTCTTGCCGTATCGCCTCTAAATCATGTTTATTTATATTATTTTTATACAGGCACTCTTCCACATTGCAAATTATGCTTTCTACCTGTAGTGTATCTATTAAATAGATATGTAAACACTGTCTCACACACACAAGTAGTGAGGTAGCTAATGTCACAATTGTCAACTGTCAGTCACGGAGAATGGCGGGAAAGTAGCCGACTGTGAAAAAGTGTGTGGCTACACAGCTCAGGAACTTGGTGTGGTAGTTATTAAAGTAAAGAGGCTATTTCAGGAACACGTTTATTAACACAGTTCACATAAAATACAATAAGACATTATTTTCCCTTGACAGATGTGTTGTTTTTAATGACAACACAACAAGTTCTAAACTTAAAAGGGTATACAACCTCCATCACGCACCCTTAATCTTTAGTATGATGCATGCGCAAGATTACATAACTATATAACCTACATGTGCACGCACCCTTAAATTGTACAGTGTGAACACACCCTAAGTACACAGCTGGAGCTGTTATCGTTCGTATCGTTCGCTGTAAAAATACTAAAACACAAACAAAATAAAAATTATCTATTACTAATCATAAGAACTTAAAATAAAATCACATTAAAGATAATAATATTAGTTATCATTATTATTGATACCTAATGTCACACGTATCTATATTACTCGCCCCCTTAATAGATATTTTTTCTAAAAATTGGTTTAGCTTTGGGCCTGGTAGTGATTTTGTTAACATATCTGCTACCATGTCTTGTGAAGGCATATATTTTAACTCAACCGCCTCATTGACTATAGCTTCACGAACGTAATGAAACCTTATATCGATATGTTTAGTCCTGTTATGGTTCATCTTATTTTTCGCAATTTTGTGTGCCGATTGGTTATCGTTGTAAATTACTACAGGTTTGACACAAATTCCCTTTGTTAAACTTCTTAACAAATTTCTTAAATAAATTGCCTCTTTCGATGCTTGGCTGAGGCCTATATATTCTGCCTCTGTGGAGGACAGCGCCACGCACCCTTGCTTACGGCTTTCCCAGGAAATTATATTTTCCCCTAGTCTAAAGATTAAACCTGTGCAGGATTTTCTATCATATGACCCACCCCAATCCGCGTCTACGTAGCCATTTAATTCTAGATTACCAGTTTTCTTAAACGTTAGTCCAAATTTCGAAGTCCCTTTTAAATACCTAAGCACCCGTTTACCACATTTAAAATGTAATTCATCGTAACAAGAATTAAATTGTGACAAAACACTAACAGCGTGCGCGATATCGGGCCTAGTACTTTGAGCTAAATAATTAAGACAACCTATGAGGATTTGATATGGCAACTTACAACCGGAATCTGAAGCTTTCTCTAATTTAAGACCTACTTCCATCGGGGTAATGACTGGTTTACAATCCGTCATTTCGAAATCCTTTAATATATTAAAAACATACTGTTCTTGATCAAGATAAATCGCATTTTTGTTTCTCCTAAGCCTCATGCCTAACACGTGTCTAGCAGGACCTAAATCCTTAACTTTAAATCTTTTAAGCAGACCATTTTTAAGTTTCTGCTTCGCGGTTTCGTTATTTTTGGAATAAAATATAAAAATGTCATCAACGTAAATGACAGCTACTATTCTATTTCCATCGCTAAACACCTTTTGATAAAGACATGGTTCTATTTTCGACTGAACAAAACCTAAATTGCACATCTCCTGATCTAGCTCATTGAACCAAGCGTTTGATGCTTGTTTGAGTCCATACAACGACCTTTGTAATTTACACACCTTTGTCTCTTGACCGTTAACAATCGCCCCCTTAGGCTGAAACATGTATATGTCTTCTTTAAGTTTGCCATATAGGAAAGCAGTCGTTACATCCCATTGGTCTATGAGCCAATCATATTCTACAGCTAGTGAGAATAATAATCGTAAGGTAGAGCTCCTCACGACTGGAGAATATGTTTCATTGTAGTCTACTCCACGTACCTGCGAAAATCCTTTAGCGACTAGCCTGGCCTTATATTTCGACACCTTACCGTCACTGTCTCGCTTAATTTTGAAGACCCACTTACATTGTATTGGCTTTTTATCATGCGGTAAATCTACCAATGACCACGTTTGATTCTCGTTTAATGATTTTAGTTCATCATCCATCGCTTTTTTCCATAAATCTGAATCTGACCTTGCCAATGCTTCTTCAATTGTTATTGGATCGCCATTAATTTGCGCGACAGCATTGTATATTGTAAGTTTACGCTCACGAAGATTATATCTTCGTTCTGGTTCTGCAGTGCTGCTCGTCGGAGCAATTGTTTCATCAGGTGCAGGTGCCGTAGTCGCGTCTGTATTAATGCACTCTGCTTCATGAAACTCTTCTTCATCTTGTATATTATTGTTAGACGCACTACTTTCAACCACAGTTTCTGTTCGTTCCTCCTCTATGTCAATAGGAACGACTGTGTTGTTCGTCATGTCGGTACCATCTCCAGGAAAAACATTTTCTAAGAATTTTACAGTTTTTGAGAATGTTATCTGACCTGTTTTTGGATTCATCAGTCGATAACCTTTAGTAATTTCACTGTAGCCAATGAAAATTAATTCTTCAGTCTTCATGTCAAGTTTTTGCCGTTTCTGTTTAGGTTTCAATGCATATGCTTGACAACCAAAAATTTTCAAATAACTCAAGTCTACTTTCTTATCTGACCAAAGTTCTTCTGGTACTTTATTCATGACAGCCTTTGTCGGGCTTCTATTCTTTAAATATACCACTGTACATATCGCTTCGGCCCAATACTTTTTACTAAGTTTGGCCTCACAAAGCAATGTTCTTGCTTTCTCAATGATTGTTCTGTTCGCTCTCTCCGCTACACCATTTTGCTCAGGCATATAAGGTACCGTCTTCTGATGCTTTATACCAGCTGACTTTAAAATCTTATCGAAAGCTTGGTTACAGAATTCTTTACCATTATCAGATCTAAGACACTTTATCGACTTTCCTGTCTGGTTCTCCACTTCCGCTTTATATTCACGAAATTTATCGAGGGTTTGACTTTTATTTTTCAAGAAATAAACATGCGTTTTACGCGTATAATCATCGATAAACAACAGCATATATCGAGATCCACTGAATGACGGTTCCTCCATTGGTCCGCATAAATCACTATGTACAATTTCCAAAATCTCTTTCGCTCGTGTACCTTGATTTTTCAAAGAAATCTTACAAGTTTTTCCATTTATGCACGGGACACATGGTTCAATTTTGTCACTAGATTTATAATTCAATCCAGTCACCATATTTTTCAATGAATTCATATATTTTTGTTCTAAATGTGCTAGTCTTCTATGCCAAATATTTGTCAAAATATCATTTGACACCGTCAGGTTTACAACATAATTTTCTTTTTCAATTAACTCGAAAATTCCGTCAACCTCTTTGCACTTTGCTACTATTTGATGAGTTTTATTTTTTATAGTGCAACCTCTTTTATCAAAAATTACATCGTAATCGTTTTTTATAAGATCGCTGACCGAAATTAAGTTCATACAAAGTCCGGGGACATGAAAAACATTCGTCAATAGGAGTTCAGTGTTATCTTTTAGTTTCGGGATGGCTTTCCCTCTTCCTACAACCTTCATTTCTTCCCCGCTTGCAACTTTTATCTTCAGGTCATTCTGTTGCCTTTTGTAATTTAACAATTTTCCAGCATCGTTCGTCATATGATTCGAGCATCCACTGTCCAAGTACCATCGGTCCTTTTTCACCGTATTCGTCATACTCAAGCATGGGTTCGCTCTTTTAGTAACTCTGCATTCAGATGCCTTATGCCCTTCTTTATGGCATTTAAAGCACTTGAATATTAATGCCTTTTTCTTGTTAAATTGCTTTTTATGTTGCGCCGTCGTAACTAGGGCTTGCTCTCCATTTTGACCATTTTCAATTTGTCGGCTTGCTTCTTGCATTAATTTTGATTTTATTTGCTCTAGTTTAATTTCTTTTCCACTGTTGTCAATCGCCATAACAAGTGGGTTGTACTCTGACGATAAACCGCTCAACAATATTGAAATAATCCATTCGTTAGAGATTTTTGCATCAATGTCCCCAAGTTGTTGCGCCAAACAAATTATTTTCGAAATATATTTTTCCATGCTTTCGCAATTATCTAGTCGGCATTGCCATAACTCTCGTTGCAATTTGATTCGTCTGCCCCAGCCCTTGTCTTCGTAAACCTCGCTGAGACTCACCCACACTTCACGTGCTGTCTTCGCATTGTATATATGTGCGAAACATGCGGGCTCAAGCAACAAACATAAAGTCGTTCGTGCCTTCCTGTCAGTATCTTTTAATGCACTGGTTATCTCTGTAGCTTCAATTACGTGGTACCAGTTTTTGGACTCCAAATAATTTCTCACTATAAATTTCCAGCTGGCAAAGTTTTCAGCACCATTAAATTTTCTTATACCACAAATTGAACCTGAATGTTCTTCTGCCATGACAAAAAAAACAAAATTCACAAGATTTTTCTGACACTTTCTGACACTCGTATTTTATTTTGTGTTATAATTTCTAGGCGTTTTTGGAGCCTGCAGCTGGGCTAGCCTAGGCTAGTCTGGGCTAGTCTGGGCTAATCTGGGCTAATCTGGGCCCATAACATATTAAAGTAAAGAGGCTATTTCAGGAACACGTTTATTAACACAGTTCACATAAAATACAATAAGACATTATTTTCCCTTGACAGATGTGTTGTTTTTAATGACAACACAACAAGTTCTAAACTTAAAAGGGTATACAACCTCCATCAGTAGTGAGCCAGTGAATACGTTACTTACCAGCTTTACAGGATCGACCCGACGGGATACTACACTACCGGTATTTTACGAGGTGTTATAGCGAAATTTAGGCCTTTTGCTAGCACTTGAACCGTGTTATCATCCAGGTTATGTTTTGACAGATTGACAACTGCGCGTGATTGGCTCGCGGTCGCTGGGGCCGGGTGCGTTCCGTTCCCTTTAGTGACATTGACATTGACATTTGATTTTAACCATAGTTTTTCGAATTTGGTTGTTTGTCTATGTTTGCATTCGTTATATTTTGATGACTCACGCACATCTAGTAATTTTATGCAATTATTAAAATCAAATGTTGATAAATCTGTTTTTAAATCCCTGGATGCACTGTCGATATCTGTGTTAATGTAATGTAAATCGGATCGCGTGTTTTGAATTTGCTGTAGTAATAACTTTTTACTCGCCTGGTAGAAGATCTTAGCGCTTCCTCGTATGTCTTTTCTTGGAGATATTTTAGCACACGTAGGAATGATGCTGTTGTCTCTGCATCTCTTCAAGAAATTTAAAGATGTTATAAATCTTGCACGCTTCGTCATGAGATCTTCCAACCGACGTATTTTATTAGCAATAGACAGTCCGTACTGGCTAACATATTGATTTCTGACATTTACGCGAATATTATACATTGAAATAAAACTACTTTTTACGGATTTTATCGCGTATATTGATATTATTAATCCCGACGTTTCGGACCCTTTACAGCGTAAAGTAGAGTGATAATTAATTATTTATACGCACATTATTTGGAAAAGTCAGAAGTGCATTCCTTGGATACGAACTCAAGACCTTCGACTTGGCAGTCCTATGGTCATACCACTAGACTGTCACTGCACTTTGTGATATTGTATATAAATAAAATAAATATCAATGATTTGGCAGACATTTTATATGCAGTCAAGTTTTTTTTGTGACATAACTTGTTTATTAATTAAATGCACAATTATTGTCCTCATAAATTGCCATTTAAAGTTTCGATGATTGAGAACCCACCTATTTGATTCAATTTTCGTCGATCTTTGTAAACACCGTCCCGTCGTCAGAAACGCTATTGAATTTGGTATTTTCCAAAAATTGAGGAGAATTTCTTGTTTCATTCACTCTTTTTTTTATTTGTGCCTTTTTATCTTAAACGGACTTTGTGCCTTCATAATTGCGACGTCACAATAAGGGGATATTATAATATTTTAAGTACAGAGGTCAGCACATCAAGCTACCACAATCGGTCAAATTTCTTTGATTGATTTTCAACTTTATTACAAATCAATAATATGAACCATATTCAATTGGGAAAATTTGACAGTTTTGGATATCTTGGCCTGCTGGCGTCTGTATACTACAATATATTATATTTCTCAGACAACGGTAGACTTCAAATACATCTGCGGCGGCACCCTGGTCTCCCGGCGCCACATCATCACAGCAGCGCACTGCGTCACCAGGAAGGGGTCCCGCCGCGTCGTCAACAAGAACACCCTGACGGTCTACCTGGGCAAACACAACCTTAGGACCTCCGTTGATGGTGTGCAAGTTAAGTTTGTAAGTGTACCTACTTAATGTTTTTTTTTTCTGTTCCACAGGCTCTGAGCAAAGGCCTCCCCCCATTTTTTCCACTGATCTCTTCGTTTATTAATGTTAATGGTCTCACTAGTCTGGCCGTTGTTAGCGTCAGTATGAGGCCCTGGGTTTGACTCCCAGCCAAAGACATCGAGCCAAGTGTTATACATTCTCAGTAGCAGGAGTGGTTGAGCATTTGGTCTGTGTGCTGTGGAACTTCAGCTATTTTTGTTATTGATTTTATGTCTTATTTAAGTAGTACTTATTTAATTTATTAAATAAAAAAATTGCGTGTATTTGACAAAGAATTAGAAGTCACTCTACTTAAATATCCTAGTAAATAGTAGATCCTAGTAAATCCTTCGCTAAAATAGCTTTAAAATCTTAGCATGGAAAATGTCAAAAAGGAAAGTTAGTATCCTAACTCTTCCTATATTTTTCTATCTTTTCCTATCTTTTTGTATTTTTTGGCTACAGCTATCTATTCAATTCGATTTTCCTTAACCGGATTACCCTTTGTCCGAATCGGACTTTGAGAGTTAAAATCGGTTCAGGGGGCCTACTATCAAAATCGAAGTTGCAAAGTAAAACTAACGGATCCCACATTTTTGGGACTTTCTTATGTCCTCATGATAGACTAGTTGTCAGGCTTTTCGGGTTTCCAATGAATACTAACGATTGTCAAATCTAGTTTTTAATGAAAAGATTGGCTTGTAAAAAATCTATTTACAGAATTAAATATCATTTAACCGAGTCCGAGACGAGAATGGTCACCTATCTATATACTGCACGCGGCAAGTGTTAGTTTACCTTTGCAGATTGATTGATCAGCTTACTCATTGCCAGGAAATACTTTGATATATTAATAATTGTCAGAGCGAAATATAAACGGTTTTCTTTCGCTCCAGTTTCAGTGTCATAAACGTCACATATCGTCGTGTTACTCCAATACGGCGTAAGCAACACTGCTATAATGACTAACTTTGTACTAAATAACATTGAAAATTAGGCCTTACAGCAAACTGTTACTGACGCGTTATTGGAGTAACACCGACGATATGTCAATTTTGATCTCAATGCAATTTGAAAAAGAAAATGAAATTATTTTTTGTATCAAAGTTGGAAAAATCTATACAAGAAATTTGACAGATTGGGGTAGCTTGATGTGCTGACCTCTGTACCTACTATAAATTACTCTTCATTCGATTCGTTCCGAAGCTTCGACATTCAGTTTTCGAAGTAGGCCCCCAGAAGCCATCAAGTTAAATCAATTGAGAGAACTTGGGTCGTGTACATTACTAATTATGAATGATTGATCAAGGCATTCGATACCCATTGTGATTAAGAGTAGATATTATGGATTATTTAGTGTAGAGGTGATGTTTTAGATGTTTAGGCAAAACAGCATAGGTACATTTTGATCTTCATCAGCATCGACCCATTTATTGTCCCACTTCTCCACGGGGCTCGTAACAGAATGAGAGGGATTAGGCTATAGTCCACCACTCTGCTGTACTGTGGGTGAATCTTTGAGGCAATGGCATGCAAATTCCTTCAACGTTTAACTGAGTGATTGTAATAAATTAAAATATGATTGACAAAAGTCAAAAGAGGCCTTGTATAGACCCGAAAGTACAGAATAAGTATTTTTTTATTAAGTAGGTATAGGTATTTAATGATTTTTAATAATTTTACAACGTCTTACAAAATACCCCGTAAAAAATATAATTAATTATCAAATCCAGAAAATTTGTCAGCTGTCATGTCAGGGGACCAGATTATTTAACAGAAAGGCCTACGTATATATTTTACCTAATAAAATTGTCTACTATAGTTTTTCTGTTTTTCATTCATAAATGTTGTTGCTTTCCTTTTTTTGGGGTATGTTACTGCGTTACTACGGTTCTTAAATATTGTGAATGGACTCGTTATAAGCCCCCATTACTTTGAGGCTGTGTAAAAATGTCCCAAATATACCTATACATAAAATAATTATTTTTTTCGCTTCCAGGTGAACAGAATACTAGTTGCCTTAGAGTATAATGCGACTACTTTCAAAGGGGACCTAGCGATCTTGGAGCTCCGGGGAGCCATCACCTATTCCGATTGGGTCCAACCAGCCTGCCTCTGGCCAGAGAACGAGGACATCAAGAGTATTGTTGGGAAGAGGGGATCGGTACGTAACTAATTTATACATAAATATGCCGTCTGTATTCCTGGAGGGTTAGGCAGGGATGTCGACAATGTTCTCATCATCATCAACCCATATACTGTCCCACTGCTGGGCACGGGTCTCCTCTCACAGAATGAAACGGATTAAGCTATAGTCCACCCCGCTGACCTAGTGCGGGTTAGCAGACTTAACACGCCGTCGAGAAAATCTCTAAAGCATGCAGGTTTTCTCACGATTCCTTCACCGTTTAAACGAGTGATAATTAATTATTAATACGCACATGATTTCGAAAAGTCAGAGGTGCGTGTTTTGGATTCGAACTTGAGACCTTCAACTTAACAGTTCAATTGTCATACCACTAGGCTATCACTGCTTTATTCTATCGATAATAATATAAAGAACAAAATAACAACAAATTAATATTCCTATAGAAAAATTGCAAGTTGCTTTCCGAAGAATCCTTCAGGTACTACTCGCCTGGATTCTATTCTACTGGATACTCTTTCTGAATAGAGGGGCTCTTTAAGTTAATACTCTGAAAGCATAGAACTCCCTCCATATCCAGTTCAATAATGCGTTCAGGGTTACCCCGCTACTGCAGTGCGTCGGGGATGTTCGCTGAGGCGCGAGTGGATTGTTTTTTCACTATAATGCGCAAACGGTGTGCATCCCTGGTGCGCAGGGTGCGAGCTAGTTCTAACAGCATACTGTCCATGATAACTGACCGATTGGACTGTGTGTTCATGAAGTACATACTATACATGGACATGTCGGTAACTCGAATAATCTTTTGTAGATTCTACTAAGATAGAATAAGTTTTGTGTATTACTTACAATTAATAAGGCTGTGTTAAGTTAAGCAGCGCTAGCCGCGGTCAGTCTGTGGATGGGTGACCATTCATAACATGTAAAACCATCGGTATGTTTGTCATACAAACACCGGTAATTAATCCGGAATATTGGTATTGGCCAGAAATTGGGTTGCGGAGGTCTGACGGCAGTTGCTTCGTGTGAAATACCTACTGATAAACTGTAAGCTGACTGCAATGTTGCGGTCAGCTTACAGTTTATCAGTATAGGCTGGAGGATGAAGCTTAGATTTATTTATACATTTCTTAATCGACGGCCCCCACGTATAGTTACAGTCAACAAAAGAGTTAAGTATATAGATAGCAAACGAAATATGCATTTTTATACATATTTCGACATAAGTAATTACGCGCCAAAGGGTTAGGTATGTAGCTGCTTACAATACCTACGTTTTGACACATATTGCGTGATACATTATTACACTATATTTATCAAAACAAAGATTATTAATTAGCTGCCTGTATACCTAACTCTTTTGTTGACCGTATTATCGAAATTGAAAAAATTACATTTTCGTTTTATTGCCCTAATGGCGGAGATAAAGATTTATAATTATATCTATCTAAATAGTTGAAGATATAAAATTTGATACTTAATTTATACATAGAATTATAAATAGGGGGCCGTCGAAATGTCAGCCAGTGCACACGCTTCCTTTGGCATCGAAGTTAATAGGTACAGTCAACAAAAGAGATTTGTATACAGGTAGCGAACAAAATTTGCATCTTTACACAGATTGTGATTTAAATAATTACCCGTCAAAGGGTTTGATGTGTAGCAGCTAACAATACCTGCCTTATGACACATATTGCGTGATACATTATTATACACAATCTTTAACAAAACACAGATATTTAATTAGAAGTATTGTATAACTCTTTTGTCGACCGTACTCTTACTCTAGCGTCATTATAGTAGTAGCAAGCATCATTATAGTAAAGTCGTATATCATCCTCAAAGTGTGATTTTTCCAGGTTGTAGGCTGGGGTTTCGACATCACAGGACTGCCCAGAGAAGAACTGCGACTACTGCAAATGAGGGTGGTAGACAAGGAGACTTGTATCAACAGCAAGGCTAAGCAGTACGCTGACTTCTACCAGCGATTTACTTCTGATCTCACGTATTGTGCCGGCTACAGTGATGGTAAGCTTGTGTTGTTGTTATTAAATTAGGTACTTAATACAGTGTGAGTATTCAATAATGTGCACATATTAAAATAAGGGAAACGATGCTTATTTTAACGGGACCGATGGACGTTGGAGCAGACGAGTCCTTGAGTGGAGACCGCGAATCGACAAACGTAGTGTGGGACGCCCCCCAGCCAGATGGACCGACGATCTTAAGCGGCGGCTGGGTCAGACTGGATGGCGGAGAGCCGGGTGTTGTGGCGCGATTTGGGAGAGGCCTATGTCCAGCAGTGGACTGCGATGGGCTGATATGATAGATTGATGTTTAATTTTATCGACAAAAAACATTACTTTAAATTTATTATTCGCTACTGCGACCCTCGTGTAAACTAAAGCTAGTAGAATAAAAGCAGATTTTAGTTAACTAAAATACCATCGTAATTTTCAATTGAGCACAGTTTATTCCCCAATTTAAAAGCCTAATTATCTATTAATATTCACTATTGAGTTTGTTTTATTATGATAGATAAATTAGTTTAAAAGTTATACCGGTTTTTTTACACGGGGGTCGATAAATGTAGGATTTTTAAATATATCTTTTTTATTTTCAATTCAAAATTATTTATATTGTATGTGCACATTATGAAGACTCACACTGTATATGTATACAGGGATTCGCATCAGTTAGTCCCAGACTCCCAGTGGTGTAGCAGTGGAAGGGTCAAGGGAGGCCATGGTCTATGGCAGCGCAGATGTAGGGGGCGGCCGCGGCGGTAAGCCGGCTGCAGTGTCAGCTAGCTATAGCTAGTCTACGGTAGGTAGGTTTAGTATGTGTCCGACGTCCGTGTCTTGACCTGATTCCGGTTAGCCGGTTTCTTTAAGTCATTTAGACTTACAGAAAGGACGAGTTTCTCAGTTTCAAAAGAGCTATTGATATCGCAGAATTTGCACTAGGCCAACGTGGTGGACTATAGCCCCCTCTCAATCTGAGAGGAGATCCGTGTCCAGCAATGCAATGTAATTTACATACATTGCATGAGCAATTTCAAACATATTTACGACCTCAATCACTAATTTACATCTAACAGGATACTCAGACTGCAACGGCGACAGCGGAGGAGGGATGGTGTTCGAGAGGGACGACACCTGGTATCTCCGAGGAGTTGCCTCCCTGTCGGTAGCGCGGCAAGGCGAGTACCTCTGCGACCCTGACCACTACGTCATATTTACCGATATCGCCAAGTTCCTTTCGTGGATTGAAGAGTATGTCGACGATTATTAGTCTGTGATTTTGTAAATAAAGTTGTAAGAATAGTGTTTCTTTGTCTTTTTTTTAATAGCAAGAATAAAAAAGTCTTGTCCACCACACCTGTATTCCCTCGTGATTCAATTGGGAAAATTTGTCAGTTCTGGATAGCTTGACCTGCTGACGTCTGTACACTCACAGTTCGCTAGCAGCTACATGTGTAGGACCCATGTGAAGGGGGTGAGTGCATTGCCAATAACCAGACATAAATTCAAACTTCAAGCTGCTACTGGGAATTTTATATTTTGTAGAAAAACCCACTTTTCTCGACCGTGGTATTGAAGCTAGGAACTTGAGACCTTCAACTTAACAGTTCAATTGTCATACCACTAGGCTATCACTGCTTTATTCTATCGATAATAATATAAAGAACAAAATAACAATAAATTAATATTCCTATAGAAAAATTGCAAGTTGCTTTCCGAAGAATCCTTCAGGTACTACTCGCCTGGATTCTATCCTACTGGATACTCTTTCTGAATAGAGGGGCTCTTTAAGTTAATACTCTGAAAGCATAGAACTCCCTCCATATCCAGTTCAATAATGCGTTCAGGGTTACCCCGCTACTGCAGTGCGTCGGGGATGTTCGCTGAGGCGCGAGTGGATTGTTTTTTCACTATAATGCGCAAACGGTGTGCATCCCTGGTGCGCAGGGTGCGAGCTAGTTCTAACAGCATACTGTCCATGATAACTGACCGATTGGACTGTGTGTTCATGAAGTACATACTATACATGGACATGTCGGTAACTCGAATAATCTGTTGTAGATTCTACTAAGATAGAATAAGTTTTGTGTATTACTTACAATTAATAAGGCTGTGTTAAGTTAAGCAGCGCTAGCCGCGATCAGTCTGTGGATGGGTGACCATTCATAACATGTAAAACCATCGGTACGTTTGTCATACAAACACCGGTAATTAATCCGGAATATTGGTATTGGCCAGAAATTGGATTGCGGAGGTCTGACGGCAGTTGCTTCGTGTGAAATACCTACTGATAAACTGTAAGCTGACCGCAATGTTGCGGTCAGCTTACAGTTTATCAGTATAGGCTGGAGGATGAAGCTTAGATTTATTTATTCATTTCTTAGTCGACGGCCCCCACGTATAGTTACAGTCAACAAAAGAGTTAAGTATACAGATAGCAAACGAAATATGCATTTTTATACAGATTTCGACATAAGTAATTACGCGCCAAAGGGTTAGGTATGTAGCTGCTTACAATACCTACGTTTTGACACATATTGCGTGATACATTATTACACTATCTTTATCAAAACAAAGATTATTAATTAGCTGCCTGTATACCTAACTCTTTTGTTGACCGTATTATCGAAATTGAAAAAATTACATTTTCGTTTTATTGCCCTAATGGCGGAGATAAAGATTTATAATTATATCTATCTAAATAGTTGAAGATATAAAATTTGGTCCTTAATTTGTATATAGAATTATAAATAGGGGGCCGTCGAAATGTCAGCCAGTGCACACGCTTACTTTGGCATCGAAGTTAATAGGTACAGTCAACAAAAGAGATTTGTATACAGGTAGCGAACAAAATTTGCATCTTTACACAGATTGTGATTTAAATAATTACCCGTCAAAGGGTTTGATGTGTAGCAGCTAACAATACCTGCGTTATGACACATATTGCGTGATACATTATTATACACAATCTTTAACAAAACACAGATATTTAATTAGAAGTATTGTATAACTCTTTTGTCGACCGTACTCTTACTCTAGCGTCATTATAGTAGTAGCAAGCATCATTATAGTAAAGTCGTATATCATCCTCAAAGTGTGATTTTTCCAGGTTGTAGGCTGGGGTTTCGACATCACAGGACTGCCCAGAGAAGAACTGCGACTACTGCAAATGAGGGTGGTAGACAAGGAGACTTGTATCAACAGCAAGGCTAAGCAGTACGCTGACTTCTACCAGCGATTTACTTCTGATCTCACGTATTGTGCCGGCTACAGTGATGGTAAGCTTGTGTTGTTGTTATTCAATTAGGTACTTAATACAGTGTGAGTATTCAATAATGTGCACATATTAAAAAAAGGGAAACGATGCTTATTTTAACGGGACCGATGGACGTTGGAGCAGACGAGTCCTTGAGTGGAGACCGCGAATCGACAAACGTAGTGTGGGACGCCCCCCAGCCAGATGGACCGACGATCTTAAGCGGCGGCTGGGTCAGACTGGATGGCGGAGAGCCGGGTGTTGTGGCGCGATTTGGGAGAGGCCTATGTCCAGCAGTGGACTGCGATGGGCTTTAATTTTATCGACAAAAAACATTACTTTAAATTTATTATTCGCTACTGCGACCCTCGTGTAAACTAAAGCTAGTAGAATAAAAGCAGATTTTAGTTAAGGGTCCGGCGGAGCGTGAATTGCCCATACAAACGTAATATCCATATAATTCATAATTCAAACACAATTTTATTAACTTGTGCTATTATTTGGATTCGGATACCTTTAATCTAGGTTCCTACGGTACCATTTTGTCCAAAATACTTCAATGGAAATAAATATAGGCGAATGTAAATCTTGATATTTTTACGATTTTTCGTCCGGTCTTCCGCTCATTGATTTAATACTAAAAACAACAATATTTGAACTCTTTTCGTCTCTTGAACACAGATTATATTATAAATAATCATTAAAACATCAGAAAATTATTATACTATGAACTTTTAATTTATAAAATGTTCAATTACGGCACGCCACGCAATATAGCCCAAATTTTGAAGGAAAATATTGCTCTCTCGTGCGTTCTAAGCGGGGGGTGTGGCCTGCTGCCCGTCGGGCGATGCAGTTCGTTAGTGTTCGTGTTTGACGAAGACGTAACGTGAATTTTATTACGAGTTGGATTGTTTGCCGTTAGTATATTTTTTTAATAATGTTTTCCCAAAGGTTGAATGAATCCAAGAGTAAGTACCTAACTACAATAAGGCACCGGACTCGATCGTTATGGTACAGAATATAGTTCAACTTTTTTGTATAGACTATATAAGTCTACTCTACTTGTCAAATATTTGAATATTTGTTTGTAGTCCTTACTGTTACCGGCCAATGTAGATATTATTATAATGGCCTTGTAGATACCTACAAGGCTATTACTAGGTAACTATACATACGTATATAGTAATGCAATCTCCTTGCAACGGTCTCTACAGTGCCTAGGTGCTTACTAAGATAGGTAGGTACTAGTTTATCTTTGTGGAAAAACAGGGATTTTACACAGTAGATACTTCCTTACCCGAGTAGCTATGATCTACATAGGTAGGTAGGTACTTACCTACACCCATATACAGCTTCACTAAACGTAGGTGCACGACTGTGATAGCTAGGCCACAGAATAGGAATAATAATAATAATAAATATTATATTATATATTTATTATTTCATAAAAAACTGACTCGGCTTCATCAAAGCAGAGCTATCATATTTTAAACTTCTTGCTGATTTTGAAAGGTTAGAATGATTTAGTTATTGTTTGTCAAAATGGCGGCTGCAGTAAATTACAACTTTTTCGTCATGGGTGTCGTTTTCATAGTTTTCGAGGGTGTTGAAGCCGATAGTGCGGTCAAAATGTAAATCCAAGATAGCGGTTCGAATAAATTATCAACTTTTTCGTTATGGGTGTCGTTTTCATGGTTTTCGAGGGTGATGAAACCGATAGTACGGGCAAAATGGCGGTTGGAATAAATTTTCAACTTTTTCGTCATGGGTGTCGTTTTCATGGTTTTCTAGGGTGTTAAAACCCATAGTGCTGTCAAAATGTCAATCCAAGATGGCGGCTGCAATAAATTATCAACTTTTTCGTTATGGGTGTCGTTTTCATGGTTTTTGAGAGTGTTGAAACAGATAGTTCTGTCCAAATGTCAATCCAAGATGGCGGTTGCAATAAATTATCAACTTTTTGTTATGGGTGTCGTTTTCATGGTTTTTAAGGGTGTTGAAACCGATAGTGCTGTCAAAATGTTAATCCAAGATGGTGGCTACAATTGATTATCATCTTTTTTATCATGGTTTTCGAGGGTGTTGAAGCCGACAATGCGGTCAAAATGTAAATCCAAGATAGCGGCTGCAGTAAATTGCAACTTTTTAGTCATGGGTATCGTTTTCATGGTTTTCGAGGGTGTTGGAACCGATAGTGCTGTCAAAATGTAAAAAACATAGGACACTATTTTTTTTACAAAAGTTGTTGTTTACCTTCCTCCCGAGTAGTAAAAGTGGCGTGTCGTAGCAGATGAAAGTATTTTTCTGTAAATAGTTTGTAATACATAAATAACACGCATTTTTTATTGAATTTAAATTTAAAAATTTAATTTTAAATTGAAATTGCATGTGTTTTTATTACTTTTAGATTAGTGGAATGTTTTAATAATAACTATGATCAATCGGCGTGTTATGATGATGAAGAAATACTCCTCGAATTAAATACCTACTAGTTCACATAATGCACCAACACGTCACGATGATGGAATACCTACTTATAGAATCAAATACCTACTGATAATATAATAAATACTTAGGTACTCAAAAAGTTGACAGTAGGTAAGTATCTTTTCGGGCCCTCTCAGATCGATATTATAATGCATAATAGATAGATAAGTTATTAGGTAGGTAACCGCGCAATTGCCAAGGCATTATTTTTATTACAGATATAAAAATGTCTAATATAAATTGATACAGTAGGTAAGTACCTAATTAGTAAGGACATAATTAATAACAAAATTAACTAACTCGCAGCCCACAATGGATGTAAGTGTACTTAATAAATTTATTAGTACATCCATTTTGGGCTGCGAGTGAAACTGTGGGCATCAGCTAGCTTATTTTAAATTAGTGTCCACGGAGTTCCTTAGCGGATTCTTTTTCATCGCTCACATTGTAAAATTTAAAATAGGTACTTACCTACTTAGGTATCGATAAAATAATATATGGTCACCGTCACACACACGACATGATTTGTTTTTATATTTTTGTAGTTTAGTAATAAGTATGAATAAAGTATACATAGTTACGAAATTGTATCAATGAACTCATAAGTAAGTAGGTATATTTCCCTATCCACTATCTTTCTTTTTCTTGAAGTTAGAAACATTACAATGACCTACCAATTGGCATGTTAGTCAAGGTGTTTGGGAAATTGGTTGGTATTGAGAAAAACTAACACGAAATACGTAACTAAGCCGCTGGCTAGCACCAATCTACCCACCTTGGTCCTCGAACGTGATCGCGAAATCCGCGGAAATAAGCAGGTAGGTATGTGATATCTGACGATGTAACCCTCGTAAAGAAATTTCTTTAAAATGCATTCTAGTTCTCGACATTACCTACCGATTAACCAAAAAAAAATTAAAAAATATCACATTTATTGAACACGTCATAAATTGTTACAAATATTAGAGAATTAAATTCTCAGCTAAAAGCCACATGTTTCCCTATCTACTATCTTTCTTTTTCTTGAAGTTAGAAACATTACAATGACCTACCAATTGGCATGTCAGTCAAGGTGTTTGGGAAATTGGTTGGTATTGAGAAAAACTAACACGAAATAGGTAACTAAGCCGCTGGCTAGCACCGATCTACCCACCTTGGCCCTCAAACGTGATCGCGAAATCCGCGGAAATAAGCCGGTAGGTATGTGATATCTGACGATGTAACCCTCGTAAAGAAATTTCTTTAAAATGCATTCTAGTTCTCGACATTACCTACCGATTAACCAAAAAAAAATTAAAAAATATCACATTTATTGAACACGTCATAAATTGTTAGAGAAATATTAGAATTAAATTCTCAGCTAAAAGCCACATGTCACTAGGTATGAATATTTTGGCTACGCCCACTTTAGTCCGACAGAGAAAACAATATTTAGACGTATTTTTGCAATCGCCTCGTGTCGAAATGCGCGCTCGCTCCGCCGGCCTCTTAACTAAAATGCCATCGTAATTTTCAATTGAGCACAGTTTATTCCCCAATTTAAAAGCCTAATTATCTATTAATATTCACTATTGAGTTTGTTTTATTATGATAGATAAATTAGTTTAAAAGTTATACCGGTTTGTTTACACGGGGGTCGATAAATATATCTTTTTTATTTTCAATTCAAAATTATTTATATAAGTGCACATTATGAAGACTCACACTGTATATACAGGGATTCGCATCAGTTAGTCCCAGACTCCCAGTGGTGTAGCAGTGGAAGGGTCAAAGGAGGCCATGGTCTATGGCGGCGCAGATGTAGGGGGCGGCGGTAAGCTGGCTGCAGTGTCAGCTAGCTATAGCTAGTCTATGGTAGGTAGGTTTAGTATGTGTCCGACGTCCGTGTCTTGACCTGATTCCGGTTTCTTTAAGTCATTTAGACTTAAAGAAAGGACGAGTTTCTCAGTTTCAACAGAGCTATTGATATTGCAGAATTTGCACTAGGCCAACGGGGTGGACTATAGCCCCCTCTCAATCTGAGAGGAGATCCGTGTCCAGCAATGCAATGTAATTTACATGCATTGCATGAGCAATTTCAAACATATTTACGACCTCAATCACTAATTTACATCTAACAGGATACTCAGACTGCAACGGCGACAGCGGAGGAGGGATGGTGTTCGAGAGGGACGACACCTGGTATCTCCGAGGAGTTGCCTCCCTGTCGGTAGCGCGGCAAGGCGAGTACCTCTGCGACCCTGACCACTACGTCATATTTACCGATATCGCCAAGTTCCTTTCGTGGATTGAAGAGTATGTCGACGATTATTAGTCTGTGATTTTGTAAATAAAGTTGTAAGAATAGTGTTTCTTTGTCTTTTTTTTAATAGCAAGAATAAGAAAGTCTTGTCCACCACACCTGTATTCCCTGGTGATTCAATTGGGAAAATTTGACAGTTCTGGATAGCTTGACCTGCTGACGTCTGTACACTCACAGTTCGCTAGCAGCTATATGTGTAGGACCCATGTGAAGGGGGTGAGTGCATTGTCAATAACCAGACATAAATTCAAACTTCAAGCTGCTACTGGGAATTTTATATTTTGTAGAAAAACCCACTTTTCTCGACCGTGGTATTGAAGCTAGGACCTCTAACATAGCAGTCGCAGTCTCTCACGACTACAAGACTAAAGAGGCAGTTAATTATGAATATATTTATGTTACATAATAAACCATAAAGTTGTCAAGCTATCCAAAACTGTCAAATTTTCCCAATTGAATATGAACCTTATAATATTGTAATAAAGTCGAAAATCATTAGTCTAGTGGTCCTAAGCGCGACTGCTACGCTAGAGGTCCTGGGTTCGATCCCCAGGTCGAGCAAAGTGTTATTGGGTTTTTCTATGAAATTCTCAGTAGCAGCTCGGAGTCTGGATTTGTGCCCGGTTAATGGCAATAGGCTCGCCCCCTATTACATGGGACCTAAAACATACCGGCGAAATGTGGGTGTACATTAGTACTCCTCTGCCTAACCCTTCGGGGAATACAGGCGTGATGGTATGTATGTATGTATGTAAAGTCGAAAATCAATCAAAGAAATTTGACAGATTGTGGTACCATGAAGTGCTGGCCTTGTACCTAAGCATTATTGTGAGGAAATCTGCATGCCTCATATTCTAGACGGCGTGTGAAGTCTGCCAACCCGCATTATGCCAGCGTGGTGGAATATAGCCTAATCCTTCTCATTCTGAGAGGAGACCCGTGCCCAGCAGTGGGACAGTATATGGGTTGTTGATAATGAAATAAAAATAATAATTATAATAAATTTATCATAACTATTTCGTTTTTTAATCTAATTAAGCACTCGTTATAGTTTTATTTAACAAGTCTGATTACGTTTTAAGTTATGCAGAAGTTTTCCGTTTTATTAGTTGAACATTGATGGAGTTTCTAAGTGCGAAATGAAGCTTCGAATTAATCTTGCACGCGAAATTGAACGAGACGTCGACACTACGTAGAGGTTACATCACTATTCATTGAACATGGATAAAAAAAAACACTTGTCAAGGTAGGTTGAAAAAAAAGTGCTTTGTCAAGCTTAGCTACTAAAACCTTATAACCTACTATCGATTAGGATGTACAGAAAGTATGTATATATTTCCTGAAAAAGACTTACATAAGGTGCATCCACACTGCAGTTACTTTTTGTGGAGAAACAGAATACAACACGATAGCATTAGGTAACATTCTTCAACTATTGCGACTGCTTGTTACTCTTTGTGCGCCACGGGTTGTGGGTTCGATTCCCACACGGAACAAAATTGTAAGACCTACAGGTCGAACCGGATATGGGCGTTTGTGTAGGTGAAAAATTGTGTTTGTAAACGCACTCACAATATCTACAGGAGGAAATCCTAGTGTTGGGCAAAGTTTATAAAAACAAACAAATGTAATACAATGCGATATATCCATACTTCGAGCTGCTACTAAGAATTTTATAAAAAAAACCCATAACACTTTGCTCGGCCTGGGAATTGAAAACAGGACTTCTAGTCTAGAGGCAGTTGAACGACCATTCTGATACAATAGAAATAGCACATTTGGGCCCCATGTAGGCTTACATGCGCGCAACGATATAATTTTGTCGTCATTTATTTCGTGCCGAATGGATGACTAATGGCGAGATGATGCAACGACAAAATGTTCACATAATTTTCCTGTTGAGAGAGAGGGATGTCGCTCTATAATTAAATAGCGCCATCTCTTTCTCACAACCTAAAAATCATCGTAATAACACGTTGTGGTATGGCCCCAGATGTCAATTTACAGCGTCACTTCTATCTCGCGTCGTGCTGTGGATCGTCTAAGACGTGAGTTGGTAACTAGCAGGTAACGTGTGAAGATTAGTCGTGTCTCTCAGTTAGCTACTCAAACCTAACGTCTGGTTGTCCGTTATAGGGTAACATTTAGGGTAAGCTATCCAACACATCAAAGTGAATAATACCGATTCTTCTTTCAAATCAAATCAAATCAAATCATAATAGTTTTATTTTCTTAAAAACCCTTACACTCATAAGCACTTATAAAATGTCGAACCTAGGTGCATGGTTCCAAATTAGTCATTTCCTATGGACAAGAACCGGCAAGAAACTCCATGGTTACTCTTTTAACCCTTTGACCGCAACGAACGTCCATAGACGTCAAATTAAAACTTGCTCACGACGCGAACGAACGGCATGGCACGTCAATAATACCACTTTCTTTAGTTCAAAATAAATATACTATAAAAAGCTATACTTACAAAAATAATTTGTTGTTTTTTTTACCTCTTTTTTATCTTGATACTAGAATTTGTCGCTTGGCGTAAAGAACACGGATTTTCGTTATTGACGTGGCGGTCAAAAGGTTAAAATATCGTTTTGTAATGTAGGCACAGACGCCAGCAGGTCAACCTATCCAAAACTGTCAAATATTTCCAATTGAATGTGAACCTTATTGTTTTATATTTAAAGTTGAAAATCAATCAAATAAATTTGACAGATTGTGGTAGCTTGATGTGCTGGCGTCTGTACAATGATATTCGATACAGTAATAATAATAAATTGGATTGGTTACATGAGAGAATAATTTAGAAATGTTGCGTAGTTAACAAATATATAAAAGTTTAGTACTTAACTGTCTGAAGTTTACTTAGAGCTGTTTTTCTAAACTGCTATGGATCAAATTGCAGAGGGGCTCGTGGCTGTGTAATAACTACGCTGATTAATAGATCTGCACGGTTAAGCTTCGCTAGCCACAGTCAGTTTGTGGATGGGTGTCCGTTCTCAACACACCTAGATCCTTCGATGCCTCGGAGAGTACGTAAAATCGTCGTTGTCATACCAGTATCACAACTATGACAATCGTGAGTGGTAATCAGAAGCAAAAAAATCCTGTTAGTTTTGTATGAGATACGTATGTTCGCACGTTTAGTCTTTCAGCTGAGAAAGGACGCGTATGTTTTATAAGGACAAAAGCTGAATTGAGCTAAATAGATGTAGTTACTTCCTTATGAGTAATCCACTGTGATTCATGGCACAATGTGGTCTTACTACTAACAACACATTGCCAATATAAGCTGATCTCTAAATGTACAAAAAGCCTATACAATGCGAGACCATCTTCTACTAATTGTACATAGATTAGTGTTATTATTATACTAGGTATCGTACAAAAGTAACAAATACCTACATTCTGGCAAATATTTTTTTAATTTTTTGTCTTAATCAAACCACTTCACAACTTACACATGTTTCATTTGTTTTTGTAAAGGTTCACCAATGTTGTATTATAACACAATTAATTAAATTACGATAGAATTTTAAAGAAATCGAAAAAATGTAAGTGGGCGGTTAAATGTGCCCTTGAGTGTATAATAGAATAATTTTGAAAAATGAAACAACATTTGAATTTACCATTGACTGGACACAAATCCAAATAGAACATTATGGAAAAACTCAATAACACTGCTCGGCCTGGGAATCGAAAGCAGGAGCAGACGTAAGATATTGTGAAAGTTTAATAAAATAGATAAATAAATAAAATATATATGGTACGCTCAAAAACAGAAAATAGCTCACAACGCGTTGTGGTCAATTATATTAGTTGAGTTTCAAGGAATCATAAAAACTCTCACACTTACGAGGAATCATAAAAACTAAATAATAAAAAAAACCTACTTAGGCTAGGTTATTAAGGTAGTTAGTTTTATACAAAAAATCGATGCCAGTTTAAATTAAAACAAAGCTAACAAATGATTATTAACTTTCTAATATAATTCACCAAAACGCGTTGTGAGCTGTTTTTTCGCTCAATGAGCGTTTTCGATCTTTGAACGTAACATAATTATAATAAATGCATGTTATGAAATGTATGGCCCGTATTGTAATAGTGTGTCCGTTAGCCATATTGTGCTTCATCAAGTATCCGTATTAGCTCCCTAGTTAAGTCTGGAAGCCTACAAACTATTCCGCCGTAGTCCGTCGTGGAGTTATGGAGGCAACATAACTAAGTTGAGGCTGATTAGTAACAGCGCTCGGGCAATTGACACGCTGGTTGGATTCTATTGTTGTTTGGAATGGAATTGAAATGGATTTGTAAATGTATAAACTTGATAACAGTGGATTAAAGTTATGATGTAGTGACGAGAATTGAGAAGAATATGCTGAGATGGTTTGGGCATGTCGAGAGAATGGATGAAAGGCGACTAACAAAAAGGATTTATATGGCGAATGTCAGTGGAACCGCCGAGAGGGGACGCCCTAGAAAAACTTATACCGACCTTATTGGTGAGGTTCTTCAAAAATGTGGTCGAAGCGAAAGAAGTATGCAAGAATCGTAGCAAGTGGCGTTCTTTAGTTTCTGCCTACCCCTATGGGAAAAAGGCGTGAGTGTATGTATGTATATAAAGTTATGATTCAAGAAATAAGAATTGTGTGAAATTATAATCATAATTGTCCTACCAAGCCGTAATAAAACAATACTAAATGTTTCGATTAAGTTTGCATTTGTGCCCGGTTAATGGCAAAATCCTCGGCCCAGTTATATGGTACCTAAAATATACCTACCGGCGAGCTGTCATGTGGGTTACAGGCGTGTTAGTATGTTGTGTTGTGCATGAGAGATAGACGATGTTTGTTTATCCAGTGAACTAAGTCAGGATTTGAGAGCGCCTCAAGGTGTTTTTAAAAATTAATTAATATACTAATAGCTGATTACATTCGTGTTTACAGAATGGGATGCGAACACGAAGTGCCCTTAACCTTAATTCTAAACTGAAGCATAAACACTTATGTGTCTAGTCATGAAAACAGCACCTGAACAGTTACGCTGACCTAGTGTATCCATAATTACCTTGTTATAAAGATTACAAACACTTAGTGTTGTACGACGACCGGTATTTGAAGCAGTGAGTGGGTTTTTGGTACTATTGATTATTCTGTGGCTTTGCTGATAGTGCCTAAGAACGAGTCCATCCAAAAAGAAATCAGTATAATTACAAAGATTATTTTTCTATGTTGGCCCGGTTTCCAAGATTCGACTGAAGGACAATCGACTTCGAAATAGATTTAAATGTTGAATAACTTCGTAAAATTTATAAATTGGGGTTGGAATGTTAAATTTGTGGCCGTTTAAGTATATTAAAAAAGAATCTGCAGACTAATTGATTTTGTAGATAAGACTTTTAAGGTACCCGTAGACCAAAGCGGTACCAAAGTAATTTTTGTTTTATCAACACGCTCACTGCGTTAGTCAAATTTGATGACTTTCAGTTGGTGCGGCAACTTAGGCTCAAAAGTTGTTAATAAATAACAATATTTTTCTTAATTCTAATGTAAGAAAGCACAACCACACTAAACGAAACACAATGAAAATAAAAACATTATCTTGATCTAACAAGTACGCTCATAGCATGACACAGCCATGGCGCATCAGGTTTATGCATCAACATACCTAGGATACCATTTGAACTCGACCGGGTCTTTGTCAACAAGGAGCTGGTTATTTTTGCGAATTATGGCGTAGAAGTCATTTTTTTACACCACTAAGATGGCAAACAAACATACGGTCCACCTGATGGTAAGTGGTTACCTTAGCCTATAGACGCTTGCAACACCAGGGGTATGTCTTGCGCGTTGCCGACCCTGTAAAACGAAAGAGGAATCGTTGCGTTAGCAGTATAAAGGTCAAAGACGTTTCCTCGCGGGGCACTGGCAACCTTGCTCACCACAGCGAACACAACACAGCTAAAAGCAGTGTTATTTCACTTCGATTTTTAGCAAGGCGGAGGTGTATACTTCCCCAGTCGGGAAGCAATTTGAATTACTCCCACTATGCTGTCGTCCCACTGTCGCGAACATACCAGACGCCATAACAACGAACATACAAAAACGCGGCAATCCCAATAGCATTTTAAAGCAGTACCTATACTACATATTTCTGGTCGAGGGATTCCCCTGACCAGAAATAAAATGCTGCCATGGGAAACATGTATCACAATTCTGTGATACATGTTTCCCATGGCAGCTTTGACTACCATGACTCCACTCCACTCCTTTGCTAGATTTTTTTTTTTTTTTTTTTTTTTATGGGATAGGTGACAATCGAGCAGACGGATCGCCTGATGGTAAGCGATTTCCGCCGCCCATGGACACCCGCAACACCAGAGGAGTCACAAGCGCGTTGCCGGCCTTTAAAAGGGAGTACGCTCCCCATCACTGAGTTCTCGGTACACTATGGTGGACAGGCATCCTTATCACTAGATGGAACTCATTTATCTTTATAACTTTGGTCTATGCTATCTTTTAATTAAACTTAGACACTATTAAGACATCTCATTAGGTTGCATTAGTATAAATGGCTCATTATTACAGTTGAATGGATAGTAGTTTTTTTTTGTTTGTTTTTATTACCGTGGATTTGGCTGTCCGCGACTTTGTTTGTAAGCTTGATTGATTTGCATGCATTATTTTGACATTTGTGCAGTTAGGCTGCTCCTATTGGAGCTGCTGACCATGAGATCTGAGGTTGATTTCCAGGTTAACATTGGACATTTTACACAGCACGATCAAGTCCCGAACTAAACAGAGCCTGTATGGGTACTAGACAATGGATATAATATGCATAAATACCTTGGTTTTGTAAAAACATACTTACTACTTATTACATAAGAAACACCCAGTCTAACACAAACGTATATTATGTTCATCATATTAATATTTGTTCCTGTAGGAATAGAACCGACGACATCGTGTTCAGTAGACCGACACTCGATGCACAAGACCACAGGTGTCGTCAAACTTATCTTTAGATATTGATGCTTAATTAACGTGATTAAGACACACTTTCCATATACTAATATAATAAAGCTAAAGTCTATTATTGTTTGTTTGTTTGAACGTGCCAATCTCTGAATCTATCAGTGGATTTGAAAAAATCTTTTTACTAATTCATGGAGAAGGTTATAGGGTATACCGCGGGGCAGACTCCCAAATAATATATAGAGAATATTAAATAATTATATTCCTATTAATACATCTTAATATAAATGCAAAAATAACTATGTCTGTTGGTTTCGGTTTCACACCTAAACCACTGAACGGATTATGATGAAATTTGGTACAGAGATAGATTAGACTTTGGAAAAGGACATAGGCTACCTTTTGTCTCATAAATTCCTTTTTCCTTTTTTCGTAGGTAATAAATAAAACTTGTACAGCAAGAAAAGAGCTACTCGTTCGTAATATGACTCAATATTTAAGCACGAAGTTAAGTTGGCTAGTAACTAGTATTTTATAGACCAGCCCACTAAGTGGGGGCAACAGAAGGACTTGCAGAATATTCTATGGTTTTAGCCGACTGTAAAAAGCAGAACGTTCTCAATAGGGTAGGCAACTGATAAAGTAACGAGCCGGAATCCGACGGTTTCTCAATAAAATTAAAATATCAATTCTTTTAAAGCGAGGTAAGGCATTAATGGGAGTTAATTCGACTCAAATTGGAGCTGCCTGACTGGGGAAGTGGCTCTGCCTTGCAGAAAATTGAAGAGAAATAACACTGCTTTGAGCTGTGTTGTGTTCCTAACGATGAGCAAGGTTGCCTGTGCTTCGCGAAGAGGCTTGTGTTTATAGTGGCGGCACTTTGACCCTTATACTGCTAACCAACGATTCCTCTTTCGTGTTACAGGGTCGGCAACGCGCAAGTGATACTCCTTGTATTGCAAGCATCTATAGGCTACGGTAACTGGTTAACATCAGGTTGGCGGTATGGTAGTTTGCCACCTTAGTGGTAAATAAAAAACAACTGATGAAGTAAAGGGCTCGAATAAGATGATTTTTATTTTATTTTTCTTAAAATTGTCGTTCATCGAAGTCAAAGCCTTTTTTATAGTACGGAAAATCCTCATGGATCCTCCGCCACCCGGGGAGGTGGCGGGGTATGTCGGACTTGTACGACTAAAAACCGCACTTTCCTTAACTCGCCTTATAGTTATGGCATTGTACACAAAGCCTCGGCAAATGCCTAAAGTGTAACTTCTGACTTCTCTCCTGTGTGAGGGCGATGCGGAGTCTCATTAAGTATTTAATTTAATGGAGCAGACTGCACCACTGAATTACGTACGGGTGAGCTGCCTAATGTGTGTGTATGAACATATGTATGTATGTGGCGATGTGTGATGACTTTCATGTATAAAGTAGAGAAATACGGAAAGAGTTTGCATGCCTCATGAAGATGGATGTAGATTTGAAGTCACTTTCTTTAAAGTTATAATAATTATGTTAAAGTTGTATGTGTTTCTTTTTTTTCCAATTTTCCAAGAAACTCAAATTTTCCGGGAATCTTACCAATTTTCCGGGAAACTCAATTTTTTCTTTCCCTAAATACTTTATTCGGTGTAATGTGACAATCTAAACAACATGCAAAATCGGCAATATCATTGTCAAGTGGAACCAAAAAGTTAGTGGAAACAAATAGTTCTTAACTAAAACTAAGTAAAACTCCAAAAGAGTTTATCAACCACAATTTGACACATTTCATTTGCATCATTAAAAAAAAAAAAAAACGTCACTCGACAAACTTATAAAATCAAAATGCAAAATTCGCCAGAACTCGATTTTAGAAAAATTCTCGACCAAACGCTGTACACGTATATACCAGAAAAGACGCCAGTGAAAGAGGAAATAAATGAGAGCAGTGGAACAGAACATGAGACGAAGCAACTGTTCATCAAACATGGCCTGGTCAATAGACTATGGCCCATGGTCATGATGATTGGCGCAGTCAAAGTGTTCGTTGGTGTCACCTTGCTAATTGTTCTAGTGTTACTGGCCAGTGATTATGATCAATTGTACGCCACTGAGGATTCTAAAGGTAGGTAAAGGTGCATCCACACCGCAGTTACTTTTTGTGGAGCAACGTTTCTTAGGGCAACATCCGATAACAAAAATATATTTGTTGTTAGTACGTTATGTTGCCGTGTTAGGTAAAGTTGCGTGAAAATGATGGTAACTATCGATAACATTTGTTAATTCGTGAACATAAATGCTGTGCAACTCGCTGGTTAGTAGGTATTTATTATTTTATGTTATTGGCGGTATGGATGCGATCATTCAACAAAGAGCAACAAGCAGTCGCAAAAGTTGAAGAATGTTACCTAATGTTATCGTGTTGTATTCTATTGCTCCACAAAAAGTACCAAGTAAGGATTTATAATTTGCGGGCTATCTGAATATGATATCGAACCTAATTTAAAAAAATATATCGTACCTGATCATACCTAATTTTTTTTTCTAGTAATAAGTCTGATGTCGTTCGGTGGCCTGATCACTCTTGTTGTTAGCGGGATGATGCTACTAACCTCATTATTGTTGGAGAAGAAAAGAGTGATGTGGGTAAGTTGTTAGTTACAATCCGATATTTAAATATTGCGATTATATACGAAAATAATCAAAATCCCTACTAATCTCTTATATAAATAGAAAATGAATCTCTATTTCCCTTAGTCATCGCATCACGCATGAACGGATGGAACTATATCGCTAATTCTTTATTTGTTGTGTTAATTATTGTCAGGAGAAGGTTCTTATGAAAGAAAAAAATTAAAAACATTGTGCAGGAAATTAGAAAATTTAAAAAACTTAAGAACTAGGAGATACTTTCAGGTAAATTGCACGCAGACGAAGTCGCGGGCAGAAGCTAGTCCTGTATAATATTACTAGCGACAAAAAAAGTGGTTTTTGCGATGTTACTTTTGTTTGATTTTTTGAAATTTGCACAGGACGACATCTGTCGGGTCAGCTAGAGTTGTTGTACAGAGAAATAAAACGGATTTTATCGCGTATATTGATATTATTAATCCCGACGTTTCGGACCCTTTACAGCGTCCATGGTCACGGGTAGACTGAGGTGGTGGGCGTCTTGATGATATAATTACTGACAGCTACCCTACATTTTTTATTGTTACATGATCAATGACATTTATTACTAATTATTAATTAAAACTAGATGGAGCCGGCATTTCCTAGCTGACGACCTCTGAGAAGAAACGCCGAAATAAACTCAGAGAATCATGGTCTCTTTTAAAGTAAGAATATTCAATGATCATGTTTTAGTTGTTAATTATTGGCAATCCGATTCACGCAGAACGAGCTCATAGTATCCTTTGGTCTTGCAGTTGTAGGCCTGGATTTTGGTTTAATAGAATCTATAACGGGATTCCAAGTAGGTGGTAAGACCCAGCCATCTTCTCTATTGAAATTTGTAAAGGGTCCGAAACGTCGGGATTAATAATATCAATATACGCGATAAAATCCGTAAAAAGTAGTTTTATTTCAATGTATAATATTCACGTAAATGTCAGAAATCAATTGTTGTACAGAGGTCGGCAGGTCATGCTATCTTATTACTTTGTGTTAAAGTTAAAAATCTATCAAAGAAATTTGACAGATTGGGGTAGCTTGATGTGCTGGCCTCTATACATATAATTTTAATTTACAGTTCTACGTACTAATATCAACATTTCTGTGCGTGTATATATTTGTTTTGTCCGTTATGAAGATACATTTTGCATTACTTGTTTTGGAAAGAGGTAAGAATTATATAATTTAGTTTGTAAGTACGTCTTGTAATTTTAAAAGCCATCGCAGATACCAATATTATTATTAGTCTATGCCAGATACCGTATTCATCGTATCATAAGATAGAAATGACATTGACATTGACAGTTGACATTTACCAATCTCGGCGGATGCCTACACCGTTTATGAAACCTACCAGCCAACTTTACAGTAAAGTTTATCATTGTCATTTAAAGTTTCTGGGATTTATTGATTAGATCAGTGATTTGCATGTCGCTTTCAATAATCAATCAAATATAATTTAGATACTTGTATTTTGCATTACCATGAACGGGAGAGAGAAGCATCCAAATATCTTCTGATCTGTTGTACACGCATCAGCTGCTAGCGGGCGTAGACAGGTCTGCGGCTTCCACGAGCTCAGGTCTGCCGGCGAAGCGGTGGACTCAGGTCCATTGCCAAATATAACTACTGACAATTTGCCTTATATCTGGCGTGACCGCCTCTGCAGTATTTAAAGATTTTCTGGTAGAGAATGCCTAAGGAATTAATACAGCCTTTGTACTCTTTTTTACATTAAGCATAAAAGAAATAAATGAATAGGGTTCAAAGGAAAACGTATCATTATCCTTTTTTAATGTACGCGTGTGATTCTTCATTTTAGATACGTACAAAATAATTCTCCCGGAGAACAGACATTTCCTTCTCAGTACTGCATGTGTTTTGGGGATAGTCACCATGTTGGGATCAGGTAAGATTTATATTAATATTAAAAATCACTGGCTTAACATGCAGGTTTTATCGCGATGTTTTCTTTGAAATTCGTCTTCTTTCCTTCTCCCTTTCCTTGCTCTATTATGCCGAGGATTGTGACTACAATTTTATCACTGACTCCTCTCTGTAATGGGGTACTCTTTGATTGTGTCGCTGCATCTGGCGAGCGTGTCTTCTTTTCAGATTTTTCAATTCATCAAAGAGAACATAACCCACCACAGTGGTCTTATCTTTTTATTCTATTTAGTCTCCTAATTGATTCTTGATAGTAACCTATCATTCAAAATCAGATTCGAAAAGTAATAGGTGCCTTGGATTGTCACAGTGGTGGCGAATCTCACATACCTATCCCATGGCCATGACTATAAGGCAAGCGAAGGCAAGTGCGGTTTTTAGTTGGTATAGAGGCCAGCATATCAAGCTACCCCATTCTGTCAAATTTATTTGATATATTTTCAACTTTAAAACAAAGTAATAAGATTCATATTCAATTAGGAAAATTTGAAAGTTTTGGATAGCTTGACCCGCTCTACGTACGTGTCCGACTTACCCTGCTACCTCCTCAGGCACACGATCCACGAGAATTTTCCGTACTTAAGCGCACAAAGCCCAAAGAGTATTTACTTGAATTGTTCCACTTGGACCCTGTTTGAAAAAAATAAGATATGGGTTGAACGCCTCCATGGCTACGGTAAAAAAGGTTGCTAATTTTTTTTTCAGTGATTCATTTTATTGGTAATGTAACAGTGTTTACCTTCTACAATTTGAAGTACATACAACCAATCATGTTCAACAGCTGCGGCCCGTGAAACATAACGTAACGTAAATAATAGGTAATAAAGATATTTCGTTCATATATACGTTTCACTTTTTTTTTTAATAAAATATATATAGATACCTACCTACCATCAACTTTCGGGAACTACAGCCAGTCCCTCCCTGAAAGCTTAGGTGAGCTTTTTTTAATATTCTTGGTCAATTTTACACAGCATCATCTAGTCGATATATTTTTTTAGGTTGTACATACATACATACTTATTATATAAATATTAAGTATATCCATTGTGTAGTACCTACCCATAGAACAAGCTCTGCTTAATTTAGGACTTGATCGTGCTGTGTGAAGTATCCCAAATTATTTATTATTATTATAAGGCAGTTGTTGATACATGACGATTTATCACCCCCTAAAAAAATATTTGGCTTACGTGCCTACGGTAAACCGGTAAGTTAAGGTCCTTGTAATAGTGGGCAAGCTTGTCCTTCAGTAATCGGACTAATCTCTGAGTTTTACTAAAAAAGTTACAGAAAATCTCAGCAACCTGCTCGACCTAGCAGTCAACATCGTGACCTGATGCTAAGCAGTAGAGCTTTCGTTCACTGAAACATTGTAGCAGTTTATTCTGTAATTAATCGTTTATTAAGTAAGTATACTTAAGATTATAATTACTCGTTCTATCCTCGTATGGCCAAACGACCTAATTTAATTACAATAAAAACTTTTTAACAAAAAAATTAAACCGCCGAAACACTGAAAAGCAAAAAAAAAATAAACGTTTCTTAATTAACCTTAATAACTAAGTTCTTAAATTAATGTAAGTATACCTAAGTATACCTAAGAATAAGCAGTGATAGCCTAGTGGTATGACCATTGGACTGCCAAGTCGAAGGTCTCTAGTTCGAACCCAAGGCACGCACCTCTGACTTTTCGAATTCATGTGCGTATTAATAATTAATTATCACTCGCTTAAACGGTGAAGGAAAACGTGAGGAAACCTGCATGCCTTGGAGATTTTTTTCGACGGTTCGTGAAGTCTGCCAACCCGCACTAGGCCAGCGTGGTGGACTATAGCCTAATCCCTCTCAATTTGAGAGGAGACCCGTGCCCAGTAGTGGGACAGTTTAAGGGTTGATGATGAATACCTAAGTCATTTTACGTCGTTACTCGAGCAGAACTCTGTGGCATGAACTTCAAATATTATATTGACTAAAAGATGAACTGAGAAATTCTCATAAATTTCATCAGTATTATTTGAGTTAAGTTTTAGATCAGACCAAAATGTCTAACCATGCAAAAATTCCCATAACTTGACCAGCATCCTCTCTTTGCTTTGTGATTAAAAGATGTTAATTTACCGAATATATGAGTCTGCGTGTAACAAAACCATAGCGACTTCTAATTTTACTCGTAACGCCATCTATCGAGGATTATATTAAATTTTGCGCGACCACGACTGGATTACAATTTTATTAGAATTTAATTTAACAACTTTTGTATAATACACGAGTGATTAATAATAATGATTAAGGTGATGATTAAATTATTTCTTTGTCTAACATCTAGTATTTTTACGTTCTACTTTTCTTCGAGTTAAAAAGCGACGCAATAGTAGGTATCTTACTTTTATATTGTTTTTTATTGTATTGTTTAATATCTTGTAGCAGCGAGATAACCATAAATACAGATGATAATGTATATTTCTCTTACTTAAATGTTTTTTTCATCTTCTCACAATAAAAACAATTAAATAAATAATTACAATTGACTCATTGAACTAATTTATTCAAATAATAATTATTAATAAATGGCATATTATTATTAATTAATATTTAAATATACCTATAAATTGATCTTTACTAGTTATTATGTGTCGTTGGTGCACTAGCGCTATCTCTGGCTTTAGAAAGAACTAACTTTTTGTTAGAACAGCATCTATAATCACATCATTCATATTTTAAGCTATCATTCTGTTTTTAACTATGGAGTTGGCTCCTAGTTTAACTAGACTTGGCCGAAATGTAATTGTACCTATTGTATTTTAGACTTGGCGAATGATACCGACATTTTAGGATAAACTGGGTCTCAGGTTTTTCGAGCAGAAGGCATTAACGATAATCAAAACTGTTCGTATGGCAATCCCATCCATCTTCAACCCATAAGTACTTTCCCACAGCTGGGCACGGAGATACTGGCCTCTCAGATTGAAAGGGATTAGGCTATGTCCACCACGCTAGCCTAGTGCGGTTTGGGACACTTGCCAGATTTCACACAGCGTCGAGAAAAATCTCTAAAGCACAGGTTTCCTCATGATGTTTGTCTTCACCGTTTAACATATGATTTAGAAAAGTCACAAGACCCTTGGATTCGAAATCGAAAATTGTGGTCATATAACTAGGCTATCACTTCTTTTTTTGCTTTTGCGTGTGACAAGAAATAATTATCGGTAAAATGCTGGTTATAGACATTTTAAGTACGCTCGGAGTTCTCTTTAAAAACGAATAAGATTCCAGTTTAGTTTCTAAACTTAAAGGGTCAATTTAGGGATATTGTTATTAAAATAGTTGTCATTGCGAAGGGCCCGGCGGCGTATTTGTGAGTGGGACGATGGGACCAGATGTCTCGCGTCGTGTCCCGAATAACTTGGATTGTTACTTGCGTTGCTTAGTCAGAGGTACTCGGCCTAAATAGTAGGTTTCTGTTGTTTCATGATTCCTAAGATATTTTCCTTTGTCAAAGCATTTATGTGACATAAATGTAAATGTGAGTACTATGTAACCTAGTTTACACATTTTCTGACAGTTTTGAGTGTCTCACGTGACCTACGCAAATGTCTTGCTGATCTGGTATCGTCGTGCAACGGGTCGTTGAGCTCCCTAAATAATGGTTGAGCTACAGTCTACACAATGACTGATGCATGCGTGCCGTCGGCTGGGACTGGTCTACTCAAAGCCACTATGGCTCTTTCTTCAAAAGGCCATTTCAGACAATGCTCTACATTTTTGTTAGGTAAGTACTATTCGACTATGATTCTCTGAGTTTGTTTTGGTGTTTCTTCTCAGAGGTTGTCAGTAAAGAAATGCCGGAGCCATCTAGCTTAAAAAAATGTAAACCATTGACTTGTAAAAGTGTCTTTAAAAAGTAGTAGTAGTAAATCAATCAATCAACAACCCATAGACCATCTGAGAGGAGACTTGTACCCACTGCTGGGTACAAGTCTCCTCTCAGAATAAGAGAGTGGGGAGACTGCAGCCCAGCGCATTGCCAACATTTACTACGTGTAAATTTCGCCTTTTCAGTGGAAATTTCCTTTGAATTCATTCGTGCATAGCTTGTTGTACTACCCTTTGAAAGGAGAGACCAATGAATGGCACGTGAAAACGCACACGTAGTGAGTGTGACCACAATTAAGAAACAAGAATTGACAAACTATGCAGGCTGTGGTTAAGTCGACTGTAGAGTTAGAAATAATTACTATTCCAATTCTTTTATTCCTAGACTGAAACACAGGTTCAACCTAGTTAAGGCATATATAAATGTAACTAGCCTTAATTTTTAAATTGTAAGACAGTGTTAAAACAATGTACCACCTTTTTATAAATAAATAATTTTGTTATTAATAATTTAGAGATTTGATCTAGCCTTTTTTTAACCCCCGACGAAAAAACGACGGGGTGTTATAAGTTTGACGTGTCTGTGTGGTGTGTGTGTGTGTATGTGGCATCATTGACCGATTTTGATTTTGTTTTTTTTTGTTTTAAAGGTGAATTAGTCGGGAGTGTTCTCCGCTGTTTCATGAAAATCAGTCCAAGATGGCCGCCGTCACAAAATGGCGGATTACATCTTTTTTCACAGCTCTATCAAATGAAAGGGCTTGACTAGTAGAATACTATAATATATTTTAAATTGTGTCGAAGGTAATAAATTTTTAATTTAATGTTATTGAATACGAAAATCCTCACGGATCGTCCTTCGCTAGAGGTGGGAAGATTACTGACATCACGCATTTTACTTCCCTCGCTGTATAGGCAGGCCATGGAACCACTCGCCGCAATCCCATGTTATTTTTGTTCCTCTCTAAACATTTGTCACTGTACATTTTCTAGTTACAGGTATGTTTGTGGAGCACGCCACTTGTTATTGAATTACGCGCGTCCCACCTAAGCAGAGTATCACATTATTCTTACACTTGTAAAGCGTAGCTTCGGTTGTGGGCACAGTGTTTGTTTGTGTACACAGAGCGTCTACTTACTGGTATTTCGTAGTTAATTATTGTTGTTTAAAAAAAAAAATAGCATCACTTGTAACCGAACTATTTAAGAATGTGTTGGAAGTTAAATTTGACCGTCTACCCGGTTTCTGGTTGAGCTGTAAATTATGCATACACGTTTAGTTTGGACGACAATGCATGGTTAGCTAAGTGACGTCATTCTAAGTCAAATATGGTGGAATAGTTATTTTTTTACGCACCCATGATATGGGTTTTCATTATCTTTGTAACTAACTACACAGGGAATTCTAGTGTGGGGTTCAGAGAAACTGTAAAATTTACCACATAAAGACTATTTTGTAAAAATAAGCATGATTTCTCTGTACAAGTATTTATTACTAAATAAAATAGAATAAATTCACTTTAAACTCGGTTGCACAAAGTATTCTGCCGCTAGGCAATAACGTGCATACATTATTGTGTTTCGGTTTGAAATTAGGTACTGGGCATACCTATGAGACTTAACAACTGATGTTACTGCTGACTATAGGCTGCGATTGCTGTTTATATAAGTGGCCCGTATGCTTGTTTCTTATTCTATTGTTTTAACATTAGATTGTATTTTTTTTATCATATTATACAAGCTTGTATGTTTTATTTATTTTCTTATTGATTTTTCCCGGACAACAATCAACAATTATCGTTTGCAAAATGTCGTGGGTAGTGTATTTGTTAATTTTAATTGATAGTAAGATACTTATGTCGGTAAATATGCTCAGTACAAAGTCAAAGTCAAACATTTTAATTGAATTAAACCATTACAGCACTTTTGGAAAGTCAAAACTAGTTGCACGGTCCCAAAAAGTGGGTCTTACGGAGAAGAACCGGCAATAAACTCCATTCACTACTGTATCTTTTCCCTAAATAAATTAAATGTATTGATTTCTGACATTTACGCGAATATTATACATTGAAATAAAACTACTTTTTACGGATTTTATCGTGACCATGGACGCTGTAAAGGGTCCGAAACGTCGGGATTAATAATATCAATATACGCGATAAAATCCGTAAAAAGTAGGTTTATTTCAATAAATTGAATGTGCTTAAACCGTACCATTAGTTATAGAATTTAACTGATTGCCATAATATTATCTGGATGTCAGTTAAATACTAAATCTTTATTAAACCAACCAAGTTTTATTCCGGAGGGTAAAAGCCAGTTAAAACTATTCTATGTTCCTACATGCAGTCGTTGTTCTTGAAGTTACATTGTTCGTGAATTGATTAAGTGTTTGAAACAATAAACAATTGTGATTACAAGCAGGACTGTGTGAGGGCCAATATTCCATTCCCAGGTCAAGCCGTGTTATTTAATATTTCTACATAGTAACTGCTAGTAGTGTTATGTCCGGTTGATGGTAATAGGGCTACCTAGACGCAAGCAGGTCAAGCTATTCAAAAAAATCTCAATTGAAAATGAATCTTATTTATACCTAGGTGTTAAAGTTGAAAATCTATTTAAGAAATTAGACAGATTGAGGTAGCTTGATGTGCTGGCCTCTATACAAGCTCTGCTTAGTTTGTGTCTGGTGGTGGTAAAAATGATTCAAAATATTTATTTATTACTATTTTATTTATTGAATGGTATAACTCTGTAGTATGGGGTAGACGTGTTCTCGAGTGGAGACCGCGACTCGGTAAACGTAGTGTAGGACGCCCTCCGGCAAGATGGAGTGATGATTTGCGAAAGGCTGCTGGTAGAAGCTGGATGCGAAAAGCCGAGGACAGGGTGAAATGGTGCACATTAGGGGAGGCCTACGTCCAGCAGTGGACTAATATAGGCTGAGGATGATGACGTCATCATCTACTATCATATACTATCGGCTTTTTATTCCCGTATAGTTAATGATAACTATACGGGAATAAAAAGCCGATGGTAACTACTAGTGAAGATAAAAACAGACAGACAAAGCCATTAATATTATTATAGCTGTGATAATAATAAAAATCACGTGAAGAATTGGCGTCATGCAAAAATAACATTCATTACGACTTGAAAATGTTTGAAAAAATAATGCCAATGTATTGTAATTAATTCAATTAGATTCCCACTCGTAAGGTCCCACAGCATTAATTAAAAAAATAAAGACAGACCTTCCGATTCATTAAAAGCTTTGAAAATATCCAACCGGATTTAAACCCATCGTTGGCGTCAGCTTGAAGTCTAACCAGCTGCGGCTGAATATCAGTATTTTACACGGAGCGACGGCCATCAGACCTCTGCAACACAATTTCTGGGCTATACCTACCGATATCATGAGGATATAGGTACTGGCTTTCCGGCTTTTTAAGCTCCTCACGATTATACTCCTCACGACATTAACGATTGTCATAGGTGTTCGTATGACAATCGCACAGGGGTTTTAATTTTTTTATTTTTTTTTTGCATTTTTCATGCTAAGATTATATAGTTATTTTAGCGAAAGAAAAGGGGTTTTGATATGGATGAGAATGGTCACTCATCACACGGTCACAGACTGACAGCGCAGCTTAACTTTGCAGATCGGTCGATGAGCGTAGTTTTTACTTACCTTGCTACGAGCCGATTTAAGCCCGGTAGACTGAACAACTGAACATTGGTGTGCAGTGATAGCCTAGTGGTATGACCATTGGACTGCCAAGTCGAAGATCTCGAGTTCGAACCCAAGGCACGCACCTCTGACTTTTCGAATTCATGTGCGTATTAATAATTAATTATCACTCGCTTAAACGGTGAGGGAAAACATCGTGAGGAAACCTGCATACCTTAGAGACTTTTCTCGACGGTTTGTGAAGTCTGCCAACCCGCACTAGGCCAGCGTGGTGGACTATAGCCTAATCCCTCTCAATATGAGAGGAGACCCGTGCCCAGCAGTGGGACAGTATATGGGTTGATAATGAGACTGAACAAAAAAGAAGATTTCCTCGTAAGGCTGAAATAGAAGTCAGTGACAATTACAGTTTGTTCCAAACCGGTACAGTAAGTAGGTGTCTGCGGAACTGAATTAGTTCTCACGGTACCGAGTCAACGGTTGCTAATATTTTACGTCCCGTCGTCACCAGGAGTTAGGCTTACGAGCAGAGGAGGTACTATTAGAATCCTTTGTAGCAGTGAAGAAGAAAATAATCGAAAGAAAGAAGATAGTTTTAAATACATCTTGGAATTAACTGTAGTAACCAATTGACGTTGACGTTGGTAGTGTTATCTATCTAATATAATTGTTCCTTACCAATAGTTGTTATTAATCTGTAAGCTTTCCTAAAATAAATACAATCTACATACACCCAAACTCATCTTTTCGTAAGAAATATTTAGTGTGTATCAGAATGGCGGCTGTATGGCCAAATGGCCATGCAATATGCGTGTGAGGAATGTTTTTTTTTATTTTTTAGTAATGATTTGAGTGGGTTTGACCGCACTTCACCTGATGGTAAGTGACGATGCTGCCGAGGATGTAGCACGCAAACTCATATAGTGCCTATTCACTCTAACCTTGAAGGTTCCTAAATCATACGTATCGAGAAATACGCAGCCGGCAGAGAATTCCACTCCTTGGCCGTTCGCATGATAAATGATGAAGCAAAACGCTTCGTGCGTATACGTGGAACATCAACTACAAAGGGGTGGATTCCCTCCCTGCGTCTGGTCGTTCCATGTTCGAGCAATGTACCGGATGTACGTACAATTTGAAGAAATGTACTATTTTAAAACCACAGTTTTTTGAAAAAGTACAGAGGCCCGGCAGGTCAAGCTATCCAAAACTGTCAAATTTTTACAATTGAATATGAACCTTATTGTGTTGAGTTAAAGTTGAAAATCAATCAAAGAAATTTTACAGATTGTGGTAGCTTGTTGAGCTGGCTTCTGTACACAGTCCACGTACCTATTAAAATTGTCACAGTCAACTTTGGGAAAACTATAAAACCCACTTATCAGAACCCTGACTTTTCAAAAGTACTGTTTTGATAGTCTAATTGATATAAAATATCGTTGATATAGAATATTTTTTTATATTGATATAATGTAATATTATAGTTAAATTGATATAGATATAAATAACACATAGACAACCAACAGATAGACAACCAGTCTATCTGTGTTATGGATTTCTGATGGCAGTGGCTTTCGGACGATGATGATGTAATGAAAAGTTTTTTTATCCATTTAAGTTTCGTAGCTCGCGTGTCACTCTGCTCATTACTCGGTGGAAGACGTTAGTTTTGTTCAGCGCGCCCCCTAGCGGCGTTTGACTTTTTCCGATTATTCAATTACACCCGTCGGCCGTCGGCGGCTAATTAATGGTTTTCTAATTAATGGCTAGTTAATTGAATTTGTTTTTTCTTAATTTGTTCCGCTTTTAATCCTCTGTAACTAGTTTTCGACTTTTCAAAAGTGCCGTAATGGTCTAATTGTAAAAAATGTTTGACTTTGACTTGATTTTGACTTCGTACTGTTTCTGTGTCTCAGAGATGTAGTGTCACAGTTGTAGGGCTGAGAATATTATTATAATTATATGTTATATAAGTTTATGTTATATAAGTTTATGCTTTTTTGGGTTTCTAAATAAATAACAATTAATATTTGGGACATTTTACAAAGCAATATCTAGTCCTAAACCAAACAGAGCTTGTAAAATAGGTCCTAGACAACGGATATACAATGCATTACTTGATAAGAAACCAACGAGATGGACGGACGAAGGTCGCTAGAAGGCGTTGAGTACAGGCTATATAACCGGTGCTTGTGGAAAGTCTACGAGGGAGGCCTTTGTTCAGTACTGGACCTCTTGTGGCCGACAGGAAAGGCGGAGGTACTTCCCAAGTCGGGCAGCTCCAATTGAGTGGAATTACTCCCACTATGCCATACCAGTCTTAAAGTTGATGTTAGGTAATTATTAAAATTGGGTTATTATGAGCATAATTATTATAAATATATATATATTTATTTATTTAAGCATGTTTACTTTATACTTAACAAAAGAAGTAAATTGAGAACATAGTACTATAGTAATACCCAGATATATTGGGATCTTCTACGAAATTCTGAGTAACAAGCTCGAAGTTTGGAGTTCTGTCCGGTCAAATGGGAATAGGCTCGCGTATTAAATGAGACATAAACATATCAGCGAATTCTGGGTGTACCTACATTAGTACACCTCTGCCTGTCGTTTAGAGAATTCAGGCGTGATGGTATGTGTATGTGTGCACTAGATTCTCGTTTTAGTCTCTGTAAATGAATAATTATAATTATAATAAACTAGCGTCCTTAACCATCCAGATAGGTAGGTCCAACTTCGTTTGTGTAGGTATGTGATAATTTGTGTTTGTAAACGTACCCACGATATAGGAGAAAATCCTAGTAGTAGGAAAAAATACCCTGTATTACGCTGGTTAAAACTCTAGTCATACTTTTTTTATGATCACTAGGGGATGAGAAAAAATAACTTTAACTTTGAAAAAACGTACGCCATTTTATCACACTAGTATCAGTTTCATAGTAAAAACTGTCAACTTGACAGCTGTCATGTACTTCAGGTACTAATTTGGGCTGAGTTGTATGGACTTTTGATGACCTCCTTTATATAATGTAATTGATCAAATTCAATTCTCGATTTAATTAGATTAATTCAAGGTGTAAATGTACCTACTTAATTACTTGGCCATGAGCTCGTCAATAGTTTTCGAACGCATTACTAGGTATGTAAATACTGTAATTACTTAAACTTTTTATGCATTTTGACACAGGAAGTAGTATTCGTAACTACCTACCTATGCTGATCAATCGACATGCAAGGTTAAGCTGCGGTTGCCGCGGTTAGACTGTAGATTTGCTTTCGGTTTGACTATTACCTCATCTGATGCTGATGGAGCACATGCCTATTAACCTATTTTGGTCCCTATGATACAGTTTACACTAGTTTGGAGACCAGGGTTCGCATACTTATAACATTTTAATGATATTTAATATTTTAATATCGATGCCTTATTTCACAATTGTTATAACTGATTCATTTTCAATTTTCACTTTTAGTGCCAAATACACTAAATATCGTGCTCTTTCGTTTGCGCGTATCGAAATACCGATAATCCGTCTCTTTCTAGCAAAACCGTAGTTCACAGTTGTAATAAGATTCATGAATGCTGAATGAATGAAAGAATGCTGTACTATACTACTGACCTTTATTTTTATAAAAGCCAAACAAGATATCCTTTAACTGATTTTAATTTAAGTACGTTTAAGTTTTCAACTTCGGACAATTTCAAAACGCAAACGTATTAGGTAAACATATACACTTGCAATATGTGCTCATACTTTTTAGCAAAGCTTTATTAGTGTACCTACTGTGTTGATAGTGAATAGTGAATATGAATCACTGGTTTATTACTGGTTTTTGGACCTTTGACGTGTGAAGTCTGCCAACCCGGGCGGCGTGGTGGACTATAGCCTAATCCCGCTTATTCTGAGAGGAGACCCGTGTCCAGCAGTAGGACAGTAATAGTATACTCAAACTTTGGTGGAAAATAAATATATTTTTATTTTATTTCTTATTAGAGAGAGTAGATACACATATTTTTTTCTGTGTCCGTGATATACATATAAATATTAAACTCAAACTCACAGTTTTGAATCATAGGAAATAAATATCAATCCACATTTTAACCACTCATCATCTCCATTCACCACATAATAGTATTGTGATATTAGCATACAACGAAGGTGTAGGACGCTTCCGCAAAATGACAGCTTTATGAGCACCCATAAATTTGCGCTAAGCACTGAACATTGTGGAGATGAAGGGAAAATGCTTAGGTGAAACTGACATTACAACGCACTAGGTAACAAAAACGACACGGTGATCAAATATTCGCGTAAATTCCTGTTTCAGTCAAAGATTTAAATTGTTAGATACCGTGTCAAATAATGGTCACGTTTCCGTAAGTAAACTGGTTGACATCGGAAGTATCGAATATGTTATTGTCTCGTTCACTCATACTTAATATTGCACACTGTCGTTCTCTGTCTCTACATGGAATGTGTGCATGCAATCATCTCTATATGGACACGTTTTCGAGCGGCATAAGTAAGGTGAGGGAAAATCTAACGATTTAAATCTTTGGTTTCAGTTCAATAATCTTTCAAAGGAAGGCGTTTGAACCGCCAACCGCAGCGATTTTCCTAAGAGTGCGTGTTCACAAAAACGCGATCAACCTATTTTGTTCATTAGGCAGATTTAATTAAAGAGAGCTTTCAACCTGCCGTCTAATGTAGGTGCTGATGGTTACCTACATGACTTTGCATTTTCAAGACCGTATCAAATTAATATTATTAATTTATTAATTTATTTTGTTATGAAACTGCCTCATTGGTCTAGCTTTCGTAAGCGCGACAGCTACGTTAGAGGTTGGTTTCTATTCCTAGGTCGAACGAAATGTTATTGGGTTTTTCTGACATTCTCAGTAATAGCTTGGAAGTTGGATTTGTGCCCGGTTAATGGTAATGGCGCACCTCACTATTACATGGGACCTATACATACCGACGAGCTGTGGCTGTAAATTATTAAAATACCTCTGCCTAACCCCTGAGGAAATATTAGAAAAAAAGAAAGAATGAACATTTATTCTTACAGGCAACAAAACAAATTACCAAACAGCAAAACGGTAGATTTAAGTCTTATCTGTAAGAAGGAACCCTGATTTGATGAAAACAGTGCTGCCATCGATACGGCCACTTTCATAAGCATGCAATTCGGGTAATATTTAGTATATACCACGCATCATCATTTTAAGGAGATAGGCTCTGCTCCAACTTTCGTTTGTCTGGGGTGATGACACCATTTTGCCAAATATACGATATGGAATAATGTGCCATTGTTAAGTTCCGGTTTGAAGGGCAACGTAAGCAGCGAAATTTTTAGGCATTTGAGAATAAACAACTGTGGTCTCAAGATATTAACGCGCGTGAGACCTGTTGCTGTCGATTATAGGCTGCGGTTGAAGCTTACCACCAGGTGGTCCGTATGCTTATTTGTCTTCTAATGAAAACAAAAAAAAAACGCTTCATGGTAACAACATACGCAAGGACGCTTAAATTGACAAGGTCTAGATGTGAACGGTGTGATTATTGAATATTGTGTTTACGGCAATTCCGTGTATTGTTTTCATAAATACGACAATTTTAATAATTTGATATCATCATCTTCCTACCTTTATCCCAATTTATTTGTGGTCGGCACGGTATGTATTTTTCTTCCATTCATCTCTGTCAGCCGTCACAAAATCAATTTTAATTATTTGATATGGCAACTCTTTTTGACGATAGCAACACTGGACGGCAGCCGCTTCGTGTGCAGTACTAATCTTCAGCCGCATCTCCTGAGACTAGATCTCGACTCCAATATCGCTAAGCAAGGAAAAGGTTAATAATGATGGCATATAGGAACCAAGTCTGATAAGGAGAGTCTAATTATTGGATAAACAAGTAATTAGACTGCTTCTTTGACTTGGTCTTGGTTTGAGGTTAAAATGACTCGACTAACATGCGGATTAGATATTGATTTTTAACACTTTGTAAATTGTCTCTACAACATTCTAGAAGATTTCTATAGTACATACATAGATACACTCACGCCTTTTTCCCATGGGATTAAGCAGAAACTAAAGACCGTCATTTGCTACGATTCTTGTATACTATTTTCGCTTTGTTTACATTAATACTTGCCATACATACACGCCGGTTGTGACTACTCTACACCGTTGCACTTGACGTATGTCTATAGTCTGTGATGTGTTATTTGTGAATCTGTGATTTGTGCGTAGCAATAGGCTCATCCCCATAGGAATTAAATTCATACTGACGAACTGTACACATCGTTACACTCTGCCTAACTCTGTATCTCTAATACAAGCGTGATAATATGTTATGTTGTAAGTACTGCAGGTATTTGGTGATTTGTGACGTCATAGTTCAACATCGCCTGACCTGTTTTGAATTCTGTTCTGAATTTCAAAATGGAATCCTTAGAACATTGTTACACCATATTTTTTTTCTTCTACTGTGCTATACGTACATGCTAGAAAAATGCTATATTTATGTGTAGCTAAACGGCAGTGAAGTCAAAGGTCTCGATTTCGAATCTTGTGCGTAATAAAACTTAATTATCACGCGCTTAAACAGTGAAGGAAAACATCGTGAGGAAACCTGCATGACTTTGTGATTTCCTCGACGGTGTGTGAAGTCTGATAACCCTCATTAGGCTAGCCTGGTAGATGGTGGATGATAGCCTAATTCCTCTCATTCTGCCAGCAGTGGGACAGTATATGGGTTGATAATGATAGCTACATGGTGGAAAAATTTGCTAGTGAGCTGGTTGATAGGAAGACTGACCCAACGATCACATATAATATTATACCATCACTGGTGATAACTATTTCAATACATTTATTGGTTATGTGAACAGATGGGCAGGGACCTGGTAATGGTGATCAATGATCGAGTCGTGAGAGTCGTTGAATGGAGGTGGGATATAACCGGACCTCGTGGAAGTCTATAAGTCTATGGTGGAGGCCTTTGTTCAGTGGGCCTCTTTGAACAGATAATAATGATGATTCGTTATGATAATAATTATGTTCCCAGCAATTCTGTCGCGCCCGTACTCTTAACACTCCAATAAAAAACAATAAAACCAGTGTATTCACATTATTTCATGCGATGCAGCTGACACTTGAAGGCATAGTATTAGACTACCAAATATATACGTACGTAAGTTACCGTAGTGTTGAATATGGAATAAGTCCACGATGTTATACTAATCAATGCCCTTAGGTGTATTTAAATGCGAAATTTTCCACTAAAAGAGTCTCTGATTTTATATTTATTCGACGAAATGGTTTTATGAGAAGGAAAAAGATACGGCTCGTCTGAAGGTGAATGAAGGTTATTAGGATAAGGATGCTCCTTTTTTAAATAGCACGGTAGACAAGCATACGGCCCGCATACGGTAAGCGGTTACCGTAGCCTATAGACGCTTGCAACACCAGGGGTATTACTGGCTCGTTGCCGACCCTGCAAAACGTAAGAGTAATAACTGGGTTAGCATTATAAGGGTAAAAGTCCCTTTGCCCACACAACGTTTCCTCGTTGAGCACTGGCAATCTTGATCACCGTTAGGAATACAACACAGCTTAATGCTGTATTATTTCACTTCGATTCTCCAATTGAAGTGGAATTACTCTCACTTACAATTAGATTACTTACTACCTCTCTTAAAATTCTATCATGCTCCTGTCATGATGGTAGTGGCGAATTTCACGGATCTCGAAGACTTCCAACGTTCTACCTACGAAAGCTATGGCAAGAAAAGGTCATCAAGCAAGATAATCTATGAGTATAATATAATATATAGATTTCTGACACTTATGAATATTAATAAAATATAAAAAATTAAATAACATTTAAATAAAACATTGTATGTATATTGAAATTATTGATCCCAACGTGTCGGACCCCTTACAATGTCCATAGTCACGGGCATGTAAGCATACAGTTTGAGTCTTCTTATTGTGCACCTATTAAAAATAAAGGAAACTATGTTTAATTTTATAGACAAAAACGCACTAGGCCAGCGTTTAGCAATATAGTCCACCACGCTGGCCTAGTGCGGGTTGGCAGACTTCACACACCGTCGAGAAAATTCTCTAAGGCATGCAGGTTTCCTCACGATCTTTTCCTCCACCGTTTAAGCTACTTAATCCCTTCTAAAATTATTAATGCGAAAGTAACTTTGTCTATCTTTCTGTCTGTTACGCTTTCACGCCTAAACTGCTGAACTGATTTTATTGAAATTTGGTACATAGATAGATCAGACCTCGGAGAAGTACGTAGGCTGCCTTTTATCTCAAAAAGCTTTTTGAGATGCCGGTGAAACAACAGGCTACACTATCTACACTAATATTATAAAGAGGACAGATTTGTGTTTGGACGAATAAACTCAAAAACTATTCTACCAAATTAAAAAATGTTCACCATTAGAATGCTATATTATCCCTCAGTAATATTTATGTAGCAGTGATAGCCTAGTGGTATGACCATTGGACTGCCAAGTCGAAGGTCTCGAGTTCGAATCCAAGGCACGCACCTCTGATTTTTCGAATTCATGTGCGTATTAATAATTAATTATCACTCGCTTAAACGGTGAAGGAAAACATCGTGAGGAAACCTGCATGCCTTAGAGATTTTTCTCGATGGTTTGTGAAGTCTGCCAACACGCACTAGGCCAGCGTGGAGGACTATAGCCTAATCCCTCTCAATATGAGAGGAGACCCGTGCCCAGCAGTGGGACAGTATATGGGTTGATGATGAATATTTATGTATAATATAATTATGCATGTTATTTGGTAGTACATAAATTGCACCCGTGCGAAGTAGGGGCGAGTCGCTAGTTCATAATAAATTAAATTATAAGATTATTGTTAAATGAGGACAGAATTATATTCGGGCTCTATTATACCTTAATGTCATTACACAAATTACGTCTTGTAATTGAGTGAGTAATCCACTTAATTTGAGATGTTACATCAAAATGTAATATCATTCAAATAGAACCTTATGAGTTTGGGAAATCTAATTGTGAAAATTATTGAGGAATTTGGAATCTTATTGTGTATATTAAACTAATAATTGTGTATAATATAAGGCTAGTATTTATCTGCAAATCAAAAAATGTCGTTTTGTATAACAACATAATTCCCAATCCTAAGCAAAAATACTTATTGCACAGCGAAATAGTCACCTCAAAATATCGTTATATACCTACACTATCTTGGTCTCAAAACATTCAGATTTGGTTCTGGCGTTGTGTGGTCACAGTTCTAACCTAACCTAACCGATATCTGTATTTTGCCGGCTCAAACAGTAATTTTGTGGATCAATCAGTATTGTTGATGACGTGCGGTTTATTACATTCCATAATATAATATAATAATTATCGTCACAAAAATTGATTGCCTCATTATCCTAGCGAGACTGCTACGCTTATAGTTCTGGGTTCAGTTGCCATGTCAAGCAAAGTGTTATTGGGTTTTTCCATGAAATTCTCAGTATCAGCTCGGAGTTTAGAACTCAATAGGTTCGCCCTCTAATATAAGGCCATGGGACCTAAACATACTGTAGTTATACATTGGTATAATTGGTATAACCTCTACCTTCGGATAACACAGGGCGTGATGGTATTTGAGCATAAGCGTAAATTAATGCTTCCATTTATTACAGTCAAGTATCGAATTTTAACTTTATGAAAGTATAAGTTTACGCTGAATCCCCTCTATGAATGAGGGGATACAGAATAGACAGACTCGTGGCTAAGTATTAACTACGCTGAATAACGGATCTGCAAGGTTAATCTGTGCTAGCCGCGGTCAGTATGTGGATGGGTGACCATTTAAAACACATCGAGACCTCACCGTGTCTGGGAGAGCAGGTAAAGCCATCAGCCCCGGTTGTCATGTGAACACCTGTGACAATCTTTATTTTTGCTTTATCTTTTTAATTTAGTCAGAAGCCTAAAAAGTCTGACAACCAGTCCATCCTCTAGTGTAGGTACATGAGTGTTTATTTTTATTATTATCCTCATGAATCGTTATCGCTTTGGGTTGCGGAGGTCTGATGGCAGTTGCTTCGTTTAAAATATCTACTGATATTCAGCCGCATCTGGTTTTAGAATTTGGATTGGAAGCCGACCCCAACATAGTTGGGAAAAGGCTCGGAAGATGTATGATGACGTATTGCAGAATGTTGTCGAAGGGGTTCAAATATGTTAAGGTCATCCAAGTCCAGCTCATTCTTGCAGATCAATTGATCACCATACTTAATACTTAGCCACGAGCCCCTTTGGTGTGGATAGACATGAGCGTTTTCAGAATAACGATTTTCGCCATCGATTTCACCTACAGATGCCGATATCGGATACCGTGTAACACCGGTATACCGATGCAATAGGTAGATATTGACATTGACAACTATAACATCTGAATTCTTGTTATCGGTGCGTTCGGAGACCCGATACTACATACTACCCGATAATAAAAAAAAACTGATCACTTCACACTACGTTGTCGCATCTAGATTCGAATACAATTATATTATCAGCAATAAATTTATGAATATTATAGTAAATGCAGTTTTTTATTTAGTTAGGTCTTTACTTAAATTTCCACCTGCTTATTGTTTTTATTATTATTTAAACTCATAATAACTGTCGTTTTATTTACTATAGATACTATTTTAAATCAAATGTCGGTGGCATATGAATTCTCAACAATGTGAATGTCACTATCGCAACATTGTATAATAAGAATCGATGCCAAAAATATGCATATTGGTATCGGATACCGTTTACTCGATATCGATGTCAAGAATATCCAAAAATGCCCATGTCTAGTGTTGATTTGTGCGTATTCTAGCAACGCATAAGCGTGTAAGCAGGTGCCTCAATAACAAAGTTTCGAACTTTGTTTCGGTTAGAAACTATTACAAGTAAAGTTACTTTGATTACCTAACTTATGCGATATACTGGCAGGTTCGGTAATGCATAAGTTATTGCTTGGTATGTGCGGTTTATAGCTTAGAACGTCATTTTCTCAGTTATGGACTTTGTAAAACATTGTTCACACTAAACGATTTTACAGTTGGATGTTTTTTTGTAAACCTTCGCAAAAATAACAGTTGGTTAAATCAATCAAACAGTTTTTAAAAGATCTCTTTGCAGTAATAAATATCATTGATCATTTAACATTAACAATGTAGGGTAGCTGTCAGTAAATATATCATCAAGACGCCCCACCTCAGTCTACCCCTGACCATGGACTCTGTAAAGGGTCCGAAACGTCCGGATTAATAATATCAATATAACGCGATACAATCCGTAAAAAGTAGTTTTATTGTTGTCAAATTTGGTTAAATCGATGATGATCGAACAAACACCTATGACAATCGTTAGTGGTAGTCAGAAGGCCAAAAAGGATGTATGGCCTAGAAATTGGTCACTTCTTGTAAAGTACTGATTCATACGTATCAGGTTAGACTTCAAGCCAACCCCATAGTTGGGAAGCGGCTGAGTCTTCTTCCGAATATAGACCACTGCAATTGTGTATTACTAAGCGCAATCCTTGCTCCGATCAGCCATCTTGTGGTGGTCGTCATTTCAAGCACCGAGTTCGGGTATCTTGCATAGCGTTTGTCCACAATCCACTCAAGAACGCGTATCATTTCTGTCTGTCCTGTAGCCTTTAACAGGACTTTGAATCATCCAACTTCAAGCTTAGGTACACAATTTTTTCATGACTTTTCCAACTCCTTTGTTCATGACAACACTTTAATGTACGATTAATGTTAACGACACCTGTTTTATTAAATTAATTAATTTACATAATGTATTTATTTGGAATTTATTAAATGGAATGGAAATTCCTATAGTTCGCTTTTTTTTTAAGTACAGGTCATCCTCATGGATCTGAGGAGGTGTCAAGGTATGTCGGACTACTACCGACAAAAAAATCGCACTGTCCTTCCCTTGGCATACGTCACGTATTGAGGAACTAAAATCGCCATTCCAAAATTTGCCCGCGACGTTAGCGTGTGTTGCTCACTAAAATCTTGGCTACTGTTGCTAATATGGACACTTCGTCTAACTCATCCGGGGTGGGTAATATTAGATGATTCCCGGACCTCGTACTCGGAATGATCTTCTTCATATACTGAACCATAGAGAGAAGCTCGTTAATTGACAGCGGCCTAGTAATAATACTATGTTTTAGAATATATTCACAAGCCGTTAGTTATGTTAATTGAAGTGGCAGGTCAGGGGATGCTTCTATGTTAACTAAAAAACATGTAATTTACAAACAAAGAGACTATAATGCGGCGATTGTTGCTGATAAACTGGGAAATAAGGAGATTGGTGAAGTTTCAGCTTTGACTGTTGAAAATTACGAAGAAAGAAAGAAAGAAATTTTATTCTGACATCCACAACACAGGACAAAATACAAAACAATATATTCAAGTCTTAAACTAAGGAGTACGTGATAACGAATACGTGATCCTGTGCGATGTCAGAATAGGTCCCTATTTGCTTGCTGCAGCACAGTGCTGAAGCAAGCAAATCAAGCTGCAGCGCTGATATTCTGATAGGGCCCGTCGATGAAGCCATGTACAGTCTCTATAATTTAACATAATAAATAAAGCAATGAAACAATTTTAATTCTGAAGTTTATCAAAATAGATAGTTTGCATGTTTGTGTGTGTCTGTTAGTCAATCACGCAAAGACGGCTAAATGGATTTGGAAGAAATTTGGCACACAGTTTATAACCTGGACTAATACCTAAGATACTTTTTATCCAGATAATCCTTGAGTCCACGCAGACGAAGGCTTGGGCATCAACATCATCATCAACCCATATACTGTCTCACTGTTGGGCACGGGTCTCCTCTCAGATATAGAGGGATTTAGGAGAGATGGAGTTGGTTAATAAATTACCGTTATTAATGTATGTATTTATTTTTTAAATTATCGTTATGCTTCAGTGGAGCTGTACAAACTTTAGCTTTCGGCTTTGGATGCATCGGCAAAACCAATTATAGGGCTTAAGTGTTCGGGCGTATCTTTCTGTTTTTCGTCGTTTGATATCGCATAGGGCACCAGGGTACCCCACACAGACTAACTTGCAAATGCAGTCAGCAGTTATGATAGACATCAATAAAATATAAACTGACTTTCGTTACTTAGGGCGGTGAAAAAAAAACCTTAAAAAACAAAAATGCATGCAGACGTAGGGAAAATATTTCTTAGATACAGTGATGTAATGGTCAATGTTAATTGGATGCAAACCAAATGTCCCGGACATTTTGTCAATATATTGAAATTAAACAGAACTGTAATGTGACGGTGTACCGATTGTAGCGTTACTCGTATACAGGCTGTTCGGAGTTTTTTTTTTCATGTAACGTCATCTTGAGACCTCAGTTTACAGTTAACTGTACTTATTATGATTCAATTATTATTCTCGAGAAATGGATATAAATGTTACCAGGAAAATATCCAACACTGAGTTGTATCGTTGGGAATGTCAAATAAATCATTATACCAATGACACTACTGGGGTGTCGTTCAGTGGTGTTGTTGGCAACAAACGCTTATTATTATTTAACTGACATCCAGATAGACTAGAAATTCTATATCTAATGGTATGGTTTAAGCACATTTACAATCTAATGTTAGAACACTAAGATACAAATTCTGTTTTTTTTTATTGTGATAGTTTAAGAAATAAGCATACGGGCCACTTATCGTAAGCAGAAACTGCAGCCTAGTCACCAGCAACATCAATCATTAAGTCTCATATACCCAGTCATTTCCAAGCTAGATTACCCTTCAAACTGGTACACAATAATGTTAGCAACTCTGCAACATGAGCTAAGTCTACATACATTTAAAACCTTTTGCTTAATACCTAAAGGCCCTTTTCCTGTCACGCGGATTTGCGCACGCTGGTACGTTTTGACCTCCCCGCTTGCCCCTGCCACCCGGTGTTCACGCACGATATTGAAATAAATGACATGCACGCGGGTGTGGCACGCATGCGGTCGCAATTCCGCGTGACAGGAAAAGGGCCCTAATCTTTCTACATTTTTCTTTTGTTTTGTTGAGCATTCTATTAAACGGAACTGGCATACGTTCCCCTCTCGTGTCTGTTGGTATGTGCAGAGGTTTTTCGAAAACTAAGTAAAATTAAATTTATGACAGTGTCAGTTTATTTGTAACTCTAATATCAAGATGGTAAAATCAAATTTTCAGTTACAATAGAATATACTCGTATAATACAAAGGCATAGGTAAAGGTAGGTATAGTAATTTACTACAATATTAAATAGACAATTAGTTGTTTATTGTTATTCTATCAATAGTCTCCATAGAATATGTATATATTAATACGTGAAGAAAAACTTTGTACCTCTATAAGAAGATGAGAATATGGCGCGCACGGAAAGTTTGATACTTATATAAAATTGATATTTATAAATGCAAATACATTATAAAAAATAAAATTTTCATTTTTTACGTTCGGGCTGTCAATGTCAAACAGAACACAGAAATGTGTCATGTGTCAATTGCTTTGAATGAAATTTGACAGATTAGGGTAGATGTGTGGCCTCCTTTGATTATACATATACTTGTGGCCTCTGTACAATATTCCACCCAATTATACTATAATTGACAGCCGTTATGCGCTTAAATATAACACGTCTTGATAATTATAAATCTTTCTTCTTCTTTTTGTCCTCTCTAAGGAATTCCTATTAATTCCTTTTAGAACCGAAACATAGGGCTTATTATTTTGCAAGTAGTGGAGCCAAAACTACGTGACACTGTAAAATTTGGCTGGCTTATTGTAACTTATCGAGTTTAACTTTGAATCAAAGTTGTACTAGTATTATATATTAATACCAGACGCTTTAACCAACTAAGCTATCGAGTTTCCTTGCAACTGCTTGTAATGCCGAATTTCTCTTCCACATTCTTTATCTTAAGGTGACTATGCTTGCTGTAAGAATAGGTCAACTGGGAGCTGCCTTGGCTCTTTCTCCAAAATACCTATTAGGAATAGTGTCCTACATTGTGGCCCTCACTTAAAAATAGATATTATTATATCTGGGTTTTAAAAAGAAATGGGATCTTAATATTTCTGTGGTGAAGTATTTGTATCTATCTGGGTGTTTTTATGTATTATAAGTATGTATTTACAAAAAAAGTATATAATTATATATTATATCCATTGTCTAGACGGTGCTGTGTGAAATTGACCAAAACATATTTATTTATTCTTTATTAATATCATCTCATAGCGTAGCTTTATGAACGCGTCGATTTTTTATTCTGGATTACTTCTCACAAGTGGTTAGTTAGAGTGCTTCAGCACCTTTCATTATTAAATTCTTAAAACATTGCCTTGTACAGACGCCAGCACATCAAGCTGTCAAATTTCTTTAATTTATTTTCAACTTTAATGCAAAATATTAAGGTTCATATTCAATTGGGAAAATTTGTCTGTACATGTATCTTTAAAAAATCTACCTGCAGAAAAAAACACGAATGACGTGATAAGATAATCAGAGATTTTCTTCTTTTATGACGTGTTCACACCAGTAGAATGTCATTTGTCTGGACTGAGTTGTCACGTTAAAACGCAAAAGGCCGTACATTAAAGAGAGGTAGGACATAGTGGGAGTAATTCCACTCAAATTGGAGCTGCCCGACTGGGGAAGTACCTCTGCCTTGCAGAAAATCAAAGTAAAATAACAATGGTTTGAGCTGTATTGTGTTCCTAACGATGAGCAAGGTTGCCAGTGCTCCGCGAGGAAACGTTGTGTTGGCAGTGAGGGGAAATTGACCCTTATACTGCCAACCCAACTATTCCTCTTTCGTTTTACAGGGTCGGCAACGCGCAAGTAATACCCCTGGTGTTGCAAGCGTCTATAGGCTACGGTAACCGCTTACCATCAGGTGGGCTGTTTGCTTGTTTGCCACCTTAGTGATATAAAAAAAATATTTAGCCTTGAAATAAAACTACTTTTTACGGATTTTATCGCGTTATATTGATATTATTAATCCCGACGTTTCGGACCCTTTACAGCGTCCCTGGTAATATAATTACTGACAGCTACCCTACATTTTTATTGTTACATGATCAATGATATTTATTACTAATTATTAATTAATACTACATGGAGCCGGCATTTCCTAGCTGACGACCTCGGAGAAGAAACGCCGAAACAAACTCAGAGAATCATGGTCTCTTTTAAAGTAACAATATTCAATGATCATGTTTTAGTTTTTTAATTATTGGCCATCCGATCCGATTGATCCTGTCCTTCCCTGCTAAACACATCGCATGTGCCCAAAAATATCTGTTTTTTGTGAACAACCTGTATATATATTTTTTTCCAATTGTTCGTTTTATATACTACGGCGGTATTGTCACGAGTCCAGACGAGTAGTTGTCGGCTGCCGGTGTCCACGTTCCAGTTTGATCCCAGATTGTGAATTTATTATAATATTGAAAGGAAAATAGAAAGGTGAGTGCGGATTATAATAAAATTATAAAATTTAATTATGAAGTTTTTTCAAAGTGATTTTTAGGCCTGAAAATGATAAGATATACCTAATTACCTATATAAAGTTTATATGTCTGCTATTAAACTATATAAGTGTTTGATTCAAAGTATCGATATCCAACAATAGGTCTGGCTGCGGGCGGTCACGCACCGCTAAGCTTTTCAAGTAGATAATGCTGAGCTGAGATTTTGATTTCTCATTGCCCATCAAACCGGAATATAATAATGCTGGCACATTATTGCTTAGTGACAGAGTATTCTTCGATTGGGTGGTACCACCCTTGACCTGAGCTCAGTAGCATGACCACAGCCTACCGTAATCAGATTCTGTAGTTTATAATACCTACAATAATTATAATATAATTAACCACTATTTTATGTAAAATCATAATTTTAATAAAAATATTACGGTACATAGGTACCACATTTATCAAATTTCGTGCATGATTATTATTTAAAATTGGTAACCAAGGTAACCAAGTAGGTTTTCAAATTAGCCTCTTTTAGATTTTTTTTAGAATCGAATTTAAAATCCACAACATTATTATTATACATTCATAACTATGTGAGTGGCTTTTGAAGAATGTGAATAATTATGTATAATAAAATATTGTAAATAAAACTAAAACCACACATTGAATTTAGTATGACGATATTTTATTTTCCATATTCTTTTCAACAGAGTGTATGAAAAATATTGGATTTAGGAAACATTTCGGTTGGATGTAGAAAGACGTCACAAATCTAACCTTGTATTGTCATGTGAACTAAACGTGCAAAATTCCAGCTCAACTGGTAACTGGGAAGTAGGTTAAATTTAACTTCCACGACTTTCTTACGTAGAGACTTAATAACTAAGGTCACATGGTCATTTTTTGTATGTTGGCACTTATGCCATAGCATATTGGTATATTATGCCATAGGATATAGGTTCATTATGCCATAGCATATTGGTACATTATACCATAGCATATGGTACATCATGGCACAGCATACGGTACATTATGCCATTGCATATGGTACATTATGCCACAGCATATTGGTACATTATGCCACAGCATATTGGTACATTAGCCACAGCATATTGGTACATTATGCCACAGCATATTGGTACATTATGCCACAGCATATTGGTACATTATGCCACAGCATATTGGTACATTATGCCATAGCATATTGGTACATTATGTCATAGCATATTGGTACATTATTCCATAATACTAACAACCTTCCAATCCGTAGTAGACGCAACAGGCATAGAAAGACCTCCTCTCCGGCCTTCATGAGCCGTAGACTGTGGGCGGCTCATCTAGCGCGAGTTTGCTATAGTTGTGCCTTGGCGAATAAGAAGCGAAATGAAACCTCACCTTATGATGGGGATCCTGTGGTTGTACCGGACCACAGCCCGTTATGGTCGTGGTGAATGAATCCGTGGCCATGATTATAGGGCAAAGGAAGGCAAATGCGGTTTTAAATCGGTACGAGTCTAACACCCCCACCCCCACCCCCCCAGGTAGCAGACGGTCAAAGAAGATTATCCGCATACCAAAAAAAAAATACAGTACTACTACGAATAAGTTAAATATTGTAATTAAAAAACAATGTTAAGTCACATGAAATCTATTTAGTTAACCTTTAGGTCAATTACCTACGTTGATTGATTTAAATAAACTTTGAATATAAAACGTTATTTAAATCAATAGCCGTCCTGATGTGGGAATTATTTACTTTATAAATAACAAAGTATTAATATAAAGGTAATTATAATGACACATGGTTATAATTACTCCTCGGACTGCCAGGTCAGGACAGGAAAACACCGGAAAACTGATTATTTCGACAGGGTGGGAAGTCTGTCAACTCGCACTAGGCCAGTGTGCCTAACCATCTCGGTCATCGGGTCATCGGGTCTCTTCTCAGAACGAGAACCCTTCTCATTTTGAGAACAGACCCGTGCCCATCAGTGCCTTGCTCTTTGGTGGGCCAGTGGCTTCTACGGTAGAGGTTCAAATCCAATATTACGTCTTATGTTCCTAGTGTGACCAATAAACACGAAGAGAATGGTCACTCATCCTTTGATGTGGCAGCTTAACTTCGGAGATAGTTGTTCTTTTGTTATATATGGTATGTCTCCATGTAACTCGATTCTTCATTTTTGAACAGTTAGGGACTATTAGTGCCTACTATTGTCAAAGAGATTGCTTTTTTGCACGGGCTAGATACTGTTTTGGCAGATAAATTCCGGGAAATTCTCATCACGAGGGAAAAACGAGGTCGACATAGGTAGCCCATGGCTTATTAAAAAAGCTTTGTTAAAATATATTTTCTAATTTCACTGATAGAACTTGTGTTTATATTCTATCAAGTTCAAAGACGGTTTTAATGAGGAACTACAGAATACTTAGATCTTTAAAAGGTTTTCGCTATTCCGTTAAGCTTTTTATAGCAATTCAGCAATAAATTTTAAGGATTTGCAGCTGTATAGGAAACCTAGAAATTGAATCGTCTGATTGAAAGGTTCGGAAGGATTTAGGACTTGTTTGAAACCACTCCAAAAAGGAGGAAATATTTAGTAGGTACTTATATTAGGTATTACATGTGTGTTTGTGTATTTATTTATTTATTTAATATCACCATCACCTTAACAGGTTGACACCCAATGCGATAATGTTGTTATACTTATAATATATATTACTATTTTAAAAAGCTACTAGAATTCTTAGAATAATTCAACTACTGTTAAATACAAAAAAAAATTGAAAAAAATACAAACTAAGTTTTAAATGACAATATACGAAAAAAAACAGAATAGAATGAATATAAAATGACACACAAAACAATAAAATTATAAATAAAATTAACAATATTATTTCACTATTACAATTTAAAAAACATAAAAAATATAATGACAATAAATTCAAATACTTATTAATATTTAGAACTAACAATGTCTGTAGTCACCTTTACAAACTTCGTCAATGAACAATTGAAAATATCTATTTTCCCCAACGCTATTAATTATCTTTATTGCTCTCGCTATGGGAGCATATTTGCCTATGTTAGTGCACCGCAGGAACCTCTAACAGCCTTAAAACTTATAACTTCGTTGTGTATAAATGTTATATTTTAGGTTTGATTCTTATAATATACAGTATATTTCAGAGACGTCGCCACATCCTGGTTGATTTCTGACCAAGTTTACTTTTGTTTCTGTTGGTAAATCTAAGAATCACTTATAGGCTATTTTATTCTTTTAATATTCATATTAAAAAGAAAGTTGTATAAGTAGTAATACTTGTGTAATTGGGTAGATAGTCAACTCTAAATAAACTCTACTTGGTAAAAATTAATTACAGCTGCAACAACAATTACATTACTAAAACATTTCATGACACACACATGTAAAGTTTTACTTACGTTTAAGTTTCGTTGATAGCATACATTAAAAATTCAATACACTATCTGATAAAATAATCAATAAAGCAAACAGTATACGTATTAAATACCGAAACCACAATTAAATGTAATTATTCAGGCTTAGCGACGACATGGGTGTCTCTGCCATTGTCGAGTACAATGCCTGTTTACACATTCTGGAAAAAAATTTAGTTATGATGAATATTAATCAGCGGACGACGACCGTTCGCCGCGATGGTACAAAAGGGCTCGTTCTTCGCCACAAGTGTCGTACGCTCAACGGATGTTGGCGACCAGAGGCCGTACCACAACCTATTATTGCGATCGTTTTCCGACAGATAGAGAGGGATGTCGCTCTATAAATTAAATAGCGCCATCCCTTTTTTCAACCTAAAAATGATTAACACGTTGTAGTATAGCCTCAGTCAACTGAACTTATGAAAGTCTGCACGAACTGCAGCAATATCGTTTTTTTTTTTTTTTTTGATGAGGTTGGAAATGCTTTATGCACTACGGTGTCGGACTCCGCTCTGAAAAGAGCGATCTACCGACTAAAACCAACCTCGGGGTTTCGCGTCACCACTTTATTGACTGGACTACGGGAGTGTTGAGTACCATTCGTCCGCAGAACGCTTTGTAACACCTGCAGTAACACTTGCGCTTTGCCGACCCTGTAAAAATAAAGCGGAATTGTTGGGTTGGCAGTATAAGGGTCAAAGTCCCCCACTGACAACACAATGTTTCCTCGCGAAGCACTGGCAACCTTGCTCACCGTAAGGGAACACAACACAGTTCAGAGCAGTGTTATTTCACTTCGATTTTCTGCAAGGCGGAGGTACTTCCCCAGTCGGGTAGCTCCAATTTGAGTGGAATTACTCCCACTGTGCCCTACCTGTATTGGTTCTTCGCCGAGCGTGTCGTACACTCAACGGATGTTGGCGACCAGTCCTCAGAACTTGTGCAAGTCTGCACGGACTGCCAGCATTGTTGATGATAGTCTAACATTTAATATTATCAATCCAGTATGGTGGCAAAAGGAGTAGGAGAAGAAGAACACTTCCTTTTTCTCCTACTTCTTTTGCCATTGCCATTGTCCTTTCCAGTATGATTCTCAAAATGTAACATTTTTCATTTCCTGCTCAAAATAATAATTGATAAATTAAAAAATTGGGAAAGTGTCCCACTATCCTTGGTTATGAAATTGAAATTTGTAGATAACTACTCACAGAAATAAATAAATTACAGAAATTACGTAATTTACATTTGTCGAGCTCTATTATGTAATTTATTTGAACTTGGATGTTACATTTTCATTTTAATATACCTAACCGTTTACGCGCACTAAAACTAATAGGTTGAACAGACCACTATCGGGAGGCTTATCACATGCTAAGTAAGCATTGGATAAAGCTTACCACAATTTTTGTTTTTATACCACTAAGGTGGCAAGCAAGCATACGGCCCACCTGCAAGCGGTTACCGTAGCCTATAGACGCTTTTAACACTAGGGGTATCACTTGCGCGTTGCTGACCCTGTAAAACGAAAAATAAATAGTTGTGTTGGCAGTTAGGGTCAAAGTCCCCCAGTGCCAACACAACGTTTCCTCGCGTATCACTGGGTCCCACAGGGGAGCAAAGACAGGAACTACATGGACGACGAAAACAAAAGAGAGATCGTTGTGGAGAACACTTGGGGAGGCCTACGCTGGAAAGAAAGACAATCAAGAAACCCGTGTCTAAAATGCATTTTTTATTTATTTACTTACATATCTAAACCATTTTTTTTAGTAGGTACTAAGTTGTAAAATACTTCATCATCATCAGCCATTATTCGTCCACTGCTGGAGGTAGGCCTCTCCCAGTGAACGCCACAAAGCCCGATCTTCGGCTTTCCTCATCCCAGTCACTGCCAGCTGCCTTCCGCAAGTCGTCACTCCACCTGGCCGGCGGGCGTCCTACACTACGCTTACCTAGACGTGGTCGCCACTAGAGAACTCAAAAAATACTTACTTATGACTAATGAGGCAGTTCTAGAAAAAAACCTGTAGTTATATTCTGGTTGTAATTGTTGGTGCCAAAGATGTTCAACACGGCACATGCTGACTACGTTCATACAACTTGCCATACAAACAAACACATTGTAAAATATTTAAATATTATTGCGTCGTCGCTCCAAATTATTCAAAGTCGATTCAATATTAAAATTCCAAGTTCAAAAGTTAAATTAACAAGTTAATTCTGTAAAATAACAAACAGTGACGGAATGGAATGATGTGGAATTCGCAAAACCAATTTGATTGGCTTAAAAACACACGTATAAAACGTTTTTCTGATTTTATTTATGATTAGAACTTTAGTCAATTTTGGAGGGGCTTGTGGTTGTTGTAACTATGCTGATCAATCCATCTGCACTTGCTGCGGTCAATCTAAGGATGGCGGTGACCATCAAATTCATAACACATCGAGACTTCTCTGTGCTTCTAGGAACATGTTAGGCTGATTTTGCTAGTTGTTACACGAAAACCTATATTAATCGTTAGTCGAAAGCCCGACAAGCTTGACAACTACTTAATCTTTAGGATATCGGTATTGCCCACAAATTATGGTGCGGAGGTCTATCAGACGCTTAGGAGTTAATATCTTCTTTCTTCGAGCATTTTTCTAACTATATTGGGGTCGGCTTCCAGTCTAACCAGATGCGGCTGAATATCAGTATTTTACACGATGCGACTGACATCAGACCTTCGCAAACCAATTTTTGGGTAATACTTAAACCCTGAGGATAGATTGGCTGTCAGGTTTTTTGGGCTTCCGACTACCACTAACGATTGTCATAGGTGTTCGTATGACAACCGGGACCGTCGGCTTTACGTGCTCTCCGAGGCACGGAGGGTCTCGGATGTGTTAAGAATGGTCACCCATCCACAGACTGACCGCGACTAGCGCAGCTTAACCTTGCAGATTGGTTGATCAGCTTAGTTATTACTTAATTAATGTATGTTGATTTCTGACAAAACGAGAATATTATACATTGAAATAAAACTACGGGGTTCCCAGTTTACGGGTAGAACACGGGTAGACTACCCGTGACGGGACGCTGTAAAGGGTCCGAAACGTCGGGATTCATAATATCAATATAACGCGATAAAATCCGTAAAAAGTAGTTTTATTTCAATTTATGTATGTACAAAAAAAAATACAGTTACTGTCAGTCTTCTCCCAGCTATGTTATGGCGGAGATAGATGTGGCGGAATATCAATATTTTATACGAAGCGACTTTTTCTGCTGCAGGTGATAAATTTCTAATGTAATTTTATATTTCAAGATGGCGCCGACAACAATAGCTGAGGACAGGCTGACGTCAGGGCACCGGCTCTCTCACCCTCCTCCCGGAGACGAGGTCCTCATCACAGGCGTATCAGGATACTTCCCTGACTCAGACTCCGTAAAACACCTGGAGGAAAACCTTTTTAATAAGGTCAGTGTTATTAGTACTATACGCATAAAAACCTCATTTAGTAATAGTTCGAAGTTTAGTCTGGATAATATTCCTGTGAGAATATGCATAACTAAATTAGCATGATTATGTAAGACGCATTTATAATGTTTTAATTAGTAAAGAAAGAAAGAAAAACACATTTAATCGGACAAGGTACAACACACATAAAATAAGGAAATAACGGCGTCCCACACGGCGAACATACTATAATATTTTATGTTAAGATAAAATATCGCTCACTATACATTTTGTATGAACTACACAGACGGTTAAGGTAGTATTATATTTTCATATTAGAGTATCTTAAGCTATCGAGCGATACAATAATTTTATGTTAAGATGCGCAATATAACTTAACATGCTACTTTTATCTTAACCAAAAATTAGAGAATGATTCGAGCGGATATATTATAGTAACTTAACCGTGTGTGATACCAAGATGCTATAATATTTCATATCCAGGCATCTTAACATAAAATATTACAATATCTTCGCTGTCTGTGATGCCCTTAATACTTCTTAAAACTTCAATGTTAGTTACTCTGTCTCTCCATGAAATTTTCAGCATTCTTCTTTATGGCCACATTTCAAATGCATTTATTTTTTATTCAATATTTTTAAGTTATCGTTCAACCTTCAACCGTACATAAACACAGACACGTAACACTTCACCAAGTATAACAAAATCTTTAACTGTGCAGGTGGACTTAATCTCTGGTGACGCCCGTCGTTGGAAATTGGCACATCCTGAGATCCCGCAGCGAACCGGCAAGATCAACAATGTGAACAAATTCGATGCATCTTTCTTCGGCGTGCACTACAAGCAAGCCCATACCATGGACCCTATGTGCAGGATCCTGCTAGAAAAAGCTTATGAAGCTGTTATTGATGCTGGTGAGTATCTGCCTTTTGTTTTGATCCCATATACTGTCCCACTGGGCACGGATCTCCTCTCACAGAATGAGAGAGATTAGGCTATAGTCCACCACGCTGGCCTAGTGCGGGTTGGCAGACTTCACACACCGTTGAGATAATCTCTAAGGCGAGCAGGTTTCCTCACGATGTTTTTCTTCACCGTTTATGCAAGTGATCATTACCTAATTATTAATACGCGCATGATTTCATAAAGTTAGGGGTGCGTGCCTTGGATTCGAACTTGAGAACTTCGACTTGGCGGTCCAATGGCTTTTTGTTTTGATATAGGTACAACTTTAAATTATTGATAAATTATATTTATTTCTGTAAATAGATTTTTTAAAGACACTTTTAAAAGTCAATATTTAAAACTGGATGGCATCAGAAGCCTTTCCTAGCTGACGGCTGGGAGGGCGGAGGAACACCGGAACGAACTCAAAGAATCATAGTCTCTTTTGAAGTCGATAAAACCGTATAGCTATATTCAATAAGTTAAGATTAAAGAATAGCGTCTTGGCGAGTGATCAGCCGAAAGAAAACGGAACATTTTGGCATCCGCCCGTCCCTCCCTCGTAATCAGTAACATTGATTCCGGTTAACTTTTTAAATTCCACGTCTCACACCGTACCGTATTGTTTGTTCGGTATTATTTTAATTTGAGAACTTATTGAGTTGTGTTCTCGTTGTTACCTTCGGTCGTCTAGTTATTTCCAATGTCACTTTTTTATTTTCTGAACCCTGCAAGCTATGTAAACGTAATATATAATTATGTGAATAAATGCCTGTTTTAATCCCTAAAATGTTCATTAAAATGCGTTGAGTCGTTTCGGAGCACAAACAGATAATCGGTGGACAAACTTTCAGATAGACAAACTCAAATAAATTACTTTATATAAAAAAAATAGCAGGTTTCACTTAAATTTTGGCATTTTTCCAAGTTTTATTGTGTTTAGTCGTGTGTTTGTGAGTATCAAGGCCGGAAAGGGTAGGTATTTACGCACCTTATCTCTTAACTATTTGTCTCAAGCGGGAATTCTGAGCGTGAGCCGGTATCTTAGATCGGATTCCCGTGGCCAGTGAACAACTATTTTTATATTCATCATAAATGTTATTTTCATCTCTTTTTACGTTTTCTTAATTATTGAGTATAATTAAATTAATACAAAACAAAAAACAATCATAGAAATCATAAAAAAGTTTTCTCTTAATTTATCCTAAATCAATTTCGCACACAATTCGTATATGTGTAAAGGCAGCATCAATTGAACACCCACAATGCCTATTTCAACAGATTCCCTACCTTTCGTGGCGGCAATGAGGCCAATTTGTCTACATCGAGGCGAACCACTCGGAAGAATTAACTCCGTCACTAGAGCAATTTACAAGTCTTGTAGTCAATCTGTATAAATGATACAAGATTTCTCTAAAATATTTCCATGCGTAACAAATCTTTACCTACTTATATGTACGTAAAAATTCAGCTTCTGAATGTGTGTGTGGATGTGTGAGCATTCTTAACACATCGAGACACTTCCTTGCTTCCGGGAGCACTTAAAAGCCGTCGATCCCAGTTGTCATGCGAACACCTATGACAATCGTTAGTGGTAGTCAAGCCCAAAAAGCCTAACAACCAGTCTATCGTCAGGATATCGGTATTGTCCAAGAATTGGGTTGCAGAGGTCTGATCGCAGTTGCTTCGTATAAAATACTGATAATCAGCTGCATCTGATTGGACTTGAAGTCTGCCCCAACATATTAGGGAAAGGACAAACAGGATGATCATTTTGGATACGATTTTATTTTAAAGTAAACCGTCTAAGTATATCTTGTCTTCATTATTGCATCATTTCAAAGAATAGACCAATTTTTTCTATGTTACTATCAGAGAGGTTTTATAGATTCAATGTATCACATAATTTCCACAATACTTGCCCGACTCTACTCAACTGTACCTACTTAGTTTCAATTAGCTGTCGAACTTTCCGGAACCAATTAGAACTTTAATCATAAGTAGCCATGCGGCGGTATATACGCGCTCGGGCTCTTTATTTACTTTGATTTATGGTACGAATGGGGAGGCACTAGTGTGGTGTCGATTCGACACTTCCCGTGCAAGAGCTGGATCGACTTTCAAACGTATCACTTTCGAGAGTTGAATCAAGTTTCCAAAATATTACTTGCAAGTGTTGAACCAACTTTCGAACGCATAACTTTATCGCCAAAAAAATACTTAAGTTGTGATCGTTGGTATACAATTTTTCACTCATCATCATAGCCAAATTACACTGCTGGATAAAGGCCTCCCCTAGTTTTCCACAAGCACCGATTACATGTCACTTGTGTCGATCTTTACCAGGTCAGCCCATTTCGTTAGAGGTCGTCTTATGCTGCGTTTCCCACTCAAAAATCTTTTTGTATTATGAAGACTTGATGGCTGACTGTTTGGCAAACAGCCATCAAGTCTTCTAGCGGTATGACCATTGGACTGCCAAGTCGAAGGTCTCGAGTTCGAACCCAAGGCACGCACCTCTGATTTTTCGAATTCATGTGCGTATTAATTCGCTTATTATTAATTCACTCGCTTAAACGGTGAAGGAAAACATCGTGAGGAAACCTGCATACCTTAGAGATTTTTCTCGACGGTTTGTGAAGTCTGTCAACCCGCACTAGGCCAGCGTGGTGGACTACAGCCTAATCCCTCTCAATATGAGAGGAGACCCGTGCCCAGCAGTGGGACAGTATATGGGTTGATGATGATGATAACTAATAGGTATACTATACACAGAATAGCCACGCTGGGACTCTCCTTAACTTTATACACACCGATCCCACACTTCAGTAAATTGTTCGTTGTGTGTGCCTAAAACAAGGGTCAGCGAGTGAATGAACGCGAAGCAAGATGACATCGTATGCACATCATAATTATGCATGAATCATGAACGGATCCAAACGCAACCTTACCTATTCCCGCACACATTGACGCGTGTATGTACAAACGTCATCTTGCCTATGTAGTTGGTTGTTAGTGTTCGGGGTATACAGGGTGACGGAATTCGTTAGCAACCTTTTAACTGAAGCAGTAGTGAGGCGAGCATACAAATGTCGACATCGTTATAACATCGAATTGTCACGCAAGAAATCGTATTTATCTGTCAAATACTTTTTTGACAGCCTGTAAATGACATATTATCGTCATGGCAATTTTGACGATTGTTATCATAAATACATAATCAAGATTTTTAGACATTGATATTCGTGAAAAAAAAGACAATTTTTTTATGAGTAATTAAAGTTTGCAGTTCCGTGCGTAATTTCGATAAAACTATCGAATTTTATCGCATCGGCACTTTAGATGATTTGATCCATGCTCGCACTGTAGGTATTTAAATTTTTTCCTAATTGGTAGTAAATTTTCTTAGGTGTGTAAAAAAGTTATACAAGATGCTAATTAAAGCAAGCCAGAAGTGTTTCAAAGGAACGCACTCTTTATTTTCCGTACGTTCCTTTGACAGACGTATGCGAGATTCTATGCAAAGTTTGCACCGCAAATGAGCTCATTAGGAGCAAATAATTCTCTTTTTGAATTCAGTCAAATTATTTATTGCTTTAAACGAAACGTCTTAAGATGTCGTCATAAATAGAGAGTGGTTTTATGTTGAACGTTTTCTTTAAAAAATGTAATTAGGAACACTACAAATCAATCTAAAATGTGACATCAATAGATGTCGTTGACGTCACCGTAAGATAAAAGAGATACTTGACACCATATTCAGAGATCTCGGTAGCTTAGTTGGTGTATCAAAGCACAGGATACAGGTTCGAATACTGACTGAGGTTGTTTTTTTTCTTTTACTTTAGGTGCATAGGTTTTAGCATGAATAAATACGTTATAGATACTTAGGATAATTTTAAATATCGAAGATGTATTATAAAATAAACCTACGAGTATGTATCGGTTTTATACATAGCATAGTACGTAACTTTATTCGTGACATGACAACCAATAGTACCCACGAATTAATCACCGAAGAAAGGACTAATAAAGAAATGTTATCTTTGGCACAATAAAGCAATTTAACTGTCATTCCTGAACCAAGCGAACAACGGTCCCGTTATCTTTACATCCATTAAAAGTTTCATCCCACAGAGTAATTATAACTCAATATTGCCTTTGCGACAGGCCTCAAGAATTCAAATTTGATAATAAAACTTTAAAAGTGGACTTGATCACGTAGATTTCTTTGGTATTTGAAGGAATCGAGCTTTCTACTATGTAATCTAAGGTCCCACGGTGGGCGCCAATAACAATGTTGGCTTTAGAAATTAAATGGCGAACTGAATTGCGAAAGGTAGAGGGAATCTTAATAATTGGTGAGACGTTTTATTCATTAAGTGGTGGTTTGTTGTAATTGGGGTATTTATGCTGAGTCTGCCTTTTGGGTGACGTCGATTGTTGCAATTAATTTGCGATTGCAAGTTAGGAAATGCTAAGGCATTACCTAACTTTTATTTAGGCTACCTAAAAACATTGAAAATATAATCTACTCATTATCAGGGATACTATAACCCCATGTCAGATTGCAATCATTCTGCAAGTATAAAAATACCTTAGAACATAGATTATCATAGACAGTACTCTTGAATATTTCAGGATAAAGATACGCTTTAATACAAAATATTCTAAAGTATTCAATAGGTAATCCTTTCCGACGGAATATTGACATACATGTGGAACCGCCAAACGGAAAAGTTTGATTGCTATTATCATAATGTTGAGTTGATTTTTTTTGTTCGACATGTTGAAATTCTATAAATTTGATATTTGAACGTAGCTAATATCATTATCCTCCAACCCTTTCGCAATAATGTTGGAGTTGACTTGCAGTCTTATCAGATACGGCTGAATTTATGTAGTTTACACGAAGCAATTGCCATCAGACCTCTGTAACCTCTGGGCAATACCAATATTCTGAGGATTGACTGGCCCTCAGGCTTTTTCGACGTCTAATTACCACTAACGATTGTCATAGGTGTTCCTGGGACAACCGATAAATTGTACTCTTAGTTTAATTAATTCCAATCTAATTCTTATCATGGTGTTCAATAAAAAAAACTTTTCTATATTCTAATTTCCACAATATAACACAATAACTGTCGTTATTCTGCTGTTATAGTGCTTCTAGCGTCCAAAGGCTACCTACGATTACTATTTACCATCAATCTAACAGCAAACGTATCTAATAGTATGGCAACTAAGTAGTGGTATTAAAAAAATGACAACCGAAACATTATCATCATCATATCAGCCACAACACTTCCACTGCTGAACAAAGGTCTCCCATATAGACTTCCACAAGGACCGGTTATATACCACCTGCATCCAACGACTTCCAGCGACCTTTATCAGTTTTCAGACTTTGTCTTTCCATTTCATTGGAGGCCGTTCTACGCTGCGTTTTCCAGTGCGTGGTTTCGTGAACCATTTTGCCCCAGTTGCCATCAGTTCTGTGAATCCAGTCTTTTAATTAAATTATGCTTGTAATTAAATAGGTGTTGTAGTGCCTAATACTTCTCTGGCCCAATCCTATTACCTATTTAAAATTATCCATTTCTTTTCAGGTGTGAACCCCAAAGAACTTAGAGACACAAAGACTGGTGTATTTGTTGGCGCTTGCTTCTCAGAGTCGGAGAAGACATGGTTCTACGAAAAGATGCAGGTCAACGGCTTCGGTATCACTGGGTATGTTCACGTATTTACTTATCATTCTTCTTTGAAATCGTTGACCGATGGTCGTATCAACTTTTCCCTTGTCAGTCATTTAAATGGAGGTAGTAGATTCTATTATCACAGACTGGCATTTCCAGCGTTCCAAGGACTTTGAGGTGAAAAAAAAAACAGGATATCGAGTGATAATAAAAATTGAGCTTCATTCAAACGCATCGTGAGCAGTTACCCGTACATTGAACCTCTTTATTGAAATCATACTGTGTATGTATATATGAATTGCTGTCACAAAAAAAACAACCAGTCCATTTACGAATAACACCGACGGTACAGGAGAACATCTAGCGAGAGGCAATGTTTTATTAAAAAAATACAAAACACATTTCGGTCGTCCCTAAATTTCATCTTAATAATTAAAATATTGACCTATATAGCCATTAAATTCATTTTAACATAATAACAGCGGAAAGCGATTTACAGAAACTTCGCACCTCAGACTCCATTCAGCGTTAATTATTACAATTGCATCTCGCTGCAAAGGCGTTTAAAACTTGCCATAGTTATTTTATAGTCATTTTGTTACTTTGTTTCTTTGTTTGAGTGCCTGCACTGCATTTAGGATCTCGTTCCAAGTGTTAGCTTTAAAACAGAAAATAATTTAAATGCATTTACGTGAGTAACTCTCGTGCATTCACGAACGTGTTTTGAAATAGCTACCAATTCTAGTTTAGAGAGTTTTATTTAAAGCTAATTCTTATACATTTCTGGAAAATATAAATATGGAGATTACTATCAAAATCAAAATCCCAAACTACACATAAAAGGTCTTTTCCAAAATATGTCAGGGTTGACAGTTGAAATATGAAGTCTTTAAAGACTAATTAGATGCGGTTGAATATTAGTATTTTAGACGAAGCGACTGCCATCAATCCTAACAAAGTAACCCAAGTTCGGGACTATTCTCCTGAACTTGGTTACGCAGGTCTCATGGTTCGATATTCTAAGAATAATAATAACAATGGTTCCTGTCTCTGGGGCCCTAACCACCGGTAGCTTGGACCCTGCTCCCGATACCGGTGGGCCTCTATTTTTAAATGTTTTTGTCTTGTTTTATTTTATAAAAATATTTAAAAATGTAATAAATAAGTATTTAAAGACGAATAAAGGAGATAAAAATAATAAATAATAAATATAGACCGGTTCTCAAGCTTTTCGAGCTTCTTCTCTGAACGATTGTCATTATGTGTTTGTAAGACAACCGGGATAGTCATAAAGTTATAAATAGATTATCATCATCATCATCATCAACCCATACACTGTCCCACTGATGGGCACGGGTCTCCTCTCAGAATGAGAGGGATTAGGCTATAGTCCACCACGCTGGCCTAGTGCGGGTTGGCAGACTTCACAAACCGTCGAGAAAAATCTCTAAGGTATGCAGGTTTCCTCACGATGTTTTCCTTCACCGTTTAAGCGAGTGATAATTAATTATTAATACGCACATGAATTCGAAAATTCAGAGGTGCGTGCCTTGGGTTCGAACTCGAGACCTTCGACTTGGCAGCCCAATGGTCATACCACTAGGCTATCACTACATAAATAGATTATAGTTAGGTAGATAAAGTTAGTTAATTAAATTTACTCAACCAAAAAGTTTACATAATAAATGCTGATTTTGACTTTTGGAAGAGCAAATATTTAAGGATCAGTAATAGGTATGTCACCCGCTTCCAACGACTACCATCATTTTTTATCAGGTTACCTATCCATCTTGTTGGAGGCCGTTTTGCAGTGCTGTTGATTTTAGTTACCATAATTGTATGCCCCTCATTTGATGTTTCTTTTACAGATGCTCCCGTGCTATGTTGGCCAACCGTATCTCCTACTGGCTCGGAGTAACCGGCCCGTCTTACACAGTGGACTCTGCTTGCTCCAGTTCTCTGTACGCGCTGGAACACGCCTTCAGGGCTATCCGTGACGGTCACTGTGACGCAGCTATCGTTGGAGGATCCAACTTGTGTCTCCATCCTTATGTATCACTACAGTTCTCCAGGTATGGAATAAATTAAATTTCATTAGTTCTTGGGATCCATGTGGTCCCCTTAATGGGGTCAGCGATTGCGATGGACCACAGCCTTTGGGGATCATGGCTAAACCGAAATAATCAGCCGCCTTACTTTTTCCATAAAATCCGTAAAAAATACTTATATTTTAATAGTTTGTAATATTTTGTGGCCAGCCACTTATTATTAAAATTACAGTGTTTATTAATTTTATTTTTCTTCTAGATTGGGAGTGTTATCACCCGATGGTAGATGTAAGAGTTTTGACAACAGTGCCAACGGTTACGCGCGTTCAGAAGCTATTGTGGTCTGCTTCTTACAGAAGGCCAAAGACTCCAGAAGGTAAAATTTCTCTCTGTGTCTCTATTCTCAGCTGTCTTTCCACGTAAAATACTTTTCATGTATGTCCGCTATAAAATACTAGGCCAAAAATAAAATATAAAATTAAACTTGTGACTTATATATATTTTTACTCATAATTCGTGATTTAAGAAAGACAAGCATGCAGATTCTCCTAAAGAAAAGTTTTTACTTAGTCAAGTTTAAAAAAATAAACATCAACAAAGCAGTGAGTGATAGCGTAAGGGATAGAGAAAAAAAGAACAGAAAAATCTAATGATAGTTTCTGTTCATATTATTGAATTTGGAGGTACAGTAGTGACTCCGCTAAGACTTTTATATTATGGTCTTGCATTTTGCGCAAGACGCAAGACAATGCACAAAACTAGAATAGCAATCTAATATTTAAATGTCTTTGACAAGTTTTTACTTATTGTCTGAATTTTATATACCCAAATAAGGTGAAGGCGTCCGCTTGACCTTCCAAATTAAAATATCGATTGTTTTTTCTAACTAGTCTAACGGCATGTTCAGGTTAGGACAATTACTATTCAATAATTATTCTAAAACCTATTTAAAAAAATAGTTACAGTATATTTTGCCCATGGTAGAATAATAATTCTACCATAATTTTTCCACTCTGTTAACTGTCAAAATTGTCAATTACGATTTTGCACAGGTATGATGACGATTTTTAAATAGATGATTTCGTTTAAAGTCCCGAATATTGTATAGTTTATGTCGCGATTTGTATTTTAATTCACCCTAAATGTCTCGCAGCCCTGAATATTGCGAAAAAATAAAAAAGACTTAATTGGTCGAAAGATCAAAAAATTATAGTAAATCTGACATGATTTTTTTCTATCAGGGTTTACGCTCAACTCCTCCACGCCAAGACAAACTGCGACGGCTACAAGGAACAGGGTATCACATATCCAGCTGGACACATCCAGAAGCTGTTGCTTGAGGAGTTCTACGAGGAGTGCTCCATCCCTCCATCTATTCTGGAGTTTGTTGAGGCTCACGGCACAGGTAAGGAATTTATGTTTAGTAATTTTCCCGGCGTGATGAGTTAATTCATACTGCGGAGACCTCTGTCCTGCGGTGGAATGATCATGACTGAAAATAATTTAACAATAAATAAATAAAATAAAACTTCTTGGCCGAAAGCATTTGATAGATTTAACATTTAGTTTTACTGGATATACAGCGGATTCAATCCCCAGCCAGAAAAAAATGGTATCGCTTGCAGATAATAATAAATATAAAATACTTGGAACATTTTACACAGCACCATCTAGTCCCAAACTAAGCAGAGCACTATAGGTACTAGACAATGTATATATATACTTTTTGTTTTGTAAATACTTAATAATGTTACTCATACATAAGAAATGCCCAAACTCACTTTAGGCTCATGACATATTTATTTCATTTGGGAATAGATCCCACGATGACCCTCGTGATTGCAGTCCACTCGAACCACGGGACCACAGAGGTCGTCAAAAATACAGTAAAAACAATATTTATTGGCACATGAACCTTCGTTCAAGGTATTTCTTTTACCAAAATGGTAATTAAGACAAGAATATCGCCTTTAATATTATTTATGAACCATTCTGTACTACCTGTATTCTATAATACCTACGTAAGTACTCTTAAGTACCTAATATAGCCCAGCTGAAAATGGTTAACCACAACGATTCCACAGGGTAAGATTGTACCCTTGACCTTTCTACCGCCGATCTAAACTCTGACCTTAATTATATACTTACTAAAGGGAATTCCATTTCAATTCGCGGTTTAAATTTGAACATTACGCATTTTCTGTCAAGGGAATATTAGTCGTTGAAATGAAACTATTATCTACTTAAGAATTTTATCACGTCAAATTAATATTGTTTTTATACCATTAAGGTGGCAAACAAGCATACGGCTCACCTGATGGTAAGCGGTTACCATAGCTTATAGACGCTTGCAACACCAGGAGTACCACTTGCGTTGCCGAGCATGTAAAACGAATGAGGAATAGTTGGGTTGGCAATATAAGGGTCAAAGTCCCCCCAATGCCAACACAACGTTTCCTCGCGGAGTACAGAGTCCGTAACACAACGTGTTGTTGCGATCGTTTTGCGATTGAGAGAGAGGGATGCCGCTCTACACATGAAATAGCGCCATCCCTATTACACAACCTATCATCGCGTTATCACATTGTGGTAACTGTCAACCTTGATCACCGTTATAATCAAAATAGCTTTAATTTCTCTTCGATTTTCTGCTAGGCGGAGGTACTTCGGAATTCCAAAAGCTCAAATTTCAGTCGAATTACCTACCCCACTATGCACTATAATTCCCTTATTCTTTCATGTTCATTTAGTTGGTGTCTTAATCATGGATGCCAAATAACACCATAAAGCGATTACAGTCGGTTCCCTTTTTTATAAGAATACCCACAAAACATGCAAAAAACTTCTTTAAAACATATGCAAATATAAATATATTTTTTAAGAGTACCTACCTGAACCCAAAAGAACTACTCATCATATTTCTCAACGCGAACAATTTTAAACTTTTCAGTAAAATAAATGAGACAGGCTGTTCATTGCCCTCACCTTAACACCTTATTAGTCATGCTACAGCCATTTCTCAAAACTTTCAAGCATCTGCACTTAAAAAAAGAAAGCATCAACTTAGCGAGTAAAGTGAAAGAAAAATGAAAAAAAAAAAACCTAGATAAGAAAACTTTCCAAGCATAGTTAAGGGCACTCTAACATTCAATTAAAAATGCACTTTTGAGTTCTGCTACTATTGTTTACAGTTTAAAGAGCTGTGTTTATACCGCTTTTTATAAAAAAGCATGTTAAATGTACGGCAGAAATTACATCAGCTTTTATGCAAGTATTATTATTATGACACCATGATCCGATAGTGTTGTAAGGATCAAAATTTGGGAAGTAACGACATGGCAAACTAAAGGAAAGATCTAATTTATATTTATTTCGACAATAAGTTTGTGGTTGTGATTACATGGGACCTAAATATACCCGTGAATTGTAGGTGTACATTAGTAGACCGCTGCCTAAATCTTCGGGAAATACAGGCGTGATGGTATGTTATATAATGAAATTTATTTATTTAAGATTTAAGTGTATCCTACAGGATTGGGTAAGTCCAAATCGACTCGAAAAATATCGCAGTTCATGGCTTATCCAAATATAAAACTGAAATAACATTAAAAATGATTATACCAGCATTCCCTGGGAACCGAATCCTGTTTACGGAAACCACAAAACTAAAATGGCCGCCACCGGCACAAAGTACACAGCGTTACGAGTACCAACAATTAGTTTGGTTTGTTTCTCTTTACATATTTGTGCAGGTCATTCTCCTGGCTTCATTATTTTAACCTTAGCAAGCAAAATGTCGGCATGAGATTATATTTTTTAATTATGTAGTACTACTAATTAAGTCTACAACCTAATGAAAATAACGTTTAAACGTTTAACACTTAAACTTTAGTTATATACGCATGCAGCGAACGACATCTGCCAAATGGTTTATTTAGTACATACGAATAAAGCTATCGAAATCTGCATTTTGACAGATTCCTACCTATTGCGTGATATATAAACGATAACTCCCGCACTCGGGGACAAACCCTGTGCGACGGGGGACTTTACAAACTGAACTGAACTAAATTAACAGCCACAAAATATACCCAGACTCGAAACGAATATCTGTGATAACACACAGATTGATTCGGATTTGTTTTGGGTGGGAATCGAACTTAGGATACGGTGCAACGGTAGTGGCGAAGTTACCACCTTAACCGCTACGTCAAACGTGCAGTCAAACATTAATATACACAAAATCTTTGTCAACACACCTATCGTTAGCTGCCTCTTTAGGCACCTAACTTTTTTGTTGACTGTACATATCTGAGCTTGTAAAACTCTGCTGAGTGGCTGAGAATCAACCCAAACAGATGGTATCACCGTTTTGCCAAATATTCTGTTGCTAAGCAATAGTGTTGTGATTTCAGACGAACTCTGCAGAATGAGTAGAACCTTAAAAAAGACTAGCCTTTTGCCATTTACCATGCACAAATCCAATCTCCGAGTTGCTTCTGTTTTCCTATTGCCATATTCAAGAAACTTTGAAACATAACAACACATTACACATCAGACGCCCTCTGTAGTCTAGTGGTTCGAGGGACTGCTAAACGATAAATTATAATATATTTATTTTGCAAATAGATCTTTTAAAGACACTTTTACAAGTCAAGGTTTTACATAATCTTTTAAGCTAGATGGCTCCGGCATTTCCTAACTGACTGCTGATCACGAGCTCTAGGGTTCGAGTCTCACATGACATACTTATATTTAAATGATGAACATAAGTGTTTGTATTTGTCTGGGCTTTTCAAATGTATTATAAGTATATATTTACAAAAAAAAAGTATATACAAGTATTATAATTATCCATTACTTAGTACCCACAGTACAAGCTCTGCAGCAGTTTGGGACTAGATGGTTCTATATAAAATGTCCTTAGTGTTTATTTATGATTTCATTTTTGTGAAACTAAAAGCACAGTCGTAACATAAAACATTACCTACATCGTTACGCAGAACACTCTGAAATGCGAGAATAAAACACTTTTATATGATAAAAATGTCGCAGCGTCACTCTAAAATATAAAAGCAAAGTTTTACAAGCTTTTAGAGGGTTTTGATTGCTAAAACATTCAGCTCCGTAATGTACTGAAACAGACCACGCTTGTGGCTAACGAATACTTTTTTACTTTTATTTTTTGTGGTTATACAGGCTGTCATAGACCGAGTCCAAATTTAAATGTGGGGTAGTAGGTCCTATTACATGCCCAATAATAGGTATGTTATTGGGCTATCCTTAGTAGTATAGAAATTATATCCATTTAAACAAAATTATCAACATTTTATGACGTTGTGTAGTCTCCTTTAATAATTTCCCTGATAATAATACAATAGTCCTGTACCCAGTCGGGATACTCCAAGGCTGTACTTCGAGAGTGCAGTTGTGGAGTGTCCCAGGTTGGTGCCCCATCCCATATTAGATCAAAGAAATCATAAAATCATAAAATTTCTCCAAGGGGCTAGAAACCAACACGACACCAACATATTGATGGCCGGAATCCCCAAGTTTGACAAACAACCGACAAAACGATTAAAACTAGGCTAAACAGTAAGTACTAGTCCAGCTGATAGACGTGCCTCTATCAAAGGGTACTTTAGAACGTGCTTTAGTTAGCAACAAAACTTTCCATCTATATTTGAAGACGCGTTTGCGAGGCTAAGGAGGTATATAGTTGTTTTTTTCCTTTTAGTAGAAAAAGTCTCATCTATTTAATTAATCATTTAATGATGTATTCAATGAAATACGTTTAGCCGAACCATATCACACCCTTCTAACTAATTTCTTAATGTAATTAATATACCTTTGAGTGACACACTTTATTCTGAAGAAAATAAATGAAGTCAAAATTTTCTCTCTCTTCTCTTTTTCTATTTCTTCCTCTTCTCTTCTTCTGTTTCTCGCTCTCTATCCATCCATTAACAATTTATTTTCTCTTTAAATGATCAGATTGGATACGTTTCAGGGTACAAAAATTTAACTTTCCACCTCGGTCTAAGTGCATTGCTGCCCTCATCCCATGAAATTACCGCCCATAGGGTGGCACATCTCAATGAATGGACTTAAAATGGTGTGCATGCGTTTGTTGAAGATCACATCCTTCTATTTTATTCCTTGTCATCAGGTACAAAGGTCGGTGATCCTGAGGAGCTGCTAGCTATCGATGAGATCTTCTGCACGGGCCGCAGCGACCCGCTCTGGATCGGTTCCGTCAAGTCAAACTTGGGACACAGTGAGCCTGCCTCTGGTCTCTGCTCTATTGCAAAGGTAAGTTTTGAATATGAAGACAATAGAAGTGTTAGAAGGCCACGTTGAAGGTTGAAGGGCACGCACATCTGACTTTTCGAAATCATGTACGTATTAATTATTAATGATCACTCGCTTAAACAGTGAAGGAAAACACCGTGAGGAAACCTGCATACCTTAGAGGTTTTCTCAACGGCGTGTGGTCTGCCAATAGGCCGGCAGCGTGGTGGATTACAGCCTAATCTCTCTCGTTCTAAGAGGAAACCCGTGCCCAGCAGTGGGACAGTATATGTCCATACAATTCATCGTTGAATATATTGGACAAATTAGTCGCTCCAAATAGAAAATTATTATAGAAAATATTATTATTTAGAGGGTAAACGCAGCATGATTTTAGTTGTAAAATGAACTCAGATTTCTTGTACTGCAACGTAAATTATTTTGAACACTGACGCACTTAATCATTTTGGTAAATACATTATTTTATATTACTTGAGCCCAGTGGGTGGCCACATTAATTGCGGCATCAGAGGCATTCTTTAGGTCCTGGGAGGTACAAGTTTAAGGGCATTTTGGGCATTCCAGAAAGAGTTTAAATGAAACGGTATCATATATCACGTACCTAAATACTTGCAGGATAATTTATTATGAGGATTTGTGTTGTACAAAATTTAGTAATGTACCGAAAATGTAACTAAAAAGGAGAGTCAGACAGAAAGAATTGTGCTGAGGAAAATACTCATTGATCGTCTGTCACGACTTCGTAGAATGTCGGCTTCGTACCAACTAACAACTCCACTTGTCTTCACTTGCACTATAGCGAATTAGCGATGACCATAGAATTCACCACAACTATGACATGAAAAATGGCTACCTAAGAATTAATAATATCCGAGTCGTAAAATGTTATATGCACACCGTACCCCAACTTAGCATCTTTCATCTACACAACTGTGTATGGCATTTCTTGTGTTAGGAAAACAAGATAGGGAAGTATCAAGCATAGGTAAGAAAAGTGGTACAGTCAGCATCAAATGATAATTTATCGGGACTTTTTTTTTCGCCGATATCTTCGCCGATTTCGATGTTTCTTTTTTATCTGATAGAATATACTCATTAGTTGGTCTAATATAAATTTGGCTGGTGGCTAACTATCCATTCTGAAGTTTTTTTTAATACAGCCTCGTTTTAGGATACAAGCACTGTGTTACAAAAGGGCTTTACAAATATATGATTAACGGACACAAAGTGTACCCAGACTTGAGAAAAATATTTCTGGATCATAGAAAGATTTGTCTCGGCTGGGAATCGAATCCACGATACCCGACAGCGGTCAGGTACAGAGGCCAGCACATCAAGCTACCCCCAATCTGTCAAATTTATTTGATAGATTTTCAACTTTAACACAAAATAATAAGGGTCATGTTCAATTGCGAAAATTTGACAGTCTTGGATAGCTTGACCTGCTGGCGTCTATACCTTAACTACTACGCCAAACAAGCAGTCAAAATACACTCCAAAAATTTTTAAGTGGTCTTCTTATTTTTCCTAAAAAGTAAATTATTTTGTACAATTTATATGTCAAATATATCTGATATGCTGACTGTACCTACATTAATTGTGAAGTAACTTTGGAATGATAACATTAATTATGGGGACAGTTCTCGGATAGGATTCAGGGAAGTCCGGAAACACTGTGGGGAATTGTACGTTGCTGATCTGATCAGCAGTATTCCTGTGGGTGTAGACTTGATTTAATAGAATTAAATCCAGTAGACGTTAATGATTTTATGTGGATTAAAAATTATAGTACGGAAATTGCTAAATGAATTTCGCGCCTAGGGATTCGGATTTGTGAAATTCTCTAGAAATCAGCACGCTGATGGTAGCATAGGTAATAATGGCCCTCTCTTTTTGTATATTTTTTGTCATTTTCCATGCTAAAATTTTAAAGTTATTAAGCAAAGGAAAAATTCGACCGCGGGCAGGATTCGAACCTGCGTCTTCTGGTTAGGTACACCAGACGCTATGACTACTAAGCCACCGCGATACCTACCCGTCATGTCGAATTTTGCCTTCGTATTGTGAATTTACGTCTTTATGGTGACGTCAGTGACACGTATTGAAAAGCAAGTATTTTGCTCCTCAACCGACACGACTTACTTTACAGTTAATATTAATGGCCCTACTTATAATGGCCCCGATTAGATATCACCTTCACGTGTAACTTTAGGACATATTATTAGGTCACAGTCGTTCAATTAGTATGCAAAGCGAGGCCTCTCTAATCGATGGGGTCCAGCGACTGTTGGACGTGGTAATGGTGTATTTAACGGCTTCGGAAAGTGAAGGCAAATGCGGTTTTTAGTCCGAAATGCCGGTGGGGATATGTTCCGTAAGCATGCCGCCCCGCTCCGGGATGCGGGACGGTATGTCAGGCTCTCCGGCCAGGTGGCCAGCATTACCGACTAAAACCACCACCACTACTACACACCACACTACTGCCTTCCGCATAGTGGTGGGATCACGGGAATAGCTCTTGCATGATTCGCGATCCCACCGCGGACGTTGAGACCCTCGCAGAGGGCCAAGTGCAATGGGTGGCTGACGACCATTCCGACATGCCCTGCCGCCGATCTATAAGAATTTTCCGTACTATAAAAAAATATTAGGTTATATGTTTGTGTCATCATCATCATCAACCCATATACTGTTCCACTGCTGGGCACGGGTCTCCTTTCATATTGGGAGAGGTTAGGCTATAGTCCGCCACGCTGGCCTAGTGCAGATTGGCACAAACCTTCGAGAAAAATTTCTAAGGTGTGCAGGTTTCCTCACGATATTTTCCTTCACCGTTTAAGCGAGTGATAATTAATTATTTATACGCACATTAATTCGAAAAGTCAGAGGTGCGTGCCTTGGGTTCGAACTCGAATCCTTCGACTTGGCAGTCCAATGGTCATACCACTAGGCTACCACTGCTTTGTATTTAATTATACTATTTACTATGTTTGTATATAATTAGCTATTACATGGTAAACATATTACCTAGGTACCTATATTGTTCAAAATACGAACCTGATATTAATATTACCTTTCTTTCCAGATGTGCATTGCCTACAGTACCGGCTATCTTCCCCCTAATCTAAACTTCAACGTACCCCGTGAAGGAGTCGAGGCTTTAGCTGAGAAAAGACTGCAGGTGGTCACGGACAAGACGCCCTGGACCAGGGGCATGTCAGGAGTCAACAGCTTCGGTTTCGGAGGAGCCAACGCCCATGCTCTGCTCAAGAACGTTGCTAGAGACAAGGTCAGTGAAACCAGAAATACATAACCACGACTGTATTCGTCGAAGGGCTAGGCAGAGGTGTACTCATTATATAGCCACAGTTCGCCGGTATGCTAATGCCCATGTAAGAGATTTTTTTAAAAACGAAATACTTTAATTTATATTTGAAGACCGCTTTACACTTTGAACTTTAGATTTTCGCTCGAAACAGTATTATGTAAAATAAAGTAAAAAAAAAGTCCTCTATAGAATCTTGTAAGTACAGACGCCGGCAGGTCAAGCTAACAAAATTTTCCCAATTGAATAATTATGAACCTTATTGCTTTTACTTAATGTTGAAAATCTATCAAAGAAATTTGACAGATTGGGGTAGCTTGATGTGCTGTCCTCTGTACCTACAATTCAATAGAGAATAGACTAGTGGAGATCTAAACCAGTCTAGTTCATATCATTCAGTCTACATCATACCTATATTGCAATTTACACAAAATGTTGATAGTACTGATAAGTAATAATAATAAATTAGTTGTGTTGGGGTTGGCTCGTTTCTACCCTGATTCGCTATAATTAATTATTTACGTAAATATTTTTTTAACCGCCGTCAACAAGAAAGTCTTGACAAATACTGCTTATTCAACAGACTATTAATACATCATCTTATAGTTTATTCATTAGAATTTAATTAAGATCAACAAAGCTACCTAAACAAGAAGATTTTTGTAATTAATTAACCAAAACAAATTGTTCTGTCCATCAAAACGGTATCAATTACGCTTTGAAGCCACAGTAATGAAGTCTGCGGACTAAAATAGGCACTCGTTTCCAACATCGAGATTCAAAAGTTTCCAAAGTTATATCAGATTTGATATCCAATCTATTGATTATGTCCGCTTATTGTTTTCGCTGATGAAACATCAAATAAAACGAGTTTCAAAATGTTATTGGAATCTGGCAATTAATTTGTCTGGCAACCATTTTAACTATTATTTTATGTACCTACCTACCTGTATTTTGTTCAGTATGTTTTCTGTTTATGTTTGATTTATTTATCATTTTAAAATTATTTGTTATAAATGGAGAACGTAATGTTTTAACTAAACTTGATGAATGCCACAAAATGATATATATTTTGAAAGTTTATAGGACCTATACAAACTTTTTAGTTATTTGCAGGCTGAATGTTAAAATTCCTTGGTCAGCCTATCAAATTCAAATGTCGTGAAATATTTAATGTTCGTTTAATAATCCGATATTTGTATTTAATATAGCAAAAAAGTCAATAATTAAATCATAGAATAAGTGTTAAATACACGAGTAAAAACTGAGTTCACTATATTGATGATTAAGCAGTTTTTGGATTGACAAATTTACATTGTTTTTGGAGCGAATTTTGAAAAACTGTCTGCATTTTGTTCTATAGTATTTTATTTCAAATATTAAATTAAAAAAGTAGTTTTTTAAAATTTCACTTGTTAGCAGTTCTGAAGTTTATGTTACAAGCAAAAAAAAACAGATTTCAACATATGTTATATTGTCATCCATGCTTATTTGCGTAGATGTCTTTCTTTACATATTATCATTTATTCATCAGGTCAACAAAGGCATGCCGGCCGACGATCTGCCTCGTCTGGTCTGCGCCTCAGGCCGCACAGAGTCCGCTGTCGCCAGGATCTTGGATGACCTGGAATCGAGGACGGTGGACGCTGAGATGGTCCGTCTGCTCCATGCTATCCACGATGACGACATTGCTGGACACGTAGTCAGGGGATACACGTTATTGGGTGAGTTTTGTGGACTAGTTTAGTCTGTTTTGGGAGGTTATTAGGACATGAAAGTTTGGTTTTCTTTTGTCGTGTGAGCATGAGCTCCGTAATCTTATATAGCTCATGCCTTGATGGATTGTGAGGCTAACTTCCCAAGATCATCATCCTTTTAGTCCTTTTCCCCAACTATTTCAAGGTTGAATCCAAGGCTCGCTAGATGCAACTATCAGTATTTTACACAAAGCGACTACCATCAGACCTCCTCAATTTCTGGGTTGTTTCTCAAATACCGATATTCTAAGCTTGTAAGGCTTTTTGGGCCTCTGACTACTACTATTACGATTGTCTGACCACCGAAATTCATGGTTTTAAGTGCTGTTTGAGGCGCTGAGGGGTCTCGATGAATAATAATTGCACGTCGCTACTCTTGGAGGCTCTTTAAACTTAAATGACAATTTCAGTATAGACCAGGGAAATGAGATGGAAAATTACGTCGAATCATAATATATTTTTAATCGAAAACATTATGATATTTGTACACATACTTCGTACCTACTTACAGAAAATAAAGGGTCTTAGGGAACCGATTTCAAAGTATTTTTTAAACCCTTCTAAACGTCGGAGGTTTTAATTCTTCGTGAAGGTTTTCCTCTATGTAGATTACTGACCAATCTTATTCTTCCAGAGTCCACTCCAACTAAGGCCGTGTCGGTTGCCCGCGAGATCCAGTATTTCTCTGGAGTCCGCCGTCCCGTATGGTTTGTGTACTCCGGCATGGGATCCCAATGGTCTGGTATGGCCAAAGAGCTCATGAGGATTCCAGTCTTTGCTGCTGCTATTGAAAAGTAAGTGGATTGGTGGAGTGGATTACAATAATTTGGTTAGGGCAGAATATATAGTACAGTAACTTTTAGCTTTGATCAAAAATAATTGCTTGAATAGGCAAAATTAAATCACTGTTATTAATAAAATTACTACTGCCTCATTAGTCTAGTGGTCCTAAGCGCGACTGCTACGCTAGAGGTCCTGGGTTCGATCCTCAGGACGAGCAAAGTGTTATTGGGTTTTTCTATAAAATTCTCAGTAGCAGCTCGGAGTCTGGATTTGTGCCCGGTTAATGTCAATAGGCTCGCCCCCTATTACATGGGACCTAAACATACCGACGAAATGTGGGTGTACATTAGTACACCTCTGCCTTACCCTTCGGGGAATACAGGCGTGATGGTATGTATGTCTTGAGGTTAATAAATTTACTATATAAACCCAAAACCACACTACAACGAGATTTGGTAGATTTTTGCGTGCCTTGCGTTGAAAAGAAGGGAAGCAAGAATAGTGAAAATCTACAGCTACCTTTATTGAGCATACTGTATCAAAATATCGTTCCACTAGGTGCCACAAAGCCCTTGCTCCTAAAGGCATCAACTTGACCAAGATCATCACGGACTCTGACCCCAAGATCTACGACAACATCCTGAACTCCTTCATCGGTATCGCAGCAGTCCAGATCGGTCTTACCGATGTTCTAAAGACCATTGGCATTGAACCAGACTACATTATTGGTATGTTTAATTCTTACTTCCTGAGAGGGTGACTTCGGTGGCTATTAATGAATCAGTTACAATAACCTGAATCATGAATGCAATTAACATTAGTTACGTCATCAAAAGTTGCAGTAGCCTACTGATATGACCAATGAACTGCCAAGTCAATGGTCTTGGGTTCTAATCCAAGGAAACCTCTGATTTTAGAAATCATGTCCGTATTAATAATTAATTATTACTCGCTTAAACGGTAAAGGAAAACATCGTGAGGAAAGATTTCCTCATGATGTTTTCCTTTACCGTTTAAGTCTAAGGCATACAGATGCCTTAGAGATTTTCTAGACGGCGCGTGAACTCTACCAACCTGCATTAGGCTAGCGTGGAGGACCATAGCCTAATCCCTCTCATTCTGAGAGGAGACCCGTTCCCAGCAGTGGGACAGTATATTGATTGATGATGAAAATGACGTGATTAAAAAAAACATTTGTGCAATCTCCAGGTGCTATCCTATGTCATATGCCATATAGATTTTATTATCCTATAGCATATAGATTTCGTGGCGCATAACGCTTACGGAACTATTAATTTGTCAAAATGGGTAGATCCAAATCCACATGGGCCAGGTCTTTTTTCAATTTTCTGGATAAGTTTGATTAGAGACTTACTGGCGGTGCAGGGGCTGGAAAGTACAGTGATCTTGTTCCGCATATTAAAAAAAACATTATAGTTGAGTGAGGAGCAAAATCGAAAGAAGGTAAGACCTTCTTACAATTTTGCTATACTTACATCAAAGACTGTCTATGATTTTAATAATATTAATCTATTCTTAAAAATCTTCTATAGGTCACAGCGTAGGAGAGCTTGGCTGCGCGTATGCTGACGGTTGCTTCACAGCTGAGGAGATGATTTTATCAGCGTACAGCAGAGGCCTGGCCTCCATCGAGACAAAGTTCATTAAGGGATCCATGGCTGCCGTCGGTCTTGGATATAGTCAGGTTATTACCTATTTATTAAATTATCCGTTGCAATACCAAATCAATGTTCAGTCTTGCCAACCCTTACAATATCTTTCAGTTTACTACGAATTTATCGTGTTCACTGTATAATTAAATAATGTAATTCTTAATTGACTTTCTCGTCTTCTTTACCCTGGATTCCGCTGGCAACTTCATTTGCGTGGATGTGATTGCAATTAAATAGGCTATGCTCTCAGGGATGGTGTAGATATTGCTAATTGTTAGTGAAATTTTTTTCTGAATCGAATCAGTAGTTGCAGAGATTACCTCCTAAGTACTAACAAACTTTATAGAAGTATAAATTTGAAATTGAGTATCAGTTCCGTGTGAATTATTTATAACCTTTTAAACACCTTTTGTGTTACAAATAATTTGTAAATCTCAAACCGCCACCAACCGATTCATAGAAGTGATTAACGCCATTTTCTTATCTAGATCAAAAACTTATGCCCACCTGAAATCGAAGTGGCCTGCCGCAATGGACCTGATTCCAGCACCATCTCAGGTCCCGCTGATGTCATGAAGACCTTTGTTGCCAAGCTCAGCGCTCAGGGTATCTTCGCCAAGGAGGTACCTTGCTCCAACATTGCCTACCACTCCCGTTACATCGCTGAAGCTGGTAAGTTTTTGTTCATTTTGATCAGGTTTATCCGCCAACATAACTTTGCCTCGGCTCCAAATTAAACTGCTTTCGAAAAGTCTTTAGTTGGCTAATGAACAATTATGGTATTGTTTCTGCCCGAGGTTGACTTTTTTTTCACAAAATTTATATAATATCTGTATTTACAAATAGTTTACTAACTTCATTTTTGTTATCTCTATTTCAGTGTTAACATTTCAAAAGAGTCTGTGAAGAACTTTCGAAAATTTATTTTTTTATAAACAAAAGTTTTCATTTTAATTTATGTATTAGACTACCTACTACCCGCCGTTTCACGCTTATCAAAAAAGGGGTTTTTGAGACAAAAGATAGCTTATGTATTTTTCGAAGGTCTAATCTATCTCTATACCAATTTTTCTCAAAATAGATACAGCGGCTTAAGCGTGAGAACGTAACAGACTGACAGATAGACAGTTACTTTCGCATTTATAATATTAGTAGGTATTATTGTAACTATTATTTGTCTTGGCAATTTCAATTTTGTATTGACTACCTAAAAGTTTTTGACTTTTCCGTTTTCAAGAAATGCACTTTACTTTAACTCTAGGTCCAACTCTTCTGAAATATTTGAAACAAGTGATCAAGGACCCGAAGACTCGCTCAGAGAAGTGGGTGTCCACCTCTGTGCCGCAAGCGCTGTGGAAAGACGCCAAGGCACAGCTGTCTTCCGCTGAGTACCACACCAACAATCTGCTGGTAAGAAGCATTATATGACTGAATTTCGAGTAGAGATCTTACAGCCACTCCATTAAATATTTTTAATGTGTGGAAGAAAAACTACCTCGTTAGTCTAAGCGCTAAAAAGTGTAAAAAAAAAAAAATTTAAAAAACCCGACTGAAAAGGAAAAAAGAAGACGTCAGGAACATAGCGACTTTAGGACCCATTATTGGGAGATCCGGTATATAATTTTTAATGGGACCCGATTTTTTTATTCTTTTTATTATTATTATTTTTACTAAATATATTGTATATGGATTGGTAAAAATCACACACGTTTTTTTTTCCTACAGAGCCCAGTCCTGTTCGAGGAGGCAGCTCGCCTGATCCACCAGAACGCGATCACCATCGAGATTGCTCCTCACGGCCTCCTCCAGGCAATCCTGCGCAGGTCCCTCAAGAAGGACGTCATTAACATCCCGTTGACGCAGAAAAACCACAAGGACAATGTCCAAGTCATGTTCACCGCTTTCGGAAAGTGAGTTTATATTATTTTCATATTATTTTTTATCATCCAGTCATTTTTTACTTTTTTTATAAATCATTAAAATAATTTTTCGCTTTCAATAAAAAAATATATTTTAAATCAATGAAGCCTAACCTTATAAAAATAAATACTAAGTATTTTATACCTAGTATTTATTTTTATAAGGCATATTAATATATTTATAGAAATATGTAGATAGCTAAGTATTCATTTACTAATTATTAATTGCGTTATTATAAATTTAATGTAACTTATTGTTTAACTCTGATTTATTCAAAATATTTGTAACTTTTCTTTTACATATATTATCTATTAAATTTCGCACATCTAATCCCTATAATATTTATGATGGCCTTTAAGTTTTATATTTTGTCAACTTTGTAACTCATATTCATGCAAATAAATCAGCCTATTTTTATCAAAACGGACCTTAATAATTCTTATAAAATAATCGCATTTTTCTTAAAAAAATCATAACGAATGAAAAAGAAAATATTTGGAACTCAGACCAGCTCCTTAGTAACATAATTTATGATTCATCGGTTATGAAAAGCAGCCATTTAAGTCCACCTACCTTCCTACAAGGAATACCATCTTTATTTTCTAATTGTTTTTTAAGTTTTCTCTAATCCTATCCTATCCTACTTCCTTCCTACAATAATAATAATTATTATAAATGTGCAAGTTTGTGAAAATGGATGTTTATTACTCGTTCACGCTAAAACTACTGAACGGATTTTGATGAAACTTTACAGTATTATTATTTATACATCAGGATAACATATAGGCTATAATTTATATCGATTTTAAGTTAATTTGCCAAATTACAACTATAATTAAAAGTCAATTTTCCACGCGCACGAAGCCGCGGGCAGAAACTAGTAGTTCCATAAAAGACACCCAGTAAAAATGTTTGTTTTATATACTGACGAGGCTTTTGTTCCACAGACTGTACGAGTCCGGTCTTAACCCGCACCTGGCTAACATCTACCCACACATACCATTCCCTGTGTCACAGGGTACGCCTATGATATCTCATCTCGTGGAATGGGAACACAGTGAAGACTGGTAAGTTTGTATAATATTATTTTTTTCTCGTAATTTTTTCCTCGTACAGAAGCCGTATATATAATCACGTCGAATCATTTTCAGGGTTAATTTTGTAAAAGTATTCCTTAGGTTGGACGAAAGTGAAAGACGTCTTGTATTTACCTTAATCTGATTTAAATTTGAGATTTTCTAAATAAATATTAGTTTAATACCTAAGTGGCTCAGGTAAATATTTCTCAAAACGAATTATCAAAATGTAAATAAGTATACAAAATATATTTTGTGCGTTATGTAGGTAGGTCTAGGTATATTCCTCGAAAAATTTTTCACAAAATAAATTGATACATAAATAAAAATTACGGATCTTATCACGTTTATTGACATTATTAATCCCGAGAAACGCGATAAAATCCTGGTACTGGTTTTATTTTAATTTCTAATATTCGAGTAATTTGATGTAAAGTGACTATAATTTTGCATGCCCGCAATGAGGGTGAAATATGTCCTGTGCTATATCTTAATTTTATATCTTGTGTTCCCACCATATTTCAGACAAATAAATTATTTGATTTGATTTAAAAAAACACAACTGATTCTCGAATTTCGAACACAGTTGATTGGTTCTCGAAAAGTATAAGTAGGTAGTTCCACTTTCAAAATGCAGCCAAAATACATACAAATTACTTGCCAAAGCATCCATAAACTGGGTCCATATCCACGCAAAACTTCAAATGCAATAAAGAGCTTGGTATATTAATTGCTGGCCATCAGTCAGACGGCCACAAACAAATCGCCCGGGTGTGATCTATCGTAGCCACTTTGTACCGACTTCAATATACCGGGACGTTAGCAGGGCATTTTTCAAAGAGAACTGTGTTGCCAGTTCCATTTTTGTATGATTGATGAGCTGAGATTGGTGCAATGCGGTTAGGAATTAAAATGGTTCTTGATGTAGTTATGTAAATTGCAATACTTTTCTTTATTTACTTGTCTACTATGAAAATCGAAACGAGACAGTTTTTCTGATTTAACTGTTAATATTTAGAATAAAAGTAGGTATATTACTGGCTCCTTATTCCAGTGGTCGTACTGTGACTGCTGTGCTTGATAAATGATATTTATTTCTGGAAATAAATCCATAAAGACACTTTTACAAGTTAATAAATTATGGTTGAGCTACACAATGACTGATGCATGCGTGCCGTCAGCTGGGACTGGTGTACTCAAAGCCTCTATGGCTCTGTCTTCAAAAGGCCATTTCAGATGTTGCCCTACATTGTAATACTCACTTATTTGTTACTAACTTTAAAAGAGACTATGACTCTCTGAGTTAGTTTCGGTGTTTCTTCTCAGAGGTCGTCACTTAGGAAATGCCGGAGAGATCTAGCTTAGAAAAATGTAAAACATTGACTTGTAAGTGTCTTTAAAAGATCTACTTACAAAAATAAATATCATTTATCATTGATGCTGATTTTGATGAAAAAATGCGTCACATTTTTTTAAGCTAGGTTAGTTGAAAGCTTAATGTGTTATTGGGTTTCGGTATGAAATTTTCAGTAGCAGCGCGGAGTTTGGATTTGCGCCTGGTTTATGGCAATAGGCTCGTCCGCTATTACTTGGGTCCTAAATATACCAGCATACTGCCTAACCCTTCGGGGAATGTAGGCATGGTGGTATGTTTATGTAAATATTTTACTTAGAGCACTTTCTACGGAGGTACTCTCTATCTGTAAAAGCGTATTTGTATAACCTAATAAACACACAACTCGGGTTTTATTCCTGAACAATTTGTCAAGAATGAAACGCAATCTTCTCGTCTCGGATATCTTAGGACTTGAATTTATCTCGAGCAAAGTTCAAACACTTGTTGAAGGTAATTCAGGATAGAATAGTCAGAGAATCGATGGCTTGTGCACTTAGAGTGTATCAAATGGAAATGGAATGGTTGGAACACAATATAAAAACCATCTTTATGGATGTATCCATAAAGTAAAGTATTGTAATACTGATCTAAGCTTTATTCTGGGTCATAAGAAAAACATTTTATAGACTTTTATAGGCGTTATAGATATCCCATATTACATAAATACCTACATACATACTGTCCCATCATCATCAATCCATATACAGTCCCACTGAGGGCACGGGTCTCCTCTCACAAAATGAGAGGGATTAGGCTATAGTCCACCACGCTGGCCTAGTGCGGGTTGGCAGACTACTATAACTAATAAAAATAATAACCAATATATACATGTATTGTCCCATAGTATATGTATAATAGCTATTTATGTTATTACTTCATGCACAAAACAATATGTTGTACAAAGGCGGACTGAATGCCTTTAGGCATTCTCTCCCAGTCAACCTTAGCTATAATAATATGACTTATCTATCTAATAATAAAAAATAACATTATTATTTTCTTAGTTATTATAGTCACTATACATACATATACCATCACTTTAGGTTTCCTTGATAGGCTGTGAAAATAGAGACTTTGTAGGAACAGTTTATCATGAAATGTTCAATATGTACAATAAGTTTAATTTAAGAATTTAGGCTAATGCCTATGTCCACTACTGGACATAGGCACTAGCCTACGCCACAATATCCAATGATAAGCACTCGAGCTATGTAGATTGAGTGCCTATCTAGGTACATTCAGCCACACTCAGTTTTTTGAGATTCTTCTTATGATAGATAATCGATTGCGTTTCAAATTTAATTAATATCTATTTTCTCCAGGTATGTGACGTCATACAAAGCTCAAGAGAAGATGAAGTCTGGTGAAAGAACCGTCAGGATGTCCATTGTAGATGAAGACTGCGAGTACATGGCTGGACACGTCGTGGACAGTAAGTGCTCTTCTTCAATCTGTACCCTAAAATATAATCTGTAGGTACCTACCCTAAAAATATAATCGAAAGTTATTCTAGCGTAAATGTCAGAAATCAATATATTCTAGAGCTCTTCAAAAGAAGAAAAAAATGCCTTTTTAATATCACAAAACAGCTAAAGAATGAATGAATAAATTACTGAATAAATAAATGAACGATTGAATGGTTTATGTGCGGAAGACGTGATGAGATGTTACTACTGGTAATAATTCTAAGTTCCATCGAAACTTAAATTTGCAGAACTAAATTTTAGCTTTTTAAATAATATCAACATGCCAGAGCAAAATTATTAACCACGACTCATTAGTAGGTACTTCAGTTCGTTATCAACAACCTATTTACCGTTCCACTGTTGGGCTCGGGTCTATTCTCGAGTTAGAGAGAGATTAGGATGTAGGTCATTCCCTAGTAAAAAAATAAGCCAGTCAGCCGGTTTGCTGCCCAGGTTACTTACTCCCTGACGATCTTATACATCGATCTTCTCTCCTCAGGTCGTAACTTGTATCCGGCTACGGGCTACCTGGTCCTGGTGTGGGAGACTCTCGGCATGATGATGGGAGAGCTCTACACTGAGGTGTCGGTGGTCTTCGAGAACGTCCGCTTCCAGAGAGCTACCAACATTCCCAAGGAAGGCAACTTGGAGTTTATCATTATGATCCAAAAGGGCAGTGGCCAGTTTGAGGTAAGACATCGTATACCTGATAATCTCTTTGTTATTTCGAAAGAAAGAAATATAATTATTTATTTGGATAAGGTCAGAAAAACACAATGTATGGTCGACAAAATAGTTAAGTATACAGGCAGCTTATTAAACAACAAACATTTTGTTAAAGATTGTGTAATAATGTATCACGAAATATGTGGCCAAAGGCAGGTATTGTAAGCTGCTACACAGCAAAGCCTTTTAAATCACATTAGACCTTATTTAAATCACAATCTGTGTACCTAAAGATGCAGATTTCGTTCGCTACCTGTATACCAATCTCTTTTGTTGACTGTACATTAAGGCGGTTTACATACTAGTTACAAAGGAGATCTACTTAATTACCACTAGTTACTTTATAGCAGCTAAAAGATATCAAATAATAACATGATTGTGTCTCCCAGAAAAGCCCAAAAAAAATTCAAGAAATGTTTCGTTAAATTTATCAAACTGTTCGCATCTACTAGAGTATTGATAAGAATAAGGCATAGGGTGTCATTACAGTAAGCAAAGAGCGCGTGAAAATCATAACCTATCTAAAAAATGGAAAATACTATAAAAATTAAAGTAATCCTAACTCTTTTATTGACCTATGAACTCGAAATTTGCTTTGGTTTAAATTACATACACAGGTATATTTTTACTTAAATTAGGAACTCTTTGGTTGTACACCAAGTTTAGCTTTATAACAGACTAGCGACCTGTCCCGGCTTCGCACGGGTGGACATAAGATTTTTTTTTCACCTTTCACTTTTTTTTTCCTTTCAGGATTACGTTTTATAAGTTTTAGTAAGGATCCCTTTTTTTTTCTAGCAATAAATATAGACTATGTTACTCAGGGTGAATGTAGCTTTCCAATGGTGAAAGAATTTTTGAAATCGGCACAGTAGTTTTTGAGTTTATTCATTACAAACATACACACAAAAATACAAATCTTTCCTCTTTATAATAGTAGTGTAGACAAAAAAAGATTCTTTTAACTCAGATGACAGGACCAACGGGGTGTTTTGTTACTTATTTAATATCTTAAGGTGCATCCACACCACCGTTACTTTTTGTGGAGCAACGTTTCCAAATGTTAGCAAGCAAAATCCGATTGCAAAAAGCTATTTCTTGTTAGTATATGTTGCCGTGAAAGTTGAAGAATGTTACCTAATGTTATCCGGTTGTACCTATTCTGTTGCACCACAAAAAGTAACTCCGGTGTGGATGCAGCAATAATCCTGTGAAAGTAATATAAAGATCCATTTTCTCTTAGATCGTGGAAAGTGGAGCATCTATCGTGACCGGTCGCATCTACGCCAAGAAGAACGTCGGACAAGACTACCGAGTGATCCCGAGCTTGCCCGAAGTCAGCGGCCCAACCATCAAGCACCTGCTCACCAAAGACTTCTACAAGGAGCTGCGTCTTAGAGGATACCAGTACAGGTAAACTTGTTGCAAATCTTCTTAGTAATAGCAAAAAATAAGTAATATTAGGGAGTCGTCTAAACGTAGTAGGGGAGCGGAGAGTGGCCATTCTAGGAGGTAAAAATGGCATAAATATGATTCATGCTGAACATGTTCATGTATAACCTGACCTTTAATTATAGGTAAAACCAATACAATGCGAGTTCAGAGTATGCTGGATATATATAGCAATATTGTGTAGCCATGTCTACATGAATCACATTACAATTCATCAGTAGTAGTACCCGCCTGGTAATAGACAAAGTAATATTTTTAGATTCGTTCATCTCAATCGACGTCTATCTAAATTGATGATCTCCTTAATATTTTAAAGATAACGAGACTTTCCAGAGGGTGGCAACAATTGTTATTCTGTTGCGTCTGCCAATTGATCCTTGATAAGTTAAAGTTAATTTTGATTAAAACCGCAAAACGTCTTTCAAATTCAGTCCCAATTTAAATGGAAATATGAAATAATATTTAAAGCTTACTATACAATTTCTAATAATTAACAGTAAATAGGTATTGTTTAAATAAATATTAGAGTACCGTTCGTTAACTTCGGACCTCCTTAGAATTTCCAAAATTACTTAAACCATTAATATTTTGTGTAGACTCAAATGATATTTGCTTGTTTTAATATCTTGTGGGTGTAAAGTGAAATTGTGTTACCCATTTGCCAGAGGTTCTTCGAACTAAATAGAGCCTATGTAGAGAAATGCCAATCAATTTTAAAGGTGAAGACTTTCTTTGCTCAAGATAACTACTTGTTTTACTTAGTTAAAGTGCTTCTTTATTTGCTGTTGAGCATAATGCTTAAAATAATTGGTGTAGAGTCAATAATTTGATACCATTTTGTAGGTTGTCTCAAAGACTTTTAATTAAACTTAAAAATATATGGTACAGAGGCCAGCACATCAAGCTACTCAAATTTCTTTGCTAGATTTTCAACTTTAACTCAAAGCAATAAGGTTCATTTTCAATTGGAAAAAATTGATAGTTTTGGATAGCTTGACCTGCTGGCGTCTGTACATATCCGGGTTATTTTTGCGGTAGAGTAGAAAACGCAAAAACGAAAAGTAATTTTTGTGTAAAATTTCGTAATTTAACGTATTATTTACACTTGTTGTTATTTATTCAGGAAAATTGTTTAAATATTCCATAGCCTCAACACTTAACTTTACATTAAGGTTATGTGCACATTTTTTTTTTCTTCTTTTCTTTTTTTCCTTACTACTTACTAAATTAGTTTCTAATACTTAATTCTTTTCACACAGCGGTCTCTTCCGCGGCGTCCTCGGCTGTAACGTCGAAGGTACCCGCGGCCGCCTCTCCTGGGTCAACAACTGGGTTACCTTCATGGATTGCATGCTCCAAATGAAGATCATCGGCCAGGACACCAGGGGTCTCTTCGTACCGACCAGAATTGAGAAGCTCTCCATCGACGCCAACATGCATTACAATGCTATTTCGAAAATGAACCCTGACTCCACTAAGAACTCGTTCGAGATCCGTGTGTATCCTGATGTAGATGTTATCAGGTAAGACTTGTTCTTTATTTTTAATTCAGCTAAATAAGTTGTCCAAATATCCTCGTGTTAATCAGTAGGTGTAGCCTATCGATGCTAACAACAGGATAATACACTTAGTAGGTATAATGGTTAAAACGATATCAGAGTCCTTAGAAATTTTATAGCAGTTTAGTCGAAACTAATAAATTTAAATAAACTTAAAGGGAACATTCGGATAACCGCCCAATTATTCTTGAGATAAACGAAATAACCAACAGTGGTATTAATTTCGAAAGATCGAACAGAGTATGAATAATCTATAGAGGGATAGCGAGACAGAGAGAGAGAAAGAAAGAAAATAATAAAAAAAGAAAGGCTCTGCTAACCAGATATTATAATAAAAGCAATTTTGTTGATAACATGGAAAGATAATTATTATACTAAGTACGTAATATTATAGAGAGATTGAAACTGTCAGCGGCGGAGGCTCCATATTCCTCGTACAACTCGATACCTCCCGGTTCCCCTTTGAACAGTCTATATTAGTTTCAAGTATTACGAAATAGCAAGTAGATATACATTTCTTGTTACTCCATCTTTTCTCTGATCAAAATTTACCCTTGACCACAGTAACCTATGATATAAAATTGATTAACTTGTGCCAATTGCCGTTGTATATGTATGACAATTGGTAAATATCTATGTATATTGATCCCTAAACAAATATTTATGTGGGCCTATACATAGTTGATTCGGGTGTTTGTGTACGTGAAAAATTGTCTTTGTAAACACATGTATCTGAGAGAAACCCTATTATGGGGAACGTTATTTTGTGGAAGTAGTCCTGAGTTCCTGAAAGATACTATTGAAATAGATTCGTTTTCTTATACTATAAAGTTTGAATACTTCTTGCATTATATTTAGTAGGTACTTAGACTGACTCCTTACAGAGTGCGCTCTATAAAACGTCTTCATACTGCAGGAGCTCTTGTAATTACCTTCCCTGCCTCGCGACAACCCTAAATAAATTATGTATTTAATCAACCCTTTATTGGGTGACTGTTGAATGAACGAGTATTAGTATTGTATGCCAATTCACATACAACTAACGCTCATGTGTACCTTAGCGGTAGTAAGTAATTCAGTATTCTGGTACCTATTTGCATATATTCAAGATTTTGCTAAATGAGTAGGTATTACAAAGAAATATTGTACAAAATTTTCTACGTCACTCTTGGTTATTTTTTTAACTTGGGTAATTCTCAGAGGATTCGGACAAACGAGACCATTGGCTAGTGCCTATCATTATATTATAACATATATACCTGTGGTTTTAATAAAAAAAAATATACAGCAAGGTAAGTTTAAGGCAACGACAATCACCGACGGTCACAATAGCGACAACCATGGAATTTCTTGCCGGTTCTTCTCCATAGCAAACGACTAATTTGGAACCGTGCGGCTAGACTCGACATTTCATTAGTGCCTGTATAGGGATTATATGAAAAAAAAAAAACTATTTTGATACAATAGGTGCAATCGGGATCCAGGACAACTTCTCCAGCTAGTTTAAATTATAAAAATAATAATTACCACTACTCATTTAGAGGTTTATTTCAATTTACAATAATTAAAGTGCGTACATCAGGCCCTTAATAAAAAAACTCAAGCTACCATTAAAAATACTATCACGTACGTATTGTTTACGGGCTGTTTGCTTAGGCTTTACTCTCACGGGATGAAAAATGAAATATTCAGCCCTGTTGGTACATGCCCGAATTTATACGTCATATGGATATTGGGAAGAAAAAATAGTTTTTCGGATACTCCCTCAGGACCATCTCAATTTTCTAGTACAAACATCGGATTCTTTACTCACTTGTTTTTTTTGTGTTCGAAAACACAAAAAAACATGAAGTGAAATTGGTTTCTTATTTAAGATACTTTCATTCTAATTGGAATATAAATAAATAATATAAACATAACATGACATACTATTAAACCTGTAAGGGATTAGGTTTTTCTTTAAAAAAAAAGTAAGAATAATAAAATAGAAAAAGAAAACACTAAGAATATCACTACAACTTTATTCCAGAGAGGTAATTGATTGAACTTAACTGAACATAATAATCTCATGAGAGGTGGTTGAATGCCGTAGAATCTTAACATCACCAGATGGTGATGTTGGCGGGTCGCTAGTTATACATATAAACCTTCCTCTTGAATCACTCTATCTATTAAAAAAACCGCATCAAAATCCGTTGCGTAGTTTTAAAGATTTAAGCATACATAGGGATATAGGGACAGAGAAAGCGACTTTGTTTTATACAATGTAGTGATGATACATGTATGTTATTAGTCCATTGCACCCGTGCGAAGCGGGGGCGCGGGTCGCTAGTTATATAATATAAACGACAGTAACTTCTTGGTAACTCTTTGTCTTGTTGGACTTAACCAAGGGTCCCAACCAGGGTCAGTCATTCCTTCTTGACACCTTCCCAATCTACCCTCAGCGCTCAAACACATATGAATCAAGTTATCTGCCAATACCATAATTCAACGCAGCAAAATGTGCTAACTATTAGACAAATATCAACAGATTTAGGGTTCGGCAACATTATAAACGGTTTACAAACACACTTAGCATTTATAATTTAGTTAGGATCGGCTTCAGCAAGGGTCGCAACTATATCAAGCAATTTATTGGAAGTACGTGGTAAGGTTTAAAGAGGTAAATAACTTCTAAATAGCCTTTTGATGGTTAGCCTTCATATAATTTCACTTTAATTGCTAGAAGGATCTTCGTTTAACTTTGTATTTTGATTTTGTTGGAGTTTTACTTGATCAAAGGGTAATTAAAAAAATACCTATATAGTAACTGTTTCTCGTTGTGTAATCGTGTGATGAAGGACAGGAGGACATTGATGTTGATGTTTTACTTTAAACTTCGATTAAATTGTTACTATTAAGTAATGGGTTTCAACTGCTTCACATAAAGGGATTTGCAAGTTCCGTTACTCCTCACCTACAATATGCACAGACGACATAGCTTTATTATTTGGCTTATATAATTGTCCTGATTTTGTTTATGGGCTAATTATATATATAAAGGTATTCATGGAAATATTTTGTTTAGGGCCGGTGGTGTTGAGATCCGTGGTCTCCATGCTACTCCTATCACCAAGAGGCTGCCTCTCGGTGTGCCCGTGCTTGAGAAGAACGAATTCATTGCCAACTTTGGAAAGTCCAAGATGAAGGTAAGAAAACATACAGTTTTCAGCGAATGTCGTGAGGTTGAAAGACACTCCCAACACCAATGTGAACTGCAATACATAGTTATTTAACTTCATTTGAGTGTTAAGAAAATAAAATAAAATACAAATTGAATTCAGATTACTGTGACCATAAGTTCATTTTTTTTGCAGAAATAAGTACAAATATTAACTAGTTATAGTTTTATTTTAACCCATCAAACCACAAATTATTGACACAATAAATCAGAAATTTGTTTGCGAAAAATCGAATCAACTCTACAGAGAGCCTTTACGACTTCCTATAATCAAATTCTTAACAAAGCTTTTAAAAACTGGTTATATAAAATCATTTTATTTTCAACCAGATCGAAGATATCCTACGTTCCAACATTCAGCTGGTTCTCGAGAACATTCAAACCTACAAAGTCAAGAGCATTGAATTAGTTGACGAAGAATACAAGAAGGAAGGCCTAGAGCCGCTCATAGAACAAGTCGGAGAAGTGCTGGGAGACCTGCCTTTAGTACAAGCTGAGCTGCTTCTGATCTCTGAAGAGCCTATTGAAATGCCCTCACACATTACAGTGGAGAATAAGAAGCTGTCTGGAGAAAGTAACGCTATCCTGTTTATTGGTGCAAATCTCCTGGGCAGACCGGAGGTGAGAAAACCTATCTTCAGTTTCGTAGACTTAATTGCAATAATATTTAACTAAGAGTTTAGATAAGGTTTTTGCTTAGATCACAAAATGGCCACCAATAGCCGTTATCGTGTGTTTAATTAGATTGAAAGTCCAGTCAAAGAATCTTATCAATCTTTAGTCAAATTAGAAATTACTTCTGAAAAACTAATAATATTATTTTTATACATTCCCAAAACTAAATCTAGATTAAATTATAATATATCATAAAACCAATAGATGTTTTGTATGATATATTGTATAATACCTATAAACTAGCAATCATTATACCATGCCCTGCAACACTATCATTCTTTTCATTCTACCAGATCCTCCAACAAGCAGTCGGCACCCTCCGAGACAAGGCCTTTGTCATCAGTCGCGAAAAGAATCGCCCTGACCCCAAGGACTACTCCGGCAAATACGATATCATCACCATCTACGATACCGGTGTCGAATACCTGGTCCTCTTCAGGAAACGCATCGGTGCTAGACCAGCTAAGTTCGTCAGAATCGTGGCTGCAGATCAAACCTTCGCCTGGATCGACAAAGTCAAGGAGGAACTTAAAGAAGGCCAGAAATTGGTCCTTTACACCCAAGATGAGCATCTTAACGGTCTTTTAGGGTTGGTCAACTGTTTGAGAAAGGAGCCTGGTGGTGAGATTGTGTACGGTGTCCTGATCGCGGACCCGTCTGCACCTCCGTTCAACCCTGACTTGGAATTCTATGAGGAACAGCTGGATAAGGATTTGGCTCTCAACGTTTATCAGGATGTAAGTATTGTTTTCTAAAATAATCATCATGTATGAGCCCAAATGCTAAAATTGTCATGATTGTCACGAATTTTACACCTAAAATAATGTTGTCATACTGAGGAATGTTAAGTTTTCATCAGTTATTTTCATTCGTATCAATATTGGTATGGGTAACATTACAAGGAAATAAAGGGGTGACCAACCCATTTATTTCCTTGCAATGTTGACGGTAGAATGTGGATTCAAATCAATGGATTAAAACAGTATTTTGACGTTGATAATGACCAAAATATTACAGTCGGATGCTTCACGTCCATTCAACTGAGTATTACGATAAACACACATTGAATTTCTGAGATATTTGCATTCATTTACGAGATAACGAGGTATAACCGACGGCAGGCTTAATTAAAATCCATCGATGTGATAAATGGAAACACAAACACAGCAAGGTGAATCAATAATCAATATGGTTATTGATATTTAGACGATAACTTATTCGTGAATACTCCTAAATATGATATTATTGTCAGTACCCCATAAAATGCTACGTTAGTCTAGTGGTCCTAAGCTAGACAACTACGCTAGAAATCCTAGGTTCGACTCCCAGGAGCAAAGTGTTATTGGGACTTTTGATGAAATTCTCAGTAGCAGTTCGGAGTTTGGATTTGTTCCCGGTTAATGGCAATAGGCTCGCCCCTATTACATAGGACCTAAACATACCGGCGAACTGTGGGTGTACAGTTAAGTACACCTCTGCCTAACCCATCGCGAAGTACAGGCGTGATCGTAAGACCCCATCAATGTCACGTTAATAATTATGAATATGAAAATTTGGGTAGGTATGTATGAAATACATATAGTCACGAAATATTTATGTACATTTACTTGTGAAATATGTACATATACTTATGAAATACGTACATGTTTTTATGAAATATGTAAATTTACATAAGAAACACGTACATTCACTTATGAAATATGTACGTTTATTTATGAAATACGTACCTTTACTTATAAAATGCGAACATAATATTTAAAAAAATGCATACATCCACTTATGAAATACGTAAATATTTCACACGTTTCATATTCATGATTATTTTTCTTTTAAGATCTCTTGGTTTGACACCAGCAGTGGTGTAAAACAAATGTATAACTACCCGCTAATACCTACTCATATATTATCCTTACCGTAGGGCCAATGGGGTACCTACCGCCATCTCCTCTTAGGAGACCTGGAGACAGTGCGCGCTGACCACGCTTACGTCAACACCCTGACCATTGGAGACTTGTCCTCAATGAGATGGATCGAAGGACCCATCAGAGCGAACCATGATTTTAAAGACCCAGAAAAAGTTCTTGTTACCGTAAGTACCTACCTATAATAATAATAATATAAACGGTATTACGTGAGCAAGGTGTGTATCGTCAGGGGGTTCCTCTCGCTATTACCCTGACCATCCGTAGATTGGATACTGTTCCTGATACCGGTGGACTACTATTTTTTTAATATTTTTAAAATATCGAAATTATGTAATAAATAAATACAGGAAATAATAATAATAAGTTTATTTATTTTAAATTATTACTTGTTAAACAGACTGATTAAACATTATTCTTTAAAATATATATATATTAAATCCATTCTTGGAGAATGCAGGACCAAATGGAACTGCCTGAACGGTCTAGTTGTCAAAAGTGAGGCTATTGAACATGAGGTTCTGGGTTCGATTCCTAGGTCCCGATTTCTGTTTAGAAAGAAAGTAAATTTATTGATAATAAAAAAAAAGTTTATGACATTTTATGACACAAGCAGCCGAAATACATAAAGGCGCCACGTTCATTAGGACAACCACATTGCCTAACCTATGCCTAACCTTTTTCAGGGAATACAGGCGTGATATAATTTTATGTTAAATGAAATTGGCCAAAAAATATTTATTCAATAAACTTAGGAGTTATGGCGAATTAATTAATGTCATAATTAACTTCAAAATAAATAAAAACTGGACACTTCTTTTCCATTTAGGTATACTGCGCAGCACTAAACTTCCGTGACGTCATGACGGCCACGGGTCGTGTCACTGTCGACGCGGTCGCCCGTGGACGACTTGCGCAAGAGTGCGTACAGGGCTTCGAGATCGTCGGAAAAACACCCAAGTATGTATTCCGTTGTAGTTATTGTTAATTTGTATTATCAACGAAGAAAAAGGACTCTTAGCCGAATTTTGCTATAGACTTTTGATAAAGACAGAAAAAACTAACCTAAAATTATATTTTTTTTTTGTTGACAGTATTGGAAATGATTTAATTTTGTGAATTGAAGAATGCAAATTAAAATAATAAAGTCTAATATACTTACGTACTTATTTATTTTTTGATAAAATACAAGTTAGTAGGAATAAAAATAATAACTAATAATTTGTTTTCTAATTCAGAATCATGTTTTAGTACCTACAGAGAGTATTCAACACTTCAAAAACTAATAAGTAAAAAAAAAAAACGGCCAACAAATGGGGGAGAAATCGGTGTACATAGGTATATAAAAAATAACCTGTGATTGACGACGACTAAACTAATTCTCCATTCCACAGCGGTTCTCGAGTGATGGGTATGATCCGGAATCGTGGTATGGCGAACTTGGCCGAGGGAGACAAGGCCCTGTTGTGGGCCATCCCTGACGAGTGGAGCTTCGAGGAGGCCGCCACCGTCCCTGTCGCTTACGGAACCGTCTACTACTCCATGGTAAGGCAACAAGCACCGCCCCGAGCACAACTAATCATCAATCTCAATCCTCCGGGCCTTTTCCCAACTATGTTAGGGTTGGCTTACAATCTAATCGGATGCGGCTGAATATCAGTATTTTACACGAAGTGACTGCTAACAGATCTCCGTTACCCAATTTATGGGTAATAACGATATCCTGAGGATAGACTGGTTAACAAGCATTTTAGAAAGAACGAAAGAAAGAAAGATTTTCTTAGAACTCGCACAGAAATAAAGACTTGACACAGTGCATTTAATACAGTAGCTTATACGAGGCCAAAAATGGACCATAACT